>CM060911.1:135554290-137000124 GCA_030737875.1 Allium sativum | reverse complement strand
TGAGGAAAACAGGAGGCAATTCTACTTGTTGTACTCAAGCGGGCCTAAGAAACATAGTGGGTTGATCTGTTGAATAATAATAATAATAATGGGAAAATTTTGTTATGCATCGACTTGCACAACCTGTTTGCAAAGTACATCAATTGATTAATTTCTTCCTTTCCTGTATGGCATTGCCTGCAAATATTGTTCACAAAGTGAGCATCAAATAATAAATAACACATGTTATTAGCAATATTTTACAGATAAAAATTAAACGTTGGTTAAAGGTAGACCTAGGAGTATTAGATACTTCAGTTAATTCGTCGATGTCGAACAATATAATGTACAATCTCTTGGCATATAACTAATAATTTGACAAAGATTTACACATGCCATTATATTTTACTGATAAATTCCTCACTGACTTGAAAGTCAAAACAGATGCATTGTCCAACAAATAATTTGAATAAAGATTACGCAGTCATATATGTGAATGTGTGTTTGATTAATTATTTAAATATACATTGATACATAATTATATATAAAGGTAAATGGCAATCTTGATCCTATTGGTTCCATACTCGCATTTTTACACTGATATACCAAGCATACAGTAACCAACTTGTGGATTTTGAACTTAGACAATAGATGTTTATTTGTATGCATAAAATATGCTTTTTTAAATCACCTATATGGATGGGTATATTAACACCAAAGCCGTAACAATCTCAATTCATCTACATCCTATATAGGCAGATTATCATATACATATAATAGTACATGTCCATTCCGATAGCACGGGAGCGAATCGTATGAATTACAATATTATTTATTGCATGTATCCTCATAGTTAGTCTGCAATTATTATATATAAATGTAACTTTTTATAGGGTAACCGTTGTATACAGCAATCATCAGAACGTACATAATTTAAAAGTCTTAGTCATGTATTCAAATGCAAAATCGCACGTTTGTACGTGTATGTATGTATATATCAAATATGCAAGGTATGTTTGTCCATGTGTTGCATAGGCGTAAAATCAAATTTTTGTAAAAGAATCAAGTAGAAAAATAACAACAGAACTTACGATCTAAAAAATACTAATGAACTAACATACTTATAATCTTTTGAAATCAACGTTGAAAATTCTAAAGTCAAAACATATAATAAACCGAACACTACCTAAATCTTTTCAAATAAAGTTATAACATTCATGTGTAAAAGCGAAAATGTTGAACTTGCATAAATACAGTATTAAATACACACACACACACACACACACACACACATATATATATATATATATATATCTATAATTATATATATATATATAACGTTCGTATGAAAAAGTGAAAGGGTTAAACATTCCTGAATAAGAGTAAACGTTAAATTGGCATAGCATCAAAATAAACATTGACGACAAATTGATGACAAAAACATAATGACTATGTTTAGCTCCAATCCTATCATAATTGAGATGGAAGTAAAATGATATTTCAACCATAAGGTATTCATTTATATATTTCAATTGGTTACGCCTGCAATTAAATTCACATAAAACTGTTAACTTTAATTTATAATTCCTCATTTGTTCCAACAACTTTATGCAGCTTAAAAGTTATAACACACACACAATTGGATGTAGAAAAAAGAGAATAACTTCCAAAAAATAAAGATGATACAATTATCCTATATAGATATGCCAAAATATCATGCAATATAAATTTGAATGTTAAAACTTAAAAACACAACAGTCTTAGACAATATGATCTACTATACCGTGAAAACCATAACTTTCGGTGTATGCCCAACTAATCAGTTAGGTTAGTTATAAACTATGGGTACCTTCATGTACTTGACTTTTTCACACCATTAGGTCCCTTCATTTTCAGTATAGCCATTTGAAAGGAGGGGAAAAAAGCATCATCTAATATCTGAAATGAATAATTTTCTTTTCTATGCTTAATGATATCTTCCATGATTCTCAACCTGCAAGCAAATAACGAAAGCAATATGTAAGATTTTGCAATGGAAGCCGATTGGCATATGTGATGCTATTATCTATCATGATTCTATATGCTTAAAAGATGGCACTGGAACATTAATTAGTACATCATAATTAAAGTTGTGATCATCATTCTTTGTCTAAAAATGTCCAGGACTTCAGCCATAATGTAACTTCCACTACCCAAACACGCCCTTTATAAATAGCCCACAAAAATATTTCCATCTTCTCCAAGATTTTAAGCTTGCATCACTCAGAGTTAATGATGCACCATTTAGGTTAAGTCCAAAACCCAAAAGCATATGTGCTCCCAGCTAGCATAAGACACCTAAAGACAAAATTAAAGCACACATTACTACATGAAGAGAACTGTTCATCATAGGAACTATTAGATTGACATATACGCACACACAAATATTGGTGGGAAATAGGAAATAGCTACAACAAATAAAACGACAGCTTCAAGGAGAAAATGGGAAGGAAATATTCACTCTAATATAAAAGTAAAAGAGCTAAGCAAAAAAGGAGAATAACCAGATCAAATTTGAAAATGAGTAATATTCAAATTTAATATAACTCAATCGTAAGTTTATCATGCTCTTAATATAACTCAACTGTTGCTATATAATGTTTTGTTTTATTACATGCTAATAAGTATAGTTTTCCTCTTCATTTCACATTGAAAATGATTGCTATTAGTTATTTTGATATCAAATATTTTGAACGCATAGTGAATTTGATGATTAATCATTCATCGCTCCATATCCATGAATAGTTTATGTGCACATACATGTAATTGAACGAAACTACTTGAGCACCAAAGTGAGTAGAAATAATTCAACTGGTGAACTGGAAAAGGGGGAAAAAACTTAATTCTAAAGTTATATGATCATTATCTGCATTTAGTTTTTATTTTCTCAAGAGTACCGTATCATCATACAATCTTAGTCAAACAACATCAGAGACCCATTATTGCACAACACTGTTACTCAACTTCTGTTGTAATCAAAGATAACAAATTCAGAACTATACATCAAATCAGTTGGCGCTAGTCCATCGTTGGACATCTTTTGGAGCCATGATGATCTCGATCAAGCTTTCAAAAATGGAAAAAAGAAGAAGAAAATATATGAACTGAGAATTAAATGTTAAAGGTGAGGGATGTGTAGCAAGCGGAAATTAGTTTGTAGACAGAGAACAAATTAGAAACCGCTTAAACGTGAAGCATATTTAGTGGGATGGTGGATAAGTGGGTAAACTTTGAGCTAGCAGTTAAAATTGAAGAAATCTGCATGGGGAAACAAAATTAACGGCGTGAGCATTTAAACAAACAGAAGTTAGCACTACAGTAGTTGAATAATTCTGAACCGTCCAATATCTTTCCTTTAAGAAAACATGATCCTTTCTTTGTCTTTGCGATTAAAACCAGATTTTATTATACAGATAATACAAATCTATAATAATATGTCTTGCGGCCTATATGGAGCACAATTGGTGTTTTTTTAGGTATATGAGATGGCTAGTTCTCAAATTGAGGATTCACCACTATCATCCACCACCCCGTTGCATGGTAGAGTCCACCCTGATGATGATGCTAGCAATTGTAGACAGGCTCAAGTGAAAAAGGGTAGCTTATCTTGCTATCATGTTTTCCAAGCAAACCCGTGTACATAGGAAAATCAATGCATGTTCCATATGATCAGCATTCGATAGCAGTCAGCGTATGCCTTCTCCACTTCACTTTTGTGCACATCATTGCATGCATCTGATTGCAGATCTGCAGTTCAGCATTCCAGAGCAATTCTATGTTTGGCAATGCAGGCAGCTCAATTCATAGCAAGTTAATGCACGTTACGTTTTCTTAGTAGCTGCTATAGTGCATCAAATCAATTGCTTTTCGTCTTAACATATGTAGTTATTGATCTACAATCAGTACCACTTACATTCCAGCTACATGAAGTTCATGCAACTTATAAAATCCATGTATTGGCATTCTACATGAGCAACTTGCACCAGAAAGTGCTAAAACAGCAAAATAATGGTTATTATATTACCAATTTCCCATCAAAAAACTCTTGCCATCAGCAAGCTATCCGCTCAACCTCTACCAACATCGCCACAACATAGCTGTTGAGCACTGAGCTGCGCTTCTACCTTGCCATCTTAAGCAATGCCATGAAACATCAATTGCTAGCTATTTCCATTTTCCTAACAGTGGAATTTATTTCCACATCGATTGGTATGTTATTTCTTCTAATTGTACTTACATATCTCATTCTGTTGATCATGAAAGGGAAGATCCCTCTCACTTATATTGATTACTTCCGATCAATTATCATGAGGGTGTTTTGGTGTTTTTATCTAATAAAATGTCGGGTTCTCTCTGTATAAGAGGACCAATCTTCCATCAGAAAAAATTATTTTGAAAAAAGATCTAGATACGAATTTAATTAAAGCGATCGGATAGCTAGAAATTTCTTATCTAGTAATTGGAACAGAACACTAACATCGAATTCAGGGTAACTTAAAAATGATCTAAATTTTATTTTCGTACTTAACTCGGTGATTTTTTAGTTGTAGAGTAGATGGCTTAGTCTAGGATAAATGTTTACGGCAACTTAGCTAGACACTCATTAGAGGAAATAGATGTAAAAAGGGAAACATGGTACATACTAAAAAATCTGTCCACTGTGCCTATTACTCCACAAAAAAAGGGGCATCTATCCAAGTTATTTGAAAAAACGACCAATCAACATGGGGAAATGTTGGCCGAGAACATATATTTTGGAACTGGTAACTTTGAGGTCAAAACAGATAACTATTGTATAAGATGTTATAACATGGAACTCCTAGTTATGGAAGCGCACAACAAATTCAAAAAGCCATATTTTCTAGGATTTTTAGTAGTTGATTTAGGAAATAAGACGTTATACTTGAAGTACATCACTACAGTTATATGATAAAAGAAACAGGTTATTTTAGCTTAGGTACAGGAAGTGCCACATTTGCATTATTAACCACACAAACAATGATTTAGATCATACTGAATTTGGTCATGTAAAAGACCATTTAAAAAAAATGGTACTTGAAAAATATAATTTCTTTATCAATTACTGAAAATTGATCACTACCATAGAAAAATTAAACCTATAAAAATATAGTCCTAAGCCTAATGATAGGTATAAGAGAAACATCTTATGCATACAATTTGAGACAACCCTATTACATATCTATATTCGACCATATCTGGTCATCATAAAGTTGTTCACATCATATACATTCAATCAACGATTATATTATATTTTTAACCTTAGCTAATAAAAACGATGATAATTATGTGTAAATGAGCTATTAATTTTGTATCATACTCATGTTTCTTAACACATCATTTTACTTCTGATCTTTCACTAACCAAAGCTCGGAAAAGAACAAAAATTCGAAAGAATGCCAGTTTGTACAAAAGGAGAATTTATTGGGACAAAAATTGGTGATGTGATAAAACTCAACCTTCGGACTGACCCCTAAGTTGAACCCCATATGTGAATACAATGTGATCTAATGGTCAGCATATATTGTCACCTATTATGTTGGATTTTCTGTCCAAATAACTGAACATGGTATAAATTTCATAATGCTTTTTGTTTACTAAGCCATCGTATTCCCAAATAAAAATAATAGTTAATATATTGTCATATACAGTAAAAGTTTTTTTTTTTAACAGCAGTGAGTATCTGTCTTAAATACGAATGGAGCCAAAATTAAGATCTAACTGTAGAGTTCTAAAAAAATCAGTCATGCATAGTGAAGATTAAGATAATACCTGCATTTTTAAAAACTGACAATGTTAAACCTTGATATTGTATAAATTATTATATTGTCATTTGGTATCGTGATTGTTTAGCATAAAACTCAACAATACCTCTTTTATTATTCAGGTATCAAGCAGATTAAAGTTTCCAGTTGCTTTGTTCCTTTTATTGCCTATCATAATTATGTTCATTAACCTTGATAAAGTTTAAGTTTAAGATCCAAAAATAATTCAAAAAGGGACTGATCTATATTAATAGTCTAATCTACCAATCTTCCATGTTGCTCTTAGAGTATTTCAAATTTATCCATTGCGTTTGCAGGAACATTGTTATAGCTATGTAGAATACCATAATTCAATAGAAATAAGGCTAATAAGACAATTTGTAACAACCCGTAAAATCTGGGCCAGTTTAAAATTTTTATTTTGGCAATTATAGCGAGTTTTGATTATTTAAAATGAATTATTTTAAATAATATCGACGAGAAATTTATTTTGAATATAATTCGACGTATATATTTATATACGTCGTCGTTAGAATATAAATAATTATATATAATTATAAAAGGAATTGAAAAGGGCGCGGTAGTTCGATAATTCGATTTCAAACTTCAATTGAATGTACCGGGTGCAAAACAATCCGGATTTTAGTGAAACCAAAAATAATGGAATCTAATAGTGAATATCTTTCCAACGAAGTCGGGAAACTGAGATTCCACTTTATAAATGATGAGATATGTCCAGTTGAAATTTAGAAATAGTCGCTGTGGAATTTATATATATTTTAATATAATATAAGGCCCTTAAAAATAGCAATTTTGCAAACGACCTCGGATTTCGACGAAACCAGTTTTGTTAGGTCCGTGATGTCGAATTATTGCTAGATTCCGAATTTCATAATTTTTCGAATCAATATGTGAGCGTGGCAAAGGAAAATGCGTTTGACCATTTTCAGTGGATTTTAATCGACTGGAAATTGGCCATTTCTCAAACGGTCTCAGAATTCGACGAAACTAGTTTTGTTAGGACCGTATCGTCAATACGAAGCTAGAAAATATTTTTCTAGAATTTTTCTAGTTAGTATGTGACCCCGGTAATTTGAAGTGAGCGTTTAAAATTCAAAATAAAGATTTAAATGAAAATTCAAAACGAAAATTGATTGTAACGATCAAATCAGCTTGCGATACATATCCCATTGTGTTCGGAATGGGGGTATTACGTTAGGGATGACAGTCGTTGGACCCAGTTCGGTGTTCGTATGTAAAAGTCAACATAAAATGGAAAAAAAAATAATAATAAAAAAAAAAAGAAAAAAAACTTTCTTCCCTTATATGTTCTGGCCCCCCCCCTTCAATTCATTTCGTTTCAGATAAAAGAAATAAAAAAAAAAAAAAAAAAAAGGGGAAAGTCGAAGTCGCGCCTGCCACCAGGAGGAGCTCCCCCACCGCCGCTTCGCCCTCCTCACCGCCGATGACCAACCACCTCCCTCTCCCCACACCAGTAGCGAATCCCGAACCGCAAGCCCCTCCGACCCCTCCAGACATCGCGACGCCTCCCGAAACCCCAATCCGCCACCGTAGCTTCGCCCTCCCTTCCCCCTTCGAACCCCTAGCGAGCCGCCCATTCCCTCCATCTTGCGTCGACGCAGCACCCACGCATCCTCCTTTTTCTGTAAGTTTTTTTTTTATTTTTTTTATTTTATTTATTTATTTATTTTATTTTTATTTTAATTCTGATTTTTAAAAGTTGTTTAAAACTGATTTATACGAATTTAAAAAAAACTGGATTTTTAAAAGAAAATAAAAACTAGATTTTTGAAAGAAAAGAAAAACTGATTTGAAAATGAAATATGAACTGATTTTATTATGAATTTATAAACTGATTTTTATGAGTTTATGAGCTGATTTTTAGGAATTTATAAACTGATTTTATTTTAAGATTTTAAATAGAAAAGATCTGAATTTTAAAAATAAAAAGGTTAGTGATAAGCAAAGGTAAAAATCATATTTTTATATGTTGAAAGCAAAAGTAAAAAAATCATATTTTTATATATTGAATAGCATACTAAAAATACGATTTTTATATATTGAATAGCATGAGAAAAATTCGATTTTTATATATTGAATAACGAAGTAAAAACTCGATTTTTACATATGTAGTGAAAGCGGACAACGAAGGTGACAAAAAGGCGAAACGACGAAGACTTCTGCAAAAGAAGAGCCGTGGAGCTAGGATAGCTATATGTGAGAATTTCTCACCTTTCGTTTTCTTTTCTAGTTATATATATATATATACTAGGATGCAGACGGTGCTTAGTAGCACCCGACACAATCGTCCACAGACCATGGACTTGTTTGTTTGGCTGTTTGGTTATTGATTGTGATATTGGTTTGAATGTAGTTTGTGGTGTGAAAAATCGAATCGATAAATTGGTTAGGATTAGACGTGCGCCGTTATAAGGCGAAGGAGTAAGGCTAGGTTAGACTCTTACTCCAAATTTTGTGGTTTACATAATGAATTGATTTGATTGATGTGTGAATGGCGTGGGCCTTCACTAGACCGGGGATAAGGCTAGGCCTTGTCCCGTTTTTAGTATCGTGCCGTTATGCCGCCGAAATTTTCTAAAATATGTTAGAAAAATAAAAATACCATTTTATTGAATAAATGAATTGAATAGAAATTCATATGTTGAAATAAAATGTTTTGTCGTTAAAAATATAATTTTTAACGTGAAGTGAATAAAATAGAATATTCATTTACAAACCAGACGGTTTGTTTATGTACACCTATTTGAATGACATTGATTGGGACGATAAATTTTACACATCGCCCAACAGCACAAATAAAATATGTGTTTGATTGTTTGAAACCCCACACGGGTGTTAGGATGAAATTTGAAGTTCACTCATCCTGATTTATTAAATATGTCGATCGGTTGATTGACAGGCTGTTATAAGCGTTGAATATCTATATTTGATGCTTTTACAGTGTAGTGCACTTTGGTTGATGGTTGATTATTTTCAATGCTATTATATACATGTGTTGTATGAAAATCCATATAATTAACTTTATATGGTAATTGATTGGGCCTCATTCCAATCGTGAAAATAAAGAATATTTTGATAATAAGAAATATTTGAAATAGAATATTTGAGAATAGAAATTTATGAAGCCGTGTTGATTAGTTTGACGCCATTTTGACGTAAACTATATTTATATCGATTTTATTCATTTAGAATTGAATTGAAAACGATTTCGAAATTAATTGAATTGAAAACGATTTCGAAATTAATTGAATTGAAAACGATTTCGAAATTAATTGAATTGAAAACGATTTCGAAATGAATTGAATTGAAAACGATTTCGAAATGAATTGAATTGAAAACGATTTCGAAATGAATTGAATTGAAAACGATTTCGAAATGAATTGAATTGAAAACAAATTCGAAATGAATTGAATTGAAAACGAATTCAAAGTGAATTGAATTGAAAATGAATTCAAATTGAATTGAAATTTGAATTGAATTGAAATTTGAATTGAACAGAAATGAATTTTAAAACGAATTTATAAGGAAGGATTCAATTTTGCTTTGAATTGAAATGGAAGTTGAAATAGGTTTTGAAACGATTTTAAAACTATTTATATAATTCGTTTTGAATAGGAATCGACGAAATATATATTATATATATTATATATAATATAATGGCCTGAATAGAACGCGCCGCGCCGCGGCAGTTCGCGAATTTCGACCATTTATTTCAAACGGACATTACGGGAGATCCGACCGTCGGATTCTCCTAAAACCGAAACCGTTGGGTTCGTATCGAAAAGAGCTTTCTAACGAATATTAGAAATTTGAAATCTAACGGTTGGATTTGGAATTATGTCCAAATCAAATTTGAAAAAGGTCGCTGTAAGTGCAGTTCGATGGCCATTGATGGAAATCGACTGTACGGGCCTTGATAAAATTATTAAAAATAGTAATAATTTGTGTAAAATCATAAGAAATGATTTAGAAAGAATTGGGATGAAAAACTCCATATTTGAAAGGACAAAAATAGGTTTTTATCGAAATGAACTAGTTTTGAACTAGAATTATAATTCAATTTATTTTTAAATAAATAGATTGAATTCGAAAAGGGTTTTGAAAATAACCAAAATTTCCAATGATTGCATTGGAGTGGATTTGAATCGAAATTGTCTTCGGAATATTTCGATGTTGGAATTTGTGATTATACGGATGTTGTTACGGAAATTTGAAAGATATATATTTATATCGTTATTTCCAATACGACATTTGTTAGTCGTAGAATTCGATATTGAATATAAGCCGATATATTTTCTATTCAGAGCCTTGTATTGAATATCGAATGTGATTTGGGTTTGTCGTGAATGGTGTCTTCACTAACACTGTTCTTGAACCCAGCTGAGAAAAGATTAAATCTTTTTATTTAGATTTAATGAAGTGTACCAATTAAATAATATTTAATTGGAATTGAATGGATATTGATTTTTGGGTTTATCGTGAACAGTGTTTTAAATAACACTTGTTCTTTTACCCGATAATTAATGAATGTGATTTGGGTTTGTCGTGAATGGTGTCTTCACTAACACTGTTCTTGAACCCAGCTGAGAAAAGATTAAATCTTTTGATTTAGATTTAATGAAGTGTACCAATTAAATAATATTTAATTGGAATTGAATGGATATTGATTTTTGGGTTTATCGTGAACAGTGTTTTAAATAACACTTGTTCTTTAACCCGATAATTAATGGGATGTGACTTTGGGTTTATCGTGAACCGTGTTTTAAATGACACTGATTCCTTAACCCAGTCACAGATTAAAACTAAGTGGAGTTTTAATGAATCTTTAATTAGATTGAAAAGATCGAGAATGGAGTATCACCAGTTTTGCTCCAGGCGATAGTTAAATCTTTAATTAGATTTGAATGTGAAATTTAGAAACTAACTGGCGGTTAGCCAAGCAGAATGGTTTTCTGGATATTGATCTGATGTTGGTTTCGGCCTTCGGGGTTAATATTTGGGGAATTATTCTCTTGATTAATTTACGGTTAGTGACTAATGAATTGGAATGAGGCGTATGTTGTGTTTGTGTAACACTTATTTAAAATATACGCGAGTTATTCGGAAAGACCGGGTTTATCCCATTCTGAATAACTGATACGACGATAAGTCGAAGATGAAGACGATGGTCGAAGACCGGAGGTCTTCACGTCGTTTGGGTGATAACTGATGATCTTGATTGGGCTGTACACCCAAGAAGATGGAAACAGTTAGTGATCGTCCAGACGTACTTGGAGATCGATGGATATGCGGGGTACTAGGTGCCTCCGGTTTCGTTCAGACCCAGAACGGACTTGTAAATGGACTGTGTGTCTGACATCGGATTTCATTCTGTGTGACTGATATCGGTTGCATAGGATGGTTTGCCTGTGTGGCATGCTAAGATGCAAATGATCAAGGCTTCTGTTGAAAAGCAAAGTCTTGTGGTGATGATCAAAGCACGGCCTTTGTGGCGTAGCTTTGTGTAACGTTTACCTCGCGTGTTTCACACCAGGTATGAACCAAAAACGGGAGACGGACCTCAGGGAGGACTTGCGTTTCTTTCTAGTTAGAAGTGGCGTCAGTGGTTTTACACGCCCTGACGAGTTTGACTTATGTGGTTGTTGCTGTTGCGAGGCGCCTCGGTTATATCGGTTTCGGCCGAATGCATTCTGGTCGGCTGACGGACCAGACTTACACCCCATAGGGTGGGGAGACGTATTGTTCAGGCATAATAATCCACTCCATGTGGACCGGCCCTGACGATCCAAGGCTTGCCTGCGCGCTTGCCTGTGGCTCGGGCTAGAGAGTCACAAATCGGTTGAGGATCTTGCCCCTAGCCTCGGTTCATAGACGGAAATCCAATTTCCAAATACGTGACTTTGCGGTTTTATTTGTAAACCTATATATGGCGACATGATATATGGTACCCATGCCGCCTATGATTGATACTTATGATTCGAAGTTGTTTTATACACTATGCACTTATGATAGTATCAAATGATTTGTTTTAAACGTATCAAGCATTCTTTGGCTGTTATAAGGGAAAACCCTATCCCCCGGCTTGCGTTGCATTGTGTGATAGGACCTGGGTCTTATAACAGCTTCATTTTTCTTTATTTAGCATTGCGCTGTTGTTTATGCACTGGTATTCTTGGGAGGAAACCCGTTCCGTGTTATACGGCGTGGTCCCTTGATTTACCTAACTTTGAAAATAAAGATTAATAACTGTTTTAGTTCTCACACCAGTCACATGACTGACCTGGAGTTTATTGTTTTAACCTAAACTCTGGGTGCCCCTATTTTCGACACGGGCAGCTAGTAGTTTTGGTTTTGCAGATTTATATTCACAGGATCCTGGTTTACAGCTGGAACGATATCCGGAAAGCTTTGTATCCGTATATCTCCTTCTAGTTGTGTATTGTATTATTTTCCGCTGCTATGTAATTTAAATCTCTGATATTTCTGTGTAATATTCATTTGTACTCTGTATATTCTTGTAATCTGATGCATTGTTGTAATATACAGTGAAATGTTCTTTTATATGCGTTCTGATTTGTCGTGTTCTCAAACGATAGGGCGTTTCGAACGGTCTGGGTCGGTTTAGCGACTGGTTCGGACCGAGCGAAATTCCTTGCCGTCACATTTGGTATCAGAGCTTTGGTTTACAAAGTTGAGAACAAGGCACATTAGGACCATACGAAAGAATTCATCAGATATTGGATTAGTAATATCCAATGGGGATGACTCGTTAGAGATGGGATCAGTAGTATCCTAGAACGAGTGTGAAGAGTATATTTTTTTTTTCAAATGAAAACAAATTTTTGTTTTGAAAATTTAAATCAATTATTCGTATTTGATTATCTCTTTATATTGATGTGGACAATCCAGTATATATAGATTTTGCGTATACGTCTGATCCACGTGTATTTGAAATTTTAATATACTGGATAGATATAGAATCACACTCTAGTCGCCCGGAGATAATTTTGGTAATGCGGCCGCATTATCAATATTTATATTCGTGTTTCGAACGTGTAATGTCTATATATTTCCATTAGACTGGTGTGAGAACCAAAATTAGATAGGGCCTATTGTTGTGATTTGGCATCAAAACATGATTTTTTGTATATATATCAAAATTATGAATTTGAAACTCTAATTCACTAATTGATTGATGTTTGTGTTGTTTGTTTATTTGTTTGCTAATTTTTAGCCATTTAGCCTAATTGAATCAAATATTGGATTATATTGAAAATTGGTCGCATTTGCTTGCATATATGTACTTATATTGAACAGGTCATAGCAAGGAGGCTAGAGCCAGAGAATAAAATTTGTTTGCCCGACAAATAGGTACATGTTTACTACATAATTTCCTGTTTTGTTTGGGTGATGATGATTTTGTGAGCCTATTGGCTAGCCGCTTGGCTTTTTCTTTTTCTTTTTGAGATCTGAAGGACCGGGGAAGCTATTTGAAATTCCCCGATGCTCCCGGTGCAGGGGAGGTTATGGCGAAATTTTTCAAAAATTTAGGGTGTTAGCCAAATTTTTGAAATTTTGAAAATTCTCAGAAACTGAAGAGTTGGAGAATGGAAGCCAGATCGAACGTAGAGTTAAATAATCAAACCACTTTCGACTTTGTTCCTTTTCGGGGACGAAAAGTTTTAAGTGGGGGAGATTGTAACAACCCGTAAAATCTGGGCCAGTTTAAAATTTTTATTTTGGCAATTATAGCGAGTTTTGATTATTTAAAATGAATTATTTTAAATAATATCGACGAGAAATTTATTTTGAATATAATTCGACGTATATATTTATATACGTCGTCGTTAGAATATAAATAATTATATATAATTATAAAAGGAATTGAAAAGGGCGCGGTAGTTCGATAATTCGATTTCAAACTTCAATTGAATGTACCGGGTGCAAAACAATCCGGATTTTAGTGAAACCAAAAATAATGGAATCTAATAGTGAATATCTTTCCAACGAAGTCGGGAAACTGAGATTCCACTTTATAAATGATGAGATATGTCCAGTTGAAATTTAGAAATAGTCGCTGTGGAATTTATATATATTTTAATATAATATAAGGCCCTTAAAAATAGCAATTTTGCAAACGACCTCGGATTTCGACGAAACCAGTTTTGTTAGGTCCGTGATGTCGAATTATTGCTAGATTCCGAATTTCATAATTTTTCGAATCAATATGTGAGCGTGGCAAAGGAAAATGCGTTTGACCATTTTCAGTGGATTTTAATCGACTGGAAATTGGCCATTTCTCAAACGGTCTCAGAATTCGACGAAACTAGTTTTGTTAGGACCGTATCGTCAATACGAAGCTAGAAAATATTTTTCTAGAATTTTTCTAGTTAGTATGTGACCCCGGTAATTTGAAGTGAGCGTTTAAAATTCAAAATAAAGATTTAAATGAAAATTCAAAACGAAAATTGATTGTAACGATCAAATCAGCTTGCGATACATATCCCATTGTGTTCGGAATGGGGGTATTACGTTAGGGATGACAGTCGTTGGACCCAGTTCGGTGTTCGTATGTAAAAGTCAACATAAAATGGAAAAAAAAAAATAATAAAAAAAGAAAAGAAAAAAAACTTTCTTCCCTTATATGTTCTGGCCCCCCCCCCCCCTTCAATTCATTTCGTTTCAGATAAAAGAAATAAAAAAAAAAAAAAAAAAAAAAAAAAGGGGAAAGTCGAAGTCGCGCCTGCCACCAGGAGGAGCTCCCCCACCGCCGCTTCGCCCTCCTCACCGCCGATGACCAACCACCTCCCTCTCCCCACACCAGTAGCGAATCCCGAACCGCAAGCCCCTCCGACCCCTCCAGACATCGCGACGCCTCCCGAAACCCCAATCCGCCACCGTAGCTTCGCCCTCCCTTCCCCCTTCGAACCCCTAGCGAGCCGCCCATTCCCTCCATCTTGCGTCGACGCAGCACCCACGCATCCTCCTTTTTCTGTAAGTTTTTTTTTTATTTTTTTTATTTTATTTATTTATTTATTTTATTTTTATTTTAATTCTGATTTTTAAAAGTTGTTTAAAACTGATTTATACGAATTTAAAAAAAACTGGATTTTTAAAAGAAAATAAAAACTAGATTTTTGAAAGAAAAGAAAAACTGATTTGAAAATGAAATATGAACTGATTTTATTATGAATTTATAAACTGATTTTTATGAGTTTATGAGCTGATTTTTAGGAATTTATAAACTGATTTTATTTTAAGATTTTAAATAGAAAAGATCTGAATTTTAAAAATAAAAAGGTTAGTGATAAGCAAAGGTAAAAATCATATTTTTATATGTTGAAAGCAAAAGTAAAAAAATCATATTTTTATATATTGAATAGCATACTAAAAATACGATTTTTATATATTGAATAGCATGAGAAAAATTCGATTTTTATATATTGAATAACGAAGTAAAAACTCGATTTTTACATATGTAGTGAAAGCGGACAACGAAGGTGACAAAAAGGCGAAACGACGAAGACTTCTGCAAAAGAAGAGCCGTGGAGCTAGGATAGCTATATGTGAGAATTTCTCACCTTTCGTTTTCTTTTCTAGTTATATATATATATATACTAGGATGCAGACGGTGCTTAGTAGCACCCGACACAATCGTCCACAGACCATGGACTTGTTTGTTTGGCTGTTTGGTTATTGATTGTGATATTGGTTTGAATGTAGTTTGTGGTGTGAAAAATCGAATCGATAAATTGGTTAGGATTAGACGTGCGCCGTTATAAGGCGAAGGAGTAAGGCTAGGTTAGACTCTTACTCCAAATTTTGTGGTTTACATAATGAATTGATTTGATTGATGTGTGAATGGCGTGGGCCTTCACTAGACCGGGGATAAGGCTAGGCCTTGTCCCGTTTTTAGTATCGTGCCGTTATGCCGCCGAAATTTTCTAAAATATGTTAGAAAAATAAAAATACCATTTTATTGAATAAATGAATTGAATAGAAATTCATATGTTGAAATAAAATGTTTTGTCGTTAAAAATATAATTTTTAACGTGAAGTGAATAAAATAGAATATTCATTTACAAACCAGACGGTTTGTTTATGTACACCTATTTGAATGACATTGATTGGGACGATAAATTTTACACATCGCCCAACAGCACAAATAAAATATGTGTTTGATTGTTTGAAACCCCACACGGGTGTTAGGATGAAATTTGAAGTTCACTCATCCTGATTTATTAAATATGTCGATCGGTTGATTGACAGGCTGTTATAAGCGTTGAATATCTATATTTGATGCTTTTACAGTGTAGTGCACTTTGGTTGATGGTTGATTATTTTCAATGCTATTATATACATGTGTTGTATGAAAATCCATATAATTAACTTTATATGGTAATTGATTGGGCCTCATTCCAATCGTGAAAATAAAGAATATTTTGATAATAAGAAATATTTGAAATAGAATATTTGAGAATAGAAATTTATGAAGCCGTGTTGATTAGTTTGACGCCATTTTGACGTAAACTATATTTATATCGATTTTATTCATTTAGAATTGAATTGAAAACGATTTCGAAATTAATTGAATTGAAAACGATTTCGAAATTAATTGAATTGAAAACGATTTCGAAATTAATTGAATTGAAAACGATTTCGAAATGAATTGAATTGAAAACGATTTCGAAATGAATTGAATTGAAAACGATTTCGAAATGAATTGAATTGAAAACGATTTCGAAATGAATTGAATTGAAAACAAATTCGAAATGAATTGAATTGAAAACGAATTCAAAGTGAATTGAATTGAAAATGAATTCAAATTGAATTGAAATTTGAATTGAATTGAAATTTGAATTGAACAGAAATGAATTTTAAAACGAATTTATAAGGAAGGATTCAATTTTGCTTTGAATTGAAATGGAAGTTGAAATAGGTTTTGAAACGATTTTAAAACTATTTATATAATTCGTTTTGAATAGGAATCGACGAAATATATATTATATATATTATATATAATATAATGGCCTGAATAGAACGCGCCGCGCCGCGGCAGTTCGCGAATTTCGACCATTTATTTCAAACGGACATTACGGGAGATCCGACCGTCGGATTCTCCTAAAACCGGAACCGTTGGGTTCGTATCGAAAAGAGCTTTCTAACGAATATTAGAAATTTGAAATCTAACGGTTGGATTTGGAATTATGTCCAAATCAAATTTGAAAAAGGTCGCTGTAAGTGCAGTTCGATGGCCATTGATGGAAATCGACTGTACGGGCCTTGATAAAATTATTAAAAATAGTAATAATTTGTGTAAAATCATAAGAAATGATTTAGAAAGAATTGGGATGAAAAACTCCATATTTGAAAGGACAAAAATAGGTTTTTATCGAAATGAACTAGTTTTGAACTAGAATTATAATTCAATTTATTTTTAAATAAATAGATTGAATTCGAAAAGGGTTTTGAAAATAACCAAAATTTCCAATGATTGCATTGGAGTGGATTTGAATCGAAATTGTCTTCGGAATATTTCGATGTTGGAATTTGTGATTATACGGATGTTGTTACGGAAATTTGAAAGATATATATTTATATCGTTATTTCCAATACGACATTTGTTAGTCGTAGAATTCGATATTGAATATAAGCCGATATATTTTCTATTCAGAGCCTTGTATTGAATATCGAATGTGATTTGGGTTTGTCGTGAATGGTGTCTTCACTAACACTGTTCTGGAACCCAGCTGAGAAAAGATTAAATCTTTTTATTTAGATTTAATGAAGTGTACCAATTAAATAATATTTAATTGGAATTGAATGGATATTGATTTTTGGGTTTATCGTGAACAGTGTTTTAAATAACACTTGTTCTTTTACCCGATAATTAATGAATGTGATTTGGGTTTGTCGTGAATGGTGTCTTCACTAACACTGTTCTTGAACCCAGCTGAGAAAAGATTAAATCTTTTGATTTAGATTTAATGAAGTGTACCAATTAAATAATATTTAATTGGAATTGAATGGATATTGATTTTTGGGTTTATCGTGAACAGTGTTTTAAATAACACTTGTTCTTTAACCCGATAATTAATGGGATGTGACTTTGGGTTTATCGTGAACCGTGTTTTAAATGACACTGATTCCTTAACCCAGTCACAGATTAAAACTAAGTGGAGTTTTAATGAATCTTTAATTAGATTGAAAAGATCGAGAATGGAGTATCACCAGTTTTGCTCCAGGCGATAGTTAAATCTTTAATTAGATTTGAATGTGAAATTTAGAAACTAACTGGCGGTTAGCCAAGCAGAATGGTTTTCTGGATATTGATCTGATGTTGGTTTCGGCCTTCGGGGTTAATATTTGGGGAATTATTCTCTTGATTAATTTACGGTTAGTGACTAATGAATTGGAATGAGGCGTATGTTGTGTTTGTGTAACACTTATTTAAAATATACGCGAGTTATTCGGAAAGACCGGGTTTATCCCATTCTGAATAACTGATACGACGATAAGTCGAAGATGAAGACGATGGTCGAAGACCGGAGGTCTTCACGTCGTTTGGGTGATAACTGATGATCTTGATTGGGCTGTACACCCAAGAAGATGGAAACAGTTAGTGATCGTCCAGACGTACTTGGAGATCGATGGATATGCGGGGTACTAGGTGCCTCCGGTTTCGTTCAGACCCAGAACGGACTTGTAAATGGACTGTGTGTCTGACATCGGATTTCATTCTGTGTGACTGATATCGGTTGCATAGGATGGTTTGCCTGTGTGGCATGCTAAGATGCAAATGATCAAGGCTTCTGTTGAAAAGCAAAGTCTTGTGGTGATGATCAAAGCACGGCCTTTGTGGCGTAGCTTTGTGTAACGTTTACCTCGCGTGTTTCACACCAGGTATGAACCAAAAACGGGAGACGGACCTCAGGGAGGACTTGCGTTTCTTTCTAGTTAGAAGTGGCGTCAGTGGTTTTACACGCCCTGACGAGTTTGACTTATGTGGTTGTTGCTGTTGCGAGGCGCCTCGGTTATATCGGTTTCGGCCGAATGCATTCTGGTCGGCTGACGGACCAGACTTACACCCCATAGGGTGGGGAGACGTATTGTTCAGGCATAATAATCCACTCCATGTGGACCGGCCCTGACGATCCAAGGCTTGCCTGCGCGCTTGCCTGTGGCTCGGGCTAGAGAGTCACAAATCGGTTGAGGATCTTGCCCCTAGCCTCGGTTCATAGACGGAAATCCAATTTCCAAATACGTGACTTTGCGGTTTTATTTGTAAACCTATATATGGCGACATGATATATGGTACCCATGCCGCCTATGATTGATACTTATGATTCGAAGTTGTTTTATACACTATGCACTTATGATAGTATCAAATGATTTGTTTTAAACGTATCAAGCATTCTTTGGCTGTTATAAGGGAAAACCCTATCCCCCGGCTTGCGTTGCATTGTGTGATAGGACCTGGGTCTTATAACAGCTTCATTTTTCTTTATTTAGCATTGCGCTGTTGTTTATGCACTGGTATTCTTGGGAGGAAACCCGTTCCGTGTTATACGGCGTGGTCCCTTGATTTACCTAACTTTGAAAATAAAGATTAATAACTGTTTTAGTTCTCACACCAGTCACATGACTGACCTGGAGTTTATTGTTTTAACCTAAACTCTGGGTGCCCCTATTTTCGACACGGGCAGCTAGTAGTTTTGGTTTTGCAGATTTATATTCACAGGATCCTGGTTTACAGCTGGAACGATATCCGGAAAGCTTTGTATCCGTATATCTCCTTCTAGTTGTGTATTGTATTATTTTCCGCTGCTATGTAATTTAAATCTCTGATATTTCTGTGTAATATTCATTTGTACTCTGTATATTCTTGTAATCTGATGCATTGTTGTAATATACAGTGAAATGTTCTTTTATATGCGTTCTGATTTGTCGTGTTCTCAAACGATAGGGCGTTTCGAACGGTCTGGGTCGGTTTAGCGACTGGTTCGGACCGAGCGAAATTCCTTGCCGTCACACAATTGCTTTCAACTGTAATAAATGTCAAAAGATGTATCGACAAAGAGAATTGATTACTGATAGTTTACAGAACACGAAAAACTTTGAAATAAAGATTAGGACTTAATGAGTTAGCTTCTTTAACCAATATTTTTCACCTCAACTAATCAGTGTTGATATATATTCTTCGTTGGACTATTGAATCTCGTGATTAACCTGAAGCAGTTACACAAACTAAGCATGAAAAAGCAACGATTTTTTTTTACATTTTCTTTGCAGGATTAATTTGTGTAATACTCGTGGAATAAAAATATTCATACAATCTGTACATATAAACAATGTAAATATTCTCAGAGCGTAAAACAAATTCATACAAATGAAGGTTCAGAAAAAATAGAAATTGAAAAAACAACCGTCGAATAAGAACTTTATTGAGCAAATTGATTAAACAGTGTATGTTTACTGAATCCATTCCACATAGCAAATTTTAGAATGAGATTTAATCTGCATCTGCATGAAAACCAGCAATAAGTTAATTGCACAGGAGAAACTTAATTGAAAATGGATGAAACTGGAAATAAACAGAAGCGAAAAGTTCAAAATTATCATACTTGAGTATTTAGGAGTCAACAATTGAGAAAAATTAGCCCTCCAATAATCGCTGATGAATTGAAGAGCGATGATTTTTAATGAATATTTCAGATTTTATTCCGAAAGGGCTGAATGATAGGAAGAGGATTGGGAATGAAGGGATTGGGGAAAGCAGCGGGTCGTCGGAGATTGGGTGATGGTGATAAGCGTAATTAGGGCTGGCAAGGGAAACGGTCGATGGGATTAGTGGGGGGAGGTATGTTGATTGTGTCAGAAATAGTTGGGAAGACAGGAAAAGAGGTCGATTGAACGGTTGGGTAGAAGAATAGAGCGGAAGAACGAAAGGCAAACGCGTGAGTTATAAAAGGGACAAATGTCACAACCAAATTGATTTGGTTCCTGCTATCCCGTATAAGTAATAGATAACATTCAATGACACAGTCTTCTAATCTTCTGTCTTCACAGCTTCTAATCAAGTCCTGTCTTCAAACCTATCACAAGAAACACACACACAGTACACTGCAATAAAAATAAAACTGAACACATGCAAATAAAAATTTATTTTAAATTTTATTTGCCTTGGAATTTTGGTGTGTTTCTCATCATTTTCTAGACATAGTACAAACTTCTTATGATAATTACAGTGATTCACTGTAAATACTACAAGGGAGTCGGTATATATACAAAATATCTCAATGCTGGGACAGAAAAACTTTCATGGATGGCTGCATATACACACGTGTATATATATACACGTGTGCACTGCCTTGCCAATCCAGTGTGCGACTGAGGAGTAGCCACATCGACCGTCTCGACTCAGTGCACAATGCAAATCAGTATGCAATATATCAACATGCTGAAGCCCAGACAAGTACAAAGTGACATATGCAGTAGCAAGGGGACAAAGCAAATTTAACATGCCAAAATGGTCGAACAGTGATGGAGCTAGTACATTAAAAGCATGGTAGGAAACAAATGCATGAACACATTCATGTGTGAATGGAACAAAGGTCATATATATATATATATACACACACACAAATGACAGTACAGCCCAAAAATGGTGCAAAATCTTTCAGCATGGATGGAAACATGGCAATATACAAGTTCAAGGGTCGAGCACAAGCATAAGAAGTATGGCAATATCAAATATGAACAAGTGGTCGAGCCAGTGGGCTCAAAGGTTCAACGTGTTCAAGAAGCATGATGATTCAGCCCAAAATGTTTCAAACAGCTCAAGCACATAAATCAGTTTCAATAGCATGTAACATGTCAAAGAAAGGTGAAATAGTTTAGTTCGAGCAATGGATAAACATGCAACATGAATGGAATAGACATTTGAATGTCCAAGTGTACAAGCATGAGATACTTAGCAGCATGACTAAACAATGGACATAGCATGAACAATTTTGATGCAAACAGGTAACATAGCATGTACAGAAAGTACACAAGTCATGGGTGAAGGTGCAACAAGCTCAACATGGTCGAGATAGATTAGTAATAAGCATTCATGTATACATGTGCAAGTCTGGGATGCATTCAAATCAAAGCAGGGTGCAACATGTAAACAAATGGTGAAACTTTTCAAGTTCATATACAAATTCCAGATTTATAGCATGTCAAGATTAAGGGTGCAGTTTTATCTCAGCATGGTGTATGAGCAAACATGACAACAACAATTAAACAATGGGCAGTATACAACTTCAAAACCAAGTATTCATGGCAGCAGTATTCAAGAGAGACAATTTTGATCAAGAAAAAATGGGACAAGCAGTAATGTTTTTTTTTTGGAGCAGTCATAGGAGTTCGGGAGAAAAGATTATGTGAACAACATTTTCAAATATGCACTGTAAATAAAATTACAAGCACAGACGGAAGTTTACTCAGGATATTTCGAAATACATGAACAAAATACAAGTTTTTTAAAATCATGCTGACAAAGTAAAAAGAGGCATTATTTCTAGGTGGAATTCATATTTTAAAAACCCATAATTATAGCTTAGGCATTCAATGAAAGTTCCAGAAGCCATTAATATTTTTCAGGATATACGGCAAGAGTTCAAATCAGGATTTTGGAAGAAAAAGTCAAACTACCAACCCAAATTGCAAGGACAAATTCAAGCCATTTGAAGTTCTAGAATTAGAGTTTTTTAGGGACTAAAATCCCTATAAATACACACAAGAATCATCATCGGCAAATAAAAAAAGAGAGCAAAATCAAGCATACTTAAAAACAGAGAAAGGGTAAAAATTACATACAAATCTTTTCAGAGAAATCAACATCGAATCGGAATCCACTAGCATCAATTCGATCGAACAATTGATGGAGGAAGATCAATTCCAGAATAACCCTAGGAGGAAGTCGCCGTCACCATAGAAGTAAAAGAGAAAGCAACAGAGAATAATAACGGATGACTGGCCAATTGTTGAAAAGTGGCTAAGTCTTTAATTAGCACCTAGGGTTTTATTTCTTTATGCTTTGGATTTGTTCTAAAATTCAATTTTTTTTAGGAGTCAATAACTACTAGGTTCTGTAGTTAGAAAAATCTCAACTTAAGGGATCGAGTTGTGTCAAGGTCTTGAGCGTAGGGTTTAATTAGTCGGGAGCGAAGGTAGCGAATTTACAAGAGTCTGCAAGCGTAGAGATTGTTTATAACTCCTAGTAGAGACATTGAATGCAGCAGTAGGCACAGTTTTGCTGAAGCTGGGTATCTTCTGTGAGTGATTTTCTTTCTGCAATTTTTTATTCTATGATATTTTATTTTAAATTCATTTAATTTGCAATAAACCCTATTCATTCCCCCCCCAAGGGTTCATTTAGATCCTACATGAATTGCTTGTTTGGATTGATTTTTGGATTCGTTTATACTTTTAAAATAGGGTGTGTTTGGCATAGGTCCTTGTTAAGTTAAAAATTAGGCTCACATCTAGTACTAAACTTATTATCAATTAGTTTCCTATTTTTCAAAAATTCATCAAAAAAAACACGTAAATTCGTATTTAAATAAAACACATAAACATAAAAAAATTCAGGCATTATAAACAAAAAAACACATCAAACCATAAATACAACGAAACTGTAGTTAATTGCATCATAGTATGGATATATTTGAAATTCTATCATACATATTTGCAACTATTGCAGTGATGCAACTGTGTTGGCTTTTTCGCATACACGCATGCAAGTAATACAGAATTCTTGCATACAAGTATGCTATAATTTGTAGGCATGCAAATTAGCTCATAATTATTTGCATACTTGTATGCAATAAAGCAGAATACTTGCACGCATGTATGCAACAATCCATAAGCATAAATATCAGTTCATGTTTACTTGCATACATGTATGCAAGAAAACAGAATACTTGCACACATGCATGCAAGTATTCATGCAGACTTTTCAACGTAAAATCTGCATGAATTATTTGCATTCATGTATGTAAATATTTTGAATAGTTGCACACATGCATGCAAGAATTTATGCAGATTTTTAGTGTAAACTGCTTTAGGAATAGTTGCACGCATATATGCAACTATTGGGTTTACTTGCATACATGTATGCAAAAAAAAATTCCGTGATCTTTTGAGAATATTTACAATTTTTCGAACATTATGTTTTATACATCAGCGCGTTTTTTTTTTTTTTTTTTTTTTTTTTTTTTGGGGAAAACATGTAACTTCAATTCTAGGGACCAGGTTTGAAATGGAAACTTACCCAGGATGTCGATTGTATTATGAACAGTAATAGGGAACTTACCCTAATTTCGACTTTAAAATAAGAATAGTATAGGCATAAATTTAGGGGGATTCATGTATATTAAATACATTAGTATAGAGTCAAGTATTATAATCTTAACTTATATAAATAAATATAGGATATAGTTATTTGTAGTAAAAATTTAGAGGGAGTATGTTTAGAATTTCTTTTGATAATGACAAATTGGGAGAAATTATAAAATTGGTATAGTATAGTTTAAGAGGGAGTTACAAAGAATTCATGGTGAATGGGGGAGTAATTGAAGAACCAGATTATCAGGTATAAATATTTTATAAACCAAGGTTGTCATCATCAAAAAGGGGGAGATTGTTAGAGAATGGAGTTTTGATGACAACAACCTTGTCTCAATTATCATTGATTATAAAATCTATATACTAACATCTATATCTAGAATATATAGACATATATATATATATGCAGGATTTGTATACAGGACTTAAATAATGAAGACTATACAGTTTTAGAGTTTCAAGAGATTCAGGATTCAGAAGAGATTCAAGACTAATGAGTTATCAAGCCTTCAAGATTTTAAGAGTTCAAGAAAAATATAGTAATAGAGTCTAGTGTATATGTTAGACTCTAAATCGCACTCCAGGTTCAAACTTTGTTTTTCAAATTATCTCTTTTCAAAATTAATTTCAAAACTATTTTCAAATTGATTTCCAACTTCTCTCAAAATAATTTTTAATCTTCCAAGAATTTCAAACTTATGATTTCAAGTATATTTCCTAATTTATAAGTATTCTTATTTTTATAGTTTTATTAAATCATTTATATATATTTTTTACTAAGTTTATATTTGATTATAATATTCTTATTTAAACTCTAAGTATTCACATAACCTTTTTTGTTTATATAGTTTATAGATATCTCTTTACAAATTCCTATATATATGTTTATAATTATTAATATACAGTTTTGGTATCACATATATACAAATTATTAATCATACGTTTAAATAATATTTTCTTTTGTTCCTATACCTGAAAAATAATGTTTTAACAACTAGTTCTGTTTCAGGAATTTCCAAAATATATATATATTGATTAAATACTTAAAAAATGCTTTGAAAAATAAAAATATGGTGGATAGCCGGCATACATACATGGGTATGTCGACATACAACTGTCATATTTTTAGTTTTGAAAGGAAGTGTCTTTTCACCATTTGTAACGTTCCATAAGCGTTGCAACCTTTCAAATCTTATAAATAGAGGCTGGTTTCGAATTTTAATTTATTCTTCTTCTCCATCTTTATCCCCATTCATTACTCCATTAATATTTCATATTTTTATGATTTCTACACTTATACTCTGCCGATTTCAATTCTATTTATATAAAACTTCTTCCCTTCTCACTCTCTACTCATTACTCTCTAAATCGAAGTGTTATTGAAGAGTTATAGGACTATTGTAATCGTTTAGGAAGTATTTGGGAAAATATGTGTTCCTTGTAGCCTTGAAATCAGGGAAAGGGAGCTGTGTTAACCTTGTAGCCGGGAAACCAAGGGAATTGTACTTGATCAAGGGAATTTGGGATCAGTGGTAATCTTATGGCCGTGAAATCAAGGGTGTTGTACTTGGATATCGATATAGTAATAAAATTCTGCGCAATCCAACATTGTGTGGGAATGGACGTAGAAGTAATCCAAACGAGTATAAAATCCAGTGTGTTCTTTCCTTTTCTGCATTTATTTTTGTGTTTGATTATGTATCTGTGATTATCTATGTGGCGTGCGAATCATATAGTAGATCATATAAGTTTTAGATTTTGGTAAATTCTTTAAAAACACTATTTACCCCTTCTCTAGTGTTAGTTTTGCCTTAACGATCCAATCTGCATTCCCTAACAGTACATGACGGCCATGCGAAGCAAGATGACTAAGGACAAGTGATGCAGCACATCATGGAAATTGCTCATTGTTGAATTATAGGTCTTCCGGCGACCTAAGGAGGAAGTTCCAAGACCTAAAAGATGGACGAGGAAATTTTGGGTCGTACAGCGGTCTAAATACATGCTCTGATGAGCTATAACAAGTAGGTGAGGTTTTTGGGTCGTCCAGCACCCTAAAGGAGTCATCCAGCGAGCTAGAGCTTGAAGAATGGACGTTTGGGTTGTCCAGCGGGCTAGAGGAGCAGCCTAAAAAGAAGAGGCGGGTTTGTAAAATCGTTGCTAGACCGTGGGGGGGTTAGGACGATTGTTTTTGGGTCGTATCGCACTGTTTAGGTCGTATTGGAGTTGTGTTGTATTGAAGTTAGGTCGGGTGCACCATTTAGGTCACACCGCATGCTTGTTTGGGTCGTGTTTTCTGTTTAGGTCGTTATTGCCTTTTAAGGCGTATTGTATGAGCCTATAAATAGGGCCATGGTGTGAGTTGTAAAGGTTGTTGACATTTGAATAAATTCTTTGTGTGAGCTTTGTGCCACCATATTGGAAGTTGAGTGTAATCTCCTTTCTCCATCTTTGGATACTCGACTGTGCTCGAATCAATGAACTTGAAGCTGATTCACGGTATCACATGCGAGTTATCAACGTTCGAAGAACCATATATCGATAACACGGTATCTTGCGAAATCAATGTGTTAAATATAGCGAGATTCTGGAATTGAAAGATCAACTGAGTTGAGCATTTATCCTATCCTTGATCCTATTTCCACGAATTCATCAATTCGTGTGGAGTTTAGATCCTGGACGTTGCCCCAGTTTGGTATCAGAGTGAGATTTCCATCTTTTGGTTAGATCATCAGAGCCTTGATCGCCATCTTTTGGTTGGATCGCCAACACTAGATCGCCATCATTTGGTTGGATCGCCGGAAACCATTCGGGTTTGTATCTCCATCATCACCATTCCATTTCCGACCATCGTCACCTTCATTTGGACCGCCATTATCATCCTCATCATCTCACAAGGTCGCCACCATTAGATCGTCAGATCATCATTTATTCCGCCACCACTAGTTAGATCCCACCATTATTTGGACCGTCAACATCGTTGGACTGTCATCCACCTTTGGATCGACATCCTCAAAGCGTTATCATCCAATTTCGGGTCGAACACCCCAGTTGAACTGCTACCGCCATTCAAACCTCCAAATCCATTTTAGATTGTTCTATCCGAATCACTGCCATGGCAATTTGGATCGTCTGAGCTGTTTGGGTCGTTCCAGTAATTTGGACCGTGCAAGTGATTTAAAGTTTGGTTGATTGTGGATTTTTGAAGATCATAATGCCTCCAAGACATGATAATTGCCATCAAAACGTTGAAGAGATGTATCGGAGAGAAGAAGCCAAACAAATGGAGAAGAGAATTAATGATAAGTTTGACGAAGAAATTGGAAGGTTAGAGAAGCTTATGATGGACGTGAATCAAGCTAGAAGAAGAGTATCGCCGGATTCAAATCATGGTGGACATTGAATTTCACCATCAAATTTGGAGAGACGAAGAAGATCACCACCATTGGATTGAGAGAGAAGAGATCACAATGACTTTTCTCGCGAACCATCCCATAGAAATGAAAGACATAAGGAAGTTCATGATCGACGTCGCCGTACACCAAATCTTGAAGATGAAGGAAGAAGTAGTTATTTTTATTGTCAAGATCGAGATCCATATCACCAACTGGAGAATAATCACAATTGGTAGCCCGGGATAAAGACAGAAATTCCAGAATTCAAAGGTGGAATGTCAGTAGAAGAGTTCCTAGATTGGTTGTCAAATGTAGAGGAAATTCTGGAGTTCGCAAATGTTCCTGAGAATAGAAAAGTTCAGTTATATGATACTCGATTGAGAGTAAGAGCCATTGCTTAGTGGCAACAAACTATGCTAACTCAAGAAAGAATGGGAAAGCCTAAGGTTGTCACATGGGGGAAGATGAGAAAGATGATGAGAGCTACATTCTTACCTCACAATTATCAGTCTCTTATGTATCAACATCTATAGAACTTGAGACAAGGACGAGTCCGTGAGTGATTATACTGATGAATTCTATCAATTGATTGCAAGGAATGATATCATGGAAACATAGGAACAGTTGACTGCTAAATATGTTGGAGGATTGAGAACACAAATTCAAGACATGGTGAATATGTTTCATCCGATGTCTATTGCGAAATCTCGCCAGAAAGCTCTAGCTTGGGAGAAACAAGGAAGACGGGAGAAGGAGTGTTCATGAATTCCAATAATCAGAACAAGAGTGTTAGCAGTAGTGCTAATGTTTCCAAGCCAGTGTCTAAACCTGTTGCCAATGAAGCTGCTAAGACGAAAGTCAATTCAAATTTCAGGTGCTTTAATTTTCAAGAAGTGGGCCATAAGATAAATGAATGTCCTAATCTAAAGAAGAGAACAATGATAGCTGAGGATGTAGAAGCTGAAGTAGACTATTCTCTACCACCTAAATTTGACAATGATGTTGAAAATGATGTAGAAGAAATAAAGTCAGGAGACAAAGGGAGTAGTTTAATGATGAGAAGATCGTGTTTAACTCCAAAGCATGTAGATGATTCTAGTTGGTTGCAAAGTAATATTTTCCAATCTACGTGTACCATTTTGGGAAAAATTTGTCGATTCGTCATTCATGCAGGGAGTTGTGACAGTATGATTTTTGAAGAAGTTGTTAAGAAGTTGAGATTAAAGACTGAGAAACATCCTAGACCATACAAGCTTGCTTGGTTAAAGAAAGGAGGAGAAGTCACAGAAGGAAGAAGAGCGTTTGTCACCTTTTCCATTGGGCAGAAGTACAAGGATGACATTTGGTGTGATGTGGTTAACATGGACGTATGTCATTTGCTTTTGGGTAGACCATGGCAGTTTGATCGATCAGTTCAACACGATGGTCGAACCAACAGTTATAGTTTCATGATTGAAGGCATTAAAATCACGTTGGTTCCTAAGAAGAGTGAACAAAGTGAAAGAAAAGTAGAGAAGAAAGTAAATTAGAATAGTCTTTTATCTTTGAATGAATTTGTTGAAGAGGTAGAAAAAAGCCCTGAAGTGTTTTTGTTGATTGGGTTTGAATCAAGTGGAGAGCCTGAAATTCCTGCTGAAGCTAAGCCTGTACTGAAAGAATTTGAAGATGTATTTCTTGAAGAGTTGCCAAAGGAATTACTACCACTTAGGGACATACTGCATCAAATTGACTTGGTGCTAGGTGCAGTATTACCGCATAGGCCACACTACCAAATGAGTCCAAAAGAGCATGAAGAGCTGAGGAGACAAGTTGAAGAGTTCCTTGAACAAGGACGAATATGAGAGCGCCTTAGTCCTTGTGCCGCACCCGCCTTGTTAGTACCCAAAAAATATGGTTCATGGAAAATGTGTATGGATAGTCGAGCATTTCACAAGATCACTGTCAGATATATATTTCTTATGCCAAGACTTGATGATCTATTGGATCAAATCAGTGGACCGATTATCCTTTCAAAGATTGATTTGAAGGGGGGTTACCATCAGATTCGAATTACACTAGTGGATGATTGGAAGAACGCATTCAAGACTCGTGAAGGGATGTATGAATGGTTGATTATGCCGTTTGGTCTATCAAATGCACCGAGTACATTCATGAGAGTGATGAATCAGATTTTCGGACCATATATTGGAAATTTTGTTGTGGTATATTTTGATGATACTCTGCTCTATAGTGATAGCATGGAGGAGCATATACAAAACTTGAAAGCAGTATTGATGATTCTTCGTCAAGAACAATTTTATGCCGCAACAAAGAAGTGTGTGTTCATGACACAAAGTGTACTGTTCTTGGGGTACATTGTGTCCAAGGAAGGAATACAGATAGATCAGAATAAAGTCGCTGCAATCAGAAATTGGCCTCGGCCAAGGGCTATAATAGAAGTCAGAAGCTTTCATTGATTAGAATCATTCTACTGAAGGTTTATTCGACAGTTTAGTAGTGTGATGGCTCCTGTTACTGATTGCATGAAAGGAAAGCAGTTTATGTGGACGGAGGAAGCTCAATTTTCTTTTGAGAAGATCAAGGAACTTTTTACGACTGCACCAATCCTTGTGTTGCCAGATTTTCGGATGCTATTTGAATTGCATACAGACGCATCGAAGCTTGGAATCGGAGGGGTATGGAGTCAGAACGGGCGTCCTATTGCATATTTCAGTGAGAACTATCTGGAGCAAAGATGAGATACAATACATATGACGTGGAGTTCTATGCTACTGTACAGGCCATATTAAAGCATTGGAGACATTACTTGTTTCACAAGGAGTTTGTCCTATATACCGACCATGAAGCGTTGAAGCACTTGCAAGGAAAAGATAAGGTTGCTGCTAGGCATGCGTCGTGGATTGCTTATTTGCAACAGTTTACATTTGTTGTAAAGCACAAGCCTGGAGTGACTATTCGTGTAGCTGATGCCTTGAGTCGAAGGAATCATTAGATTAATCGCGTAGCCCCGAGAGGACAAGCCTGGAGCGACTAATCGCGTAGTTGATGCCTTGAGTCAAAGAAACCGTTAGATTAATCGCGTAGCCCCAAGAGGACAAGCCTGGAGTGACTAATCGCGTAGCCCTGAGAGGACCTTTAGATTTATCAACAGTTCCACAACATAAAGGGGTTATTAAGAGAGACAATGACTTTGTTAATGAGTTGCAGGAGTGTCACAAAGTTATGTAGGAACGATTGCTTAAGATAAATGAGAAGTACAAACAATTTGCAGATGTGAAGCGATGAGGTGTTAACATCAAAGAAGGAGATATTGTTTATGCAGTGTTGACAAAATATCGTTTTCCTATGGGAAGTTACAATAAGTTGAAAGCTGGAAAGATTGGTCCCATAGAAATTGTGAAGAAAATCAATGACAATGCCTATCAGTTGAGGTTGCCAGAAGGTATGTATACTTCGTATGTCTTCAATGTTAAGCATTTAATTCCATATTATGAAGATGAACATTTTGAAGAAGAAGAGTGTGTAACTTTTGGATTTTCTATATTATGGAGAAAGAGTTGTGTACATGAAACTCATTTTGCACTGATTCTTGAAGAAAATTATCAAAATTTTCCTTGCCTTTCATCTTAGAATCAACATTAGCATTAATTTTTAATTCAGAATCCTTTTTTCCTTGCACCACACAAACACCATTCTTGTCCACTACCATGACATTATTATTTCCTTCATTAATATTTCCTTCATAAGCAGAACCACAGTTAATATCCATATGATCATTATTATGTTCATTATGCAACCCAGAGTTCCCATTACCAACTATTTCAATAACCTCATCCAAAACCTTATTAACTTCTTTTTTCAATATCAGTACCAAATTTCCCCTCTTTTCTTTTCCATACTTTTCTCTTTCTATTATTTACCTTAGTCCGGCCTTGATAATCACTTTGATGAGGTAATTTAAATTTTACTTTTCTTTCTGCATGAGAAGCATCCACTTGCTTAAACTCCTTTCCTTCATCAACTTGACATTCTTCAACAATATTTCCTTTGTTATGAATATCACATTCACTAGTTAAGTGCCCAAACACTTTACAAAATACAAATGGCAGGCCTCCAATAATAAGAGACAATCACTGGTGGACAACTATCACCAAGCTCACCCAAATCAATACAGTGAGGTAATTTAGCATCAGTATCAACCTCAACAAGAACCTTAGCATATTAAATTCTATGCATTCTCTCAGTATTCATGTCAAAATAGATTAGCCTACCAACTTGACAAGATAACCAATTAATTCCCATCAAAGTCCAAATCAAAAGAGGAATGCGGTGGAGATGTATCCAAATGGGAACTTTCTTGATTTGAGATTGAGCATAACCAACTGACGGATCCCATATAGCAATAATGAACATATGCCTTCTAATGAATATGGGATCAGCTTTCAACACTTTATGTCGATCAGCATCATTTGAGAACTTAACATAAAAGTTTATACCATCAGATTTTATGTCAACATCTCCATGCAATGTCCAAAAATTTCGCGGAAAATTGACAACAGACAGAAATGATAAAGAACCATCAAGGAAAAAACCCACCAAGTATTGGTTCCAATATTTCATACCTTCAGCTTTAACAATTTCTAGAGGAATTTTCTTCTGCGCATCCTTAATTTTCTCAAACTTCAACAGAACATAAGAACCAGCATTCCTTGGCAAAGAATTAAATAAAGAGAGATAGTCCAATTTAACGGAGGTGGCAAGGTTCTTAGATGTGTTCAAAAAATTTGGATTAACATGTTTTGAGAGATTTGGATCAAGATTAGTAGAGGAAGGATCAGACATAATAGGAATTTGAGGCAAATCAGAAGAGAGCTCTGAATCTTTACCAATATTGGCATTTGACTGAATATTCAATGCATTTGAAGGAACGCCAGAACCAGAATTTACAATAAAAGAATCAACAAATTTACTAGAATGATTGCAATCAAAATGAGTATCTAAGGATGATTAACAACACTGAGAAGAACAGAATCCAAAAGATCATCCAACAGATCAGAAACAATCAACGAGGATGACAAATCAAGATTAGAAAGGGACACGGTCGGAGGATCAGAGGGGTTAGGGGGAGGAGGACGATGAGGAAGTGGAGGGAAGGGAGACGAACCAAGAAACGAAGAAGACGGACCAAGATTTTGGAGGAGGAGGACGCCATTCTCAAAAGGAAAATTTTCGTCTAGTTTCATTCACACATGATATATTGGAACCAAATATTAGCATGTCATCAACATGTAATCATATTATAACATAACCGTTGTTATCCGATTTGCTATAAATACATTTAACGGCAACATTAACAATGAATCCTTATGACAGTGCTACTTTATCAAACTTAACATGCCATTGCATGGGAGCTTGCTTCAGGCCATAAAGATATCTTATTAATTTACAAACTTTGTTTTATTGGCCTGGGGTTATGAAACCTTCAGGTTGTTCCATATATATTGCTTCTTCTAAATCTCCATTCAGAAAAGATGTCTTTACATCCATTTAATGTACGATCAATTTATGAATTGATGCAAGTGCTATTAAACAGTGTATAGAAGATATGCGAGCCACCGGAGCATATGTATCAAAATAATATACTCCTTGTCTTTGTTTATATCCCTTAGCAACTAATCTGGCTTTAAATTTATCAATGGATCCATCTGTATTCAACTTTTTCTTAAATATCCATTTACATCCTATAGGTTTAGCAGCAGGAGGTAAATCAGTTAAAATCCAAGTTTGGTTTAACATTATGGAATTCATTTCATCATTGATAGCTACTTTCCGGAAATTCGAATCTCTAGAATTCATAGCCTAAGTATAAGTTTTGAGATCATCATTGACGTTCATTACATATCATGTCACATTAAGGACTTCATCCTTATTGCCTTCTACAGGATATGCTATGAAGTTAGGACCATAGTCCTTCTCTATTCTCGCTCTTTTTCTTCTCCTATGTTAAGTGCTATTATATGGTACAGACACTTCCTTGCTGTTTTGAGTAGGAGCATATTCATCGTCATTGATATCATTAATCACAGTTGGTTCTGGACTAGATGATCTCAACGGATTCTCAATAGTTTGATTGATTCTATAACTTCTAAGGTGTCTAGAATAAGGAACCTATAAGTTATATTATTAAGAGAATGTCATATGGAAACACATTTAAATGCCCGATTACCTAACTTTGGTCGTTTGGGGTCAGGTTTTCTAACATACGCTAAGCGACCCCAAACTTTAAGTCTAGCAACGTTAGGTTTTCTATTAAACCATATTTCATAAAGGGAAATTTTTTTTTTAAAGTGGCACTCTATTTAAAATGTAACAAGCATATAACATAGCATCACCTCATAGGTTATAAGGTAAAAGAGAGCTTCAGAGCATGGTGTTAACCATACTAAAGTTCTATTTTTCCTCTCAGCAACACCATTTTGTTATGATGTATATGGGGTGGTACACTGGTGAATTATACCATTTTGTTTACAACAAAAAAGTGAATTCATTTGAAAAATATTCACCACCATGATCTAAATATAACACTTTAATTTTAACTCCTAATTGTGTTTCGACTTCTACTTTGTAAATTTTGAATTTATCAAAAGCCTCATCTTTAGATTTCATTAGATATACATATGCATATCTAGTATAATCATTAATAAATGTTATATAGTATTGGTTACCACCATAGGTGATATGTTTTTTTACGTCACCCACATCACTGTATACCAAATCATGCAAACCAGTTTTCCTTTCTACAGGTTAAAAGGATTTCCGGTGTATTTTTGCTTGAACACATATTTCACATTTCGAGATAGAATCGAAATCACAATAAAAAGTTAATCCTAATTTAGGCATATTTTAAAGAGATTTATAGTTAACATGTCCTAATCTACCATGCCATAAATTAACATAAGCAACAATATAAGCAGAAGATTTTGTTGGATCTAGATTAACCCTAGAGGGGGGCTGAATAGGGTTTATCATTGTTTTTAACTGAATTAAAAATCTAACGAGATATATAATAATAAGCGTATCATAGAATATAGCAGAAACAGAAATGTAGAAAATAAATCACACACAGATATACCCAGCTTCGGAAAAACCCAGCCTATTGCTGCATTTCTAAGGTTTCTACTAGGTGATAGAACAAATCCCGCATACAAGACCATGTACACTCGCAAACCCTGCTCCTATTCTAAACCTACGCTCAAAACCGTAGACTGATCTAAACCCCTAGATCAGATTCCCCCTGATTACAACCCCGTAACCAGTAAATCCTAGATTTTACAGATTCTAGCAACTGTTTGTCAACACACTGACTGGATCACCCTAGTATTTTACAGACACTAGTAAAACTGTTCAGAATTGTTTATAGAAGAAAAATTAAAAACAATACAAAACTAAAAGCAAAATCAAAACAAGAATGAACTAGAAAAACCCTAGGATATAAACTAAGGGGCCATCCCCTTTTAAACTTGGCCGTCCCTTTCACAAATTGGTTGCCCCCTTATTTTGACCCGATCACTTTGTCTCTGAGAATTAAAAATGGCGGCGGTGATTTCTAGGGTTTCACTGAATCTTCCCCAAATCGATTTCAACTTCGATGGCTTTCAGGAACTGATGGAATAGCTTCTCTTATGCTCAATTCTTTGTGGCTTTTCTCATCCGATTTGGGATTGCTTTCTGAAACACCCCACCTCCGTTAGGGTCACTCTCAAAGGGAATGCCCTAATTTTGGTGGAGGTTTATAAGTACAAGTCACAGATATACAAGACAGATATAAGAACACATATTTGTAAACAGCGGAAGAACAACAAACTTTTATTTCATAAAGTCAAATACGTGTTACAACAACATCCTTTCCAAAAACATAACATAACACTTTCATAATCTGTCTTGAGTACATTATTTAAAGAAGCATAAATAAAACATAGATAAACTGCAAAAGCCCCATAGTGGATTGTCCAAAGCCATAGTTTAAAACAGGAAAGTCCAAGCAATACATTTCTCTTCTTCAAGCTGGATGTTGAGGTAGGTCAAGCTGCTGTGTTCCCTCCCTGAGGACCTGGGGGGGGGAAACGGAAGAAAGAAGACGAAAGAAAAGTAGAGTCAGACATAAAGCCTGAGTAAGTCTAGTACTATTTTGTCTATGAATAAAGAACTGGGTATGATAAGTATAAACAAGAAGCGGGCATGCACTATAAATTTGGTTAAGTTGTCTAGGGTCGAATATACTATTGTACCCCATGTTGATCTCTGAACCCATATAAACTAGTTTCCAATTTACACCCCATAATCTGGGTGATGTGATCCATTCAATGATGATCGGCTCCTACTCGCATAGTTACATGTGTCTTACGGCCCCCGATGTTGTAGTTACCTATGCTGGTCCCACCATGGGGTGTATCAAGTCCCATAGTGGCAACCCGACACAACCTTAGAGTGCACAGGTATGCTACTGGTGTCCAGTGCCTTATTTTTCTGCGCCGGAGTGTGTGCACGCCCGCACCCCGTTAGAACCTACACTGCTACACCACCGCCGTCGATTTTGACCTCTTACAATCAGCCCAGTAATCGTGCCCCACCCTGCCTAGTTTCAGGGTATCCTGATACACCTTTTAGGGTTACTGCTGAAAAGGGTCCCCCGTTACTAGGTTTTCTATCTCTAGCCAACATGCTAAGTTGGTTAAGTGTTTCCTAACCTAACCCCACCAGTCCGTTTAGTTTAGCATGTTCCATTTTGATTAAGTCTTTAGTTCACTTAATCCTAACAATCCTGACTCAGCCTTAATTGTCTTATTAAGGCCCTGACCTCTCACATTAGACAGGTATTGTTGTGGCTGCCTGTTGCCGGTTGGTTCCGGGCAGTCTTACGCCACAACTCAGTCTAACCTCGGGTCCTTGCTGGGCTCCATGTTTAACCTCCCACATTGGATAGGTATTGTTGTGACTACTGGACAGCCGGGCGGTTCCGGGCAGGTTTACATCACAACTCAATCCAACCTCGGGTTAAACACATCGTATGTTCTACATTTACATATTTTGTCATTCCTCTTTATTTCTTATATGTAAATATTTGCGGTCCATTATTAAGTTAATGGTGTAAAGGTTACACCAATCACGGGCCCAACCCATACTTGAATTTTGGGCCCTTCTATTTCATATTTTCATTCATTCAATAATTAATTTTAACCCAACGTTATTTTCCCCCGTTTTACACGTCCGTTTATATATTGGGCTTAGCCTTTTTAAAGCCCAATTTAGCCATGCGAAAAGGGGAGGCTTAAAGCGTGATTACATACATAAAGAGGGGAAGGTGAGCGCATGAACTTGCAATATGACGTTGGAAATACAAAATAGAAACTGGTGTACTTGCATAGTGGTAACATAGGTGACATGAATCAAAGCATGTGAACTTGCATAGGTTTAACTGCAACATGAACCTATATTCTTATTTATGCATAATGTCAAACATAAGCATGGCATAAATATTTCTAGCATAAGCATGGCATGATGTCAAACATAAGCATGGCATAATATCAAACATAAGCATGGCATAGGTATAGTTAAATTTGTTCATGGCATAAATATAAACAAGTCATGTTCATAAGATTTCTACATGTTTACAAAGGGGATACTTTGTTACTAACACAAAAGCATAGTTCAACTTAATCATGATTTAAGTCTAATCACATAACGATGGTACAAATATACTTATGCATAAAGATTCCTAGACATGGTGCTTGCTTTAAACTTGCAAAAAGGGATTTTTGAGTCTAACCTAGCCATGTCTCACATATGTCATCATATAATTCTTTTAAACAAGATAGACTTAATCATGGATTTCAATTATGCCAAATATCATTCATAGCCTAGCCATATTCATAAGTTTGCAAATAAGTTCTCTAGTACAAAAGCATGACTTAGTACATGATGCCAAATTCTCAATATAATTTCATATGGATAATAACCAAACTTGTTCCAATTACTTACAAAATGATTTATGCACAAAAATATACATCATGATGGCATAGTAGCAAAACCCCAAACTTTAAATCAACTACATACATGTAGCTTCAACATAGGTCACATAATTTGCGAATATTCCAAACGTATATTTGCATAGAACTACCGCATGTAGTTCTTTATAATTGAATGACATAATTCAGAATATCCAATCGTATATAAATTGATAGGAACGCACAAATATGAATTTCATTGCCACAATTCAAGCATACATATCTACACAATCATTTGTTCATACCAAAGTAGTACTCTACTTACAATGGTTGCGGCGAATTCTCTAATTAAGAGATTGATTCCTTTGTTGAATTGATTTGATTTAGGTCTCTTTAAGCTTTTAGAATTTTCCTCCTAATCCTCTCTCTAGTTGGCGGCTACCTCTAGTCGTTCCTCAGCAACATGGCGGCTATCTTCTTAATTTTGAATGAATAGATTAGGGTTTAGTCTAGGGTTGTTTATATAGAGGTTAGGAACTGATTAGGACCCTTGATGTTGCTAGGATTGATCATAGCCATTCATTAGATAGAGAGACCAATTAGAATCCGCCACCTAGCCCTAATGACAAAGCAGACCACAGAAATTCGACCAAACACCGACCTGGCCAGCCAGGGCTTGACCAGACCTGACCAACAGGTCATTTTTGACCTGGGCGCACTTGGCAGGTGCGCCAGGTCAAAAATGTACTGGCGCACTTCACAGGTGCGCCAGTGCATTTTTGTTCTGGCGCACTTCCCAAGTGCGCCAGTGCATTCTGACCCGTTTTTCGCCCAACTTCGTTCGTCCATAACTTCTTCATACGATATCCGTTTTACGAAAACTCGGACTCTATTTCGCGTATTTTTCCGAGACGAACGCAATGGCGTATCCCGTTTCCCTTAGTTCTTTGATTTGAAATTAATTATTCTTTAATTTATGAATTTCACAGTTATAGAATACACGGGGTGTTACACTTTCTGGTTCGATCGAAATTGTGAGTTTTCTGAAATTTCTTGCTTTGAAAATGCTTGAATTGAGTTTGTGGTTTCGATCTAGTTTTCCAGTGATGATTTGGTGATAAAATAGGATTACAGTCCCGAAAATTGCTCTCTGATTTCAATATGTTCTGATTTGCGTTTATTTCTCTTCTTGGTCTCTCGATTGAATTTCCTTTTGTTGCCTTGAAGTGATTAAATCTTGAATGGATAGTCTTGTGGCCCCTTGCGTGAATTCATTGATTGATCAAATGTAGAGAGGCGTGTTGTTCAAAACAGGAAATAATTTGAACTGATTTGTCATTTCTGGAAAATCAAAATTGCCCTTGCGTGATTTGTGAAAAACCAATTGCCGTGTGTTATTCTGTAAATACCTTCTTTGATTCCTTTCCAAATATATACTCTGATATCTCAAATTAGAAATGTTGTAAAGTTTTCCCTTTTTGGAATTAAACAGCCACAGCCTTGATTGAATGGAAAATATAAATTTCCCCTTTTTTTTAAAAAAACAGCAGAATGGTTTTTCTCTTGCCTGACTAAGCTGAGATGTATCAATATCAACCTGATTTAAAGCTTGCTCAAAACTTTGCTTAACATTCCTACTTTGCCAAAACACTGATTTTTGATTTCTAGAAAAATATTTGCATGCTTGCTTGACCCTATTTAGCTTTACACAATCACATATAGGTTCTTGCGTGATTTCAGACAATTCATGCATGTCGAATTTCTTTGATGATGAGCTTGTTGTATTAATTCTTTTATTAGCATTTATTAGGACAGTTCCTTCATGCTTGTGCATAAGAACAGCACATTTGTGTCTCGACCTTTTTAGAGTTATGCTTGCACTTTTTCACCTTCATGTGATGTTGTACACTTGAATGCATGTAGCTAGTAGTACACCATATGTGATACTACATTCATACATGTAGTTGATGTTGCCACTGTCCATTTTCACTTGCCGATGCACCCATGATCATGCTTTGAATCTGACTTGTGTTTGTTGGCAAACTGCCTACCCCTGTTTTTGTTGTCCACTTCTTTGAACTGAGATGACTTGCTGCACACTGCAATGTACATGAATTCTCTGCACCACCTTGTCCATATATATGTGTTGCATCTTTCAGGTATGTCTGAACTTGAACTGTTTTGATGCACTTGAACATGGACAGGCTGCCATGTAAATTTAGTTGGGCTCGACCATTTGCCTTGTTGTATATTCACATGAACGTACTGCTTGACACTCGGAACTGCACCATTATGAACTATGGTCGATCACTTGGGCTGTTTGAATACTTGTAATTTTTATTACCATGTATACATGCACCATTGTGTAAGCTACCATTCACATTCATGCTGAACTGTATTTGTGTCTTTGACCCATGATTTTGTTGACCATTGATCTGCCATGTTAATCACTAGTATTTTGCTTGATTTGCCAAGTAAAATCCCTTGTTTTTTGAGCTGATCTTGCCATGTTTGTTCTTTCCTTTGGGCTAATCTGAAGTGAGCTTGATTTTCCATGTTTCATTCACTTTTGCTTGGCCACCTGGTTGCATTCATGTCATTTATTCTATTGTATGGCTTGCTTTACATGTTGGCTGCATCTATACATATATTTTGTTGTGCACTGAGTCGAGATAGCCCTTGTGGCTACTTCTCAGTTGCTCGGTGATTGGTGAGGTAGTGCACACATGTATACAAGTATGTACATGCAGCCATCAGACAAGATTTCATGTCCCTGTACTAATACATATTGTCTGCCTAGACACAGATCATATCAAGTCATGAAAATGATGTGAAACACCCCAAAAAACTGAGGTAAATAAAATTTTTAAAATTAAAAATTATATTCGCATGTGTTCAGTATTATTTCTATTGCAGTGTACTATGTGTGCGTTCATTTGTATGACAGGTATGAAGATTGGACCGACTGTATGAAGACTGGACATACTTGTAAGCTGTGAAGACAGAAGATAAAAGACAGAAGACAAGTATATTGTAGTGTCAGCGTGTATAACAGTGAACAAATGTATATATGAAAATGTACTGAGTGATTTTGTGTGTGTGTGTGTATATATATATATATATGAGATGTATAGCCTAAGTGTTGTATTGATCAGCTGTGTAACAGAAGAAATTGTATATGAAAGAATTTTATTTCAATGAATTACAATGTTGAGCAAATAATGGAGTTGTAAATCTGTACTGTTAAATATTGAAATAAAATATTATATTTAAGTCTAGGATAAATATATGAAACAGTACAGCGACAAACACATTCAAAAAAATATTTATTTGGTTGTTATCATCAAATAAAAATCATATAATTGTGTATACAACACCGTTATATACAACAATCTCCACTTTTTGATGATGACAAACAAATATTAAGATTTTGAATACAATAAATATGTTTGACAGAGAAGAACATAACTCCCCCTATTTTAAAGCTCCCCCTACAATAGAGACTCCCCCTATAACTGTGCATGAGTGAATAGAGTGTTAAAAAAGAAAATTGGAATTTTCAAAAATTAAAATATTTATAAAATATTCACTCATAAATCAAAATCTCAACCCATTCTCCCCCTTTTGTTATCATCAAAAGGATACATAATTTAAAATATAGATGAAAAATTGACTAAAAATATAATTTTAGCTTAAGAGGAAGAACAGTCATCATAAATTCCAATCAGTCAAACAAAAATCATAATAAACAAAGAACTAGTAGCATATTTCACATTGTAGAGAATGACGGATTTACGATGAAATTTATATAAAATGGGGAGAGTTACAAAAATATGATTTCCAATTATTTTCAGAAGAATTTTATAAAATTGAGCTCAAAAACAGTGATGGATTTTGAACTATAATTATAAATTCAACTTAAGTGACAAAATCATATAATCTCAAATCCCAATAGCTATCAATCAACAAATCATAATACTTCATAAGATTTCAACACATTTCACAGATTAGAAAGATGGATTGATAAGCTGTTTTTTAAACACCAAGGAGAATTTCATATTAATTTTAATTTATAGCGCATTATTTCCTTTTTCTTCTTATTTTATTTAAGAGCACACTGACCACGCATAACCAAAGCTTGGATTCTTAAATGAGGTCAGTCACAGCTTAAATTATAAGTTGTCTCTTAACCATGCATGACCAGAGCTTGGATTTTTAAATGAGGTTAGAGACACACTTATATATTTATTATATATATTTATCATTTCAGCTTTAAAAGAAAAACTCCTCGGTATATAAAACCAATATGAATGACAGAAATGTGGTAGGTACAAAAGTGGACTGTGAAATAAATTTCTAAATTAATTATATTATGAAATACGCTCGACTGTACTGGGATCATTCAAAAAATTTCAATTGTCACTAATTCTGAAAAATAACATAGTCCCATTTCTATCACAAATTTTTCACTGTTTATTCAAAAATATTATAAAACGTATTAACTCTCCACATTCATATAAAATTATCATGGATGGTAGAAGGATGGTAGATAATGAAGATGGTCGTGAAATAATTGCCAGTTCAAAGATATTATAATAAATATTCAACCATCATGAAAATCTTAAATAAAGTCTCCTCTTATTGTGAAATATACTGTAGTCACAATTCATCACAATTTCAAAAACTGATAATAATTTTGATGAATTATAAATACAGTTCAATTTGGATATTGATTTCAATTTCTGAATGAATAATCAATAAATAATTTTAAAATTGAAAATAAATTACAAGAGGAAATTGAAAAGATCTATACAACACAAGAGGGATTAAAAAATATATACAGCAAGACAAAAAAACTGCACATCTGATACCATTTGGTGTCTCTATTAATGAGGATTTGAAAATGACACTGGTGGCTAAATAAGGGTATCTTAGTTAACAAAAAAAAATCAATTACAAAGCAAGCAACTCAAGCACACATATTCCATTTATCAGACCTTGGTAAACCTTTGATACCAAATCAAGCAGTCCTCAAAAATATTTACAAACCAATTTCTTTTAATTAGAGCAGCATGATTCCAAAACAAAACATTTTTCAAAAACAGTATCAGAGCAGCACCAAAATCAGTTTCAAAGCACACTTATCAAGACATTTTCTGATGGTCACATAATATGATTCATGATCCAAGATTAAAAATACCGTTTATTTGAAATCATTTGAGGAAATATGAAAAACTCATGATTCGATGAATCAGTCATACCAGATTATAAATTTCAGATTCTGGATATATGTGAGATTCAATAAATCAATAATTTCAAATGATTTTGAACAAACAAATATTCAAATCAAATCATCATGAAATAGCAGTGAGTTTTATTGACCATTTTTCAAAAGAATTTTTCACAAATTTTTCTGTCAATCACAAAAGAGTAATTTCAGATCATTTACATCAGGCTTAAGAGGTATTCATGATCCAGAAAATTTAGAAAATAATTTATTTGAAATCACTTGAATCAATGCCAGGTTTCGAGATATAATGAATTATTCACACAAGATTGATAATTTCAAATTTAAGTGGTGTGTGACATTCAAAATATCTAGAATTTCAGATGATTTCAAAAAAACAAATTTCAACCATAATAATCATGAATAAAGGTGAAATTCAAGATGTATCACTGTGATTCAAGCCAATCCGAAAATCAATGAAATTATCACGAGTGATAAGAAGCAGTGTACTATAATGAGTATAATATTTCAAGCTTTTCTAAACTGAATTAGAAGAAACTCAAAACAGCAGATTTGTGTGAAATTTCAATTGTTTTTCAGATCTTCAAAAATTTAGAATTCAAATTAACAGTGTTTAGGATATGGCACGAATACATCAAGACTGTAATGAATTCAGAGAATCAGAAAACAAACTTCAAATCAATTGCAGATATTTACAAAAATAAATTCAAGATCTGGAAAAGATTAAACACATCAGTGTTTTATACAAATGAAGCGAATTTCCAAAAAAAATATGAATTCTGCAATTGGATGTTAAGGAAGCCCAAAAAAAATATAGTAGTGATTAAAAAAAAAAGATAGAAAGAGAGATAAACAAAAAAAAATATTTACAAAGATGAGTCTAGAGATTATACCTGAAATCGATGTAAGCAAATGAATCTGTAACTCAACAGGTTTGGCTAAGGAACTGAAAATGATTCAATGACACGAAGTTGTTTGAATCCAATTTCTCTTTCGCAAAGCAGCTCCTCAGCATTTTCCGGCACCTAACAATTTATAGGACCGAGTGGTCTAACAAAGTTTATAAAACCACTCACAGTTGTATTCATATGTTTTGGTACCCAGACTTGTTTATATAACAAACCATTAGAATTAACTTTTGTACCCTTAGGAAACCAAATCTGTTTGAACTTGACGAAGCCCATTTTATTTTTGGGATCCAAGAATGTTTAAATGGTTTATTATAAAACGATTTCTCATCACGATTTTGATTCAAAAATCCTTTGAAATTTTCAGAGTTCAAATTTTCAAAGTAGTTCTTTCCAAAGCAGTTCGAGGGATTTTTCAAATCATTTGAATTTTGTTTAACAACATTTTTCCCGAAGCCAAGACTAGATTTATTTCCAATAGAAACTTGGTTTTGTAACAGCATATTCAACGATTTTTCCGCATTAGAAAATTTATCCAAAGTTTATTCTAAGTGTTAAATTTTGGATTCTAGACCACTATTTTCTTTTAATAAATTTGAGCAATTATTTATAGTGATTTTCCGTTCAGCATTGGACTATTTCAAAACAAAATTCTCATTTTCAAGCAATTTAATTTTGGATTGGGATTCGGAAATTTCAAATTCAAACCGTTTTTGTTTTTCAAACTCACCATTCTTGGATTTTTCAATCTCGTTTTCAAGTTCTTTCAAAATCAAATTGGATTATAACAAATTCTCCTTTTCAGCAATTTCTGATTTGGAATTTATATCAGTCTTAAAAATTTCAAATTCCTTTTGTAGAAAATTGTTCAAATTTGACAACTCAATCTTGTTTTCTTTTAAGATCAGAATTTCCTTTTCAAATTTTTGAATGTTTTTACTGAGATGAACAAGATTGGTTTTCAATTTCAAACAATTTTTGCAATCTGAATTTAACGAATTTTTACAATATTCAATTTGCGATTCCAAATCATCAATTTTGTTGGTCAACTCAGAATTCCTAGATTTCAGAGATTTGTTTTTCAACTGAAGTTTATCAATAGATTTAGTTAAATCAGTACAAAAATAAACCAGATCTTCATAAGAGAAATTTTCTATTTCATTGTCTGTTGAGTTTCCATCATTTGATCCATCTGAGTTATCTTCTGTAAAACCTGTCAAACAGAACTCTGAATGTGAGTTGACTTTCTCGGGTTTTGAGCTACCGTTGTCAGATCTTCCATACTTCGTATTGAGAATATCCCAGATTTCCTGTTCAGATAAATAATGGAAGATAAGATTAAACTGTTCAGTACTAAGATAATCAAATATAATTTTCATAGCATGAGTATTGAAAGTAATATCTACACTATCAAATCCATTGATAACAACATCCCAATATTTAATATTAACAGATTTTAAATAAAATTCCATTTTGGATTTCCAGTTTAAAAATCTGTTCCATCGAAAATTGTTGGAGATGAACTGGGCCAACTCTCTATCGATTGACAACTAGGAACCACCATTACTTTAGAGTTAAAAATACCTGCTCTGATACCAATTGTTCGATCTAGATTAACCCTAGAGGGGGGTGAATAGGGTTTATCACAGTTTTTAACTGAATTAAAAACCTAACGAGATATATAATAATAAACAGATCACAGAATATAGCAGAAACAGAAATGTAGAAAATAAATCACATACAGATATACCCAGCTTCGGCAAAACCCTGCCTACTGCTACATTTCTAAGGTTTCTACTAGGTGATAGAACAGATCCCGCATACAAGACCATGTACACTCGCAAACCCTACTCCTATTCTAACCGTACGCTCAAAACCGTAGATTGATCTAAACCCCTAGATCAAATTCCCCCTGATTACAACCCCGTAACCAGTAAATCCTAGATTTTACAGATTCTAGCAATTGTCTGTCAACACACTGACTGGATCACTCTAGTATTTTACAGACACTAGTAAAACTGTTCAGAACTGTTTACAGAAGAAAAATTAAAAACAATACAAAATTAAAAGCAAAATCAAAACAAGAATGAACTAGAAAAACCCTAGGATATAAACTAAGGGGTCATCCCCTTTTAAACTTGGTCGGCCCTTTCACAAATTGGTTGCCCCTTATTTTGACCCGATCACTTTGTCTCTGAGAATTAAACTTGGCGACTGCAATTTCTAGGGTTTCACTGAATCTTCCTGAAACACCCCACCTCCATTGAGGACACTCACAAAGGGAATGCCTTAACTTTGGTGGAGCATTTTAGTAAACAGAACATAAAATTTCAAGAGAGATACACAATACTTGAGAAATTATAACTTTATTACAGTGGAAAACAGAAATCGGTTTGGTTACATCTTTACCAAAAACTCAAGTACATAAATATCAGTCTTGTTCAGAAAATCATCAAAGTACAAAACTTCAAAATCATAATCCCCACAGAAGTTGCCATAAGGAGTCAAGCCATACTTTAAGCACTCTAAGTACTTCAAGCAGAAGAAATCCGGATCAAGCTAAAGTGTTCCCTCCTTGGAAAACCTAGGGGGAAAGGAAGAAAAAGGGGCGAAAACAAGCAAGGTCAAACATAAAGTCTGGCAAGTCCAGTGACTTTCAGCATATGAACAGATAATAATAATTATGACATGAAAATAAGCTGGATAAGAGATAACAGTAACAGGAGCAGCAGATGTACTTAGGTTAAACAGAATAATATTACTTTTCCTTTCTCTGCACTAATACTAGTATAACAGGATTAGGTGTCACCCCAATATCTAAACTGAAACAGAAATGGTAGCAGAATAATTTCCACAAAAGAGAATGCTAGTAATGGGCCTTTACCACCCCAACAGAAACAGATAGAAACAGAATGTAAATAATGGGCCTTTACCACCCGAACAGAAGGTACAGAAACAGATTAATCCCTACAGAAACAGAATGTAGAATTAGGTGTACACTAGTAAATGGGCCTTTACCACCCGGACAGACGGTACCACGCAGAAACAGACAGGTGTTGCCACCCAACAGAAATAGACGGTACCAACAGAAACCGACAGAACTAAGTGCACCCTAAAATCCTACCCCAAGTGATCGGCTCCCTAATACATAAATACCCTGTGTCGGCCCCACAATAGGGTGTATCACTCCCTAAAGTGACAACCAATTGGCACAGACCTATTTACAGATGTCACGGCGTCATACATCCTCAGAGGTAGATTGGGATCCATGCGCGCACATGACCCAATTGGAAAGCACCATCAACACCCCTCGCCATTATCCGAATGAACCGCTTATAATTAGTTCAGTAAGCGTGCCCGGACGCTACCTACTGTTGGGTCAAAGTTTTGATACCAGAAAGGGTTACTGACTAATATGGGTCCCAAACGATAGATGAAACAAGTAATTTCCCTCATAACCTTGTGTCCCCAGACAAACAGATTTCAGATTAACTTGTTTACAAGTTCAGACGTACAGAGTTCAGATCAACTAGTTCACAGATCAAAAAATCAAGTTAACGGGTTTTCAGACTAATGGATCAGATGTACAGTTCTTAACAGACTTACAGATTGTCTAAACTTGTATTAGGCCCACCGACTTACGAAACGGGTTTGATAAATTCATCAATCCGGTTGGTTTAACCCTATTCACCCAAAACGTTTTAGACATCATATTTATCCCAGATTTGCATTAATTAAATATTAATGCACAGACCTCTCACATTAGGTCGGTAGCTTGTGGCCGCTGGATATGCCGGGCGGTTCCGGGCAGACTTCTGCCACAAGCCAGACCTACCCTCGTGTCTAAGCATATTTTAGTTATGCCTACGACCTCTCACATTAGACTGACAGTTTGCGGTCGTTGGTTAAGCCGGTTAATTCCGGGCAGGCTTCTACCGCAAACAAAGCCTAACCTCGTGTCATAGCCAATTCATTCCAATACAGATTTTTCAGATATCAGACTAATTCTGTTATTTAACAGATTAAACTTCTTTATAGGATATATCAGATTAATCAAATTTCCATGTTCTACTAAATCTTAGGTCGAGCGTACGGATTTCCATACCCAGATTACCATTATCTAGTTTTCAACAGATCAGACAATTCAACAGGTAGCAGATCTAGCAGTTTAAGCGATTCAACAGATTTAGCAAATAACAGATTTAGCAGTTTAGGCAATTCAAAATTTTTAGCAGATAACGGATTAGGCAATTTAACAGATTTAGTAGATAATAGATTTACCAGATCTAAAACTCTTATTTACATATCTTGCCTAATCATAAATTTAGCCTAAACTTACATGCCTAAATCAAGGTCATAATTCATAATACAATATATGCCCCAAATTTTAGCCTTAATATTCCCATTTACAGTTCATGTCAAAACTAGATTTAATATTCTAGTTCACCATTTATGTCCAAGACTAATACACATGTAAATCATTCTCTATTATAGCCAATTCAGATTATGCCAACATATTTGCTATGCCTGCTTTACTTAATTAAGCTATGCCCAATACCTGTATAACATGTTTCCACAAGTTCTCTAAATACTCATGAAATGGCCCTAATAAAAGGAATAGGGGATAAGCACAAGAATTGATATAAAAGAATAGGCGTGCAATAATGAACCAAATACAATAATAATGGCCCAGTAGGCTCGATGTACATAACAGTGAATGGGAATAAACTAGCAAAGTTACATACTAAATATGAGATCTAACATCATTAAGGGAATAGGCATAAGAAACTAACTACAATAGTTATAGGCAACTAACCACAATAGTCATGGGTGACTGATCACAATAGTTTCTTATTCAATGTCATAGGCAATAGTCTCATAGTCATGAATCATAGTCATAGGCAATAGTCTCATAGGCGTGAATCATAGTCATAGGCAATAGTCTCATAGGCATGAATCATAGTCATAGGCAATAGTCTCATAGGCATGAATTATAGTCATCGGCAAAAGTCTCATAGGCAACGGTTTCATGTCCAATTATGCATTATTATTTGTCCCAAAATTTAGCGTTCGTGCGTTAATCTCTTATGAGATGTGGCGCAGGCTCATGGTAGCCTGGCTATAGAACAGAAAGAAGAAAGAGATACATAATAAAATATATCAGAACAGAACGTGCACAACCTCAAATTCAGATTTACAATCATGTCACAATTATAATTAAAGTTTATATCGGAAAATAACTGTACTTGCCTTTCGTGGTTTTAAGAAAGGATAATAAACTGTTCTTGATGCAGAAATGCTGAATTATTCCTCTCTAATTGTTGTTGTAGCTCTAAATTTTGATTTGAGATTTGATTTAGCTTTTAATTCTATTCAGGTTGGAAGAAGATGCATCAGTCCAAGTTTTGATTCCGGCAGAGTAACGACGCCATTATTTTATTTAATACGAACGGAGGCAGAATGAAATTATGCAGCATAAGGTTAGAGAAGAATGGTGTAAAGAGAATGGGGCTAGGGGGCTGTTTATATAGGGTTTCAAACTAATTAGAGCCATCGATGAAGCTAGGGTTAATCAAGGCCATCCATCTCAAGAGAAGCCAATCGGAAAGTTACAAGTTAGCCCTAGTGACACAGCAGAGCTCAGAAATTCGACCAGAACCCGACCAGGCCAGCCAGGGTCAAACCAGAAAGCTATGCAGGTTTTCTCTCGGCCTGGGCGCACCTGGGAAGTGCGCCAATGTAAATTTGTACTGGCGCACTTCCCAAGTGCGCCAATGCAATCTTTTTTTTTTCTTAGCCACCAAACTTCGTTCATCCATATCTTCTTCATACGGTATCCGTTTTACGCAAACTCGGACTCTATCTTAAGCAGAATTATGAGACAAACGCAATGGAACGACCTGTTTCCCTTAATTCCCACATTTTAAGTATTCTTAAATTTTAGTTAATCTGATTATTCGAAAATTCGGGGTGTTACATTCTCCCCTACATAAAGGATTTCGTCCCCGAAATCTTCAAGTTAAGAAGAATGTGTCCTACCATCCAATCATCCATCTACTCAACCATCATCCACAAGCATCCATTTTCCTTAGAAAACTTCTAATGTTGTATGAACATATGCAAAAGTGTGTGTATATGTTCCTTATCTAATGCAAAGATCAGGTGGTCCACTGATTCAGTTGACCTCCTTAATGCGAATTATGTCAGTGCCATGAGTCCAACATGTATGCAATTTTCTTATTTGATACATATCATTCTTATATGGGTGACAATCATTCATTCATATGCAACATCCATGTGATGAGTCAATCATTTTGCATCCACAGAAATTGAAAATGCTCACACATCCATATGCAGTATGAGAGTGTATTCGAGCCGATCTAGTGCCTAGTGTGTGTATATGCATCCACGAGCAACCACTAGCAACCACTTGCATCCACTTGCAACCATCAAACATAACATGTCTCAAACACATGTTTACACCCATTAGTTTCTACCTAAAGTTCGAAGATTCAATCGATAGGATACAGTCGAATGATGGAAGCGAGTACAGATAAAATAAAAACTTGGTTCCCATTAGACATTGGTTGAGAGAATAATTCCCCTAAGTATCAGCCCCGAAGACCGAAACCAATATCAGATTGACACCCAGAGGATTACCCTCTTTAGACAATGTCAAAATTGGAAATCTTAACCTTTTCAGGAATATCCAGATGCTTACAGACTACTAGTACAGATCAGATTATCAAATGATTCCTAGAAAACTAAGCATGGGAAAACCCAACCATATCCCTCAAAAACCCAGAATGTATGCATTACAATCGACTTGACGCCTAACACATATACCCCCAAACCCCAACCTACCACCAACAGATGAGTCGTAACCCCTATGGGGTTTGAGACTATAACCAGATCAGAAACAAGACAAGTATTAAAGAGCAGAGACTCAACTACAGAATCAGAATGCCATAATCGGAAAGAGTTCTAACTCAATAATCAGATAAGGAAACTAAACTCTCCACGGAAATTTTCCTACTTCTATCCTATCCACCAACTATGAGAGCTTTCTCCTGCCTTCCCGAAGTAGGTCATGTCCTCTGTCCTTGCCCTCGTTTCTTCGAGCAGTCCCTAGTGAGGTGTCCCATCTCACCACAGTTGAAGTGAATGTCCTTCCTCTTCCAGCAATCCATGTTCAGATGAGTCAAGCTTCCATAAGTAAAGCACTTTTATCCTCCTTTATCTTCAGACTTTTCTTCCCTCTTTTGTGTTTCCTTTTTGCCTCCTTTGTGAACCAAGTCCATATCCATGAGTTTTCTCATCCTTGGGTTGTGCTCCTTAGCCAAACTCCATCATTCTCATCTTTACTATCTGTGTGTAACACGTTGACAAGTCCCTCGAAAGCGGCCTTCATTGCACGGAAAATCCTACAAAGCTCGAAAGAAAATTAACCGTATGTGAGACTACTGCGGCTACAGATGGAAGTCGGGCGCTTATTTTCCATTTGACCGGTCTCGTAGTCTTATCAAGCCTACAGAACCATGCCACGATGAGGTTACTTCCCAGAAAGCCGGGAGCCCCGGAGAAAGAAGGAAACAAAGATTCAAACAGAGGATCAAAAGATAGATGTATGGCTTTTGGGGATTATGTTTTTCAAAAATAAGCTTTACTTTTGAAAATACTTCCTTTTAAAACCTTTTTGAAAATAGTTTTCAAAACTTTTTATCAAATCTGGTAACCTTCAGCTCTGATACCAAGTGAAACACCCCACCTCCGTTAAGGACACTCACTAAGGGAATGCCTTAACTTTGGTGGAGCATTTTAGTAAACAGAACAGAAAATTTCAAGACAGATAAACAATACTTGAGAAATTATAACTTTATTACAGCGGAAAACAGAAATCAGTTTGGTTACATCTTTACCAAAAACTCAAGTACATAAATATCAGTCTTGTTCAGAAAATCATTAGAGTACAAAACTTTAAAATCATAATCCCCACAGATGCTTCCATAAGGAGTCAAGCCATACTTTAAGCACTCTAAGTACTTCAAGCAGAAGAAATCCGGATTAAGCTAAAGTGTTCCCTCCTTGGAAAACCTGGGGGTGACAGAAGAAAAAGGGGCGAAAACAAGCAAGGTCAGACATAAAGACTGGCAAGTCCAGTGAATTTCAGCATATGAACATATAATAATAATTATGACATGAAAATAAGCTGGATAAGAGATAACAGTAACAGGAGCAGCAGATGTACTTAGGTTAAACAGAAGAAACAGAATAATATTACTTTTCATTTCTCTGCACTAATACTAGTATAACAGGATTAGGTGTCACCCCGATATCTATACTGAAACAGAAACGGGAACAAAATAATTTCCACAGATGAAAATGCTAGTAATGGGCCTTTACCACCCCAACAGAAACAGACAGAAACATAATGCTAATAATGGGCCTTTACCACCCGAATAGAAGGTACAGAAACAGAAACAGAATAATCCCTACGGAAACAGAATGTAGAATTAGGTGTACACTAGTAAATGGGTCTTTACCACTCGAACAGACGGTACCACGCAGAAACAGACAGGTGTTGCCACCCAACAGAAACAAACGGTACCAACAGAAATAGACAGAACTAAGTGTACCCTAAAACCCTACCCCAAGCGATCGGCTCCCTAATACATAAATACCCTGTGTCGACCCCACAGTAGGGTGTATCACTCCCTAAACTGACAACCAATTGGCACAGACTTATTTACAGATGTCACGGCGTCTTACATCCTCAGAGGCAGACTGGGATCCATGCACGCACATGACCCAGTTGGAACGCACCATCAACACCCCTCGCCATTATCAGAATGAACCGCTTATAATTAGTTCAGTAAGCGTGCCCGGACGCTACCTACTGTTGGGTCAAAGTTTTGATACCAGAAAGGGATACTGACTAATATGGGTCCCAAATGACAGATGACACAAGTAATTTCCCTCCTAACCTTGTGTCCCTATACTAACAGATTTCAGATTAACTTGTTTACAAGTTCAGACATACAGAGTTCAGATCAACTAGTTCACAGATCAGAAAATCAAGTTAACGGGTTTTCAGACTAACGGATCAGATGTACAGTTCTTAACAGACTTACAGATTGTCTAACTTTGTATAGGTCCCACCGACTTATGAAACGGACTTGTTAAATTCATCAATCCGGTTGGTTTGACCCTATTCACCCAAAACGTTTTAGACATCATATTTATCCCAGATTTGCATTAATTAAATATCAATGCACAGACCTCTCACATTAGGTCGGTAGCTTGTGGCCGTTGGATATGCCAGGCGGTTCCAGGCAGACTTCTGCCACAAACCAGACCTAACCTCGTGTCTAAGCATATTTTAGTTATGCCTACGACCTCTCACATTAGACTGACAGTTTGCGGTCGCTGGTTAAGCCGGTTGGTTCCGGGCAGGCTTCTACCGCAAACAAAGCCTAACCTCGTGTCATAGCCAATTCATTCCAATACAGATTTTTCAGATATCAGACTAATTCTGTTTATTTAACAGATTAAACTTCTTCATAGGATATAGCAGATTAATCAAATTTCATGTTCTACTAAATCTTAGGTCGAGCCTACGGATTTCCATACCCAGATTACCATTATCTAGTTTTCAACAGATCAGACAATTCAACAGGTAGCAGATCTAGCAGTTTAAGCGATTCAACAGATTTAGCAGTTTAGGCAATTCAACAGTTTTAGCAGATAATGGATTACGCATTTTAACAGATCTAAAACTCTTATTTACATATCTTGCCTAATCATAAATTTAGCCTAAACTTACATGCCTAAATCAAGGTCATAATTCATAATACAATATACGCCCCAAATTTTAGCCTTAATATTCCCATTTACAGTTCATGTCAAAACTAGATTTAATATTCTAGTTCACCATTTATGTCCAAGACTAATACACATGTAAATCATTCTCTATTATAGCCAATTCAGATTATGCCAACATATTTGCTATGCCCGATTTACTTAATTAAGCTACGCCCAATCCCCGTATAACATGTTTCCACAAGTTCTCTAAATACTCATGAAATGGCCCTAACAAAAGGAATAGGGGATAAGCACAAGAATTGATATAAAAGAATAGGCGTGCAATAATGAACCAAATACAATAATAATGGCCCAATAGGCTCGATGTACATAACAGTGAATGGGAATAAACTAGCAAAGTTACATACTAAATATGAAATCTAACATCATTAAGGGAATAGGCATAAGAAACTAACTACAATAGTTATAGGCAACAAACCACAATAGTCATGGGCGACTAATCACAATAGTTTCTTATTCAATGTCATAGGCAATAGTCTCATAGTCATGAATCATAGTCATAGGCAATAGTCTCATAGGCGTGAATCATAGTCATAGGCAATAGTCTCATAGGCATGAATCATAGTCATAGGCAATAGTCTCATAGGCATGAATTATTGTCATAGGCAATAGTCTCATAGGCAACGGTTTCATGTCCAATTATGCATTATTATTTGTCCCAAAATTTAGCGTTCGTGCGTTAATCTCTTATGAGATGTGGCGCAGGCTCGTGGTAGCCTGGCTATAGAACAGAAAGAAGAAAGAGATACAGAATAAAATATATCAGAACAGAACGTGCACAACCTCAAATTCAGATTTACAATCATGTCACAATTATAATTAAAGTTTATATCGGAAAATAACTGTACTTGCCTTTCGTGGTTTTAAGAAAGGATAATAAACTGTTGTTGATGCAGAAATGCTGAATTATTCCTCTCTAATTGTTGTTGTAGCTCTAAACTTTGATTTGAGATTTGATTTAGCTTTTAATTCTATTTAGGTTGGAAGAAGATGCATCAGTCCAAGTTTTGATTCCAGCAGAGTAACGACGCCATTATTTTATTTAATAAGAACAGAGGCAGAATGAAATTATGTAGCATAAGGTTAGAGAAGTATGGTGTAAAGAGAATGGGGCTAGGGGGCTGTTTATATAGGGTTTCAAACTAATCAGAGTCGTCGATGAAGCTAGAGTTAATCAAGGCCATCCATCTCAAGAGAAGCCAATCAGAAAGTGACAAGTTAGCCCTAATGACACAGCAGAGCTCTGAAATTCGACCAGAACCTGACCAGGCCAGCCAGGGTCAAACCAGAAAGCTGTGCAGGTTTTCTCTCGGCCTGGGTGCACTTGGGAAGTGCGCTAATGTAAATTTGTACTGACGCACTTCCCAAGTGCATCGGTGCAATCTTTTTTTTTCTTAGCCACCAAACTTCGTTCGTCCATATCTTCTTCATACGGTATCCGTTTTACGCAAACTCGGACTCTATCTTAAGCAGAATTCCGAGACGAATGCAATGGAACGACCCGTTTCCCTTATGAAATTAAGTATTCTTAAATTTTAGTTAATCTGATTATTCGAAAATTCGAGGTGTTACACTTCCCCAAATCGATTTCAACTTCGATGGCTTTCAAGAATTGATCGATGGAATAGCTTCTCTGATGCTCGATTCTTTGTGGCTTTACTCGTCCGATTTGGGATTGCTTTCTGGTTCGATCGAAATTGTGAGTTTTCTGAAATTTCTTGCTTTGAAAATGCTGGAATTTAGTTTGTGGGTTTCGATCTTGTTTGCCAGTGATGATTTGGTGATAAAATAGGATTACAGTCCCGAAAATTGCTCTCTGATTTCAATATGACTTGGTTCTAATTTGCGTTTATTTCTCTTTTTGGTCTCTCGATTGAATTTCCTTTTGTTGCCTTGAATTGATTAAATCTTGAATGGATATTCTTATGGCCCTTTGCGTGAATTCATTGATAGATAAAATGCAGAGAGGCGTGTTGTTCAAAACAGGAAATAATTTGAACTGATTTGTCATTTCTGGAAAATTAAAATTGCCCTTGCATGATTTGTGAAAAACTAATTGCCGTGTGTTATTCTGTAAATACCTTCTCTGATTCCTTTCCAAATATATACTCTGAAATCTCTAATTAGAAATGTTGAAAAGTTTTCCCTTTTTGGAATTAAACAGCCATGGCATTGATTGAATGGAAAATATAAATTTTCCCCTTTTTTTTAATAAAAAACAGCAGAATGATTTTTCCCTTGCCTGGCTAAGTTGAGATGTATCGATATCAACCTGATTTAAAGCTTGCTCAAAACTTTTCTTAACATTCCGACTTTGCCAAAACACTGATTTTTGATTTCTGGAAAAATATTTGCATGCTTGCTTGACCCTGTTTAGCTTTACACAATCACATATAGATTCTTGCGTGATTTCAGACAATTCATGCATGTCAAATTTCTTTGATGATGAGCTTGTTTTATTAATTCTTTTATTAGCATTTGTTAGTCCAGTTCCTTCATGCTTGTGCATAAGAACAACACATTTGTGTCTCGACCATTTTATAGTTATGCTTGCACTTGTTCACCTTCATGTGATGTTGTACACTTGAATGCATGTAGCTAGTACACCACCATATGTGATACTACATCCATACATGTAGTTGATGTTGCCACTGTCCATTTTCACTTGCCTATGCACCCATGATCATGCTTTGAATTTGACTTGTGTTTGTTGGCAAACTTCCTACCCCTGTTTTTGCTGTCCACTTCTTTGAACTGAGATGACTTGCTACACACTGTTGTGTACATGAATTCTCCGCACCACTTTGTCCATGTATATGTGTTGCATCATTCATGTATGTCTGAACTTGAACTGTTTTGATGCACTTGAACTTGCACAGGCTGCCATGTAAATTTAGTTGGGCTCGACCATTTGCCTTGTTATATATTCACATGAACATGCTGCTTGACACTCGGAATTGCACCATTATGAACTGTGCTCTATCATTTGGGCTGTTTGAATACTTGTAAATTTTTTTACCATGTATACATGCACCATTGTGTAAGCTACCATTCACATTCATGCTGAACTGTATTTGTGTCTTTGACCCATGATTTTGTGGACCATTGATCTGCCATGTTAGTCACTAGTATTTTGCTTGATTTGCCAAGTAAAATCCCTTGTTTTTTGAGCTGATCTTGCCATGTTTGTGCTTTCCTTTGGGCTGATCTGAAGTGAGCTTGATTTTCCATGTTTCATTCACTTTTCCTTGGCCACTTGGTTGCATTCATGTCATTTATTCTATTGTATGGCTTGCTTTACATGTTGGCTGCATCTGTACATATATTTTGTTGTGCATTGAGTCGAGATGGTCCTTGTGGCTACTCCTTAGTTGCTCGATGATTGGTGAGGCAGTGCACCCGTGTATACACGTGTGTATATGCAGCCATCATACAAGATTTCATGTCCCTGTACTGTACATATTGTCTGCCAAGACACAGATCAGATCAAGTCATGAAAAATGATGAGAAACACACCAGAAAACTGAGGCAAATAAAATTTTTAAAATTAAAAATTATATTCGCATGTGTTCAGTATTATTTCTATTGCAGTGTACTCTGTGTGTGTTCATTTGTATGACAGGTATGAAGACTGGACTGACTGTATGAAGACTGGACGGACTTTTAAGTTGTGGAGACAGAAGATAAAAGACAGAAGACAAGTATATTGCAGTGTCAGTGTGTATAATAGTGAACAAATGTATATATGAAAATGTACTGAGTGATTTTGTGTGTTTATATATATATATATATATGAGATGTATGGCCTGAGTGTTGTATTGATCAGCTATGTAACAGAAGAAATTGTATATGAAAGAATTATTTCAGTGAATTACAATGTTGAGCAAATAGTGGAGTTGTAAATCTGTACTGTTAAATATTGAAATAAAATATTATATTTAAGTCTGTGATAAATATACGAAACAATACAGCAACAAACACATTTAAAAAAAATATTTATTTGGTTGTTATCATCAAACAAAAATCATATAATTGTGTATACAACACCGTTATATACAACATATTTCTTTACTAGATTCAACTTAATCATGTCGTTACAAGAATATCCCTGTCCAATAAATTTGTTGTTTTTGGACAACACTAACTTATCAAACTCATACACCATCTTGAATCCTTCTTTTTAAGAAGGTATCTAGAAACCAAATTCTTACACATATCGAGTACATAAAATACATTGACTAATGTACGAACTTTCCCAGAGGTGAATGCAAGTTCAATTGTGCCTTTTCCCAGAACTTTGCTTGCAACTCTGTTTGCGCCAGTAACTTCGCTGGATTCTCCATTATTTTATTCATAAGTCATGAATAGATTACGTTCTTTGCAAATATGAATGGTTGCTCCAGTATCGAGGAATCATTATCAATGCCTCTAACGGAGTTCGCCTCTTGTACAACAGCCACAAGCTCTTCCTCGATCACATTTGCCTTTTGTTATTTTTCCGAAGACGATAGTCTCATGCATAGTGGTCAGGTTTGTTATAATAGTAACAGGCACCATTCTTTTTGTTGTTCTTGGAATTATCTTTCTTCTTAAACTGTGTCTCGTTCTTATGCTTCAACTTATCAGCAATTTCAACGTTATTTTCCTTAGATTGAGACTCGGTTTGTGAATTATCATCTAGTTCGCGTTTACGAGAATCCACTTCAATAGGAAGATGACGTTGTAAACCATCTAAATTATAATCAGTTTCTGCATATTTCAATTTTTTCTTATGATCATTCCAAGAATTCGCGAGTCTTGAAATCATAATTCCAACAACAAAAGATTCAGGGAGATTAATACTGGCGTCTTTAAGTTGATTCACCAACCATAGTATTTCACTTACTTGTCCAACTATGGACTTGTTGTTTTGAAATCCATAAAATTACAAATAAGAAACTTTTTATTACTTGCCTCGAATATGCGATACTTGCTCTCCAATGCAGTCCAGGGGTCCTTTGCAGTTTCCAAGGTCCTATGACCGTTGTAAACTGGAGTAGACTATGCCCTCTGCATAGAAAATCGTCCTCTTTGCGCTTTGCACGTTTTGCCTTCAGAGCGGCATCTTCCTTATTGGTTTCTTCAGGTATAACTTCCAATCCGTCTTCCAAGATGTAAAAAAAATTACGGTGATCAGAAAAAACTTCATTGTCTCTTGCCAACGAGTGAAATTTTCGCCATCAAATCTCTCCAATTTGGTCAAATGCTGATTCATCACTTGTAGTGCGCTCAAACCATCCATGATTGAAAATTTGTTGGGGATTTTATTTTCAAACAAAGTCGTATGGTCATGTATCTTTGGGAGACGACTATTGGGGTCATTTCTCATATTCACGATTTTTGCCGAATTTTAAATGACCATTTTACCCCTGAAGAATCTTGCTTTGCCTATAACTTTTGGTTGGAAAGAAGTTTTGACCTAAAACCACTTCTATTGGATTCGGATGATGGTTTGCCATTCCGTAGAGTGGTCACATTAATAAAACGGACTTACCGTTTGGGAGATATGACTGAAGTAAGGTTTGGAAGATGGAAAACAACATAATTGGGCTTAATGGGGTGATTAACTGCTAAGCCCATAACCTATTTCGAGATTAGGGTTATGGGAGGGCTGAAAGGGTTTGGAGAAACATTCCCATTCATTTTTCGAGCCGCCACTAACCTTCCTTGAACCCCAGTAATGGCCTCTATCCTCCAAATCTCTCTTTAATCACTTTCTAATCACTAATTAAGCAAAACCACATTAAATCAAGTCAAATTAGCATCAAATCAAAGATAGAGCTGCAGCTATACATAGGAATCTGCGCCAAATCAGTGGAGTTTTCAAATCTGAAATTTATTTGTGGCTAAGGTGAGTGATTAGCATGTTTGTTCACTAATTATGGCAAATTAAGGGTGATTAGTGATAATTAGCGAAATCACGACTCAAAAAAATATGGAAAAATATGCATAAATTCTGAAATCATATTTTATGTCACTGGTATAAATTTGGGTTAATTTGGACTAAGTTTGCTAATCCTATTGTTAGATATGGTTAAATATGGCTAAGGGGAAAATAATGGGTTTTGGGTATGTTTGATCTAAAATAACCTATAAGCTTGATGTTTTGATCTTTTTGATCCTGTATGTTGTTACTGTTGTTTGGGATGTTTTATGATTGCATAGGAAAGTTAGAATGGTTGAAAACGCTGTCGTTTGGCGAAAATAGCTTGCTGGAAAAAAATTGCAAATTTTCAGGTCTGCTTAGGAGGAAAACCCGATCCGAACCAGTTAGGAGGGAGATCCAAACCGAACCGGATAGGAGAAGGTGACCTGAACCGAACCAAATAGGAGAAGGAGACCCGAACCGATCCGGATAGTAGAAGGAGACCCGAACCGAACCGGATAAAAGAAGGAGACCCGAACCGAACCGAATAGGAGAAGGAGACATGAACCGCTCCAGATAGGAGAAGGAGACCTGAACTGAACCGGATAGGAGAAGGAGGGCAGGAGACCCGAATCGAACCGGATAGGAGAAGGAGACTTGAACCGAACCGGAAAGGAGGAGGGGACCCGAACCGAACCAAATAGAAGAAGGTGACCAGAACTGAACACCAATTCAACTAAAACCCAAGATGCAAAGGAAGTCCAAGTGGGAAGTTGTTACTCAGGATCCAGATAGGAACCAACGAGTTAACTTCTAGAGTTGGATTTTGTTGTGGGACATGTGAAAGGAGTTATCGATATCTATTACTTTGGTTCACCATTGAGAGAGGGGGCATGTAGATGAACCAGAGCCAAAGAATGTATGGACTGGTTAGCCATACTCCAGAGCCAGAGTAGTTTGGACTGGGGAGGGTTATTGACTACAGACCAGAAGGGCATGGTCATAGCAATAGTTGTACGGAGTCCAGAAGGGCATGGACCCATCATAGCCCCAATGGATTTGGTGATCAAAGCGGTGGATATCGTATGCTATACGCACTAAGTGAGAGATGTGAGGATGATTGCTATGTTTGATTTTTGCTATCACCATGACACCCACACTCCCATTTTGCACTCTATGTTAGTGTTTACCTTAGAGTATTGTACATCTTGTTGTGCTAACTCTTTGGTTGCAGGTCCATGTTAGGTATGATTTCTTACACATGTTATTGTTCTATTTAGCGTTATAGCTTTGCTATTGCTCACACCAGAATTTCGTTTGACCCAAAGTTTTATGCCTCTTCTTATTACTCTGGGTGCTCCTAAACGAGTAGACTAGAGACAGGTTAGGTGGTTATGCACGAGTAGCTGCCCGGAGACGAGCAGGAGACTTCCACGCACTATTTACATATATTCTTCCTGTGTTGTTGCTAGTCACCGCTTTGGGCATTAGTAGTGTACCTCTTTCATTTCCTTTTAGAGACTGTATTTTGAAGTTGTAATAATGGTTTGGATCATAAGATGTATTTTGAATTCCGCTACTCTATGGATATGGTTTAATTTTCAGCTTATGTATTGTCTCTCCTGTTTTATATCAAGTAATGTTATTATTACATTTTATCCTATGCGCTGTTAGATATACTACAGGTTCTTGACGATTCATAGTTTCAAATCCCTTATTTTACGACCGTCCCGTGCTAGTTGGACGTTGGCACAACGCATTTCGGAGGAAATGTCGACTAGTGCGGGGCAGGCCATCACACTTGGTATCAGACCCTAGGTTGCGTAGTTTAACCTAGGGGAAGACATCAGGGAGAGATAACATACGTATATGAGAGCGCATATTTGTGATATTTTGGTTTTTAAAATATATATATATACACACTATTAATATCTATAGATGAAGTCTCACTACACTGGCACCACTAAAAAGATGGTTAATCGTTTTCTCTTTATAGATTGAACGATAAGCCGAAATACGAGGAGCACGATGAGGAACCCTGCATTAGGAGTTAAAGAGGGAGCGGGTTCAGGGTCCAACAACAGGAATGTCCCTGATATAAGGACGATGTTTACTGCCTTCATGCGCGAGATGCTTAGGGATGCTCAGGGAGCAGTTCCTAATGCTGCTAATGGTGGTGGTGCAGTAGTGCAGGCGCCTAGAGCTGATTTCGACAAGCTTAACAAGGATTATACTAGTCTTGGTGGGAAGCCGTTCCACGGAACGGAATCGGCTACGGTGTTTCAAGATTGGCTTGATAGTTGTGAGCGCATCTTCGAGGATTTGGGGATCGATGATGCAATAAAGAGAAATTTAGCAAGCGTCAACTTCAAGGACGGGCAATGAATTGGTGGAATGATATTAAAGCGGCTACTCCCGAGAATCAAATTACTTGGAATCAGTCTAAGACTCGCTTCAGTGACAAGTTTATTCTAGCTGCACAGAAGTCAGAGTTGTTCAGGAAATTTTTGGAGCTTAAGCAGAATGGTAGGGCAGTCTCGTAATATATTGCAGAATTCGATACCTTATCGAAATACGGATTATCCCTTATCGATACTGTCGAGAAGAAGAACGAGAAGTTCATAACTGGCCTAGATGAGTACTTGGGGAAAGACTTATAAACCATATCAATGAGACATTCGAATCTATTGTGGGGAAGGCACTGAGATCTCTGAGCCTTTACCCAAAGTCGAAGACCGAGGTTGCTATTACATCTGTAGAGGAGCCAAAGTCGCAGGCAAGCGGTGGAGGCAAGAATAATACCCAGAATAAGAGGAAACAGAATCAAACCAAGGATGGTCAGAAAAAGAAGAATAAGAAAGAGTCCCAGTGCTTTGGCTGCGGAAAGAAGGGCCACTATATCAAAGATTGTCGAGTGAAGAAGGGGGAGAGGAAGTGCTTCAACTATGACCGAGTGGGACATTTCAAGAATGAATGTCTGCTACCTCCTAAAGAGAAGCAGATCATGAAAGCATACGCTATCAACGCTGTTCCTTCTTCGTCGAATGCCCCAACTGTGGCGGAGAAAGGAAAGGGTGTCGTTATTCAAGGTATGCTTTCCATTTATGATGTTCCTATTTGAGTATTGTTTGATACCGGTGCTTCCCATTCCTTTGTATTTAGTGACGGAGTAGATAGGTTGGGACTGGAACCCGAGATTATCGATAGACCTTTAGTTGTGACGAACCCGATCGCGGTTCAACTAGCCTTTGTATGATTTGTCGTAATTTGGTCTTATCAAGTCATGGATGTATGTTTGCTTGTGATTGCTTTGTTTTGGGCTTTACTAGGTTTGGCATTATTTTGGGAGTCGATTGGCTCCAAAGATATGGGGTGGTGGTAGATTGTGAGGGGTCTTCGGTGACCATTAGAGCAGATGATGGGCGGAGGGTGGTATAGGTTGCCTACCTAGTGATGGAATGATGGCTAGTTTTCTAAATTCCCTCGACATCCCGCATGATGAGTTATCAGATGTGCCTATTGTTGACGAGTATCCGAACATCTTCGGGGAAGTGACCGGACTTCCACCACACCGAGAGATCGAGTTTCAGATTGATTTAGTGAAAGATGCCAGACCTATTGAAACACCCCACCACCATTAAGGTCACTCACAAAGGGAATGCCTTAACTTTGGTAGAGAGTTATAGGTACAAGACATAGAAAAATTTACAAGACAGATAAATTTAAGCAGTAGAATCCAAATATTTATTTCATGCGTAGCTCAATACAAAAGCAATGCATCAAATTGTCTCAAAACAACTTCAAAACATTACACCATAATTTCTGTCTTGATTATTTAATAAAGAAGCATAAACCAAAAAGTAAAAATGCATAAATCCCCAAGGAACATATCCAATGCCATAGCCAATGCAAGAGAGTTCAAGTCATACATCTACTTTCTTGAAGCATGTAAAGAGTCTGATTAAGCTGGAGTATTTCCACCTTGTGGACCTGATGGGGGGAAAACGGAAGAAAAGAAGACGAAAGGAAACGGGTCAGACAATAAGTATGGTAAGTTTAGTGCTTACTAGTATTTAAACAAGAAAAGGGGTCATGACAGTGATAACAAAACATAGGGCAATACCCTAATATAAGATAAGAGGGACGTGTGATCGCACCCATTACTATAGTCTCTGCACCTACTTAACCATTGGTTCAACCAGCCCACGTGTTTACAACAAACGATCCCTTTACTGATCGGCTCCTACTCGTATGTATTCATGTCCTGTGTCATTCGGCCATGCTTGATTGTAGTCACCTGTGCTGGTCCCACCATGGGGTGTATCAGTCCCTCTGGTGGCAAGCCAACATGATTCAAGATGCACAGTGTACACTACTGATGCCCAGTGCCTGATTTTTCCACTCCAGAGTACGTGCACGCCCATACTCCATCGGAACCTACACTGGCCCACCAACCACTGACGTTTTGACCGCTTATAGTTCAGGCCAGTAATCGTGCCCCACCCTGCCTAGTTTAGGGTACCATGATACATCTATGTGGGTTACTGCTGAAATGGGTCCCCGTTACTAGGATTTTCTAATCAACATGTTTATTTGGTTAAGTGTCCAAGTTTACCTAACCCAACCCATTCGTGTTAATTAACATGTTGAATTGGTTAAGTGTTTTCCTAATTTACTTAACCCTACCAGTCCTGACTTAGCTTTAATTTATTAAAGCACCAACCACTCACATTAAACAGGTCTTGTTGTGGTCACTGGATATGCTGGTAGGTTTCGGGAAGATTTACACCACAACTCCGTCTAACCTCGGGTTCTTTTTGGGCTCGGTGCACTAACCACCCACATTAGACAGGTCTTGTTGTGGTCACTGGATATGCCAGTCGGTTCCGGGCCGATTTACACCGCAACTCAGTCTAACATCGGGTTAGGCATATTCGTCTTTTCTAAATTCATATTTTTCTATATATGTCAAATTTCCTTTATGTGAGTTAAATTTAATTTAATCACGGCATAATTATCCTGTGATTATGCTCAACATAAATGGTATATCAAATATACCATTAAATGAACAAATCTTTGCCATAAATTTTCATATTTCCCATCGCTACCCCCGTGGAACGTATGCGTAAATCACATAAAATGTTGGGCTAGCAAGTTAGCCCAAACCCATAAACAAAAAGAGGTAATAAACAAAGAACAAGAAATGATCATAAAACAGCATACATTTAACTTTTCACATGTGACTTGGCATAGATGTATGTCACTTAACTTTAATCACTTGGGTAAAGGTGAACTTGAGACTAAGTTGAATCTAATGGTCCTGTAAACTCGACAAAGGTCTAACATGAAAGTTTAACATATAATCACAGTTTCAACCTACAACTTGGCATATAATCTTACGTATGTCAAAACATAAGAAAGCTATCATAATCATTTTCTTATCACAATTTAGCATGATGTTAACAACATAAGAGGACTACAATTCCACTTTTACAACATAAATAGATTTAACTTGGCATAGTTCTAAATATTCATAAATGTAAGTCTAACATGTAAACATGTGATTTAGATCCTAAACTTGCAAATAACCACTAAAATTACAGCATGACATGTTTTACCATTTTGTTGGCATAATAAGTTCTTTACTCAATCGTAGTAACATATAATGTTGTGCATCACCCAAACACATAGACATGAGATATACAACATGTTCATCGCCATAAGCATGTAGACATGAAATATACAACATATTCATCACCACAAACATATAGACAAGATCAATTTCAACAATATTTTATGATAAACGGGAGTCAAATCTCATACATAAGCATCGTACTATATTCCAATTACAACATGTCATGATTCAATCGAAAGGAATGTTTTAAATCTGCGTAACAACTAACTTACGAACTAAAAGAAATTCTTGCATTCTGAAATCTGAATTCTGAAATTGGAGATGCGCGCCTTTGATGAAGATCGTTGAACTTAACTAGTTTTAATTTGATTTTAGATGTAAGCTTCAACTTGTCTTTTGAATTGAAAAGGGTGACGGCTACTCCAAGTCTTCCATTGATGACATTTCAGTTCTAGGTTTATTTTTCTGTGTTTTTAGGTTAGGTCTTGAGTTGCTTATATAGAGTTTCAGTTTGATTATAGCCGTCAGATGAACCTAAGGTTAATCACAGCCACTCAGACCTGATCGGGCCTATCCAGAAACCCTAGTGACTCAGCAACGAGTCAGAAATCGTTCAAATTTCAGATCCGGCCGGGGGCTAGGTCGACCTCAAGGGGGGAGATCGACACTAGGGTAGGCCCCCTGGTCGACCTGCCTGGGTGGGAATTTTCCCACCCAGCTCGCTTATGGCTTTTTTTTTTGAATTTTAAACTTGTTCTTTCGAGCTGTTTGAATTTATTCGAATTTATGAAACTTCTAACAGCCATAACTTCTTCATACGAAATCCAATTCATGCAAACTCGGACTCTATCTCAACCAGAATTCCGAGCCGAACACAATAGCATAGCCCGTTTCCCTTAATTCTCACATTTTAAATTAAGTATTCTAGTATTTATAATTAGAACGTTAATTGAAAGTACGGGGTGTTACATTCTCCCCTCCTTTTAGGATTTCGTCCCCGTAATCTTCAAGTCAAGAAGAACTTGTATCCTACCATCCAATCACCCATCTACTGAACCATCAAACACAGGCGTCCATTGTCCTTTTTAGATTTCTAATGGTTCATGATCATATGCATTGTGTGTATATGTCCTTATCTAATGCAAAGTCAGGCGGTCTACTGATTTAATTGACCACCTTAATGCAAATTATGTCAGTGCCATGAGTCCATTATGAATGCAAATTTTTCCAACTCAAAATTTCTTACATGAGTGCACAACCATTCATACAAATGCAACATCCATATGATAACACATCAAGTTTTAATCCATAAACCAATACATATATGCGTATGCAATATGGAAGTGACTGAGCCGATCTAGTACCTAATGTGTGTGTGTATATGCATCCACTAGCAACCACTTGCAACCATCAATCATAATATGTTTCAATTACATGTTTACATCCAAATAGGTTCCTACCTAAGGATAAAAGATAGGATCGAGGAGATACACCTAAAAAGATAGATACGAGCATAAACTTGAGGAAAAAAGAGATTAAAGACGTACCCTCAAAAAGAAAAGGGTAGGTTGCGCGTATACGGTCCTCTGTTTCCCAAGTCGCATCTTCCTCGGCGTTGCTCCATTGAACTTTGACGAGCTTAACTTCACGGTTGCGTAGCTTTCTGACTTCTGTTCCCAAGATACTGGTTGGAACTCTTCTCACAGTTGCTTCTCGTTCAACTTCAACTTCTTCTAGCATACCTGGTTCTACCACTTCCGCAGACTCGTGTAAGCACTTCCGCAGGTGAGTGACATGAAAGACATTATGAATCCTGGCAAATTTTTCGGGTAGCTGTACCCTATAAGCCATCTTCCCAATTTTCTCGATGATAGGGAACAGTCCTACAAATCTTGGTGCTAGATTTCCTGTGGATCCAAACCGAATGACGTTCCTCAAAGGAGATACTTTAAAGAACACCTTGTCTCTAACTTCGAACTCAAGGTCAGTTCTTCTTTTGTCTGCGTAGGACTTCTGTCTATCTTGGGCAGTCTTCATTCTTCTTCATATCAAGTCTACTTTCTATGAAGTCTCTCTAATCATGTCTAGTCCAAGTATGAGCTTGTATGTTGACTCCCACCAGCAAGTTGGTGACCTGCACGGTCTTCCATATAAAGCTTCGAAAGGTGTCATACCTATGGTGGCTTGGTAGCTACTGTTGTAAGCGAATTCCACCAAAGGTAGATGATCCTCCCAGGTACATCCGAAGTCAATAATGCATAACCTCAAGAGGTCTTCTAATACTCTATTTGTTGGATCTAGATTAACCCTAGAGGGGGGTGAATAGGGTTTATCACAGTTTTTAAACTGAATTGAAAAACTGACAGGATATTAAAATAATAAACAGATCACAGAATGCAGCAAAAATAAAAGTGCAGAAAATAAATCACACACAGATATACCCAGCTTCGGCAAAAACCTGCCTACTGCTGCATTCCTAAGGTTTCTACTAGGTGTTAGAAACAGATCCCGCATACAAGACCTTGTACACTCGTAGCGCCTGCTCCTGTCCTAACCCTACGCTCAAAACCCTAGACTGATCGATATCCCCTCGATCAGATTTCCCCGAATTACAACCCCGTAATCCATAACTCAGATTTTACAGACTCTGAAACTGACAGTCAACAGCCTGACTGATTCACTCTAGTTTATACAGACACTAGAAAACTGTTCAGATGATTGTTTGAATTTACAACTCGAATTAAAAACAAAAATAAAATTAAATCAAAAAGAAATTGAAACCCAAGGAGTTAAATAAAGAGGGTTGTTCCCTTGTAATCTTGGCCGGCCATATCCATTTAGGTTCCACCCTTCCTTGTTATTTTCTTTGGCCCGATCCCTTTTCTTATGGAATTAGAAATGGCGGCTAGGGTTTCTGATTTGAATCCCAAATCGATTGCGATGTTGATATGAAAAGATTCCTCTTTGTTGATCAAATCTGTGTGGCTCTCCGACGCTTCGAGTTGGGATACTGATGATCGAAAAACGATAAAAGAATTTGGTGAGTTCCTCTGAAATTTCTTTATCAATTTTTTCTCTGGAATACTTGAATTGATTTGTGGGTTTTTCGATTTTCTGTATGTTCTCTCGCTACCAATGATGAATCTGCGTGTGCAGTATATATATAGGGTAAACGAAAACCCTAAAAATAACTCTGATTTTGTGAGATGACTTGTCTGGTTGATTGCGGTTTTCCCCTTTTGGATTTTGTAATTCTCGGCTTTGCGTGATTAAAATTGTCCACGATTTGAATATGCATTTCCTCTTTTGAAATGGCACGATTGAATTTGGTTTTTCTGCCTTACACCATCTTGATTTGAATCTGATTTGTGAGTTTCCTCCTTTGTCATATTCGAATGAAAAAGAGATTTGTTGCCTAAAAAAAACATCTTGAATGACTTTCTTGAATTAGTTGCCTTGATTGTGTCCATGAATGAATTCCTTGATTACACTTGATGGAAAAATTCCAACAATGAAATTTGGTAATTTCGAAATTAATTTCTTGCCATAAAGTCCTGGGTCTTGACCAATTTTGCTTGATACTTTCTGAGAGTAATTGGTTTATTTCTTACCAAACATGGAATTGTGATTTCCCAAAAAAAACTTTGCCAAGAAAGATTTGTGGAAAGCAATTTGCAAGGAAACCTTGCCGAAATAATTGTGTATTACCTTCCTGAAAAACATGCCTTTAGTTTTCTGATTTTTTATTACTGGAAACATTTTAAAAAAAATTGTCTTTCCTGATTGTTGGGCTTGACACTTGCATAATTTGTAACCATGCAATTTGGAACCACCATCTTTGTACCATGTGAAAAAAAACTGCTACATGAATATGTGCTTGCCTCACTTGTTCTACTGCTATGTTGTTCTCATATAAAATAGTAGTTAACCTTGTCGCATCAGAAACACTAACATGCACCACCATGGCACACCTGACTTGATGTGTTGCTTTCATGTATAGCTGCACATTCTAGTGTATTTCATTAGCACCTTGGAGTTGCACCACACTTTTATACTGCCATGCAAACAAGAAATTTAAGTTGGCTCATATATGTTTGTATTCTCCTGAGAACTTCACTGTCTTGTAATTCATTTGCTGCTATGCTCCATTCATGAAATGTTGTGTTGTTGTACATCCATGCATGAGCTGTTTGAATTAACTGAACTTATGTACAAATGTACATGATCACTTCAGTTTTGATAAGAAGGCGCCATTTATCCATTTTCATGCTACATTTGAAATCTGACTTATGCACATTAACTTGTACATCCTATGTACTGCTTGCATCCATGAGTTGCTGTGTCCTACCATGTTGTTGTGTGACCATGGCTTGTTTACATTGCTGATTTGAACTTGCTAAAAAAAAAAACTTTGACCATTGCTGATTGACTTGATGTTACATTTGAATATACTTGCAAATCATGTACATTATTTGTGTTGAGTGCTCAGCCATGTTCCTATGCCACTTATTTGTTCATGCTGCACCCATGCTATTGAGCCTTGTTAGGATTTGCACCATTGTTCCACTTGTACTCGAGCTTTCTCATTCTAGAACATGCTGTATCACCATTTTGACATTGAGTTGCTTCCTTGTTCTTGTATACATGCATTTCTGTTGCACTGTCTACTTGAGTGTGCACTGAGTCGAGACGGTCCATGTGTCTATTCCTCAGTTGCTCGCTGATTGGCGAGGCAGTGCACACGTGTATGTATATGCACGTGTGTACATGCAGCCATCAGAAGAGATTTCCTGTCCCTGCATTGATATATATATATATATATATATATATATATATGTTTTCTGCCTTGTGGTATTTACAGTGTATCACTGTGAATATCACAAGCTGTCTAGACACAGATTGATGGTTTTATAAATCAGATTAAGTCATAAAAAATGATGAGAAACACACCAGAAAACTGAGGCAAATAAAATTTTAAAAATAAAATTTATATTCACATGTATTCAGTATTATTTTTATTGCAGTATACTGTGTGTTTCTATTTCATGTGACAAGTAAGAAGATGAGACTGGACTGAAAACTATGAAGACAGAAGACAAGAAGACAGAAAATTTAGAACAAGAACAGTGTCAGTGAATGTCAGTACAAGTGACTGTATATGAATATGAGTCTGTATAACCAAGTGTGAGTGATATAGAAAGAAACTGTATGTTAAATTGAGTGTGTAGACAAATATATCAGTGATGTACAAATAGTGGAGTATAAAATTTGTACTGTTTAAATTTTGAAATAAAATATTCTATTCAAATAAAATACAGTGTGAATATTTGGAATTTTGTACAGTCGTATTTTATTTAAACAGAAATATTATATTCTTGTCCGAGGTGTGATATATGAAACAGTACAGTATAACACATTTATAATTATATATATATATATATATATTTGGTTGTTATCATCAAACAAAAATCATATAATTGTGTATACTACACCGTTATATACAACAATCTCCCCCTTTTGATGATGACAAACAAATATTAAGATTTTGAATATAATAAATGTGTTTTACAGTGAACAACAGAAACTCCCCCTATTTGAATGCTCCCCCTACAACAGAAACTCCCCCTATAACTGTGCATGAGTGAATTGTATGATATGAAACATTATGAAATTTTCAAAATTAATAATATTTATAAAATATTCACTCATAAATCAAAATCTCAACCCATTCTCCCCCTTTTGTTATCATCAAAAGGATACAGAAATTAAAATATAGATGAAAGTTGACTAAAAATATAGTTCAGCATAAGAGGAAGAACGATCATCATAAATTTCAATTAGTCAAACAAAAATCATAATAAACTAAGAACTGGTGGCATATTTCACATTGTAGAGAATGACGGATTTACGATGAATTTTATATATTATGGAGAGAGTTTCAAAAACATATATTTTCAATTATTTTCCAAAAGAATTTTAAAAAAATAAAAATAAAAAATAAAGTGATGGATTTGGACTATAATTATAAATTCAACTTAAGTGACAAAATCAGATAGTCTCAAATCCCAGTAGCTATCAATCAACAAATCATAATACTTCATAAGATATTAACACATTTCACAGATTAGAATATGGATTGATAGACTGGTTTTTACACACCAAGGAGAATTTCAAAATAATTTTAATTTATAGCACATTATTTCCTTTTTTATTTATTTATTTAAGAGCACACTGACCACGCATAACCAGAGCTGTATTTTTAAATGAGGTCAGTCGCAGCTTAAATTATAAGTTGTCTCTTAACCATGCATGTCCAGAGCTTGGATTTTTAAATGAGGTTAGAGACACACTTACGTATTAATTAAATATTTATCGTTTTCATCTTTAAATAGAAAAACTCCTCGGCATATACAACCAATATGAATGATAGAAATGTGGTAGGTACAGAAATGAACTGTGAAATAAATTTCTAAATTAATAATATTATGAAATATGACCAACTGTACCAGGATTATTGAAAAATTTCAATTATCACTAATTCTGAATTATAGCATAGTCCAATTTCTATCACAAATATTTTCACTGTTTATTCAAAAAGATTTTAAAAAATATTGAACTCTCCACATTTAAATAAAACATGATGGATGGCAGAATAATGGTAGATAAAGGAGGTGGTCATGAAATAATTGCCAATTCAAAGATATTATAATAAATGTTCAGCCTCCATGAAAATTTAAATAAAATCTGCTCTTGTTGTGAAATATATTGTAGTCATAACTCATCACAATTTCAAATTCTGATATATTTTGATGAATTATAAATACAGAACAATTTGGATATTGATTTCAATTTGTGAATGAATAAAAAATGAATACTTTTAAAAATGAAAATCAATTACAAGAGGAATATGAAGAGCTATACAAAGCAAAAGAGGGATAAGAAAAAATATACATGATGAGAATAAGGAAAAAAATTCAGCACTTCCTAATCTGATACCACTTGTAGTCTCTATTAATGAGGATTTTTAAAATGACACTGGTGGCTAAACAAGGGTATCTCAGTCAACAGAAAAGACTTAATTATAAAGCAAGCAACTCAAGTACACAAATTTCATTTATCAGAGCACGATAAACCTTTGATACCAAATCAAGCAGTCCTCAAGAAATATTTACAAATCAATTTCTTATAATCAGAGCAGCATGATTCCAAAACAAACATTTTTCAAAAACAGTATCAGAGCAGCACAGAAAAAATCAATATCACAACAGACTTGTCAGACGATGTTTCTGATGGTCACAAAAAACAATATATTCCATGATCCATGATTATAAACTTTAGTTTATTTTAAATCATTTGAAGAAATGTGAATATATCAGGATTTAATGAATCAATCACACAATATTATACTTCAGATTCAAGATATGTGTGTGATTCAATAAATCAATAATTTCAAATGATTTTAAACAAACATATATTAAAATCAAATAACCATGAAATAATAGAGAATTTTAAGACCATATTTTCAAAGAAATTTTCACAAGTATTTCTGACAAACCCATAGAAAAAAAATCAGTTCATTTACATCAGGTTTAATAGATATTCATGATCCAAAATAATTTATTTGAAATTACTGGAATCAATGTCAAGTTTTGAAATATAATGAATCAGTCACACAAGGTTGATAATTTCAAATTTAGGAGGTGTGTGATTATTCAAAATATTAATAATTTCAGATGATTTCAAACAAACAAATTCTAACCATGATGATCATGAATAACAATGATTTTCAAGATGTATCACCGAGATTCTAGACAATTTAAAATTTCTAAGCCAATCTAAAAAAAATGAAAATATCACAACTGATAAATAATAGAGTGCTATAATGAGTAAATTTTCAAGTCCGTTCTAAACTGAATTAGAAGAAACTCAGACTAGCAGAGATGTGTGATATTTCAACAATATTTCAGATCTTAAAAAAAATTCATATTAATAGTGTTCAAGATATAAGAAGAATACATTAACACTGTTAGGAATTCAGAAAACGGAAGGTGAGCTTCAAAAAAAAATTGCAGAAATATACAAGTTTAAATTTAAGATCTGGAAAATAACAATATCATACTTTCATTAAAGCAAATTTCCAGACAGTCACGAGTTCTGCAACTGGACGTTAAGGAATCCCAAGAGAAAGGATATATGGCAGTGACAAGTTAAACCAAAAAATAAAATAAAAAATAAACAGAAGAGACAGAAGGATATAGAAGAAGAAATAAACAAGAAAATTAAAAAGATATTTACAAAGATGAGTTCAGAGATCATACCTGAGATCAGTGTAAACCAGAATTTCTAACTCATCAGACTTGGCTAAGGAACAGTGGATGATTCAATGATATGAAGCAGTTTGAATCACTTTTCTCTTTTGAGCACAGCTGTTCCTCAGCCACTTCAGGTACCTAACAGTTGATAGGATCGAGTGGTCTAACAAAATTTGTAAAACCACTCACAGTTTCGTTCACGTGTTTTGGTACCCAGACTTGTTTATATAATAAACCATCCGAATTTACCTTTGTGCCTTTAGGAACCTAGATCTGTTTGAAGTTAACAGAATTCGTTTTATTTCCTTTTGGGATCCAGATATGATTAAATGGTTTATTATAAAACAATTTTTCATTTTGTTTTTGTTTCAAAAATCCTTTGGAATTTTCAAAGTTCAGATTTTCAAGTCCATTCTTTTCAAATCAGTTTAGAGGATTTTAAAAACATTTGAATTGCGATTTTCAAAAACATTTGTTTTCCCAAATCCAAGACCATGTTTATTTCCAATAGAATTTTGGTTTTGCAACAACATATTCAACGACTTTTCACTATTAGGAAATTTAGTCAAAGTTGACTCTAGTCGTTGAATTTTGAATTTAAGATCACCGTTCTCTTTTATTAAATCTAAACAGCGGTTATCAATGATCTTCCTTTCAGCATCATATTGTTTCAAAACCAAATTTTCAGATTCAAGTGATTTAATTTTGATTTGGGATTCAGCAATTCCAAATTCAAAATGTTTTCGACTTTCAAACTCAAATTTCTTGAAATTTTCAATCTCGTTTTCAAGTTCTTTCAAAATCGAATTCGATTTCATCAAATTTTCCTTTTCAGCAATTTCAAGTTTGGAATGAATATTAGTTTTAAAAATTTCAAATTCCTTTTGTAAAAAGTTATTCAAACTTGATAACTCAATCTTGTTTTCTTTTAAGATCAGAATTTCCTTTTTAAACTTTTGAATATTTTTATTGAGATGAACAAGATTGGTTTTCAATTTTAAACAATTTTTGCAATCAGACTTTGAAGAGTTTTTAAACGATTTAAGTTGTGATTCCAAATCATCAATTTTGCCCGTTAACTCAGAATTCATAGATTTCAGAGATTTGTTTTTAGATTTGAGTTTATCAACAGATTTAGTTAAATCAGTGCACATATAAACCAAATCTTCGTATGTGAGATTTTCAGTTTCAGCATCTGTTGATTCTCCATCGTTTGATCCATCTGTTTCTCCTTTTAAGCACAGATCTGAATTTGAGTTGACATTCTGGGGTTTCGAGCAGTCGTCAGTTTTTCCATAGAGCTTGTTGAGAGTTTTCCAGACATCCTGCGCAGTCAAACAATGAGATACGTGAATAAACTGTTCTGTACTGAGATAATCAAATATGATATTCATAGCACGAGAATCGAAAACAATGTTTCTATTATCAGACATATCACTCCCATTGATAACAGTATCCCAACATTTAATATTAATAGATTTTAAATAAAATTCTATTTCGGATTTCCAGTTTGAAAAATCTGTTCCATTGAAAATAGCTGGAGATGAACTGGACTGATTCTCAGAAGACTGACAACAAGGGGAAAACATAATTCTAGAGTTAATCCAAAACCAGGCTCTGATACCAAATGTTGGATCTAGATTAACCCTAGAGGGGGGGTGAATAGGGTTTATCACAGTTTTTAAACTGAATTGAAAAACTGACAAGATATTAAAATAATAAACAGATCACAGAATGCAGCAGAAATAAAAGTGCAGAAAATAAATCACACACAGATATACCCAGCTTCGGCAAAAACCTGCCTACTGCTGCATTCCTAAGGTTTCTACTAGGTGTTATAAACAGATCCCGCATACAAGACCATGTACACTCGTAGCGCCTGCTCCTGTCCTAACCCTACGCTCAAAACCCTAGACTGATCGATATCCCCTCGATCAGATTTCCCCGAATTACAACCCCGTAATCCGTAACTCAGATTTTACAGACTCTGAAACTGACAGTCAACACCCTGACTGATTCACTCTAGTTTATACAGACACTAGAAAACTGTTCAGATGATTGTTTGAATTTACAACTCGAATTAAAAACAAAAATTAAATTAAATTAAAAAGAAATTGAAACCCAAGGAGTTAAATAAAGAGGGTTGTTCCATTGTAATCTTGGCCAGCCATATCCATTTAGGTTCCACCCTTCCTTGTTATTTTCTTTGGCCCGATCCCTTTTTTTATGGAATTAGAAATGGAGGCTAAGGTTTCTGATTTGAATCCCAAATCGATTGCGATGTTGATATGAAAAGATTCCTCTTTGTTGCTCAAATCTGTGTGGCTCTCCGACGCTTCGAGTTGGGATACTGATGATCGAAAAACGAAAAAAGAATTTGGTGAGTTCCTCTGAAATTTCTTTATCAATTTTTGCTCTGGAATACTTGAATTGATTTGTGGGTTTTTCGATTTTCTGTATGTTCTCTCTCTGCCAATGATGAATCTGTGTGTGTAGTATATATATAGGGTAAACGAAAACCCTAAAAATAACTCTGATTTTGTGAGATGACTTGTCTGGTTGATTGCGGTTTTTCCCCTTTTGGATTTTGAAATTCTCGGCTTTGCGTGATTAAAATTGTCCACGATTTGAATGTGCATTTCCTCTTTTGAAATGGCACGATTGAATTTGGTTTTTCTGCCTTACACCATCTTGATTTGAATCTGATTTGTGAGTTTCCTCCTTTGTCATATTCGAATGAAAAAGAGATTTGTTGCCTAAAAAACATCTTGAATGACTTTCTTGAATTAGTTGCCTTGATTGTGTCCATGAATGAATTCCTTGATTACACTTGATGGAAAAATTTCAGCAATGAAATTTGGTAATTTCGAAATTAATTTCTTGCCATAAAATCCTGGGTCTTGACCAATTTTGCTTGATACTTTCTGAGAGTAATTGGTTTATTTCTTACCAAACATGGAATTGTGATTTCCCAAAAAAAACTTTGCCAAGAAAGATTTGTGGAAAGCAATTTGCAAGGAAACCTTGCCGAAATAATTGTGTATTACCTTCCTGAAAAACATGCCTTTAGTTTTCTGATTTTTTATTACTGGAAACATTTTAAAAAAAATTGTCTTTCCTGATTGTTGGGCTTGACACTTGCATAATTTGTAACCATGCAATTTGGAACCACCATCTTTGTACCATGTGAAAAAAAAAACTGCTACATGAATATGTTCTTGCCTCACTTGTTCTACTGCTATGTTGTTCTCATATAAAATAGTAGTTAACCTTGTCGCATCAGAAACACTAGCATGCACCACCATGGCACACCTGACTTGATGTGTTGCTTTCATGTATAGCTGCACATTCCAGTGTATTTCATTAGCACCTTGGAGTTGCACCACACTTTTATACTGCCATGCAAACAAGAAATTTAAGTTGGCTCATATATGTTTGTATTCTCCTGAGAACTTCACTGTCTTGTAATTCATTTGCTGCTATGCTCCATTCATGAAATGTTGTGTTGTTGTACATCCATGCATGAGCTGTTTGAATTAACTGAACTTATGTACAAATGTACATGCTCACTTCAGTTTTGATAAGAAGGCGCCATTTATCCATTTTCATGCTACATTTGAAATCTGACTTATGCACATTAACTTGTACATCCTGTGTACTGCTTGCATCCATGAGTTGCTGTGTCCTACCATGTTGCTGTGTGACCATGGCTTGTTTACATTGCTGATTTGAACTTGCTAAAAAAAAACTTTGACCATTGCTGACTGACTTGATGTTACATTTGAATATACTTGCAAATCATGTACATTATTTGTGTTGAGTGCTCGGCCATGTTCCTATGCCACTTATTTGTTCATGCTGCACCCAAGCTATTGAGCCTTGCTAGGATTTGCACCATTGTTCCACTTGTACTCGAGCTGTCTCATTCTAGAACACGCTGTATCACCATTTTGACATTGAGTTGCTTCCTTGTTCTTGTATACATGCATTTCTGTTGCACTGTCTACTTGAGTGTGCACTGAGTCGAGACGGTCCATGTGGCTATTCCTCAGTTGCTCGCTGATTGGCGAGGCAGTGCACACGTGTATGTATATGCACGTGTGTACATGCAGCCATCAGAAGAGATTTCCTGTCCCTGCATTGATATATATATGTTGTCTGCCTTGTGGTATTTACAGTGTATCACTGTGAATATCACAAGTTGTCTAGACACAGATTGATGGTTTTATAAATCATATCAAGTCATAAAAAATGATGAGAAACACACCAGAAAACTGAGGCAAATAAAATTTTAAAAATAAAATTTATATTCACATGTATTCAGTATTATTTTTATTGCAGTATACTGTGTGTTTCTATTTCATGTGACAGGTAAGAAGATGAGACTGGACTGAAAACTGTGAAGACAGAAGACAGAAAATTTAGAACAAGAACAGTGTCAGTGAATGTCAGTACAAGTGACTGTATATGAATATGAGTCTGTATAACCAAGTGTGAGTGATATAGAAAGAAACTGTATGTTAAATTGAGTGTAGAAAAATATATCAGTGATGTACAAATAGTGGAGTATAAAATTTGTACTGTTTAAATTTTGAAATAAAATATTCTATTCAAATAAAATACTATGTGAATATTTGGAATTTTGTACAGTCGTATTTTATTTAAACAGAAATATTATATTCTTGTCCGAGGTGTGATATATGAAACAGTACAGTATAACACATTTATAATTATATATATATTTGGTTGTTATCATCAAACAAAAATCATATAATTGTGTATACAACACCGTTATATACAACACTATTGACTCTTTCCGTCTGGCCATCTGTTTGACGGTTATAGGCCGTGCTCAAGCATAACTGTGTGCCTACAACCTCTTGTAAGTTCTTCCAAAACTCGCTCGTGAAGATAGGGTCTCGATCACTCACTATGCTGGAGGGTATCCCATGGAGTCAAACTATCTCCTTAAGATATATGGATGCTAGAGATGAGGCGGTCCTTCTACTCTTGACGGGTATAAAGTGGGCGCTTTTTGTGAGCCTGTCCACTATTACCCAAATGCTAGTATTGCCCCCTCTTGACCTAGGTAACCCATCTATAAAGTCCATTGAGATGCTATCCCATTTCCACTGTGGGATCTCTAGAGGATGGAGCAGACCACCAGGCTTTTTCTGCTCCGCCTTGACTTGTTGGCATATTAAACATTTAGAAACAAATTCAGCTACGTCTTTCTTCATGCCATTCCAAAAGAAAACTCTTTTGATATCTTTATACATTTTGTCTCCGCCTGGGTGTATGGTCAGCTTGGAATGGTGTACCTCTTCTAGAACCGTCTTTACCAAGGCCCTTGCCTGTGGGACACATAGTCTTCCATCTCGTCTCAACCAGCCCTAGGCATCCATGGAGTATCTATTGAGGTGACTAGAAGTCTCACCCTTAATTAATTTGTCCATTACTTCGGCTAGCCGAGGGCCTTCTCTTTGCGCGGCTCCGACTGAGTCTAATAATGTTGGTCGCACTTCTAATGTTGCTAGCAAGTCGGGTACAAAGTCAGTGGAGGGTCTGAAGTTAAAGCTTGCTATGAACTCCAAGCTTTGCCTTTCCACAAAGAGAGGGCTTAAGGTTAGCTTCTTTCTACTTAAGGCATCTGCTACTGCATTGCCCTTTCCAGGAGTGTAGGAAATCTCAAAGTCGTACGAGGAAAGAAACTCCATCCATCTTTACTGCCTCAAATTGAGATCCTTCTGCTAGAATAGGTATTTCAACGATTTATGGTCAGTATACAGTTCAAATTTCTCACCTAGGAGATAATGGCGCCAAGACTTAAGCGCAAAAACGATGGCTGCCAACTCTAGGTCGTGGGTCGGGTAGTTTTTCTCATGTACTTTAAACTATCTTCCACCATAAGCCACTACCTTCCCTTCTTGCATCAGAACAGCGCCTAGTCCCATTCCGCATGCATCTGTGTATACTGTGAACATCTTGCTTCCATCAGGCAATGTCAGAACTGGGGCTGTTGTTAGAGCCCTTTTCAAACGTTGGAAAGCAATATCGCAATCCAAGTCCCAATTGAAAGCTAGGTTCTTCTTTCTCAATCTTGTTAGTGGAGCTGAGATTTTTGCAAAATCTTTGATGAACTTTCGATAAAAGCCTGCTAGCCCGAGAAAGCTTGGGACTTCGGTTGCGTTTCGAGGAACCTTCCAATCTTGCACAACAACCACTTTTGCGGGGTCCACATCTATCCCCTCTTTGGACACCACATGTCCAAGGAACCTAACTTCTTCTCTCCAAAAATGGCATTTGGAGAATTTCGCCTTCAACTGATGTACATGGAGAGTATCCATGACTTCTTTTAGAAGCTGAGCATGCTCTTCCTCATTCTTTGAGAAGATCAAAATATCGTCTATGAAGATCACCACAAACTTATTGAGGAACTCTCGGAACACCCTGCTCATTAAATCAACGAAGTAAGCGGGTGCGTTTGTCAAGCCGAAAGGCATGACAAGCCACTCGAAGAAACCATAGGGAGTTCTGAATGCGGTCTTATCTATGCTGTCTTCAGCCACTCTTAGCTGATGAAACCCGGTAGCTAAATCTAATTGGGAGAAAACCGATGCACTACAAGCTAATCAAACAAATCATCTATTCTTGGGAGTGGGTGTCTATTCTTCTTGGTCATCTTGTTTAGCTTCCTATAATCAACACACAGGCGAAGCGAACCATCAGCTTTGGTTGCGAACACTACTGAAGCACCCCATTCAGAAATACTCCATCTTATGAACCCCTTATCAAGCAGCTCTTTGATTTGCTTGCTGAGCTCCTTTCTCTCCATTGGGGCCATGTGCCTAATGGGTAAAGCAACGGGCTTTACATTATCAACGAGGTATATGCGGAAGTCTATCTCCCGCTTCGGAGGTAAGCCCTTTACCTCTTCAAACACATCCGAATATTCATACACTATTCTTACAGACTGCAAGTTCTCGACAGACGCATCAAGTGATTCTAGATAACTAAGCATGATGGAGTTCATGATATTACAAGAAATTTCGAAAGTGTTACCGAGGCGAGTCATGAGTCTAACCACTCTCTTTTCACAATCGAGGACGGCACCATTACTGGATAGCTGTAAAGACCCGCAACTTCCCCGTAAAGGAAAGCGTCGGATAGTTCGAGAACAAGCCACAACAGAACTTATACAGAAGAACATTTCATTGTATATTACAACAATGCATCAGATTACAAGAATATACAGAGTAAAAATGAATATTACACAGAAATATCAGAGATTTAAATTACATTTAAATACATAGCAGCGGAAAAATAATACAATACACAACTAGAATGAGATATACGGATACAAAGCTTTCCGGATATCGTTCCAGCTGTAAACCAGGATCCTGTGAATATAAATCTGCAAAACCAAAACTACTAGCTGCCCGCGTCGAAAATAAGGGCACCCAGAGTTTAGGTCAAAACAATAAACTCCAGGTCAGTCATGTGACTGGTGTGAGAACTAAAACAGTTATTAATCTTTATTTTCAAAGTTAGGTAAATCAAGGGACCACGCCGTATAACACGGAACGGGTTTCCTCCCAAGAATACCAGTGCATAAAACAAACAGCGCAATGCTAAATAAAGAAAAATGAAGCTGTTATAAGACCCAGGTCCTATCACACAATGCAAACGCAAGCCGGGGGATAGGGTTTTCCCTTATAACAGCCAAAGAATGTTTGATACGCTTAAAACAGATCATTTGATACTACTATTAGTGCATAGTGTATAAAACAACTTCAAATCATAAGTATCAATCATAGGCGGCATGAATGCCCCATACCACTATGTCGCCATATATAGGTTATACAATCAAAATCGCAAAGTCTCGTATTTGGAAATTGGATTTCCGTCTATGAACCGAGGCTAGGGGCAAGATCCTCAACCGATTCGTGACTCTCTAGCCCGAGCCACCGGAACAGCCGCAACTGCCCCTTGGAGCGACAGGGCCGGTCCACCGATGTGGATTATAGTGCCTGAACAATACGTCTCCCCACCCTATGGGGTGTAAGTCTGGTCCGTCAGCCGACCAGAATGCATTCGGCCGAAACCGATATAACCGAGGCGCCTCGCAACAGCAACAACCACATAAGTCAAACTCGTCAGGGCGTGTAAAACCACTGACGCCACTTCTAGCTAGAAAGAAACGCAAGTCCTCCCTGAGGTCCGTCTCCCGTTTTTGGTTCATACCGGGTGTGAAACACGCGAGGTAAACGTTACACAAAGCTACGCCACAAAGGCCGTGCTTTGATCATCACCACAAGACTTTGCTTTTCAACAGAAGCCTTGATCATTTGCATCTTAGCATGCCACACAGGCAAACCATCCTATGCAACCGATATCAGTCACACAGAATGAAATCCAATGTCAGACACACAGTCCATTTACAAGTCCGTTCTGGGTCTGAACGAAACCGGAGGCACCTAGTACCCCGCATATCCATCGATCTCCAAGTACGTCTGGACGATCACTAACTGTTTCCATCTTCTTGGGTGTACAGCCCAATCAAGATCATCAGTTATCACCCAAACGACGTGAAGACCTCCGGTCTTCGACCATCGTCTTCGTCTTCGACTTATCGTCGTATCAGTTATTCAGAATGGGATAAACCCGGTCTTTCCGAATAACTCGCGTATATATTATAAAAGTGTTACACAAACACAACATACGCCTCATTCCAATTCATTAGTCACTAACCGTAAATTAATCAAGAGAATAATTCCCCAAATATTAACCCCGAAGGCCGAAACCAACATCAGATCAATATCCAGAAAACCATTCTACTTAGCTAACCGACAGTTAGTTTCTAAATTTCACGTTCAAATCTAATTAAAGATTTAACTATCGCCTGGAGCAAAACTGGTGATACTCCATTCGCGATCTTTTCAATCTAATTAAAGATTCATTAAAACTCCACTTAGTTTTAATCTGTGACTGGGTTAAAGAATCAGTGTCATTTAAAACACGGTTCACGATAAACCCAAAGTCACATCCCATTAATTATCGGGTTAAAGAACAAGTGTTATTTAAAACACTGTTCACGATAAACCCAAAAATCAATATCCATTCAATTCCAATTAAATATTATTTAATTGGTACACTTCATTAAATCTAAATAAAAAGATTTAATCTTTTCTCAACTGGGTTCAAGAACAGTGTTAGTGAAGACACCATTCACGACAAACCCAAATCCCATTTGATATTCAATATAAGGCTCTGAATAGAAAATATATCGGCTTATATTCAATATCAAATTCTACGATTAACAAATGTCGTATTGGAAATAACGATATAAATATATATCTTTCAAATTTTCGTAACAACATCCGTATAATCACAAATTCCAACATCGAAATATTCCGAAGACAATTTCGATTCAAATCCACTCCAATGCAATCATTGGAAATTTTGGTTATTTTCAAAACCCTTTTCAAATTCAATTTATTTATTTAAAAATAAATAGAATTATAATTCTAGTTCAAAACTAGTTCATTTCGAAAAAAAACTATTTTTATCTTTTCAAATAGGGAGTTTTTCATCCCAATTCTCTCTAAATCATTTCTTATGATTTTACACAAATTATTACTATTTTTAATAATTTTATCAAGGCCCGTACAGTCGATTTCCATCAATGGCCATCGAACTGCACTTACAGCGACCTTTTTCAAATTTGACTTGGACATAATTCCAAATCCAACCGTTAGATTTCAAATTTCTAATATTCGTTAGAAAGCTCTTTTCGATACGAACCCAACGGTTCCGGTTTTAGGAGAATCCGACGGTCGGATCTCCCGTAATGTCCATTCGAAGTCAATGGTCGAAATTCGCGAACTGCCGCGGCGCGGCGCGTTCTATTCAGGCCATTATATTATATATATAATATATATAATATATATTTCGTCGATTTCTATTTAAAACGAATTATATAATTAGTTTTGAAATCGTTTCAAATTCTATTTCAACTTCTATTTCAATTCAAAGCAAAATTGAATTCTTCTTTATAAATTCATTTTAAAATTCATTTCTATTCAATTCGAATTTCAATTCAATTTGAATTCATTTCAATTCGCTTTCAATTCCATTTGAATTCGTTTTCAATTCAATTTATTTCGAAATCGTTTTCAATTCAATTTATTTCGAAATCGTTTTCAATTCAATTCATTTCGAAATCGTTTTCAATTCAATTTATTTCGAAATCGTTTTCAATTCAATTCATTTCGAAATCGTTTTCAATTCAATTCATTTCGAAATCGTTTTCAATTCAATTCATTTCGAAATCGTTTTCAATTCAATTCATTTCAAAATGAATAAAATCGATATAAATATCGTTCACGTCAAAATGGCGTCAATCCAATCAACACGGCTTCATATATTCCTTTATTTTCACATATTCTATTTCAAATATTTCTTTTTCAAATATTTCTTTTTCAAATATTTCTTTTTCAAAACTGGAATGAGGCCCAATCAATTACCATATAAAATTAATTATATGGATTTTTATACAACACATGTATATTATAGCATTGAAAATAATCAACCATCAACCAAAGTGCACTACACTGTATAAGCATCAAATATAGATATTCAACGCTTATAACAGCCTGTCAATCAATCGATCGACATATTTAATCAATCAGGATGAGTGAACTTCAAATTTCATCCTAACACCCGTGTGGGGTTTCAAACAATCAAACACACATTTTATTTGTGCAGTTAGGCGATGTGTAAAATTTATCGACCCAATCAACGTCATTCAAATAGGTGTACATAAACAAACCGTCTGGTTTGTAAATGAATATTTATTTATTCACATTCACGTTAAAAATTATATTTTTAACGATAACACATTTTATTTCAACATATGAATTTCTATTCAATTCATTTATTCAATAAAATGGTATTTTTATTTTTCTAACATATTTTAGAAAATTTCGGCAGCATAACGGCACGATACTAAAAACGGGACAAGGCCTAGCCTTATCCCCGGTCTAGTGAAGGCCCACGCCATTCACACATCAATCAAATCAATTCATTATGTAAACCACAAAATTTGGAGTAAGGGTCTAACCTAGCCTTACTCCTTCGCCTTATAACGGCGCACGTCTAATCCTAACCAATTTATCGATTCGATTTTTCACACCACAAACCACATTCAAACCAATATCGCAATCAATCACCAAACAGTCAAACAAACAAGTCCATGGTCTGTGGACAATTGTGTCGGGTGCTACTAAACACCGTCTGCATCCTAGTATATATATATATAACTAGAAAATAAATTGAAAGGTGAGAAATTCTCACATATAGCTATCCTAGCTCCACGGCACTTCTTTTGCAGAAGTCTTCGTCGTTTCGCCTTTTTGTCACCTTCGTTGCTGCTTTCTCTACATACGTAAAAATCACATTTTTACTTCGAAGTTTAATATATAAAAATTCTATTTTTAGTTCGCTATTCAATATATAAAAATCGAATTTTCAGTTCGAAGTTCTATATATAAAAATCGAATTTTTAGTTCGCTATTCAATATATAAAAATCGAATTTTTATTTCAAAGTTTAATATATAAAAATCGAATTTTTATTTCGAAGTTCAATAAATAAAAATCGAATTTTTAGTTCGAAGTTCAATATATAAAAATCGAATTTTTATTTCGAAGTTCAATAAATAAAAATCGAATTTTTACTTTCGCTTTCAACATATAAAAATATGATTTTTACTTTTGCTTTCAAATCTGATCTTTTTAATTTTAAAGTTCAAACCTTTTTCTAAAAATCAGTTTTTACTTTTATTTTAAAATCAGTTTTAAAATCTTATAAAATCAGTTTTTACTTTTAAAACAAAATCAGTTTTAACTTAATTAAAATTTCAGTTTTAACCTAATTAAAATTTCAGTTTTAAACTAAATAAAATTTCAGTTTTAAACTAAATAAAATTTCAGTTTTAAACTAAATAAAATTTCAGTTTTAAACTAAATAAAATTTCAGTTTTAAACTAAATAAAAAAAACAGTTTTAAACTAAATAAAATTTCAGTTTTAAACTAAATAAAATTTCAGTTTTAAACTAAATAAAAAAAAACAGTTTTAAACTAAATAAAAAAACAGTTTTAAACTAAATAAAAAAAACAGTTTTAAACTAAATAAAAAAACAGTTTTAAACTAAATAAAAAAACAGTTTTAAACTAAATAAAAAAAAACAGCAGTGAACTTACCGAGAGGGGGGGGTTTCTTCCTGCGTCGGCGGGAGGTAGAGCTGCAGGCGAGGCGAAGGGTGGAGCGAGGGTTTGGTGAAATCGGGTTAGGGTTATCGGGGGGAGGGGCTCAGGCGCGGTGGTCTCGAATCTAGGGGGAGGGTCTCGTCGTCGTCGAGGAGGGCAGGGGGTTCGAGGTCCGCTCCGGCAGCTTGGTCGGAGGGCGGTTGGGCGGAGGAGATGTGGAAAAAGGGGGGGAAAGCGATGGCGATTCCGTCGATCCCCTTTTTGATTTTTTTTTTTTTTTTTTTCTGTAGAAATGAATTCGAACGAGGGGGGGGCCAGAACTAAAAGGAGGGATTGATTATATTTTTTTTCTTTTTAATTTAATTATTTATTTATTCAAAAAGGTTGACTTTTCAAATGAACACCGATTCGAGACCAACGACTGACGTCCCTAGCTAATTACCCCCATTCCGAACACAATGGGATATGTCACGCAAGCTGATTCGACTGTTTCGATCAGTTTCCGTTTGAATTTACATTTAAATCATTATATTGAATTTTAAACGTACATTTCAAATTACCGGGGTCACATACTAACTAGAAAAATTCCAGAAAAATATTTTCTAGCTTCGTATTGACGATACGGTCCTAACAAAACTAGTTTCGTCGAATTCTGAGACCGTTTGAAAAATGGCCAATTTCCAGTCGATTAAAATCAACTGAAACTGGTCAAACGCGTTTTCCTATGCCACACTCACATATTGATTCGAAAAATTATGAAATTTGGAATCTAGCAATAACTTAACATCACGGACCCAACAAAAGTGGTTTCGTCGAAATCCGAGGTCGTTTGCAAAATTGCTATTTTTAAGGGCCTGAATTCCATAGCGACTATTCAGAATTTTCAACTGGACATATCTTATCATTCCTAAGATGAAATCCTGATTTTTCGGATTCGATAGAAAGATATCATCAATTAGATCCCATCATTTTTGGTTTCACTAAAATCCGGATTGTTTTGCACCCGGTACATTCAATTGAAGTTTGAAATCGAATTATCGAACTACCGCGCCATTTTCAATTCCTTTTATAATTATAAATAATTATTTATATTCTAACGACGACGTATATAATATATACGTCGAATTTCAATTCAAAATAAATTTCTCGTCGATATTATTTAAAATAATTCATTTTAAATAATCAAAATTCGCTAAAATGGCCAAAATAAAAATTTTAAACTGGCCCAGATTTTCGGGTTGTTACAATCTCCCCCACTTAAAACTTTTCGTCCCCGAAAAGGAACAAAGTCGAAAGTGGTTTGATTATTCAGCGCTACGCTCGATCAGACTTCCATTCTCCAACTTTTCAGTTTCTGAGAATTTTCAAAATTTCAAAAATTTGGCTAACACCCTAAATTTTTGAAAAATTTCGCCATAACCTCCCCTGCACCGGGAGCATCGGGGAATTTCAAATAGCTTCCCCGGTCCTTCAGATCTCAAAAAGAAAAAGAAAAAGCCAAGCGGCTAGCCAATAGGCTCACAAAATCATCATCACCCAAACAAAACAGGAAATTATGTAGTAAACATGTACCTATTTGTCGGGCAAACAAATTTTATTCTCTGCTCTAGCCTCCTTGCTATGACCTGTTCAATATAAGTATATGTATATGCAAGCAGATGCGACCAATTTTCAATACAGTTCAATATTCGATCAAATTAGGCATAATGGTTCAAAATTATCAAACAACTAAACAAACAACATAAACATCAATCAATTAGTGAATTTAACGTTTCAAATTCATAATTTTGATACATATACAAAAATCTTGTTTTTGATGCCAATTCACAACAATAGGCCCTATCTAATTTTTGGTTCTCACACCAGTCTAATGGAAATATATAGATATCACACCTTCGTCACACGAATATAAATTCTGACGATGAGTACTCAACCATCAGAATCATCTTCGGGCCACTAGAGTATGATTCTATATCTATCCAATATATTAAAACTTCGAATACACGCGGATCAGACGTATACGCAAAATCTTTATATACTGGACTGTCCAACTCAATATAAATAGATAATCAGATACGAATAATTGATTTAAATTTTCAAAACAAAAATTGTTTTCATTTTAAAAATATACTCTTCACACTCGTTCTAGGATACTACTGATCCTATCTCTAACGAGTCATTCCCATTGGATATTACTAATCCAATATCTGATGAATTCTTTCGTATGTTTCTAATGTGTCTTGTTCTCTGGCTTTGTAAACCAAAGCTCTGATACCAAATGTAAAGACCCGCAACTTCCCCGTAAAGGAAAGCGTCGGATAGTTCGAGAACAAGCCACAACAGAACTTATACAGAAGAACATTTCATTGTATATTACAACAATGCATCAGATTACAAGAATATACAGAGTAAAAATGAATATTACACAGAAATATCAGAGATTTAAATTACATTTAAATACATAGCAGCGGAAAAATAATACAATACACAACTAGAATGAGATATACGGATACAAAGCTTTCCGGATATCGTTCCAGCTGTAAACCAGGATCCTGTGAATATAAATCTGCAAAACCAAAACTACTAGCTGCCCGCGTCGAAAATAAGGGCACCCAGAGTTTAGGTCAAAACAATAAACTCCAGGTCAGTCATGTGACTGGTGTGAGAACTAAAACAGTTATTAATCTTTATTTTCAAAGTTAGGTAAATCAAGGGACCACGCCGTATAACACGGAACGGGTTTCCTCCCAAGAATACCAGTGCATAAAACAAACAGCGCAATGCTAAATAAAGAAAAATGAAGCTGTTATAAGACCCAGGTCCTATCACACAATGCAAACGCAAGCCGGGGGATAGGGTTTTCCCTTATAACAGCCAAAGAATGTTTGATACGCTTAAAACAGATCATTTGATACTACTATTAGTGCATAGTGTATAAAACAACTTCAAATCATAAGTATCAATCATAGGCGGCATGAATGCCCCATACCACTATGTCGCCATATATAGGTTATACAATCAAAATCGCAAAGTCTCGTATTTGGAAATTGGATTTCCGTCTATGAACCGAGGCTAGGGGCAAGATCCTCAACCGATTCGTGACTCTCTAGCCCGAGCCACCGGAACAGCCGCAACTGCCCCTTGGAGCGACAGGGCCGGTCCACCGATGTGGATTATAGTGCCTGAACAATACGTCTCCCCACCCTATGGGGTGTAAGTCTGGTCCGTCAGCCGACCAGAATGCATTCGGCCGAAACCGATATAACCGAGGCGCCTCGCAACAGCAACAACCACATAAGTCAAACTCGTCAGGGCGTGTAAAACCACTGACGCCACTTCTAGCTAGAAAGAAACGCAAGTCCTCCCTGAGGTCCGTCTCCCGTTTTTGGTTCATACCGGGTGTGAAACACGCGAGGTAAACGTTACACAAAGCTACGCCACAAAGGCCGTGCTTTGATCATCACCACAAGACTTTTCTTTTCAACAGAAGCCTTGATCATTTGCATCTTAGCATGCCACACAGGCAAACCATCCTATGCAACCGATATCAGTCACACAGAATGAAATCCAATGTCAGACACACAGTCCATTTACAAGTCCGTTCTGGGTCTGAACGAAACCGGAGGCACCTAGTACCCCGCATATCCATCGATCTCCAAGTACGTCTGGACGATCACTAACTGTTTCCATCTTCTTGGGTGTACAGCCCAATCAAGATCATCAGTTATCACCCAAACGACGTGAAGACCTCCGGTCTTCGACCATCGTCTTCGTCTTCGACTTATCGTCGTATCAGTTATTCAGAATGGGATAAACCCGGTCTTTCCGAATAACTCGCGTATATATTATAAAAGTGTTACACAAACACAACATACGCCTCATTCCAATTCATTAGTCACTAACCGTAAATTAATCAAGAGAATAATTCCCCAAATATTAACCCCGAAGGCCGAAACCAACATCAGATCAATATCCAGAAAACCATTCTACTTAGCTAACCGACAGTTAGTTTCTAAATTTCACGTTCAAATCTAATTAAAGATTTAACTATCGCCTGGAGCAAAACTGGTGATACTCCATTCGCGATCTTTTCAATCTAATTAAAGATTCATTAAAACTCCACTTAGTTTTAATCTGTGACTGGGTTAAAGAATCAGTGTCATTTAAAACACGGTTCACGATAAACCCAAAGTCACATCCCATTAATTATCGGGTTAAAGAACAAGTGTTATTTAAAACACTGTTCACGATAAACCCAAAAATCAATATCCATTCAATTCCAATTAAATATTATTTAATTGGTACACTTCATTAAATCTAAATAAAAAGATTTAATCTTTTCTCAACTGGGTTCAAGAACAGTGTTAGTGAAGACACCATTCACGACAAACCCAAATCCCATTTGATATTCAATATAAGGCTCTGAATAAAAAATATATCGGCTTATATTCAATATCAAATTCTACGATTAACAAATGTCGTATTGGAAATAACGATATAAATATATATCTTTCAAATTTTCGTAACAACATCCGTATAATCACAAATTCCAACATCGAAATATTCCGAAGACAATTTCGATTCAAATCCACTCCAATGCAATCATTGGAAATTTTGGTTATTTTCAAAACCCTTTTCAAATTCAATTTATTTATTTAAAAATAAATAGAATTATAATTCTAGTTCAAAACTAGTTCATTTCGAAAAAAAAACTATTTTTATCTTTTCAAATAGGGAGTTTTTCATCCCAATTCTCTCTAAATCATTTCTTATGATTTTACACAAATTATTACTATTTTTAATAATTTTATCAAGGCCCGTACAGTCGATTTCCATCAATGGCCATCGAACTGCACTTACAGCGACCTTTTTCAAATTTGACTTGGACATAATTCCAAATCCAACCGTTAGATTTCAAATTTCTAATATTCGTTAGAAAGCTCTTTTCGATACGAACCCAACGGTTCCGGTTTTAGGAGAATCCGACGGTCGGATCTCCCGTAATGTCCATTCGAAGTCAATGGTCGAAATTCGCGAACTGCCGCGGCGCGGCGCGTTCTATTCAGGCCATTATATTATATATATAATATATATAATATATATTTCGTCGATTTCTATTTAAAACGAATTATATAATTAGTTTTGAAATCGTTTCAAATTCTATTTCAACTTCTATTTCAATTCAAAGCAAAATTGAATTCTTCTTTATAAATTCATTTTAAAATTCATTTCTATTCAATTCGAATTTCAATTCAATTTGAATTCATTTCAATTCGCTTTCAATTCCATTTGAATTCGTTTTCAATTCAATTTATTTCGAAATCGTTTTCAATTCAATTTATTTCGAAATCGTTTTCAATTCAATTCATTTCGAAATCGTTTTCAATTCAATTTATTTCGAAATCGTTTTCAATTCAATTCATTTCGAAATCGTTTTCAATTCAATTCATTTCGAAATCGTTTTCAATTCAATTCATTTCGAAATCGTTTTCAATTCAATTCATTTCAAAATGAATAAAATCGATATAAATATCGTTCACGTCAAAATGGCGTCAATCCAATCAACACGGCTTCATATATTCCTTTATTTTCACATATTCTATTTCAAATATTTCTTTTTCAAATATTTCTTTTTCAAATATTTCTTTTTCAAAACTGGAATGAGGCCCAATCAATTACCATATAAAATTAATTATATGGATTTTTATACAACACATGTATATTATAGCATTGAAAATAATCAACCATCAACCAAAGTGCACTACACTGTATAAGCATCAAATATAGATATTCAACGCTTATAACAGCCTGTCAATCAATCGATCGACATATTTAATCAATCAGGATGAGTGAACTTCAAATTTCATCCTAACACCCGTGTGGGGTTTCAAACAATCAAACACACATTTTATTTGTGCAGTTAGGCGATGTGTAAAATTTATCGACCCAATCAACGTCATTCAAATAGGTGTACATAAACAAACCGTCTGGTTTGTAAATGAATATTTATTTATTCACATTCACGTTAAAAATTATATTTTTAACGATAACACATTTTATTTCAACATATGAATTTCTATTCAATTCATTTATTCAATAAAATGGTATTTTTATTTTTCTAACATATTTTAGAAAATTTCGGCAGCATAACGGCACGATACTAAAAACGGGACAAGGCCTAGCCTTATCCCCGGTCTAGTGAAGGCCCACGCCATTCACACATCAATCAAATCAATTCATTATGTAAACCACAAAATTTGGAGTAAGGGTCTAACCTAGCCTTACTCCTTCGCCTTATAACGGCGCACGTCTAATCCTAACCAATTTATCGATTCGATTTTTCACACCACAAACCACATTCAAACCAATATCGCAATCAATCACCAAACAGTCAAACAAACAAGTCCATGGTCTGTGGACAATTGTGTCGGGTGCTACTAAACACCGTCTGCATCCTAGTATATATATATATAACTAGAAAATAAATTGAAAGGTGAGAAATTCTCACATATAGCTATCCTAGCTCCACGGCACTTCTTTTGCAGAAGTCTTCGTCGTTTCGCCTTTTTGTCACCTTCGTTGCTGCTTTCTCTACATACGTAAAAATCACATTTTTACTTCGAAGTTTAATATATAAAAATTCTATTTTTAGTTCGCTATTCAATATATAAAAATCGAATTTTCAGTTCGAAGTTCTATATATAAAAATCGAATTTTTAGTTCGCTATTCAATATATAAAAATCGAATTTTTATTTCAAAGTTTAATATATAAAAATCGAATTTTTATTTCGAAGTTCAATAAATAAAAATCGAATTTTTAGTTCGAAGTTCAATATATAAAAATCGAATTTTTATTTCGAAGTTCAATAAATAAAAATCGAATTTTTACTTTCGCTTTCAACATATAAAAATATGATTTTTACTTTTGCTTTCAAATCTGATCTTTTTAATTTTAAAGTTCAAACCTTTTTCTAAAAATCAGTTTTTACTTTTATTTTAAAATCAGTTTTAAAATCTTATAAAATCAGTTTTTACTTTTAAAACAAAATCAGTTTTAACTTAATTAAAATTTCAGTTTTAACCTAATTAAAATTTCAGTTTTAAACTAAATAAAATTTCAGTTTTAAACTAAATAAAATTTCAGTTTTAAACTAAATAAAATTTCAGTTTTAAACTAAATAAAAAAAACAGTTTTAAACTAAATAAAATTTCAGTTTTAAACTAAATAAAATTTCAGTTTTAAACTAAATAAAAAAAAACAGTTTTAAACTAAATAAAAAAACAGTTTTAAACTAAATAAAAAAAACAGTTTTAAACTAAATAAAAAAACAGTTTTAAACTAAATAAAAAAACAGTTTTAAACTAAATAAAAAAAAACAGCAGTGAACTTACCGAGAGGGGGGGGTTTCTTCCTGCGTCGGCGGGAGGTAGAGCTGCAGGCGAGGCGAAGGGTGGAGCGAGGGTTTGGTGAAATCGGGTTAGGGTTATCGGGGGGAGGGGCTCAGGCGCGGTGGTCTCGAATCTAGGGGGAGGGTCTCGTCGTCGTCGAGGAGGGCAGGGGGTTCGAGGTCCGCTCCGGCAGCTTGGTCGGAGGGCGGTTGGGCGGAGGAGATGTGGAAAAAGGGGGGGAAAGCGATGGCGATTCCGTCGATCCCCTTTTTGATTTTTTTTTTTTTTTTTTCTGTAGAAATGAATTCGAACGAGGGGGGGGCCAGAACTAAAAGGAGGGATTGATTATATTTTTTTTCTTTTTAATTTAATTATTTATTTATTCAAAAAGGTTGACTTTTCAAATGAACACCGATTCGAGACCAACGACTGACGTCCCTAGCTAATTACCCCCATTCCGAACACAATGGGATATGTCACGCAAGCTGATTCGACTGTTTCGATCAGTTTCCGTTTGAATTTACATTTAAATCATTATATTGAATTTTAAACGTACATTTCAAATTACCGGGGTCACATACTAACTAGAAAAATTCCAGAAAAATATTTTCTAGCTTCGTATTGACGATACGGTCCTAACAAAACTAGTTTCGTCGAATTCTGAGACCGTTTGAAAAATGGCCAATTTCCAGTCGATTAAAATCAACTGAAACTGGTCAAACGCGTTTTCCTATGCCACACTCACATATTGATTCGAAAAATTATGAAATTTGGAATCTAGCAATAACTTAACATCACGGACCCAACAAAAGTGGTTTCGTCGAAATCCGAGGTCGTTTGCAAAATTGCTATTTTTAAGGGCCTGAATTCCATAGCGACTATTCAGAATTTTCAACTGGACATATCTTATCATTCCTAAGATGAAATCCTGATTTTTCGGATTCGATAGAAAGATATCATCAATTAGATCCCATCATTTTTGGTTTCACTAAAATCCGGATTGTTTTGCACCCGGTACATTCAATTGAAGTTTGAAATCGAATTATCGAACTACCGCGCCATTTTCAATTCCTTTTATAATTATAAATAATTATTTATATTCTAACGACGACGTATATAATATATACGTCGAATTTCAATTCAAAATAAATTTCTCGTCGATATTATTTAAAATAATTCGTTTTAAATAATCAAAATTCGCTAAAATGGCCAAAATAAAAATTTTAAACTGGCCCAGATTTTCGGGTTGTTACAATAGCAAGTCCATGCCTAGAATCAACCCATTGCCCGTGAAGCCCAAAACAAATGCATTGCATCTAAACCCAACGCTTAGTATAGATATTTTCAAATCCAAACAAACCATTGACAAACAAGATGAGCCCCCAATTGGATTTGAAATAACAATGGGATCCTCTACTATACTGGTGTCTAGGTGCAAAGATTCAACTAAATTAGCGGATACAAATGAGTGCGATGTACCGGAATTAAACAATGTACGAATAGGATGATCAAAAAGATAGACTAAACTTTCGACAGAAACATTTCTACCTCATTCTCGCGGAGGTGCCGTGAGAGCCTGGACTTGTCCTCCAGAAGAAGGTCCAGCTCCCTGCCCTTGCTTCCTTGGGCAGGCCCTAGCCATGTGTCCTGTCTCACCATAGTGGAAACAGCCACCCATCTTCCTTTTCTTCTTCCTGCAGTCTTTGACCAGATGTCCAGGAATGCCACTGAAATTACACTTTCTCTTTTCACGGGGTTTGTTGTTCTTCCCGCCTTTCTTTGTATCAGCCTTCTTGTTCTGTAACCCTTCCCCCTTCTTATCTTGAGGCACTTCTGCTTTTGCCTTATTCTTGCCCTTGTCTTCCTCATTTAAGAATGCCATGTCCACTAACCTTTCGTAAGTAGCCCCCATAGGTATGTGGGTCATAGCCAAGCTGTGAAGTGGCTCATTCAATCCCTTGACAAAATGGAGAGCCCTCTTATGAGGAGCATTCACTAAGTCCAGTCCAAACTGGGTCAGCTGATTGAATTGATTGACGTACTCCTTGAGCGTCATACTTCCTTGCTTAAGAGATAAGAACTTTTCCAGCTGTAAACTTCGTTCAGCTTGTGAGAGGAATTTCATCTCAAGCCTTATTCTGAAATCCATCCATGTATCGACCGGCCTCTCAGCGTTAGTGACTTCCCACCAATAGGAAGCTTCGCCTTTAAGCAACCACACTGCTAACTGTATCTTTTGTCTATCGTCCACCTCGAAGATGACGAACATATCCTCAGTTTCTTTGAGCCAGTTCCTTGCTTCCACGAATGATTCAGTCCCCTTGAAATCCTTTCCACCCATAGCCCTAAAATCTCTACAGATCTTTGAGAAAGCATTTTCACGAGGAGGAGGAGGAACCGCTGCAGCTGGAGGAGGAATATCTACTGGGCCTGCGTCGTTGGCCCTAGCCTCTAAGTACCCCCTGAACCAGCCAGGGATTTGCACACCCTCAGGAAGGTTAAGATTCCCAGACATGCTGAAACGAAAAAGAGAAGATTCAAAATGAGGGATAGAAAGATTATGCATATGGATTTGGGGATTATGCCTTTTTAAATTTAAAACAACACTTTTCCTTGTAAAATGCTTCTTTATATTTCTTTTTGAAAGATAGTTTTTCAAAAATTCTTATCTAATCTGGTAAACCTTTTGCTCTAATACTAAGTGAAACACCCTACCTCCATTAAGGTCACTCACAAAGGGAATGCCTTAACTTTGGTGGAGAGTTATAGGTACAAGACACAGAAAAATTTACAAGTAAGATAAATTTAAGTAGCAGAATCCAAATATTTATTTCATACGTAGTTCAACAAAAAAGCATAACATCAAATTGTCTCAAAACAACTCCAAAACATTAAACCATAATTTCTGTCTTGATTATTCAATAAAGAAGCATAAACCAAAAGTAAAAAATGCATAAATCCCCAAGGATCATATCCAATGCCATAGCCAATGAAAGAGAGTCCAAGTCATACATCTACTTTCTTGAAGCTTGTAAAGAGTCTGATTAAGCTGGAGTATTTCCTCCCTGTGGACCTGAGGGGGGGAAAACGGAAGAAAAGAAGACGAAAGGAAACGGGTCAGACAATAAGTCTGGTAAGTTTAGTTGTTTCTAATATTTAAAAAGGAAAAGGGGTCATGACATTGATAATAGAACATAGGACAATACCCTAATATAAGATAAGAGGGACGCGTGATCGCACCCATTACTATAGTCTCTGCACCTACTTAACCATTGGTTCAACCAGCCCACGTGTTTACAACAAACGATCCCTTTACTGATCGGCTCCTACTCGTATGTATTCATGTCTTGTGTCATTCGGCCCCGCTTGATTGTAGTCACCTGTGCTGGTCCCACCATGGGGTGTATCAGTCCCTCTGGTGGAAACCTGACACGATTCAAGATGCACAGTGTACACTACTGATGCCCAGTGCTTGATTTTTCCACTCCGGAGTACATGCACGCCCATACTCCGTCGGAACCTACACTGGCCAACCAACCGCCGACGTTCTGACCGCTTATAGTTCAGCCCGGTAATTGTGCCCCACCCAGCCTAGTTCAGGGTACCATGATACATCTATGTGGGTTACTGCTGAAATGGGTCCCCATTACTAGGGTTTTCTAATCAACATGTTTATTTGGTTAAGTGTCCAAGTTTACCTAACCCAGCCCATTCGTTTTAATTAACATGTTGAATCGGTTAAGTGTTTTCCTAATTTACTTAACCCTACCAGTCCCGACTTAGCTTTAATTTATTAAAGCACCAATCACTCACATTAGACAGGTCTTGTTGTAGTCACTGGATATGTCGGTCGGTTCTGGGTAGATTTACACCACAACCCAGTCTAACCTCGAGTTAGGCATATTCGTCTTTTCTAAATTCATATTTTTCAATATATGTCACATTTACTTTATGTGAACTAAATTTAATTAAATCATGGAATAATTATCCTGTGATTATGCATAACATAAATGGTATATCAAATATACCATTAAATGAACAAATCTATGCCATAAATTTTCATATTTCCCATCGCTACCCCTGTGGAATGTATGCATAAATCACATAAAATGTTGGCCAAGCAAGTTAGCCCAAACCCATAAACAAAAAGAGGTAATAAACAAAGAACATGAAATGACAATAAAACAGCATACATTTAACTTTTCACATGTGACTTGGTATAGATGTATGTCACTTAACTTTAATCACTTGGGTAAAGGTGAACTTGTGACTAAGTTGAATCTAATGGTCATGTAAACTTGACAAAGGTCTAGCATGAAAATTTAACATATAATCACAGTTTCAACCTACAAATTGGCATATAATCTTATGTATGTCAAAACATAAGAAAGCTATCATAATCAGTTTCTTATCACAATTTAGCATGATGTTAACAACATAAGAGGACAACAATTCCACTTTTACAACATAAATAGATTCAACTTGGCATAGTTCTAAATATTCATAAATGTAAATCTAATATGTAAAAATGTGATTTAGATCCTAAACTTGCAAATAACCACTAAAATTATAGCATGACATGTTTTATCATTTTGTTGGCATAATAAGTTCTTTACTCAATCGTAGTAACATATAATGTTGTGCATCACCCAAACATATAGACATGAGATATACAACATGTTCATCGCCATAAGCATATAGACATGAAATATACAACATGTTCATCGCCACAAACATATAGACAAGATCAATTTCAACAATATTTTAAGATAAACGAGAGTCAAATCTCATACATAAGCATCGTACTATATTCCAATTACAACATGTCATGATTCAACCGAAAGGAATGTTTTAAATCTGTGTAACAACTAACTTACAAACTAAAAGAAATTCTTGCGTTTTGAAATCTGAATTATGAAATTGGAGATGCGCGCCTTTGATGAAGATCGTTGAACTAAACTAGTTTTAATTTGATTTTAGATGTAAGCTTCAACTTGTCTTTTGAATTGAAAAGGGTGACAGCTACTCCAAGTCTTCCATTGACGGCATTTCAGTTCTAGGTTTATTTTTCTGTGTTTTTAGGTTACGCATTGAGTTGTTTATATAGAATTTCAGTTTGATTATAGCCGTTAGATTAACCTAGGGTTAATCATAGCCACTCAGACCTGATCAGGCCCATCCAGAAACCCTAGTGACTCAGCAGTGAGTCAGAAATCGTTCAAATTTCAGATCTGGCCGGGGGCCAGGTCGACCTCAAGGGGGGAGGTCGACACAAGGGTCAACACACTGGTCGACCTTCCTAGGCGGGAATTTTCCCGCCCAGCTCGCTTTTGGCTTCTGTTTGAAATTTGAACTTGTTCTTTCGAGCTGTTTGAATTTATTCGAATTTCTGAAACTTCTAACAGCCATAACTTCTTCATACGAAATCCAATTCATGCAAAATCGAACTCTATCTCAACCAGAATTCCGAGACGAACACAATGGCGTAGCCCGTTTCCCTTAATTCTCACATTTTAAATTAAGTATTCTAGTATTTATAATTATAATTTTAGTAGAAAGTATGGGTTATTACACCTATAGTGATGTCACTTCGTCGTATAGCGCCAAGGGAGCAGTGAGAGCTCGAAGCTCAAGTAGGCGATCTTTTAAAGAAGGGATTTATCCGAAGAAGTATTTCCGAGTGGGGAGCACCAGTTGTATTCGCTACTAAGGTCGATGGTTCCCTTCGCTTATATGTGGACTACCGCGAGTTGAACAAGGTGACTAGGAAGAATAAGTATCCTCTTCCATGGATAGATGATTTGTTTGATCGACTAAATGGAGCAAGAGTGTTCTCCCAGCTGGATCTCACGACAGGTTTTCACCAGCTCCAGGTAGCAGCTGGGAGTATACCTAAAATGACATTTCGGACGTCGTTTGGATTTTATAAGTGGTTGGTCATGCCATTCGAGTTGATCAACGCACCTGCATATTTTGTGAATCTTATGAATAGGGTTTTCAGAGATCAATTGAATAAGTTTTTTCTTGTGTTCGTGGACGATATTTTCGTTTACTCGATGATAGAGGAAGAACACAAGGAACATTTGAGGACAGTGACAAAGGTGTTGAGAAGACACTAATTGAAAGCGAAATTTTCTAAATGTCACTTCCGGAGGAGGGAAGTGAGATTCTTGGGCCATGTTATTTCAAAGAATGGTATTGCTGTGGACCCTGCGAAGGTGGCTACGGTGCAAGATTGGTCTTCGCCCAAGAATGCAATGGACATGAGAAGCTTCTTAAGGTTAGCTGGATATTGTCGTAAGTTTATCCAAGACTTCTCCAAAATAGCGGCACCGTTAACTCAGCTGACCAAAATTAATCAAATTTTTGTTTGGGACAAAAGGTGTGAGAATGCATTTAAAACCCTAAAAGAGAAGTTAACGTGTGCTCCAGTTTTAGTTATTCCTAATGGGAACGAAGAGACAATGGTATACACAGATGCCTGTGGTACCGGGCTAGGTGTTGTAGTGATGCAAGGAGGTAGGGTTGTAGCTTATGGTAGTCGGCAACTGAAACTGCATGAAAAAAGATAACCTACCCATGATCTGGAATTGGCAGCGATCGTGTTCGTGTTAAAGATGTGGAGACATTATCTCCTGGGAGAAAATTTTGAGTTATTTACCGATCATAAGTCATTAAATTATCTTTTCTCTCTAGAGGATTTAAATCTTCGTCAGTAGAGATAGTTAGAGTTCTTGGCTTCATATGATTTCAATATCGCATACACACTCGGGAAGGGATATGCGATAGCTAATGCATTGAGTAAGAGACATGCCAATTTGGGGGCTATGTTTCTAGAATGGAAGCAACTGGAGTATATTGCGGGATATGATTTCAGACCTAAGTGTGAATTAGATCTATATATGTTAGCAAATTTGACGATCAAACTGATTTTGATTGAGCGGATCGGTTCCAGTCAGAGGGATGATCCTAACCTACTGGGAATCATCTTCAAAGTAAAGGTGGACATCGACCGTGAGGAGATGAACAAGTATGGGCTTGATCGAGAAGGATGGCTTCGAATGAATGGAAGACTAGTTGTACCCAATGTTAATGGATTGAGAGATGAAGTGCTTAGAGAGTGTCATCACTCGAAGCTGACTATACATTCGGGTGGTAACAAAATGTACCGAGATATGAAGCAAACCTACTACTGGGAAGGGATGAAGAGAGGCGTTGGAAAGTTTATATCCAAGTGCATGAACTGCCAGCTAGTTAAAGCCAAGCAAAATAAGCCAAGTGGGTTGTTACAACCGTTAGAAATACCTGAATGGAAATGGGAACAGGTCCCAATGGATTTCATCGATGGTTTACCAAGGACTGGATCGGGTCATGATAGTATTTGGGTGATTGTGGATCAATTGACTAAGAGTGCAAGGTTTATATCGGTCAAGTCGAATGGAACAGCAGCTAAGTTAGCGGAACTATATATGAAGTGTGTAGTGAGATTTCTGGGAGTACCTAAAGGAATTGTGAGTGATCGAGATCCATTATTTACTAGTGGGTTTTGGAAGAGCTTACAAGAGGCTTTAGGATTAGAATTACATCTCAGTACCGCATACCATCCTCAAACCGACGGTCAAATAGAGAGGGTGGATCGTGTATTAGAGGATCTCTTGAGAGCTTGCATATTGGATTATGGAGGGTCATGGGATGACCATTTGCATTTGGTTGAGTTCGCATATAATAATAGTTATCAGTCCATTATCGGTATGGCTTCATTTGAAGCTTTGTACGGAAGACCATGCAACTCACCATCATGTTGGCTGGAAACTGGTGAGAAATTTGTGCTTGGGCCAGATGTAATAAGATAAACTTCAGATAAGATCAAGGTTATTCAACATCGAATGAAGGCCGCCTAAGATAGGCAGAAGAGTTATGCTGATAAAAGGCGAAGAGATTTGAAATTCTCTATTAGAGACTTAATATTTGTCAAGATTTCTACGTTGAAGCTTGTAATTCAATTTGGTAGAAGAGGTAAGTCGGCACCAAGGTTTGTTGGTCCATTTCCATTTCTCTAACAAGTTGGGAATTTAGCGTATAAAGTTGGATTGCTTGACAAGATGGCGGGAGTTCACGACATATTTCATGTATCCCAATTGAGGAAGTTCGTGCACGATTCTGATATGACTATTTCACCAGATCAGTTGGATGATATCGAGGTAGAACACGAGGCAGTTGGGAACCGTAGACCGATTCGTATTGTTGGACATGACATAAAGCAACTTCGGAGGAAGACGGTAAAACTTGTTAAAGTCCAGTGGGGTGGTAATGAGGATGATTGTACTTGGGAAACCGAGGAAAGCATAAGAAAGTCATATCCAGAACTCTTTACCTGGTAAGATTTTATCGCGATATATTTATTCCCTTGTTAGTAAACCGCATGCTAGAATAGGCTTGTTGTGTTATTATGTATGTTGATTGTTTGCAAATGGCTGATAGGCATGCGGGACACCATTGTTTGTTTCTCGGTTAAGGAATTTCGGAGGCGAAATTTCTTAAGGGGGGTGAGTGTAACGACCCGCATTTTACATATCGGAGGATCGTAGAATACTTATTTTATTTTCATACGAAGTCGTATGGTCGTATAACTTTAGGAAACAACTATTGGGGTCATTTCCCATGTTCACGATTTTTGCCAAATTTTAAATAATCATTTTACCCCAAGCGAATCTTGTTTTGCCTATAACTTTTGATTGGTAAGGAGTTTTGACCAAACCACTTTCATTGGATTCGGATGATGGTTTGCCATTCCGTAGAGTGGTCACATTAATCAAACGGACTTGTCGTTTGGGAGATATGGCTGAAATAAGGTTTGGAAGATGAAAAACAGCATAATTGGGCTTAACGGGGTGATTAGCTGCTAAGCCCATAACCCATTTCGGGATTAGGGTTATCGGAGGGCTGAAATGGTTTGGAGAAACATTCCCTTTCATTTTTCCAGCCGCCACTAACCTTCCTTGAACTCCAACAATGGCTTCTATCCTCCAAATATCTCTTTAATCACTTTCTAATCACTAATTAAGCTAAACTACATCAAATCAAGTCAATTTAGCATCAAATCAGATATAGAGTTGCTGCTATGCATAGGAATCTGTGCTAAATCAGTGGAGTTTTCAAATCTGAAATTTATTTGTGGCTAAGGTGAGTGATTAGCATGTTTATTCACTAATTATGGCTAATTAAGGGTGATTATTGATAATTAGCAAGATTATGACTCAGAAAAATATGCATAAATTCTAAAATCATATTTTATGTCACTGGTAAAAATTTGGGTTAATTTGAATTAAGTTTGTTAAACCTATTGTCAGATATGGTTAAACACGGCTAAGGGAAATATCATAGATTTTGGGTATGTTTGATGTAAAATAACCTATATGCTTGATGTTTTGATCTTTTTGATTGAACCTATATGTTGTTACTGTTGTTTGGAATGTTATATGATTGCATAGGAAAGTTAGAATGGTTGGAAACGCCGTCGTTTGGCGAAAATAGCTTATTGGAAAAAAATTGCAGATTTTCAGGTCCGGTTAGGAGGAAGATCCGATCCAAACTGGTTAGGAGGGAGACCCAAACCGAACCGGATAGGAGACCAAACCAAACCGAATAGGAGAAGGAGACCTGAACCGATCCGGATAGGAGAAGGAGACCCAAACCGAACCAGATAGGAGAAGGGGACCCGAACCGGACCAGATAGGAGAAGGAGACCCGAACCGATCCGGATAGAAGAAGGAGACCTGAACCGAACCAGATAGGAGAAGGAGAGGAGGAGACCCGAACCGAACCGGATAAGAGAAGGAGACCCGAAACGAACCGGAAAGGAGGAGGAGACCTGAACTGGATGGAAGGAGGAGACCTGAACCAAACACCAATTCAACCAAAACCTGAGATGCAAAGGAAGTCCAGGTAGGAAGTTATCACTCAGGATCCAAATGGGAACCAACGAGTTAGCTTCTAGAGTTGGGCTTTTCTGCGGGACGTGTGCAAAGGAGTTATCGATATCTATAACTTTGGTTCACCATTGAGAGAGGGGGCATGTAGACGAACCAGAGCCAGAGGATGTATGGACTGGTTAGCCATACCCAAGAGTCAGGGAAGTTTGGACTGGGGAGGGTTATTGACTATATACCAGAAGGGCATGGTCATAGCAATAGTTGTACGGAGTCCAGAAGGGCATGGACTCGTCATGGCCCCAACGGATTTGGTGATCAAAGCTGTGGATATCATATGTTTTACGCACTGAGTGAGAGATGTGAGGATGATTGCTATATTTGATGTTTGTTATCACCATGACACCCACACTCCCATTTTGCACTCTATGTTAGTGTTTACCTTAGAGTATCGTACATCTTGTTGTGCTAACTCTTTGGTTGCAGTCCAGGTTAAGTATGATTTCTCATACCTGTTATTGTTCTATTTAGCGTTATAGATTTGCTATCGCTCACACCAGACTTTCATCTGACCCAGAGCTTTATGTCTCTTCTTATTACACTGGGTGCTCCTAAATGAGCAAATTAGAGACAGGTTAGGTGGTTATGCACGAGTAGCTGCCCGGAGACGAGTAGCATACTTCCACGTACTATTTACATATATTCTCCCTGTGTTGTTGTTGATCACTGCTTTAGGCATTAGTAGAGTACCTCTTTCATTTCCTTTTAGAGACAATATTTTGAAGTTGTAATAATGGTTTGGATCATAAGCTGTATTCCGCTACCCTGATGGATATGGTTTAGTTTGCAGCTTGTGTATTATCTCGTCTATTTTATGTCAAGTTATGTTATTATTATATTTTATCCCATGCGCTGAGAGATATACTATAGGTTCTTGGCGATTCATAGTTTCAAATCCCTTTCTTTTGACGACTGTCCCGTGCTAGTTGGACGTTGGCACAACGCATTTCGGGGGAAATGTCAACTAGTGCGGGGGGGGGTCGTCACAATTCATTTGATTTCAAAACCGTTGCTATTTCGCGCCCAGATTTGAATTTGCATTCGGATCCGTATTGGGCTGAAATTCGGCCCATTACAGTATATAGAATCTGTCCAAAATATTGCTATCAGACCCGAGAATCGCACCCGGCTCAGTCGGCGGCGCGCGTGTGTGGTATGGTGATGCATTGTTTCCCTCCTCACAACAAAATAAGCATTTGGGTGCCCCAAGGACCCAACATCCTCTTGAGAAGGCCCCTTAAGTAGTGGCATACATTTTTCAATTTCTTGATGTGGGACTAATTCCCACACTCTCTTCTTCCTTTTTTTCTTCGCTTTTCAAAAACAAACCCCATACCCCAAAACAACTTTGAAAATTTCTAACAATACCTGCTTCAAAATATAAGAACTGATAACAAAAATAGTTTAGTTTGACAAAATGTTGTACATGTTAAGTCAGTAAGCAAAAAATTATGTTCATTTCGAAAGTAAAAATAACTTGCTATGTATTAACAGAGAGCAAATCCATTATACCGTAAATCCCCTATTTCTCTGTATCCAACCAATTAGAATCCCTGATTTTCACCTTTTAGCACTTAAGTCTTCAACAAAGAAAGAAAGAAAAAGAGCTTGATTGCAAAAATGTGGAAATTAGGGGGTTTGATGTAGTGGTAGAGGATTTTACGTATAGGAGATTTGATTTCGTATTAACAATGGTAACTTTAGTCATTTATCCATGGACAGCTACTCTCATGAATTCCATTGTCTCATTTTTGAGGTTATTGCTAGCAAGTGCGATGAGGCTTTGCTCATCCACTTAGGTTGTCCTATTTTCCACACTAACAATGATACGTAACACGAGTAAAATTATTTTTCAAAGATGGTAATAGCCTTAAGAGCACTCTCAACCATGAGGTGATCAATTTGGTGCAAATTGACCCAAGCAACCACCCAACGGGAAGTGGGTTGCTCGGGCCTTAGCCGGCCAATGACCTCCCATTGGGGGTCAATTAAAAAGCAACTGACCCCTGTTGGGATGGTTTATAAATTTTAGGTTGTCTAAAATTCATAACATCTGCAACAAAATCCATGTATAAACTCGGATTTAATACTACCAATTAAAATGGATGAAAAAAAATAGAAATTGCTTGCTCTCATTCGATTCATTTAAAGTAGAAAAGGCAAAAGAGAGAGAAAAACTAAAGGTGAATGTAACATATGCATAAACAAGGAAAGCCAGTCCAGGAATACTTTAGTAAGCAAGCATACAGAATCCATGTATCAAATTTGGTAAACTGAGAGCAAATAATTATGTACAAACAGCAAAGAAAGGCCTAAAAGGCAAACAGTTCATATTCCAACTCTGTAATGATAGTAGATGTAACACCCCGTAATTTTATAACATTAAAATTCACAAATTAAAGTATAATTAATTTTTAGAAAAGAATTAAGTGAAATGGGTTGCGCGGAGAAATATATATATATATATATATATATATATGTATATATTGATATATATATATATAAATTAAAAATTAAATAAATAAATATGCGAAAAAGTTCAAAACAACGAATTGGGAGGGGGAATGACTGAACCGGCCCATTTTTGAGGTCGACCCAGCCCCGCTGGGTCGACTAGTGGTTAATCCAGGGTGTTTGGCTGTCAACCCGTGGGCCGATTCGCTCAAATGCAGATTTTGCATTTGATTGGTTCTCATGGTTGAGGGTTAATCTAATGGTCCTAAATAACTTCCTACACCTATAAATACATCCTAATGCTAACCCTAAACCTAATTAAAATTGAAACTAAAGTCGTTATGTCGTCGCCATGGAACTCAGTGTAGTCGCCGCCAACTAAAGAGGAAGATAGCTAATCAATTCAACCTATTTCAAGCTTAGAGCTTCAACAACGAATCACCTAACGTCGCTACAACAATTCTGCATCAAGTTTGATCAATTGTTCATAATTCTTTAACCACGAAAGGCAAGTTTGATTTCTCTAATCAAGATAATTATTAAATTAAGTAAGATTAGATATAATTGTGGATTATATGGATATGATGTGAATTATTGACCATATGATATGATTATGTTGTTAAATTGTGATGTTATCATACATGTTGTAAAGTTATGATCTATGTTGTAATTCTATGATTGGCTTATGTATAATCAAATCATCATGTTGTTTAAATGCTAGTTTGGTTATGTTGATTCATATGATAGATCATATGTATGTATGCAAGTTTAGATGTTGATTTAGACATAAATCACATGCAAGCTAGTAAAGATTATGACATCTATTTTAGATCAAAAGTTAGGCTATGACATGTATGGGTTATATGCTAAATCTTTACATGCTAGTTTATATGTTTAGAGGTAAATTTACACCATTGTTATGTTGCATAAATCACATATGCAAGTTTATATAAAAATATGAGTTTGGAATATGAATCATGTTATGCAAGTTTGTGGTTATTGCCTATGTAAATTTTGTGATGAAAATCTTATTCATAACATGCAGGTTCATACCTTTTTAGGCCTATGTTTAGATCTATGATTTTATGCAAGTTATGTGGTAAATTCTCATATGCAAGTTAGGCCTATTTTGTATGTTACGTGAATATGTGGTGTTTTTCCCTTTTTCATGTGTTAGACTATTTCTTAGTCTATCATATATTCTATGCGAACGGACGTCGCGGGGGTTATGGGAAAAATATTGATTATGTTAATAAATGTGAATTGGCATGTAATAGCCTTAAAAGAGGCATATATGTAAATTGAGATATTAATTGGCAAAGTGATATATGGACATAATTAATGTGAATTATGGTCATAAAGATAATTGGAATTTTATTAACATATTTGATTAGGAATAATTAATCCAAATATGGGATGAAAATATTGATTATGTTAATAAATGTGAATTGGCATGTAAATGAGGCATATAACGAATTCGAGATATTAATTAAGGTGAATTGCCTTAAAAGGCGAAAAATTTAATGAAGGCATTAATTGGAAAATTAATGTGTAGTAATGGACATAGTTTAATTATGGACATAGATTAATTTGAATTTGAATAGGGATATTAAATATTGGGAATTGACACAAATGCCTAAAAAGGCGTGAAATTAATTTGAGATGTAAATTGGTACAATTTATGTACCATAAATAGTGGACATAATTAAGGTGACATATTTATACATTAATAAATATGGAAATGATTTGTAATTTGAATAGGGAAAGTAATTCAAATATTAGGGGAAATTAATTATGTATAATTAATTGCCTAAGACACGAGGTTGGACTCATTTGTAGTGTAAGACTGCCCAGACCCGCCCGGCAAATCCAGCAGCCACAAATGGTAGCCCAATGTGAGAGGTCAAAGGCCCAAACTAAATGCGTAACAATTGTATGGACACGAGGTTAGGCTCGTTTGTGGTGTAAGACTGCCGGACCCGCCCGGCAAATCCAGCAGCCACAAATGTCAGTCTAATGTGAGAGGTCCTACAGGGGTTACGATAGTAATAAATTAAGAAACACTTAACCAAAGTAAATATGTAGTGGGACATGAGGGGGTTAAGTGGGTGCCTTGGGTGGCATGAGGAATCTAGTGGGTGACATGTGGGTGACATGAGGATGTCATGAGAAATACGATTAGAAAAATGGAGTAATTTGAATATAAACAATTATGACATGTAATTCAAATTATTGGATAAAATAGGTATTGACACCTATGAAGGGAAAGGTTTTAATTAATTGATTAATTAATTAAAAATGGACATGGTAAATGAAATGGACTACTTAACCAAATCTGATCCCTGGGGATTGTAAGAACTTAAGTTTAAGTTGGGGGTTAAGTAAACTGGGTTATACGGAATGAGTGGGTTAAGTAAATCTTAGGTAGGTGGGTAATATTAGTACATATAGGCCCACAAACTTAACTGTAAATTAATATGTCTGAACCAGTGAGAGGGTTAAGTAAATCTTGGATAGGTGGGTAATATTTGTGTATATAGGCCCACAGACTTAACCAATACAACCTGTTAATTAAACAAAAGGGTGAGACTAGGTTAAATTAGAAAACACTTAACCAAATTTATACATGTAAGTGGACATGGGGTTAAGTGGGATGTATTAGAGGGGACCAAGCCTAGGTGGGAAGCTTGGTGGGGGGCCTTTTCAGTCCAGTAGCCCATTAAGTATCTTTGTGAGCTCGACCCAAGTCGAGGACGGGACACGCCTAATGGGCCTGATTGTTAGAGGCCAAAATGGGTTAGCGGTGGCAACGCAAGTCCAACGGGGTCATGTGCGTGTGTGGGCCCGGGCTGGTAGGTAAGACGTTGTTGCATCGTGTAGGTATAAGCCGTGCATCCTTAAGTTGTATTGGGTTGCCACTTTAGGGGAGTGATACACCCCATTGTGGGACCAGCACGGGTATCTACGAGTTAGGGAGCCGATCGAATGGGGCAGGGTAGTGGGTACATCTAGTGGAGATAGGAGCATACGGCACCTATGCAGTCAACTAGGGGTACACGAAGCGACCATTATTAATTAATCATTAAATGGGTACACCTAGTGGAGATAGGAGCAGGCGGCACCTATGACGTCAGCTAGGAGTACATGGAATTACCATTGAAGGGGTACATCTAGTGGGGATAGTGGGTACATCTAGTAGTACACGAAGCTATCATCATTCTATTTAGTCAAGAGGGATCAAGTTTCTAGAGTGACTAGTATGGGTGCAGTTAGTGTTAGTACAGTACAGTACGGTACAGTACGGTAGAGTATAGTAATTACCCTATATTGACTAGGAAGCGCCTTTAATGTTATCTTTGCTCATCCTATTGTTTTTGGTTGCTTTGTCTTGCCATTAATTCACAGTCATTTCCTTATGTACCAAGCTTATGTCTTATCCTAGTTACTTTGATAATTATATTATTGGAGTTATCGGACTTGCCAGACTTTATGTCTGACCCCCTTTGTTTCCACCTCTTTTCTTCCTCCCCCCCCCCCCCCACCCAGGTTCTTAGGGTGGGAAGCTTGATTTGGATCTCTTTGGGAGCACTTGGATTTGGATTGCTGAAGTAAAGCTCAACATATCTCTTTTATGGCTATTTATGGGATTATGCTTTTTATATTATGTACTCTGATTTTGTCAAGATGGATATTATGTACTTGACTTTAGTCTTTGGATTTTGGTGATGTAACCAAACATATTTACCTTCCGTTGCAATAAATAAAGTTTTAAATTTTCAAGTACTATTTCATATCTGTCTTGTTGTGATTTTCTGTTCTATGTTCACTTAAAACGCTCCATAGAAGTTAATGCATTCCCTTTGTGAGTGACATTAATGGACATGGGGTGTTACACGTGGTATCAGAGCTGAAGGTTACCAGAACAGAAAAGATATTTTGAAAAACTATTTTTCAAAAGCATTTTTATAAAGAATACTTTCAAAAATATGTTTGTAGAAGAGTATTTTTGAAAGAAAGGTTTATTTTAAGAACATAATCCCCAAGAGCCATATATCCTTCCTTCGATTCTCCGTTTTGTATCTCTTCCTCTTTCTCTTTTTGGATTTCCCATCCTCGTATAGATGCTTTTTCTAAGATAAATAGGGACTTCCATACGAAGGACGAAAAACCACTTCAAGGGACTTAGACGTTTGTCGGGCTAGAAGTTAGTTCAAGGAAGTGGAGGGCTTGTTGATACCTTTAAGGTAGACGATGGGAGGAAGGTTCAAATAGCTGTTGGTTAATGAAGGACGAAACCTCATCTTGGTGGAAGGTCACGAATGGGGAATGTGAACAAGAAGGCTAGTAGTTATCCTTTTGGAGAAATAGGACACCTTATTAGGATTGTCCAAAGAGGCAAGGGCAAAGTACAGGATCTTCTGGAGGGTAGTTATATTCCCTCACGGCTGGTATACCTGATAGGGGTAGGACCGTCCAGGTAGAAATTTGGTTTCCTTTATCATCCTGTTCGAACTTTGTTTGATTCTGGCGCTTCATACTCGTTAGTATCTGCTTCGTTAGTTGTAAACACTGCACCTAAATACTAGTCTAGTTAAGGATCCCATCCTAGTCTCAAATCTTTTTGGTGGTTCGGCTCATCCTTCAATGGTTTGTCGAGATTTGAGAGTGTCTATCTTGGACGTTGGATTTGAATGCAACGCCTTCGTCCTTGGTTTCACGGGCTATAGTTTGATTCTAGGGGTGGATTGGCTACCCAGGCGGGGTGCCATCCTAGATTGTGAAAGGAGGGTAGTTAGACTATTGATTTATTATGGAAAGACCCTCATATTTCTTGTGACCCTAGGGGTTCAGTGACGTTTAGCTGTCTAGAATCTCGTGACGTATCCAACGGTGATTTGGAATCTTTTCGTGTGGTCCGTGAGTATAGTGACGTCTTCGATGAAGTGCGGGGTTTGCCTAGAGGCACGAGGTATTCGTGTGTGCCTAGGGGATAATGCAAAGTCAGTTAGGTGATTAGTGATGGTTTTGAAGCAAGACTGGAGAGGACAGCCAGAGTCGGTTAAGTGCCCAATTATTTGTTTTGCTAGTATCATCTCACGTAGACTGTCTGAAATCGGAGGAGGTGTTCCTTGGGTGCTTGTCTGATATTGGTTTAGGCCTTTGGGACTTGTGCTTGGGGGATATCGAGTTCGAATAGGACGGCTTGCGTGGGAGATGGATAGTTGCGATGAGTTCACATGGATAGTGTCTCGATAGATTTTGTTGATGGATTACCAAAATCGAGAAAAGGTCAAGTAATGGATTATTTAGGACCCTATGTTGATACCATTTTGGGAAAAGTCCATAAAGAACTTTGTAAAGATATTACCTTCATGGTTGACGAAGGAAAAACTTAACTTTTTGGGAGTGGGAGACTTTGCGAGGGCTTGGGGAAGGCGAACCTTGAAGAAGCACATCACTCTAGGATGATCTAACATAGGATTGGTTGGGTTGAGTAATTCTCCGAGTGTCAATCTGATGTTGATTTCGGTCTTCGGGGTTGATGCTTAGGGAGTTACTCTCTTAACCGATATTTATGTGAGTTAAGATGTGCCTAATTATAAATCGGGTAGAACATGTTCGATCGAGATTCCATTCTCACAAGTGAATTTTGGGGAGCTTGCATGAAACCATGAGTACGCAGTTATGTTTAAGCCAAGTATACTAGAAGGAGAATAAGTGAAAGTGGAACGAGGGGCAACAGTGAAATGAGTTCCAACTCATATTTGGAAATAAGAATCAAGAAGCTACGAAATTGTGAAATTAAAGACGGACAAAGCACAATGGAGTTATGCTCGAAGAAATGTGACTTAGAAGAATGAAGACTAGATACGCGCATCAAATCTCTTTTTAAGAGTACATCCTTGATTCCTCTTTTCCTGTAGAGCTTACTTGCATGCTATCTTTTAAGTATATCCTCTCGGTAATATTCTCAATCCTATTTCTGTTGCAAACCCCATAGGGAGTATGACTCATCTGTTAGTAATACATGTTGGGGCTTGAGGGTGTCCGTTGGGTTGACTAAACTTTTTGGGTTTTATAGGATATGGGTTGGTTTTAGGAGTCCATCATGCTTAGTTTCCTAGAATCACATATATATTGGTTGGGTTGAGAATTTCTTTGGGTGTCAGTCTGATGTTGATTTCGGTCTTCGGGGCTGGTGCCTAGGGGGTACTTCTCCTAATCAGTATATATGTAACGTAGATTTCCAGTTCGAATATTGCCTAATGGGCACAAAGTTTTTACTTGCTTCTATCATTCGACTATATCTTTAGGTAGGAACAATTGAGTGTAAACATGTGTTTGAGACATGTTATGATTGATAGTTGCAAGTGGATGCAAGTGTTCGCTAGTGGTTGCTCGTGGATGCATATACACACACTATTAGGCACCAGATCGGCTCAGACACTTCATATTGCATATTGCATATATATGGATGTATTTAGTAAAATGGATGTATAATGGTTGTATTATCATATGGTTGCTGCATTCGGGTGGATGGTTGTGCACGCATATAGAATTAATATGTATCATTAGGAATCTTTTGCATACATATTGGACGCATGGCACTATCATGAATTGCACTAAGGAGGTCGACTGAATCAGTAGACCGCCTAATTTTGCATTAGATATGGACATATACACACACTGTGCATATAAACATTAAAGCATTAGAAGTCTTTTAAGGACAATGGATGCTGGTGTTTGATGGTTGAGTAGATGGACGATTAGATGGTAGGATATACATTCTTCTTGACTTGGAGATTTCGGGGACGAAATCCTTTAAGGAGGGGAGAATGTAACACCCCGTAATTTTATAACATTAAAATTCACAAATTAAAGTATACTTAATTTTTAGAAAAGAATTAAGAAATGGGTTGCGCAGAGAAATATATATATATATTGATATATATATAAAAATTAAAAATTAAATAAATAAATATGCGAAAAAGTTCAAAACAACGAATTGGGAGGGGGGAATGACCGAACCGGCCCATTTTTGAGGTCGACCCGAGCCTCGCTGGGTCGACTAGGGGTTAATCCAGGGTGTTTGGTTGTCAACCCGTGGGCCGATTCGCTCAAATGCAGATTTTGCATTTGATTGGTTCTCATGGTTGAGGGTTAATCTAATGGTCCTAAATAACTTCCTACACCTATAAATACATCCTAATGCTAACCCTAAACCTAATTAAAATTGGAACTAAAGCCGTTATGCCGTCACCATGGAACTCAGTGTAGCCGCCGCCAACTAAAGAGGAAGATAGCTAATCAATTCAACCTAATTCAAGCTTAGAGCTTCAACAACGAATCAACTAACGTCGCTACAACAATTCTGCATCAAGTTTGATCAATTGTTCATAATTCTTTAACCACGAAAGGCAAGTTCGATTTCTCTAATCAAGATAATTATTAAATTAAGTAAGATTAGATATAATTGTGGATTATATGGATATGATGTGAATTATTGACCATATGATATGATTATGTTGTTAAATTGTGATGTTATCATACATGTTGTAAAGTTATGATCTATGTTGTAATTCTATGATTGGCTTATGTATAATCAAATCATCATGTTGTTTAAATGCTAGTTTGGTTATGTTGATTCATATGATAGACCATATGTATGTATGCAGGTTTAGATGTTGATTTAGACAAAAATCACATGCAAGTTAGTAAAGATTATGACATCTATTTTAGATCAAAAGTTAGGCTATGACATGTATGGGTTATATGCTAAATCTTTACATGCTAGTTTATATGTTTAGAGGTAAATTTACACCATTGTTATGTTGCATAAATCACATATGCAAGTTTATATTAAAATATGAGTTTGGAATATGAATCATGTTATGCAAGTTTGTGGTTATTGCCTATGTAAATTTTGTGATGAAAATCTTATTCATAACATGCAGGTTCATACCTTTTAGGCCTATGTTTAGATCTATGATTTTATGCAAGTTATGTGGTAAATTCTCATATGCAAGTTAGGCCTATTTTGTATGTTATGTGAATATGTGGTGTTTTTCCCTTTTTCATGTGTTAGACTATTTCTTAGTCTATCATATATTCTATGCGAACGGACGCCGCGGGGGTTATGGGAAAAATATTGATTATGTTAATAAATGTGAATTGGCATGTAATAGCCTTAAAAGAGGCATATATGTAAATTGAGATATTAATTGGCAAAGTGATATATGGACATAATTAATGCGAATTATGGTCATAAAGATAATTGGAATTTTATTAACATATTTGATTAGGAATAATTAATCCAAATATGGGATGAAAATATTGATTATGTTAATAAATGTGAATTGGCATGTAAATGAGGCATATAACGAATTTGAGATATTAACTAAGGTGAATTGCCTTAAAAGGCGAAAAATTTAATGAAGGCATTAATTGGAAAATTAATGTGTAGTAATGGACATAGTTTAATTATGGACATAGATTAATTTGAATTTGAATAGGGATATTAAATATTGGGAATTGGTGCAAATGCCTAAAAAGGCATGAAATTAATTTGAGATGTAAATTGGTACAATTTATGTACCATAAATAGTGGATATAATTAAGGTGACATATTTATACATAAATAAATATGGAAATGATTTGTAATTTGAATAGGGAAAGTAATTCAAATATTGGGGGAAATTAATTATGTATAATTAATTGCCTAAGACACGAGGTTGTACTCATTTGTGGTGTAAGACTGCCCGGACCCGCCCGGCAAATCCAGCAGCCACAAATGGTAGCCCAATGTGATAGGTCAAAGGCCCAAACTAAATGCGTAACAATTGTATGGACACGAGGTTAGGCTCGTTTGTGGTGTAATACTTCCCGGACCCGCCCGGCAAATCCAGCAGCCACAAATGTCAGTCTAATGTGAGAGGTCCTACATGGGTTACGATAGTAATAAATTAAGAAACACTTAACCGAAGTAATTATGTAGTGGGACATGAGGGGGTTAAGTGGGTGCCTTGGGTGGCATGAGGAATCTAGTGGGTGACATGTGGGTGACAAGAGGATGTTATGAGAAATACGATTAGAAAAATGGAGTAATTTGAATATAAACAATTATGACATGTAATTCAAATTATTGGATAAAATAGGTATTGACACCTATGAAGGGAAAGGTTTTAATTAATTGATTGATTAATTAAAAATGGACATGGTAAATGAAATGGACTACTTAACCAAATCTGATCCCTGGGGATTGTAAGAACTTAAGTTTAAGTTGGGGGTTAAGTAAACTGGGTTATACGGAATGAGTGGGTTAAGTAAATCTTGGGTAGGTGGGTAATATTAGTACATATAGGCCCACAAACTTAACCGTAAATTAATATGTCTGAACCAGTGAGAGGGTTAAGTAAATCTTGGGTAGGTGGGTAATATTTGTGTATATAGACCCACAGACTTAACCAATACAACCTGTTAATTAAACAAAAGGGTGAGACTAGGTTAAATTAGAAAACACTTAACCAAATTTATACATGTAAGTGGACATGGGGTTAAGTGGGATGTATTAGAGGGGACCAAGCCTAGGTGGGAAGCTTGGTGGGGGGCCTTTTCAGTCCAGTAGCCCATTAAGTATCTTTGTGAGCTCGACCCAAGTCGAGGACGGGACACGCCTACTGGGCCTGATTGTTAGAGGCCAAAATGGGTTAGCGGTGGCAACGCAAGTCCAACGGGGTCATGTGCGTGCGTGGGCCCGGGCTGGTAGATAAGACGTTGTTGCATCGTGTAGGTATAAGCCGTGCATCCTTAAGTTGTATTGGGTTGCCACTTTAGGGGAGTGATACACCCCACTGTGGGACCAGCACGGGTATCTACGAGTTAGGGAGCCGATCGAATGGGGCAGGGTAGTGGGTACATCTAGTGGAGATAGGAGCAGACGGCACCTATGTAGTCAGCTAGGGGTACACGAAGCTACCATTATTAATTAATCATTAAAGGGGTACACATAGTGGAGATAGGAGCAGGCGGCACCTATGACGTCAGCTAGGAGTACATGGAATTACCATTGAAGGGGTACATCTAGTGGGGATAGTGGGTACATCTAGTAGTACACGAAGCTATCATCATTCTATTTAGTCAAGAGGGGTCAAGTTTCTAGAGTGACTAGTATGGGTGCAGTTAGTGTTAGTACAGTACAGTACGATACAATACAGTAGAGTATAGTAATTACCCTATATTGATTAGGAAGCGCCTTTAACGTTATCTTTGCTCATCCTATTATTTTTGGTTGCTTTGTCTTGCCATTAATTCATAGTCATTTCCTTATGTACCAAGCTTATGTCTTATCCTAGTTACTTTGATAATTATATTGTTGGAGTTATCGGACTTGCCAGACTTTATGTCTGACCCCCTTTGTTTCCACCTCTTTTCTTCCTCCCCCCCCCCCCCCCAGGTTCTTAGGGTGGGAAGCTTGATTTGGATCTCTTTGGGAGCACTTGGATTTGGATTGCTGAAGTAAAGCTCAACATATCTCTTTTATGGCTATTTATGGGATTATGCTTTTTATATTATGTACTCTGATTTTGTCAAGATGGATATTATGTACTTGACTTTAGTCTTTGGGTTTTGGTGATGTAACCAAACATATTTACCTTCTGTTGCAATAAATAAAGTTTTAAATTTTCAAGTACTATTTCATATCTGTCTTGTTGTGATTTTCTGTTCTATATTCACTTAAAACGCTCCATAGAAGTTAATGCATTCCCTTTGTGAGTGACATTAATGGACATGGGGTGTTACAGTAGACGTGATATATCTATCTCAAAGGATGACTATTAAGTCTGAAACCATAAGATGAGTGGTCCTTATTAAGAGTCAACTGAGGTGCCACAAAACATGGGTGCTCTGGAACACACACACACACACATATATACATATATATATATATAGGAGAGCGTTCAATGACACTCCCTTATTCTTCACCACCTATTAGCCCCCTTGTTTTCCACCTCTCGTTTATATTATTTTAAGGTGAGTGGAAGGTGAGAGAGTTAGTGGAAGGAGAGAGGGAGGAAATGTGTGGTGGAAAACTGGTAGGCTAAAGGGGTGCTCACTATTTGGGGTGCCATTGAACGCTCCTCATATATATATATATATATATACACCAGTACGCATGCACGTCCGATGGACGTGTGCATAAATGTATTTGACCAAAGCTGGAAATGATGTTTATAGCTCCGTTCTCTAGCTATAATCTCCCTATAGCTTTCTTTCACAACACAGTTTTTTCAATAATCAGTCAACTAAGTACAATTGGTTCCTTATCTCTCTGTAGCGATTCATATACGCGTGTCCCAGTGATTTCCCTTGGATTCATAAACCCCATTTGTAAGCTTCCTAGGATACATAAACTTCTAGAATATAAAACTTATATATATTTCACATATCAACCGTTTGTCGGAACATAAATGAGACTACAGAATAGCTGCAGTTATAAAGTCAATGTGTATTATCACTGCTCCGTACACTGACACTCATGAAAGTACAAACTACTACTCTAAATCCCTCGATCCATCTCTATGCTGCCAACTACTTTGATGGATGTGCTTTCATTTACATGTACTCCGAGTTTGCTCACCTTTCACCCCTCCACAGCACATCGTGGGGGTTGCATGTTTTCATAGCCGGTTACCAGAGAATACAATGTTGATTGGAGCCTTTGTTGCTTTTGTCTTGCCCTGTCGACACTGCATGATTCAATCACCAAAACCCAACAATATCAGACCTAATAAAACAACATTGTACAATGAATAACACAAATAAGGCAAATACCACATAATATCTAAAGAAATTAAAGAATTTGCATGTGGTTATTATTGCTGTTAGCAAATACGTTACTCCAATCAAGCATAATAGTACGAACAAAATTAACGGTTAAATCAGAAGATGAAAACTATATTATAGCTTTTTCCATACTATTTGTTACTAATTGTATTTGATGATATATGCTTATTTTTTGTTATACTTGAAAAAAACTGTGTTGGTTGAAGATTGTCCTTAATCTGAAAATTTCAATGTGTAAAAACTATAAAGTACAATATTGATATGTCTGTTCTCTTTTGTTAATTGGAGCCTATCGGTGCTGTATGTACGATGCATGAGCTTTTAGATGCGCGCGTGTGTGTGTATGTATATGTGTGTGTGTGTGTGTGTGTGTATATATATATATATATATATATATATATTTGTGTGTGTGTGATGAATGAGCTATCTGAGAGATTAGAATATATTCATAAACATGTGTAAGCCAGGGAAAGACACACCGACCTTTGTTCAATTATGTGTGATGGTAACACTGGGCATGTAAAGCACTAACCTCGGTCATGTACGTGTGCACCCATAGAGAAGGGCATGTGAAAACGTAGGTGTGCATACATGCATATTTGTAATGTCTAAGGTATAAGTATGTAGTTTACTTGTATATTAAAAACGGAACCTACTGGTAGATGGATAGTGCACCTCAAGGACAGACCTGAGTCTCTTATTCATTTGGACTACCATTCTCCATGTTAAGCCTTAAAGTTCACTAATAACTTTGAATGCTAGTTTCAACATAGCTGGCTTAAAACTGCATTGAAACTTCTACTGCCTCAACAACATTTCCGTAAATGTTTATCCTAGTCCATATACATTTAAATAACATGCTTGATAACCTTAAAAAATAAAAATAATAACTGGAATATTTAAATAATTTAATAACCAATGAGAACATGGTAACAAAAGATTGTATGCCTTATCCAAGAGTTTAAAATAAGAAGTCATATAGATATGATAATGAGCTCAAATATAATGTATTTAAAACATTGAAGTTGTGGCTTTTGGATTAGGTAAATGGATAAATACGCAAGCAGGTAGTTTACTCCCACCACGCGTTCACGAATGACAGAAATATCCCAGCTATAAAATACAATTAAAAGATGATAAATCATTTCAAAATAAAGCTATAAAAGATCACATTTTTGTATTTAAATATAATATTTCGTTGATTGTGTACAGGCGCTATCACAGCCAAGATTTTGTTCCACTCCAAATTTTAATTGAAATTCCTTACAAAGATTTAAGATATTTATTTATCCTGATTGAACAGGAATCTACCGCATAGTACATGCTACAACCATACTTCTTTGTCTGATAAAGCAATAGAGTATTTCCCCAGTTACTTTTCAAGAGTACATGCAAGCATTGTGCCTCTCAGCCTCGCACTAACACATTAATTAAAAATTAATACATAAAAAACACCCAACTTTCACATGCAGCACATCTAGTAAAATTATCTCAAGAGCAGAAGATAAACAGAATAAGTTAAACCCTAAATTAAGGATGAGTACCCTGTTTAGCAGAATGTCACTGGTCCTGTCCTTTTGAGCGTTTACTTCCTCAAACTACTGCTCAGAAGCCCTTATATGCCCACCAAAATCATTACTGCTATTGTTCATTCACCTCCAATTTGCTTGCACGCTTGGACTAACTGAAACAGAACTGGGGTTACGGTCCTTGAAACTAAGGTGTTGTGGCTTGGAATTAAATACAGTTAACGAAATATATAGAAAGAATTACATCTTCATTATCAACCATGTCATTGTAGTATAGCGGTGATGGATTACTTTCATATACATATATCAAATAAATTCATCTTGAATAATGGAAAGAACTAAATGAAATAAATATCATGTTACCATACTTGCATCAACATTGTCCATAACGCCGTCAATTTTAACATCTTCAACCATTCCTCATAAGATTATTCAAAGAAACCTACAAAAAATATTTACTGGAAAATCATTCCCAAAAAAAAAAAAAAAAAAAAAAAAAACCTAAAATATATTCATTGGGATCGTGGAAGCTCTAAGGTACTTGCAGGCATTATTAGTTTTTATTGGATTGATGAATGAAGAATTAGACTATGGCGCTAGGAAGCAGACACACAATTTTTGCGGGTCACGTCATAGTTACTAACCATGGTCCATACTTGACAATTACATCAATTCCACTAAATGTTTAATTTCCCATCGAGATGATCCTATATACATATAGAAATGCAGCATCTGGTTCAGCTTGCTATTTGTTACACATACAAATGTTTAATTCCACAAACAACTTTTAAAAGATGTTCCAATATCAAAACCAAGAATATTGGTATAGTTAGAAAAAATAATTCATATGTACCAAATGAAAAATGTATTGCATAACTTAGTATTTATCAGTACTAAATTCCATTTCCATGCAAAAAATGGAACTTGTATCAAGGTTTGAATAGAATCACATATTTTCAACCTTAATTTGTATAGTGCAATTAACATAATGTAAATTTAATTAGAAAAGTAGTCAGACAAAAACAAAAGTGAAAGTATACATTAAGGTTAAAACCAAAAGTCCTAATCTATTATTTGACCTATGAAGAACATAAGTATGCATTCCCAAATTATGCTGAGCTTAAAGACTTATCTTACTCAGGTTCAACTCATTATGCTGCCACATCAATCCTCAATCATCACAGTGCCAATCCGGATACTGTCCTCGTAATAATTTGATTGCAGCTGTGTAAAGTAATCAAATAAAATGGTCTAAGCTATAATAATGCAGACCTAAATTATTTTATAGTAATTAACTTTGTAGCTTAAAGATTTGTCTGATGTTTTGAAGGATCGAAAAGCAACTTTATTCATCTTCATCCTTTATGTGCATCCAGTACAGTCGGCGCTGAAAGAATGCGCCACAACAATCAATCTGTCAACCAAAATCCAATTGTGATTAACCGGACACCAACCAAGCAAAATACTGGTAGAGAATAAAATCAATTCCAACTGATGGTCCCAAGAAAGCCTTGCTTTGTTGAAGTTCAATGTTTAAGCCAAATTATAATCTTGCTACCAATGGCATAATTTCATCCTACGGCTCTTTTCTCCTACCTGAAAATAAACCGACTATATCAAAGAAAAAGTAAATATTCGTTAGAACAAACACCTACCTAATACTCCATTTTGCCAATCTGTGATGCAATCTTTACATATTTCCCATACTCACTAAGTTATATTTCTTGCTATTCTATACAATAACCAACTACATATAGTGAAAAAAAATATACTTCGCATTTTAATGCCAAAAGCTTAGACCGTCTTTAATTGAAACTATATGTCCCATCAACAGCAATAAAATAGGTATGGTAAATATGTTAATCTAATGTATGGTAGAAATTTTCCAATGCCAGTGAATATAAGTCTAATAATTGAGTAACTTACTATATGAGTCTGTTAGATCAAAATTTGGACCTAACACCCAAATTGTTCTGAAATTTGTACAGTTTTAACTGGAGAATGAAGAAAAAACAGAAAACACACAGAATTTATAGTGGTTCGGCGTTAACAAGCCTACGTCCACTTTATATGTTATTGATTATACTTTGAATGTCGGTACAATCAATGATTTCTCTCTAGCTCACTTTTACAATTGTGATTTCTCTCAGTAATCTAGTAGTTTGACAATAATGGCAGAATCAGTCCTCAATATTGCCAAAAAGATCCTCAAAAATGCCAAACTCCGGGCTATTTATAGCTGATTTTGTCAGGCGGATCGTGGTAACACGTGGCACGAATCCCGAGAACATCGGATCGCATCGCTGCCGGTGAAGAAATAGTCAAATTAGCCGTTGTGGACAGGTGTCGCGATCCCCTTGAAAATCGGATCGAGCAAATGGGGAGAATCAGTCAAAATGACGGTTGGGGCCACGTGTCGCTGGATCCGTGCATCTCGGATCGCTGAAGACTAGCTCGTGCTTGAACCGGTCAGAGGGTTCGCCATGCATCAGGGGATCGGATCGGTCTACACTGGGCAGTAATATATGTTTGGATCGAGTCGCATAGAGGTGTCGTTTCGCTGATGAAATGGGGGCGATCCGATGAGGTGCGATCCGATGGTGGGCGAGTCGATGGTGTGCGATCCGACGAGGGGCGAGTCGATGATGCGATCCGTTCCTTCATGTACTTAGGGAATGTAGTTTCATACCTTCTTCTTGTGAGTGAACCTGGGTGGCTTGGTCAAAAAGCTAGCCAATATTTTGCCCCCTCGAAGTATGTTTTATCGATGATGGAACATGCTTCGAAGCTATAGAATCGTCTTTTCACAACGAGTCGCAAATCAGTGAACGATTCCTTTTCTAGGATTTTTCAGAGTCTTCATCACTGGATCCGTCGGTCATTTATCGATTCGGATCGCGTGCTCGAATCGCGGTCCGTTAGCAAGCCATTCGCCTCGTTCTATGGTGAGCACTTGGGCCTCTTCACGGAACGTAACGAAATGGGCTTCTCTTCGAGACGTGGTGGGCTTTTGGTTTGCGGCCTGTCTATTTTCGCGGATCGAATAAGACAAAAAGGGGAGACAAACGGTCGCCCTTTTGCCTATATAAGTCGACCCTCCTCTCCACTTTCTTCCTTCTTCTCGCTTTCGTATCGTATCGCTATCTCACCGAGGAAAAAACCTTAGTCTCGATTTCCAAATTTCCGCCCGATTTCAAACTTTTAAAAAGGTAACTAGATGATTTCTCTTGAATTTCTACCGTGTTCGCACTAGTTTAGAGAGCATGGACGGCGGGATTTTATAAGATTTGGTGAGAATGGACGTGAGTGTGCCTGGTGCGAAGGGGAGAGTTGAGGAAGAAGATGGAAGAGATGACCAGGTCGACTCGTGGGGATACTAGAACTTCGGATCGTGGAGGAAATGGTGAAGTGGTGAATCGGATCATGGAGATGCTTGTGAGGATGGGAGAAGAGCAAGCAGCGGATCGTGACGAGGTGGCGGGGACACGGATCGCTACGAGATTATAGCGTTCCGATCCGAAATACTTCCTGGAGTTAGCGCCTCTGTTGCTGGTCCAGGCTGGCCTCGCGAACCCGTGATCGCACCACGATCCGATCCACACCCCACGATCCGAAAGGGTTTTCACGAACCGACGAGTGAATGCTCCAAAAAACTTGTAGAATAAGCAATGCAATTTAATTCCAGTACACTAATGGACAGTTAGGCTAGACCCTTCATGACGAACATTCTGGACTGACCAAATGCATAACTTAACAGCATAAAACGACCAATATTTTGACGATCTCATCAGCCTTTACGCTTTTCTTTAATGCATGCACAAGTACACACACCGGCACTTGCACACACGGAGGACGGGTAGTTTTAATCTCATTTTTCATGTTTTCTCGCCTAACAGTAATGTCGGATAATCAATCTTCTTCAAGATCCGTTACAGAAACGGAGTCCGAGGTTTCTGAGCAATACAACCCCGAGATCCCTCCAATTAACCCAGGAGGTGAAGATTCTGGATCTGAATACGAGGCAACGGAATCGGATCCGTCTGAAAATACTTCATCTAGTGAAGAGTCTGAGATAGACAGGCGAGCTCCCGACGAGATTCCTGGCGCGCTCGAGATAGAGAAATTTTCTGATTCTTTAGCATCTAAACTCGATGATATAAAGCTTAAAAGAATCTGCCTGAGACATGGGTTCCCTTGGGATGATGTGATGACACCCGGTAGCGAAGATAGACCCCACTTAGCTCCGGAAGGGTATATGGCAGTCAGTCGCACCATGTGCTTGGTAGAAGCTATTCGTCCATTTCCTCCAATCGTCATCGAGACTTTAAAGCGACTAGGTATTGCTCCGATGCAGCTTCATCCTCACGCCTACGCATCTCTATACACCCTATATGTTGCATACGCGGAGATCCTACATACCGAACTCACATTTAGAGATTTAACATTCTTCTTTCTTTTCAAGCATCGCTCCTCGGCAACCCCAAATTTCTCTTTCTTTGAATCGGTGGTGAATAGGAAGGTTCTGTATGACGGATACAGCAACATAGGGGATCCTAAGTCTGATTGGTTCTATATAAAGAAACAGGCCGGATGTTCAAGAAGATGGCTTAAATCAAGTAAACTTTAAACTTTTAACTGAATATCCTGTTCAAGAAGTCGAAGCATTAACATTCTCCCCCCTTTTTCTTTGTCTTAAACAGATCACGTCTTCCCGAAAACGGAGGGTCCGTTATACAACAATCGATTGTCTATTCTTCTACAAAGCAGATCCGACTTTCTAAGGATCAAAAAATGCATCACTGACGAGAATCTTCATAAGCATCGTCTTCTAGATATAAGATTTGGACTGGGCGCTGGCGGCAAACCCTATAGATATGTGCCCCCAACGGAGGGAGAGGGAACATCGCAGGCAGTAGAAACGACAAAATTTCGCAAGAGTCCTTCCCCGATAATCATTCAAGATGATGAGGACCTGAACATATACAGAGGAGACGAGGCCCGTGGTGACAAGTCCAAGAAAATCCCAATTTCTCCTCCGATCGAACCCGCTGTTCCCGATGATTTGACAGAAGAACAGTTATTCGACGAGCTGAGCAAAATTCCTCTGCCCGATGATGTATACACAGAGAGGGACTTTGAAGGGGAGTCGTTCTTCCCTGCTTCTGAAGAGACTATCGCTCCAACAAGAGAACAAGAAACTACTCAGATGAGCCTGTCTTCAGGCCCGGGTCTGTTAGGGGGAATTATATGGGATGCACAAATCACACACACTGTCCGACCCCGCACTCTTATATCGTCAGTATTCAAAGTTTTAATATGCTCTTTTCTTTTTTGCAGGAGAGATGTCCCGCAGGCGATCTTATTCTTATCGTTCTCTTCGTGAGGGCACACCCAGTCTTCATCTGGGTACTGAGCGCTCTCGCGGCACTTCTCACAAGCCGACTTCTTCGCAGCCCCGGTCTCCAACGAAATCGACATCTGCCAAGCTTCCTAGTTATCCGGTAGTTCCTGCAGGGGGAAAGAAACTTCCTAAAGAGTTAACTCCTCCGAAAAGTGCACCCTCTCACAGCAGGTCGTCAAAAAGGTATCACGAATCTAAGGATAAAGGCAAGGATCCAATCAAAGGGTCTGAAAAGGAGAGGAGTGACATCGTCCCTTCCAGCCAGCCAGAGTTGGCTGCCCCCGGGTCACGGGATTACATGCATGGTCCTGAGATTCAAGGTAGGTTGGAAAAGCTGCGAGAACAATTCCCAGACATATTCTTTGACAGGATGACGTTTGTTCCAGCCTTGGAACCGGTCCCTAAGAACTGGGATAATGAAGTTGTCGGGCACATCAGCCACGTAGCCAGGCAGTATGAGATGATGAAGAAACATGCAGTTAACCTTTCAGAAGTCATCCGAACGCTTGAAAAAGAAGCACATAGATCTAAGGCGAAACTTGAAAACAACGAAAGGGCCAGGACAAAGATGGAGATGGACCTGGAAGATGCTCAATCCCAACTTGCTTAGCGCGGAGAGATGCCAAAAATTATAAGATTGAATTGGAGAATGCTAAGAAGTGCTTTCATTCGGAACTTGACTCCAATAGCCAAGAGAAGATGGCTTTAAAGAAGGAGGTTGAAGATCTCAAAATGGCCAACATTGAGTTGAAAACAGCACAAGACCATTTTGAAGCTGAGAGATCCGCTTGGGAGGCAGAAAAAGCAAGTTTGAAAGAAAGCCTAGCTCTGGCTGAAGCGGAAAAGGTGATTTTACATGATCAAGTCGCGGATGCGGAGAGACGGGCGGCTCTCGCTGAAACGAATGTTGAAAGTGCCATCGAAATGGCCACTGCTTCTAACAACAAGCTCCTCGAGAGAGAAGGATATCGAGGGGTTTGAAGAGATGATTTTTGACTTCCTTGGCCAAGTTCTCAAAACCCGCAACATCTCGTGGATCCCGGATTACCACGTTACTTTAGCCAATTTATGGGACGCCATTGTTGAGGGTGAGAAGCAGAGATTGGGAGTCGAAGAAATTGATGAAGATGAGTTGATGAAGAGCATCTTGAGGGATAATGAGCCCGAGGACCTGGCAGAGGGTCGTCTTCTGATTCAAGTGGAGATGGAAAAGGAGAGGGCCCTGGCTAAGGGTAAAGGCAAAGCTAACGAAGGTTCGAGTTCAGCCGTGGAGCCCAAGACCTCCGGAGTTGAGGAATACCATCCTGATGATCCACTAATCCCTTTGGGTCTAACTCCTGTGGTTGTTGGAGCTCCTGCAGCTACCCAAGAAGGAGGATCTGCTGAAGGTATCTCCCTTTTTTCCCCACAATTTGTCAAAGCAATTGTGAATTGTCGTCGTCTAGTAGAACAACCAACTGAATTAGTAACGTGTGTTCTCCATAATACAGGTGGTGAGCCCATCGACAAGGGTGTTGAAAAAGGAAAAGAGGCGGAGAAGGAGGCTGTCTCGCCAGGTGCCGGTGTTGATATATCAATGCAGACTGAGGCTACAACAGCAGAAAAAAGCGTCCTGGCACCTAGTACTGATGTTCCCAAGGATGCTGAAACCATCGAGGCCTTGAAGGACATGGATGGGCGCCATGTAGAGGATGAGGAGGATATCATTGGCGCCAAAGAGACCGAAGACGATGATGACGAAACTTTGGCCAGCAGAAAAGCTAGGCAGGAAAAGGAAATGGCTTTGAAGATGGCGGGACAAGAGCCTCTGAACATAGTCCCTATCGCGGAACTTGATCCCAAAACTGGGATGATTTTGAAAATCCAGCCCAAATCCATCAGCAGACAACTTCATTTTGCGAATCCTGATGATTTCCCGGCTTCCCTTGCTGATAAAAGGAAGAGAAAGGAGGCGGAAGAGGAATCTTCTGAAGAGTCGGATGTTCCTCTCATAGACAAAAGGAAGAGAAAGAAAGGAGATCAATCCGACGCTGACAAGGCGAAGCTGGAGAAACAGAAGCAGGAGAAGAGGTCGAAGCTTAAATAGGATGTTGTCGCTGGATTATACTTTGTCTTTAGGTTTTCCACTAGCCAGGAAGTGTAATTGTGAGACTGGCCCTCACTTTTGTTTTCTAGGTTGTTCTTCACTTTGTAGGCTTGCCGTATATAAAGGAAAGTTTATCCCTTTTTACATCATTGTGTACTTGTATTCAAATAAACTTTCCATGTTTAGTTATAGACCATCTAATTATAACTACAAATCAGTCAAACACCAGAAAGAAAAATTAAAAATTTTCGTGCCGCGTTACTGTATTAAAGTTCATGTGTATATGCATATGGCCCCCAATCAATCGTTAATGTGGCGCTTAACTAGGGCTTATTAAAGATTGATTAGCATTATTCGCGTGTTGCCCCCTATTTCTGAAAATGGGGGACTTAGAAAATTTCATAAGATTACCGTTCTTGTGGTACTGAACTTTTGGCACCTTTCTCAGTGATTAATCATAGACTCCTTTATACTCTCCTGGCAGTTGCCAAGGTTAGAGTTCAAATTCAATAGTTCAATCGGTCCCTGTTCCTTCAGCAGGGAAGAAGTTCTTTCTCAGCGCTCAATCAGAGACGCTTTTATACTCTCTCTCTCTCTCTCTCTCTGGAGAGTTAGAGTTCGAGCTCAGCAATTCAATCACTCCCCGATCCTTCAGTGGGGTAGGAGCTCTTTCTCAGCGCTCAATCGGAGACGCTTTTATACTCTCTCTCTCTCTCTCTGGAGAGTTAGAGTTCGAGCTCAGCAATTCAATCGCTCCCCGATCCTTCAGCGGGGTAGGAGCTCTTTCTCAGCGCTCAATCGGAGACGCTTTTATACTCTCTCTCTCTCTCTCTGGAGAGTTAGAGTTCGAGCTCAGCAATTCAATCGCTCCCCGATCCTTCAGCGGGGTAGGAGCTCTTTCTCAGCGCTCAATCGGAGACGCTTTTATACTCTCTCTCTCTCTGGAGAGTTAGAGTTCCGTCAAGGCGGTTCCGATCATGGTACACCGCCATGACTTATGGACATCGGCTTCATGTCCGTTATGCTCTCTCTCAGCTATGGAGAATTAGATCGCTACCAACGATATAATTTACTTTATTGCATCCTCAGAATTTTGACTGGTGATTACATTCCATTCTGATGGATGGCACCTGAAATCATTGCATGATTCACAGTAATTTTCATAAAAATAGAAAGACAGATAAATAATGCAATAAAGGTAAACGACACACAATATTTTATAGTGGTTCGGTCGAATCATGACCTACATCCACTTTATAATTTTTTGCTTTAAGGAATCTGACTATTCTAGGCAAGTCGTGCCTTGTACATGGTTTTCAACAAAGCAAAAGAATAGATTTGAGACTTTCATGTTAAGTATGGCCGTAGATGTTGGGCATTCCACACTCTGGGGATTTCCTTTCCATCTACGGTTGCCAGCCTGAAGGTTCCATTATCAAGCTTGCTCAGAATGGAGTACGGTCCTTCCCACTTCGCTCCCATATGAGTTGGGGGTGGAAAGATACGTTTCAGAACCAAGTCTCCGGGTTCCCAGGTTCGGGCTCGAACCTTTTTGTTGTAATATCGAGCGACCTATTGTTTGCATCTCAAGGCACGCAGGTCTGCTTCATCCCTCTTTTCTTCGATCATATCCAGGGACTCAAGGAGCAATTCATTATTGGTCATCGGATCATAATAAGTCACCCGGTGAGAAGGTACCTTTATCTCAACCAGGATGACCGCTTCCGTCCCAAAAGCAAGGGAGAAAGGGGTATGTCCTGTTGCCGATTTATATGTTGTCCTGTAGGCCCATAGTGCCAAGGGCAATTCATCAGCCCACATGGCTCTGGCCCGCTTCAGTCTTCTTTTCAGAATGGACTTAATCACTTTATTCGCCGCTTCGACTTGTCCGTTCGATTGCGGGTGCGCCACAGAGGTGTATCGATTCTCAATGTGGTATTTTTGGCAGAAATTTCTGAATTCAGTGCTATCGAACTGAGTTCCGTTATCCGTTATCACAATCTTTGGAATCCCAAATCGACAGATGATGTTTCTAATGATAAAATTGATCACTCGTTTGGTTGTGATTGTAGTCAGTGGTTCATCCTCGACCCATTTAGTGAAATAATCCACGGCCACAATAGCGAACTTTGCCCTGCCCCTAGCTATGGGGAGACTTCCAATGATATCAATTCCCCACATAGCGAAAGGCCATGGGCTCGTCATTGTTTTTAACTGATTAGGACGTGCTCTAGGTATTTTTGAAAATCTCTGGCACGCATCACACCGTCGTGCATATTTTGTCGCATCCTTGTTTATGGTAGGCCAGAAATAACCATACCGCAACACCTTTTTTGCCAATGTTTGCCCTCCAGTGTGATCGCCGCATTCGCCTTCGTGTACCTCCTGCAGCACACGCTTGATGTCATCGTGGGCTATACACCAGAGGAGGGGCATCGAAAATCCTTGTCTGTAAAGAACTCCGCCTTGCAGAACGTATTGGGAAGCTTTACGAATTACTTTACGCCTCTCGCTTTTCTTGGTCGGAAGTGCTCCATCCATCAAGAAATTCTTTAGAGGGGTCATCCACGACTCCCTTTCTAGTTCCGCCTCTAGTATTGGATCGACTTCCATTTGATCTATACTAGGGGACCGAAGTACTTCAACGGGGGCTAGCCCTGTCTCTTCAGGATCGTCGGAACTAGCCATCTTTGCCAACTTATCCGCCTGCTGATTCTCTGACCGCGGAATGTGAGATATGCTGTAGTGATCAAAGTCGTTCAGCAACTCCTTCACTTTCTTCAAGTATAAAATCAATCTTGCACTTTTGGCTTGGAATTTTCCAGTAACCTGGTTCACAACTAACTTGGAGTCGCAAAAGATGTCCAGCTTTGTGACTTCTAACTCCTTTGCGATCCTTAGTCCGGCTATCAGGGCTTCATATTCGGAGTCGTTGTTAGTGGCGTGAAACTCCATCCGGATAGCATAGGATATCAATCGTTTCTCGGGAGTTTCAAGCACTATTCCAGCGCCGGATCTCTTGTCATTCCTAGCGCCATCAGTATACAATCTCCAGGCACTGGGATCAAGAAGTAAGTTTGAGGGGTCAACCTCTTCGTTTGCTATATCCTCCTCTGGGACGGTAAACTCTGCTATGAAGTCGGCTATCACTTGCCCCCGAATTGATCGTCGGGGCTGAAAGTTCAGATCAAATTGACTTAACTCAATGTTCCATTTGAGAAATCTTCCAGACGCCTCTGGTCTCTGTAAAACTTGCTTGAGTGGATGATCGGTGTATACGATAATGGGATGTGCCTGAAAATAATGTCGAAGCTTTCTAGAGGCGATCAGCAAACTATACGCCAACTTTTCTATCCTTGGATAATTACGCTCTGCTACCGTCAATTTTTTGCTCACGTAATACACAGGTCTTTGGACCTTATCTTCTTCTCTTACCAACGCTGAGCTGATCGCGTGGGATGACACTGCCAAGTACACGAATAAGTCCTCGTGATCCATCGGCTTAGATAATATCGGAGGTTTCTCCAGGTGCCTTAGTAAGTTCTGAAATGCTTCTACGCAGTCAGGCGTCCATTTGAAGTGACGTTTTCCCCGCTTTATTAATTCGAAGAATGGAATGCATTTTTCTGTAGCCCTGGAGATAAATCTGCTTAGCGCGGCTACTTTTCCTGCAAGGCTTTGCACATCCTTAATTTGCCTAGGTTCCTGAATATCTCTGAATGCCGCGATCTGGTCTGGATTAATCTCAATCCCACGGGAACTGACGATGAACCCCAAGAATTTCCCGGATGCGACACCGAATGAACATTTTGTTGGGTTGAGTTTCATTCCGTACTTTCGAAGAATGCCGAACATTTCTGCCAAGTCCGTAGTATGATGGGAGGATTGCTTGGACTTAACCAACATGTCGTCGACGTATACTTCCATTGTTTTCCCGATCTGGTTATAGAACATTCTGTTGACTAAACGTTGATATGTAGCGCCTGCGTTCTTCAAGCCAAAGGGCATCACTACATAGCAATATAATCCCAGATCCGTGATAAAACTAGTGTGTTCTTGATCTGGAACATGCATCGGAATCTGGTTATATCCTGAGTAAGCATCCATAAATGAGAGAAGTTCATGACCCGTCGTCGAGTCCACCAACTGGTCGATCCGGGGTAACGGAAAACTGTCTTTTGGGCAGGCTTTGTTCAAATCCGAGAAGTCGATACACGTTCGCCACTTCCCGTTGGCCTTCTTTACCAGGACTGGATTTGAAATCCAGTCTGGGTAGATCGAGTCCCTGATAAATCCGTTACTCTTTAGCTTTCCAACTTCTTCTTTCAAGGCAGCGGACCTCTCCGGGCCCAGCATTCGCCTTTTTTGCTTTACCGGAGGATGTTTAGGGTTAATGCTTAATGAATGGCTCATGATTGATGGGGATATCCCGCACATGTCTGCGTGGGTCCAAGCAAATACATCCAAGTTATTTTTTAAGAAATCCGTCAGTTCTTTAGCGAGATTCGGGTTTAATTGGGATCCAATCTTAAGGACCTTCTCCGGGTCACTATCATCGATCGGTACATCCACAGTTGTCTCGTTGGGAGTCGCCATTCTGCCCCCAGGTTCTTGATCCTCTCTGGGATCTATATCCTTGGGCAACTCTCTGGGCGACTCTCCAACGGTTATCCTCTTTAGTTGCTATAAGGTCTCCGCCCTTGTAGGGGGAGAAGCGCCCTTGGTTTCTATGTCCCCTCCATTGCGAAGTAACTTTAGCTCGGCAACATAACATGCTCGTGCGGTAACTTGATCCCCTCTGACAATACCAACACCAGCTTCTGTGGGGAATTTCAATAATAAGCACCAGGGGGCTATACAGACTCTAAACTTTGCGAGGGCCGGTCGGCCCAAGAAGGCATTGTAGGGTGATTCAACATCCAAAACCACGAAGGGAAGGATTCTCACTCTCTGGCGTTCTCCTTCCCCAAGCGTAACTGGTAACTCTACATAACCCATTGGAGCGGTGGATGCTCCGTTAAATCCACGGATCCATCCTTGACAGGGCTTCAAGTCTTTTATTTCGAGGTTCATCTGGTCGAATGTCCTTTTGAAAAGAATGTTGACGGAACTCCCGTTGTCGACTAAAACCTTATGAACAATGGCTGGTCCAATAGGTACTGTGATTACAAATGGATCTTCAGTCGGAGCATGGACTCCAATGCTTTCTCGTTCGCGGAAAACGACATCGTCGGTCATCATCTTTTGTTGCTTTACCGGGATATTGTCCTCGGGGTTGCTGCACTCCCCTACCTCGAGGTGTTGCTTGGCTGCATTAACATATTGATCCAATGCCTTGGAACTATGCCCGGCGAGATAAAGTCCTTCGATTACGGTATTGATAACAATGTCCTTTCCCTTTTGCTGGGCAGTTGGCCTGGCAGCAAGTTGATTCTGGTTCTGATTTGGGGCCTGTACTGCTTGCCCCCTATCTCTAGGCGTTACTCTGTATTCATCTAATTTTCCTTCTCGAAGAAGCCTCTCGACTACATCTCTTAGGTGACGGCATTCATTTGTCGAATGGCCATGAATCTGATGAAAGAGACAAAACTTCCCCGTTTCGCGTTCTTTCTCCGTCGATTCTCTGGGAGGTGGCCTCTTATTCTGGAGGACGTTGTACGAATCCATGAAGATATTTTCCAAAGTATCATTTATTGGCGTATAACTCTCAAAGGCCCTGGGACGAGTCCTTCTCTGGGAGTCGTTCCCTCGGTTCCTCTTCCGGTTGTTGCCATTACTATTATTGTCATTGTTCCCTGACTGACGACCACCCTGATTCTGATTTCCGACATTAACTTCGACCTTCCCCGAGCAGTCTCCTGTCTGCTTAATGGCGACATTGCTCTGGATTTCCTCCTTATCGGCCGTTTTTGCCTTTCGGTTAGCATATACTTCTTCCCCGCGTAAATGTACGTTAGCATTTTCGTAGAATAACTCTCTAGTATGGGGTGGCTTGCCTGCCAGGTATCTCCCAAATTCAGTGTCTTTGTCTACTCCATCAATCAGAGCTGCGACAATGGTTGGCTCATGAGGATCTTTAACCTCAGTAGCGGCCAGGTTGAAACGGTCTAGGTACACCCTCAAACTCTCGCCTGGTCGCTGCTTGACAAGGAACAAGTCAATCACACTCTTTGTCTTTTGTGCATAGATGCAGAATTGTTCCACGAACTTTTCACTCAACTCCCTGAAGCTAGAAATCGATCTTGCTGGTAAGCGAGTAAACCATAACAATGCTACATCCTCCAAGAATATGGGAAATGCTTTGCATTTGACAGCATCAGAAGCTGCGGCAGCGGTCATTGACCAAGAATATCTCATCAGATGCTGGACGGGATCAGATCTACCCACGTAACGGTTCATTTGTGGCATGTTGAAACGCCTTGGGAAAGTCGCATCCAAAATATCATCAGTGAAAGGGGTATGACTGCGGTCAATTCCCCAATCTTCATTTCGTTGTCCACGGCTATCCGCCAAAATTTGATGGATCATTGCTGCAACATTTGCACTAGTCAGCGGAGGTTCAGGGTCAATGTTTCTTGCTCAGCGGGGTTCTCTAATCTCTCTTCCGGGAGCAGTCACAAAATCCGGGGCTCGAATTGGGCTTCGTTGCCCCCTGTTACCATGAGCATTTGCATGACGATGGGGCTGAGGCCATCTGTCTTGTACAGGGCTGTCAATACCCCGAGCTCTGGGAGTTGCGGCGTGATTGTTCACATTATGGTTTGAGGGCCCTACACCCAGTGCCTCTTCTTCTCGTGACGGCAGGGTCCCAAATCGAAGCTGCTCTACGTTTTCGGGTCTCTCATATGGTCGCCGCGGAGGTCTCGGCGATTCCTCTGACGAGGAAGAGTATTCTGGGGTGAGCGGACGAACGGTGGCGTCCTTTGCCTTGCGAGATCATCAAGCCTTCTATCCATAGCGGTCAAATTCTGTCGCAGAACGGAGCTTTCCTGCCTCTGAGAAGCAAGCTCATCAAACAGCCTTTCCCACATTTCAGAAAAGCGAGAGAGGTCCCCCTCAGTAACGGGAGAAGAAAGATCATATTGATCATCATCAATTTCTCTTATACGCAAAGAGCTTGAGCCAGGTCGAGCGGAGGGGCCAGGACGATTGGAGCGAGACATAGGCTCCTTTCCAGGTCTAGTTGTAGTCTGATTATCAATTCGGATCGTTGTGGATCGAGGATGGTGGCTCGCAGCGCCCCCTTGGGATCGGTTCATGGTCACGGTTCGCGGAGGGTTCGAGGCGTTATCACGGGATCGGGTAACAACCCCTTCAGCAGTTCGGTTCGTCTCGTCCTCGTCGACTCGGAGCGTGGTACCTTCATCGGATCGGTTCGCCCCTAGTGCTCCGCGATCCAAAGTTCCCTCGTTGCCTAGCTCGTGCACACTTTCTTCAACTGCTTCATTCGCGGTTTCATTGGTTCGTGAAGCTCGTACTTCCTTAGATCTCTTTCCAGCCATGATATCCGAGTTGCTGGAATCTTCAAAGAACTGGATAGTGAAGCTCTAGGACTGTTTTCTCAGTGAAAGCACCAAAATGTTAGATCAAAATTTGGACCTAACACCCAAATTGTTCTGACTTTTGTAGAGTTTTAACTGGAGAATGAAGAAAAAGCAGAAAACACACAGAATTTATAGTGGTTCGGCGTTAACAAGCCTACGTCCACTTTATATGTTATTGGTTATACTTTGAATGTCGGTACAATCAATGATTTCTCTCTAGCTCACTTTTACAATTGTGATTTCTCTCAGTAATCTAGTAGTTTGACAATAATGGAGGAATCAGTCCTCAATATTGCCAAAAAGATCCTCAAAAATGCCAAACTCCAGGCTATTTATAGCTGATTTTGTCAGGCGGATCGTGGTAACACGTGGCACGAATCCCGAGAACATCGGATCGCATCGCTGCCGTTGAAGAAATAGTCAAATTAGCAGCGGAGGGGCCAGGACGATTGGAGCGAGACATAGGCTCCTTTCCAGGTCTAGTTGTAGTCTGATTATCAATTCGGATCATTGTGGATCGAGGATGGTGGCTCGCAGCGCCCCCTTGGGATCGGTTCGTGGTCACGGTTCGCGGAGGGTTCGAGGCGTTATCACGGGATCGGGTAACAACCCCTTCAGCAGTTCGGTTCGTCTCGTCCTCGTCGACTCGGAGCGTGGTACCTTCATTGGATCAGTTCGCCCCTAGTGCTCCGCGATCCAAAGTTCCCTCGTTGCCTAGCTCGTGCACACTTTCTTCAACTGCTTCATTCGCGGTTTCATTGGTTCGTGAAGCTCGTACTTCCTTAGATCTCTTTCCAGCCATGATATCCGAGTTGCTGGAATCTTCAAAGAACTGGATAGTGAAGCTCTAGGACTGTTTTCTCAGTGAAAGCACCAAAATGTTAGATCAAAATTTGGACCTAACACCCAAATTGTTCTGACTTTTGTAGAGTTTTAACTGGAGAATGAAGAAAAAGCAGAAAACACACAGAATTTATAGTGGTTCGGCGTTAACAAGCCTACGTCCACTTTATATGTTATTGGTTATACTTTGAATGTCGGTACAATCAATGATTTCTCTCTAGCTCACTTTTACAATTGTGATTTCTCTCAGTAATCTAGTAGTTTGACAATAATGGAGGAATCAGTCCTCAATATTGCCAAAAAGATCCTCAAAAATGCCAAACTCCAGGCTATTTATAGCTGATTTTGTCAGGCGGATCGTGGTAACACGTGGCACGAATCCCGAGAACATCGGATCGCATCGCTGCCGTTGAAGAAATAGTCAAATTAGCCGTTGTGGACAGGTGTCGCGATCCCCTTGAAAATCGGATCGAGCAAATGGGGAGAATCAGTCAAAATGACGGTTGGGGCCACGTGTCGCTGGATCCGTGCATCTCGGATCGCTGAAGACTAGCTCGTGCTTGAACGGGTCAGAGGGTTCGCCATGCATCAGGGGATCGGATCGGTCTACACTGGGCAGTAATATATGTTTGGATCGAGTCGCATAGAGGTGTCGTTTCGCTGATGAAATGGAGGCGATCCGATTCGGTGCGATCCGATGGTGGGCGAGTCGATGGTGTGCGATCCGACGAGGGGCGAGTCGATGATGCGATCCGTTCCTTCATGTACTTAGAGAATGTAGTTTCATACCTTCTTCTTGTGAGTGAACCTGGGTGGCTTGGTCAAAAAGCTAGCCAACAGAGTCTTACAGTTGGCACATCTTAAGTTTGCAGAACTTATATGAGGTATGATGAGATGCAAAAGACAACACTGATGTAATAGGACGATACCACTCGCACAAATTCTTATTTCGCGGAAAGGATCCATCATACTCTTGTGCATCTGAGTTCAATCCAAGCTATCATTGACACCCTATAAGATTTAGTATAGTTAAATTGGAACATTGAAGACGGTTAAAAAAAACTGTAACTACTTCTGACACTTAAAAAAAACTGTAACTACTAATAAGAACATTGAAGACGGTTATTAGCAAAGCATTATACATATAAAAATTAGTGAGAACAGTAAAAGGAAACAACTATCAAATTCAGTCACAGCATTCAAACTGTAATGGAATCAGTTTAATATGATAACTAATGCAATCAATTTTTAGCAACAACATAAGCAAAATTGATACTAAAATCCTAACAGTTTTATGATTCCAACTGCATATGATGTCATTATTCAAATATATATATATATATATATATATATATATATATTGTAGTTGAACAACAAATTTTCAAACAGTAATGGAGTGAATTCAGTATGATAAATTTGCTTCCCGAATGAACATAACTAAATTTTTTGAATAAAATGATGTAAAAATAATTAGTATATCATTATAAAATTGAAAGAAGTCTTAAATAACTGAATATCATATGTGTAAGGAATTGTTATAAACATTAGAAGTGGAGCATTGTAATCTCAATTCACAATTTTCATTCCCTTGTTTTTAAAATTATGTAGTACACAATATTAAATTAGCAATGTGTAGTATAATCCCCAAATTACAAAATCGAAACAGAATATCTAGCAGCATGTGTATAAAAATATAGATTACCAAATGAATGGAAAGCAGCAACAGATTTATTAGCAAGACTGTTGTTTCCAGATTTTCAAACCTGCAGTAGCAAGACTATTGCTTCCAAAATTTCAAACCTGCAGCATCAAGACTGTTGCTTCCAAATTTGTTGTTCAGGTACAATATATATGTTTTTGAATATATATACTCGGTTATTATGAAAGGGGAAACTCGCCGCACCGTGGACAACTCCATTATTACGAAGAAATCTGAAATTGGGCTTAACGATCACCAAAGTCCATTTGGTATAAGACTCCGGCTTTTAATCATCACCGACTAATTTTAAATTTAGAAAAATCTCCACCTTCAAATCAGATCTGGCAGAGGAAACATGGGTACGTCCAGATCTGCAGAAGATAACATTACCAAACAACAATAAGTTAGAGTATATGAAGTAAAATCCGATTTTACCTTGGATGACGTCGTCTCAGTGTGATTAGAGGTCGTGGAGGGAGGAAACTTGCAGATCTGGAGAGGAGGCTGTTATGGAAGGGCTGGTAAGGAAAAAACCTATCGCCGCATGGAAAGGAAAACTAAATGGCGGTCAAGAGGAGATAAATCCCAATGAGGTGGCAAATAATCGAAGAGCTGAAGAAGCGGAATAATCAGCGGGAGATGGAATAAAGGGGTGACGCCATGAATTAAAGCATGTGGTTAGTTTTTGTTTTCCAGAAAGAAAAGAAGAAGACGGAAGATGGGAAGACCGGAGTAGGAAAATGGATAACAAAAAAAAAAGCGCAGATGTTTTGACCAGCCGACAAAGTAGTGGATCTGGGAAATGTGCGGGTGCAAGTACAAAGTTGCCCTTGTTTTAAATGCGAAACGTGAGAGCAGCAGGTTTGAGAGCAAAGGTGTTTTTTGGTAATCCTAAAAAGCTTCACGATGGGAAGGTATTTGTATTATTAGTAAAGATATATAATCTTATGGTTTCAGATTTAATAGTCATCCTTTGAGATAGATCAAAACTCAACGTCAAACGTAATATTCAACCGAATATTATTGGAACAATTCCGGCATTAGGCATTCATAATCAAACGCTAATTTAATATGCGTCCAAAAGTAGATGTCTATTAAATAGACATCCACAAACATTTTAATACAACTAAATATTGAATGTTGTAACAAACATGAGCAGTGCTTGAAGGCCCGAAGGAAAAAGGTGCGGATTTGTGCGGAAAGAAGAAGATACCTATATCTGGCCTTATTTCCGGGCCTTGAAGCATTAGCGAACAAACATAGGACCATTTAGTTGTTTATGCTGTAACAACCATAGGATTTTTTTTCCTATTCAGAGACTAAACCGGAATCTGATTCTTGTATTAAATAGCTACTCGAAAAGAAGATGCCAGAGAAAGCCGTGTGTTTATTTTCTTTATGACTTACACTATGTTGTATACGGATGGTCACGAAAAACTAATCTGTAAACAAAGTTTTGAAGTGTGAACAAAAAAGACAGATGTAAAAACAACTGACACTGACATGAAAACATTTATCATCAACCAATACTACACGTTTGCTATACCAATTACCAAGTGTGAAACAAACTACAAGATTCCTACATTTCATAAAAGAAAATATGACAATCCATCGCGACTTGTTTGGATAGATTAAAAAAAGTCTTGGATTTATATATATATATATATATATATATATATATATATATATATATATATATATATATATATATATTGTTTTTAAGTTTTAGGATTAATTCTCAAAAATAATCTAAAGTTTAACGTGTCTTCCCATAATAATCCCAAGTTTGGATTATTTCTGAATAATCCAAAGTTTGAGGGGTGTCTTTCTATATTAATCTCATTTACTTGTGTCTACCCATATTAATCCGAAGTTTGGGGGTGTCTTCCCATATCGAACCCGAAATAACACGTCAGGGAGTCATCGGGATCAATATGGGAAGACACCCCCAAACTTTGGATTATTCGGAAATAATCCAAAGATTATTATGGGAAAACACGTTAAACTTCAGATTATTCTTTACAGTTAATCCTAGCTTTTAAAAAATAAAAAAGAACGACTTATATAGATCATCCAAACTGAGGCTTAAATAAAACTTCAAATTCCAAAAACAAAATGAAAATCACAACTTCATTAATTGACATCCTATGCACAATTTGCAAACCTTCAACATGTACTTCTGAAAGACACTTGAACATAAAATTAAAAAGGAGGAAAAATGAAAACTACAATATTTCAGTGAGTGGAAGAACCTTAGAATCTAATTGGCTTCGTCAACATCGTGCATCTACTTATTCTCTGCACAACCAATGTCCGATGTTGTAACCCTTGTTTGTATACCAATCACCAATATTTACTTAGAGCAGCACTTTTATTTAACCTTTTAACTTAAATTCCTCCCGCGTCACTTGTGAAAACTTACAACATCATCAGAAGTAGCCTTTTTCTCAATGTCGTCCTTTGAAGGCTCAACGTCCTTAACTGCAAGTAGTATAAGTACCACAAGCAACGGATAACTTACTGTGGTAAGTCCCCAGTTGATAATCAGTTGAGTCACAAGTGGAGTCTTGTGTGTGTCTACTTGCCAGGCTACTGCTGCGCCGGCACTTTGCACTCCCTTGTAGAAACCACTGTATCTGTATTGAAAATTTAACATTGATAGGGATTAATGTTAGATAATGTTATTAATGCCAGCCAATTATATATTTTGTTCGAGACACTGAATTTGGAATCTATCTTTTGAACTCTTTCTTGAAGTGTTCAAGATATTATACTTCAAAATAATGGACCAAACTTGAAAAACAAGTCAATCTTCTTTCTTTTATTTGTACATTTAACTCTACCCTTTGCATTGTGATTAGATTCTAAACCATGCAAAACAGAATTAAATAAATATAATGAAGGTGCATACTCCTTGATGATGATATATCTTTATTATTTTATTACTTGGGAATTCGAAACAGGAGAGCTTCTGGGTTCAGATTCGGCAACATACAGATAGAATTGTTGTTATTCCAGTCTTTTTGATGTTCACTTACAAGATGAAGGGAATATATTATGTTTGTATCCACGTAACTATTCATGTATGAACAATCAAATATTACACGGAGAATATGTATAATATGCCTACTTAATTGAGATGGATGGAAGTAATAAGGAGGAGTCATACCTAGAAACTCAAGACTTGTTTAGGTTGTGATTTCAATATGTATTAAAAATTGCATGAGGGTGGGATAGGAGGATAAATTGAAAAATCTTAGTCATTATAACAAATGAGACAAGGGATTTTCTCCCCCGTTTTATCTCCTCTGCATTTTGAAATGGACGTTGAAAGCACAAAATACAAATTTGTCCTCATTTTCTTTGATGTGCATTTTGAAGTAGACATTGAAAGCACAAAATACAAATTTACTTTTCAAACCAACCGGGCCTTAATCAATAACACAAATTATCCAATCTCATCCAAAATGTTATCATGTGCCTACTAGACACAAGTTAAAGTTGATTTAAGAACAACTACCCAGAATTTGGCACAATTGATTTTGGAAAATCAGTGACAAACTTTGGGGAAAAAAAAAACAAACTAGACTAAAAGAAATCAAGTTTTATCTTTGGGTTGAAGAAAGAAATGCTAGTCATAATTAGGAGTATATTCAATTCAACCTTTACACCATAAATGATGCTAGTTATAACTAGCATTATTCAATTTTACATTTTATAGAAAAACATAATTAGCGTTATCCTTCGGTCCAAACAAAATTTGTTGCCCTACCATCTGTTTTTTTTTTCAAAGGTTGTTTTTCTTGTTGATTTTGTCAAAGTGTATTGTCCTTTGGCTTACCTAATCATTCTTGACGTAGCCAATGGTCCCATGTAAAAGTGTAAACACTACCATTCTACTTATTACTTATTAGCCTGGTTTACTGGGTTCTTTTCACACTTATTTACCAGGAGAAATTTAAACAACATAGTTTCCATTCAGACAAAATTGTAATGACATGCAAATTCATAGAACACTCAAAACGTGATTATACAAAGGAAAAAATGCATTGTTTATGCATATTGCATTGATTAGCAAGATTCAACTAATCACAAACTTCCTTTTCCTTTGCCTAAATAAGTATTCATATGTGCACATATTGTTCATGGTCCTAATCCTATGCTAGAGTACTCTATGAGAACTCATATTCACAAAAAGCATGCAACTGCAAGAGTAAAGGTATGATACGCTACTTAATTGAGTTTGGCTTGACTAACCTATTAGCTATACTAAAATAAGCTAACAAAATAATGATGGAAATTGCACAAGGAGTAGATCAAAATATTCCCTTAACAAATTGTCATGTGAGTTTTTATTGATTATGACCTATAACTTGTTAACAATTTCTGAAGTAGAATCCTAAATATTTGGCAAAAGCACGTAGTCAGTTTTTCTACTTCTTATAACATTTTGATGACTTTAGTAGCGATTAGCAAGCAACCATATGTTACATACCATTAACTTATTGATGTTACTATGCAACAAAATTTAATATGCATGCAACTGCAACAGTAAAGCTGTAAAAGTTGAATAAGTATAGTACCCAAAAAAAAAAAAAAAAAAAAAAAACAAAACAAACAAAAAAAAACAAAACAAAACAAAAAAAAAAAAAAAAAAAAAAAAAAAAAATTCAGTCACCTGCTGAGCGTTTCAGAATCATCAGCCAAAGCTCCAATAACCCAATAGCATAAACTTTGAAACATGGCATCGAGTAAACCATAGCTGAAATACAACACAAACGGACCAGCAAACCTGGAACCCATCTTGAAATCGAGCTCCTCCCCGAATTTTCCATCCTTATACCGCAACTGATTCAGCAAGCCTCCAGCCCAAATACCTGTACTCATGGTCGCCACCACCCCAATCCCCACAAATCCCCTCATCCTCCTGCTCTTAAAACTGAAATCCAACAAGTACCCAATAGCCATTGATCCCAACATCTGCGCTCCCCAGTAAAATACATTATTCAACCCCTTAGTCCTCAAATTGAACATCAATCCGTTCACATTGTTGAACTGGTAGCTGTAGAAAAAGTTGCTGGCCCAAGCCGCTGGGATGATCAACTGCATCTTCCAATTCGTGAACAGCTTCAATATCTCTAGTGCTTCAGTACTAACCTTTTTGTAAGTGACGATGCTGGCCCGAGTTCCGTCATCACGGACCACTTTCGTGGGAGATAAGATCAGAAGGGACAGAAACGCTCCGAAACCCATGAAACACATGAAGGCGATGTAGGTTCCATCGCTGACTGACGTGGCAGTGGTGCGATTGTAGTTCAGGACGAACGGGATCAGGCCTCCGATCACTCCTCCCATGTTGAAGATCGACCAGAATAGGGAGATGTAAACGCCTTTACGTTGGGTTGGAGGGTACGATGTCATGATCGCGCCTTGGGCCGCCCATAGCAGGCCGGCGCCGACGCCGAGGACAGCGCCTGCGATGATGGCGAAGAGCTGGTGTTTGTAGTGATTGTAGTACAGGAAGGATCCCGCGTAGAGGACATAGGTGGAGCACCCGGCGAAGAGGGTGAGGCGTGGGCCGAGAAGGTTGAAGATGCCGCCACCAAGGACGCCGAAGACGGCGAAGGTGGTGTAGAGGGCAGTGTTGGCGTTGTTGGCGGCTTCGTGGTTGACCTGGCCGCCGCCTCCCATGCCGGAGAGGGCATTGAACATTCCGGGGCAGCAGAAGCAGACCAGCCCAATGAGAATGATTTGGACTAGGGGAGAGTTGAAGCGGTATGGGTTAGAAGGAGGCGGAGAGAAGGGGGCTTCCGATTTGGATGACGCATCAGGTTGTTCCTTGGATTCGAGACCCATTTTAAAAAATTTGGGAAGAGCGAGGAGATAATTTGGATTGGGGGAGAATAGTGTGGGGGTTTTATCGGCGAAGAATGGTAGAATTCTTTGAATAGTTTATTGATAAGTTTTCGTTGCGATCCGTGTTTTTTAATTTTTTGCGTTAAGATGTTAATAAGGCCACGAGTGATGATGGTTTGATAAGAACTTAGTATTATAATTTTATTGCTAAGTTATAAAACAAGGGAAATATGAAAGCGAGAGTTGTTTATCATATGATATGAAACAAGGAAAATATGACAGCGAGACTAATTTATCATACTAACAAGGAGTATTAATCGATCTGAATCTGTTTGAAGATCAAAATATCTAAATTGATGATCAAATATAACAATTAAAATTTGAATTATATCTGAACTTGCCAGTTAGGTATTTCAAAATCAATGCTCGAGCCTGTCCAATCGGACTTTTGAGCTCGTTAGGTAAGATCGTATACTAAACTCATAATATTTATGCTGAAATCATATTTAACATTTAACGCTCCAATTCCTTTTGGCGATAATGGTGGATGCTCCACAGTAGATTTGAGAATTTTCGTCTTCGTCCTCCGTTCGTCTCTCTTCCTTTTCCCTTCAGCTCTATCACTTCGTGATCGTCTCTCCTCGCTTACTCGCCACTATGTCTTGTCTTCCCCTACGACCAAATCAAAAATTGCTTCTTTTCAATCCTCTGGTGATGCTAGTGCCAACAGATTTGGTCGGTCGTTCTCCACTCCTGTTCGATCTTCGACACAACCTGTGGGTTTGTTGTTATGACAGGTGACACTCCAAATATTGAAGTTGCTTCCTTTGTCGCAACAGCCTCCTCTGATCTCGAGTCGCCTCAAGTCTGGTAAATGCCTTTGATAAAAAATTGCTCTTTTCGATTCATTTGGTTTGGGTGTTGCTAACATCGACCAGACAGGTACTACTGCTATGTTACATAGTTGTGGTTCCAATTTTGAATACGAGATTAGCGTTTTGAATAAAGTCACGAGGGTGCAAGGTAAAGTGGATGAACTTGTAAATTATAGTAAAGTAGTTAGTGTCGTTGTGCCTTCCGCAGTCACCGATACAATCAAGACTCAGTCCACTGAACAATGCACTGAAACTGTTCGCTATAATTCCCTTGAGAAACAGTCACCAAAAAGTGGTTCTCTCTCTCTTCAATTCGCTACCTCGTGCAGCAAGCCTGTATACCCCCCTTAGACTTTCTGGATTCCGGCGAATGTCCTCTGTCTTATGTAGTCAAGGAGGGTATCGATCATTGGAAGGATTTTTTTTAATTGGCTTCTTCCTTGACTTTAATGCTCCTTACTTAGAAGTTCATGAGCATTATCATAGTAGGTAAAGCCTTAAAGGAGGTCTCCATGTATTTCATACTGATGGCTTATTCTATTTTAAATTTTCATTAGCTATGAGAGGGAACGTGTACTAGATCTGGACCACTCCATCATCAGTGGCAAGTCGTTTATAATCACCTCTTGGACTACGTTTGTTGGCAAAGCTAGAAAACAAAATCAATCTATTCCGCTCTGGGCTAATCTCACTCACGTTCTTACGGTCCTTTAAACCTTAGTTGGACTAAATTGGTTGTCGAGTCGTATTGACAAACTCAGGTGCGATGATGATTCCACAGTGAATAAAGAAAGTTATATTTATGCTCGGTCTTTGATCGAAATAACTCCAGATAAGCTGCTCCCAAATCAGATCGAGGTCAGTCCTGACAGCTAGGACTGCTACGTTGATGCCACTTATAACTGGAAGTCTGATATCTGTATTACTTCCATTCATTTGGACAGTCCTCTGAAACTTGTAAGCTTCCATGCAATGCCCCCATTCCTAATGAGCTTCCTCTCTTACAACCTCCACTTCGTGTTTGGGTTCCAAAAGTGTCAGTTCCTGTTGTTGAGCCTATTAGTGATGCCTCAGCCCCTGGTATTGTCATGCTTGTTGAAATTGCTCCTCCTCCTATTTTGGTTGATCTTATTTCTGTCCCTTCCCTGTGCCACCTCCCCTTGATACTTCCTTGCCTGCTCGGCCTCCAACTAATGTCCAGTAAGTGCATTCGTCTTTGAGTCCTGCATCTGCTATTCCTGTCATGCCTCCATCTAACACCCCTTCTATTATATGGTCTCCTATTAAGCATGCATGGCATCGTTTACCCTCGGGAATGAGATATTCTCCTAAATATAATAACTTTTTTGCTTACATGGTTGACGAGGATCTTGAGTTCAGGTGTTTATTTTACCGTATTGATGGAGACAGTCTTGTCTTAGATACTGAAGGAGATGAGGGCTTGGCGAACACGCTAACTTTCTATGATTCTTCATGGGATATGTAGTTTATCTACGACTCAGATTCTGATGGTTTTACCCCTGACTTAGTCTTTATTTTTACAGGCTAGAGTCATGTATATCGTCCTATTGAGGACTAGGAATGTTCACTACCCTCCGTTCAGGAGGATTAGTGGGTTTGTTGTTTTGCAGTTGAGGCATTTCTGCTTCACTCCTGGTCTGTATTATTAAGTGTTTTGGCACTTTAAACCAAAACTAGTACTTAGACTATCTTTCTAACTCCTATACTTCAAGTATTCATTATTTGTTGTAATGAAAAGTGGTTGCAATGAGTATAAAAACTGTTTGGCTTTACCAAAAAAAATCATATTTTAAATTGGATTTTTATTTTTGTAAAAACTTATATCTTTATTAATAGTTGTTATACCTTTGATGTCACATTTTTTGATATCGATGTGAACTACTAATAATGCCCTTAGATATTATTAAATTTTAGTAAAAAAGATTTTAACAGAACAGATATACATAACCAAAAAGGAGAAAATGCCTTTCTCTGGTGGACCACAAAAACTACAATAGTTGAAAACGACTGCTATTGTGACAAACAACATTGCACCATCACAAACAGTAATTAAACCTCAATAAACAACATAGATAAAAAACCGAACAATAAAACACCACAGACCCCATAACAAGACTAGACAAACTCACAACCTCCCAAATCTATAAAAGCCCACCATTCCCAAAATGCAAAAGGGCAACACTGGCAGCCAGGCCTAGATGGTCCAATCCAAGAATCAGAGCAGCTTCATAAAACCAATATGCAAGCGAGTCGAAGACCAGCTCCAAAATCTAAGAAAAGAAGAACCAAAAGTCCCCTAGTTAACCTGTAATGTACTCCGACACCAAACCCTAAAAAAAGGAGAAAAAAATTTACATAAATACACTCAACCAACTCCCGCATGTGGCCTTGTTCCTCCAGTAACAGAGAAGGCAATATCCAATTGCATGAACAAAGGAAAAAGGTTTCCCACGAATGGTCTCCCTTTGTACGTGAAGAAGATATCATCCTTAACCTTTTGGATGATGGACGAAGACCGCATCGGAGAATCGTTGTAAACAGCCTTGTTACGAGAACACCACAGATGCCAGCAGATATGGTAAGGCAAAAGCCGGAAGTGGGTGGACCGCAAATCCTTACCAGACCTACCATGCATTCCACCAAGAAAGAAAAAACTCATAAAGGGAAGGTGTTCTAGAGCTCCGACGAATGAAGCCCCAGAAAAATGACCAAACAACAACAACGCAATCCCCATTTAAGAAAATATGAGTAACCGATTCCAAGTCCCCGGACCTGTAGCACCTGCACCGAGAAGCAAAGGGGATACTTATCTTCATAAGGTTAACGTCCAGAGGTAACCCATCATGAAGAATTCTCCACAATAACATGGACATATTAGGAGGAATACGGCAATCCCAAATATAGGGAAAACAAGAATCCTAGGCACAGGATACACGTTGAGTTCCAAGCAGCACGAAGAGTGAAAGGATTCTCATTCTTATCGAAGCCTCGGCCGCGGGAGTCGTAAAAGGACTTAACGGACTGCATACGTTCCCATGTCTCACTAGCATAAGACGAGGTTTCGGAGAAATCCGAAAGTAAAATACGACGGTACTTAGCGTGGAGGAACGATGCCCAAAGAGAATCGTTAGAGCGGAATTGGTCCCAAAGTTTACAAGCATAAGTCGTCGAGATGTCCCTAGGGCCCCCTAACCCCAAACCACCCTCTCGTCTGGGGCGACAAACGATATCAAAGAAACCTTTTAGTGTCTCCTCTTATCATCTTTTTCCCCTAGAAAAAAGGCGATACCAAAGATCGATAAGAACTAAAGAAGGAAGTAGTGAGCATCATGGCCGCAAAAACATAGACCCCAATGGAGTTAAGAACATATTTTATAAGAACAACCCTACCCGCAGGAGAGAGGAGAGCACAATTCCACCTTAGAATCTTCGCTCTAGCTTTATCGGTTAGGGGATCAAAAACAACATTTTGTAGCCTCTATAAAAAACAATGCCAAGGTAAGGTAATGGAAGCGATGTCAAGCGAAAGCCCGAAAAAGATTCAAACTAAGCAACCCTAGGAAGGGCCATAGACTTGGCGGGGAGGAAACAACTCTTTGCAGCATTAACAGGTTGCCTTGAACAACGTTCGTAGAGATGTAGGAAATCCAAAAGTCCTCGAACGGAGAGACGATATCCGTTAGAAAATAATGATGTCATTAGCAAAGGAAAGCAAAGAGATCATGGGACACTCCACGAGGAACACCAAAACAATGGATCTGATCAGCGATCATAAGAGAGTGAACCCCCCTAACGAGAGCTTCCACGGAAATGAAAAAAAGCATCGGGAAAAGGGTATCTCCTTGTCAAAGAACCCTCCCCGAGGGGAAAAAACCCTTGGTCGGACCATTGATAAGAATAGAAAACTAGCAGTTCGAAATGAGCCTCCAAACAAAGTCAATTAGAGTCACAGGAAAGCTGAAAGTGCAGATAACTCTTATGATGAAAAACCAGGGCATGCAATCATAAGCCTTCGCCATATCTTGTTTAATCTCCACGATTGATCGTCGTACATTCCGATCGATCTGAGAGATAAGCTCCTGAGCTAGACATTGTCTGTAATGAGACGAGCTTTGACGAACCAAGCTTAGGAGGACGAAATGATCTGATCTTGGATCAGAGCAGTAAATTTTTAATAATACTAAAAAGTAGGACTTAATGAATGTTTCGTTTGCTAATTTAAAATGCCTCTCAATAGATATTAGTGGCTCATAATATCACTTGAAACTAGGATTTGAAACATAAGCTTATTTAAAAATTCATTTTTTTTATTAATTACTAGAAATCAAAGTGCACCTCTACAAATATCAATAAACCTCAACACCCTCTAAAAATATGATACAACAGTCAAACTTCCTTACAATTTCAAAATATTTGTCCATTCGTAAAGTTATAATCATACAAATAAGCATCGTTTATTAATTATGAATATAAATAAAATTCAAACTGATAAGAAAAAAAATAAGTATTGTAATTTATAAATAAAATTTATATTAACTACACATGTTTTCAACATAAAATTATGAATAAATATTTGTACAAATTATTTTCTCTTGAATACATTAATCATATCGATATTATAAAATTTCCATTAAAAATAGATATAATTAATATGCTTTATTTAAAAATTCAAAACTTCTCTCTATGTATATTTTCAATTATAAATATATCCCTGGAAATAGGATTTAATATCAAATCTAAGATTTAATATCCTTAAATATAGGATATAAAACATTATTTTTCTTTATGAATTCGAAACAATAATAATAACTTAAAAATATGATCTAACAATCGAACTATCTTTACAAATTAAAAAAATTCATTTAAAAGTAATATTAAATCTTATTACTTAAAAATAGATCTAAAAAAACTAAATTTTATTGGTAAAACTCATTTTAATGTGATTTTAATGCAAAATATGTTTGAATATTTGTGCAAATCATTTTCTCTTAATTGTGTTAAACATATGTAATTTGTAAGAAAAACAATTTATACGTGAAGAATGTCATACCATGCGCAAAGCGCGTGCCACAACGTTCGTACAAATAATGTTATCATATAAATTAGGTAGTGTTGTAACCAGTTCATAATAAAATATGCAAAATATCTTCAAATAAACAAAATAACAGTTTGAGACCAACCCTAATAACGGAAATAACATCTTTATTCAAAACATGATAAGATTTTGAGAATTCATGATTGACACCAAATACAAATGATAAATCAAAAATTATTGGATATGACCTAAAAACAATTATGCAATTTATTATAAATTAGTAACTCTATAATAAACTCTCAATCAAAATAAAATGTGCTTACATAAGGTCTACATGGATTTCTCAGTTGGTATTGAATGCTTAGCGATCGTAAAACAAAGTTTCATGAAGTCGCGGGTTGAATCCGAACAAGTTGCGATGTGACATAAAGTTAGATCTCCTTACACTACACCAAAACAGAGGATTCCCAACTAGTATAAGTGTTACAAATAATTTTTGTAACACTTTTATGTGTTACCAATGGCCTATGGGGAATTGGCCAGCCAAATTTGTGACACTTATAATGTTACAAATAGAATAATAACTAATACATATAAATGTTGGAACTATAAGATATTGTAACACTTATAAGTGTTACAAACATATTCATTGCTAACACTTATAAATGTTGGAACCATAAGATATAATAACACTTATAAATGTTACAAACATATTGATTGCTAACACTTATAAATGTTGGAATCATAAGATACAGTAACATTTATAAATGTCAGTATCATCATCCTACTAACACTTATAAATGTTGGCATACACAAAATTGTTAACACTTATAGATGAGAATAACATGTTTTATGATTTCCAATCACATATATAATTCAACATATCAATTCAATATAAGATGTAGTACACTTCCATATTTTAAATTCAACAATGTCACGTTCCCATAATGCTCAAATATTTGTTACATGCTTCCAATTTCAAAATACCATAATATCATGTTCAAATTATAAAAAGCAATACAAAGTTTTACTGGAGATACATAGAAATTTAGATACTGCGAAGGCGAAACGTGGACCATATCACAAAGCCTCCATCCAAAAATTCACAAAGCTTGTAATGTCCATTTTGAGGACTATCGTAAATTGGCGCTTCTGGATCTAAAACTTCATTTATCCAAACAACTTTCTCAACACCTTGCACTATCTCTCTAAAATGACACATAGTTTGTGTTCCAATATAAGCTTTTGCTACATTCTTCTTAAAATTTGTGATAATAGCATTACATTCCAATATTTTTCTCCTCCTCCACAAGTGCCTACAAAATATAAATGCAATCATTTTTACAGAAATAACAAATTGCAAAACTGATAAATAACAAGTGTATATATGAACAAAAAAAGTGAGTCACCGACCAAGATTGCAAAAACTAAATCGCCTACTCAGTTTGCACTGCAAAAACCAAGGCTCAACTCAGTTAGCAAAAACTGAGGCTCGACTCAGTTCACAAACTTTTGATTTGGGCCTTAGTTTTTGCAAACTGAGTCACAACAACTCAGTTTTTGCAAACTGAGTCGCCGACTCGGTTTTTGCAAACTGGGTCACAGCGACTCAGTTTGCAAAAACTGAGTCGGAGCCACTCGGTTCGCAAATATGGACTTACCTTTTGAACTGCATTGCCTAAAAGGAAGACATCAATATAAGTAAGGTAGCTAGTTATAATACAGTTTAAACTGAATTACCTACACCGTAGAGTAAATCTGGTTGCATTAACTTGTACAATAAGGAGAAAACAAAAATAGTGTCACAGTGAATATGATTGTGAAACCACAATGTTGAAGAATTGTGCAACATCAGAGTGTAATCCATTTGGTTTTACATTTTGTTTAGACTTTTTTAAATGTCAACATGAGCCTGCATTATGACTTTTCACTCCGCTATATCCGTAACTGGACATGTTGTAGTTCATGGTTCTTTTATTATTAACAATGGGATCACCAATTGAACTGTAATATCACTCATAAACTGCATTTTCACATTCATAGTATCGACGTGTAAAAAAACAAAGTGAAATCTATAAATATTTTTATATGATTAACTTATGCCTCAATTAAAACACAAAATCGAAAGAAAATGGTTGAACCTATAGGTTAAAGTGCAGAGAAAAAATAGAAAACGTAGGATTGGATATGTACAATACAATTGTTAGATAGTAAAATAAAATATTCATAAAACAGATGACAAAAATCAAGTGGGTAGTATTACTTAAATTTCCTATTGAATCCAATGAGGCAAGAATGGATTAATTGAAGAACGTTTTGTTCTCGTCCAAAATATAACCAATGTAATAATAGGGAATGTCTGTTGAAGGGTGTCATAACCAAATAATACATGCGTTTTGCTAATTGCATGCTAACGGTTATGGAGCAGTAGAAAAAAAATCATTGAAGCATAGCACAAATCAGATTGAAAGGGTTTATTAAACTTGCGGAACGTCATAAATCGAGCATAGCTCTTTATCGGTTGCGTATCTAGGATGTAAGCGCTGGTTGCATCATAGAATTATATCAATTCTTTCTTGGAACGGGAGGGAAAGGGGAATAGGCCAAGATGAGATCAGGGCAGGAGGGAGAGATGTCGGGAAGTTTGGTCAGTGCAAAAGGAAAGCGTGAAATTCTGAATGATAAGTTTATAAACTCGGTTTGAAACTGAATTTATAAACTCCGTTCCAACTGAGTCTAGTTCAAAACTAAGTTTAACTCAGTTGGAGCTGAGTTTACCATTCGAAACTGAGTTTATAAACTCAGTTTCAATCTAAGTTAAACTTAGTACTGAATTGAGTTAAACTCGGTACCGAACTGAGTTTATAAACTCAGTACCAAACAGAGTTAAACTCAGTTTAACTGAGTTTGGAAACTCAGTTTAACTGAGTTTGGAAACTCAGTTTAACTGAGTATGGAAACTCAGTTTCGTTGTAACTCTAATGTAAATGACATAATTATCTCTAATATAAATGACATATTTAAATTTTAATATAACGTTTTGTAACAAAATGATATTTTTAAACTAACATGACAATTTATAATAAAAATGATAATTTAATTCCTAACATGACATTTTTAACTAAAATGATAATTTATTTCCTAATATGACGTTTTAACTAAAATGACAATTTTATTTTTAATGTAACTTTTTATAACCAAAATGTCAATTTTAATCTAAGGCAACATTTTATATCAAAATGTCATTTTTATTTACATAGCATGATCCTAAACAAAATGTTATTTTTATTTAAAAAACAAATTTCTAACAAAGATGTTATTTTTATTACCATGACAAATCTCTAACAAAGATGTTATTTTTATTATAACATGACAAATCTCTAACAAAGATGCTATTTTTATTAACATGACAAATCTCAAACAAAGATGTGATTTTTATTATCACATGACAAATCTCTAACAAAGATGTTATTTTGTTTAACATGACAAATCTCTAACAAAGATGTTATTTTTATTAACATGACAAATCTCTAACAAAGATGTTATTTTTACTATAACATGAAAAATCTCTAACAAAGATGTTATTTTGTTTAACATGAAAAAACTCTAATAAAGATGTTATTTTGTTTAGCATGACAAATCTCTAACAAAGATGTTATTTTTATTACCATGACAAATCTCTAACAAAGATGTTATTTTTATTATAACATGACAAATCTCTAATAAAGATGTTATTTTATTTAACATGACAAATCTCTAACAAAGATGTTATTTTTATTATCATGACAAATCTCTAACAAAGATGCTATTTTTATTATAACATGACAAATCTCTAACAAAGATGTTATTTTTATTATAACATGACAAATCTCTAACAAAGATGTTATTTTGTTTAACATGAAAAATCTCTAACAAAGATGTTATTTTGTTTAACATGAAAAATCTCTAACAAAGATGTTATTTTAATTATAACATGACAAATATCTAACAAAGATATTATTTTTATTACAACATGTCAAATCTCTAACAAAGATGTTATTTTTATTATAACATGACAAATCTCTAACAACGATGTTATTTTTATTAACATGACAAATCTTTAACAAAGATGTTATTTTTATTAAAACATGACAAATCTCTAACAAAGATGTTATTTTGTTTACACAAATGTTTACACATAAACATTCTAAACAAACATGTTATTTTTGTTTACACAAAAATATAATTAGACAAATTATCATCAACACAATCAACCAATCTAAATTTTGCATGACGCATATAGTATGACAATCACAATCAATATAAATGTATATATATAATTTTTATTTTAAATTTAAAATGAGAAATCTCACCCAACCAACTCATGCCACGTCAGCATCTACAGAACCGCTCCCTCTCCTTCATCTTCATCGTGTACGTTGATTCCAGAAAAAGATCCCAACGCGAAATACTCCAAGAAATAACGCACCATACCACAAAAGCATAGAATCAAAAAGAATATTTATCTGAGTTGAAAGGTTCACAAGATATTGGATTTTTTTTTTCGAGAGTGACGGCTTGATCAAAGAATAGAAAATGAGGGTAGGGTTAGGTTAGAATAAGAGATTATTTATAGGTTGGAAATTTGGTTAAAATAGTTTTGTATAAGATGTATATCTAGTCAAAGAATTTCAACGGTCAAATAAACAAAGTATTCAAATTTTCATTTGTACATCTTTAATTCAATTATATTTGATTAAAGTTCATTAAATCGATTTATATATAAATCAAATGAATAAATTAACTTTCCTTCACGAGTAACAAATTTTCTCGTTTTGGTTATTATAATGTTTACCATAATTTATGACAAATTCACATATCAAATTCAAAGTTAATAATTATTACACTAATTTGCAATGTTTGGTTTCAACCATAACTAAATCTCATTAGATATATATTTAATTCCACTAAATCGATTTGATTTAATTTGTTTTCTTTTTATTCAACCAATCTTGAATTTAAAGGTATAGTTAACATTTTTGTTCATATCCTACTACATTAGTAATTTTCGTTTATCATTTAATGTATAGTAATGAAATATTTAATTGCAATCAATTTATTTGTCATAACTTAAATTCGATTAAGTTGCATTTCATTCGATATTTACATTATTCCATACATCATTACATTTTGGTCCCACTTAACGCTTGTTTGAAATCTATTATGTCTCTTCTACAGTTACAAGTTTATTCCCTTAGCTAGAGTAAATAGCAACTGGTTTCACACACTAATCAATTAATCTATTGTAATCATTATTTTTAAAATTAGTTAAACATTCAATTTATTCCTTTATTTACTATTCTTAATTTCCATTAACTACAGCATTCAATTATCTTTATTGCAATTTGTTTCTACTTTATTTCAATACATTAACCTTGGGTTTTGCAATTTATGACTAGTTACAACTTCTAATTAAATATTATATGCTTATTGTTGTAAACAAATAAATAAATGGATACACATACAAGTTAATTATTCTAACTTAATAATTTTCAATTGAGCACGTAAAATCTTACCATTTATTTACAATATTTGATTGAATTCCTATTATTACAAATAAACAACCAAATCATGACTATCTTTACAATAAATGCATATAATTATGTTTATAACTAGTTGAAATTTCATTGCACGATCAAATAGATCTATATTATTTCCATATTCCATAAATTAAGATTACCAATATAAAATAAATCTCAAAATTAGTTATTTCATTTTATATTGTTAATTCAACATAAATTTCAAATTCCATTATAAATAGATTGTCAAACACTGTCATTATCATATATATATATATGGCCATTTAGAATTAATTCTCAATAAATCAAGTTAAGTTCATATTTTAACAATCTATGACATAAAACATTAATTTTAATATTTATAACAACATTTTTCAAAATCACATAAAATTTTATATTATTGTTCAAAGTTTAAAATCGAATTCTGAAATTACCGTGCCATTTCAGGCTCGTAATATAAATTTATAAATTCTAACTTCGATTAAAACAAATTTTTCGTTGTTATTATTTAAAATAAGTTATTTTAAATATTAAAAATCCATTAAAATTTGTTAAAATAAAAAATTTTAAATTGGTTCTGATTTTCCGGGTTGTTACATTCGTACTGAGTTTGGTAACTCACTTTTGACCACTAATTGATCATACCTTTTATTTTCTTCTTGTCCACTTGATATCTTCAACGCAATACAAAAAACTAGTCTTAAAATAAATCAATTGCACCATAAAACTTCTTTGACTACTCATCACTACAACATGGAGTTCAAGTTTGACTTGTCTAAGTGGTAGGTTATCTAAACGATCAAATGTTAATGCTGCTGCAAAGTAAAACCGACTTTTGCTAGGCAGAATTGCAAATGTATAAATGACTAAATATGCCAATATGGCTTTAAAGTAATATTCCAGAAAATACCTTAGACATAGTTAAAATTGAATATAGTATGTCCAACATAGAAAATACCTTAAAGTATAAATGACTAAATATGCCAATATGGTTTAGTTGTTGTTGTAAAGTATGTCCAATATAGATGATGTTGATAATGGCAGTGACACTATCAAAGAAAAAGGGAAACGATCTGAAGAAAAGGTCTAAATGACTTTGCTTAACATTCATTTGTGCTTAAGATAAAGTTTTACAAGAAAATACAATTGAAATGGCATTGAATCCAAAGTAGTTGCTAGTGCAAGCAAAAGTTCCTTCTCCAACCACAGTATCCTATGATTAAGGGAGTAATATCTTGTAATTTTAAAATCATTGGACAAAAACACTACATTTTACCAACAACGATGAATGCACTAACTAACAAGCCCATCCTAGTTTAAAAATTAAACATTTAGCTCATGTATATACTTTACTACATAATGGAGATGCTGAAGCAAAAGTTGAACATATACATTGTCATAAATTGAGTGTTTTATTTATTAATTTTATTGAATTATGTTTTATGTTTCAAACGGTTTCCTGTCCAAAATGAGAAGAAAAGGAACAAACATACAGGTTGTTTATTTTTTTGATGTCGGCGAACTTATTAGTATTAGTTTTACCAAGAAAAGTCAAAGAATACAAATAAATGGGCGGATCAACTAAATAAGGCTGTGGATGTAAACAAAATTATCCTTAATAAAATAAATTGAAGATAAATATTCTTCCTTTAGGGCAACTACTTTAATTTGTGATTGATTTCATTATGGTATGAAGTTGTAAATCACAACAAATTCAAAATTGGTATAAGATAAAATGAAGATGAACAGTCATTCTGATGGCATACTACCTTATTTTATTCAGATTCACTTGTCATTTCCAATTCAATTTCAGCAAAAAAAGCTTCTGACACAAAAGCAACAACTATTATGAATGAAGAATGTAAATATGAGGAAAAAATGAATGAAAAAAAACCAAAGATAACATTAAAATGTCTTTCCTGTATAGAATAAGAAATAAATATGTTTTTGCAGGCAAATTGAATGGTTTAATGGGGATGGATATAATAACTAATAATTAAAACACTGAACTTTATTACTCTGGTCAAAATCAACTTACAAAATTAAGCAGCAGCAAAACTGTTATGAGGTAGAAGCTTATGAAATAGGCAAGTGTCAAAGATGTCCGTGTCATTATTAATTACTTATGTATCCATTATAAAATTCACTACATAGCTACAAGCATGATGTATAACTTACAAAGAAAAGGTGGCATGTAACACTAATTTTAAATATGGAAGTATCTAAATAATAATTTTCAGACCAACATATAGGTTACCACTAAATATCTTGTTGAAGCACCCAAAATAGCACACTAAAAATATAGTGGAATAGTTAGTGTCGTTTATTTATTAACTAGTCAATACTCAAAAGAATGTGCGCCTCACTAATCTATACTATACTATTAAAGCTGAGTTTTGTTTTGATAGCTGACAACCCTCCTCCAATATCGCTTCTCAGCATGACACGTGGATCGTTAGCTGAACCGCCTCGCTTTTTCTTGGGTATCGCTCCTGTTTTGTTCTCGCAATTTATTTTCTCTCTTTTTTGTCTTCAGATCCAAAATCTCTCTCACTTTCAAACCCTAGCCCTCTGTTCCCTTCGACTGGCGGCTGTAGAATTTGGTAGCAAGCTCTCATGTTTTCTCGGTAGACCACTTGCTCCTTCCACCGCTAGGTCCAATTATCAACGAGTTGCATTTTGAAAGCACAGAGGCGTTCCTGAACTTTTAAATGAAGCATCGCCAGCTCTTTTTCCATTTCCGGTCTCCCTCTTTGCCTTTTTTTTTGTTTTCGAGATCTAGGTACACCTACCGCTACTTTATGTGTCCATACCATGATTTTCTAATTCCATCGATAATCGTGCCATGGTGTAGGATCTGACCGCATCTTCGTCGCACCTGATTCATTTGAGTATCATTTTATTGAGGCCGTCGTCTGGGAAATGCAGTCCTACATGGAACAGTTTTCTTGCCAGTATGTTGCTATGACAATCTTTGTTCTTTATTCTCTATTCGGTACACGAAAAAACAACCTAATATTATTATTATTGTTCTTCTTATCCAACAGTGGCACCACAATTAAGATCTTTAAGTAGGCCCTCACACCTACTTTGGGTACAAGGATATGGTAACCTTTACCAGCTGGAGTTGTCCCTGCCATTTTCTTCATATGTCTTATTCATGTGTTTTTCACTTAATAATGATTTTAATTATTTGACAATTGATAGATCCCATTTTTCCTATGCGTGTATTGATTTCATTATTAAAGAATGAAGTATGATTGATTTTTGGTTATTCATTGGTGTCAGTTATGCTTCTTAGCGATGCTGAACATATATTTCTAATTTATAATTCTGATATGTTATTTTATTTTAGAAAAAAAAATAGTCATACAAACAATTTTTTATCATGACAAGTAAATCATTTTTAGTGCATGACTTTGAGTCATTTGGACCAATAAACACTAAGCATAATTGTCATTTTATTTATAAGCTATCGATGTAGAGGTATCAAGTGGGAGTGTCAGCACCAACAGAAAAACATGCTACTTTTACTATTATCCTTCGATCAAACCATTATAACCCTTTTAAGGTTACTTATTAGCATAAGCTTCTGGGCCTCCAAAATATAACATGTAGGCAAATTTTACCTTATTGCCTCATCGAAAAGATAATAGATATTTGTTTTTTAAAACCTATACAAGGATTTAATGGTGACACTTTTCTCCTGGATATCTATGGTGTTAGCGTGATATGAATAATGTTGTACTTTATTTTGCACATTATATTTATATGTGAGCGTGAATTGTGTTGAAGAGTAAATTGTATTTATTTGATTGCATATTTATGGCATCATTGTAATTAATTGCCTCATTTCTATTTGATTTCTTTTTATATATTGCATCATCATTCATTACTTTTTATAAATAAAAATTAGTTATTGTTTTCGTTATGTTTTATTGTTGTGTTAAAACTTTGTTGTTATTTAACAATTTTTTCAAGCAATGTGAATCTATTGCCTTTACGGTATTGCAGCGTTTACTTGGATGGAAAGTTACTTCATTGGAGGTGCTTAAAAATTTCAACTAAATGAAGACTGCTGGTAATTTTTGTGCTCTATTATTCCAAAAAGTTTAAAACAACCGTCTTTTATGTTGGCTAACTATGGATCTATTTATGCGATGTATGCGATTACGTATGGTATCATAGTGGCACTACATGAGTGATTCTGTTTCTTACAAACAACGGTGATGCTTTTGAGTTATCCAAATGGAAGTTTATTGAGGTACAGTACTCAAAAATTTAGTACATTTTAAGTATCTATGAAACAAATGAGAATTTCAATGCAATAACCATGTTTGCTGGAATAGCGTATCATTGTAGCCATTTTCCCTATGGCCCTCCCTATGTGTTCTTTAGCTGCCATTGTTTATATGAATTTTGTTGGTTTTTCTGCTAATCTATAGTTTAGCTATGCTTCATATTAGGGTATGCAATAGCCATTGGTATACTTCATGAGTTTAAAATTGGGAAGTATAGTAATCTTCGTGCTTATAACAAAACATATAAGTATTGTTCAGCCTTCAAATATTTTTTCATGTTATGTTGATTAATCAACAAAATACAAACCTTTGAATGTTGAAGTCTGAATACGTTATTTGTAATTACTTTAAGTATTCAACCTAACTTCCATTGGATACACTTCATTGTTTGATCTCTTTATTTATAGGCACTTAACAACGCCTAACTGCTATCGTCTAACATTTTTTGCTGCTCGGTTTTTGAAAAAGGCAGTGATGAGGTTCAACTTAATCATCTCATATTGTAAATGGTAAGGCCATGATTTTGGCATTTGTTTTCTCTAATGTATCCCTTTCTACATCTAATTTCACAAACTAATGATAGCCTAAGCTACGTATACTAATTTTTTTATTACTGTATTTATAGATGACTTTAACAGTTTGAATTATTTGCAGCTTCTTCAATTCGCTTCGTATTTCAGTTAACTAAAAATTCATATGAGTTAATAAGTTCGGAACAATTTTCTAGAGATCATTTTGGGTTTTTACCTTCATGCATGCTAATTGCATTGTTTTTTTTAAGAGGCTTCCATGTAAATTAGAATATACGCACCACAGTCAATTGACAATCATCAAAATTTCCTTATTTTGTTAACATATAACAATTTATTGCGTACGAGGCTCCATGCTATAATATAAATAGTGACGTTCTTCACATTTTTAGGTATGATTAGCCATCTTCTCCTTCGTCTCGAGGTTCTGTTAGCAACGCAATGTTGAGTGGTTGTCTTCAAAATAAGGTTGTTAGAAATTCATAAATACCCTTTTTTGTTAAATTTTGGACTTTTCGAATGTAGATTCAACATTATGCTTATTTTTAATGTAACATTTACCATGTTTATTATGAGCCAAAACATATTCCATTTACTTTATTTGAAATTATCCCATGGTTTTAAGTAAAGAGGGGAAAAAATAAACGTTCATCTTCTCTGGGTTTCTTTATCTACAAATCCAAATTCAACTGAGACACTCTTAAACCCATTATTTTACTATTGTTTTTCAATGTTCGCTAAGATTGTTACTTTATTGTCATTGATGGCATGGCTGGATTATGATTTTGGTTACTTATCGGTTTCATCCATTTTTTTTATTCCAGTCATTTAAAATAAGAATTGTTTGTACAAAATATGAATTTATGGCTTAAGTTATTACTAAGTTTGCTACCATGAATGACCCACTATTTGTCACCACACATATTTATTTAACTTTTAAATATTAGATAGTAAAAGACTTATGCCACCAAAGTGTTTAGAAATAGTTCTGTTGTGATATATTTGGCTATAATGGAAGCGATTATATGAACTTTATTTGTTTGAGTAATTAGTAAGTGTCCATTTTGTCTAAATACCTTACTACTGGTGTTAAATAAAATAAGTTTTTATCAAGTTCATGATTATGTATTCATATTTGTTAGATGGGCATGCAAGTTTAATTTGATTAACATTATTTTCTTAGTTATGAAATGAGACTTGAATTATTTATCCTATGTAATCATTGATGTCAAGAGATGCACCTGGAATCTCACAAAAAAATGTAATGAAATTTACCAAAATGGTCTATATGATATTGAGTCATCTAATTAGTTAAGGATATCTACTGCATACTTGAAAAATGTGAGTTCGTTAAGAATTTTTGCATTAAAATGTGAATTGTATATATTAGTCATTTCTTTTATACATACTCGAAAAATTGCAAATACCAAAGGTACAAATATTTGCGTTAAAAGCTATAAGTTTTCCTGAAAATTGCCAAAAGGTCTGTCTAGATTGCTTTCCTGAAAATTGTGGATTTGGGTTGCTCTGATCCGTTGTCATTAATTCTTTTACCCCGCTCAAAATTTTTGCTGGAAATAGTGGAATTAGCAAGGGAAACTTGGGTTGCTGAACCACTTATAATCTACATAGATTGGTCTACGTTAGCGACATTATAATTCAGTTGGGACTGTATTTGAGTCTTGGTCGAAGCAACCACTGTTGTTGGTTGGGTACTAGGATTTGACATGGGATATGTAGTATCAAAATTTGCAGTAAAGGGAGGCTGCAATTTAGGTGAGTGAGGGCTGCTGTCACATAAACTTGCTACAAATGAACTATGAACTTGACTTTCTTTAAGAAAATTATTACTATTGCCCTGATTGTTTTTGTGTTTATCCAATACTTCATTGTGTTCAATTTCCATATCACGTGTTATATCCAACTGTGATGTATTTTGAATACCATTTGTTGAGGGGAAAAAAGTTTTCCTAGAAATAATTTAAAGCGTTTTATGAAATCTTTTTCATTTGGGATTTAAATATTATGGAAGAGAATTTGACACCCATTCTACTTTTCTATTATATACTTTTGGTGTTACTCTAAAAGCTTTTGGTGCAGCTATCAGGATTCTGAAATATTTTGACAAAATGACACCTGAATTCAAACCGAAGTTCGATGCGACTATGTAACTCACAGTTCTGCAAATCGTATCCTCTTTGATTGTTTTATATCTGCAGTTTGAACTGAATTTGTGAATGTAATTTTAACTATGTGCCGTTAGCTGAATTGAAAGAGACTCAACAATAATCTCTTTAAGAGTATGAAAGGTTGGAAAAACTGATCCAACAAGTTTGCGAAATGAAGGTTGGAATCAAGATTAATAGGAACACTACAATAATTTATCTTCTCTTTTCTACTTTCTATTTTTTATTTTTTTATGCAGAAAAAGATCAAGTCAGTACAATGATAGCGGATGAATAATTGAGAAGCATACTAAGCTGAAAAGGAGGTTTGATGACGAAATCAAGAACGATGACTGGGGCTGCCAATGTTGCTATTTATAAAACTCAGTTTTCCATTTATTCAAATAAACAGTTTCACTCCATACCACTTTTCCTTCATGTTATTTCTTTGTCCTTTTTTTTTTGGCCATTTGCTTTTGCGTTTTCATGGGCAAATGTATTTAAGCTGCATTTAAAACTGAGTAAATTGTAGAAATTCATGATTTGGATTTCCCTTCTTATTTGTTTTTATTTATTTTCCCTTTGAGGGTCATGGTAGTTGTGAAGTGTTTCCAGCTCCTATAGAAGTATATTTGCTAGATGCTTTAGTATGTACAATGTTTAGAATATTTTTAGTTATTTGTGGTGATATTATGCTTTGATATATGATATATTGTTCAATCAAGTTAAACATTGATCCTTATGCTTAGCTTTTATTGATGGAGTGGCTATGTACCCATGGTTCAATGTGATACACTTTATTAATCTTAGCAAGCTTATCTGTTCTTTTCTCAAACGTATCCTTTTAATTTCATCTTTGTTGATTTGTTTTTGCTAGAAGCAAGATTTGTGAAGATTATTAACATGTCAGAATTGATAATTTATAAATTAATTTCACTGAATAAACAAAATAAATAGAAAATAAGGAAATTTTATCATCGTATAATTTCATAAACTAAATTTTTAGTACCATTCAATTTCTTCGATAAAATACACCTCTAATTTCTGAAAGATAAGCGTAATCTAAGTGTATTTGATTAATTTTATTGACTTAAACATCTGTTAACATTATTTTTTCGAATAACTGATGATCTCATGCAGTACATGTATGTTATAGCAGTTGCTCTTAAATTCGAAAACATCAAGAGATATCAAAGGGACAAAATTATAAAAATAATGCCGTATTCAGTCATTATACATAAAATAAAACATTGTAGTTATGATTTTAAAACGGCAAGATTTCCAGCTAACTCTCAATTGATGATTTCATATCCTTACACGTTTAGTGTGATATAAGATCGGTTATGGTAAATTCAAAGCCTGAAACCAATAATCATTGATTCCTTTTGATAAATGAATGTAAATACACTTTTTATTTATAGTTTTTCCGGAAAAAAGATAAAAATAATGTGTACTTAAGATGTAAGGCCCATAATCTATTGTTGTTTACTTGCACACACAAGAATGTTTGCACGTTTGCAAAATATATAATTTTGTGAAAATATATTCTCATTTGCTAATTATTGATTTACTTTTGTAACAACCCAGATTTTCAGAACCAATTTAAAATTTTATTTTAGCAATTTTAATGAATTTTGAATATTTAAAATGATTTATTTTGAATAAAAAAATTATCAAGTGCATGTGTTGTTTAACGTTTGCATGAACTATAGATAATTCAGATTTTTCGCTCAGAAAAAAATAAGCTTTCTTGCAATATGAGTCAAGCAAGTAATCGAATGGGATTGTATTTTTTCTTAAAACGTTTACAGTTGAGCCAATCAGATCAAAGTGATATATTATGCAATGTATGTTTATCCATTCCCTTATTTAGTCCTTTACGCAGTGAATCTAACTTTCGGCATAGAGTTTGAATCCTAACGACTCAAATTTTCAATAAATATAAATATTAGAACATAAAATGTTTTATTTACATAAAGATTATAAGACCAAACCCGTTGTACAACCTTTTTGTGTGATTTGTGTGCGTACGGCTGCAACCCGTGTGCGTAGCACGGGTTCACACTAGTTCATATCTAAGCTTGTTTCAATAATTGATAACTAAAATCGTAGAAAGTAACTTAGTCTCAAATATCCAAGGAAAGAATTAAACAGCATAAGCCCTCAAGCCTGGCAAGGCGAAAGCCCTTAGGAAGCTACTGCGAATATTTTGAGAAACAAGCCTTTAGCTTTTCATCATCAACTTTATCGTTTTCTTACATTTTAGCAAAATTAGAAATTACAAAAGGACAGGAATGGAAACAACGTGAACAAATGAAAAATGATCAGAACAATTGGCTTGATTTCTCCGAAGACAAATTAGCAACCCACAGTATAATCAGCATCGATCATTCGGGAAAGGAACGTCACTTTATAAATTTCATTCACCATAATGATAATTCAGGAAAAAATCAACATCATACACAAAAAACGTGAATTAGTGACTATAATATGAATTAGTAACTTCCAAATGGGTATGACATTCATGAATGAAAATCACCTTTCAAATCAAAGTCCAAGCTGTCACGATTCCCTAAAGCCAAAATCGAATACTCGTGTTACTCTGAGGGCCAAATCGATGTTATTCCCTCAAGTCGATGGCAATTTCCTGAAGTATGAAGTCACAAATGATGTGGTAATTCCCTGAAGAGCAGTTTCCAAATCACAAAGGATGGTATTTTCTTTTCTTTGAAGAAGCAGCTGATGGAAGAATAAGCATTGAGAAGGTTGGTTAGGGTCAAGAATGAAAGCAGTCGCGCATTTATTTTTTTGCCCTACCGACTCACAACTCCAAACACAAATAAGCGTTGCCATTAAAAATACCCCAAAAATATATTTTCGGTGATAGATTTCTAGCCTAGCAACGCATATAAGTGTTATTAATCCATAACACATATAAATGTTGGCAATTGAAAATTTTAAGTGTTACTAAATCGCTGTTATGGTGTAGTGTTAAAAAACAATAATACTTAAAGGATTGATGTTTTGTGTTGGGTTGACTAGAAAGGAGGTCGGTTGTGGCTGACAACCTAAATACCAAGTTATACTCATTATATTAGGTTCTTTATATATATGTACGTGTGTACATGTATATGTATATGTGTATGTGTATGTGTGTGTGTGTGTATTCATATATAAGGGTAAGATCAAGAGCACCTCAAACAGTGCAACACCCCTTACCCCTTTAGCCCCCTGATTTCCAACACACATCCTGATTTCTCTATCCTTCCACTGACTTATTTTACTATAAATGAGTGGTGGAAATATGAGGGCAAAAGGGGTTTTCCATTTTTTTGGTGTTGTTGAACTCTCCTCATATATATGTATATATATAGGAACGTTCTATGACATCCTAATTTCCTAGCACTCCATTTACATCAGAATTATAGCCATTCATTTATAGTTAAATAAGTTAGTGGGAGGAGAGAGAATGAAGAATGTGTGGTGGACATCGTGGTGGCTAATGGGTGTTGTACTGTTTGTAGGTGCTCTTGATCCTACCTAATATATATGTATATATATATAAAGCATGCTCTATGTCGCATCTATTTCCGAGTGCCCCAGTTGCCCCTCAATTTTTATATTTAAACAAGTTAGTGAGAGAGAGATAGTGAGAGGAGAGAAAAACGAGAATGTGTGGTGAAAATCATGAGGGCTATAGGGGTGTTGCACTATTTAGGGTGCTCTTGATCTTATATATATATATATATATATATATATATATATCATACACACACACGGTGTGTGTGTGTGTGTGTGTATATATATATCACAAAAAATCCATAAGTGAAATATTTTGTGATAGTAGCTTCAATGTGTTGTAATAATGAGCAATTTGTCACAATGAAGATAAACATATCATTTTAAATATCCTTAGTCAAAATTTATAGAAAGTTGATATCAGTATACCTCTTAAGACTAGAGTACGTAACACTCTCTGAATGTTTGATAATGTATTAAGCATAAATAATAGTGGACCAAGGGGTTACATAATGATAATTATTGGATACTGTAACTACCTAGTCTGTAGTTTTGGTTGATCAATATAACTAAGGCCACATAGAGAATATCAAGCTAGATACATTACATAGCTCTCTCAACTTGAGAATACTACCGAACATTAACATGAAAACTCCACTTTGGTTATAATTAATCATGAAATGACTTCCATCAAATAGCTATAAATGGGTCTGAATTAAAGCGGTGCATGTAAAACATTAAGTAATAGAGAATTCGTCTCCTCAATGGTATGATGTTAGTAGTACGGTTAATGTAGTCGACACAAATTCAATATTTTTTATTAGAGCAGTTTGATTAGTAGTAGTAGTTATTATCGAATTAAAAATTTGTGTTCAAACCATATAAGTTAAATATGGACGATATAGGTGTTTTGACGAATACCATGTTCCATAAGTCTTACTCTAGTATATTCTTGATGTTGTTAATTGGTGTAGATAGATGTTATTGAAATTTATGATTCAAATATTTGTAGAGAAGGAAAGAAATTGATTGATTGTCAATCAATTAATTGGCTCGTATATGGAAAGATATAAGAAGAAGTTTTCTTTTTGGAAGAAAAATAAAGGCCAATCAATCAACTAATGAAGAATCCATTTACTCAGGGAAAGAGATTGAGACCATGATTGCGCCAACCATTTATGCTCCAATCAAATCAAGGAAGATATTATATTTATTTTTCTTCATGTCCAAGTAATCTAGAAACTTCTCTTATTTATCTCCAAGAAATCCCTCTATATAAATATGGGTCATGTTATTGTATGAATGCAAGTAATCCACCATTAATCTTCTCTATATTGTAATCTTATGTACTCATTTCTTCATTAAGAAATAAAAGTTGTTGGGTCTCCGTGGACGTAGATATTCATATCCGAACCACATTATATTGGTGTGACTTTTCCTCTCTTTTCTGTTTTGTTCTCTCTATAATTTATGCCACTTGATTTTATTTTTTGGCACTGTTGAAATTGTTGACAGACTATATCATTGGGTTTATTCGTATTCCGCTGCCCAAATATTGCACTACAGACTAGTATCGGAGCTAGTTGTCCTATTCAAAGACTTTTTTAGCCATGTCAAATTCCACAAAGAATAACGGTGGTAGAAGCGCTACAAATTACGGAGTTGCTAGATTTGATGGAAAACGGGATTTTGGCACATGGAGATTCAGAGGGATAGAAAGCGAAGAGTTTTGAGGCTCACTCAAACTCAATACATCGAGAAAGTCCTATCTCGATTCGGTATAGGGAATGCTAAACTGGTGGCTACTCCATTAGGCTCTCAATTCAAGCTATCCAGAGATATGTGTCCCACATCGGATGCATACAAAAGGGATATGTGTAATATTCCTTATTCTAGTGCGGTTGGAAGCCTTATGTATGCTATGGTATGCACAAGGCCTGATTTAGCTCATGTAGTTGGTGTTGTTTGTCGATATATGTCTAACCCAAGTAAAAAGCATTGGCAAGCAGTGAAGTGGATACTCAGATATCTTTGTGGCACTTCTTCAGTTGGCTTGTTATATGGTGGAGTAGATGGAGACATCTCTCTTAGAGGATACTGTGATTCAGATTATGCTGGGGATAGAGATAGACGGAAGTCGGTGTCGGGCTATGTTTTTACACTTGGCATAGGCCTGATTTCGTGGAGATCAAAGTTGCAGTCTATCGTAGCTTTGTCGACTACCGAAGCAGAGTTAATATCGATTATGGAAGAAACAAAGGAAGGATTGTACTTACTTCAGTTGTTGGATGATCTTTCAGCAGAAGTTGAGCTATTTTCAGACAGTCAGAGTGCGATTCATCTTGTTGAGAATCTGGCTTATAGTTCACGGACGAAGCACATTGATGTTAGAGGTTTCTTTCTTATGTTTGAGGAAGAACGAAGCAAGATCAAATTATTGAAGGTGGGTACTTCAGATAATCCTTCAGATATGATGACCAAGTCACTTCCAAAGGACAGGTTTGAGCATTGCTCAAACTTGATCAGTTTGCTTCTTGTTACTTGATCGCTATGGGGCGTTGGGCCTAACAACTTCTATGCCGATTGTTGAAGATGAGATGATGAAGAAAGATTGTCATATTTGAATCAAGGTAGAGTGTTGAAATTTATTACTCAAGTATTTATAGAGAAGGAAAGAAATTGATTGATTGTCAATCAATTAATTGGTTCGTATATGGAAAGATATAAGAGGAAGTTTTCTTTTTGGAAGAAAAATAACAGGCCAATCGATCAATTAATGAAGAATCAATTGACTTAGGGAAAGAGATTGAGACCATGATTGCATTAACCATTTATGCTCCAATCAAATCAAGGAAGATATTATATTTATTTTTCTTCATGTCCAGGTAATCTAGAAACTTCTCTTATTTATCCCCAAGAAATCCCTCAATATAAATAGGGGTTATGTTATTGTATGAATGCAAGCAATCCACCATTAGTCTTCTCTCTATTGTAATCTTATGCACTCATTTCTTCATTGAGAAATAAAAGTTGTTGGGTCTCCGTGGATGTAGGATATTTATATCCGAACCACGTTATATTAGTGTGTCTTTTCCTCTCTTTTCTGTTTTTGTTCTCTCTATAATTTGTGCCTCTTGATTTTATTTTTTGGCATTGTTGAAATTGTTGATAGACTAGATCATTGGGTTTATTTGATAGACTAGATCATTGGGTTTATTCGTATTCCGCTTCCCGAATCTCTGATTTTGCACTACAGATGTCATTACAAGGGACCACTTAGAATAGTAAAATTGAATTTTTACTCAAAACACATAAGTGATAAATCCATCATAACTGTCAAACCACTAACCAAAGTAATGTGTAAATGTTAATATTTGAATTATTTGATATTAGATTGAATATACAAATATCAATTAAAAACAGTAATACTTAATACTCTGGATACCATATGATTTCACAAAATATAATTTTTATAAATTTAACATATTAACTAATATTTCTAGAATATATATTATATAATTTATTTAAATTATCATAGAAAATTGTGCATGCATAACAGTTATACATGTAAGATTTGGTATCCATTATCGATGTACATTTGAGTTAGATTTAAATGTAAAACTATCGATAAAGTTTGAGAATGCAAATGTGTGCATAAGCCTATGAGAATGGTCGAATATAAAGGGGAAATAGGAGATGTGTGATATTTCAATATGTAGATCCGGATTTGTAGAGAAATAAAAGGCAAAAGATTAGATCTAGATCTCATTTTATTCCTCTCCTTTTCTTTTCTTGCATGAACTGACTACCCTCACCATTTTAGAACCGATTTCGCTCTAGCTTCCACTATCCCTTCCACCACAAGATTCAAGCCATCTTCCCTCTTTATTTTTTTAAATGAAACTCATACTAAATCAAATAGAATGAAATGTATGTAGATCTTTTCAATCGGTACTATAAGGGATTGAATTAGATTCGGCTTTCAATTGAACATTCAATGTGTTATTATAGGCTACTTCTATGATAAAATTTAGTTCGTATAGATTTTATGTATGTACCCGTCTAGCTATTATATATGATTATGTTAGAATTATAAATTATTATATCGTTAATCATATATGTGTGTTGTTAATTTACATACGAGTATGTTATATAAAAATAATTGTATATGTTATCATTTTTGTTCATGGTTGTAATATAAAAACATTTAGAGTTAGTATTTTAAAAAGTATTTTGAATTTGAAGTTTTGAATATATATATATATATATGTAACTTTTTTTAATAAATCCTATACATGGTTGGTTGCATGCATTTTAAATTTAAAAAATTATATTCATTTACATTTATTTTATTTACAACTAAATATTTTATGTTAATTAATTTAATATTAATCTGATATTGTTTGTTAATATATATGTATATGCATTGTGAATAAATATGCACATATTTTATAAAGTAATAACATATGAAAACGATTACTATATCTCTATATATCAATATAGAAAATATAAAACTAAAATAAAAACATATCACTTAATTCGCAGGGGTTAATAGAAAAAATCATTTGTCAAGTCTATGTTATGGCTAAAAAAAATATAGTGTATAAATATATTTTATTCTATATATAGTTATACAATATTACATATTAATTAAAGTTTTATATTATATATATATATACACTATTATACGCATTTTAAAACATAAAATTATATTTTATATACCCATACGTACATACATATATATATATATATAATTTTATAAATTAATTCTAAAATATTCAAATTTGAATTTGTGTTTTAAAATGATATTTCAAATCCATATCTAATTCGAATTTGAATTTTCCTTAAAGAATTTTTAAACTATTTACATTCAAATTTACAGAATGTTTTTACATATAATTATAAAGATATATTTTAATATATTTTTATTAATGGTTGTCTTGGAAATACAAACTTTTGGTATGACCGTGAATTCCCCAAATACACATATACATAACTTTTAACTATTAAATTGTTATTTTAGTGATTTGATTTCCCTATTAATTAAGATAAAATCTCCTTACGATCCAGACACGTTCAAATAAATGTCCTTCAATATCCCTTAAAAACCAAATATAATAATACATTTTCTTTACAAATTCAAGCTGCATATCATCGAATAATAACAAATTTCAGAGTATTTATAAATAGGATCTAATAAATTTCTATTACAAAATCGTTCTTCACTATTTAATAATATAAATAAAAAGAAAAATTCATTAAAAAAGATGTTGGAAATTAGAAATAAATATTCAAAATAACAACATGTACTTTCCATAGAGAAATATAGATACTCATGCAAATCATTTATTCTTTAATATATTATACATACATAGTTTGTAAAAAGACAATTTACGAGAAAAAAATATGGCATGATCACGCTCGAAACGCATGTCGTAATGCTCGTATAAATCAATTTAGACTTTCTAGGTTGGATAAGACCTATAATGACCTTTTATTTTTCAAATTTATCTATTTAACACGTACGCATGCTAGCCCAGTTATAAATTAATCTACGTTTATAAGTTCTTTACTAGCTACATTGCAAAATGCCTAGCGGATCTTTGTCAATTTATTATTACATCTCTCATTGCCATTTATTGTCGTTTAAAAGAGTTATTTTAATAACTTAAACAAAATAAAATTTATTTTCTATGTCATTTATCAAATGAATGCTTTAGTGGTTGATATTTGGCATGTCATTTTACAAAATTCTACTCTACCAAAACATGTTTTATCAAATACTACACCCGAGACGTATATTTAGGAGGGACCACAAATTAAATTACCATGCTACCTTCCTGAATTCCTCCAATTATCCACATATACGCTGTTCTAGTATTTTTGATTAAAAAAAATAGTTTTTATCATAATAGCCAAACTCAACATTTTAACATTGAAATAGTTTCATTTTTCATGTATGTTATGTCATGGTGTAAGTTCTATATTTATAAAGTTTCATGTGATCTAAAATGATGTAACATCAAAAGTAGATGAACGAACGTAGAATGAATGGTAGTAAAAGAATATGAAAAATTGAAAATATTGCCCTTTAGCAATATTATCATCCAATAGAGAATAAGTTCATTACCGTTAGCATCAAAAGTTCGTACAACACCTAAAGAGTTCAGCAAAAAACTAAAATGATGAAATAAATGGGCGATGAGGATAACAACAGTAGAAATGAAGTAGATAAAAACATAGGAGTTTATATGGTTCAATATTATTGAATTTGTGTTCATTTTGAATGGTCTGAATATTCTATTGTAGTGTTGAGATTTTCAAATCCCTTGATTGGTATAAATCTGAAGCGTGCAAAATAAAATAAACAAGCAGTGAAAAACATCCATTTCTCTCCAAATGTAGCCAACATTTGTTTATGTAGGAGTCGAAAATATCTAGGAAAAGTTATAGAGATGTTGTAGAAGAGGTCTGGAGGTGCCTGACTTATGAATTCCCAAAGTAGAAATATGTACAAATCATTTTGGTAGGGATCAGTAACGATCCCACAATTTTAGAGGGGCCATAGTGCTATCCGTTATGTGTGACCCCTTTTGTGTCTCTAATGATCTACCAAAGTGTCATGCGGTTCTACTTTGTCGTCGGAGAGATATGGTGTGTGTTGTTAGTTGAGGTTGTACCATTCTACTGGTTAGTCTCGAATTGGTAGTTCTCGGATAATGTTCTACTAGGCACGTTCGATCATTGTCTCATGATGCTATCCGGGCTTGAAATCTAAGCCTTCGTACTATCTCTCTTGGCTATTAACCTTGATAATCATCGAATCGGGTCAATTCGAATAGCTAGAAATTACTGGTCACAAAAGATGGGTAACACTTGTCTTTTAAAGTACGTCTTATGTTAACATAATGTGCTTTATATTACAGTAAGTCTTGACTGCTCGAGCAGACTCAATGTCGCTCTTCGCAAATAGTCGTTTTACTTTCACTGATGGTTTAATCCATTTGTTAAATTCTAGCCATCTAGATTGGATCCAATCTGGAATTCACAGATGAACACTTAACTTTTGTCGACTCAAGAAATGAACCTTTAGTTGTGTCCTCTACGAACACCTAAGTGTAAGTAGGGATGTTGCCAGTGTGGAATCGTGTATGTACTCATACTCACATATGTGGTTTTGTGCGATACACTTGGAATTCTTATAAATAACATATGAGAATGCATACATATGAAGGAATTTGCGTTAGTTTTCACAACACATTGGTATCCATAATTACTTATGTCCTTATGTTGCATACACATTCATAATTCAATGCATATATATATGTTTCTCTAACCTTTCTCCTTATCATACGATTGAATCAAAACATACCCTCGCCTCTTTTAAAAAATCCACCAAGCCAAACTCACGCCTAACCATTGTTGATGTTTGGATCAATTGTGATTCCTAACTTGACGCTTCTTGATTCTTGGTATTGCCATAAATAATTTTAATCACGTCGTATGCAAATAGGATCATTGAAATTCGAACTAAGATAATAATTCGGACATGCACACATGATAGATCATAAAATGAACTATGGACATATGGATGAAAAATCGAACGCCGATTTTCAATCTCAAGTTTTGATAAAACTCCATGATCCAATCTTAAAGAGGGTGAAATGATCAACGATAACAGTCACACTTGTTATAAACTGAATCTCATCATGACTTACCGTAGAATCTGATTAAATTGCATGCACACATATAACACTGCACTTTTTGCAATAATCTACACTAAGCACATGGGTTGCGGGTTAATCACACTGACTATAACTATTTATAAGTATAGTAAATTACGGGTCTAAGAAGATCTGATCGACTCAAAGCCCAGGATGACAAAAGAACATAAGAAGATCCATAACCTAACCTGTCATCATGCAAATCGAGTTGTAGGACAAGCTATCACCGGACATCTGAAGAGACAAGCCTGCCTCCACATGTAGATCAACATGAAGGGTCACATCGAATGGATTGACGTGGATGGTAATAATCAAGAGAACAAATAGAGGGTTCATTTCATGTTGAGGGAGCTCCACATCAAGAAGGGGAGGGCTCTCTTGGGGCTGAAGAGATAAGTCGATGAAGAAGTAGTTCTTCCTGCTCCAAGTACATTGAAAGGAGTGGCGATTTTGGAAGGTTCGGTGGACTCAGTTACGTTGAGAATCGATGAACCATTGCTGACAAAAATATGTATGAAACATGGTAAATCCTCAAAAGATGTGTGAGTGCTTGAGCAAGAAGATAGAGTACATAAGACTTGAAGGTGCACATGACATGTAATAGGTACATGTGTACCATGTAATGCATGCCTCCATTTTGTCCATTCATCTGGAGATGCTGGATTTTATGAGACTAGCTCTGACATAATTTGATCCAAATAGTTATGCTTTATTTCTCGAAACATACTTGTTATACATAGAGAACCAAGGTCGAGAGCCTATTGGATAGGATGTAAGATGTGTGTGTGTGTGTGTACATATATTAATTTTCAAGTGTCGGAGCACTGCCATATTACTTACTCATTTGAATGCTTTGGCCAGCTGCTGTGTTATTCTCGGTGTATGGAATAATTAAGGAATTTCAAGCACAATTGATTTTTCATGTGTTACCCACCTAAAATTGTGCAGCGTTGGATCAAAGGAAGTAAGCGTGATTGGCATGTATTTGTGTAACTCCTAGCCAATTGAGTCGTAAGCTCTAAACTAACATGGAGTTTGATTTGTTCTGGCAATCCTCCGAAGGCCATCAACCAAGAATATATAGAGAGGGTGTTCACTTGGAGGGAAATTGCTCTCGAGTTGCAAACACCAATTTTCGATCGTCTTCTTCACATAGTTGATTTACAGAGAGAAGGTCATTTGATCGATCATGATAGTGATGAAGTGTTGGTTTAGGAGGAGACTGGAGTAGAAGATGAAGGAGAAGGAGAAGGAAATGCACCCTCGAGGTGCCCCCAATTGAGGAGGGACCAGAAGGAAATCAAAGAGGCGTCGGAGATAGAGATGCGGTTCGTGATGAAGAAACCGATCAAGGAGATGAAGTGCCATACACTCTTCTTCCTTTTCTGCTAATAGAACCTAGACTAATGCAAGCTTCAAAGTCCATATCTCCCACTTTAATCACAGAAAAAGAGAGATCAATAAAAATTGAAGCGAAGTTAAAAGAGCTTGATGAAATTCATCTAGAACCGCACATATATGACGTTTAGGACGTTAATATCGAGAGCTCCCTTTCAAGATCAAAGGCAACTTCGATACCGAGTATCAGAGAGAGAACTCCTTTAAGCAAGTTGAAAATGGTCCATTCAGGAGACATTAGGACACACGCTCATTAAAATTGCACGACACAACACTTGTTCATGCGTTAACGAATTGTTCCTGCTCAAGATTTCCTTTGTGAAGGTACAGTGGGAAGAGAGGAAGACATGGACAAAGGAGCCAAAGACTTTGGCCACGTTGACGTGGGTAAGAAGTTCAACGGTAGTACAATGGAATATGATACATGTCGTCATTCCTTAAGATTTAGGAGATATATCACTCTCGCTAATAAGGTGATAGCCATGGTTATGACAATAATCGATGCTTGAGGTCGCCACCTTCGAAGAAGCAGCTAAGTGATTCAGATCTATGAAGGAATTCTAAAAGTACAGGGAAATCTATCGTGCCCACGCCTCCTCTTTGAAACTTTCCCTACCACTACAATCACCAAGATATTCTAGCTTTAGTCGTCGGAGTGTAAGGTCAGATGTTACTAAAAGATCGTTATTCTTTGAGAGGAAGATGTAAAGCTTAGAATCACACCACGAGCCTACCTTACCTCCAAAGATTAGGTTAGAGAGATTAAGTCCAACTTCCCAAATCTACACTTTGTTTGCACCAACAATGCACCCAATTTCGAGGGAGGTTGACTAAGAACTACAGATATGATGTTTTATGTTTATAACCAGTACAGAGTGACCATAAAGCATGCATAGAAATTGCTGGAGATAATCAAGAAGTGGGAAGTTGAGATTAAGGGTTTGAAGCTTGAATATAACATGGACTAAGAGACTTAATAAGGAAATGAATGAGTGTAAGCAACAATTGGACGAGGACTACAAGATAATGGCCGAAATAATAGATGATGCTACACAAGCTTAGAACTGATTTTGGGAGGAATTAGGTTATTCCTCTCGTAAGATGACTTCCCTTGAAAATGAGTACAATCTCCTCACAATTGAGAATGAGAAGATGAAGAAAGAGCTTGAGAAGCTTAGAAAAGAAAGATCTACCAGTAAAGATAAAGCTGAATTGACCATGAGGGTGAAAAAAGTAGCCAAATAAATAATCAAATTTGTACTTAACTAGGTCGAAGAATTTAGAAATAAATTTGAGGTTGATCTCGATGAACTTAGAGCTAAAGTTCAAGAAGCACTAAGGAACAAGGATAATCTCAACTCAAATATAATGAGGTTTTATGCCCAGGTTATCCACAATCGCAGCTTGCCTTAACTAAACAAATATGTAAAGACATTTATCATGGCTTAAGAGCGATTCTTGGATGATGAGGCCTTCTATACTACCATTGACAATGTCAATGAGGAGGAGCTAATGACCAGATACTTGAAGGGTGATGAGCCAAGGATTTTAAAGGAAGGCTTGTGGATATAGAGAAGAGGAGGAGGAAGAGGAGGCAATGGGGTCAGCTTCGCAAAATGGCTAGACTATTGCAACCAAAAGTGTCGTGATTTCTCATGATGTTATCTCGGTGGGACAATCGTCAAGTCAATACACTTTTTCCCAAACTACCATCATCACAATTGTTGGTGTAGGAGTTCCTTCTTTCTAACAAGCTACCATCGATCTCGGTTATGATCTCGAGAATCCTGATCTTGGTCCTAAGATTGCATTATATCCAATTGTTGAAGGCAAGCCTCCAACTGAATGCGAGGAGCATGATACTGGAGGTATATCCATTTTTCTCCAACCTGTGAATGGATGATAAAGGCTTACATAGAAGTCGTTTCTATTTCCGTGGAGTTATCATAGAAAGAAAAGAGATTAATTGTGCTTGGTTGATACAAGTACTCAAGCCACAAAGACGTCGATAACTGCTCTAATTATCCTATTTTATAGATCTTTAATTGCCCCCACTTAATACTTTGATGGAAAGCAACGTCAGGGACGACTTTGTTTACGTACCCTTCATGAAAGCTGAATTTGAGGATATAGAGTCAGTGATAGAGCCGAGCGAGATTATTAGGCTAGGAGGGAGTGATCCCATAAGGAAGTACAATATAAGGACGATGCTCGATAAGACTGAAGAAATGAAGGCTACTAGAGAGGAGAACAGTAAAATCGAAGTGGAAAAGAAAGTTATGAAAGAGGTACAGAAGGTAACATTTGACTCTCAACTTTGACTCTGATTCCGATAGGAGAGTTAGGAAACAATGGTGGTGAAGAAGATTCCAACTCTAAAAACGGGTTTAAACTCATCATTGATTCCAAGGACACTCCTACGAGGAGGATGACATGTGTTAATGGTAATGACAGTGGGACGAAAAGGAAGATGGCACCAGCCAGAGGTAAGTCGCCAAAGAAGAACCCTGCAGAAGGGAAATGAGGTGATTAGTGGAACAAGATTTTAGTGATGTAGATGCTTTTTTTTGGCCAAATTTGTGATAGTACAACCCTTCCTTTTTTATTTCATCTCATAACTGGTGTATCTTCTTGCAGGAAAGCCATTGTGAATAAAAGTTGGATTTTCTTTTATTACGTGAGTTTTGCCTAAATGCTTGAGATTTAGACACTTTCCATTTAATGTACTTGCACCTAGTTAGTCGTCGTTACACTTAAACTTATATTGGTTGCTTAAGAGTTCGAGCATTGGCTTGGAAGACCACTCCAAAAGCCTTCTTTCAGTCATGGCTTTAGGTCGTGTAGCTCACCGTTGGAAAGTTCCACTCTCAAGACCTCCTTGAGATCATGACCTTAAGTCATGTGGGACTTTGAGTTTGCAGCTTCACCCTTTAGATCTCCTTTCGATCGTTGATCGTCGGTAATTTTTAGGGTTAGGAGTTCTACTCTCGAGAGTTGGTTTCGATCTTTGATCCCAAGTGGTGCAAAACTCCGAGTTGTGGGTTCCACTCTCGAGTTCTCCATTCGATCGTTGGACCTAAGTTTTGTGGAACTAGGATCGTGAGTCCCACTCTCAGGATCCCCTTTGGAGTGATCTCATTTCTGTATTATTCAAATTTTGGGAACTTCGCTCTTGAGATCCCTTTTTGGTTGTTGATCTCAAGTCGTGTGAAGTTCAAAGTTGGGCGTCATGGTCAATCCTTTATACTCACCCGTTGTTGGTTAGGGATCGAGTTTTGGACATCATTTGTTAGTTATTTTTACTCTCCCTTCATCTTTCTTGGGTTAGAATTGGCCAAACGAATGGTCATTGCCACATTCGCTTAGGTAGGAGTTTGTTTCCCCATGTTTGGAGACAAAGTGTTGGCAGTTGGATACTTAAGTCATGAACATTGCGAGTTATTTATACTCGACAACGTCATTTTTCAAGGTTCGAGTTAGTTGGTGGGTGGTCGATTCACAAATTATTGTTGGAGCCCGTTGGTGGACTCTAAAGCACAAATTGACACCATGCACTAAGGCATCATATCCATTTTGTATAGCACTCGTGTATACAAGTAGTTCGTATCATAACTTAACCTACTATGAATAATGGATGATCATCAGGAGCACAATTTGGCAAGTGAATTGATATATTGAATTCATCTTTTATTGCATTATGCTCGATGGCTTGGAGGCTGAGTCGATGGGTGGACTCCTAAGCATGTTGGAGCATAAGAAGGTCATGTCATATCCATTTGGAACCATACACTGCTTGACGAATTGCAAGCTAAGTCTATAGATGGACTCTTAAGTATGCCTGAACATTACATATCACATCCATCAGACTTGTGTCCTTTCCCCAATATAAAGGCAAGACTTAGATTCCCGAAGGTTAAATTGCACTCATTATCGTTGCACTATGTTGGCCTAGTGGTGGACTATGAAGGTTTCTATTGGAAACTGATTAAGGCTACTTGCATGCTCCATACAAGATTTTATCTAAGTCCATGTCATGTCAACAACTCAATCTGTATATGAAATAAATTTTATAATTGAAGAGTTTATTGAAATGAAATAAGCAAAAAAGTCTATGCTGAACATAAATCTAAAAAATAAAATAAAATATGTGGCACCGCTTATCCAAATCACTTAATCTTGCTTCAGCTTTGTCAAGCTGAAAGTCAATCTTTGGGGATCTAGTTTATGATCAAAATCTTTTTGGGTCATCACTCTTTATAGGCATTGAAAGATTCTGGAGCTTCATTTGGAGGAGCTTGTTTTTATTTCTATAGTTTCCTTTGGTGGATAATCTCTCCAATACCATCCTTTAAGTGACGGCAGTCGTTCAGGTTATAGCCGTACATTTCATGGAATCCACAATATGTTGCAGATTGTTTTCCCATCTCTATTGATTCTTTAAGATCAATTTTTTGACATTGGAATGTGCTGCAATTTTTTAAGTAAATGGCTTCGATGGAGTTATTGAATAGAGTGTAATTATCATATGATGAAAACCTCGGTCGCTTGTTGGAATCCTTCATTTTGTCACGATCCCTCCATTGTTGCCCCTTAGTTAGATTTATTTTGAATATCAACATTAATTTTCATGGAAACTCTATTCGGTTTGCATGATCTCAGCATTACTTAGATATAGTCAAATTTCTACCTATAGGGATGACAACCACTAACACCGTTCCTACGTGATTTTTCTTGACAAACGTATTAGTTCGCCTTTTCGTAAAAGCGTTCTAGTGTTTTTGGAGGCGTCTTATCGAGCCATTCACCGAAGTCAATTTTAGGATGGATTCCTTTGATAAATGCAACAAGAATGGATCTTTCTAAGGGTCATCAATCTCAACTAATGCATTATTGAAATATTCCAGAAATCTCTTGAATGATTCCCCAGCTCTTTGGAAGATATTAGATAAGGGCATGATGTCTTTGGTTTTGGTGGTATGCCTGCAGAATTGGTTTAACAGCTTTTTCGCGAGTTTATCAAAAGTGAATATAGTTCTCGACGGGACTCGAGAGAACCTTAACAAGGCTATTCCTTGAAGAAACATAGGGAAGCATTTACACTATAGTGCATCTGTAGTGCGACCTGAGATCATATGCCATTCGTATTTATTCGAGAAGTGCCGAGGATTGATCTTTCCTGAATAAACAGGAATATTGGACATATTGAATCATCTAGTCTATTCGGCATTCAAGACATCTTCTGTGAAGGGGTTTTGCCTCGGATCGGTTTTCTAATCATCGTTGGCTTGACCCTGCGACACTCTTATGATCGGCAGATCATGGCGATGAGATCAGGAGTTGGGATCTCCATTGTATTCTGACGGTTGTGATCCAACTCTCTATGGTGTCTTCAGTGGTGCCTCATAGATTAAATAACATCATTTTTGATTTTGTGGAGGTTGAACAAGAGAAGTGTGGTTATGATTGACATTAGAAATTTTGGGGACCAAGTTTTGGATTGTGATGGCATAAGGCTCCTACTGGGGAATTCGAGGCTAACCCTTAGGGAGGAATTGGTATCGAACTAGGAATAACCAAGTTGGTTCATCCCTTAGTGATGATGTCTCCTATGCCACCTTCCAATAGTTTCTTTTGGTTTCTTTGTCTCGTTCTCCAGCTGTAATTAAGTAGCGGAAGCATTAGACCTTGAAGTTGTGACCACATCGAGTGCGACAAGGGCTTGAGCTTAGAAGGTAGTTGCTGGATAATGATATCATCATGATTAGGGGTTAGCGTTTGGTTGGTTTGGTTTATCCAATGACAAAATTTGTCAAACCAACCTAAAACCAATAAAGATGAAAACTAAACCAAACCAGCCAAATTAAGTTTGGTTGGTTCAGTTGGTTATCCGATTAAACCGAACTAAAAATATTTTACACTATGTGTTTCAAATATTCACTATAATTTGAAATAAATTATAAATTTATAATTTTTATGCTTACTAATATTAATTTTGACACATAGGTGATGACTAAAATATACTTAAATAGCTAAACTAAAATAAAATACTTATTGTAATATCGATATCTTTGAATATATAGTAAAAGTTCGGTTAATATGGTTAAACCGATAACCGAACTTAATATTTTTTTGGGCCGATTACAAACCGATTTAATTTCAAAACCGAACCAAACCGACCAAAATAAATTGGTTTGGTTGGTTTATTTGGTTTAACCGAATAATGCTCACCCCTAATCATGATCAACACTTGAAGGACCTGTAATACATGAACTTTTCTTTTTCACCATTGTATCAAGCTTCCTGTGTAGATCTATGATGATTTGAGAAACACTAAAGACTCGCAAGAGTAGAAAACCGAAAAACTGAGTTTTTCTTAATGAAAACACTAGAGATTCGGCGTTGTTGTGTCTACATCCGTTTGGAAAGTTTTTAATATTTTATTGTTGTTTTGAAAGTTTCAATGTCCCGGATCAGTATGAGTCCCAAGCATACAAAATAAAGCAAATAAGTAGCCAAAAGGTATATTTCTCTTCAATGCAATCGCTAAAAACATCCGAGATAGGTTGGAGAGACGTTGTAGTAGAGTTTGGAGGGGGGCTGGCCCATGAATCCCCTAAGTAGGAGAGAAGTACCAATCCCTTTGATAAGGATCGGTATTGATTCCTCAAATTTAGAGGGATCATGATACGACCTGTTATGTGGGAACCTCTTGATGTCTTTGATCTTCTCCCAAAATTTCATGTGGTTTTGCTTCGTTGTTGGAGAGATATGGTATGTCGTCGATTGAAGTTGTACTATGTTGCTGGCTCATCTCAGACCGATCCCTCACTTGATGAGCTCTCAAACAATGTTCTGTTATGCACGTTCGACCTTTATCTCATGATGTAATCCGGGATTGATATCCGGATCTTTGTTCTATATCTCTACCCTTGTAACCTTAACGATCGTCGAGTCACACCAATTCGAATAGCTGGATATGACCGGGCATGAAAACGGATACCAGTCACTAAAACAGATATTGTTTTCATCATGTACCAAGAACTAGGATCTCATGTGTCCACCTCTGAAATAAAAAAATTGGTCAACATCCTCGTTCTGCTGTGATTCAAGATATTTTTATAAAATAAAAAACGATTCATTTTAGGAATCTGTGTATGCTACAACAACAGTAGCGTAAACACAATGGATGCGCTAAACAAGACGAAAATTCCCTTGTTTAAACTTGGAAAATGACAATAAAAATGGATGTCCAAATCAAATATGAATGATTCCTAACTATCAGATGCCATATGGACAGCCATTGAAATGTCCGGCCTTCGATTGATAACATTATAATCATTAGGGAAAAAAAAGGGGAATAAATCAATCAAGCAACATTCAGTTCAGATTCTTTCTGCCTTAAAATACTCTAGACGGCGAGAGGGCATAAAAATGGTCAATACAAAGCGGTTGGGCGACAGTACTACAAAGCATAATATTATATACAACTTGTCCGATATTCATAACATGTGGAATCTAACTCTGTAATGTCGTATACTGTTTATAGCTCATTTTGGCTTAGGTAAATTCATCAGTGTCTTGTTTACGGTTGCCATTCAACTATGTTTATATATATATATATATATATATATATATACATATATACATACATACATATATATATATACACATATATATATATATATATAAACACACACACACGAGAGCACACTAAACAGTGCAGCACCCCAAATACCCCTCAATCTCCACCAAGTATTTCCTTTTTTCTCTGCTTCTACTCACTCTCTCACTACCCACTTACATTCTTTAATATAAACGGATGGTGGAAATCAGGAGGCATTCGAGGTGCTCTATTTTTTGGGTTGCAACTGAACGCTTGCCTATATATATATATATATATATATATATATATATATATATATGTTGTATATAACGTTGTTATATACACAATTATATGATTTTTGTTTGATGATAACAACCAAATATGTATTATTATAAATGTATTTGTACTGTACTGCTTTATATACACACAACATACATAAATATAATATTTCTATTTAAATAAAATACAACTGTACTAAAATTTAGATATTCACAGTATTTTATTTGAATAGAATATTTTATTTCAATATCAAACACTACAAATTTTATACTCCACTATTTGTACATCTCTGCATTGCAATACATTTCATACTCACAGTTTCTCATTCAACACTCATATACATTTTACACTCAGTTGTACATTTTCATCTATACATACACTGTTACAAACACTCTTTAACTGACACTGTTCTTGACTTCATTCTCTGTCTTCACAGCATATAATCATGCAAGAAATTTGTTTTTGGGCACAACAAAATTGGCAACTGTTAGACCCAAAAGTGGTTCTAACACCCAAATTGATTAGAAACAAGATTATATGAGACAATAATAAAAATAAACATGTGGAATCTAACTCTGTAATGTCGTATACTGTTTATAGCTCATTTTGGCTTAGGTAAATTCATCAGTGTCTTGTTTACGGTTGCCATTCAACTATGTTTATATATATATATATATATATATATATATATATATATATATATATATATATATATATATATAAACACACACGAGAGCACCCAAAACAGTGCAGCACCCCAAATACCCCTCAATCTCCACCAAGTATTTCCTTTTTTCTCTGCTTCTACTCACTCTCTCACTACCCACTTACATTCTTTAATATAAACGGATGGTGGAAATCAGGAGGCATTCGAGGTGCTCCATTTTTTGGGTTGCAACTGAACGCTTGCCTATATATATATATATATATATATATATATATATATATATATATATATATATATATGTTGTATATAACGTTGTTATATACACAATTATATGATTTTTGTTTGATGATAACAACCAAATATGTATTATTATAAATGTATTTGTACTGTACTGCTTTATATACACACAACATACATAAATATAATATTTCTATTTAAATAAAATACAACTGTACTAAAATTTAGATATTCACAGTATTTTATTTGAATAGAATATTTTATTTCAATATCAAACACTACAAATTTTATACTCCATTATTTGTACATCTCTGCATTGCAATACATTTCATACTCGCAGTTTCTCATTCAACACTCATATACATTTTACACTCAGTTGTACATTTTCATCTATACATACACTGTTACAAACACTCTTTAACTGACACTGTTCTTGACTTCATTCTCTGTCTTCACAGCATATAATCATGCAAGAAATTTGTTTTTGGGCACAACAAAATTGGCAACTTTTTTAGTCATTCCAATAATGGTTTTAGTCATTCCAATAATGGCTAAATCAATTTTAACATTTCCAGAAACCACAGAAAATCAAAGAACCATTTTGGACAAATATTTCAATGGTGTTTCCAGTATTACAGCATGAAATCAGTGACTTTTTTCTTCTAGGCAAAATGTATTCCAGAACATTATGAAGAAAGAAACAATCATATATTAGGCATGATTTCATCAGGGGATTTAATAGTGTATAGTTTTTTTTTAAAACAAATTTTTTTCTGGTTTCAAATCTTTCTAAATTAACCAGTGCATTTTCTTGACAAAATCAATATATGGTAAGCATTTTTCTTTAGACAAGAAGGCAGAATGGTTTTGGCAACAAATCAATCAGTACTTTGGAAACAATGTTTGGCAAGTTTTAAAGCACTCCAAATTTGAGCAAGTAATTTTCTGCAAAGAATTAAATTTGGCAAGAAAATATTTTCTACATGAACAAGAATTAATGGAGGGCATACATGACAGCTTTTTCATGCAAATTGGTCGAGCCAATTTAAAGACAAATGCATGGCGATAAAACTAAGCAAGCATTAATGGTGAATTAAGTTCAATGCACATCAGCTTGAAAAATTCTTTTTCTTCAAGGTGAAGAAGAAAGTGGCAACACAACTGCAGCAAAGCAAAACATATACATGCAACATCTCTGAATTCGAATGGGATTTTATGGCAACATCAAGTGTGTGTTCACACAGTGAAACCAAACGATTCAGATTAATTCTTATTTGGCAAGAGTTCAATTCTTTCCTGAAATGATTCTCTGTTTTAAACTGTTTTAATGGGAAAGAGATAATTGGAAAGTTTTTATTCCACGAAATCTGCTCAGTTTTTTTTTCACAGAAATAATTCATTTTTGGCAAGATATTTCAAAATGGTTTCTAGAATTACAACATACACAAAATTGGACAAAATTTTCAATGTTCATTTATATGTGCATGAAAGTCTCTTTTGTCAATTTAATGTTGCCAAAGAAATCAAATTAAGGAACAACATTTTTGGATAGTGTTTAATATATTTTCAGTTCTTTAATCAAGCATGGGATTGAATTTAGCAAAAATTATTTTCAGGAATCAACCAGTAAACAATTTCTTGGATAAATTTTTATTTGTTTCCTGTTTTAAACAAATGTGTGTACAGCATGCTTATCTTGCAGGGCAACAAATGATTTCCAGAAATTATTCATGATATGGAAAGCAATTAAAACAATTTTTGGGCAAGTCATTTCCAGAGACTAGTTCAAACTTGGTAAGAGAACAATTTCTGAATCAAACTTTAAGGTTTTCCAGAAACCAACCAAATTCAGCAAGAAATCAAATCAAACATTTTTTTTTTGATATCAAACTTGGCAAGAGATCAATCTGGTTCAATGCTGTTCACTATCACAATTTATTTTGGTATGCAAAGTTTGTTAAACTCAAGGGGCCAACAAAACAAATCCGAAATAAATTCATGGGAATTTCTATTTAAATGGCAACAAATCGAGCATGTTATTTATGCAAGAATTCTTCCAATCAAGCCATACAAATTAAGGCCGAATTTATCAGCAAAAGTAAAAGGGGAAACCGCAATCAACCAGGCAAGTCATTAAACGAAATCAGAGAGAGATTAAAGGATTTTCTAATCCTATTTATCACCAATTCATCATAGGCTTTTATGTATCGAAAAAAAAATACAAAAAAAATCTCAAGGGCATATCGAATAATCAAGCAATAATACTCACATCATTTTCGATCAGAAGTTTTTTCCCCAAATCGAAGCACTGAAAGCGTTCAACAACTCAAAAGCATCACTGAATCAATTCCATCAACAATCGAGATATCGCGATTTGGAGGAATCAGAAAAAAAACCCTAATTCCCAATTTGATCGAGGCCTCTATTTTTGAGTTCCAGAGCAAAAGAGAAAAGCATTGGGCTAAAGAATAGGAGGAGGCTGGCCTACTTTTCACTTGGCTAAGCCAAGCTTATATTTAAAAGGGGAAATTAATTTGTTTTTATTTTAGGGTTTTTCTTGTTTAGCTTTTTGTTGTATTTTGTTTTTGAAAATCAAGCAAACAGTTTCTAGTGTTTGTAAAATACTAAGAGATTCAGTCAGGGTGTTGACTGACAGTTGCTAGAGTCTGTAAAATCTAGGTTACTGGTTACAGGGTTGTAATCAGGGGAAATCTGATCGAGGGGATATCGATCAGTCTATGGTTTTGAGCGTAGGATTAAAATAGGAGCGAGGGGTTCGCGAGTGTACATGGTCTTGTATGCGGGATCTGTTCTTTTACCTAGTAGAAACCTTAGGAATGCAGCAGTAGTCAAGGTTTTACCGAAGCTGGGTATATCTTGTGTCATTTACTTTCTGCATTTTTGTGATCTGCTTATTATTATATATCCCATTAGTTTTTTAATTCATCTAAAAACTATGATAAACCCTATTCACCCCCCTCTAGGGTTATTTTAGATCCAACAATATATATACACACACACACACACACACACACCCCATGCACGTTCTCGTCCAATGATGCTTTCGTCCACGATACTGATCAGTTAGAAGAACACACACCGAATATGATTTTATAGTCCTATCTCGATTTTCCATGTGCCACCATTTACTTTCTAATTAATAATGCATCTATTGCCTAGGCCTAACGAGCAATCGTCCTTCTTCTCCACATTGATGCATCCAACTAAAATAAATTCACAACTGTTGTTGCTATCATCCAATGTGATGCATCATTCTCTAAGTCCTAAAGTTAAACGTTAAAAATGTTGAAGTCGTTGTAATATTAGGTTTCGATAAATGAAACCGGATTATCAATGAATCATGATATCAAATGGCATGAGAATACGAAAAGTCGGAAACCGCATTCATTAATAAATATACATGCATTCTGATCCACAGCCCCGTTCAAATCAAAAAATATTTATTATAAAATACAATCTCCAAAAGCGACTTATGAAGATGCCCCTTTTGTAATGATTCGTTTTTTGACCATAAGGTCTCACGACACACACAGAGTACAAACGCACACATGAGCGAGGTTTCTTCTTATGGTAACAAAAAATGCTTGATGCATGAATATCCTCTAATATTATTATTAATGCACGGTGTATAATATTACACACGTAAATATATCAATCCTAGCTAACATACTATCTCATACTATTACGTTGACATATAGTATACAACTAAAACTATATAGGCTCGTACTGGAGAATGTGTTTCTAACAAATGACCGAGCTAAGGATCTTCCTTAAACCGAACTAAATTCAAACACCTCTATAGGGATGGCCAAGGATGAACAGATGCTCCTCATACTACACGAGGTCGGGTTGTCCCTTAACTGGATAACTTAGAGTACTACTAAGTATGTCATTTCTCGGTCGTAATGGACCATTCCGAGCATGCTCCAAAACATCCACATAAAGTAGAGTTTTCCACATAAGTTAATACCTGAGTTCCATACCGTAACCCTACTTCTATCTAGAAGGAAATGAACATAACCCAATGGTGCGACCACTAACCTTGTTATATATAATCCTGTTTTCGCCATATCCCACGGTGTAAGGCTTGACGAAGTCTCATTACACAAAAATACGCATTATCCTAAAGTCGTGCTTTGATCATCTGCAGCTCAATCACTTGACATGCCACACTGTCATTTCATAACATATAATTTTCTATTCCTATCTTGATTTTCCATGTGCCACCGTTTACTTTCTAATTAATAACATATATATTGCCTAGGCCTAAGGAGCAATCGTCCTTCCTTCTGCTCCACCTTGATGCATCCAACTTCAGTAAATTCACAACCGTTGGTTGCTGTTATCATCGAACATAGCCAATGTGATGCATCATTCTCTAAGACCTAAATTTAAATGTTAAAGATGTTGAAGTCGTTGTAATATTAGCTTTCGACGAATGAAAACGGATTATCAATGAATCATGATATCAAATGGCATGAGAATACGAAAAGTCGGAAACCACATTCATTAATAAATATACATACATTCTGATCCACAGCTCCATTCAAATCAAAAAATATTTATTATAAAATACAATCTCCAAGAGCGACATATGAAGATGCCCCCTTTGTAATGACTCGCCTTTTGATAGCTTCAAATTGGTAATTAAGCCAACTCGAACCATTCAAAATGATAGAATGTTAGGGATAGTTACATGTTAGAACAGAAACAAAATGAACTTTTATTAATACAATAATATTTTACGTCAAAGTTACACAGATATATCAGAGTACAATAAATACACAACAAAAAAATAACTAGAGTACAACAAAATACATAGCATAAAAATAACTATAGTACAACGGAAGAATACGAATGCTCCAGGTATAGTTCTAGCCTAAATCCAACACCTTCTTTATAAAATAACTCCAGACTAATCTGCAAAACCTTAACTGGCAGGCTGCCCATGTTGGAAAATATGGACATTCAGAGTTTAGGTGGACAAACAATAAACTCTAGGTCAGTAATGAGACCGGTTTGAGAACTAAAATCATTATTTACACTTATTTTAAAGTGAGATAAATCATAAAACCACGCTGTATAAACACAGAACGGGTTTTTCTCTTATGAATGCCCGTGTAGAAAATTCGCAATGTTTTTTAGTAGACGAAGCAACCATAAGGTCTCGCGGCACACAATCAATGCAAACGCTCACATGGATGAGGTTTCTTCATATGATAACAAAAAATGTTTCATACATGAAAATCCTCTAATATTATTATTAATGCATAGTATAGAAAATCATTTCACAAGTAAATGTATCTATCATAGCCAACATAATATTTCATACTATTATGTTGACATATAGTATACAACTAAAACCGTACACGCTCGTAGTGGAAAATGTATTTCCAACAAATGACCAGGCTAAGGATCTTCCTTAAACCGAACCAAATTCGAACACCTCTAGAGGGATGGCCGAGGATGAACAAATGCTCCTCATACTACACAAGGCTGAGTTATCCCTTAACTAGATTACTTAGAGTGCTACTATGTATGCCATTTCCCGGTCGTAACCGACCGTTACGAGCGTGCTCCAAAACATCCACATAAAGTAGAGTTTTCCACATAAGTTAATACCCAAGCTCCATACCACATTACTACTTCTATCAAGAAGGAAATGAACATAACCCAGTGGTGCGACCACTAACATTGCTATATATAATCCTGTTTCAGTCATATCCCGCGGTGTAAGGCTTGACGAAGTCTCGTTACACAAAACTATGTTTTATCCTAAAGTCGTGCTTTGATCATCTGAGCTCAATCACTTGTCATGTCACATTTTCATTTCATAACGTATAATTGATAATCACTAACCATATCACCTTTGAGCTCGTACGTCTTAAAGAAAGGTGTTAAGCTAATATACTATATTCTCCGCCACCAAACAGAAATATATTAGGCAAAACCAATCAATATATTACAAAATACAATGTTAGAAACACATCCCTACAAGCTCGTTCTGGAAATGAACGAAACTGAAGCTGCTTTATTCTTCATCCAATAAAGAAGAGAAGCCCTTGCAAATCCGAAAATTCTCCAAATATGTCCAGACCACTTCTATAAATATAACCTCATAATGGGAGCTACCCGAGGCATCAATAAGTAGTCCTTTCAATGTAAAGGATCTCTGGTCTTCAATACCTTCTTTTTCTTCGTCATATCGTTATTCGAAATGGTTTTCGAATAAAAATCTGATCCTGTTATTTCCGAATAATGAGCACAATTTAAAAATCATATGGAAACATAGGATTTGCTAAGTCTTTTTCCACTTAGATGGGTTTATTAAAACCTTTTTTAAAATACTTCTTCAATTTTTATATTTTGACAAAATCCACATTTACTGAACTCGTTAATGATTAAGCCTTGTTAATCTTAATAATCATTTTGTAATGAACAATCATCAATCATCATTTTCACTAACCTTTAAATTAAGTTTTTAATCCTCCTTAAACTTCCAAACTTATAAATCTTAAAACTAAAGGTTCAATTAATCTTAACTAAGATTATAACTTTCCAAATTTCCAAACATAACTTAATCTTTAACTGAGTTAAAGAATGATGCTATTTAAGACACCATTCATGACAAACCCAAAACCAATTGGTATTAAATATAAGATTTAAATGGAAATTATATCAATTTATATTCAATATCAATTCTCGCAATAAACGGATACTATAAGTGGAGTAACGATATAAATATTCAAATTCCTCAAATAGTATATATCTTGATATTGGAATTCAATATCAAATATCCGAGGATTTTTTCTATCCAAATCCAATAATCTTAAATTTGGAAAACCTTTACCTTTATCAAAAGATTTATCAAATCGTATCGTTAAAACAACATTTATATTTGATAAACCAAATCACTTAAACTTGTTGGGTTAAGGATGGTATTATCGGTGACATTCACAAAAACTCGAAACCAATTGATGTTAAATATAAAATGTAGATAAAAACTGAATCAGCTAATATTCAATATCAACTCCTGTATTCAACAAATACTATAAGTGGAATAACTGTATAACCACCTTTTAAATTCCTTGAATAGTAAGAATTTCATCTATGGAATTAATACAAAATATTTGACGATTATTTCCAACCAAATTCAATAAACTCAAAGTTGGAAAAACTTCATTCCTTTTAAATTTAGATTTCCTAAAACATCGTTTTTACCGTATTCGGTTAGTTTAGTTGAGAAACCCCAAAATCAAATTACAGTTCAAAATTTCATATAATTATGATTTATTATAAATTTCAAACATTTTTTTAATAATTTTTATAATATTATTTATATCGATTTCCAGTTATGATCACCAAACTGAAAACTGGGATTTTATTTAAAACTTATTTTGGACATAATCGAAAATCTATAAATTAAAAACTCAAATTTTCTTTTTCATTTGAAAACTAATATCATTAGAAAACAAAAGTTTTTCGTTTTAAGTAAATTTGATTTAAATTACATTAGTTATAGTCGTTGAAAGTTTATAGTCGAAATTCGTGAACTGCTGCAGCGCGACTAGCCCTATTCAGACCATATAATAGTTTTGAAATAAAAATTTATTCGATTAACTTCTATTATTTTTATAAACTTAATAAAACATTTATAAACTCATTAAAAAGAAATATTTCAAATTTCAACTCAGATTCAATTGTAAATCAAAATTGAGTATTATAATGTTAAATAATATATTAGTTTTCAAAATTTACTTTTGAAATCCAAATTTTGTGGGAATCAAATTAAACGTTATAAAAGGCTAACGGAACAATAAATTTGAGTTTCAAACATCCTTTATATATCAAACTCAAATTAAAATTTGTATTTACTATTCGAAATTGAATTCAAATTTTGGACAAACCATTTTTAAATTCGTCTCCACATTTACAAAAGATGTTCATAAATGCTTTAATTTCATTTCTGATCAATTTTGGATTAAAATTTCCAGTTTTAATTTTTACGCCCAATTTCACTTAAAATCAATAAAATATTCATTTGAAATTTTCAAATGGAGTGAGATTTAACTAATACCAAAATAATTTCCATATATGTGAGCGTAATGTGTGAGCGATCATTATAACAATCACATCAACCATTCATCCATATATATAAAATATAAGTGTTGCAAAACTTAACGCTTATACGTATATGAATAACAATAATAATTGTAATTACCTCCATCAATCATGAAGCAACCATGGCATCCACAAAGCAACCATATATATAATCAGATTTATGATTATAACCAACTTTCCAAACTTATAAATACTCCAAATAAAACTTAAGGAGTTCTCACCGAGATTTTATTGTCGAAATACAGATAAGTTTCAATTCTAATTGAACAACTATTTAACTTAAACAAAACATTTCAGCTGCTCCAATCATTCCCTCTTCCAGTTTCCATCCAATTCCATCATGAAGTGTTCGTCACTGAGGTACCATTGCATTTCGTTTTGCTTCGATCTGTTAACATTTAAACATACAATTACTGTTACAAATTTTAATCGATTTAAATTAACTAACATAACTTAGTTAACACATCACGTAATCAACTTAATTAATCGTAGTTATATTACCCTTAATACATCGTCATCTTCACGTTAACTTCCTCCACGAACATTCGAATTTGAACCCGGTTTGCTCGTTGCCAAGAATCCTCCACTGCGTCTCCCCTACATCGTCGGTCATCACCACAACCTGACCCAAACATCCGCCTCTCCGCGGCTCCCCTACGACCACCAACACCGATCCTGCAACCCACAACGTCGACCAGAAAATGCACACCAATCAAAAACACTTGAAATGCCCTACCGGCCGCCTTCGACCTTCGATGACCATTAAAATTCATTACCAGGTCCGCCTCCCTCTTCTATTCCATTTCCTAGTTGACCATCTCGCTTGAAAGTGCCCCCTACAACCAAAATCTACAAAAATATGAAAAACATCATGCTTTGAATAAACCCAGATCTACGATGCTATATTGTCCGATCAGTGATCCAACCATATGGATTTGAACAGGAGGAAGAGATCTAAAACATTCATGTTGAGAGTTTTCTCTGAAAGTGAACAGATTTGAATATAATAAGGAAGAAACGAGAATCGTTTTCATCCATTAAAATTGTTAGTAGCGGTTGAAGCTAAAAGATGAGGGTTAGGGTTTGCTCTTTAAGAAATAATATCGGTAGTTAAATTAATATTATATTCAAGCTATGGACAGAAAATCTCACGAACTTCAAACGAAATGCAACGACTGACGTTCCGCACTAAATACCCCTATTCCGAACAAATGGAACAGGTTTCGAAAGCCAATTCGATTTTCTTAAGCAGTTATTACAAAAATCAATAGTTATTACCAATTTCAAATCGATTTTTGATACGCGTTTATATCTCGCACGCTCATATAATAACTTCGGTTAATACGGAAATTAGAATCTTACAATAATTTTACGTTCCGGATCCGATGGAACACATTTTGTCAAAATGTGAGATCATCTGAAAAATGGCTATTTTCCAATGTTACATTAAATTGATAAAATATAAACTTATTTCAAAATAATCAAATCTATTGAAAATAAATTATTATCTTCGTATATTTTCAAATAGAATTTTACATAGCTTCAAAATAAATTAATTTGGATTTTAAATTTGATATTTCCGTTTTCAAGTAAGTTTAACATTCAAATTCTTACTTAAATAAATTTCTAGTTGCTTAATCTTTAAAAATAAATCATTTTAAATATTTTTATATAAAAATCTGGGTCATTTCATCCTCCCCACTTAATATAATTTCATCCTTGAAATTACTAAGGCTAGAAAAATGCCTTAGCCTTGTTAACTTTTCGAAAATTCACATATTTGAAACCCAATTTCACATGAGTTTATATATATTTATTTTGAAAATTCAAGTTTGGACTTTATTTCAAAATTTCAAACATACTTCCTTTGATTTAGTTCTGACTTAGCCTAAATTATTTTCCCATTTTTTACCAAAATATTGAACCATTCTTGTATTTGTCTAACCATTCCACTTTTCAATTTATAAGATACACAATTTAATTTCCTTCAAAAATCCTCTCATTTTATTTAATAAATGTTATAATTTATAAATTACCACACCGCATTTTTTCTCAAAATTAGATTTTAACTTAACTCAAAATTTATCATATGAAAATTTGATTTTCATTTTCCACTAGGAAATTATAATTCAAGCAGATCCGGCTGATTCTTGTTTCAAGGATTTCGACTTCTATTAAACATTGTATATCCATTTAAATTTCAAATCGTAAAATTAAAACTACGACGGAGAGCTCGTTCTTAGTTAAATTTTAAATAATGTTCAAATTTTCTTTAATTAATTGTAATTATATTCAATTGCATTCGATATTATTTCAAATCTAATCCAATTTTACTTAACTTCACTTAAGCTAGATTTTAATGTTGGATCTAGATTAACCCTAGAGAGGGGGGGGGGGGCTGAATAGGGTTTATTACAATTTTTCGCAGAGTTCAAATATTACGGGATATTAACAACAATAAACAGATCACAGATAATAGCAGAAACAGAAATGCAGAAAGTAAATGACACAAGAGATACCCAGCTTCGGCAAATTCCTGCCTACTGCTGCATTCCTAAGGTTTTTACTAGGTGATAGAACAGATCCCGCATACAAGACCATGTACACTCGCGACTCTCGCTCCTATTCTAACCCTACGCTCAAAACCGTAGACTGATCGATATCCACTCGATCAGATTTCCCTGTTTACAACCCTGTAATCAGAAACCCAGATTTTACAGACTCTGAAGCTGACAGTCACCCTGACTGTTTCACTCTAGTTTTTTTTTCAGACACTAGAAACTGTTTGTTTGTTTACAAAGAAGACAGAGTTAAAAAGCGATACAAAATAAAAACAAGAAAAACTAAAATTAAAACTCTTAGGAGTTTAAGTAAAAAGGGGTCATCCCCTTTTTAAAACCAAGCCTAGCCAAATGAAAAAACAGGCCGGCCCTTTCTCATTTTCTTTTCACCCGATCTCTTTGCTATGTGGAAAAAGAAATGGCGGCGGCTCTAGGGTTTCTTCTATGAGTTCCAAATCGAAGTCGATGTTGTTAATTTTTGGCTCTGGAAATGATTTCTGGTGCTCGAATCTCCGATTGCTTCTCTGTCTTGCTCGATTGTTGTGTGGCTATGTGATTCTTCACTCTGGCGATCGAAACCCTAATGAAATTGTGAGTGTTCTTTGATTAAAAAATGTTGCTCTCTGATTTAGTTGTTGTTGGTTTCGATTTCGATGTCCTTCTCTGCCTATGATGTAACTGGTGTTCAATAGGATTATATAATCCTATACCATGCTCTGATTTCACGCAAATGACTTGAGCTGATTTTGCACGATTTCCCTTTTCTGATTTAATCACCTCGACTTTTATTGTTGTTGCATGTGAATGCCTCTTTTGAATTCTCGGCTTTAATTGAATTTCCTCGGCATTGAACTGCTCTGATTTGTTTCCACTTTATGTGATTTGCCCTCGATTTGAAAAATGTCCAAATTAAAGCCTTTCGCCATATAAAAACTTGAGTTCAAATCTGGAAATTACTTGTCAAAAATAATTCGTATATATTGCCTAATATTTGTGGGAATTTGAATTGTGGAATATCCTGCCATGTATTACTGCGTTGGATTGTTGTCCAAATCTTGCCGTGTTTGTATTTCATTATGCTGATTTGAAATCGAACCATAAATACTTCCCAAGTTTAATCCTTGCTGGAAAATGTTGAAGTCTTGCCAAGCAATACTTTTTGCATGATTTTCCTTGAATCATTATTTGCATGCATCATCAAAACTTTGATATCTTTGCCAAAAATGGATTTTCTGATTTCTGTAAATAACATCCTTGATTGATGAACTTCATGAGTTGTAGCACCATGCTTATGCACACCCTTGTTTGTAATTTGAACTGCTGCAATCTTTTTGCACTTGTGACTGCCCCACCATGCATTTGTGTTTGTGACTATACCATGATCATATCTGGTATGTACTCCATGTATATGTTGCAGCCTTGCACCTTGCTGATCTAAAAAAGAACTTGAACTTGAACTTGCATTTGTGTATTGCTGTTTTGATTAGAAGTCGACACTTGTTCACCTGAAACTTGAGAATGGCCAGACTGGCTCCACCATGTTGCACCATTTCTTGACCATGTTGCTTGCTGTGTGTACTTGCATTTGAACCATCTTTGTGTATTTGTCATAAACATTGAATTAAGATGCTCTCGACTTGATTGCTGCCATATTTGACCTTGCTGTCATGCTTGATCCATGCACCTTATTGCTTTGTTCTTGTACAAGTATTGATCATTCTAGTTACATTAATATGATCTGCCCATGCATGTGAACTATGTATAGACTGCAGATCACATACTTGAGTCTTATTGCCTATGCAAACCACTTCTTGTTTGCTGAAACTTGACTTTTGACTTGGCTATGATTTGACTATGCAAGCTTGTGTATGAGGAGCTCGACCATGTGTTGATTCCCTTGCACTTGAATGTATTGTTGACCATTGTCTCACTGTATTTGACCTGTGCTCGAGCACTCTTGTACTTTCATGTATTCACACATTCACTTGTATGCATGTTTTCTCCCATTTCTATGTGACCTGCTTTTCTTGCATGGTTCATTACTGCTTTAAAAACTTCATTCTTTGCTGGTTTGACTATGTTGACCATGCTGCACTGAGTTGAGACGGTCCACGTGGCTACTCCTCAGTTGCTCGCTACCACATACTGATTGGCGTGGCAGTGCACACGTGTATACACGTGTGTATATGCAGCCAACAGACGAATTTTCCTGTCCCTGTATTATGTACTGTCTAGACACAGTCGGATTAACAAATCAGATCAAGTCAGAAAAATGATGAGAAACACACCAGAAAAACTGAGGCAAATAAAAAATTCAAAAATAAAATTTATATTTGCATGTATACAGTTTTATTTCTATTGCAGTGTACTGTGTGTGTGTTTCATGTGACAGGTAAGCATGAAGATGACTGGACTGACTATGCTGGCTGGCAGAAGACTGAAGACTGAAGCTGACAGTAAAAAATATACAAAAGCATCTGTATATGAGTGCAAGTCTGAAACTGTATATGTGAGAGTGTATAAAAAACAATGAGTCTGTATATGAGTCAATGTGAAACTAAGTGAATGTATGTGTAGATGCAAACTGTACTGAGTGTGAGAGCTGTAGTGAAGAGATTGTACAGTTTATTTGTAATAGACAAATTGCTTGAAATAAAATATTATTTTATTCGTCAAACAAAATTTGTTTATCGTATACTGTGTATTTACAAGTACTGAGAAGTGATTAAATAGTGGAGTTGTAAATAATTGTACTGTTCGAGAGTTTGAAATATAATATTTAATTTAAATAAAAAACTGTAAGAAAATATGAATATCTATACAGTCGTATTCTATTTAAATATAAATATAATATTACTGTATGTGATGTGGAATAACAGTATATTTTCAAACACATTAATAATAATATTTATTTGGTTGTTATCATCAAACAAAAATCATATAATTGTGTATACAACACGGTTATATACAACATTTAATTCATTTGACTCACTTTTACCATTCCAATCTATTTAACTTCAATCTACTAAATTTGTGCAAATTAAATTTAAAGTTCAAATTAACTAAATCATCTTCCAGATTACAAACATTATTTTAAACAAAGAACTTTAATAGCATTTCATGGTTAGATTTGAAATTAAATTCATCCTACGTTCAAAAATATTTGATTACTAACTATTATCTTATAAATATTTCTTTAGCTACTCTTTAAGTTATTCCAATTTCTATTCTTTACCCTTCTATTCTTTTATACTTGGATCATTTACTCTGATTAGTTACGACATGAAACATTAGAATTTCAAGTTTGACTAAAGATATTCAAATTCAAACTTTAATAATCTTAACAATTATCGAAGTTAATGTATATCTAACCATACATATTTTCAAAACCCTTTTACATTCAAAATATAATCTATTAAAAATTCCAAGGTTTATTTTATTTCATTAAATATATTATAGTCAAATTGTATTCACAAGACATTTACACCTAGATTTGTTCAACTAATTAGTTTGGGAGTGTTTAATGAAGCAAAAATTTCACATTCTAATTAGTTTAGGAAAGATTAATTGTTGTGCCATATGAAGTTTTAATCACAAACACTTATGTTTAAACTTGATCATTTACTTATTATCAATGTCATTATATATATAGCTCATTATATCTATATTTTCCAAAACATATTCTTCTTTATATTTTTAAATTTAACTTTTCAAAATCAATTTCATATCACAAATATGCCCTCTCATGTATAACTCTCAGACACATTTTAGGGCATTACTAACCCAATCTCTAATGATTTTCTCATCCTAGGATATTACTAATCCTATCTCTGATGAGTCCTTTTCTTCTGCTCTAATGAGTCTTACCCAATAAGCTTTGCATAAACCAAAGCTCTGATACCACTCTGTAACAACCTGCCTTTTGACCGCCTCAAATCAGTAACTAAACCAACTTGAACTTTTCAAAATGACAGATTATTAGGGGTAGTTACACATTATAACATGAACGTTTATTAATACAACACTATTTTACATCAGAGTCACATAGACATATCAAAGTACAATATATACACAGCGGAAAAATAACTAAAGTGCAGCAGAAGAATACGAAAGTATAGCTCCATCCTAAATCAAGCACCTGCTCAATAAAATAACTCCAAACTAATTTGTAAAACCTTGACTACCAAGCTGCTCTATGGAAAAATATGGGCACCTAGAGTTTAGGTGGAAATACAATAAACTCCAGGTTAATCATGAGATTAGTGTGAGAACTAAAAACGATATTTACATTTATTTTTTAGTGAGGTAAATCATAAGGCCATGCCGTATAAATACAGTACAGGTTTTTATCTTATGCATACCAGTGTGGAAAATTCGCAATGCTTTTTTGAAAACGAAGCTACCATAAGGTCTCGTGGCACGCACACAATGCAAATGCGCACATGGGCCAAGTTTCTCCTTATGATAACAAAAAATGCTTGATATGTGAAAATTTTCTGATATTATTATTAGTGCATAGTTTAGACAATCATTTTGCAAGTAAATGTATCATCCTAGCCATCATAATATGCTATAGTATTATGTTGACATATAGTATACAACTAATATCATACAGGCTCGTGGTGGAGAATGAGTTTCCTAAAAATGAGCAGGCTAAGGATCTTCTTTGAACCGAACCAAATTCGAACAACTCTAAGGGATGTTCGAGGATCAACATATGCTACTTATGCTACACAAGGACAAGTTATTCCTTAATTGGATAATTAAGAGAACTCATAAGTATGCCATTATCTGGTTGTAAATGACCATTCCGAGCACGCTCCAAAACATCCACATAAGTGAATACTTGGGCTCCATACCATGGTACTAGTTCTACTTAGAAGGAAACGAACATAACCCATTGGCGTGACCACTAACCTTGCCACATATAATCTTGTTTTGGCAATTTCCCAGGGTGTGAGGCTTGATAAAGTATCATTACACAAAGATACATTTTATCCTAAAACCATTCTTTGATCATCCATAACTTTATCACTTGACATGCCACACTGTCATTCCATAACATATAATTCATAATCACTAACCATATCACCTTTGAGCTCATACGTCTCAAAGAAGGGTGTTAAAATAAGAGAACATATTCTCCACCACCAAACAGAAATATTCTTAGTAGAAACCAATCAATATATTACAAAATACAATATCATACACACACCCATGCAAGTTCGTTATAGGACTGACTAAAACCGAATGTGCTTTATTCCACGTCTAATAAAGGAGAGAAGCCATTGCAAATCCGAAAATTCTCCAAATACGTCTTGACTACTGCTATAAGTGTAACCTCATAATGGGAGTTACCTATGGCATCAACAAGCAGTCGTTTCGATGTGAAGATCTCCAGTCTTGAATCACCATTTACAATACCTTCATGTGCTCCATTTCGTCATATCATTATTTGAAATGGATTTCGGATAGAAATCTGATCCTGGTCTTTCCGAATAATGGGCGCAATTTTAAAACCATATGGAAGCATAGGATTTGCTAAGTCTTTTTCCACTTAGATGAGTTTAGTAAAACCTTCTTAAAAGAATTCTTCATTTCTTATTCTTTAAAAAATCCCACATTTGTAAAACTTGTTAATGATTAAGCCTTGTTAATCTTAATATAATCAAAGATCATTAAACTTCATTTCCACTAACCTTTAAATTAAATATTTTAATCCTCCTAAAAGTTCCAAACTTATAAATCTTAAAAATAAAGATTCAATTAATTTTAACTAAGATTATAACTTTTGAAATTTCCAAACATAACTTAATCTATAACTGGGTTAGAAAATGATGTTATTTAAGACACCATTCACGACAAACCCAAAATCAAATTGATATTAAATATAAGATGTAACTATAAATTATATCAACTTATATTCAATATCAATTCTCGCAATCAACGAATACTATAAGTGGAATAATGATATAAATATCTTTTAAATTCATCAAATAGTATATGTCTAAACAATGGAATTCAATATCAAATATCCGAGGATTATTTCTATCCAAATCCAATAAACTTAAATTTGGAAAACCTTTACCTTATATCAATTTTAAAACAACATTTATATTTGATAAACTAAGTAACTTAAACTTATCGGGATAAGGATGACGTTATTAAAGACATTGCCCACAACTACCCAAAACTAGTTGATATTAAATATAAAATTTATATAGAAATCATATCGGTTCATATTCAATATTAGCTCCTGTATTCAACAAATACTATAAGCAGAATAATGGTGTAACCACCTTTTAAATTCCTTGAATAATATGAGTTTCATATACCGAAATAATACCAAATATCAGACGATTATTTCCAACCAAACCCAATAAATTTAAATTTGGAAAACTTCATTCCTTTTAAATTTAGATTTCCAAAAACATTGTTTTTACCGTATTTGATTAGTTAACCTGAAAAAACCACAAAATCAAATTACAATTCAAAACTTCAAATTTGTTTCATAGATCACTTTAAAATTATTAGATATTATTTACTATTATTTTCCCACATTTTTAACAATTTTTATAAAGCCGTTTATATCGATTTCTAATTATGGTCTCCGAACTACAAAACCACGATTTTATTTAAAACTTATTTTGTATATAATTGAAAATCTACATATTGAAAACTAAAGTTTTCCTTTTCATTTGAAAGCTTATATTGTTAGAAAATAAACATTTTTTGTTTTAAGTTAATCAGATTTAAATTGCATTAGTTATAGTCCTTGAAACTTTATAGTCAAAATTCGCGAATTACCACAGCGCGACTAGCTCTATTTAGACTATATTATAAATTTAAAATAAAAATTTATCCGATTAACTTATAATATTTTTATAAACTTAAAAAACACTTATAAACTCATTTAAAAGGAAAAAAAAATTCAAATTTCAACCTCAAATTCAATTATAAATCAAAATTGAATATAATATAATATATTATTTTTCAAAATTTATTCTTTTGACAGAAGATTAAATGTTAAAGAGCGGAAAATATTGAAGACAAAGGAAAAAGAATTTATTAAAGTTATTGATCAGGAAGAAATTTATTGGAGACAACGATCCAGATCCCAATGGCTGAAAGAGGGTGACAGCAGTACAAATTACTTCCATAAAGTTGCTAATGGCAGAAGAAGAACGAATATGATAAGCAATATTTGGAAGGATAGCGAAGAGATAACTGAGCAACATAAGCTAAGTGATTACTATAAAGGTATTTTTGTAAAGCGAATTGTGTATCAAGTGTAGTTGACTGGAAAAAACTTTACCCTTCTTCTTTGAACCTTAATGATATGAAGAATGCTTTTACTGAAGAAGAAATCTTGTGTGCTTTAAACGAGATGCCTGGAGACAAAGCCCCTGATCTGGATGGCTTCCTTAACTTCTTCCTTGAACAATACCGGAGTGTAGTTAAAAATGATGTTATGAGGTTATTCAAAGAATTTTATGATGGGTCTCTGAGACTTGATAAGTTGAGTTATGTTGATGTAGCTCTAATTCCTAAGAAAGAAGGAAATGTGATTGTTGCAGATTTTCGACTTATTAGTCTCCTGAACAACACTTTTAAGCTGATTACTAAGGTGTTGGCAAATCGGTTGAAAGGGAAGATGGATGATTTGATTGATAAATCTCAAACTGCATTTATCAAAGGCGGATACATTCAAGATGGCGCGGTGTTGGCATCAAAGATCATTTCATATTGTGATCGCTTTGACGTCCCATGTGAAATTATCAAGTTGGATTTTGCAAAGGCATTTGATACAGTGGATTGGAGGTTCATGCTTGGCATTTTAAAAGCGACGAGGTTTTGTAGTAGATGGATCAGTTGGGTTGCAATGATCCTTTCGTGTAGCAAATCCAACATTTATGTCATTGGAATCGCCGATAGCACTATTCATTCAAAGAGGGGATTGAGACAAGGAGACCCATTATCTCCTCTCTTGTTTGATTTGGCGGTTGATGTTTTCTCTCGAATCCTGAAGATTAGCCGCGAAAGTGGCATCACTGAAAGCTTTGGTAGTGAGCATGTGGTGGGCGGTATTAATTCTTTACACTATGTTGATGACACTATTATTTTTAGTAAGCCTGATTGTAAATATATAGCAATTATCAAAATTTTATTTTATGCCTTTGAGAGTTTATCAGGTTTAAAAATTAACTTCCACAAAAGCAGTGTCTACACCTTAGGGTGCAGTGCGGACCAGTTAATTTGCAGAGATCTTCAACTGCAAAGAAGACCAATTTCCGTTGAACCATTTGGGCTGTGCATTGGTCCAAAAAAGTTGATGAAGAAAGATTGGCAACATCTTACTGAGAAGATTGAAGTATGACTTGCTAGATGGAAAGGATAATCTCTTTCAAGAGTTGGATGATTAATACTGGTGAATTCATGCTATCTTCTTTGCCTGTCTATTGGCTATTATACTTTAGATGTCCCGGATGGCTGGTTGACAAAATTGATGCCATACGAAGAAACTTCTTTAGGACAGGTGATAAGGAAACAAAGAAGCTAAGTTGTTTAGTCTTTTGGGAATAAGTGTGTAAATCAAAAGAACAAGGGGGTCTCATAGTGCTTAATTTGAAAGAAATGAATGATGCTCTTCTTTGCAAATGGATTTGGGTAATGATGAGCGATAAACAAGTGTTCTGGAAAGAATGGATAATCAACACTTGCTACAATGGTAGGTTTGATTGGAATTCAGACGCTTCGCATTGTTCGACCTTCTGGCAAGGTGTCATGAGATATGCTCACTGGATTAAAATTTGTTCAACAGTGGTAGCAAAAAATGGTTTCAGAGTATCATTTTGGTATGATTGTTGGATTCTACCAATTCCTCTGAAAGATGAGTATGATGAACTCTTTGAAATTACACGAAATAGATTTTCTTCAGTCGGTGACATGTATAATGCGGCCGCTCCAAACTTTCGATGGAGATTATCATTCTGTAGATTTGTGCCTGGCAATGCACTTTTTCAATTATGGCAATTATTCAAGTTGTTAGAAAATGCTTGTTTAGTCGAAGGAAATGACGAGTTTGTATGGAAGTTAGAAGGTGACAAGAATATTTTTCCTGTCAGAGGAGTGTATAAAGTGACGAACTTTGCTGGTAGATGATGGTTGAGGTTCGAACTTATGTGGAGTGTTAAGAAGGTACCTTTGAAAGTCAAGTTAAACATGTGGATACTTATGTATGGGGGACCGAATACTATGTGCAGTTTGCACCGTAAGGGACTGCTAATTACGAATGGCCATATTTTTTGTGAAGAGACTGAGGAAGACTACGCACACCTATTTTGTAATTGTGACTTTGCATTCTACGTGTGGACCAAGTGTTGGTTTTCCTGGCGTTAGATTTTGAGTGGTGAGCCTTCAGCGCAGATCAGCTGCACTTTTGGCAAATTATTTTTCCTGTACTAGAGAACACACCTTCTCGTCACCTTTTTGCTATGTTAAAATTTTCTTTTACATGGATTTTGTGGCATGAACGTAATTCTAGGAAGTTTAAATGTAAACTGAGGTCGCTAAATAAAACAATTTACATCATCCTCAAATATGTTTTCTTATGGACATGCGTTGACAGGGATGTGAAATATGTGGATTCTATAGTGGCAAGAGTTCATGACCTTGCATGTAGGAGGCGCGTTGGTAATTAGCTGGACGTGCTTGATGTTGGCTAACAGTTCTATGTAATGGCTATGTATTTATTATATGTTGTATGGTTGGTTGTATGTTATGATTTTATCTTTTTTTGTGGGGAGGGGGGGGGGGTTATTGTCTATGTCATTGTTTTGTGCTGGTTATGTATGTATATATGATGTAAATACACGATGGACGATGTATTAGTCTTTTAGATGTCTGTATATGAAGGCGTGAATCGGTTGATCACTATCTTTTTCTTCAAAAAAACAAAATTTATTCTTTTGAAATCCAAACTTTGCTGAAATCTAATTAAACGTTACATAAGGCTAACGAAACAATTAATTTGAGGTTAAAATTTTGTTTATATATCAAACGCAAATTAAAATTTGAATTTACTATTCAAAATCGATTTTAATTTTTGAACAAACCATTTTTAATTTCGTTTCCACCTTTACAAAATATGTTCATAAACACTTTAATTTCATTTCTAACCAATTTTGGATAAAAATTTGCAACTTTCATTTTGCGCCTAGTTTCACTCAAATGAAGTAAAATATTCATTTATAATTTCCAAATAGAATGAGACTACCAATACCCAAATAATTTCCACATATGTGAGTGTATTATGTGAGAAATCATAATAACAGTCTCATCAGCCATTCATCCATATCACAGTATATAAATTATAAGCGTTACAACAATTAATGCTTATATGTACATGAATAGCAATAATAACCGTAATCACATCCATCAATCACGAAGCAACCATAACGTCCACGAAGCAACTAATATACACACACACACACATACATAGACACACACACATAGATACATACATACATACATACACACACACACACACACACACACATATATATATATATTATCAAATTTAAGATTATAACCAACTTTGCAAACTTTTAAATATTCCAAATAAAACTTAAGGAGTTCTCACTGATATTTCATCGTCAAAATACTGATAAGTTTCAATTTAAATTAAACAATTGTTTAACTAAGACAAAACATTTTAGCTACTCCAATCTTTCCCATTTCCAGTTTCCACCTAATTCCATCACGAAGTGTTTCTCGCTGAGGTTCCATTACATTTCGTTTCGCTTCAATCTGTTAATGTTTGAAAATACAATTACTATTACAAATTTTAATCAATTTAAATTAACTTAAATTAACTAACATAACTTAATTAACACTAACCACATAATTAAATTAATTAATTGTAGTTGGACTTCCCTGAATACATCGTCATCTTCATGTTAACTTCCACCATGAACGTTCGAATTCGAACCCGGTTTGCATGCTGCCAAGAATCCTCCACCGCGCCTTCCTTGCATCGTCGGTTGCCACCACAACCTGACCCAAACATCCGCCTCTCCGAGGTCCTCACGACCCTCATGGCAACCGCGCCTCCCCTATTCTAAACACAATGAAACGTGTTTCGAAAGCCAATTCGGTTGTTTTAAGCATTTATTCTAAAAATCTCATTATAAGTTATTATAAATTTCAAAACGATTTTCGATATGTATTTATATCTCGTACGTTCATATAATAACTCTACCAAAATTGAAATCTTACCGTAATTTAACGTTCCGGATCCAATGAAACTGATTTCGTCGATATCCAATATCATTTGAAATATGGCTATTTTCCAATATTACAGTATGTCAATAAAATATAAATTGATTTCAGAACAATCAAATCCTTCAAAAATTAGTTATTATATTCGGATATATTCAAATAGAATTTTACATAGCTTCAAAATAAACTAATTTGGATTTTAAATTTGGCATTCATGTTTTCAAGTAAATTTATCTTTCAAATTCTTACTTAAATAAATTTCCAATCGTTAAATCTTTAAAGCCAAATCATTTTAAATAAATTAAATACTCCTATATAAAAATCTGGCTCGTTGCACCCTTAGTTGACCAGAGTCCAAAATATAGGACATAAACAACTTTTCCCTTAAATACATTCAACTAACAAAAGCATATATCGTAAAAAGCTCTTAATTAGCTATATTCTCTGGCTCATCTCCGAAAGCTTAATTGAAAAAGATAAACTTAGAAAATGTCAACCTTCAGTCTACTTAAATGACTATCCGAGAGTTTAAGAGAAAAACAAAAACTTTGGGTCGGTAAAAAAAACTAGTACGAATAATAATCTTTCTACTCTAGTGAGACCACACTGCTTAGCGAAACAGGTCTCTTTCTTATTATTATCAAGATATAACATGTAAGCAATTCCATGCTCCTGCACTTCAATGGTTAGCATAATAGTAATGATAACAATAGTAATGATGATAATCAATAAGGATGTGAAACACACCACATACAATGGATTATCTATCCTCATCTTATCACAAGAAGTCTTAGCGGTTTTAACATAGTTTCTTATCGATAGATCATCTACTCTCCCGCATGTTATCTACTTGAATTTGGTATTTAGCAAAGATGTGACTATCCATCATACATCCTATAATTCTTCCTTCGAATGACTAAGAACCCCTGAACAACTCAATGAGACTATCTGTCACGTCAAGATAATGTGGCTATCCATAATACATCCTTGGTTTTGCCTTTGGATTACCAATGACACCTATCATTTACTTATTTCCCAAATAAGTTTCAAGTTTAATTGTTGTCTCCCCAATTTATACCACACATTGGTCCCTTTCAATGTTCATACAAATGCAAAGTCATAACATGGATCTCTACAAATTAATATAAGCATTCAAAGGTTTTCCTACCAAATATAATACACAATTCAATGGGCACAACACCCCTGCCGTCACCTATTACTTTCGATTCCCTTGCTGCGTGTCGAAGTCAATATATGCATTCCTACGAAAGGAAAAACTCAATCTACATCATGCAAACAAGCAAGCACTCAAGTCTTGCTGGCATAAACAATAATGAGAGGATATAAAGGCAATAACACCTAGATAATTTTGAAAACAAGTTTATAAAAGGTTCTCCTTTTCGACACTACAGACATTAATAAGCCTTGGAGGCGAAGCCTCAAAATAATTTAGTTGAAAATTTCCTTATCAAACAAAACTATATCCTAGGAAATAAGTATACAAAATATGTTTACAAAGGCTTGTTGTTATTGACAATGACTTCAAAGGTTATGTAAGTAAAAGCATCGAGTTAGGAAACACAGTCAGGAAAAGAACCCTATTGCCACGACATAGATAAAGGGTAAATCTCGAAATTCTTTAGAAAACAAGTATAAAAAAGTTGTATCAACACTAGAGTTATGGAATTGGTCATAGGCAAAATCACTGGGTCTTCAAAGTGATTTACAAAACAATTTTATGAAACAATTTATGAAAACAATCCCTTCGATAACATCTTTGTCGAAAAGAACGATGGAAATGAGCAATATAACTCCAAAAAACTTAGTCGACTAGATCTCTGTAGACTTGAATATAAAGCAAAGATCCAAAACCAGTCCTATTTGATAGCATCTGTGTCGATAATCTCAAATGGTCAATAACCCAAAACCATACAACAATCAAGCAATTCAATAAGTTAAAGCTTATGTTGAAAACCCCACCTAGTCAGTTCTACTAAATGATATTGAAGTAATAGCCTCTTATTCTTTGATTCGAAGTTCCAACCAACCCCTTTTTGGTTCCATCAAGGGTAAGTGAGGTGGCAACCACTTTCTCTTTATAAAAACAAATCTTTATGTAAAACATGTCCCTTCTATCCCATCTATAGGTATTGAGGCAATGATCTCTAACTTAGTTGAAGTAATAGTTAGAAAAAAACAATCCTTTCTTTACTGCTTTAAGGCCAATGAGGAAATAACCTCATATCTTATTTATAAAAGTATGATTTAAGGAGAAAACACCTTTCAATCAAGACAAGCGGTAAGAAGGCGATAGCCTCACTTCTCAATAAAACATAGTTCATAAAATATCCTTCTTTGACACTGTCGAGAGGTACTGAGATGAAAGCCCCTTACCCTCTGTACAAAAATCTGTAAAACAAATTCCTTCGATACCATCCATGGTTTTAAAGGCAAAAGGTTCAAATTCCATTTTGGTTCCACCAAAGGGTACGGAGGCAATAGCCACTACTCCTTTCAAAATACTAATTTAGGAAAGTAACCCTTTCGATTGTGTTGAAGGGTACTAGAGAATTATGTAGGTTCTTTTATAAGGCAAGTTCTTTTTAAGGAAAATGCCTCTTTGACCATGTTGAAAGAGTTGAGGCAATAGTTCCATGTGGAGTGGCTAATTTTCAAAACATAAAATATATAAGAATCAGAACCAAGGCAAAATCTGAAAAGTGAAGGATTGAATTCTTCTTATACCATGCATGTGTTATTTCAAGCATCCAGCTCTAGTGAAAGGTAGCTCCCGATAGTGCTAGAAAGTCAATTTCGAAGTAGAAATGTCACTGACAGTAAATATAGGTAAAAGTGATTTATTTATTTATAAAACAATACTTTTCATTTACTTCAATATATTTATTGAAAATTGATTGATTCATAAAAAATATATTGATCTAAATACAGTCTTTTCAGTATTTTGTAATTCTCAAAGTACAAAATACTTATATATATATATGCGTTCATGCCCTAATTAATGGAAAAATCTTCTTAAGCTATACCAACGTTTGGAAATACATTAACCATATTAACTAGATAAATCATGGGAAAGTTCCCCAAAGTTCATAGATTGAGTAATATATCCTCTGCTCTCTTATGTAAAAGTTCAAAGTCCAAAGTAGTTTACAAATCTCCTTAATTAATTTATCCCATAATCAACAAAAAATATCCCTTAGGAAATTCATAAAACATTCCTAAATGCACTGAAAATTATAAAACTCAAAACCCATCTCCGAATCTTCAAACATACAACATTAAAAAAATCATGTCATTTAGGGAAGATTAACTCTAGGTTTTGTCCTAAATTATATCCATTTATCACACAAGTCAAAAATGTAAATCAAGATCAACCATTGTTTTATACAAACAACTATAAAGTATCATCATAAGCCTGAAAACATTCATGATCACATGCAAATATTCCAGGTATAAGCAAATAACCGAATTAACCATGTGTTGAGATAATTATTCAAATTAGTTGGATTAAAGACTTTTTTGAGTAACAGAGGGAACCTTAAGATCATGGTATTCATTGATACCCACTAAGTAAACAACACGCCGTGTGTCTATCCATCTTTGTATAGTCATCGCATACGGATGCTTAACGTATAGCTCGATTGTGGCTTTGAGCGGGGGAACCTGCCCGGCCCTAGCACCTTTGATTTCGCATCTCAAACACTCAAACCATCGGAGCTACTACGTCTGGTAGTTGGATTGAAGACTTGAGATTTGTAGATGTTAATTTCCTAAGATTTAATCTTCTAGCACCCCTTTAGAATTTCTTCTTCTTTTCTTAGATTTAATGGTTGGCTTCTCTCTATTTTCCTTTAGGTTTAAGAAATGGAAGTGAATAATATATAGGTGGAAGATTATGTTGAGTCAACGCTTCGATGGTTATTTTGATTTATGACAAGAAGAAGCTTCTACATCGACAAAAAGAAGACGAGATGACTTCATAGGTTAGAAGTTGATTATTTTAGAGTTATATAATGTTAAAATCTATCCTCAAATGATCATACTTCTAATTGCTTAAAAATATCACTCATGAAAACATTTTTATGCATATGGTCAAAAACATGTCGACCTACAATTTTTTATAGGTCAACAGGATTTTAAAATGTAACGGTCAAAAATAGGTCGACCTACAAAATTTCATAGGTCAACAGGTTTTTGAACTCCAACGGCTAAAAACATGTCGACCTACAAAATTCTATAGGTCAACAGCTTTTTGAATTTTCATGAAAAGTCATCTTCTTCCTTTAAGAGTTGCATCCATTTCTCTTCATGAATAATCACTTATTTTAGATGCAACTTTTCATCAACAATTGCAACCTCTCGATTTCTATAAATACATGAGTTTGCAATCATTCAAATCATCGAATTTACTCTCTATTTTCTGATCTATCTTGCATTATCCTTTTCTCTCAAAAAGCACTCAAAAGCATTCAATTATCGTTTGAATCTCCAAGCATATTTAATACACTTGTGATTCAACTCGATAATTTACTTCCTAATCTTTCTAAACATCAAAATACATTTGAGGATAAGATTATAGGAAGGGTGTACTCAATCATTGACTATTCAGTGTTGAAGAAACAACACATTCAAGGTCAAACTCTTGTAATCGTCTTGTGGGTAAGCTTGTAGCCCGTGAAATCAAGTGGGTAAGCTTGTAGCCCGTGAAATCAAGTGGGTAAACTTGTAGCCCGCAAATCAAGTAGTGAACCTGTTCCTCCGGGTGAAGTGAGGGTGTTGTTTAGTGAAAAGCCGAAGAGGAGCTTCGGGACTGGACGTAGGACGGGAAGTCCGAACCAGTATAAAATCCTGGTGTCCTTACTTTACTTTACTTTACTGCATTTAAAGTTATCTGTGATATATATATATATATATTGTTATCATATTCCGCATAGCCATATTATAGATCCTGCACAAGTCGTACACACTCGACTTTTCAATTGGTATCAGAGCGCGGTCATCTTATAACCGTAACACAGTTATTTGATATATTCTAGTAATATGGCAAATAATGCAAGCACCAGCACTAACACTTACACTGAAGGTTAATCTACACAAAGACCTCCTTTCTTTAATGGCCTAAACTATAGTTATTGGGCAACACGTATGGCTTTCTATATGCAATCAACAAGTTATGATGCTTGGAATGCTACTCAGAAAGAAATAGTTAATCCAACTACTGAGTATGCAGAATGGACTCCTGCTGAGAAAACAGTAGCAACAGTAAATGCAAAAGCAATAAATATGTTGTTTTGTGCATTAGATCAAAATGAGTATAACCGTGTTAGTATCTGTACCACTGCTTATCAAATTTGGCAAACGCTAAAAACCACTCATGAAGGTACTAACAAGGTTAAACAAGCAAAAATAGCTTTGTTGAAAAGCCAATTCCAAAATTTCAAAATGAAGCCAAATGAAACAATCAATGAGATGTATTCAAGGTTTCAAACCATTCATCATGCTCTTATTGGATTAGGACAAAAATATTCTGACTTTGATGTAGTTTCAACAATCCTACATTCACTGACTAATGAATGGGAAGGAAAAGTATTAGCCATAGAAGAAGCTAATGATCTTTCTACCATGAAGCCAGATGAATTGATTGGAAATCTAATGTCCTACGAAGCAAATTTACAGGCTAGAAGAGAACAAAAAGAAGAAAAGAAAAATGTTGCTTTTCATGCCGAAAAAGATGAAGACATTTCAGATTCTGAAGATGAAGACTTAGCACTTATTGCAAAAGGTTTAAAGAAGTTCTTGAAGCAAAGAAAAGCTAGTCGATACGACAAAAAGAAGTTTGGATCAAATAAACCATCATCTTCAATTATGGAATGCTTCAACTGTCACAAAAAGGGACATTTGCAAAAAGATTGTCCGGATAAAAAGAAGAAATCCGAAAAATTCAAGAAGGACAAATCAAAGAAAAGAGCATTCTCAGTAACATGGGATTATTCAGACTCATCTTCATCAGATAGCGAAAGTGACTCAGACACTGAACAAGCAAATGTATGTTTTATGGCAACAGAGGATGAGGTACAAATTCCTACTCTTGAGGATATGCTTGATATTTATGATAAATTAATGGTTAAATTTAAAGATACAAAACATCAATTAAAAGAAGTCAAGACAATGTTGAATAGATCAGAATTAGAAAGAGATATGTTAAAAGATGAGAAGAAAATATTAGAAGAGGAACTTGAAAAGGCTCAAGAATCATCTTCTAATTCTAATTCTCAACTATCTCTTTTGACTCAAGAAATTGAAGTTCAAAAAGAAAAGAATGATATTCTCACTACTGAAAATCATGAGCTTAAAGCTAAAGTCAAGATTCTAGACCTTGAAAAAGCTAGTTTACAATCAAAGTTAGACGACATTACTAAAATGTTTCTAACTTTAACAAAGGTCGAGAAAATCTGACAAAAATCATTGAGAATTCACAATCAGCTACAAATAAGCAAGGATTGGGATATAAGAAACAAGTTATCAAGAAACATCTTGGTAAAAGAAGAAAGAAAAATAAGTTAGTAAAAGAAACTGAAGCTAAGAAAAATCTGAGTTTATTATATTTCAAACCAAAACCGAGTGTGAAATCTCAAAAGAAGAATGTCAAAGTATGGGTTCCTAAAACAAATAATATTTTGATTAGGAACAAGTACATTCAAAATTTCTTGAGTACTGTGCATCATAATCCAAATTATTTGTATAAAGGGGATACCGGACCCGTATGGGTTTGGACTCCTAAGACCTAACTCTTAGGACCCTATAAAAAGTGGGTACCATGGATTTAACTTTATTTTTTGCAGGTCCCACTAAAGAAAAGAGGAAGATCGATTTTGGACAGTGGTTGATCGAAGCATATGACTGGAGACAAGAGCATATTGACGAATATTACATACTTTGATGGGGGCTCAGTCACTTTTGGAGATAATTCAAAAGGCTTCATCATCGGCAAAGGCGATGTGAGCAATTACGGTACATCTAATTTACCTCTTATTACGAATATCATGCTAGTTAGAAATCTAAAACATAACTTACTTAGTATTAGTCAGTTATGTGATAAAGGGTTTACAATTTCCTTTTCAAATGACAAATGTAACATTCTTGACCAAGATAAAAATTTAGTTTTTGAAGGATATAGAGACAGAAATATATATATTTTAAATATGAATTTTAATCAAAATTCAAATATGTGTCTTATTGCTAAGGAAAATGATCCATGGATATGGCACAAACGGTTCTGTCATATAAACTTTAAAACTATTGACAAGCTAGCTAAAAATGATCTAGTCAAAGTTTACCAAAACTGAGTTTCAAAGTTGACAATCTTTGTGACGCTTGCCAAATCGGAAAATTAACCAAGTCATCATTTAAATCTAAGAAGGTAATCTCGACATTACAACCACTTGAACTATTACATTTGGATTTATTTGGACCTACTCAAATACAATCCATAAATCATAGTCGGTATGTGTTTGTAATTGTTGATGATTATTCTCGTTATACTTGGACTATGTTTTTGAAAAATAAAAGTGACACTTTCGAAAAATTCAAATCTTTCGTCAAACGTATTCAGAAATCGAAGGGACTTAAAGTCAAAAATATAAGAAGTGATCATGGCGGAGAGTTCGAAAATAATGAATTTGAACATTTTTGTGCAAAGAAAGGTATATCACACAATTTTTTCCTTTCCTAGAAATCCACAACAAAATGGGGTTGTAGAACGGAAAAATCAAACATTACAAGAATGTGCAAGAACATTATTAAATGGAAGCACTCTATCAAAACATTTTTGGGCAGAAGCTGTAGCAACTGCGTGTTATGTTTTGAATCGAGTTTCCATTCGACCTCTAACTAAAAATACACCATATGAGTTATTCAATGAAAGAAAACCAAATATTTCTTATTTCAAAGTTTTTGGTTCGAAATGTTTTATTTTAAATACGAAAGATCACCTTGGAAAATTTGATTCAAAAGCTGACGAACGAATCTTTGTTGGTTATTCGGATCGAAGTAAGGCTTATCGTATATTCAATAAAAGAACCAAAATTATTGAAGAATCACTTCATATATCTTTCGATGAATACTACAAGTTTTCTAATATAAAAATTGATGATGACGAAAATATCAATACAAATGACACTGTTGTCACAAATGAGGATTCTGACTCCGAAATTATCAACGATATTCCTCAACCTCCTGTGATAGTTTCTCCACCTAGAGTGAGATCTCCTCCAAGAATATTGAGAGATCATCCGGTTCAAAATGTAATTGGAGAAGTATCGTCTCAAATTAGAACTAGAAGTCAACTTAACCAAATGAGACATGTTGCATTTATTTCAAACATCGAACCTAAGAATCCTAAAGAAGCTGCTACCGATGAATATTGGATCATTGCTATGCAAGAAGAACTAAATCAGTTTGAATGCAATGATGTATGGGAACTTGTTCCAAGGCCAACCGATCAATCAGTTATCGGAACTAAATGGGTTTACAAAAACAAGGCTGATGAACAAGGAAACATAACACGAAACAAAGCACGGTTAGTAGCACAAGGATATAATCAAGAAGAGGGTATCGATTATGAAGAAACTTTTGCACCTGTTGCTAGACTAGAAGCAATTCGAATACTTCTATCTTTTGCTTGTCACCATAATTTTAAATTATATCAGATGGATGTCAAGAGTGCGTTCCTAAATGGTTTTATAAAAGAAAAAGTATATGTTGAACAACCAACTTTATTCAAACATGAAAAATATCCAGATCATGTTTTCAAGCTTAAGAAGGCTTTGTACGGTTTAAAACAAGCACCACGTGCTTGGTATGAACGACTACGAAGTCATCTTATCAACTCTGGATTTCAAATAGGAAAGGTTGATCAAACATTATTTATTAAACATTCGCACAAAGAGATACTTGTTGTTCAAATATATGTGGATGACATAATCTTTGGTTCAACAAACGAGAGACTTTGTAAAGAATTTTCAGATATCATGACCAAAGAATTTGAAATGTCACATATGGGAGAGTTATCATACTTTCTTGGTCTTCAAATTAAACAACTTTCAAATGGTATTTTCATAAATCAAGAAAAATATTGTGAAAATCTTGTTAAAAGATTCGGACTTGAAAATACTTCTGGAAAACCGACTCCAATGAGTACCACTAGTCATCTTGAAAAGGATGAAAGTGGAAAGAATATAGACCAAAAGACGTATCGTAGTATGATAGGTTCTCTCCTATATTTAACAGCTAGTCGTCCTGACATTATGATGAGTGTTTGTTTGTGTGCACGTTTTCAAGCTGATCCTAAGGAATCACATTTGCGAGCAGTGAAACGAATTATTCGATATCTTAATAACACCAAAGATTTCGGTCTTTTCTATCCTAAGGATTGTGCATTCGAATTAGTATCATATAGTGATGCTGATTTCAGAGGATCACGAACGGATAGAAAGAGTACAAGTGGTACGTGCCATTTCATTGGAAAATCACTTGTCTCTTGGTTTAGTAAGAAACAAAATTGTGTTTCACTATCAACATGCGAGGCAGAGTATATTTCAGCAGCTTTGGCATGTACACAAGTTATATATATGCAACAAACACTTAAAGATTTTGGTATGAATTTATCGAATTCCATTATATATTGCGATAACACTAGTGCGATAAATTTATCCAAAAACCCAGTTAATCACTCTCGGACTAAACACATTGACATTCGTCATCATTTTCTACGAGATAACATTGAAAAGGGAAATATAAACCTCGAATATGTCAACACGGAAAATCAACTAGCAGATATATTTACAAAGCCTCTACTAGAGTCAAGCTTTATCAAGTTACGTAGAGAGCTAGGATTGGTTTCACGAAAAGAACTCGAAAATTAATTTTTATAAGAATTCGTATTTTGTTTATCAGAAACCAATGTCTTTTTACTATATATAGCAGAGGATTTTTCTATGATAAAACATATACAAACCATTTATTTATTATCTTAAAATAGAAAACTCCTACTATATATATGACTATTTTTGAGTGCTTTCATTCATTCTCTCAATCTTCTATAACTTTTAAATAATCTCATGGCACACATCTGTGAGAAATGTGCTGAAAATTCCCACATTTCAATCACAAGTTCCGAACCGACTGAATATAACTCCCCAAAAACACCAGAGCATCCACCTGGCTTTCATCCGCTTTCTCGAACGCCAGGAACTACTCCTACTTCTAAGAAGAGCAAGAAAGTTTTATTTTGTTCTCCACGAACTAAGGAGAAGATAGATGAAATGCATTATTATCAACAACAAATGTTTTATGAGCAAAAACTGACGACTTCTCGTTTGACGTACCTCGAACGATTAGCTACTCTCTTTTGTGGCTCTGACAGACATAATGTACATGAGCCAATGCCAATACCATCGTCTTCACGAACTCCAAATTCATGGGATAGAAATTATCAAAACAATGAAGGAGCTAGTGGAAGGTTTAGCCATTGGGAACCAAAGAATTCATGGGAGCCAAGGAAATAATTTATATCGTTTAAACTCTTCTTTAAAAAATAAATTTGTATTTTGTTCTTCAAGTATTTGGTGTTTTGAAATCTTGTTATTGAATAAAATTTGTTTTAATATATATATATCTTTTCAAAAGCCAGAAAAACAAATTTTCTCTGCACCTGTCGACCGATCTTGTTCACGCTGTCGACCAGTTAAGGATTCTTAGCCTTTATATTGAAACCAGAATTAAAAACGGTCGACCGCATCATACTCCCCTGTCAACCGTTATGCCTAAAGAATTGATTTCAAACATTTCCAGAACTAATAACTGTCGACTGGTCATTTAAATCATGTCGACCGCCATAGTTCAAGTTTAAGTTCTTTATCAAACAGAACTTTTACCTGTCGACCGCTCCTTATTCCTCCTGTCGACCGGTCAGGCCAAACATATGTATGTTTGTCTTCCAGAACTATTTCATGTCGACCGCCCAAACTCCAACCTGTCGACCGGTCAGTTCGAAAACACGTGCATCAATTTTTCCAGAGATTTTACTGGTCGACCGGCTCATTGATATCTGTCGACCGGTTTCGCTGGAAACTTCCTTTTCACCCAATCAACACGTCCATTCCCTTTTCAAACTTCACAACTCTTCATCAAAGGTCATTTCTTTTCATTCTCTATACTCTTTATAACCCGATCTATTAGAATTTTTCAAATTTCCTAACCTCTCCAATGGCTCCAAAGCAAAAGAAGTCCAAAACATCATCATCTCAAGCCCATGTTCAACCTATTGATACTCAATTCAAACAATGGCTAATGGATCCTCTTGCGGTGAAGAGATGGAACAAGATGAAAGACTATACAATTCACCACGGTTCTTTTCTCAAATTCTCTGATTTCGCCCTCTACGATGTTAGTGGACTATCAAACAGAGCGGGTATAGAGTCTCTTCTAAATTTTGAAGACAATCATGTTGAGATAAGCCATACTTTGATAAAACTATTCTATGCTAATCTCAATTTAGACAAATTTAAACCCCAAAACTCGGATGATTGCTTATGGTCAGTTGTTTGTGGTCAACACATCTTTCTCTCCAAAGACCGGATGGCAGAAATTCTTCGAACCCATAACGAAGGTATTCAATTCGGTAGTGATTTCTGCCCTATACATATTCGCGACAAAAATAGTCACCTTTTCATAGAAGACCATAAGTCAAGTACTAAAGGTATCCATCTAAGACCATCTGCCAGACTTCTACACCTTTGTATCACACACTCTCTTCTTCCAAGGACTGGAAACTTTGATGCAGTTTACAGAGAAAACTTTAAGGCACTGTATGCCATTTATGCAAATATCAAGGTAAATTGGATTGAGATGATTTTCGACGAGATTGTGATGGTAAATAAACGTTCAAGGCCACACTTGTTTTATAACGAGTATATTATGCGTTGTCTCATGGAATGTCACGTAAGATCTCCCGAATCTAAAATCTCAATACCAAAATGTATTGATAAAGCATCTAAAAAGAGGATGAAGCTACCGTTTCCTTATTTGAATATTATTCCTTTTGAGCGATATGTCGAACAAGGACCTCCACAGACTTCCTCTTCTCAAGTTCCCACGCAAAGGCCTGAAGACGTTTTAATTCCGCCTCCTACTTCTTCAACTAAGGACACTCTTGAGCAAATTGCACGTAATCAATTCTTACTCGAAGCTAGACTCAAAAGAACTGATAATAAAATTGACCGCTTAGATTCTAAACTTGATAAGCGGTTCAACAAATTAAAGTCCTTCTTTGGAACGATTTGGGATGCAATCTCTTGTGCATCAACCTCCGCACCGCTTGCTCAAGACCCAGGAAAACGACCAATGCCACCTACGTTTACATGGTCCTCATCTGAAGAAGGTACTAGCTCTGGAGCAAGTACCCAACATACTCGTGGTCGTGGACTGTCGCATATTGAAGTAGGAGCTCATGACGATATTGAGAAGGACAATGGTGATAGCAACAATGAGGAACAAGAGGAGGAAGGAAACAAAGATGAAGAAGAAGATAGTGATTCGGATTGGCCATCACAATAGTCGTCTCGTTTTTATCTTTCAAGTTTTTTAATTTGCTTATGTATTTAACTATGCTACTTCCTGGTACTTCTGGTGTGTTTATTTTTGGTTTGCCTTGAATGTATAACACAATCTATGTATTTTGTTGTATGGTTTCTCTATGAATTATTGCTTTCTCTTATAGACACCCTTTTTGTCGATGACAAAGGGGGAGCAGATTATATATAATTCAGGGGGAGCATATATACAGGGGAGCAATATACAAGGAACAATACCTTTATTAGGCCATGTTGTCATCAATCAAAAAGGGGGAGAATGTTGAGTCAAAGCTTCGATGGTTATTTTGATTTATGACAAGAAGAAGCTTCTACATCGACAAAAAGAAGACGAGATGACTTCATAGGTTAGAAGTTGATTATTTTAGAGTTATATAATGTTAAAATCTATCCTCAAATGATCATACTTCTAATTGCTTAAAAATATCACTCATGAAAACATTTTTTATGCATATGGTCAAAAACATGTCGACCTACAATTTTTTATAGGTCAACAGGATTTTAAAATGTAACGGTCAAAAATAGGTCGACCTACAAAATTTCATAGGTCAACAGGTTTTTGAACTCCAACGGCTAAAAACATGTCGACCTACAAAATTCTATAGGTCAACAGCTTTTTGAATTTTCATGAAAAGTCATCTTCTTCCTTTAAGAGTTGCATCCATTTCTCTTCATGAATAATCACTTATTTTAGATGCAACTTTTCATCAACAATTGCAACCTCTCGATTTCTATAAATACATGAGTTTGCAATCATTCAAATCATCGAATTTACTCTCTATTTTCTGATCTATCTTGCATTATCCTTTTCTCTCAAAAAGCACTCAAAAGCATTCAATTATCGTTTGAATCTCCAAGCATATTTAATACACTTGTGATTCAACTCGATAATTTTCTTCCTAATCTTTCTAAACATCAAAATACATTTGAGGATAAGATTATAGGAAGGGTGTACTCAATCATTGACTATTCAGTGTTGAAGAAAGAACACATTCAAGGTCAAACTCTTGTAATCGTCTTGTGGGTAAGCTTGTAGCCTGTGAAATCAAGTGGGTAAGCTTGTAGCCCGTGAAATCAAGTGGGTAAACTTGTAGCCCGCAAATCAAGTAGTGAACCTGTTCCTCCGGGTGAAGTGAGGGTGTTGTTTAGTGAAAAGCCGAAGAAGAGCTTCGGGACTGGACGTAGGACGGGAAGTCCGAACCAGTATAAAATCCTGGTGTCCTTACTTTACTTTACTTTACTGCATTTAAAGTTATCTGTGATATATATATATATATATTGTTATCATATTCCGCATAGCCATATTATAGATCCTGCACAAGTCGTACACACCCGACTTTTCAGATTATATATTTATATGAGGCCATAGGTTCCCTACTTTGCCATTTCATAATCCTCCTTCCTTATGCATATATTTCAATTTAATAGTTTCTAATGTCTATTTATTACAAATCCCATCTCTTCATCCACCATATTATTCCTACTTAATTGTCTAATTAAATTATTGAATAATGTTTACTAGAAATTAGGATATTAAATCCTTCCTCCTTAAAAGAATTTTGTTCTTGAAATTTCGTCGAGGACTAAAACTAGCATAACAATCAAGCAAACAATGCTATCTATACTAGCGATCCCACTAATAACTAAATTATAAAGCAATATTACCACTAAGTAGCTCAAAAAATATCTCTAACCTTGTCTTCAGTCTTCCAAATATAATCTTTTTCATTATCTCTCCACTAGACTTTCATCAGTTTGACTTTCGTGCTCCTTGGCTTCTTTTCATGTATAGCTCGAATTCAGATGGGTTTTCTCAGAGCAGGCAAATCTGGTTCCACCACCAACTCTTTAAATATCCTTGGATCATGCACATACTAACTTATGTGGCACGTGGATTATGTTATGGATCTTCGCTAAACTATTTGGTAGCTCTACTCGATATGGGAGCTTTCCAATCCTTTCCAATATATAGAAGGGTCCAACATATCTCAGTCCCAGTTTTCCCGACTTCCTGAAATGAGCTACACCATTTGTTGATGATATCTTGATGATACATGATATCCGATCGAAACTTAATGTCCTTATGCTTTTTATCAATGTAACTCTTCTACCTAGACTGAGCTTCCTTCATCCGACCCTGAATCAACTAATTTTTTTGCAGCTTATTTTACCAAATCCAAACCTAAAACTAATTTGTATCTAATCTCTAATTAACACGATGTGACTTGCACAGTCTTCGGTATGATGCTTCAAATGGTGCTACTCCTAACTAGTTTAAGAGATATTATTATGGGAGAACTAACCCAAATGCAAATGTCTTTCCGTGATCCACCAAAATCCAAAACACATGACCTTAATAAATCTTCAAGTATCTTATTCAGTCTTTTAATTAGCCTATACATCTATGGATGATAAGCGATGCTCATCTTGAGCTTAGTTCTGTATGCAGTCTGTAGAATTCTCCAAATCTCGCTAGTAAATAGTGGGTCTCTATGACTTACAACACTATTAGGAATCCTATGAGTGTAATTATATTTCTTAGAAATAACTTAACCTATAAAGGAGTTACTCTAGTTGATCTAACGGGAAAAAAATAGTAACTCGTTACTCTTGATTAGCCTATCCACAATAACCATACACTCCCACTTCCTTTCCTCGATCCCAACAACCTATTAATGAAATCCCTGGATGTAGAATCCTACTTCCAAAATGGAGTATCTAATGGTTGAAGCAAACTGCTAGGCTTCTAATATTCTGATTTACTTGTTGATAATTCATACACTGCCTCACCCATAAGCAAACATCTCTCTTCATGCCTTCCCTCTTCATATCTTGGTACATTTTGTTACTTTCAGGATGTATTGTAAACTTAGAGCGATGACATTCTCTATGAACTTCCTTCCTAAGGACTAACATTTAGGGCACATAATCTCTCTATCTTTCTTAACCAACCTTTATGGTCAAGCGTGAAAACTTCAAGTTATCGATCTCTATTCCAAGTTTAAGTATTGTGATCCTTTTAGCCAATACATGATCCTCTTCTTGTCTAGAAGTGATTCTCTCAGTTGGCGCTGGTCGAATCTCTAAACATGACAACACATATGTGCTTCTACTTGAACTTACTATTGACCTGATTCATACAATGCATGTATTCAAAGGTTCTAAATCCTTCTAGTCTGCCACTATAGCTAATGTTACTCCTTGATGTTTTCAGCTAAGGGCATCGACAACTTTATTCCCTTTCCTGGGTGTATACTCAATGTTAAAGTTATAAATTTCTAAGAACTTTAACCAACTCTGTCGCTTCATATTTAGTTCCTTCTGAGCGAATAACTACCTTAAAGACTTGTCATCCGTGAGTAGCTCGTATCTCTCTACCATTAGGTAATGTCTTCATATCTTCAATGCAAAGACAACAATAACTGACCCATGATCATGAGTTGGGTTTCTCGCCAGATATGGTCCTTTATGTCTCGAAGAATATCCACTAACTCTTCTTTTCTGCCTAAGAACACATCCTAGACCAGTTCCGCAAGCATAAGTATATGATACCAAATCTTGATTACCATCTAGCACAACTAACACATAAGATTTTGTTAACTAGCGCTTCATACTCTATAACACTCCCTCACACTTGTCAAAAAAAAATTAACATCCTTCCTAGTCGTCTCGGTAAGCGGTGCTGCTACTCGTGAGAAATCCTTGATAAATGTTCGACGATATCTAGCTAGTATAACAAAACTTCGAATCTCGATAATACTTTCTATCCTCTTCTAATTATTAATAGTGCCATCTTAGTTGAACCTACATACAACCCTTCGCCTGAAACTACATGGCCAAGTTACTTGCTTCCCTAACATGACATTTGGAAACTTGGTCTTCAATTGATGCTTTCTCAAAGTATTTATTACCATATGAAGCAGATTCTTATAGCTTTCTCATCCCTAGAATATATAAATATATCGACTATGAAGACTTGTACAAATCCATCCAAGTCTCTTGGAATACTCGATTCATCACATCCATAAAGAAAGAAGTTAGGTTGCCAATACAAATGGCATGACTGTACCCTCGTATGATCCATATCTTATACAAAATTCTTTCAATCGAATATTCTCTTCCATTCCACTAGCTTCACATCTAGTTCCTTCATATTTGTGGGTGTCCTCCGGCTTCGTGGTCTATAGCTGTCTTAGCTCCAAGAATAAGATCGATTTTGAACTCGATAGCTTTCTTCGGTGGCAAACCCATAACAGGTTCAAAAAAATCGATGAACTCCTTGACTATATGAATTTAACTTACTTTTTCTTCTAATTCCAGTGCACCCAACAAAGCAAACATCTATTTGTTTGCAGTTTCTACCAAATATACAATCCGACCACTATAGCTAGGGTGTCTCAACGATTTCTCCTTGCTTTGGTAAAATATTCTATCATCATAGCGATTCAATAAATCCATACCAAATAATCCCAACAATTTTGAAATCAAACACATATAAACATCATATAAATGTGTAGCCTATTAACTGAAATTCAAGTTCCTCCTATCTCATCCCATACTCTATTTTAGGAATAGCTACCACAAAGGAAGTGAAAAGTTATAATGGTTATAATGATAATTTATCTGCCATACATTTAGAGATAAATGAATGTGATGTGCTAGTGTAATGACCCGGATTTTTAGCGACTTTGGTTATCGACATAAGCACGATGTCGATAACCAAAACATCGAAAAATCCTGGTAATTAGTGAAAGAAATTAGAGGGTGAGGAAAGATAAGATAGAAAATTAGAATAGAAGAAGAAGAAGAACACGACATCAGAGTAACACGAATCTCACAGCGGAACGAATAACATATAATATACATAACATAACTTGAAATATACATCTGTACTTGAATATACATCAATATCAAAGTACATCACTTACAACACAGCGGAAATAACTATAGCTATATGATCCTGAAGCCTCCTGCTCCAGCTCTTCAACTATATCTGTAAATCCCGACTACTTGACTGCCCGTACAAATTTAGGCACCAAAGAGTTTAGGGAAAACAACAAAGTAAACTCCGGGTCAGTCATGGGACTGGTATGAGTAAAACAGTTTAAAAACAGTTGAACAAGTAAACGATATCTCATAATACCACGCCGCATAACGGAACGGGTTTTTCCCTTATGAGAATCCAAATTAACTTTATATCAAAAACCTTTTGATATTATAATAATGTCTATCAACCACAGTATATATAATCATCTAGCAGAAACGCTTTCATCTCACGTTCTACATATATAGTATACAATCAAAACCGCAAGCACATATTGGGTAATGGATTTCCAACTATGACAAGGTATGGAACCACCTTTCGCTAATGTACCTCTAGAGAGGAATACACTGGGTTCAACAAGAACATCTTGCAACCCGGCCACACATGACCGACCACTCATTTAGCTTGAGTGTATCGAATGTATATCACCAACAGTTGGGATCAGCAACTGTTTCCCGAATGGGACAGCATCAACAATAGATTTTTAGAAGTAGATGAAACTCTAGATCAGGTGATTATACACACTACTTCGGTGCGACCGACTTAGCCATGCTGCCTGCCCGATTTCTGTCATTTACCGGATGATAAGGCTAGAAGCTACGCTTTATCATCATACCAGATTCACTTTGAATGCCACATCGTCAAATCCATCAAATCACCAATTGACGTCCTCAACCATACATTACGTGTTAGCTAAAGAAGTTTCCTTCTCTGCTTCCACTCTTGGTACAGTTAGAGAAACCAATATATGTGATCGTCTGGAAATACTTTGTCAGACATCCGTCCATACAAGTCATCCAGGAACAGGATGAACCGAAGGCACTATTCTGTAAACAGGATAGCCCTTGCATAACTCCGTCTTCACTTATCTTTGGCATATATGATTCGCAATGCTTATGCCAATACAGAGTGGTTCTTTGGATAATCATCCAACCGGTCTCTCCATATTAACAACGTTAAAATCGTCAAAACTTCGATAGTATGTGATTTAACTATCGAAGAAAAACAGGTGTGCAACCAACGATATTATTTCCAAATGGAAATTTATATCAATCAAACATCATTCAACATTTATCTCTTTATTTCATAAATTTACTTATCTCATGTTTCCCTATATTCAACATTTCTTATTTTCTAAATTTAGAAAATATATGTTTTTAGAAATGGAAAACATTTCCATTTCTTGTCTTCTTTATTAGAAAACATTTCGGGTTTCTTATTTGGAAAACATTTCCAAAGTTTCTTCATTGGACTTAGACAAATGTTTAAACAAACCATCGCGATGCCAACTCAAACCATTTCCTTTACTGCCGAACCTTAACTATTCCTTAGTTAAAAACGAAGTCAATCAAGCTAGGGTAGAACTACCTCACAGACCTTAACTGAACAACATTTCTAACTTTGAAATTGGCAAAGTTCACTTTATATCCCTTTAACAAACTTCCTTACTTAACCCTCCTTCGAATAGCTATATTCGATTTACTCTTTTCACTTAACTCTATTCGATTAACCCTCATCAATTAACTTTATTCGGCTACCACTATTGGATTAACTCTGTTTGACTTAACTCCTTTCGAATAAACTATATTCGATAACTCCTTTTCTTTCTTCGAATAAACTATATTCGATTAAATCATTTGCTTCTATTCGAATAACTATATTCGATATACTCATTTGCTTTCTATTCGAATAACTATATTCGATTAACACACTTTACTTTCTATTCGAATAACTATATTCGATTTACTCATTTGCTTTTTATTCGAATAACTATATTCGATTAACTCATTTTACTTTCTATTCGAATAACTATATTCGATTTACTCATTTGCTTTCTATTCGAATAACTATATTCGATTAACTCATTTTACTTTAACACTAATCGATTTAACTAACATCTATTAACTCCCTTGCTTTAACTCTAATCGTTTAAACTAACATCGATTAGCTCCTTTGCTTTAACTCTAATCGTTTAAACTAACATCGATTAGCTCCTTTTCTTTAACTCTAATCGACTAAACTAACATCGATTAGCTCCTTTTACTTTAACACTAATCGATTAAACTTAACTCCCTTGCTTTAACTCTAATCGATTAAACTAACATCGATTAGCTCCTTTTACTTTAACACTAATCGATTAAACTAACATCGATTAACTCCTTTATTCTATTCAAATAAACTATTCATTTATAAAGATTTACTTTTGGTAACAGTTCTTCACTTTACAAATGATTTCTCTTTTATAAAACTCTATTCGTTTTAAAAACATTTTTTCCCTTTTATTTACTTCCGAAATATTTCCTTTAATAAAATCTGTTGATTTTATAAAGTCCCTTTATTTCAATATACATTGAAATAATTCTTTTTACATCCCAGGGTCATTATGATATTTACAATATCGAATAACAATGATCAACATCATTCCCACACACATAATCCATAACTGATTATATAACACATCATATATCACAATATATGAAAACAGTAAAATAAATATTGAGGAATCAAGTTGGATTCCTCCAACCTGTTTCCCTGCATCACATTTGTTAAACAATATAGATAACATCACTTTCAGTTCCATATGATATATTCTGTTAAACAGAATCAATATAGAAAATTTAACTACCTGACTAGCAGTTCAATCAAACAGTCAACACACAGTCAATCAGCCAATATCTAACAGTTCTAACAATACAACATGAAATTATAAACTGTTCAGAGTTAGTGAGATTTACTCACATTGGCGCGTTAATCGTTTAAATAACGGTTTGCGTTATTTGATTCAGTCGGACAATTTATTTCGTCATAAATTGAAACGAGCTCGGATCCACTCTTGGTCAGTCTCATTGTGTTGCTCCCGTCCATACGATCCTGTCGGATCTTGTTTCGCTGAATTTAGTCTACGTATGACCAAGTTATAGCATTACGAAGTTTGAACATTTAAAAAAAATTAAAACATGGATTTTAATTACACTTGGGCCTTATACCTTCATCCCGGCCCAAACCCCTTCTGCACAGACCCGACCCGCACCTTATCTTCCCCAAATCAAATCCCGTACTCCCAGTTTTACACCAGCTCACACCACCGAACTCAAAGTCTCCCATTTCTCCATCTCAACACTTCATGATTTAAAAATCCAACTTCACCATCACCTTCTCCTTTGAATCCCCTTTCTCTTCATACCCCTTTCAGTAAACTCGAACTCACCCTTACAGTCCCGTCGCTCAGCTCTCATTCGAGTATCACGATGGACTACGGAACTCCAACTCCACAAATTCCCTTCAAAATCTCACCGCAAGTGCGGTTTTGCTTCCACACTTCAAAAATCATACCCAAAACAAGCAAAAAGGTTTACATCTCCTGATTTTTCCCAAACCCTAAGTTGCTACTGTACGTTTTCGAGCATCCGGGAATCGCGTCGTACCTCTTGAAATTGATACAGGAGCGAAGACAATTGTCTGAGGAATCCAAAGATCATTGTTTTGGGATTTATAACTTTGTTTTGATTTTTGTTGTGGATTTTTCCTTTGATCGAATACTTTCATGGAATGAAAATGCTACGGAGATTTTTTTGTGAATGAGGACTTGGGTTCTTGCGTTATACTGCGGTGGTAGTTGGTGACTTTGTGGCTGAGAAGGAAAAGGATGTGGCCTACTGTTGATCAGACAAACATTTAGGATATTTCCCTTATGATTATTTTATTCTATTGTTTTTTTTTATATATTCGTTTCTGGTCTTTAAAAATCCACACGACCACATACGATGTCTAAAAATCATGAAACTGAACTTGTAGCTAGAGTTTGACATTATGGTCCCAACGAAACTGGTTTCGTCTAATTCCGACTCCGTATGCTCACACAGCGTATTTTTAACCGTCAAAATACTGACTGTTTCTCACTCTAAAAATCCGTACGACCACACAGTGACTCTAAAAATCATGAAACTGGAAATCTAACAACTATTTGACATTGCGGATCCAACAAAATTAGTTTCGTCGAATTCTGACTTCGTTTGCAAAAGTGGCTATTTTTAAAGCTTTGGATGACCCATTTAAATATATAAATATATTTAAAAGAAATTAAATTAAATATTTATAAATAAATATTATCGTCTATATTCACAGTGGAATACCATACAACTCTAGAATAATCCCATATGGGTTTCTAATTCGATATTCACCTCTGGGTCAACTCGGTATTCATTTATATTGAAATTCCTTTTTTAAAAATATAAATAATTCCTTTATAAAATATAAAGGAATTCCACAGCGACTTTTCTGAAATTTGATTTGGACGTGAATCAAAATCTACACGACGAAATCCTGATTTTTCTCTTCCACTAGAAAGATATACTCCACCAGCTCCACACATTTCTTGTTTCACAGAAATCCGATTTAAAACGAACCCTGTATATCCAGTTGAAGTTCAAATCGCCAATTTACGAACTGCAGCGCCATTTCAAGCTCAATTTTAATTATATTATAATTATACGTTGAACTGTCGACGATTGAATATATTCGTTATTCAAATTCAATTCCGAGCTGAATTAAATATCACAGATGATCTGGTTCACACCATATCGCCATTTCAGCCAATTCTGATTATTTCAGAATTAAATATATTATTTAATTTATTATTTTAAATTAAATATTCACCATTTATTTAATTCCACGATCATTAAATTCTCTAAACCACCATTTCAATAATTAATTAAATTTATTATAATACCTCTGCCAATGCGGGTCATTACAATCTTCCCCACTTAAAATAATTTCGTCCTCGAAATTGCTAAAAGGTAGAGAACGACCCTATCGACTGGTTAGAACATATTTGTTTGCTTTTTAACTTCAGTTTCAACTGAACCAATTTAATTTCAATAAAAATTTAATTAATTGTTATCAACGAAAATTTTCAAAAATCCTGAATATTTTCTAACGCCTTAACTCTTCGAAAAATTTCGCCAGCACCTCGTTTGTACTGGTCAATCGGTCAAACTCCAACTCGCCTCTTCGGGCCATCTCCAACCCAAAAGAAAATCAAACAGCCAAGCGGCTTGCCAATTCGGCTCATAAATCTTATATTCAATCGAAATATAAACTTGTACCTTTTTGTCGGGCATATCATTATACCCTTTTACCCTTGTTGTTAATTCGGCATATACCAATGTCATGCCAATCAACCTCCAAATCAGTTTTTATCTCCCACACAACCATTCGCTTGTATCCAAGCCAAATCCCATTTGAAATTTAACACAACTTGTCTTTCCCAAAACAAATTCAAAATAGTATCTCTGGTAGTAATTCGTCACTTATAACTCGAAAATGAATACTAATGATGCAGCTGTCATCATCAGAATCTATTTTCCAGCGATCGAAGTGAGTTCAGTACTATAAAACCATTTCTAAACATTTCCACTTTGAAATTCATTTCAAAATATAATTCACACTGCTTGTAAAACAATTTAAAATCTCCCAGGATCTTAAATTTTCCTTATTTTTAATCCAAATCCATTTACAAACACTTATCCAATTTTCCAGGTTTATAATTCAATTTCTGATTTAAATTTCAGATTTAACTCATCTGATTTCACGCATTTTACTTATATGAATTCTGATTGGTTATTTACATAACCATTTTACTTATAATCTTACTCGATTACAATAACAACCAATATATCCAATATATATCAAAATATACTTTGGGTAAAATTATTTTCATTTACCCTCTTTTCAAAACATACCATGATTGTTCATCGTATTCAAGTGTTTAGTAACTCCTACCGATACAGTGGATCAAACTGATCGACCAGAACTCATAAACAACTCAACCAATGAATCTCCACAATATAAAATTATTTTTATATCAAATACAAATACGTTCACTCGTATATATACACTCAACTCAATCTAGGGTACTACTAACCCTATCTCTACCGAGTCACGCCACTGAGCCAAGTAAATCAATTAACCTTCTGCTCTGATACCAACTGTAATGACCCGGATTTTTAGCGACTTTGGTTATCGACATAAGCACGATGTCGATAACCAAAACATCGAAAAATCCTGGTAATTAGTGAAAGAAATTAGAGGGTAAGGAAAGATAAGATAGAAAATTAGAATAGAAGAAGAAGAACACGACATCAGAGTAACACGAATCTCACAGCGGAACGAATAACATATAATATATATAACATAACTTGAAATATACATCTGTACTTGAATATACATCAATATCAAAGTACATCACTTACAACACAGCGGAAATAACTATAGCTATATGATCCTGAAGCCTCCTGCTCCAGCTCTTCAACTATATCTGTAAATCCCGACTACTTGACTACCCGTACAAATTTAGGCACCCAGGAGTTTAGGGAAAACAACAAAGTAAACTCCGGGTCAGTCATGTGACTGGTATGAGTAAAACAGTTTAAAAACAGTTGAACAAGTAAACGATATCTCATAAGACCACGCCGCATAACGGAACGGGTTTTTCCCTTATGAGAATCCAAATTAACTTTATATCGAAAACCTTTTGATATTATAATAATGTCTATCAACCACAGTATATATAATCATCTAGCAGAAACGCTTTCATCTCACGTTCTACATATATAGTATACAATCAAAACCGCAAGCACGTATTGGGTAATGGATTTCCAACTATGACGAGGTATGGAACCACCTTTCGCTAATGTACCTCTAGAGAGGAATACACTGGGTTCAACAAGAACATCTTGCAACCCGGCCACGCATGACCGACCACTCATTTCGCTTGAGTGTATCGAATGTATATCACCAACAGTTGGGATCAGCAACCGTTTCCCGAATAGGACAGCATCAACAATAGATTTTTAGAAGTAAATGAAACTCTAGATCAGGTGATTATACACCCTACTTCGGTGCGACCGACTTAGCCATGCTGCCTGCCCGATTTCTGTCATTTACCGGATGATAAGGCTAGAAGCTACGCTTTATCATCATACCAGATTCACTTTGAATGCCACATCGTCAAATCCATCAAATCACCAATTAACGTCCTCAACCATACATTACGTGTTAGCTAAAGAAGCTTCCTTCTCTGCTTCCTCTCTTGGTACAGTTGGAGAAACCAATATACGTGATCGTCTGGAAATACTCTGTCAGACATCCGTCCATACAAGTCATCCAGGAACAGGATGAACCGAAGGCACTATTCTGTAAACAGGATAGCCCTTGCATAACTCCGTCTTCACTTATCTTTGGCATATATGATTCGCAACGCTTATGCCAATACAGAGTGGTTCTTTGGATAATCATCCAACCGGTCTCTCCATATTAACAACATTAAAATGGTCAAAACTTCGATAGTCTGTTATTTAACTATCGAAGAAAAACAGGAGTGCAACCAACGATATTATTTCCAATTGGAAATTTATATCAATCAAATATCATTCAACATTTATCTCTTTATTTCATAAATTTACTTATCTCATGTTTCCCTATATTCAACATTTCTTATTTTCTAAATTTAGAAAATATATGTTATTAGAAATGGAAAACATTTCCATTTCTTGTCTTCTTTATTAGAAAACATTTCGGGTTTCTTATTTGGAAAACATTTCCAAAGTTTCTTCATTGGACTTAGACAGATGTTTAAACAAACCATCGCGATGCCAACTCAAACCATTTCCTTTACTGCCGAACCTTAACTATTCCTTAGTTAAAAACGAAGTCAATCAAGATGGGGTAGAACTACCTCTCAGACCTTAACTGAACAACATTTCTAACTTTGAAATTGGCAAAGTTCACTTTATATCCCTTTAACAAACTTCCTTACTTAACCCTCCTTCAAATAGCTATATTCGATTTACTCTTTTCACTTAACTCTATTCAATTAACCCTTATCAATTAACTTTATTCGACTACCACTATTGGATTAACTCTATTTGACTTAACTCCTTTCGAATAAACTATATTCGATAACTCCTTTTCTTTCTTCGAATAAACTATGTTCGATTAACTCATTTGCTTCTATTCGAATAACTATATTCGATTTACTCATTTGCTTTCTATTCGAATAACTATATTCGATTAGTTCACTTTACTTTCTATTCAAATAACTATATTCGATTTACTCATTTGCTTTCTATTCGAACAACTATATTCGATTAACTCATTTTACTTTCTATTCGAATAACTATATTCGATTTACTCATTTGCTTTCAATTCGAATAACTATATTCGATTAACTCATTTTACTTTAACACTAATCGATTTAACTAACATCGATTAACTCCCTTGCTTTAACTCTAATCGTTTAAACTAACATCGATTAGCTCCTTTGCTTTAACTCTAATCGTTTAAACTAACATCGATTAGCTCCTTTGCTTTAACTCTAATCGATTAAACTAACATCGATTAGCTCCTTTTACTTTAACACTAATCGATTAAACTTAACTCCCATGCTTTAACTCTAATCGATTAAACTAACATCGATTAGCTCCTTTTACTTTAACACTAATCGATTGAACTAACATCGATTAACTCCTTTATTCTATTCAAATAAACTATTCATTTATAAAGATTTACTTTTAGTAGTAGTTCTTCACTTTACAAATGATTTCTCTTTTATAAAACTCTATTCGTTTTAAAAACATTTTTCCCTTTTATTTACTTTCGAAATATTTCCTTTAATAAAAGCTGTTGATTTTATAAAGTCCCTTTATTTCAATATACATTGAAATAATTCTTTTTACATCCCAGGGTCATTATGATATTTACAATATCGAATAACAATGACCAACATCATTCCCACACACATAATCCATAAATGATTATATAACACATCATATATCACAATATATGAAAACAGTAAAATAAATATTGAGGAATCCAGTTGGATTCCTCCAACCTGTTTCCCTGCATCACAGATGTTAAACAATATAGATAACATCACTTTCAGTTCCATATGATATATTCTATTAAACAGAATCAATATAGAAAATTTAACTAACTGACTAGCAGTTCAATCAAACAGTCAACACACAGTCAATCAGCCAATATCTAACAGTTCTAACAATACAACATGAAATTATAAACTGTTCAGAGTTAGTGAGATTTACTCACATATGCGCGTTAATCGTTTAAATAACGGTTTGCGTTATTTGATTCAGTCGGACAATTTATTTCGTCATTAATTGTATCGAGCTCGGATCCACTCCCGGTCAGTCTCATTGTGTTGCTCCCGTCCATACGATCCTGTCGGATCTTGTTTCGCTGAATTTCGTCTATGTATGACCAAGTTTTAGCATTACGAAGTTTGAACATTTTAAAAAAATTAAAACATGGATTTTAATTACACCTGGGCCTTATACGTTCATCCCGGCCCAAACCACTTCTGCACAGACCCGACCCGCACCTTATCTTCCCCAAATCAAATCCCGTACTCCCAGTTTTACACCAGCTCACACCATCGAACTCAAAGTCTCCCATTTCTCCATCTCAACACTTCATGATTTAAAAATCCAACTTCACCATCACCTTCTCCTTTGAATCCCCTTTCTCTTCATACCCCTTTCAGTAAACTCGAACTCACCCTTACAGTCCCGTCGCTCAGCTCTCAGTCAAGTATCACGATGGACTACCGAACTCCAACTCCACAAATTCCCTTCAAAATCTCACCGCAAGTGCGGTTTTGCTTCCACACTTCAAAAATCATACCCAAAACGAGCAAAAAGGTTTACATCTCCTGATTTTTCCCGAACCCTAAGTTGCTGATGTACGTTTTCGAGCATCCGGGAATCGCGTCGTACCTCTTGAAATTGATACAGGAGCGAAGACAATTGTCTGAGGAATCCAAAGATCATTGTTTTGGGATTTATAACTTTGTTTTTATTTTTGTTGTGGATTTTTCCTTTGATCGAATACTTTCCTGGAATGAAAATGCTACGGAGATTTTTTTGTGAATGAGGACTTGGGTTCTTGCATTATACTGCGGTGGTAGTTGGTAACTTTGTGGCTGAGAAGGAAAAGGATGTGGCCTACTGTTGATCAGACAAACATTTAGGATATTTCCCTTATGATTATTTTATTCTATTGTTTTTTTTATATATTCGTTTCTGGTCTTTAAAAATCCCCACGACCACATACGATGTCTAAAAATCACGAAACTGAACATGTAGCTAGAGTTCGACATTATGGTCCCAACGAAACTGGTTTCGTCTAATTCCGACTCCGTATGCTCACACAGCGTATTTTTAACCGTCAAAATACTGACTGTTTCTCACTCTAAAAATCCGTACGACCACACAGTGACTCTAGAAATCATGAAACTGGAAATCTAACAACTATTTGACATTGCGGATCCAACAAAATTAGTTTCGTCGAATTCCGACTTCGTTTGCAAAAGTGGCTATTTTTAAAGCTTTGGATGACCCATTTAAATATATAAATATATTTAAAAGAAATTAAATTAAATATTTATAAATAAATATTATCGTCTATATTCACAGTGGAATACCATACAACTCTAGAATAATCCCATATGGGTTTCTAATTCGATATTCACCTCTGGGTCAACTCGGTATTCATTTATATTGAAATTCCTTTTCTAAAAATATAAATAATTCCTTTATAAAATATAAAGGAATTCCACAGCGACTTTTCTGAAATTTGATTTGGACGTGAATCAAAATCTACACGACGAAATCCTGATTTTTCTCTTCCACTAGAAAGATATACTCCACCAGCTCCACACGTTTCTTGTTTCACAGAAATCCGATTTAAAACGAACCCTGTATATCCAGTTGAAGTTCAAATCGCTAATTTACGAACTGCAGCGCCATTTCAAGCTTTATTTTAATTATATTATAATTATACGTTCAACTGTCGATGATTGAATATATTCGTTATTCAAATTCAATTCCAAGCTGAATTAAATATCACAGATGATCTGGTTCACACCATATCACCATTTCAGCCAATTCTGATTATTTCAGAATTAAATATATTATTTAATTTATTATTTTAAATTAAATATTCACCATTTATTTAATTCCACGATCATTAAATTCTCTAAACCACCGTTTCAATAATTAAATAAATTAATTATAATACCTCTGCCAATGCGGGTCATTACAGCTAGTATCAAACAGAACTCTAACAGATATGCTTTGAATCAAAAGCTTGATTTCAAAAATAGTTTCTCCTTTTTTATAACAGTGGTTTTAGATGATGAAGGTACTAAAGAAAGCACTTTACCCTTTGCTATCTATGGACGCTTATTCTTATAGTGCCCTAGCTGGTTGCAATTGAAAATTATAATGTCCTGCTTCGCAACAGTAATCTTGTTGCACTTTGTACTTTACACTTGCATTTTGTCGAATAGTAGCCCTTCTTGTTGCACTTTAAGCAATCAACTTCGTCTTTGGTTTTTAGAATTCCTACCGTTTTAAGCATTCCTTCCCTTTAAAAATCTTCTTTTCTTTTCGTGGAATTTTTGGTTTCCAAGCAATCAACTCCTCATTGTGGATGGCCATTTCTGCAACAACGTCACTGAGGTTTCTCAAATGAGGCATAGTCACCCTAGAGGTCTCCTATCTTAACCCCTTAATGAACTTTTCGTTTCTTCTTATGATAGTGTCGATTATCCTATGAGAATAATGAGACAATTCTTCGAATTTAGCAAGGTACTCTACTACTGACATCTCCTTCTACTTCAGCTTAGCAAACTTCCACAAAAGGATTGAAAAGATAGCTTCATATACTAATCTAACCATAAGCATCTTTTGGAAATCATCCAAGGTGATATTCTCCTCTGGTGTTCCAGTCGTGATTCCATTCCACCATAGCAAAGAATTACCTTGAAGTTATCATGAAGACAACCTCCTTTTTTGGTCATCGTTCGGGCCTAAATCTCCGAAAATCCTCTCATAATGCAATGATTAAGTATCCATTCCAGCGGCTTCTTTTGTTCTAAGAAAAGGTTTCCCTTCAGGTCTTGTATAATCCCTACTTAGCCTGGAATGGTTATTTTCTGACTTGTGCTACAAGATTAGTAACATCTCCAGCTAGCATCATCTGAACAAAGAAGTGAAAAAATACCTTATATTGACTTGTGGGGTTGCAACACCTTGATTCTCATTAGCCCATCTACCCTAATCTTCGCGAGCTTCAGGTCGAGCATTGTCGTAGGTTGTGGTGCTTCCACTAACTAGATTCAGCCTTCCACCCCTTGTCTTCATATCTTACTTATCTGTGGATGAACCTTTGTAGGATACCGAATGATGATCCTAATACTATGAGGTATATAAATACTTATATAATACCAATAAAAGTACGTTATAATATCATTATCTTATACCCTGGTACTTTACTCTAATCTTTAGGCCTTAATTAGAAAAATCCTTTTAAAAAATTCTGTTTTAAGTCTGCATAGACCCCTACTTTGATTCAAAAAATAACATTCCATACACCAAGCCCCAAAGCTAAGAGCTATAGATACTACAGTCATTTGTAGTATTAGCTTTGGCGATAGAAAACAGTTTGTTAATTAATCATAACATCATATAACATGGGAATATGATAAAGTTTGAAATCAAACTCATTAATAAACCTTCATTACATTCCTATCCGCAACCCCGTTTATATCAAAATAAATTTATTACATAAGTTTGAAGGCACATATGAAGATGCCCCCTTGGTTGATCAAAGTTAAAATATAGGCAACAAACAAATTTGCCTTTAAATAGACCCAACAAGACAAAACACTTACACAAAAGGACCCTAATTAGCTATATCCTCTCGCTCGTCTCTAGAAGCTTATTCGAGAAGATTAACTTGAAGAACCTCAACCCTCATCCCACTTAAATGAATACCCAAAAGTTTAAAGGGAAAACAAAACTACAGGTCAAGCAAAAGACTAGTGTGAATTTTGCTAAAAAAATACTATTATGAATAATAATCTTCCTACCTGTCACAATTAATATCTACTAAGGCCATGCCTTTTAGTAGAACGGGTTTCCCTCCACTAATATCAAGATATTATGTGTAATCAATCCTTTGTTACTGCGCTTTAATGGTTAGCACAATAGTAACGATAACGATAACAATGATGATAATTAATAAGGATGCGCAACATGCAACATAAATTGGATTCCCCCTTCCTATTTTCTAGCTAGCTTTCCTAATGGTTTTAACATAATTTTCTATCGACAAGTTATCTACTCGTCCTCAAGTTATCTAGTTGAATTGTAAATTTACCATAAATGTGGACTATTCATCACACATCCCATAGTTTTTACCTGTGGATGACTAAGAACCTCTCAACAAGCCAATGTGACTACCCGTCATGCTAAGATAATGTGATTGTATATCACACATCCCTTGATCTTGCCTTCGGGTAACCATGAACCCTTTTGTCTGCTTATTTACCGAATACGCTTCACGTTTAATCAGTGTCTCCCCGTTTATACCACCCATTCGACCTTCTAAATGTTCACACAGATGCAAAGTTATAACATGCTTATTGATCAATCAGCATAAGAATTTCAAAGGTTTCCTACGATATATAATACACAACGAAATAGGCATGACACCTTGTCGTCCCTAATCACTTCGACTCCCTTCCTGGGTGTCAAAGTTAATATACACATTCTCGCGATTGGCAAAACCCTACATGCAAACAAGAAAGCATTCAAGTATCGTCGACATAAACAACAGAGACAAGATATATAGAAGCAATAGACTCTAGCTAATTTTTAAACCAAGATGGTAAAAGGTTTTCTATATTGACATGGCCGACACCAACAAACTACGGAAGCAAAGCTTCAAAATGATTTGGTTAAAAAATTACTTATCAACCACAATTATGACCAAGGACATAAATTTAGAAAACAATTTATAAAGTCCTGTTGTCAACGGCAATGACTTCAAGGGTTTTAGAAGCAAAAACTTGGGGTTATGGAACATAGTTTGGAAAAAAAATCTACCGCCACAGCAAGGATAGCTGGTAAACATCTACCTATTTTGGAAAATAGTATAAGTTAGACCTATCGACGCCGGGTGTATCTATATGGTCATAGGAAATAACATTGGATTCTAAAAGCAATTTATAAAAACAATCCCTTCGACAATAACTTTGTTGAAGGAAACGATGACAATGAGCCATCCTACTCCCTAATCAAACTTAGACTACGAAATATACATTGACAGGACTCTAAGGAAAAAAGAACCAATTCTTGTTGACAACATGTGTGTCGACAAGCTCAATGGGACAATACCGGAAACTATACAACAATCAAGCATTTCAATGTATTAAAGATTATGTTGGAATACCTGCCCTTTCAATTTCATCAAAGGATGTTGAGGCTTTAACGTCTTAATTTTAGATTCAAAGCTCAAAAACAACCCCCTCCTGGTTCCATCGAGAGGAGGTAAGGTGGAAATCTCTTTCTCTTCATAAAAATAAAGTTTCAAGTAAAATGTACACGTTCGATTCCATCGATAGGCATTGAGAAAATGGCCTCGAACTTAGCTTAAGTTATAGCTAGAAATCCAATCCTTTTGTCATTGACGAAAGGCCATAGGGCGATAGCATTATGACCTATTTATAAAAGAGTGATTTAAGAGGAAGACCCTTTTTGATCAAGTCAAATACTAAGGAGGAGATAACCTCACTTCTCAATAAAATATAGTTTAGAAAATAGCCTTCTTCGACACAGTCGACAGGTACTAGGATGAAAGTACATTATCCATTGTACATATGTCTTTGAAACAAATTCTTTCGATACCATAGATAGTTATGGAGGAGATACCATCAAAATTCCTTTTCCATTCCAGCGTAGGGTGCGGAGGCAGTATCCTCTATTGTTTATTAAAAAAATAATTTAGGAAAACAATCCTTTCGACTGTATCGAAGGATACTAAGTGTTAGGCCTTAGGTCCATTTTTAGGAAAAACAACTCTCTTTGATGTTGTTAAAGGGGTTGAGGCAATATCCACATGTGGAGTGGGTAACTTTCAAAATAGAAAATGTATTAAAACAAAGTCTGAATCCAAAAGTTGAAGGCCATGGCTTGAATGCTTCTTATACCATACTTGTGGTATTTCAACCATCTAGCGCTAACAAAAGATAACCCCCGATTGTGACTGAATGGTACTTCCAAATCTGGTAATGGCATCAATAGTATATATAGGTAAAATGACTTACTTCTTTACAAAGCAACTATTTTCACATATTCCACTATATTTGTTGAAATTTGATTAGTTTATAAAAATATACTGATGAAAATACAATCTTTTAGTATTTTTTATGTTTCAAAGTATAAAATATCTATACATATGCGGTAATACCCTAATTAATGCATAAATCTTCCTAAGCAATATCAACCAGAGGAAACTCGGATTAATTAGATAATCATGAGAAAATTCCCAAAAATTCATAGAACAAGGAACATATCCTCCTCTATCTTATATAAAAAATTGAATTCCAAAATAATTAATTAATCCTCTTAATTAATAAATCTTGTAATTAACAAATAATTTTCCCTTATGAAATTCATAAAATATTCCTTACTGCATAAAAAATTATGAAACTCGAAATCCATATCTAAAACCATAAAATACACATCATAAGAAATTTGTGTTATTGGTAAAAGATTAACTATAGGTCTATCATTTATCATGCAAATCAAGCATATAAATCATAGTTAACCATTGTTTTACCCAAACTATCATATAATATCATCGTAAGCATTGTAAAAATTATGACCACACACAAACATTTTTGGCATAAGAAAATAACTGAATTAACCATGGGTAAAGATCATTGTTCACCTTGATTGGATTAAAGACTTAAGATTTTTAGATGTTAATTTCCTAAGGTCTATTTTTTTAGCTTTCTTTTAAAAATTTCTTCTTCTTTTCCTAGCATGTTCAGGCTCTCTCCATTTTCTTTTAGGTTTTAGAAATGAAAGTGAATGATAAATGGGTGGAAGAATATGCCACTAGTTTCCCATTTTTCCCCTTTTCATAATCCTCTTTCCTTATGCATATGTTTTAAGTTAGTTAGTTTATGAGACCAACCTATTAATTAATCTATTGATTACAAAGCTCATATCTTCATCCACCACATTATTCCTATTTAATATATCTAATTAATTTGAATAATGTATACTAGAAATTTGAGATGTTACATCCGATTCTCCATTCAATTTACAAGCGTGATTTTTCTTCCAAGTTTTTAATGAGTAGAGCTGTGGAAGGAGATGATGTCAAAGTTCAATTTTGGTAATAAATTAGTTTTAATTAGTTCCATTGAATTGAATTGGCGAGTCTTCCCAACAGATGCATTTGTTCTTTCATTGAATTCAACAATTGATATATCCTTAGATGTTAGTCATATTGACACCTGAATTTGAACACATATTCCCTTTTCTGCAAGGATAATGCAACTACTCGTGTTTTCATAGTGTTCTAAGTATTTAAAATTTTGATTTTTAAATATTTATTTGGTTTATTTTTGTTATTGAGATGAAAAATTGATTATTGCAGATGAGCTTTTCAGGACTTGAGATTATTTGGTTTATTTTTGTTCATTTTTGAATTAGAAGGTTGATTTCGTTTAGTAATATCAAGCGAATCAAAAAGTAATTATTGGATATATCAGAATTGGGTTCCTAGGATAGTTTCATTTAGTACGGAATATGGGTATTAGGTTAGAAAAGCTAGAAAGCACTTCTTGATTAGAGCTCGAGAAATTTGAACATCAATAGTGCCGACTGGGGTTTCCTATACAAAGGCCTTACCCGTTGCCATTTACAAACCTAAAATCAAAATCATGATCATCATTTTCAGTCTCTTTACCTCTAATGGCTCTCATCTATTGTAATCACCAAAGGCTAAATCATATTTCAACTCCAATTAGAGAAATGTTTATGTCGGTTGTAACACCCCGTATGTTGAATAACTTGATATAGTATAAAACAGGGCAGAATTAAATTTAAAAATTAGAACCAGGGGAAACGTGCTATACCATTGCGTTCGTCTCGGAAAAATACGTGAAATAGAGTCTGAGTTTTCGAAAATCGGAGTCCGTATGACCCAGATATGGCCCGAAGAATTTCAAGAAAATTTAAAAAACAGATTTAAAAACAGAAATTTCAAATTTCAGAAGTGGTGGGAAAATTCTCGCCAGACCCAGGGGGTCGACCTGGGGGTCGACTGGGGAGTCGACCTGCCCACCAGGTCGACTGGGGAGTCGACCCTAGTGTCGACCTGGGGGTCGACCTCCCTGGTCGAGCCCAGGTGACCTTGGTGCACCAGTTTGGCTTTTTGGCTGTGTTTTGGTGGCTAGGACGAGATCTGACGGCTCTAATCTAATGGCCTAAAACACCTAGCTAATCTATAAATACACCCTAAGACTACCCTAATTCATACTAAAAATAGATACAACACCGTTATGCCGTCAAAATGCAACTTGAAGGAGCCTCCATCAATCTAAAGAGGAAGATAGCTTCTCAAATCAATCTCTAATCAACTCTAGCAACTTAATCTTCTTCTTAGGATTGCTAATCAACAAGTTGTGAGTTTTCTATAGCCTTAATGACCAATTTTTGAAATGATTATGATAGGATATAATGAGGTTATGGCTATGAATGTGGATCAATGCATGTTATGCAAGTTATATGCTATGTGTTAATGATGTTATGCATGTTATGCAAGTTATATGCATGTTATGCAAGTTATGTGCTATATGTTCATGATGTTATGCAAGTTATGCAAGTCATATGCTACATGTTCATGATGTTATGCAAGTTATGCAAGTCATATGCTACATGTTCATGATGTTATACAAGTTATGCAAGTCATATGCTACATGTTCATGATGTTATGCAAGTTATGCAAGTCATATGCTATGTGTTTGTGATGTTATGCAAGTTATGCAAGTCATATGAGAAACATTGATCCATTATGACACCATGATATGCAAGTTTGGTGTATGATTATATGCTAGTTCATACATGATATGGTATGCAAGTTTGGTGTATGATTATATGCAAGTTCATATATGACATGTTATGCAAGTATGGTGCTTGATTATATGCAAGTAACATGTGCAAGTTTACACCTTTGTATGATATGCATACATATGCAAGTTAACCCCTTTGTATGTCATACATACATATGCAAGTTTACCCCTTTGTATGACATAAATAACTTATGCAAGTTAACCTCCTTATGACATATGTGATTCATGTAAGTTTGGGTAGTTGGGTTTGATGCTATATGCATGTTGACACCTTTAAACCCATGTTGATGCTAATGTTATGCAAGTTGAACCCATTATATTTGTGATGAATCTTCCCTTTTATGTCATGTTAGCGAATTACGTGGGGAACGATGGGGTTAATATACATGTTAATGAAATGGTGCGAAGTTGGTATGATTATGCATACCATAAAGTGGATGGACATAATTGAGTCAATTATTTACATCGATAAATTGGAATTAATTAGGGAAAATTAATTCGGGCGTGATTAATTAGGTGTAATTAATCGACTAAGACACGAGGTTAGACCCTTTTGTAGCATAAGACTGCCCGGAACCGACCGACAAATCCAGCGGCTACAAATGATTGGCCCAATGTGAGAGGTATTAGGCACAAACTACATACGTGACAAGTGTAAAGACACAAGGTTAGACTCGGTTATGGCGAAGGCTGCCCGGACCCAACCGGCAAATCCAGCTGCCATAAAAGATAGTCTAATGTGAGAGGTCTTTACAACGGTTACGTTCTTAATCAATTAAGAAACACTTAACCAGATAAGCATGTAGTGGGCATGAGGGGTTAAGTGGGTGCCTTGGGTGGCATGTGGAAATCAAGTAAGTGCCTTGGGTGGCATGTGGAAATCTTGTGGGTTGCCTTGGGTGGTAATAGAAAATACGATTAGAATACTTAACCAAGTGCAAACATGTAATTAAACATGATTAAAGGGTTAAGTGGGATGCACTAGATATATTGACAAGCTTAGGGGGTAGCTTGTGGGGGGCCCATTTCAACCAGTAACCCATATGTATCTTATTGGGCTCGACCCATGTCGAGGATGGGACACGCGTACTGGGCTTGATTATAAGAGGCCAAAACGGGTTAGCGGTGGCAACGCGAGTCCAACGGGTTTCATATGCGTGTGTGGACCCGGGCTGGTAGGTAAGACGTTGTTGCATCGTGTAGGTATAAGCCGTGCACCATTTGTTGTATCGGGTTGCCACTTTGGGGAGTGATACATCCCACTGTGGGGCCAGCACGGGTATCTACGGTAGGGAGCCGATCACTTGGGAGTAGTGGGTACACCTAGTGGAGATAGGGGAAGACGGCACCTATGTAGTCAGCTATGGGTACACGAAACTACTGGGTAAAGTTTCTAAGTCCTTGGGAGGGATCAACCTTTAAGTAGGAATGACTGGTGTGGTGCAGTTAGTAATTATCCTTGGGTGGGTACATGCGTCTTTACCGTTATCCTAGTTCACCTTATGTCTAGTTGACTACTTAGTGTAGTCATTTATCCCCAGTCATTCCATGCCAAGTTTATATCATACCCTAATTACTTTAATGATTGTGTTGTTAAAGTTATAGGGTTCACTCAGACTTATGTCTGACCCCGTTGTTTTTATCTTTTTCCCCCTCAGGTCCTCAGGTTGGGCCTAGCACTAGTGGGCTTTGATCAGATTTCTTTATCTATCTTCTGGAGCTTGGACCATGATGTAAAGCCCAGCTTATCTTTTCTTTTATGGCTATTGTTTATGTAGTGGGATTATGTACTTATGTTTTTATCAGGTTGGATATTTAGTACTTGACTCTTTATGGTGTTGTAACTAAACATGTTTACCTTCTGCTGCTATGAAATGATGTTTTATATTTTCAAGTATTTATATCTGTCTTGTTGTAATTTTTCTGTTCTATACTCACTTAAAATGCTCCACCGAAGTTAAGGCATTCCCTTAGTGAGTGACCTTAGCGGGTGTGGGGTATTACACGTGGTATCAGAGCGAAGGTTACCGGAACAGATAAAATTTTTAGAAAACTATTTTTCTGAAAACATTTTTGAAAGAAGTATTTTCAAAAACATGTCTTTAAAGAGAAAAGTTTTTGGAAAGAAAAGCATAATCCCCAATAGCCATATCTTTATCTTTCGAATTCTCCGTTTTGAATCTTTCCATTTTTCGTTTCAGCATGGCTGAAGGTCTTAACTTTCCGGAGGGTGTGACGATACCAATATGGTATAGGAGATTGATGGAGGCTAGGGCCGCCACTGCGGGTCCAGCAAATGTTCCTCCACCAACCGTAGCACCCGATCTTCCTCCTTCCCCTCCTTCTCCTCGTACGGATACTTTTGCTAAGACTTGCAAGGAATTTAAAGCTATGGGAGGGAAACCTTTTCAAGGATCAGAAACTTTTATGGAGGCTAGAGATTGGCTTAAGGAGGTGGAAGATTTGATAGATATCTTTGAGATGGAAGAAGGAAAGAAAGTCAAGTTAGCTGCTTGGTTAATGAAGGGAGAGGCCTCATTCTGGTGGGAGGTCACTAATGGAGAACGCCCCGTTGACTCTTGGGCGGATTTCAGGCAAAGATTTGTGGCAAAATTTCTCTCAAGGGCGGAGGAAAACTTGTATATGGAAAGGTTCTTGACTCTAAAGCAAGGAAATCTCTCGGTGAAGGAATATGTCAACAAGTTTAATCAATTGGCAAGATTTGGCATAGACATGGTGAATACATCGGAGAAGAAGGCTTTGAGGTTCGTTAAGGGCTTGAATGAACCGATGCATGGATTGGCTATGACTCATATCCCTATGGGGGCCACCTTTGAGAAGCTAGTTGACATGGCACTCATGCATGAGGAAGAGAAGGGTCCCAATGCTAATAAGGCACCTGAGAAGAAGGGAGATCAAAAGAGACCTCAACAGCAACAAAACAAGGGTGGAAAAGGCAACGGTGGCAAGGTGAAGAAGAAGTGCTTCAATTGCGGGATACCAGGCCACCTAAACAAAGATTGTCGGAAGAAGAAGAAGACTGGCTGCTACCACTGTGGTGAAGCAGGGCATCTAGTGAAGGACTGCCCTAAGAAGGGGCAAAGGACGGGATCTACCTCAGGAGGACAGGTGCAAGCTCTTATGGCACCGGGTCAGGCAATGGGGCAAGTTCAGGCTCTCGCGGTTCCACCGATTCAGGAAAGAGGTAGAACTATTTCCGTTGAAAGTCTGGTTTTTCTATTTGATCATCCTGTCCGTACATTGTTTGATTCTGGCGCATCGCATTCGTTTATCTCATCATCATTAGTTGAGTCACTGCACTTAGACACCAGTCTAGTAGATGATCCCTTGGTTGTTTCAAACCCAATTGGGGGCTCCACTTATTTGTCCATGATATGTTTGGGTTTGAAGATTTCTATACTTAGCATTGAGTTTAGATGTGATGCTTTTGTTTTGGGCTTCACGGGCTATGGGTTGATTTTGGGCATGGACTGGTTATCCAGTAATGGTGCCGTTCTTGATTGCGAAAGGAGAATTGTTAGGCTCATGACCCGCTTGGGGAACACCCTTGAGATCTCTTGTAATCCCATGGATTCTGTTATGCTAAGTTATCTTGAATCGCTTGACGCTTCGGTCTAGAGTTTGCGATTTGTTAGAGTGGTCCGGGAATACTCGGATGTGTTTGAGGAGGTAAAGGGCTTACCTCCGAAGCGGGAGATAGACTTCCGAATATATCTGGTGGATAATGCTAAACCTGTATCTTTACCAGTGCGCCACATGGCTCCTTGTGAGAGGAGGGAACTCCATAAGCAAGTAGGGGAGTTGCTTGAGAAGGGGTTCATAAGACGAAGTATATCGGAGTGGGGTGCTCCAGTAGTATTTGCTACGAAGGCGGATGGGTCCCTCAGACTTTGTGTAGACTATAGAGAACTCAACAAGCTCACAAAGAAGAATAGACACCCATTGCCGAGGATTGATGATCTCTTTGATCAGTTGGTTGGCGCTTCAGTGTTTTCGCATTTGGACTTGGCCACGGGGTTTCATCAGTTGAGGGTGGCTGAGGATAGCATAGACAAGACCGCCTTTAGGACTCCGAATGGTTTCTATGAGTGGCTGGTGATGCCATTTGGGTTGACGAACGCCCCTGCGTACTTTGTTGATTTGATGAGTAGGGTGTTCAGGGAGTTCCTTAATAAGTTCGTGGTGGTCTTTGTGGATGACATCTTAGTCTTTTCTAAGAGTGAAGAAGAGCATGCCCTACATCTTACGGAAGTGTTGCAGACTCTTCGAGCGCATAGCCTTAAGGCTAAATTTTCTAAATGTCACTTCTGGAGGAAGGAAGTGCGGTTCTTAGGGCACGTGGTCTCCAAGGAAGGGATAGCTGTGGATCCCGTGAAGGTAGTATCTATTCAAGATTGGAAGGTTCCAAAGAATGCTACCGAGGTGAGGAGTTTCTTGGGGTTGGCTGGCTACTATAGGAAGTTTATCAAGGACTTCGCGAAGATATCAGCCCCATTAACTCGCTTGACGAAGAAGAATCTAGTCTTCGCATGGGACGTAGATTGTGATGATGCGTTCCGACGGTTAAAGAGAGCTTTAACCACAGCTCCAGTCTTAGTGTTGCCAGATGGGAGTAAGCCATTTGTTGTCTATACCGATGCTTGTGGGACTGAACTGAGCGCAGTCTTAATGCAAGAGGGAAGGGTAATAGCCTATGGTGGAAGGCAGTTGAGAAAGCATGAGAAAAATTACCCTACCTATGATTTAGAGTTGGCCGCTATTGTTTTTGCGCTTAAGATTTGGCGCCATTATCTTCTGGGAGAGAGATTCGAATTGTTCACTGACCACAAATCATTGAAGTACATGTTTTCTCAGAAGGATTTGAACTTGAGACAGCAAAGGTAGATGGAGTTCTTAGCATCCTATGATTTCGAGATAGCGTATACCCCTGGCAAGGGTAACGTGGTGGCGGACGCCTTGAGTAGAAAAAGGTTGTCCTTGAGTCCATTGTTCGTGGAACGACGAAGCTTGGAATTTATCTCGATGTTTGATTTCAGACCTTCCGTTTACTATATACCCGGTTTGCTAGCATCCTTGGAGGTCAGACCTACTCTTTTGGGACGGATTGGCGAGGCACAGCGGGACGACCCGCAGTTGGTTGAGTTAGTTGAGAGGCTCATAAGGGGGGAGTCGTCCAGCCATTTGAGTAGGTACACCCTAGACGATAGAGGGTGCTTGCGTAGAGACGGTAGACTTTGTGTACCGCAAGACGAGGGTTTGAGGAAGGCTATTCTTGATGATGCACACCATTCTAGGATGACCATTCATCCCAGTGGGGACAAGATGTACCAAGACATGAAGCGAGTTTTCTTTTGGGCCGGTATGAAGAAAGATGTGGCTGAGTATGTCGCTAGATGCTTGGTGTGCCAACAGGTGAAAGCGGAGCAAAAGAAACCAGGTGGGTTGCTTCACCCATTGGAAGTTCCGCAATGGAAGTGGGATAGCGTCTCGATGGATTTATTGATGGGTTACCTAGGTCAAGGAAGGGTAATACGGGAATTTGGGTTGTGGTAGACAGACTTACTAAGAGTGCCCATTTCATACCCGTGAAGATCAAGAGGACTGCTCCATGGATATCTTCAGTTTACCTTCGAGAGATAGTTCGATTGCATGGGGTACCCTCTAGCATAGTGAGTGATCGAGATCCCATCTTCACTAGCGAGTTTTGGAAAAGTTTGCAAGAAGCGGTGGGGACTCAGTTGTGTCTGAGCACCGCATATCATCCTCAGACGAACGGCCAGACCGAGTGGGTGAATCGTGTTATAGAAGACCTTTTGAGGCTTTGTATCTTGGATTTTGGAGGTACATGGGAAGAGCATCTTCCATTGGTGGAGTTCGCGTATAATAACAGCTTTCAATCCAGTATCTGTATGGCTCCTTTCGAAGCTCTTTATGGAAGGCCTTGTCGATCACATACATGTTGGTGGGAATCTACGGATAAGATCTTGCTTGGGCCCGATATGGTTAGAGAGACTTCGGGAAAAATTGATTTAATTCGACGAAGGATGAAAGCAGCGCAGGATAGGCAGAAATCTTACGCGGATAAGAGGAGGACGGATCTGGAGTTTGATGTTGGGGACATGGTCTTTGTCAAAGTATCTCCATTACGGAATGTAGTTCGCTTTGGGTCCGTTGGGAAGTTAGCTCCAAGATTTGTAGGACTGTTTCCTATTAAGGAAATGATTGGACGGATGGCGTATAGAGTGGATTTACCCGAGAGACTTAGTGGGGTACATGACGTATTCCATGTGTCACATTTGAGGAAGTGCCTACATGAGACCGCAGAGGTGGTAGAGCCGAGCTTGCTAAAAGAAGTGGAGGTAGAGCGTGATGCAACTATTCGACGAGCTCCTACCCGCATCCTTGGGTCAGAGATTAGGAAGTTGAGGAACAGAGAGGTTCGGCTAGTCAAAGTGCAATGGGGAGAAGATGAGAGCAAGGCTACTAGGGAGACAGAAGCGAAAATGCGTTCACTGTACCCATTCCTTTTTGAGGGTATGTCTTTTAACTTCTCCTTTACCGTTTGTCTAGTACTTATCTTATCTTTAGTATGTCCTCTCATTAGTACCTTTGACCTTTAGATAGGGTAAACCTTTGGTTGAAACATGTGTTTGAGACATGTTATGATTGATGGATGCGTGTGGATGCAAGTGGTTGCTAGTGGTTGCTCGTGGATGCATATACACACACTCTAGGCACTAGATCGGCTCAATCACTTCATATTGCATATTGCATAAAATTGTGTGTATGTAGCTATATTAATGGATGTATAATGGTTGTGCTATCATATGGATGATGCATTTTGGTGAATGATTGTGCACTCATGTAGAAATAGTATGTGTCGATAAGGTTCTTTCGCATACATATTGGATGCATGGCACTATCATGGTTTGCATTAAGGAGGTCAACTGAGTCAGTAGACCGCCTGATTTTGCATTAGACAGGGAACATATACACACACTCCTTGCATATGTTCATACAGCATTAGAAACTCTAAGGACAATGGATGCCAGTGTTTGATGGTTTGAGTAGATGGTTGTTTGGTTGGTAGGATACGTTCATCTTGACTTAGAGATTTCGGGGACGAAATCCTTTAAGTAGGGGAGAATGTAACACCCCGTATGTTGAATAACTTGCTATAATATAAAACAGGGTAGAATTAATTTAAAAATTTGAACCAGGGGAAACCGGCTATGCCATTGCCTTCGTCTCGGAAAAATACGCGTAATAGAGTCCGAGTTTTCGAAAATCGGAGTTCGTATGACCTAGATATGGCCCGAAGAAGTTTCAGAAAATTTAAAAAACAGATTTAAAAACAGAAATTTCAAATTTCAGAAGTGGCGGGAAAATTCCCGGCAGACCCAGGGGGTCGACTGGGGAGTCGACCTGCCCACCAGGTCGACTGGGGAGTCGACCCTAGTGTCGACCTGGGGGTCGACCTCCCTGGTCGAGCCCAGGTGACCTGGGTGCACCAGTTTGGCTTTTTGGCTGTGTTTTGGTGGCTAGGACGAGATCTGACGGCTCTAATCTAATTTAGGGTTAATCTAATGGCCTAAAACACCTAGCTAATCTATAAATACACCCTAAGACTACCCTAATTCATACTAAAAATAGATACAACACCGTTATGCCGTCAAAATGCAACTTGAAGGAGCCTCCATCAATCTAAAGAGGAAGATAGCTTCTCAAATCAATCTCTAATCAACTCTAGCAACTTAATCTTCTTCTTAGGAGTGCTAATCAACAAGTTGTGAGTTTTCTATAGCCTTAATGACCAATTGTTGAAATGATTATGATAGGATATAATGAGGTTATGGCTATGAATGTGGATCAATGCATGTTATGCAAGTTATATGCTATGTGTTAATGATGTTATGCATGTTATGCAAGTTATATGCTATGTGTTAATGATGTTATGCATGTTATGCAAGTTATGTGCTATATGTTCATGATGTTATGCAAGTTATGCAAGTCATATGCTACATGTTCATGATGTTATGCAAGTTATGCAAGTCATATGCTACATGTTCATGATGTTATGCAAGTTATGCAAGTCATATTCTACATGTTCATGATGTTATGCAAGTTATGCAAGTCATATGCTATGTGTTTGTGATGTTATGCAAGTTATGCAAGTCATATGAGAAACATTGATCCATTATGACACCATGATATGCAAGTTTGGTGTATGATTATATGCTAGTTCATACATGATATGGTATGCAAGTTTGGTGTATGATTATATGCAAGTTCATATATGACATGTTATGCAAGTATGGTGTTTGATTATATGCAAGTAACATGTGCAAGTTTACACCTTTGTATGATATGCATACATATGCAAGTTAACCCCTTTGTATGTCATACATACATATGCAAGTTTACCCCTTTGTATGACATAAATAACTTATGCAAGTTAACCTCCTTATGACATATGTGATTCATGTAAGTTTGGGTTGATTATTTATGCTAGTTGGGTTTGATGCTATATGCACGTTGACACCTTTAAACCCATGTTGATGTTAATGTTATGCAAGTTGAACCCATTATATTTGTGATGAATCTTCCCTTTTATGTCATGTTAGCGAATTACGTGGGGAACGATGGGGTTAATATACATGTTAATGAAATGGTGTGAAGTTGGTATGATTATGCATACCATAAAGTAGATGGACATAATTGAGTCAATTATGTACATCGATAAAATTGGAATTAATTAGGGAAAATTAATTCGGGGGTGATTAATTAGGTGTAATTAATCGACTAAGACACGAGGTTGGACCCTTTTGTAGCATAAGACTGCCCGGAACCGACCGGCAAATCCAGCGGCTACAAATGATTGGCCCAATGTGAGAGGTCTTAGGCACAAACTACATACGTGACAGGTGTAAAGACACGAGGTTAGACTCGGTTATGGCGTAAGGCTGCCCGGACCCAAACGGCAGATCCAGCTGCCATAAAAGATAGTCTAATGTGAGAGGTCTTTACAACGGTTACGTTCTTAATCAATTAAGAAACACTTAACCAGATAAGCATGTAGTGGGCATGAGGGGTTAAGTGGGTGCCTTGAGTGGCTAGTGGAAATCAAGTAAGTGCCTTGGGTGGCATGTGGAAATCTAGTGGGTTGCCTTGGGTGGCAATAGAAAATACGATTAGAATACTTAACCAAGTGGAAACATGTAATTAAACATGATTAAAGGGTTAAGTGGGATGCATTAGATATATTGACAAGTTTAGGTGGTAGCTTGTGGGGGGCCCATTTCAACCAGTAACCCATATGTATCTTATTGGGCTCGACCCATGTCGAGGATGGGACACGCGTACTGGGCTTGATTATAAGAGGCCAAAACGGGTTAGCGGTGGCAACGCGAGTCCAACGGGTTTCATATGCGTGTGTGGACCCGGGCTGGTAGGTAAGACTTTGTTGCATCGTGTAGGTATAAGCCGTGCACCAATTGTTGTATCGGGTTGCCACTTTGGGGAGTGATACACCCCACTGTGGGGCCAACACGGGTATCTACGGTAGGGAGCCAATCGCTTGGGAGTAGTAGGTACACCTAGTGGAGATAGGGGCATACGGCACCTATGTAGTCAGCTTGGGGTACACGAAACTACTGGGTAAAGTTTCTATGTCCTTGGGAGCGATCAACCTTTAAGTAGGAATGACTGGTGTGGTGCAGTTAGTAATTATCCTTGGGTGGGTAGATGCGTCTTTCCGTTATCCTAGTTCACCTTATGTCTAGTTGGCTACTTAGTGTAGTCATTTATCCCCAGTCATCCCGTGCCAAGTTTATATCATACCCTAATTACTTTAATGATTGTGTTGTTAAAGTTATAGGGCTCACTCAGACTTATGTCTGACCCCGTTGTTTTTATCTTTTCCCCCCTCAGGTCCTCAGGTTGGGCCTAGCACTAGTGGGCTTTGATCACATTTCTTTATCTATCTTCTGGAGCTTGGACCGTGATGTAAAGCCCAGCTTATCTATTCTTTTATGGGTATTGTTTATGTAGTGGGATTATGTACTTATGTTTTTATCAGGATGGATATTTAGTACTTGACTCTTTATGGTGTTGTAACTAAACATGTTTACCTTCTGCTGCTATGAAATGATGTTTTATATTTTCAAGTATTTATATCTGTCTTGTTGTAATTTTTCTGTTCTATACTCACTTAAAAGGCTCCACCGAAGTTAAGGCATTCCCTTAGTGAGTGACCTTAGCGGGTGTGGGGTGTTACATCGGTGAAATGTAGGGATTGATTAATGTAAGGTGGTCAAAATTTGAGTTCAACGATGATTGAGTTTTTGGGATCGTTCGTCTTAGTGGTAGAGATTTGGAGTTCAGACCGGCGGAATAGGTAGAATAAGATCATATTTAACAACGTTGCAGTGTGACACAGATGATGGAATCTAGATGACATAAATCGAGTTCAATGAGATTTGGTTTTGTCCATTTTTGAGGCGGTCACGTGATGAACAATGGGGAAGCTGGGGTCTTCATTCTCGTCATTGTCAGGAAGTTCAGAAAAGGTGGTCGTGGTGGCTTCGGTAGCGCCAAGAGGATGTGCTGGGTAAAAAAAGGGAGTGAGCTCATCAAATTTGTAAAATTAATATTTATCTCATACTAGGTCCAAACCAAACACGGTCTATTACATTGCACTTGCTAGCGAGACCTACATCTTTGAACTGAATTGGTGGATAATGAAGCTTTTATAATTACAAGCTAATTTCGAGCATTGCGTGATTCTAGAGGGAACCTGAATGCAAAAGTGTTAGCTAAATAAATTTTATTTATCATCTTCTTTGATGTCCAATTGCTAATTGTTTGATTTTGATAATTTAACATTACTGAAAATGGATAATATTTAAAGGACAATCATATTGATTTAATATGATTACATTAGTTAAATTATAACGTAATTAGTTTAAGTATATTTCCTTAGTATTATCTATTTGCATGAATAAGCACCGTCTAATAATAAATAGAAGAGTTCATTTTAAATGGTAGTATTTAGCAAAAATAATTCCCCTTCTACTTAATATTAATTTGAATTGCCAATATTAATATTAGATAAGTATGACATTAGTTGGTGATGGCTAGTTGTTAATTTGTCTACATATATGTCTTCTTATGAAAATATCTGATATGACCAGGAAAGTTTAATTGAATTAAGGGTGGCCTTTCTAAATATCGTTGCAATCGTTAAGCCTTACATGAATAAATATTTTCAGGTCATTAAATATTTTATAAATGTTAAAAGCACTGAATCACTATTGAATGATGTTTAAGATATAGTAAATTTGTAACAATCCGGTATTTCAAAACCAACTTAAATTTTTTATTTTAGCTATTTAATTGGATTTTTGATATTTAGAATGATTTATTTTAAATAATAACAATGTAAAAATTATTTTAAATGAAGCTAGAAAGAATAAATTTATTTTTATTATAAAACGAGCCTGAAATGACGCGGTAGTTTGAAAATTCGATTTTAAATTTCAATTGAATATACAGAATTCAATATAAGTCAGAATTGGACAAAACCAGAAATACTAGAATCTGTTTAATCATATCTTTCTAATGAATGTGAAAAAACTGAGATTTCATTTTATAAATTGAAAGTTATGTCCAGTTTAAAATTCATAATAGTCGCTATGAAATTTTAATATATATTTAATATAATATATAGCCCTTAAAAAAAGCCTTTTTGCAAACGACCTCCGTTTTCGACGAAACCACTTTTGTTGGATTTGGAATGTCAAATTATTGCTAGATTCCAATTTTCATAATTTTTGGAATTAATATGTGAGCGTGGCAAAAGAAAACGTGTTTTGTCAATTTCAGTTGAATTGGATCGACCAGAAATTGAGCATTTTTCAAACGGTCTGCAAATTCGATGAATTGTTAGGACCGTTGTGACGGCCCGCCCCGCACCAACCGACATTTACTCCAAAAGTGCGCTGTACACATGTCCAGTTAGCACGGGACGGTCGTCAGAAGGAAAGGAAAGGATGAAATTAACTAGCAAGGAACCTGTAAAATGTCTCACAGCGCATGGAACAAAATATAATAACAACATACTTGCCATAAAGCCGGTGAGACAGTGCATAAGCAGAAAATAAACTAACATAGCAGCGGAAAATCCAAGTACAGCTTATGATCCAAAGTTAACATTATTACAAGTTTTCAAACTGTCTCAAAAAGAAAAAGCAAGATAAAGGAGGTACACTACTAATGCCCAAGTAGCGACCACCAACGACACAGGGAGAATATCTATATATCATACGTGGAAGCCTCCTGCTCGCCTCCGAATCAGCTACTCGCGCATCACCAGCTAACCTGTCTCTAGTCTGCTCGTGTGAGCACCGAGAGTAATAAGAGGAGACATAAAACTCTGGGTCAGACATAAAGCCTGGTATGAGCGATAAGCATCTAAACAAAACAATAACAGGTATAATCCAATCATACCTGAACCTGGACCTGCAACCAAAGATTTAGCACTACATACCATACAATACTCTAAGGTGCCACTAACGTACTGTGTAAGAGATACGGGGGTGTGCATGTCATAGTGGTGTCAAACAATCAAGCATAGCAATCATCCTCACATCCCTCACTCAGTGCGTAAAGCATACGATATCCACTACTTTGGTCACTTAATACTTTGGGCCATGACGGAATCCAATCCTGTATAACTATCACTACAAGCCCACCATCCATCTCTCAGTGGTGAACCAAAGTTATGAATACCGACAACCCCTTTGCACACGTCCCGCAGCAAAGCCCAACCATGAAGTGAAATCATTGGTTCCCAACTAGATCCTGAGCTCTAACTTCCCATTTGGACTACCTTTGCATCTCGGGTTATGGGTCATCACTGGGTCGGTTCGGGTTCCCCTTCTAGCCATCGGTTCGGGTCGAGTCCTCTACCATGAGTTGGTTCGGTTCGTGGCCTTCCTATGGTAACGATTCGGTTCGGATTCACAACGTCGCATTGGTTCGGGTCGGGTGTCTCACTTCGGGTCGGGTCGGGTTGCCATCTCCCATCCAGTTCGTGCTCCAGCTCCGATAAGCTCCCCTCGTCCTTCGTTTACTCCGATCCGATCCCCCTCCTTTAGCCGATCCGATCCCAGTTCAACTAGCATGGCCTTCCTTTTTGCCAGGTTTCTCAAGTGTCAAGTTCCGATCGGATCGAATTCCTTGCCCAGTTCACTTATCCGACCCGAGCCTCCATATCCGATCCGATCTGATTCAAAACCTGCACTTTTCCTGAAACTTTTCCAGCGGGTGTTTTATGCCATTCGACGACGTTTTCGACCATTCTAACTATTGTAATCAATTACAAAGCATACCATACAGTCATAGCAACACATTGAAGTGATCTCAAACACCAAAACAATGAATTTACATGTCAAAATGGATCAAATATACCCAAAACCCCATATTTTCCCTTAAGCATATTTAGGAAAAACTAATGATACGATTAGTAAAACTTAACCAAATCAAACCCAATTTCTAACAGAGGTCTAAAACATTATTTTCGAATTTATAGATATTTTTCCAGAATTTATTAATGTATAAACTCGCTAATCTTCACTAATTACCCTTAATTAACTGTAATTAGTGTCAAAACAATGTTAATCACTCACCTTAGCCACAAATAAAATTCTCAGAACTGAAACCTCGCTGATTTGGGTGAATACTGATGTCTAACAGCAGCTCTAACCTTGCTTTCGTATTTTCTCTCCTTAATTCGATGTAGATTAAGCCAAAACTTGATTAGAAAGGGATTTTGGGGTGTTTCTAGATGTTGGCGACCATTGTTAGGGTTCAAGAATGAAAGTGGCGGCTGGAAAATGAGGATAAGATCGTTCTCTAACTGATTTCAGCCTCCTCATAACCCTAATCCCGAAATCCCCCATTAGGCGTAGCTGTTAGTCACCCGGTTAAGCCCAATTAAGCTGTTTTTCATTGTATGAAACTTGTTTCAGCCATATCTCCCAAACGTTGAGTCCGTTTGGATAATGTGACCACTCTACGGAATTGTAAACCATCATCCGGAGCCAATGGAAGTGGTTTTAGGTCAAAATTCCTTTCCAGTCAAAAGTTATGGCCAAAACATTACCAATTGGGGGTAAAACGGTCATTTAAAAATCGACAAAAATCATGAACATGAGAAATGACTCTAATGGTTGTTTCCCAAAGTTACATGACCATACGACTTCATATGGGAAAGAAATAAATATTCTACGATCCTTCGATGCGTAGAATGTGGGTTGTTACATTCTCCCCCCTTAAGAAATTTCATCCCCGAAATTCCCTAACCGAAACATACAAAGAATTCTGCATGCCTATCAATCATTTTCAAACAATAAAACATAAAAAACAACACAATAAGCCTATCCTAGCTTGCGGTTTACTAACAAGGGAAGAACTATCACTACCAAAACCTTACCATGCAATGAGTTCTGGATACTTCTTTCTTATATCCTCCTCTTTTTCCCAAGTACAGTCTTTTTCATTCTCACCCCACTGGACTTTGACTAGTTTCACCGCCTTCCTTCGAAGCTGCTTCGTATCGTTCCCAACAATACGCATAGGCCTGCGGTTCTCAACCGCCTCGGATTCAACCTCGCTATCGTCCAACTGATCTGGTGAAATAGCCACATTAGGGTCTTGCACAAACTCCCTTAACTGGGAAACATGAAATACATTGTGAACTCTCGGCATCTTGTCAGGTAGCTCTACTTCTTACGCCAAATTCCCAACTTGCTCGAGGACTGGGAATGGACCAACAAATCTTGGTGCTAACTTACCTCTCCAACCAATCCGAATCACATTCTCAATGGAGAGATCTTGACGAACACCAAGTTGTTACCGAAGAATTCCAAATCTCTTCGTCTTTTATCGAGATAAGTCTTCTACCTATCATGGGTAGCCTTCATCCTCTAATATACATTTCACTCAAATACCATCATGACCTGACCTAGTCCTTGGTAAACTATCAATATAATCCATTTGAGACTTGTTCTCAACGGTTGTGACAAACCACTAAGCTTCCTTTGCTCAGCTTTAACTAACTGGCAATTCATGCATTTGGACATAAACTTCCCAACGTCTTTCTTTATCTTTTCCTAGTAGTAGATCTGCTCTATGTCTCAATACATCTTGTTACCACTGGGATGTATAGTCAATTTCGAGTGATGAAATTCTCTAAGCACTTCATCTCTCAGTCCATCTACGTTGGGTACAACTAGTCCTCCATTCTTTTGAAGCCATCCTTCTCGATCAAATCCTTGCTTGATCGTTCTCTTTCCATCGATACCCATCTCTACCCTAGAGATGATTTCCAATAGGTTAGGATCGTCCTTCTAACTGGAACCAGTCCACTCAATCAAAATCGATCTAATCATCAAGCTTACTGGCGTTTCTGAATCCAATTCACTCTTGGGTCTGAAATCATATCCTGTGATATACTCTAGTTGCGTCCATCCTAGAAACAAAACCCCTAAATTGGCATGTCTCCTACTCAATGCAACAATTACCGCACCCAAATCCTTTACTATGATCACTCTGCCCCATGGAGTCATGGCGACTCCACTGCACTGATCCATTGCCACTAGTCCTTTGTTATGTCCACTCTGCCCCATGAAGTCATAACAACTCCACTGCACTGGCTCATAGCCTTACTAATCCTTTACTATGTCCACTTTGCCCCTCGAGTCATGACGACTCTACTGCACTGGCTCATAGTCCTACTACAATCACTTTGTTCCCCATCGCTGGAACCCTACAGGTGATAGTCTACTCAAGGGAAGAAAAATAGGAATAACATAGCAACCATAACATCCATCAAACAAGTCCTACGTATCACCTGCTAAATTCATAAACACATCGACACCTACATGATGGGTCTAACCAATCCCAATATGTCGATTCTAGTATGTCTGGTCCAACCAACATCAATAACTAGTGGAAGCCCAGCTTCCATACATGCACCGATGCCTACTTGACTGGTCCAACCAATCCCAGACCAATGGAAGCCCCGCCTCCCTACGGACTACCGTATGTCCAACGTATGTTTATCCTCCAAGGATAACTAGATCACGTCCAACGGATCCAGGGTAACGGGCGTCCCCAGAAACCCCTGCTTTTAGTCTGCCTAAAATACTTGAGTCCAACCCAAATCTATCCATTGTCTTGCTGCCCTCTCGAGTCCAACTCAAGCCGAATCCAATTCCTTGTAGCCTTCTCGAGTCCAACTCGAGTCAATCTATAACTCAGACCCAGTCTTGAGTATCCAGTACCGACAAACTCTAGTCCAACGTGAGTTGTCGTCTCCTTATTCGTTGCATCTCCAAGATCAACGAACACCCATTTTCTTTTACGAGTTCAAGTCCAACTTGAATCGCCCTAATCTTCGTTGTATCTTCCATGAACAACGAACACATCCTATTCCTTCAAAGTTCTACTATCCAATAGAGAACATCAACATAGGGTCCTAAACAATCCATTACTTTGCATCTTTCTCGAGTCCCACTCGAGCAATCTCATAACCCTATCGAGTCTAACTCTGGGCAGTCTATACCATTGAACAGTCTTATCATGTTCCGTCTGTCCATCACTCCTCGAGTAAACCAAGATATCATCCAATGAAAAATCACAACGTCTACTTATCCCTCACGCAAACCATCCTAGTCAAACTCGACATTCCCAAAGCACAAGCCCCAAAGGCCTAAACCAATATCAGACAAGCACCCAAAGAACATCTCCTCCGAGTTCGGACAATCCACATGAGGTGATACTAGCAAAACAATCTAGCACTGGAGCACTCATCTGCCTCCCAGAGACAACTAGAACTTATTACAACGATAACCTTTTAGCTTCCTTAATTCCAGTTACTATCGCCATCACTAGGTAGGTACCTAATACCACCCTATTCCTTTGGAGTAGATCGACTCCCCAAAATAATGCTAAACCGAGTAAAGCCTAAACAAAGCAAACACAAACAAACATACATCCATGACTCGATAAGACAAAGCCACAACAAATCATACTAAGATCAGTCGAACCACCTATCGGGTTCGTCACAATTAGAGGTCTATCGACTATCTCGGGTTTGTCAAACAATACCCGAACAGAAACATCTTAAATAGAAAGCATACCTTTTATAAAGACACTATTTCCCTTCTGCGCCGCACTTGGAGCATTCGACGAAGAAGGAACATCGTTGATAGCATACGCTTTCACAATCTGCTTCTCCCTAGGAGGTTGTGGGCAATCATCCTTGTGATGCCCCGCTTGGCCGCAGTTAAAGCACTTCCTTACCACAGGCTTTTCTCAACAATCTCTGGCATAGTGGCCCTTCTTGCCACAACTAAAGCATTCGCCATCTTTCTTATTTTTCTTATTCTGACCATCCTTGGTCAGGTTCTGCTTCCTCTTGCTCTGAGAATTCTTCTTGCCTTCACCGCCTGCTTGCGGCTTTGGCTCCTCTGCAGATGCTCTAGCAACCTCAGTCTACGACTTAGGAAAAAGGCTCTCCGACCTTAATGCCTTTCCTACAATAGACTCGAATGTCTCATCGATATGGTTTATAAGTCTTTCCCCCAAGTACCCATACAAGCCGGTTATGAACTTCTCGTTCTTCTTTTCGGCTGTATTGATAAGGGACCATCCATATTTCGATAAAGTGCCGAATTCAGCAATATACTCCGAGACTGCTCTACCATTCTTCTTAAGCTCCAAGAACTTCTTGGACAATTCTGATTTATGATTAGCTGGAATAAACTTATCACAAAAGCGAGTCTTAAACTGATTCCAAGTAACTTGATCTTCTGGAGTAGCTGTTCTAATGGCATTCCACCAATTCATCGCTCGCCCTTACAGCTGACGAGACGCTAGCCTTCTCTTCATCGCATCCTCGATACCCAAGTCTTCGAAGATACGATCACAGATATCCAACCAATCCTGAACATATGTGGCCGAATCCGTTCCGTGGAATAGCTTACCACCAAGGTTAGTGTAATCCTTGCACAACTTGGCGAAATCGACCCTAGGCGCCTGCACTACTGGACCACCACCATTTTCCGGATTGGGAACTGCCCCTTGAACATCCCTAAGCATCTCCGTCATGAAGTTAGTGAACATCGTCCTCATATCAGGAGCATTCCCATTATTGGTCCCCCTACCAGCACCTCTAGCATGTCGGCTCATCGTCAATCTGTAAAAGGGGAAACGATTAACGACCCCATAGTGGTGCTAGTGCAGTACGACTTCATTCTTATACTACTAATAGTATATATATAGCTTTTGAAAACCAAATTAATCACAAATACGCGCTCTCATATACGTACTAACTCTCCCTAGTGTCTTTCCCTAGGTTAACTACGCAACCTAGAGCTCTGATACCAAATGTGACGGCCCGCCCCGCACCAACCGACATTTACTCCAAAAGTGCGCTGTACACATGTCCAATCAGCACGGGACGGTCGTCAGAAGGAAAGGAAAGGAGGAAATGAACTAGCAAGGAACCTGTAAAATGTCTCACAGCGCACGGAACAAAATATAATAACAACATACTTGACATAAAATAGGTGAGACAATGCATAAGATGAAAATAAACTAACATAGCAGCGGGAAATCCAAGTACAGCTTATGATCCAAAGTTAACATTATTACAACTTTTCAAACTGTCTCAAAAAGAAAAAGCAAGATAAAGGAGGTACACTACTAATGCCCAAGTAGCGACCACCAACGACACAGGGAGAATATCTATATATCATACGTGGAAGCCTCCTGCTCGCCTCTGAATCAGCTACTTGCGCATCACCAGCTAACCTGTCTCTAGTCTGCTCATGTGAGCACCTAGAGTAATAAGAGGAGACATAAAACTCTGGGTCAGACATAAAGCCTGGTATGAGCGATAAGCATATAAACATAACAATAACAGGTATAATCCAATCATACCTGAACCTGGACCTGCAACCAAAGAGTTAGCACTACATACCATACAATACTCTAAGGTACCACTAACGTACTGTGTAAGAGATACGGGGGTGTGCATGTCATAGTGGTGTCAAACAATCAAGCATAGCAATCATCCTCACATCCCTCACTCAGTGCGTAAAGCATACAATATCCACTACTTTGGTCACTTAATACTTTGGGCCATGACGGAATCCAATCCCGTATAACTATCACTACAAGCCCACCATCCATCTCTCAGTGGTGAACCAAAGTTATGAATACCGACAATCCCTTTGCACACGTCCCACAGCAAAGCCCAACCATGAAGTGAACTCATTGGTCCCCAACTGGATCCTAAGCTCTAACTTCCCATTTGGACTACCTTTGCATCTCGGGTTATGGGTAATCACTGGGTCGGTTCGGGTTCCCCTTCTAGGCATCGGTTCGGGTCGGATACTCTACCATTAGTTGGTTCGGTTCATGGTCTTCCTATGGTAACGATTCGGTTCGGGTTCACAACGTCGCATTGGTTCGGGTCGGGTGTCCCACTTCGGGTCGGGTTGCCATCTCCCATTCAGTTCGTGCTCCAGCTCCGATCAGCTCCTCTCATCCTTCGTTTACTCCGATCCGATCCCCCTCCTTAGCCGATCCGATCCCAGTTCAACTAGCATGTCCTTCCTTTTTGCCAGGTTTCTCAAGTGACAAGTTCTGATCCGATCGAATCCCTTGCCCAGTTCACTTATCCGACCCGAGCCCCCATATCCGATCTGATCCAATTCAAAACCTGCACTTTTCCTGAAACTTTTCCAGCGGGTGTTTTATGCCATTCGACGACGTTTTCGACCATTCTAACTATTGTAATCAATCACAGAGCATACCATACAGTCATAGCAACACATAGAAGTGATCTCAAACACCAAAACAATGAATTTACATGTCAAAATGGATCAAATATACCCAAAACCCCATATTTTCCCTTAAGCATATTTAAGGAAAAACTAATGATATGATTAGTAAAACTTAACCAAATCAAACCCAATTTCTAACAGAGGTCTAAAACATTATATTCGAATTTATAGATATTTTTACAGAATTTATTAATGTATATACTCGCTAATCTTCACTAATTACCCTTAATTAACTATAATTAGTGTCAACACAATGCTAATCACTCACCTTAGCCACAAATAAAATTTTCAGAACTAAAACCTCACTGATTTGGGCGAATACTGATGTCTAACAGCAGCTCTAACCTTGTTTTCGTATTTTCTCTCCTTAATTCGATGTAGATTACGCCAAAACTTGATTAGAAAGTGATTTGGGGGTGTTTCTAGATGTTGGCGGCCATTGTTAGGGTTCAAGAATGAAAGTGGCGGCTGGAAAATGAGGATAAGATCGTTCTCTAACTGATTTCAGCCTCCTCATAACCCTAATCCCAAAATCCCCCATTGGGCCTAGCTCTTAGTCACCCGGTTAAGCCCAATTAAGCTGTTTTTCACTATCTGAAACTTGTTTCAGCCATATCTCCCAAACGGTGAGTCAGTTTGGCTAATGTGACCACTCTACGGAATTGTAAACCATCATCCGGAGCCAATGGAAGTGATTTCAGGTCAAAATTCCTTTCCAATCAAAAGTTATGGCCAAAACGGTACCAACTAGGGGTAAAACGGTCATTTAAAAATCGACAAAAATCATGAACATGGGAAATGACTCTATTGGTTGTTTCCCAAAGTTACATGACCATACGACTTCATATGAAAAAGAAATAAATATTCTATGATCCTTCGATGCGTAGAATGCGGGTTGTTACAACCGTATCATCAAAACATAGCTAGATTTATTTTTCGGGAATTTTTGGAGTTAATGTGTGCACCCAATAAATTAAAATGTACGTTTAAATTCAATATATATTGATCTATATTTTAATTTAAAGAAAAACCGATCGAAACAATTGAATTGGCTTACCATACATATCCCATTGTGTTCGCAATGGGGTAATTAGCTAGGGACGACAGCAACTGGATTTGATTTGGAGCCCGAATGTAAATTTCACTTTTATAAATAAAAATAATTAAATATTTATTATATAAACCTAATCAAACTCTAATACTCTTTCCACGCGGTTAAACCCTCTCTTTGACTCCGCCACTCCAAAAAGAAGAAAAACCCATCGTTTTTTCTCTCCTTCTTCAGTACTCTGTCGATCCGCCTTCACCCTAACCCTCCACTCCAGTCACCGCCGCGGGCACCCGCCAGAGCCGTGCCCCCTCTGGCACCCCCACCATCGCCTCCTCCTCCGTTCCTTTCTCCTTCTACCTAAAACGCCCCAAAACCCATCGCAGTAGGCCCTACCACCCCTCCGATGGTCACAGGCGTCGCCACCCCCTCCCTTGCTCCACCTCAACGCCGAGCCTCCCCCCATATCCACCTGTAAGTTTTATTTTAATTTATTTTTGAATAATTAGTTTAATTTAATTAAAAAGCATTAATTTTAATTCAGTTTTTATGTATATGATAACATTGTTAAAATCAGTTTTTATAAAAATAACGTTGTGTTTAAATTTCAGTTTTTTATAAATAAATATGGCATTGGTTTTAAAATTAAATATATGATTTTTATATATGTAGAGAATATAAAAATATGATTTTTATATATGTGGAGAATATAAAAATATTATTTTTATATATGTGGAGAAATAAAAATATGATTTTTATATATGTAGCGAATTAAAAATATGATTTTTATATATGTAGAGAATATAAAAATGTTACTTTTATATATATGGCGAAATAAAAATATAATTTTTATAAATGTAGAGAATATAAAAATATGATTTTTAGAGAATATAAAATTATGATTTTTACATATGTAGCGAATTAAAAATATGATTTTTATATATGTAGCAAATTAAAATATGATTTTCATATATGTAAATAATATAATATTATGATTTTTATATATGTAGCGAATTAAAAATAGATTTTTTATATGTAGAGAATTAAAAAAATATGATTTTTGTATATGTAGAGAATATAAAAATATGATTTTTATATATGTAGCAAATTAAAAATATGATTTTTTTATATATGTAGATAATATAAAAATATGACTTTTATATATGTAGCGAATTAAAAATATGATTTTTATACATGTAGAGAATATAAAAATATGATTTTTATATATGTCACGAATTAAAAATATGATTTATATATATATAGTAGCGATATAAAAATGTGATTTTTAATGTAAACTGTATGAAACAGATTGCATTGAAATCACGGTGAAGAACACAACACGCTGGAACAAATCCAAATCCAAACTGTCCAATAAAGACTGATGGAGTGGATCCCGAAGGTGAGAACTTCTCACTCTAATTTTGTTTACATTTAAATGTATACTAGGATGCAGACGGTGCTTAGTAGCAGCTGACACCTTTGATTGAAACCATGGATGTTTGGTTGTCTGTTATATTTGATTGATTGTTAATCAAACCGACCGTTAGAGAGGTTTCCCTACTGTAAGAGCCAGAAACAAATTGTCTATGCCAATAAATTTAGGCATAATTTTCACTCAACAATAATGTTTTTTCCGCCGTTTCCTTCTTTCTCGATTCTTTCTCCTTACGAAAATTCATTCCCAATGAATATCGCATCGAATGTCGCCGCGTTACAGACAGAATAGCGCTTTCTTCTGGTCTCCCTGAATTTCTCGTTCTTCCTCTTCCCTACCGAATCACATACTCCTCAAATATCTCCTCTTTCTTCTCATCCATTATGACTAATTCAGATACCTTTTTGAATCGAGTCATTGGGTAGCAAAATGTTGGATCCAGATTCGAACTCTAGCCAGTGTCAACTCCCTTTCGCTCTCCAATCAATTTAGTGACCAGGTATAACACTTCCTCTTGTTCAATTTTATATGTTTTTTAATAATCGAAGGCTGTTTTTTGAAAATTTCATGTTAATTAACAATAATTGCGATTTTATAGACACAAGTTTGATAAATACAATTTATTCTCCTCGTTCATTTTCAATCGGGACTGAAATTTATTTGAAGCTTATCAGAACTAACAAACGCAAGAGTCCTTGCCTGCTATGTGGATCGAGGGTTTCACGGGAGGAGTGCGCGGTGGATTTATTGATGAGGTGGGGATGTTGACGAGGCAGCAAATGTTGAAGGTGTGTTGTAAGTCAGATCATCTTTTGTCTTATATTGTTAGTTTGCTCTCTGCTTTGCTTCAATTTCATTTTCAAAAATGCATCATGAGGTTGTGGAATGCCAACAGTGCTATGGTTAATGACAACAAATTTGTTTACTTTTACTGGAACAACTTAAGAGCAGGATACTGTATTATCAAATTGGTGTTGGATCATTCAGCAGATTATATCCAATCTTATGCATTTATGGATCCTATGATTATTATTCATACACGAGTGAGAGAGTCTGTTTTGTTGTAAATTATCTGCAGTACTCTCCCATGCATGAATGAGCACTAATATATGCATTTGCAATACATTTTCGATAAGCCAAACAAAATGAGGTTTTCTTTTACTTCTTGCAGCATCCTTTGTGTCAGAGGGTGAACTGGGCTTTGATTAGATGTGTAGTCCCGCTTGAAGTTCCTACAGCTCAGGTTAAAAAGAAAGGATCTACAGTTGCCGATGGTGAGACTGATGGTGCCAATATGGGCATGGATTTCTTTGATGTGGACATATATTCGTATCTTTTGATCCTTTCATTTGATTTTAAATACTATGTTGCTTGTTTACACTCGCAAGAGTTCTATATGACATTTATTGCACTATGACAAAATGAACTTTATTTCTTTCTTAAGAAAAAGGTAATTTTGTTTTTAAGAAGTATACAAATACAAACCTAAAGAAATACACTTTCATATATACGCTTGCATTTATTATTTCCTAATGAGTACAAGGTCTACAATCGGTTCTTTTCATATTTTCCTAGTTTGATCAAGTGAATACATGATAGTATTCTTATTTTTAGGTATAGCAACTAGTCCATTTAACTTGTATTGTTAGCTCTTCAATAAGCAGTTATGAAATAAAATCATGGTACTGAATAATATACTTTAGATCATTAATTGGAATAAATAGTTCAAGCGACCTATATTCATGTATTTACAGTAGTTTTGTCAGGGTACACAATCATTTTTCTGGACAGTATAGATGGCCATTTTGATAAATTGTCCATGAAATATAATTAGAGCCAACATATGGAAAATATAATTAGAGCCATATTGTCAGGGTACTCAATGTTGATTTTTTAATGATATTTTATGCAGTTGTTATATAGTTTTTGAATTAAAGCTGGAAAAGTGCTCTAAATATTACAGTTTAGGTGATTTTTAATTTACGTGTAACTGTTACGTATATGAAATTGATCGAGATTGTGGTTATTATTGCAGTTTATATGTTTTATTTCTTTTGCAAGTGAAATGAAATGACATTTTCAATGTAACAGCTCAATGTTGTTATTTGCAACAATTTCAATAAGGATAAATTTTCAAAATGGACTACATTTAAGAAGTGATGACGAAAATTATTTGCAAATATAGTTTAGTTTTTGTCAGCTTTTCGGTGAGTTGACTGGTATGCATTTTAAGTTCCTTTTGCACTGTTGATTTTTTATTTTGGTTCTGATCTGCAAAAACAAAGTTGACTTTTTCACTATCTACCAGAAAAAGTCGATTTTTTCGTCAATTCATTCACGAATTCGGTGATATTTTGACTGTCGGTTGGATTTCCCTAATTTTTGATCATCTGGGTATGTTTTTTTATTTTCCTTTTGCACTGTTCAATTTTTATTTTGGTTCTGATCATGCTATTTTACTCTTTTAAGTAAGCAGATATGAAGGCAATAACTGAATAATTTCAGAATAATTTCTAAAATATTTCAAAGGATTATGAATCTTGAAATGCATGGTAGATTAGCTCTTTGCTTCATCTGTATTGCATTGTTTCAATATTAATATTTAAGTTTGTGTGATTTAAGATAATAATTTAAAAGCTGTCAAATATGCAAGATTATAATTTTAGCTGATGACTCATAACAAGGATATTAAGCCATTGAATTGGTGCACCAGTGTACGAGTGCACTAGGTATGACCCTAACCCTTAAATAAGGTAACATGACATACTTTGGTTGTTATATACAACAGTCAATAACCAGTGTATGAGTCTTGAAACATGCACTTACTATCTCCAACTGTCATCCAACTAAAGCTTATTAAATTGGTTTTTATTTTATAGCCATCGACAACAATGATGAAAAGTCAAAGACCCCTTACTGCAAGCTCGGGTGCCAGGTATTGGTAATACAATGCGTATGAGTGAATGATAAAACCGATTATGTTAGCTATTACAAATGTGTTTGTGCTTTGCTGAGTTACCGTGGATGTATTTCTGGCAGCAAATGCACATTATATTTCTCAAATATTGTTTCTAAACTTTTGTATGTTTAAAATATAGAATAAAAGTCTTCCAAAATGTGGAAGCGGAAATAAAGTTCATTTTTTATTAACTTAAATTAATATGATTTCATTTATATGTTTTCTGGCACTGGGTAAAAAATAGTTATTGAATATGTGATAATGCTATATTCTGTATTTTGTCATTTCTATTATGCTTATTTGATATATTGGCAGTATTCTCCAAAGCTACATTGTCTAAAGGTAGCACCTCCAGAACAGATAGGTTAGTGTTTTTTTCTTAACGTATTATTTGTGCAATTAATATTACTATTTGCTTCGTCTTCATTTTCAACATCCACTTCTAGCTTTAAAATTTAAAACAACAATTTTTTTTTCTCCTTGTATTTGATTGATTACATATAAGTTTAGTTCTGAAATTTCATTTGTTGTTTTAAGCCACAATTGAATCAATCTGACTATTTGAACTTGAAATTTAGTGGAGATTATCATATTTTGTTGTTGTTGGTAAAGCATAGGAAAATAACTGAAACCATTATCTACATTTATTTCCTTCTACTGCTTGGAATTAATTTTCGTTAGAATTGTACAATACATAGCTTTTTTACTCATAACATAAATTTTATAATTCAATTCAGTTTATATATTTTGTACTCAAAATATCACATTTTTCATGTATATGATTGTACCGATAAATACCCTCAAAAGTGATATGCTTAAATTAAAGTTGTGTAGCTTAGTGTACAACTAAAGATTATATGTTGGGATATGCACGCCTCCATGTTAAATTTTCATGGAATATGCAGTCGGGATAAATTTTCGTTCTTTTATTAATTTCAAAATTCACAATCCCATGGTTTGCATAACAATGCAAGTTGACAAAAAAAAATAGGTTTTATGTGTAGACTGACTTCATTTTTATACTTTATTTTTTTCGTAGTGACTTCATGTTATTTAGCTTAACATGCCTCTCTAGAATGTGCACTTTGCGACATGTCATTGGATAAAATGTTCAATGGTTTTTTTGTTCGATGATTTTTTCTTAACGCTTTCATGTTCCCGTATGCTAAAATATTTTATTATAATTCTAGATTTTACAGATTTAGATAATTTACTTTGCACTGTCATGACTTCTAAATGATCAACATTGTCATTTGTTTTTTTTTTCTACATTTATGTTCCTATTAAGGCATTAAAAAACAATTTAAATTTTATGCAGCTTTAGTATTTATTATTAGATTATTTATGCATGAATTTGAATAATTATTTATTCAGACAGAAGAATTCCCCGATTTGTTGGTCAACCATCAATAAGATTGAATGCAAACTCATCTCCACTTTCGGCTTTCCAACAAACATCTATTCTTTTTTCCCTGTAGTCTTGCTTTATGGAGTGAATATATTCCACGTAGTATGAATTCACATGTTACCGAATTGTATAGTACGATGTCATTGTTATTCACATATATTCTCTTAATATTCAAGAATCAAACATGTATTTATTTGATATATTCTACTTTCTTTTAAAATTTATTCATGTATGATTATTTTGAATATATCCTGTATCTGATTCAAATATGAGGATTTGCTGTCGAGTTTGATAAATAACATCACATTAACATAACAACAATAGATGGGATTAAAATGCTTTTGGTTTGAATTGAGTGGATCATTTGTTTACTAATGAGAAATTAACTAATGGTTGTTTCACCCACACACTTCTGTCTTATGCATCATTTGAGTTTTTGACTGTATTATATTAGGAAATCTAGAGTATTTTTTTCTTTTTCCTATAGGTCTGTATATGGGTGTTTTCTGAAGGTTTTATTTATATACTTGGGTCTTTCAAAGGTAACTTTTCTCCTTATATTATATTCCTTAATTTTGTTTTAAATTCCTACTTTTTGCTTTAGGGAGTAAACTTACCTCCAGCTCAAGTACCTGCTAAGCTGCCATCTTTTGTGGCTAACACACCAGCTCCGGCTCTCACTTCCTCTGCTATATCTATTTCCGCTGGTTTCCTTGGCATTGCTGCTGCTTTTGTTTTGCTCATCTAAAAACTATTGTAATTATTTTAGGTCTTTTTGTCTTATTATTTGGAGGACAGCTTAATATGCTTTGGATCATTGGCTGTAATTAGTAATACCTTATTGGCATCGTTTGCTTAGTTATTTTTTTTGATGTATGGTTTCCTTGCCTGTTAAAAAGAAAGAAAAATGAAAGAAAGAACTGAGAGTTTAGTTTTTGATTTATTGTATGCTATTGACTTACATTTATAGTATAGAATAGCACAACAATATATGATTTACTGTATACTTTAGTATATAATATGATGCAGACGCACAAATGAAGGTGGCCAGTGTTGCATCTGCTCAAATCAAAGCTTTCCCGATTCCTCAAATACTTCTGTTACTTGATATGGTATACATGCTTTGGCCTATTGAAAATAAAGGAATCCAACAGTGAAGAAATAGGAATGGGACAACATTTTGAATATGGAAACCTTTTTGCACGTCAATTTGGCATCCACTCAAAAGTTGTTTGTTACCATTTGCTTCTATTAGCAATTAAGAATACTGTGGCATTGATATTTTCCCTCATTTATTTTAATCAAATATGTATATTTTGACTGCCTCATTTTATCTTCTAAACAATACATGTAACACCACGTATGTCGAATAACTTGCTATAATATAAAACAGGGCAGAATTAAATTTTAAAATCCGAATCAGGGGAAACGGGCTTCGCCATTGCTTTCGTCTCGGAAAAATACGCGAAATAGAGTCCGAAATTTCGTGAATCGGAGTTCGTATGTCCGAGATATGGCCTTTAGAAGTTGCACGAAAAATCAGAAAAACGAAATAGATTTCAAAAATGCAGATTATGGGCTAGGCGGGAAAATTCCCGCCCAGAACAGGTCGACCTTGGAGTCGACCTGGGGGTCGACCTAGGTGTCGACCTACCCACCAGGTCGACTAGGTTGTCGACCCTAGTGTCGACCTGGGGGTCGACCTCCCTGGTCGAGCCCAGGTGACCTGGGTGCACTGATTTGGGATCTGGGCTGTGTTTTGGTGGCTAGTGACGGGATCTGACGGCTCTAATCTGATTTAGGGTTAATCTAATGGCCTAAAACACCTAACTACTCTTATAAATACAACCTAATCCTACCCTAAAACTCATTAAAATTGGAGACAACGTCGTCATGCCGTCAAAATGCAACTAGAAGGAGCCACCAACAAATTAAAGAGGAAGATAGCTTCTCAGATCAACTTCTAATCAACTCTAGCAACTTAATCTTCTTCTTAGGAGTGCTAATCAACAAGTTGTGAGTTTCTATAGCCTTAATGACCCATTTGTTGAAATGATTATGATAGGATATAATGAGGTTATGGCTATGAATGTGGATCAATGTAAGTTATGTTATCATATGCTATGTGTTAATGATGTTATGCAAGTTATGCAAGTTATATGCTATGTGATCAAAATGTTATGCAAGTTATGCAAGTCATATGCTATGTGTTATGCAAGTTATGCAAGTCATATGCTATATGTTCATGATGTTATGCAAGTTATGCAAGTCATATGCTATATGTTTATGATGTTATGCAAGTATGCAAGTCATATGCTATGTGTTCATGATGTTATGCAAGTATGCAAGTCATATGCTATGTGTGCATGATGCTAGTTATATAAACATCGATCCATTATGACACCATGATTATGCAAGTTTAGTGTATGATTATATGCAAGTTCATATATGATATGTTATGCAAGTTTGGTGTTTGATTATATGCAAGTTCATATATGACATGTTATGCAAGTTTGGAGTTTGATTATATGCAAGTAACATGTGCAAGTTTACACCTTTGTATGAGATGCATACATATGCAAGTTAACCTCTTTGTATGTCATACATACATATGCAAGTTTACCCCTTCATATGACATAAGTAGCTTATGCAAGTTACCCTATTTATGACATATGTGATTCATGCAAGTTTGGGTTGATTATTTATGCTAGTTGGGTTTGATGCTATATGCATGTTGAATCCTTTAAAACCCATGTTGATGCTAATGTTATGCAAGTTGAACCCATTGTATTTGTGATGAATCTTCCCTTTTATGTCATGTTAGCAAATTACGTGGGGAACGATGGGGTTAATATTCATGTTAATGAAATGGTGTGAAGTTGGTATGATTATGCATACCATAAAATGGATGGATATAATTGAGTCAATTATGTACATCGATAAATTTGTAATTAATTAGGGATAATTAATACAAATTATGGGGGTGATTAATTAGGTGTAATTAATCGACTAAGACACGAGGTTGGACCCTTTTGTAGCATAAGACTGCCCGGAACCGACCGGCAAATCCAGCGGCTACAAATGATTGGCCCAATGTGAGAGGTCTTAGGCACAAACTAAATACGTGACAAGTGTATAGACACGAGGTTAGACTCGGTTATGGCGTAAGGCTGCCCGGACCCGACCGGCAAATCCAGCTGCCATAAAAGATAGTCTAATGTGAGAGGTCTTTACAACGGTTACGTTCTTAATCAATTAAGAAACACTTAACCAGATAAGCATGTAGTGGGGCATGAGGGGTTAAGTGGGTGCCTTGGGTGGCATGTGGAATCAAGTGAGTGCCTTGGGTGACATGTGGAAATCTAGTGGGTTGCCTTGGGTGGCAATAGAAAATACGATTAGAATACTTAACCAAGTGGAAATATGTAATTAAACATGATTAAAGGGTTAAGTGGGATGCACTAGATAAAGGGACAAGCTTAGGTGGGTAGCTTGTGGGGGCCCATTTCAACCAGTAACCCATATGTATCTTATTGGGCTCGACCCATGTCGAGGACGGGACACGCGTACTGGGCTTGACTATAAGAGGACAAAACGGGTTAGCGGTGGCAACGCAAGTCCAACGGGTTTCATATGCATGTGTGGACTCGGGCTGGTAGGTAAGACGTTGTTGCATCGTGTTGGTATAAGCCGTGCACCATTGATTGTATCGGGTTGCCACTTTGGGGAGTGATACACCCCACTGTGGGGCCAGCACGGGTATCTACGGTAGGGAGCCGATCGCTTGGGGAGTAGTGGGTACACCTAGTGGAGATAGGGGCAGACGGCACCTATGTAGTCAGCTAGGGGTACACGAAACTACTGGGAAAATTTTCTAAGTCCTTGGGTGGGATCAACCTTTAAGTAGGAATGACTGGTGTGGTGCAGTTAGTAATTACCCTTGGGTGGGTAGATGCGTCTTTACCGTTATCTTAGTTCATCCTATGTCTAGTTGGCTACTTAGTGTAGTCATTTGTCCCCAGTCATCCCGTACCAAGTTTATATCATACCCTAATTACTTTAATGATTGTGTTGTTAAAGTTATAGCGCTCACTCAGACTTATGTCTGACCCCGTTGTTTTTATCTTTTTCCCCTTCAGGTCCTCAGGTTGGGCCTATCACTAGTGGGCTTTGATCAGATTTCTTTATCTATCTTTTGGAGCTTGGACCGTGATGTAAAGCTCAGCTTATCTTTTCAATTATGGCTATTGTTTATGTAGTGGGATTATGTACTTATGTTTTTATCAGGATGGATATTTATTACTTGACTCTTTTGGTGTTGTAACTAAACATGATTTTATCAGGATGGATATTTATTACTTGACTCTTTTGGTGTTGTAACTAAACATGTTTACCTTCTGCTGCAATGAAATGATGTTTTAGATTTTCAAGTATTTATATCTGTCTTGTTGTAATTTTTCTGTTCTATATTTACTTAAAATGATCCACCGAAGTTAAGGCATTCCCTTAGTGAGTGACCTTAGCGGGTGTGGGGTGTTACACGTGGTATCAGAGCTGAAGGTTACCGGAACAGGTAAAATTTTTAGAAAACTATTTTTCTAAAAACATTTTTGGAAGAAGTATTTTCAAAAACATGTCTTTTAAGAGAAAAGTTTTTGAAAGAAAAGCATAATCCCCATTAGCCATATCTTTATCTTTCGAATTCTCCGTTTTGAATCTTTCCTTTTTTGTTTCAGCATGGCTGAAGATCTTAACTTTCCGGAGGGTGTAGCGATACCAGTATGGTATAGGAGATTGATGGAAGCTAGGGCCGCCACTACGGGTCCAGCAAATGTTCCTCCACCAACAGTAGCACCCGATCTTCCTCCTCCCCCTCCTCCTCCTCGCGCGGATACTTTTGCTAAGACTTGCAAGGAATTTAAGGCTATGGGAGGGAAACCTTTTCAAGGATCAGAAACTTTTGTGGAAGCTGGAGATTGGCTCAAGGAGGTGGAAGAGTTGATAGATATCTTTGAGATGGAAGAAGGAAAGAAAGTCAAGTTAGCTGCTTGGTTAACGATGGGAGAGGCCTCATTCTGGTGGGTGGTCACTAATGGAGAGCGCCCTGTTGACTCTTGGGCGGATTTCTGGCAAAGTTTCTCTCAAGGGCAGAGGAAAACTTGTATATGGAAAGGTTCTTGACTCTAAAGCAAGGAAACCTATCAGTGAAGGAATATGTCAACAAGTTTAATCAATTGGCAAGGTTTGGCATAGACATGGTGAATACACCAGAGAAGAAGGCTTTGAGGTTCGTTAAGGGGTTGAATGAACCGATGCATGGTTTGGCTATGATTCACATCCCTATGGGGGCCACCTTTGAGAAGCTAGTAGACATGGCACTCATGCATGAGGAAGAGAAGGGTCCCAATGCTAATAAGGCACCCGAGAAGAAAGGAGATCAAAAGAGACCTCAACAACAACAGCAAAACAAGGGTGGGAAAGGCAACGGTGGCAAGGGGAAGAAGAAGTGCTTCAATTGCGGGACACCAGGCCACCTAAGTAAAGATTGTCGTAAGAAGAAGAAGACTGGCTGCTTCCACTGTGGCGAAGCAGGGCATCTAGTGAAGGATTGCCCTAAGAAGGGGCGAAGGACGGGATTTACCTCAGGAGGACAGGTGCAAGCTCTTATGGCACCGGGTCAGGCAAGGGGGCAAGTTCAGGCTCTCGCGGTTCCACCGATTCAGGAAAGAGGTAGAACTATTTCCGTTGAAAGTCTGGTTTTTCTATTTGATCATCCTGTCCGTACATTGTTTGACTCTGGCGCATCGCATTCGTTTATCTCATCATCATTAGTTGAGTCATTGCACTTAGACACCAGTCTAGTAGATGATCCCTTGGTTGTTTCAAACCCAATTGGGGGCTCCACTTATTTGTGCATGATATGTTTGGGTTTGAAGATTTCTATACTTAGAGTTGAGTTTAGATGTGATGCTTTTGTTTGGGCTTCACGGGCTATGGGTTGATTTTGGGCATGGACTGGTTATCCTATAATGGTGCCGTTCTTGATTGTGAAAGGAGAATTGTTAGGCTCATGACCCGTTTGGGGAACACTCTCGAGATCTCTTGTAATCCCATGGATTCTGTTATGCTAAGTTATCTTGAATCGCTTGACGCTTCGGTCGAGAGTTTGCGATCTGTTAGAGTGGTCCGGGAGTACTCGGATGTGTTTGAGGAGGTGAAGGGCTTACCTCCGAAGCGGGAGATAGACTTCCAAATATATCTGGTGGATAATGCTAAACCAGTATCTTTACCAGTGCGCCACATGGCTCCTCGTGAGAGGAGGGAACTCCACAAGCAAGTAGGGGAGTTGCTTGAGAAGGGGTTCATAAGACGAAGTATATCGGAGTGGGGTGCTCCAGTAGTTTTTGCCACGAAGGCGGATGGGTCCCTCAGACTTTGTGTAGACTATAGAGAACTCAACAAGCTCACAAAGAAGAATAGACACCCATTGCCGAGGATTGATGATCTCTTTGATCAGTTGGTTGGCGCCTCAGTGTTTTCGCAGTTGGACTTGGCCACGGGGTTTCATCAGTTGAGAGTGGCTGAGGATAGCATAGACAAGGCTGCCTTTAGGACTCCGGATGGTTTCTATGAGTGGCTGGTGGTGCCATTTGGTTTGACGAACGCCCCTGCATACTTTGTTGATTTGATGAGTAGGGTGTTCAGGGAGTTCCTTAATAAGTTCGTGGTGGTCTTTGTGGATGACATCTTAGTTTTTTCTAAGAGTGAAGAAGAGCATGCCCTACATCTTAGGGAAGTGTTGGAGACTCTTCGAGCGCATAGCCTTAAGGATAAATTCTCTAAATGTCACTTCTGGAGGGAGGAAGTGCGGTTCTTAGGGCACGTGGTCTCCAAGGAAGGGATAGCTGTGGATCCCGCGAAGGTAGTACCCATCCAAGATTGGAATGTTCCGAAGAATGCTACCGAGGTGAGGAGTTTCTTGGGGTTGGCTGGCTACTATAGGAAGTTTATCAAGGACTTCGCGAAGATATCAGCCCCATTAACTCGCTTGACGAAGAAGAATCTAGTCTTCGCATGGGACGTAGATTGTGATGATGCGTTCCGACGGTTAAAGAGAGCTTTAACCACAGCTCCAGTCTTAGTGTTGCCAGATGGGAGTAAGCCATTTGTTGTCTATACCGATGCTTGTGGGACAGGACTAGGCGCAGTCTTAATGCAAGAAGGAAGGGTAATAGCCTACGGTGGAAGGCAGTTGAGAAAGCATGAGAAAAATTACCCTACCCATGATTTAGAGTTGGCCGCTATTGTTTTTGCACTTAAGATTTGGCGCCATTATCTTCTTGGTGAGAGATTCGAATTGTTCACTGACCACAAATCGTTGAAGTACTTGTTTTCTCAGAAGGATTTGAACTTGAGACAGCAAAGGTGGATGGAGTTCTTAGCATCCTATGATTTCGAGATAGCGTATACCCCAGGCAAGGGTAACGTGGTGGCGGACGCCTTGAGTAGAAAAAGGTTGTCCTTGAGTCCATTGTTCGTGGAACAACGAAGCTTGGAATTTATCTCGATGTTTGATTTCAGACCTTCTGTTGACTATATACCCGGTTTGCCAGCATCCTTGGAGGCCAGACCTACTCTTTTGGAACGGATTGGCGAGGCACAGCGGGACGACCCACAGTTGGTTGAGTTGGTAGAGAGGCTCATAAGGGGGGAGTCGTCCAGCCATTTGAGTAGGTACACCCTAGACGATAGGGGGTGCTTCCGTAGAGACGGTAGACCTTGTGTATCGCAAGACGAGGGTTTGAGGAAGGCCATTCTTGATGATGCACACCGTTCTAGGATGACCATTCATCCCGGTGGGGACAAGATGTACCAAGACATGAAGCGAGTTTTCTTTTGGGCCGGTATGAAGAAAGATGTGGTCGAGTATGTCGCTAGATGCTTGGTGTGCCAACAAGTGAAAGCGGAGCAAAAGAAACCTGGTGGGTTGCTTCACCCATTGGAAGTTCCGCAGTGGAAGTGGGGTAGCGTCTCGATGGATTTTATTGATGGGTTACCGAGATCGAGGAAGGGTAATACGGGAATTTGGGTTGTGGTAGACAGACTTACTAAGAGCGCCCATTTCATACCCGTGAAGAGCAAGAGGACTGCTCCATGGCTAGCTTCAGTATATCTTCGAGAGATAGTTCGATTGCATAGGGTACCCTCTAGCATAGTGAGTGATCGAGATCCTATCTTCACTAGCGAGTTCTGGAAGAGTTTGCAAGAAGCAGTGGGGACTCAATTGTGTTTGAGCACCACATATCATCCTCGGACGGACGGCCAGACCGAGAGGGTGAATCGTGTTATGGAAGACCTTTTGAGGCTTTGTATCTTAGATTTTGGAGGTACATGGGAAGAGCATCTTCCATTGGTGGAGTTCGCGTATAATAACAGCTTTCAGTCCAGTATTGGTATGGCTCCTTTCGAAGCTCTTTATGGAAGGCCTTGTCGATCACCTACATGTTGGTGGGAATCTACGGATAAGATCTTGCTTGGGTCTGATATGGTTAGAGAGACTTCAGAAAAGATTGATTTGATTCGAAGAAGGATGAACGCCGCGCAAGACAGGAAGAAATCTTACGCGGATAAGAGGAGGACGGATCTGGAGTTTGATGTCGGGGACATGGTCTTTGTCAAAGTATCTCCATTATGGAATGTTGTTCGCTTTGGGTCCGTTGGGAAGTTAGCTCCAAGATTTTTAGGACCATTTCCTATTAAGGAAAGGATTGGACGGATGGCATATAGGGTGGATTTACCCGAGAGACTTAGTGGGGTACATGACGTATTCCATGTGTCACATTTGAGGAAGTGCCTACATGAGACCGCAGAGGTGGTAGAGCCGAGCTTACTTAGAGAAGTGGAGGTAGAGCGTGATGCAACTATTCGACGAGCTCCTACCCACATCCTTGGGTCAGAGATTAGGAAGTTGAGGAACAGAGAGGTCCGACTAGTCAAAGTGTAATGGGGTGAGGATGAGAGCAATGCTACTTGGGAGATAGAAGCGAAGATGCGTTCACTGTACCCATTCCTTTTTGAGGGTATGTCTTTTAACTTCTCCTTTATCGTTTGTCTAGTACTTATCTTATCTTTAGTATGTCCTCTCCTTAGTACCTTTGACCTTTAGATAGGGTAAACCTATGGTTGAAACATGTGTTTGAGACATGTTATGATTGATGGATGCGTGTGGATGCAAGTGTTTACTAGTGGTTGCTCGTGGATGCATATACACACACTTTAGACACTAGATCGGCTCAATCACTTCATATTGCATATTGCATATAATTGTGTGTAGGTAGCTATATTAATGGATGTATATTGGTTGTGCTATCATATGGATGATGCATTTTGGTGAATGATTGTGCACTCATGTAGAAATAGTATGTGTTGATAGGGTTCTTTCGCATACATATTGGATGCATGGCACTATCATGGTTTGCATTAAGGAGGTCAACTGAATCAGTAGACTGCCTGATTTTGCATTAGACAGGGAACATATACACACACTCTTTGCATATGTTCATACAGCATTAGAAACTCTAAGGACAATGGATGCCAGTGTTTGATGGTTTAGTAGATGATTGTTTGGTTGGTAGGATACGTTCTTCTTGACTTAGATATTTCGGGGACGAAATCCTTTAAGTAGGGGAGAATGTAACACCCCGTATGTTGAATAACTTGCTATAATATAAAACAGGGCATAATTAAATTTTAAAATCTGAATCAGGGGAAACGGGTTATGCCGTTTCGTTCGTCTCGGAAAAATACGCGAAATAGAGTCCGAAATTTCGTGAATCGGAGTCCGTATGTCCGAGATATGGCCTTTAGAAGTTGCATGAAAAATCAGAAAAACGAAACAGATTTCAAAAATGCATATTATGGGCTAGGCGGGAAAATTACCGCCCAGACCAGGTCGACCTGGGAGTCGACCTGGGGGTCGACCTAGGTGTCGACCTACCCACCAGGTCGACTAGGGTGTCGACCTGGGGGTCGACCTCCCTGGTCGAGCCCAGGTGACCTGGGTGCACTGATTTGGGATCTGGGCTATGTTTTGGTGGCTAGTGACAGGATCTGACGGCTCTAATCTGATTTAGGGTTAATCTAATGGCCTAAAACACCTAACTACTCTTATAAATACAACCTAATCCTACCCTAAAACTCATTAAAATTGGAGACAACGTCGTCATGCCGTCAAATTGCAACTAGAAGGAGACACCAACAAATTAAAGAGGAAGATAGCTTCTCAGATCAACTTCTAATCAACTCTAGCAACTTAATCTTCTTCTTAGGAGTGCTAATCAACAGGTTGTGAGTTTCTATAGCCTTAATGACCCATTTGTTGAAATGATTATGATAGGATATAATGAGGTTTTGGCTATGAATGTGGATCAATGCAAGTTATGTTATCATATGCTATGTGTTAATGATGTTATGCAAGTTATGCAAGTTATATGCTATGTGATCATAATGTTATGCAAGTTATGCAAGTCATATGCTATGTGTTATGCAAGTTATGCAAGTCATATGCTATGTGTTATGCAAGTTATGCAAGTCATATGCTATATGTTCATGATGTTATGCAAGTTATGCAAGTCATATGCTATATGTTTATGATGTTATGCAAGTATGCAAGTCATATGCTATGTGTTCATGATGTTATGCAAGTATGCAAGTCATATGCTATGTGTGCATATTGCTAGTTATATAAACATTGATCCATTATGACACCATGATTATGCAAGTTTGGTGTATGATTATATGCAAGTTCATATATGACATGTTATGCAAGTTTGGTGTTTGATTATATGCAAGTTCATATATGACATGTTATGCAAGTTTGGTGTTTGATTATATGCAAGTAACATGTGCAAGTTTACACCTTTGTATGAGATGCATACATATGCAAGTTAACCTCTTTGTATGTCATACATACATATGCAAGTTTACCCCTTCATATGACATAAGTAGCTTATGCAAGTTACCCTCTTTATGACATATGTGATTCATGCAAGTTTGGGTTGATTATTTATTCTAGTTGGGTTTGATGCTATATGCATGTTGACACCTTTAAAACCCATGTTGATGCTAATGTTATGCAAGTTGAACCCATTGTATTTGTGATGAATCTTCCCTTTTATGTCATGTTAGCGAGTTACGTGGGGAACGATGGGGTTAATATTCATGTTAATGAAATGGTGTGAAGTTGGTATGATTATGCATACCATAAAGTGGATGGATATAATTGAGTCAATTATGTACATCATTAAATTTGTGATTAATTAGGGATAATTAATACAAATTATGGGGGTGATTAATTAGGTATAATTAATCGACTAAGACACGAGGTTGGACCCTTTTGTAGCATAAGACTGCCCGGAACCGACCGGCAAATCCAGCGGCTACAAATGATTGGCCCAATGTGAGAGGTCTTAGGCACAAACTAAATACATGACAAGTGTATAGACACGAGGTTAGACTCGGTTATGGCGTAAGGCTGCATGGACCCGACCGGCAAATCCAGCTGCCATAAAAGATAGTCTAATGTGAGAGGTCTTTACAACGGTTACGTTCTTAATCAATTAAGAAACACTTAACCAGATAAGCATGTAGTGGGGCATGAGGGGTTAAGTGGGTGCCTTGGGTGGCATGTGGAAATCAAATGAGTGCCTTGGGTGGCATGTGGAAATCTAGTGGGTTGCCTTGGGTGGCAATAGAAAATACGATTAGAATACTTAACCAAGTGGAAACATGTAATTAAACATGATTAAAGGGTTAAGTGGGATGCACTAGATAAAGGGACAAGCTTAGGTGGGTAGCTTGTGGGGGCCCATTTCAACCAGTAACCCATATGTATCTTATTGGGCTTGACCCATGTCGAGGACGGGACACGCGTACTGGGCTTGACTATAAGAGGCCAAAACGGGTTAGCGGTGGCAACGCAAGTCCAACGGGTTTCATATGCGTGTGTGGACCCGGGCTGGTAGGTAAGACGTTGTTGCATCGTGTAGGTATAAGCTGTGCACCATTGATTGTATCGGATTGCCACTTTTGGGAGTGATACACACCACTGTGGGGCCAGCACGGGTATCTACGGTAGGGAGCCGATCGCTTGGGGAGTAGTGGGTACACCTAGTGGAGATAGGGGCAGACGGCACCTATGTAGTCAGCTAGGGGTACACGAAACTACTGGGAAAATTTTCTAAGTCCTTGGGTGGGATCAACCTTTAAGTAGGAATGACTGGTGTGGTGCAGTTAGTAATTACCCTTGGGTGGGTAGATGGGTCTTTACCGTTATCTTTGTTCATCCTATGTCCAGTTGGCTACTTAGTGTAGTCATTTATCCCCAGTCATCCCGTACCAAGTTTATATCATGCCCTAATTACTTTAATGATTGTGTTGTTAAAGTTATAGCGCTCACTCAGAATTATGTCTGACCCCGTTGTTTTTATCTTTTTCCCCCTCACGTCCTCAGGTTGGGCCTAGCACTAGTGGGCTTTGATCAGATTTCTTTATCTATCTTTTGGAGCTTGGACCGTGATGTAAAGCCCAGCTTATCTTTTCTATTATGGCTATTGTTTATGTAGTGGGATTATGTACTTATGTTTTTATCAGGATGGATATTTAGTACTTGACTCTTTTGGTGTTGTAACTAAACATGTTTACCTTCTGCTGCAATGAAATGATGTTTTAGATTTTCAAGTATTTATATCTATCTTGTTGTAATTTTTCTGTTCTATATTCACTTAAAATGCTCCACCGAAGTTAAGGCATTCCCTTAGTGAGTGACCTTAGCGGGTGTGGGGTGTTACAATACATCATTCCGACATAAATCACCAATCAATGTTTAGATATTTCAATTTCTGCGTATATATATCCTTAATTCAAGTATTTGACTTTCTCTTTTATATTATGAAAAGTAAGTTAAGATCTTTATTATCGTTTCCTTAATGTATTATTTTTCTCTCATCATTAATACAAAGCAGTTTTAATATTCAGTATGCATGTTTTAATGTTTATTTTAAGGTTTTGACATGTGATAGAGGTATTTGGTTTTTTAATGATATGATATATACTGTTTTATCAATTTTTCTGAAGTAGGAAAAATCAACAGATACAAATGTCTTTCTCTATTTTAAATTTGTGGCATGCTATCATTTTCTTTCTCTTGTTTCATGATTATAACAAATAATTTTAATTTCATATTGAACAATAACGGTCGGTTTTTTCCACCGTTGTATGGTAATACTAGTTAATAGGGTTTGGCAACCCTGTTAAGAAATTGGTTGAATTTGGTTTGGGATGCTAATTGAATGGATTGGAATTGGTATGTATAGGCGCGAGCCAGTATTAGGCGAGGGATAAGGCTAGACCTTATTCTGGTTCTAGTATCGCGCCGTCATGCTACCAAAATTTTCTAAAATATGTTAGAAATATAATGGTTAGTTAAAACTATTATTTTTAACTTATACATGCGTTATATAAGATATTCATGTGTTGAATAAAAATATTTTATCGTTAAAAATATAATTTTAACGTATGAAAGAACGACAAAATTCTCTTGAAATGAAAATAGATATTCATTTACAAATCGATCGATTTGTTTATGTACACTTATTTAAATGACATGGATTGGGACGATAAATTTTACATATCGCGCAACTACACAAATATTATTAAGTATTTGTTAGTTGAAACCCCGCACGGGTATTGGGATGAAATTTGACGTACCCTAATCCCAATTGTTTGATTGTATGTCAATCGATAAGTTGACAGACTGTTGTAAGCACTAATTATTTATATTTAATTCTTATACAGTTCTGTAATGCACTCTGGAAGGTGGTTGATTGTTTATCATTGTTATTATATACATATGTTGTATGGAATCCATATAAATAACATTATATGGTAATTGATTGGGTTTCATTTCAAATTTGGAAAATAACGAATATTTTAAAAATAATATTCTGAAATATTCATGTGTTGAATAAAATATTTAAACAATAAAAATATCATTTTTATTGAACGTATAAACCATTAAAAATATTCATGTGTTGAATAAAATATTTATGTGTGGAATAAAATATTTAAACAATAAAAATATCATTTTTATTGAATGTATAAACCATTAAGAATATTCTTGTGTTGAATAAAATAAAATAATGAATATTTTAAAATAATATTCAGTAAAAGATCAAAATATGATTTTGATGTCCGATTTTAGATGGACACGAAAATATTGAAATACGTGAAGCCATGTTGATTAGATATGAGCCATTTTAACGCGAACGATATTCATATTAATTTTATTCATTTTTATAATGAATATCGAAAAGGAAATGATTTCAAAATCTGATATTTTGAAAATATTATCATTTATATATTATAATTATATAGAATACTCAATTTTGATTTAAAATTGATAATGAAGCTGGAATCGTTTTTAAAACGAATTTAAAACGATTTATAAAATACGTTTTAAATGTAAATAGATATGATATATATATATATATATAATGGCCTGAATAGAACACGCCGCGCGGCGACCGTTTGCGAATTTCGACCATTAGCTTCGAATTAACTTTATTGGGAGATCCGACCGTCATTTATATATTATAACTTTATTGGGAGCTTCCCAATGGATATAAGAGATTTGAAATCTAATGGTTGGAATTGGAATTATGTCTAAATCAAATTTGGAAAAGGTAACTGTAAGTGCAGTTCGATGACTGTATATGAAAATCGACTGTACGGGCCTTAATAAAATTATTAAAAATATTAGTAGTTTGTGTAAAATCATAATGAATGATTTGGAAAGAATTTGATGAAAAAAATTCCATGTTTCAAAGATAAAAATATATTTTTATCGAAGTGAAGTAGTTACTAACTAGATTTGAAATCCAATATTTTTATAGAAATAAAATTGAATTTGAAATGGTTTTAAAATAACTAGAATTTTCCAATGAACAAATTGGAATGGAAATAATTTTTGGAATATTTCGATATGGGACTCCGTGGCTATACAGATATTGTTATGGGAATTTGGAAGATATAGATATCGTTATTCCAAATACGATACCCGTTTGTTCCAGAATTTAATAATGAATATAAGCCGATATAATTTCTACTCAGAGCCTTGTATTTAATATTAAATTGGACTTTGGGTTTGTCGTGAATGGTGTCTTCATTAACACTGCTCTTGAACCCAGTTGAGAAAAGAATAAATCTTTTTATTAAAATTTAGAGAAGTTTACCAATTAATTAAAATTTAATTGGAATTGGAATTGAAATGAAAGTTAATTGTGGGTTTATCGTGAACTGTGTTTTAAATGACATTTGTTCTTTAACTCAAATTAACAGTGAAATGCGATTTGGAATATATAAATATTTTATTAAGATTTAATGGAATTTTTCAAAGTAAAGTTTTCTTATTTAATAAAATAAATTGGAATGGAATGGAATTCGATTTGGTAATAATCGAAGTGAGCTTCTGTGGAGGAAGACTGTTAATATATATGGAATTTAAAAGGCTTTGTCGTTATTCCATTTATATTATTAGTCGGATACGGAAATTGATATCGATTATATATTGATCTATTTTCAATGAAGATTCCATAATTAATGGAATGAGATTTTAGGTTTATCGTGAACTGTGTTTTAAATGATACTAGTTCTTTAACCCAGTTAAAGGCAGGATAACATGTCTAACATTGTATTTCGAACTGTATTTGTTGATCTCTGCTAAATATTTATCTATTTGGTGGTGAAGAATTTATTATTTTGCTTAACACCCTTCTTTGAGACGTATGAGCTTAGAGACTATATATTGGCAAAGACCAATTGTACGGTGTAGATTGTCGATGCGGCATGTTTGATTTCGCAAAATTAAATAATCATTAACATTGATTTTTGGGAAGATTAAAACTAAGTGGAGTTTTAATGAATCTTTAATTAGATTGAAATGTGAATGTGATAATTTAAATTATCAAATTTGGGAAATGATCGAAAATGGAGTATCACCAGTTTTGCTCCAAGCGATAGTAAATCTTTAATTAGATTTGAACATGAAATGGTAATTAATATTACCGATAACACCGTGGTGTTAGATATGGACTATTATTAGTTTTGCTCCATGGGATGAATAGGTTGGGATTGAGAAATAAAATAAATGATTACTTTGATAAGGTGCACTAATCCCGACTAGTTTGGATAAAACTTAATTTGGTTTGAATTGATATCCTAAGGAAGATTAAAGAATAAACTTAAAAAATTTATCTTTGATAAAATTAATGGGAACCTTTCCCTAAAGATATGAATATTTGAATAAAAGAATATTCTAAATTGGAATGAGGCGTATGTGGTATTTTTATAGCACTTGATTATAAAATACGTGAATTATTCGGAAAGGCCGGGTTTATACCGATTCTGAATAATTGATTCGACGATAAGTCGAAGATGAAGACGGTGGTGCAGAGTTCTTCACATCGTTTGGATGATTACTGATGTCTTGATTGGGCTATACACCCAAGACAAGGTAATAAGTGGTGATCATCCAGACGTACTTGGAGATCGACCGGATATGCAAGGGCCTCTCTCTTGGATTGGACATATGGGATGAGGAATAAGGTGCCTCCGGTTTTGTAACACCCCGAATTTTCTGTTAACATTAAATTAACAAATTAAGATATAATTAATTCTAAATGAAAGAATTAAGGGAAACAGGTTAGTCCATTGCGTTCATCTCGAAATTCTGCTTGAGATAGAGTCTGAGTTTGTGTAAATCGGACTCCTTATGAAGGACTTATGACCTCCGGAAGTTTCAGAATTCAATTTAAGTTTCGAACAGCTCAGAATTCGGTTTAAATTTCAAAAACAGACCCAAACTGGGCTAGGCAGGAAAATTCCCGCCCAGGAACCAGGTCGACCTGGGAGTCGACCTGGGTACCCAGGTCGACCAGGGGGTCGACTTGATCAGGTCCTGGCTGGCCTGGTCGGGGTTTTGGTCGAATTTCTGAGCTCTGGTGTGTCACTAGGGCTGATTTGTCACTTTCTGATTGGCTCCTCTTGGTGTGTATGGTCTGGATTCACTCTTTGACCATCTAACAGCTCAAATCAATCTGAAATTCTATAAATACAACCCAACACTCAACCTCAATTCACACAAATAAAATAGAACTAGAGCCGTCATGCTGTTGGGAGGAAACTAGGAGTAGCCGTCAGTTGGAGAAAGCTTACAGACGAACAAATTCTAATTCAATTAAGAATCAAAACAACGTTTATCTACCAAAAGGAAAGCATTGCAAATTCAGAACTCAGAAAACAGAACTCAAGTTCATCGTTCGTTGTAAGCTTAGTTATGGTTTGGGATGCGAATCAAAATCAATGTCATGCCTTGGAAATAAATTGAAAATAGAACGATGTTTATTATGTTATATGTGGAATCGAATGATATTGATCTATGTGTGTGGTTCCATTTTGTTATCATGTTGAATTGGGAATTAATGGATAAGTCTATTCGTATGTATATGAACTTGGAGTATATCCTGTTATGACAAGTTGTGTAGTTTATCATGTTATGCAAGTTTTAGGTTGTAAAATCCTATCACATATGTGACCAAATGTTAGTTCTACATGTTTATGTGTATATGTTAAACCTATGCCATAATTCAAGTTCACACTTATTCATATGTTTGTGATTGATTTGCAAGTTCACATATATGTAAGATGATTTAGTCTGTGTTGTAAATTCACATATATGTAAGTTGATTTAGTCTATGTTGCAAATTCACATATATCTCTATGATGCAAATTCACATATATGTATGTGGCTTAGTCTACGTTGCAAGTTCACACCCATGACATTCATGATAACTATTTTGCAAGTTCACCCCTATTGTGTTCATATTGACTATGCCAAAAATGCCAAGTTTACAATTATGTCATGTTTATGTTAATGGATTTCTTTATGCAAATTTTGTGTACGCTAAATTAGGCTAAATTTTTAGCCTAATATTATATGTCAAAAATCATGCGAGCGGAGAATTAGGGTAAGATTGTTAGCCTAATATTTAGATGGGGTAACGTTGGGAAAAATTGGTAATTATAGGAAACTTGACATAAATGGATGAAAAATCACACAGATAATTTATAGTTTGAAACAATATAAATTATATACCTAAAAATAATGAATTTGGAAAGTGGGCCATAACATTTAATTGCTAAAAAATTTACATATAAGAATAAAAGAACAAATACGTAAATTTAGAAAATACGAATATGCTTAACGCGAGGTTGGATTGAGTTGTGATGTAAACCTGCCCGGACCCGCCCGGCTGTCCAGTAATCATAACAATACCTATCCAATGTGGGAGCTCAAGGCATTAAGCCCAATAAGGACCCAAGGTTAGACTGAGTTACGGTGTAAACCTGCCCGGAACCGACCGGCTGTCCAGTAACCGCAACAATACCTGTCTAATGTGAGTGGTCGGTGCTTTAATGAATAAATTAAAGCTAGAATGGGGATGGTAGGGTTAAGTTAACTAAAACACTTAACCAATTCAACATGTTAACTAAACTGATGGGTGGGGTTAGATTAATACAGGCACTTAACCACTTAACATGTTTGACTAGAAAACCCTAGTAACGGGGACCCATTTCAGCAGTAACCCAATTAGGCATCATGGTACCCTGAAACTAGGCAGGGTGGGGCATGATTACTGGGCTGATTGTAAGCAGTCAAAAGCGACGGCGATTGGTGTAGCAGTGTGGTTTCTAACGGAGTGCGGGCGTGCACACACTTCGGAGCAGACAAACAGGGCACTGAGCACCAGTAGTATAACCTATGCATTCTAGAATTGTGTCGGGCCGCCACCATGGGACCTGATACACCCCATGGTGGGACCAGCATAGGAATCTACAATCAAGTGGGGCCGTATTACACACATGTTTATGCGAGTAGGAGCCGATCTTTAGAAAGGGGATTCACTTCACCCTGATCATGGGGTGCCAATTGAGACAGTGCAAGTAGGTGCAGAGAAGTAATAGTGAGTGCGTTTAGTATAGTTAGTATTTCCTGCCATATCTTATCTTATATTCTGGTATTGTCCTGTTCTTAGTCTATACAAGTCATGATCTTTTTATTGTTCTCATGCTAGAATTATAACTAGACTTAGCAGACTTATGTCTGACCCATTTTCCTTTTGCTTTCTTTTCTTCCATTCCCCTCCCCCCCGGTCCACAGGGAGGAAACACCTCAGCTTAGTCTGATTTTTCATCCAGCTTGAAGAGAGAATGTAAAGCTTGGATCTCTTTCGTTTTGGGTTATGGCTTTGGACATTCTATGGGGATTTATGCAGTTTAAATTTTGTTTCATGCTTCTTTAAGTTTTAAATCAAGACAGTATTATGGTTGTAATAATTGGAAGTTTGTTTTGAGGCAACAATGGAAATGTTTTGTATGAACACGTATTTATGAAATGAAAGTCTGTTTGTTTTCCCGCTGCTTATATATATATATGTGTGTCTTTATATCTGTCTTGTGTCTTATCTGCGACTCTTACTTATAAACCTCCACCGAAGTTAAGGCATTCCCTTTGTGAGTGACCTTAATAGAGGTGGGGGTGTTTCAGGTTTCGTTCAGACTCAGAACAAACTTGTAAATGGATGTATGTCTGACATTGGATTTTATTCTGTGTTGATTAATCTTTATTAAATATATATCTGTTTGGCGGCGGAGAATTTATTCTCTTGCTTAATGCCCTTCTCTGAGACGTACGAGCTCAGAGGTTATATATCGATAGACATTAGTCGAATGGCGTGAATTGCTAGTGTGACATGCTGAGATGCAAATGATAAAGGCTTCTATTGAAAAGTAGAGTCATGTGGTTGATGATCAAAGCACGGCTTTAAATAGCATAGCTTTGTGTATAGCGTTAACTCGCGAGCCGCACACCTCGGTATGAGTGAAAAACGGGATAAGGGACCCAAGTAGTGCATGACTTTTCCGTCTAGCTATGGGTGGTGTCATGGTTTAGAGACCAGACATTTATTATATTTTTACCTATGTGGATGATGGATAGCAAGGCGCCTCGGATATATCGGTTACTACGGAGCCGATGGATAGGTCCTATAGGACTGGGAAACGTGTGTTCTGGTATTTCCAATCCGCTATGTGTGGACCGGCCTTAGAGGATCCAAGGGTTCGCCAATGTCCGAACCCTGAGGCATTTGCTAGAGTGTCTCGAAGCCGGCGAGGAGTACATCCCTTGCCTCGACTCATGATGGAAATCCAATTTCCAATACGTGACATTTCGGTTTTCATTGTAAGACCTACTATGGAGACATAGTAGCCTGGGATACTATGCCGTCTATGATTGATACATTTATATTTGAAGTGATTTTGACATAATTTACTTATAATAATATCAGAATAATCTGTTTTAAATGTACCAAGCATGTTTGGCTATTATAAGGTATAACTATATCATCTGGCTTGCGTTGCATTGTGTGATGGGACCTCAGTCTTATAATAGCTTCATTTTTTTCCAAAAAGCATTGCGTTGTTTGTTTTACCCATTGGTATTCTTGGGAGGAAACCCATTTCGTGTTATACGGCATGGTCCCTTGATTTACTTTATTTTTAAAGTAAAGATTTAAGTAACTGTTTTAGTTCTCGTACCAGTCACATGACTGACCTGGAGTTTGTTATTTTAACCTAAACTCTGGGGCCCCTATTTTCCACATGGGTTGCTAGTTGTTGGGTTTTTGCAGATATTATCTTCACAGGATCCTGGATTCACAATTGGAACTATACTCAGAAAGCTCTATATCCGTGTATTTCTTTCAGTTGTATTATGCATTATTTTTCCACTGCATTGTAATTTAATCTCTGATATTCTTTTGATGTGTAATATTTATTCATACTCTGTTAACTCTGATGTAAATTGTTGTAATAATAATGAAATGTTTTATTGTTTGTGTTCTGATTTGTCATGTTCTCAACTTAATCCAGGCATTCCCGTAAGGGCGAGTTTGGGTCGTTTCAACGTGGTATCAGAGCTTTGATTTACAAAGCTCGAAAACAAGACACATTAGAATCAAAAGAAAGTATTCATCGGGAGATTGGATTAGTAATATCCATTAAGTATGACTCATTAGAGATGGGATCAGTAATATCCTAGAACGAGTGTAAAGAGTGTTATTTTTAAAATGAAAACAAACTTTGTTTTGAAAATTTAAACCCTATTATATGTACTTGAGTATTTTATTTTATATTGAGTTTGGACAATTGAGTATATGAAGATTTTGCATATACGCCTTGCAAACATGTATATAAAGCTTTAAATATACTGGATAGATATATAATCACATTCTATTCGCCCGGGCATGATTCTGACGATGAAGTGCACCATCATCAAGGTTTATGTTCGAGTCTCCAAAAGTGAGATATCTATATATCTCCAATTGGCAGGTGTGAGAACCAAAAACTAGATAGGGTTTATTGTTGTGATTTGGCACTAAAAATCTGATTTTTGACTATGTATTAAAGTTATATGATTGAAAAGCTATTCATCTAATTGATTGCTGGTTGTGATGTTTGATTATTAGCTTAACTAATAAAACCAAAATGAAATTGAAAAAATATACCCAAATCGAATTAAATATTGAACTGAATTGAAAATTGATTGAAATTACACGCATGTATATACATTGAACAGGTCATAGCAGGGAAGCTAAGAAGAGGAATAAAATTGTATGCCCGACAAATAGGTTCATCTTTACTTATTTATTGGGTTTTGATGATTTTATGAGCCGATTGGCCAGCCAGTTGGCTTTTTCTTTTGGATTGATGAGGGCCCTATGAGGCTAGTTGCGGTTTTAAAGGTCTCTCCGTACAAAGGAGGTTATGGCAAAAAAATCGAAAATTTAGGGTGTTAGCCAAATTTTTGAAGAATTTGAAAAATCTTAGAAACTGAAAAGTTGAAGAATGAAAGCCAGAATGAAAGTTCAGTTGATTGGTTAAACAACTTTCAGCTCTGTTCCTTTTCGAGGACGAAAAGACTTTAAGTGGGGGGAGATTGTAACAACCCGAAATTTCAGAACGAATTTAAAATTTTTATCTTAGCTATTTTAATGGATTTTGGATATTTAAAATAAATTATTTTAAATAATAATGAATTAAAATTTATTTTAAATGAAGTTAGAATGAATAAATTTATTTTAATTATAAAACGAGCCTGAAATGGCGCGGTAGTTTGAAAATTCGATTTTAAATTTCAATTGAATATACAGAATTCAATATAAGTCAGAATTGGATGAAATCAGAAATATTAGAATCTGTTTAATCATATTTTTCTAATGAATGTGAAAAGCTGAGATTTCACTTTATAAATTGAAAGTTATGTCCAGTTTAAGATTCAGAATAGTCGTTATGAAATATATATTTAATATAATATATAGCCCTTAAAAATAGCCATTTTGCAAATGACTTCCGTTTTCGGTGAAACCACTTTTTTTGGATCCGGAATGTCAAATTATTGCTAGATTTCAATTTTCATAATTTTTGGAATTAATATGTGAGCGTGGCAAAAGAAAACGTGTTTTTCCAATTTCAGTTGAATTGGATCGACTAGAAATTTACCTTTTTCAAACGGCCTCCAAATTCGATGAAATTAGTTTTGTTAGTACCGTATCGTCAAAACATAGCTAAATTTATTTTTCGGGAATTTTTGGAGTCAGTATATGGCCCCATTAAATTAAAATGTACATTCAAATTCAGTATATATTGATTTATATTTTAATTTAAAGAAAAACTGATTGAAACAGTCGAATTGGCTTACCGGACATATCCCATTATGTTTAGAATAGGGGTAATTAGCTAAGGACGATAATCGTTGGGGTTGATTTGGAGTCCGAATGTAAATTTCACTTTTATAAATAAAAATAATTAAATATTTATAATATAAACCTAGTCAAACCCTAATACCCTTTCCACGCTGTCAAACCCTCTCTTTTAAGTCGCCACTCCAAAAAGAAGAAAAACCCGTTGTTTTTTCTCTTCTTCTTCAGTACCCCGTCGATCCGGCTTCACCCTCCCCCTCCGCTCTAGTCACCACCGTGGCCACCTACCAGTGCCACGCCCCCGCTGGCACCCCCAATGCATCCTCCTCCGCTCCTCCCTCCTTCTACCTAAACCGCCCCAAAACCCATCGCAGCGGCCTCTACCACCTCGTCGTTGGTCAGATGCGCCGCCATCCCCTCTCTTGCTCCACCTCGACACCGAGCCTTTGATTGAAACCATGGATGATAGCCTTTAATTAAAAAGCATTGATTTTAATTCAATTTTTATGTATATGATAGCATTGTTAAAATCGGTTTTTATAAAAATAACATTATGTTTAAATTTCAGTTTTTTATAAATAAATATGGCATTGGCTTTAAAATTAAAAATATGATTTTTATATATGTAGAGAATATAAAATATGATTTTTATATATGTAGAGAATATAAATATGATTTTTATATATATAGAGTATAAAAATATGATTTTTATATATGTAACGAATTAAAAATATGATTCTTATATATATAGAGAATATAAAAATATGATTTTTATATATGTAGTGAATGAAAAATATGATTCTTATATATGTAGAGAATATAAAAGTATGATTTTTGTATATGTAGCAAATTAATTATATGATTTTTATACATGTAGAGAATATAAAAATATGATTTTTATATATGTAGTGAATTAAAAATACAATTTTTATATATTTAGCGAATTAAAAATATAATTTTCATATATGTGGAGAATATAGAAATATGATTTTTATATATGTAGCGAATTAAAAAATATGATTTTTATATATGTATAGAATATAAAAATATGATTTTTATATATGTAGCGAATTAAAAATATGATTTTTATATATTTAGAGAACATAAAAAATATGATTTTTATATATGTAGTGAGTTAAAAAATATGATTTTTATATCTGTTGAGAATATAAAAATATGATTTTTATATATGTAGTGAATTAAAAATATGATTTTTATATATATAGTAGCGATATATAAATGTGATTTTTAATGTAAACCGTGTGAAATAGATTGCGCTGAAATCACGGTGAAGAACACAACATGCTGGAACAAATCCAAATCCAAACTGTCCAATAAAGACTGACAGAGTGGATCCCAAAGGTGAGAACTTCTCACTCTATTTTTTTTACAGTTAAACGTATACTAGGATGCAAACGGTGCTTAGTAGCACCCGACACCTTTGATTGAAACCATGGATGTTTGATTGTTTGTTTTATTTGATTGGTTGTTAATTAATGAGTTTGGTAACCCTCTTAAGAAATTGGTTGAATTTGGTTTGGGATGTTCATTGAATGGATTGGAATTGGTATGTGTATGGCGCGAGCCAGTATTAGATGAGGGATAAGGCTAGAACTTATTCCAGTTCTAGTATTGCGTTGTTATGCTGCAAAAATTTTCTAAAATATGTTAGAATATATTGGTTAGTTAAAAATATTATTTTTAACTTATATATGAGTTATATACGATATTCATGTGTTGAATAAAAATATTTTATCATTAATAATATAATTTTTAACGTATGAAAGAACGGCATAAAATTCTCCTGAAATGAAAATAAATATTCATTTACAAATCAAACGATTTGTTTATGTACACTCATTTAACTGACATGGATTGGGATGATAAATTTTACAGATCGCCCAACTGCACGAATAATATTACGTATTTGTTGGTTGAAACCCCACATAGGGTATTAGGATGATAGTTGATGTACAATAATCCCAATTATTTGGTTATATGTCAATCGTTTGGTTGACAGACTGTTGCAAGCAATAATTATTTATATTTAACGCTTATGAAGTTGTGTAATGCACTCCGGATGATGGTTGATTGTTTATCATTGTTATTATATACATGTGTTGTATGGAATCCATATAAATAACATTATATGCTAACTGATTAGGTCTCATTTGAAATTTGGAAAATAACAAATATTTTAAAAATAATATTCATAAAAAGGGATTAAAAATATTCATGTGTTGAATAAAATATTTAAACAATAATCATTTTTATTGAACGTGTAAACCATTAAAAATATTCATGTGTCGAATAAAACATTTAAACAATAAAAATATCATTTTTATTGAATGTATGAACCATTAAAAGTATTCATGTGTTGAATAAAATAAAATAATGAATATTTTAAAATAATATTCAGCAAAAGATCAAAATATGATTTTGATGTCCAATTTTGGATAGATACGAAAATATTGAAATATGTGAAGCGGTGTTGATTAGATATGGGCCATTTTAAAGCGAACGATATTTATATCGATTTTATTCATTTTTACAATGAATATCGAAAAGGGAATGATTTCAAAATATGATATTTTGAAAATATTATAATTTACACACTATAATGATATAAAATATTCAAATTTGATTTAAAATTGAAAATGAAATCGGAATCGTTTTTAAAACAATTTATAAAATACGTTTTAAATGGAAATCGATGAAATATATATAATATATATTATATATATTCAGTGGCCTAAATAGAACGCGCCACGCAGCGACAGTTCGTGAATTTCGACCATTAACTTCAAATTGACATTACGGGAGAACCGACTGCCGGCTTCTCCTAAAACCGGAACCGTTGGGTTTGTATCGGAAAGAGCTTTCAATGGATATAAGATATTTGAAATCTAGTTGTTGGATTTGGAATTATGTCCAAATCAAATTTAGAAAAGATCACTGTAAGTGCAGTTCGATGACCGTTTATGGAAATTGACTGTACGGGCCTTAATAAAATTATTAAAAGTGTTAATAATTTGTGTAAAATCATAATAAATGATTTAGAAAGAATTGGGATGAGAAAAATTCCACGTTTGTAAAGATAAAAATATATTTTTAGCGAAATGAACTAGTTATTAACTAGATTTGAAATCCAATATTTAAAAAAAAAATGGATTTGAAATGGTTTTAAAATAACCAGAATTTTCCAATGAATGAATTGGAATGGAAATAATCTTTGGAATATTTCGATATTGGATTCCGTGGCTATACGGATATTGTTATGGTAATTTGGAAGATACAAATATCGTTATTCCCAATACAATATCCGTTAGTTCCAGAATTTGATATTGAATGTAAGTCTATATAATTTGTATTCAGAGCCTTGTATTTAATATTAAATTGGATTTTGGGCTTGTCGTGAATGGTGTCTTCATTAACACTTCTTAAACCCAGTTGAGAAAAGAATAAATCCTTTAATTAAGATTTAGAGAAGTTTACCAATAAATTAACATTTAATTGTAATTGAAATGAAAGTTAATTGTGTGTTTATCGTGAACTGTGTTTTAAACAACATTTGTCCTTAACTCAAATTATCAGTGAAATGTGATTTGGAATATATAAATCTTTTATTAAGATTTAATGGAATTGTCCAAAGTAAAGTTTTCCAATTTAATAAAATAAATTGGATTGGAATGGGATTCAATTTGGTAATAATTGAAGTGAGCTTCTGTGGAGGAAGACAGTTAATATATATGGAATTTAATAGGCTTTGTCGTTATTCCATTTATATTATTAGTCAGATACGGAAATTGATATCATTTATATATTGATCTGTTTTTTGTGAAGATTCCATAATTAATGGAATGATATTTTTATTTATCGTGAACTATGTTTTAAATGACGTTAGTTCTTTAACCAAGTTAAAGACCGAACTACATATCTAACATTGTATTTCGATCTGTATTTGTTGATCTCTGCGAAATATATATCTTTTTAGTGGTGGAGAATTTATTCTCTTGCTTAACACCCTTCTCTGAGACGTATGAGCTGAGAGGTTATATATCGGCAAAGATCAATGGTACGGTGTAGATTGCCGATGCGGCATGTTTGATTTCTCAAAGTTAAATAATCATTAACATTGATTTTTGGGAAGATTAAAACTTATTTGTAACGACCCGTATTTTTGGCCGTCAAGTATTTGATTTAATTTATTATTTTAAATATTACAATTGGAATATAAATGGACTGTAATATTGAATTCGTTATTTAAAACGAAGTTTGAACGTTATGCTAATCTACTATATTTAAACGCAACACATTACAACCCATTTTGGTATCGATGCTTCAATCTCCAACGGTTTAAAAACAACCGCATTTAAACTGAAATAATGCAATAATCGTTGAATCTCCTTGCTTCCCCTTGCCCTTTTAGTTTCAATCATAATCGCACTTTGCCAATTCCTACTAGACCATTAGCTACTTTACTGCATTCCAACTGGAGCAAAACTACTGCGCATTGCTTAATAATAGCTTCCTTTCTGTTTGCTTTTCAGTCACTAGTGTAATCCAGATGATACATGGTACAAAGACGTGGCGGTAAGGCTGTTTTATTTTTCATCACACGAAAAGTTAAGAACGAAAGTATTAAAATACAATAGGAAAGTGAAAAGATGTACCTTACTGACTAGCGACAGAAACAATGCCTGGGTTTGCATTGTATCAAGGTACAAGACTATTGAGGTTCACCATATGAAAGTATAATATTACGAATGTGAATATATACTAGTACGTGTTAATATTCAACACGTTGGCTCCTCCATCAGTAACATCAATGGCCTAAAGGGGAAATTCCAGTCTGCTTTTATCTAGGTGTTGACCTTTACAATTGCAATGTAGCGGCAAGAAGTCTACCCTACTCTATATAATTGAAAAGAAAATACATAGATATATATCCATAATATAATAATACAGAATAAAAATATGTCTGCGTAACCTAGTTTCGTCTGTCCCTGCCCTGTATACAAGAAATGAAAACTCAAAACTGTCCTATTTCTTTTCCAACATTCCTTTCTGTCCTATTTCTTTTCCTACATTCCTTTCTGTCCTATTTCTTTTCCTATGTTCCTTTCTTTAATCTATTCACACATGGCTATACACAGGCTCTATACTAAAATGCACAGCTATATAAATATTTTGCACATTGCTATAGATAGGACCTACCTACCCTGTGTATTATAAACTAAACATGCCGTAGGAGGGTACGACACAACAAATAAAATACAGTGCCTTGGCAATCAAACTATCAATACCTTGTATCCCACGTTTTCTTGGAACCCACGTATCTTTCTTCTGTATAAATACTCGTTTTCCTCTTCTCAGTTGTTGCTGGAATATCCCTCCAGCAAAATAAACCCATCCTTCTCTGAAATGTAGTTTCCATTCAGATCACCATCCTGCTTCAAAATATAACTGAAACGCAAAGCACCATTCACATATAAAAATAGAACTCCACAAATTATATTCTCTTTTCTCAAACTCCTGGTACATTTCTTATTTGTCGAAATGATCAACAGAAGGATGGAAGTGGAGAAGGAGGCGCGTGTGTCTGTGGTGCTCAACTGAAGAGGCGATGGTGAGTGGTTAGCGTGGGTGTCGGTCATCAGAACAGGGTGTTAATGGCATGGTCTTAGAGTACCGGAAGGAGGACGAGAAGAAACAGGGGAAGTTTGCATAACGCATTGACATGAGGTACCGAAGATGTATTTATGTCGATTTTCAGAGCCGAAAATCCCTGGGTCGTGAAAGTGGTATTACTATTGGTTTAGTAATAACCTTGGCTTTGTGGCGTAACTCGACAGAGATGGGGTTAGCGATACCCTAGATTGAGATTGAGTGTTTATGTATGAGAGCGTATTTGTAAATTTTATATACAAATGATTTGTATTGTGTTGGTTGATCGGTTCAAGTGTTGAGAAGCGTTGAACTGGAAATTGATACAGTATTGTTTTGAAAAGAGGGTAAATGAAATAATTTTACCCATACTATATCTTTGTATAAAAAGAAATAATTTTATCAAATTATTGAGATATTAGTGTGATTGGTCGATTTGAATGGAATTCAAATCGAATTGAAAATTTGAATTTGAAATTTAATCTGATTAAGTGAAATTAAATTAGTAATGATATTGAAATTGAATTAATTAAATTGGGAATTTGATGAATAAATAATAATCAAATATAAATCAATCAGATAATAATCAATTAATGTCCAAAAATGTGCAACCAAAATAAAGTATTAATATTAAATGTAAATTCAATTGATTTGGTTGATTTGGTTGTTTATTTGTTGTGAATTGTGAATTGTTTGTTGATAGATGATAGTTGTTTGAATGGAATAATCACAATTTATGGGAACTAAATGAATTATAAACTAAAGAGTAAATTTCTGGTATACTTAAACTAGAATGAACATAATATGAAGTTAAATTTATGATTTAACCCTATATTTGGTAATGAAGTGATGTTATGTGTTTGACTTTGCAATTGTTGTAGTTATACCAGTTGATTAGTGAAATATTATCTCATAATTTCATATACCTATTACTAATATATGAATTGAGTTAAGTACAGGTGCCAGATGGATAGGCAGATTGATATTGTTGAGAAAATCGCATATACGTTAAGCAAATATGCTCAATAGCGTTCATAAAAGGTACGCCTACGCGAAAATATAAATTTTTGGTTTTGGTTTTTGTTTTCCGACTGTGTGGGTCGAGATATACATACTATTTATTCCTGCAATATCGCAGATGTCACTCCGTACAGGAGAGACTCTACCGAATTTTCCCGGGAATTTAAGGTGTTAGAATTTTTTTGATATTTTTGAAAATTTATATATTGATTTTAATAAATTGGTTTTCGATTTAAAATAAAATTGGATTTGTAAACTAATGGGTTTGTAACGTTCTTTCCTACCTTAGCAATTTCGAGGACGAAATTTATTTTAAGGGGGGAAGAATGTAACGACCCGTATTTTTGGCCGTCAAGTATTTAATTTAATTTATTATTTTAAATATTATAATTGGAATATAAATGGACTTTAATATTGTATTCGTTATTTAAAATGAAGTTTGAACATTATGCTAATCTACTCTATTTAAACGCAACACATTACAACCCATTTTGGTATCGATGCTTCAATCTCCAACAGTTTAAAAACAACCGCATTTAAACTGAAATAATGCACTAATCGTTGAATCTCCTTGCTTCCCCTTGCCCTTTTTGTTTCAATCATAATCGCACTTTGCCAATTCCTACTAGACCATTAGCTACTTTACTGCATTCCAACTGGAGCAAAACTACTGCGCATTGCTTAATAATAGCATCCTTTCTGTTTGCTTTTCAGTCACTAGTGTAATCCAGATGATACATGGTGCAAAGACGTGTCAGTAAGGCTGTTTTATTTTTCATCACACGCAAAGTAGAGAATGAAAATATTAAAATACAGTAGGAAAGTGAAAAGATGTACCTTATTGACTAGCGACAGAAATAGTGCCTGGGTTTGCATTGTATCAAGGTACAAGACTACTGATGTTCACCATATGAAAGTATAATACTACGAATGTGAATATATACTAGTACGTGTTAATATTCAACACGTTGGCTCCTCCATCAGTAACATCAATGGTCTAAAGGGGAAATTCCAATCTGCTTTTATCTAGGTGTTGACCTTTACAATTGCAATGTAGCGGTAGGCAGTCTACCCTACTCTATATAATTGAAAAGAAAATACATAGATATATATATCCATAATATAATAATACAGAATAAAAATATGTCTGCGTAACCTAGTTTCGTCTGTCCCTGCCCTGTATACAAGAAATGAAAACTCAGAACTGTCCTATTTCTTTTCCTACGTTCCTTTCTATCCTATTTCTTTTCCTACGTTCCTTTCTTTAATCTATTCACACATGGCTACACACAGGCTCTATACTAAAATGCACAGCTATATAAATATTTCGCACACCGCTATAGATATGACCTGCCTACCCTGTGTATTATAAACTAAACATGCTGTAGGAGGGCACGACGCAGCAAATAAAATACAGCGCCTTGGCAATCAAACTATCAATACCTTGTATCCCACGTTTTCTTGGAACCCACGTATCTTTCTTCTGTATAAATACTCATTTTCCTCTTCTCAGTTGTTGCTGGAATTTCCCTCCAGCAAAATAAACCCATCCTTCTCTGAAATGTAGTTTCCATTCAGATCACCACCCTGCTTCAAAATATAACCGAAACGCAAAGCACCATTCACATATAAAAATAGAACTCCACAAATTATATTCTCTTTTCTCAAACTCCTAGTACATTTCTTATTTGTCGAAATGATCAACAGAAGGAAGGAAGTAGAGAAGGAGGCGCGTGTGTCTGTGGTGCTCAGCTGAAGAGGCGGTGGTGAGTGGTTAGCGGGGGTGTCGATCATCAGAACAGGGTGTTAGCCTCTGCAACACCTGCCTCAAGGGTTGGTCGGTGTATATGGTTATTCGATGAGCTTGGAAATAGTGACGAAGCTTTCGGGATGCGATTAGGAGGCTGTAAGCGAGCTTCTCAATCTTTGGGTAGTTGCGCTCTGCCGCTGCTAATTTCTTGCTTACATAATATACTGGCTTTTGTACTTTGTCTTCTTCTCGAACCAGAGCTATGCTAACGGCGTGAGCCGAGACTGCCAAGTAAACAAACAATTCTTCGTGATCCACTGGCTTTGACAAAATCAGCGGTTTCTATAGCAGTTCCTATAAATTTCGAAAGGCCTTAACATAGTCCGGAGTCCACTCAAAGTTCTTCTTTCCCCTTTTAATCAAATCAAAAAACGGAACGCATTTGTCTGTGGCTTTAGAGATGAATCTACTCAGCGCAGCTACTTTCCCTACAAGACTCTGAACGTCTTTAATTCTCCTCGGCTCTTCAATGTTTCTAATCGCTGATATCTGGCTAGGATTGATTTCAATTCCTCGGGAATTCACAATGAAGCCTAGGAACCTTCCCGATGCCACTCCAAATGAGCATTTCACAGGATTCAGCTTCATCCGATATTTTCGCAGGATACCAAACATTTCCGCCAAGTCTTGCGTATGGCTGGAGGACTGTTTCGATTTGACAAGCATATCATCCACATAAACTTCCATAGTCTTTCCTATTTGATTATAAAACATTCTGTTCACCAAGCGCTGATAAGTGGCTCCAGCGTTTTTCAATCCGAATGGCATTACAACATAACAATACAATCCCAAATTTGTAATGAAGCTCGTATGTTCTTGGTCTGGCACGTGCATAGGAATTTGGTTGTACCCAGAATATGCATCCATGAAAGAGAGAAGTTCATGACCTGCTGTCGAGTCTACAAGCTGGTCAATTCTGGGAAGTGGGAAACTATCTTTAGGGCAGGCTTTGTTCAAATCTGAAAAATCAATACAAGTTCGCCACTTTCCATTCGGCTTCTTTACCAAGACGGGATTCGATATCCAGTCTGGATATGTCGAATCTCGAATAAATCCATTCTGCTTCAACTTCTCCACTTCCTCTTTGAGAGCAGCCGACCTCTCTGGGCCCAGCATGCGTCTCTTTTGCTTCACAGGCGGATGTTTCGGGTTTACATTCAATTTGTGACTTATAATGGATGGCGATATCCCACACATGTCAGCGTGGGTCCAGGCAAACACGTCCAAGTTCGCCTTTAAAAAGTCCGTTAGTCCTCTGGCCCGACGAGGATCCAATTGAGACCCAATCTTCAAGACTCTTATCGGATCAGCGTCATCAATGGGAACTTCCACTGTCGCTTCATTAGGAATTGCATTTCTAGCCTCTGGTTCCTCGTCTTTTCTGGGATCCAGGTCCTCAGGCGTTCCTTTGGGCAACTCCTTCGGGGTCGATTTCTCTAATTGCTATGCCGAACCCCCCTTTGGGGGAGGCGAGGCATCTTTACTCTCGATGTTAAGTCCTTTCATCAGCATCTTTAGCTCGGCCACATAGCAGGCCCGTCCGGAAACTTGATCCCCTCTCATTACTCCAGTTTCGGCTTCGGTTGGGAACTTAAGCAATAAACACCAGGGGGCGATACAAACTCTGAATTCAGCAAGGGCAGGCCTCCCCAAAAATGCATTATAAGGCGAATCTACGTCCAATACTACGAACTGAAGCATCCGCACTCTTCTGCGTTCTCATTGCCCCAAGGTCACGGGCAACTCTATATATCCCATGGGAGCTGTTGACGCCCCGTTGAAGCCTCTGATCCATCCTTCACATGGCTTCAAATCTTCAGATTCAAGCTTCATCTGATCAAATGACTTTTTAAACAAAATATTAACGGAACTTCCGTTGTCTACTAATACCTTGTGAACCAAGGCCGGCCCAATAGTGGTAGTAATAACCAACGGATCATCAGTGGGTGATTGGATCCCAGTATTATCTCTGCTGCGGAACACCACGTCGTCAAGCATGGTCTTCTGTTGTTTTTTGGGGGTGATATCTTCCAAATCATCACCTTCATTCACATCTAGGTGCTTGGCAGCATTTACATATTGATCCATTGATCTGAAACTTCGGATTGCCGGGTGAGGTCCGCCCACAATGGAGTTGATAACAATTCCTTTACCTTTCTACTGCGTTGTAGGCTTGGGAGCAGGTAGAATCTGTTTTGGAGCCTGCTCTCCTTGCCCCCTGTCCCTCGGGGCAACGTGTAAAGACCCGCAACTTCCCCGTACAGGAAAGCGTCGGATAGTTCGAGAACAAACCACAACAGAACGCATACAGAAGAACATTTCATTGTATATTACAACAATGCATCAGATTACAAGAATATACAGAGTATAAATGAATATAACATAGAAATATCAGAGATTTAAATTACATTTAAATACATAGCAGCGGAAAATAATACAATACACAACTAGAAGAGATATACGGATACAAAGCTTTCCGGATATCGTTCCAGCTGTAAACCAGGATCCTGTGAATATAAATCTGCAAAACCAAAACTACTAGCTGCCCGTGTCAAAATAGGGGCACCCAGAGTTTAGGTTAAAACAATAAACTCCAGGTCAGTCATGTGACTGGTGTGAGAACTAAAACGGTTAATCTTTATTTTAAAAGCTAGGTAAATCAAGGGACCACGCCGTATAACACGGAACGGGTTTCCTCCCAAGAATACCAGTGCATAAAACAAACAGCGCAATGCTAAATAAAGAAAATGAAGCTGTTATAAGACCCAGGTCCCATCACACAATGCAACGCAGCCGAGGATAGGGTTTTCCCTTATAACAGCCAAAGAATGCTTGATACGTTTAAAACAAATTGTTTGATACTATTATAAGTGCATAGTGTAAAACAACTTCAAATCATAAGTATCAATCATAGGCGGCATGGGTACCATATATCATGTCGCCATATATAGGTTTACAAATAAAACCGCAAAGTCACGTATTTGGAAATTGGATTTCCGTCTATGAACCGAGGCAAAAGATAGTCCTCAACCGATTCGAGACAATCTAGCCCATGTCTCAGGCAAGTACTCAGTCAAGCCTTTGGATCGTCAGGGCCGGTCCACCGATGTGGATTAAAATGCCTGAACAATACGTCTCTCCACCCTATGGGGTGTAAGTCTGGTCCGTCAGCCGACCAGAATGCATTCGGCCGAAACCGATATAACCGAGGCGCCTCGCAACCGCAACAACCACATAAGTCAAACTCGTCAGGGCGTGTAAAACCACTGACGCCACTTCTAGCTAGAAAGAAACGCAAGTCCTCCCTGAGGTCCGTCTCCCGTTTTTGGTTCATACCGGGTGTGAAACACGCGAGGTAAACGTTACACAAAGCTACGCCACAAAGGCCTTGCTTTGATCATCACCACAAGACTCTGCTTTTCAACAGAAGCCTTGATCATTTGCATCTTAGCATGCCACACAGGCAAACCATCCTATGCAACCGATATCAGTCACACAGAATGGAATCCGATGTCAGACACACAGTCCATTTACAAGTCCGTTCTGGGTCTGAACGAAACCGGAGGCACCTAGTACCCCGCACATCCATCGATCTCCAAGTACGTCTGGACGATCACCAACTGTTTCCATCTTCTTGGGTGTACAGCCCAATCAAGATCATCAGTTATCACCCAAACGACGTGAAGACCTCCGGTCTTCGACCATCGTCTTCATCTTCGACTTATCGTCGTATCAGTTATTCAGAATGGGATAAACCCGGTCTTTCCGAATAACTCGCGTATATTTTATAAAAGTGTTACACAAACACAACATACGCCTCATTCCAATTCATTAGTCCCTAACCGTAAATTAATCAAGAGAATAATTCCCCAAATATTAACCCCGAAGGCCGAAACCAACATCAGATCAATATCCAGAAAACCATTCTGCTTGGCCAACCGACAGTTAGTTTCTAAATTTCACATTCCCATGGAAAAGTCCCCATTAATTTTATCCAAGATAAATTTCTTGAATTTATTCTTTAATCTATTTTCGAATATCAATTCAAACTAGTCGGGATTAGCGAACCTTACCGAAGTAATCATTCGTTTCAATTTCCCAATCCCAACCTATTCATCCCATGAAGTAAAACTGGTTATACTTCATATCTAACACCACGGTGTTATCGGTAAATTCAATTACCATTTCACGTTCAAATCTAATTAAAGATTTAACTATCGCCTGGAGCAAAACTGGTGATACTCCATTTCGATCATTTCAATCTAATTAAAGATTCATTAAAACTCCACTTAGTTTTAATCTGTGACTGGGTTAAAGAATCAGTGTCATTTAAAACACGGTTCACGATAAACCCAAAATCACATCACATTTCAATCAGTCCCTAATTGTAAATTAGCAAGTGAGCAATTCCCTAAGTATTAATCCCGAAGGCCGAAACCAACATCAGATCAATACCTCGGAAACTGTTCAACTCAACTAATCTCCAGTTAGTTTCCGATTTTCTTAACTTCTTTAGGTCTAAGAACTGTATTATTGAAGATACCGTTCACGACAACCCAAAATCACATTTCATTAATGATCGGGTTAAAGAACGAGTGTTATTTAAAAACACTGTTCACGATAAACCCAAAAATCAATATCCATTTAATTCCAATTAAATATTATTTAATTGGTACACTTCATTAAATCTAAATAAAAAGATTTAATCTTTTCTCAACTGGGTTCAAGAACAGTGTTAGTGAAGACACCATTCACAACAAACCCAAATCACATTTGATATTAAATACAAGGCTCTGAATAGAAAATATCCCGGCTTATATGCAATATCAAATTCTACGATTAACAAATGTCGTATTGGAAATAACGATATAAATATATATCTTTCAAATTTCCATAACAACATCTGTATAATCACGAATTCCAACATCAAAATATTCCGAAGACAATTTCGATTCAAATCCACTCCAATGCAATCATTGGAAATTTTGGTTATTTTTAAAACCCTTTTCAAATTCAATTTATTTATTTAAAAATAAATAGAATTATAATTCTAGTTCAAAACTAGTTCATTTCGATAAAAATCTATTTTTATCTTTTCAAATATGGAGTTTTTCCTCCCAAATCTTCACAAATCATTTCTTATGATTTTACACAAATTATTACTATTTTTAATAATTTTATCAAGGCCCGTACAGTCGATTTCCATCAACGGCCATCGAACTGCACTTACAGCGACCTTTTTCAAATTTGATTTGGACATAATTCCAAATCCAACCGTTAGATTTCAAATTTCTAATATTCGTTAGAAAGCTCTTTTCGATACAAACCCAACGGTTCCGGTTTTAGGAGAATCCGACGGTCGGATCTCCCGTAATGTCCGTTTGAAATAAATGGTCGAAATTCACGAACTGCCGCGGCGCGGCGCGTTCTATTCAGGCCATTATATTATATATATAATATATATAATATATATTTCGTCGATTTCTATTTAAAACGAATTATATAAATAGTTTTAAAATTCGTTTCAAAATCTATTTCAACTTCCATTTCAATTCAAAGCAAAAATTGAATTCTTCTTTATAAATTCGTTTTAAAATTCATTTCTATTCAATTCGAATTTCAATTCAATTTGAATTCATTTCAATTCGCTTTCAATTCCATTTGAATTCGTTTTCAATTCAATTCATTTCGAAATCGTTTTCAATTCAATTCATTTCGAAATCGTTTTCAATTCAATTCATTTCGAAATCGTTTTCAATTCAATTCATTTCGAAATCGTTTTCAATTCAATTCATTTCGAAGTCGTTTTCAATTCAATTCATTTCGAAATCGTTTTCCATTCAATTCATATCGAAATCGTTTTCAAAATCGATATAAATATCGTTCACGTCAAAATGGCGTCAATCTAATCAACACGGCTTCATATATTCCTTTATTTTCAAATATTCTATTTCAAATATTTCTTTTTCAAAATAGTTGTTATTATCAAAATATTTCGTTCAACACATGACCAATCTCAATGGATGAGTACTGTCAACACATGAACTTTTATTTTATAATATTCTTTATTTTTCAAATTGGAATGAGGCCCAATCAATTACCATATAAAGTTAATTATATGGATTTTCATACAACACATGTATATAATAACATTGAAAATAATCAACCATCAACCAAAGTGCACTACACTGTAAAAGCATCAAATATAGATATTCAACGCTTATAACAGCCTGTCAATCTATCGATCGACATATTTAATCAATCAGGATGAATGAACTTCAAATTTCATCCCAACACCCGTGTGGGGTTTCAAACAATTAAACACATATTTTATTTGTGCTGTTGGGCGATGTGTAAAATTTATCGTCCCAATCAATGTCATTCAAATAAGTGTACATAAACAAACCGTCTGGTTTGTAAATGAATATTTATTTATTCACATTCACGTTAAAAATTATATTTTTAACGATAAAACATTTTATTCCAACATATGCATTTCTATTCAATTCATTTTTTCAATAAAAATGATATTTTTATTTTTCTAACATATTTAGAAAATGTCGGCGGCATAACGGCACGATACTAGAAACGGGACAAGGCCTAGCCTTATCCCCAGTCTAGTGAAGGCCCACGCCATTCACAAATCAATTTCAATCAATTTCCAATTTAACCATACGAATAAATCAATCACCCAACATTCAACTAAACAAACAAGTCCATGGTCTGTGGACGGGTGTCGGGTGCTTCTAATAAGCACCGTCTGCATCCTAGTATATATATATATATATAACTAGAAAAATTAAATTGAAAGGTGAGAAATTCTCACTTATAGCTATCCTAGCTCCACGGCTCTTCATTTGCAGAAGTCTTCGTCGCTATCGCATCTTCGGCATCTTTATTGCCCGTAGCCACTACATATGTAAAAATCGAATTTTTACTTCGCTACTCATATATAAAAATCATATTTTTATTTCGAAGTTCAATAGATAAAAACCACATTTTTAATTCGAAGTCTAACATATAAAAATCACATTTTTAATTCATAGATTTCGCCTTTTCTAATATAAAAATCTAATCTATTTCATTTTCAAAATCTAATCTTTTTAACATATGAATTTCTATTTTTACTTCAAAGTTCAATATATATAAATTCTATTTTTCTATCGAAGTTCAATATATAAAAATTCTATTTTTCTATCGCTATTCAAATGAATAAAAATCTCATTTTTGTCATGATGTTTATATAATAAAAATCACTCCTTTAATATGACAAAAATCATGTTTTCACGTTCGCTTTCAACATATAAAAATATGATTTTTACTTTTCTAAAAGAAATCAGTTTTATTCTTTTACAAAATCAGTTTTTATCTTTTTATAAGATTCAGTTTTTAAATCTTTAAAATCAGTTTAAAAATGCTTTAAAAATCAGTTTTTATCTTTTTATAAGATTCAGTTTTTAAATCTTTAAAATCAGTTTAAAAATGCTTTAAAAAATCAGTTTTAAAAATCTCATAAAATCAGTTTTAAAAATTCTTTTATAAAAATCCAGTTTTAAAAATTCTTATACATTCAGTTTTTAATATTTAAAAATATCAGTTTTTCTTTTAAAACAAAATCAGTTTTTTCTATTTAAACAAAAATCAGTTTTTTCTATTTAAACAAAAATCAGTTTTTTCTATTTAAACAAAAATCAGTTTTTTATATTTAAACAAAAATCAGTTTTTTATATTATAATAAAATAAATAATAAAATAAATAAGCTAAAACTTACAGCGGGGGTTTGTGGGAGCGTCGGCCTTCAGGTGGGAGGTGGGGACTGGCTGCGTCGGAGGAGAAGAGGGAGGAAGGGGAGAAAGGAAGGCGGAGGAGGGGGTGCTGAGGAAGAGGGGGTCGCGGAGGAAGGGGAAGAGGAGGATCGAGGGGGAGCTGGAGGAAGGGAAGAAGGGAGGAAGAGGAGGAAGCGGCTCTGGGGGGGGCGCGCGAGGTTGTCGGAGGGGGCGGTGGTCCGTTGAGGCGCGACCACCGACGGCGAGGGGGTTGGAGCATCGGCGGCTCCCCCTTTTTCTTTTTCTTTTTTTATTCTGTAATTCGATTTGGAAATAGAGAAGGGGGGGGGGCAGCGTATAAGGGTTATGTTTATTATATTTTTTTTTATTTAATTATTAAAAAGTTGACTTTCACATACGACCTCTAAACGAGGTCCACCGCCTGTCGCCCATAGCGTTTCACCCCCATTCCGAACACAATGGGATATGTACCGCAAGCTGAATCGACCGTTTCGATCAGTTTCCGTTGCATTTACATTTAAATCATTATTGAATTTTAAACGTACATTTCAAATTACCGGGGTCACATACTAACTCTAAAAATTTTCGAAAAATATTTTCTAGCTTCGTATTGACGATACGGTCCTAACAAAACTAGTTTCGTCGAATTCTGAGACCGTTTGAAAAATGGCCAATTTCCAGTCGATTAAATTCAACTGAAATGGTCAAACGCGTTTTCCTTTGCCACGCTCACATATTGATTCGAAAAATTATGAAATTTTAAACCTAGCAATAACTTGACACTGCGGATCCAACAAAACTGGTTTCGCCGAAATCCGAGGTCGTTTGCAAAATGTCCATTTTTAAGGGCCTGAATTCCATAGCGACTATTCAGAATTTTCAACTGGACATATCTTTTGATTCCCGCTATCAAAATTTGATTTGTCGGATTCGTTGGAAAGATATTATCAATTAGATCCCATTATTTTTGGTTTCACTAAAATCCGGATTGTTTTGCACCCGGTGCATTCAATTGAAGTTTGAAATCGAATTATCGAACTACCGCGCCATTTTCAATTCTATTTATAATTATATATAATTATTTATTTTCTAACGACGACGCGTATAATATATACGTTCGAATTATATTCAAAATAAATTTCCCGTCGATATTATTTAAAATAATCTATTTTAAATATCCAAAATTCGCTAAAATCGCCAAAATAAAAATTTTAAACTGGCCCAGATTTTACGGGTTGTTACAATCTCCCCCACTTAAAACTTTTCGTCCCCGAAAAGGAACAAAGTCGAAAGTGGATTGATTAATCAACTCTACGCTCGATCTGGCTTCCATTCTCCAACTTTTCAGTTTCTGAGAATTTTCTAAAATCTCAAAAATTTGGCTAACACCCTAAATTTTCGAAAAATTTCGCCATAACCTCCCCTGCACCGGGAGCATCGGGGAATTTCAAATAGCTTCCCCGGTCCTTCAGATCTTAAAAAGAAAAAGAAAAAGCCAAGCGGCTAGCCAATAGGCTCACAAAATCATCATCACCCAAACAAAACAGGAAATTATGTAGTAAACATGTACCTATTTGTCGGGCAAACAAATTTTATTCTCTGGCTCTAGCCTCCTTGCTATGACCTGTTCAAAGATATATATGTATATGCAAGCAAATGCAACCAATTTTCAATATAATTCAATATTTGGTTCAAATAGGCATAATGGTTCAAAATTATCAAACAAATAAACAAACAACACAAACATCAATCCATTAGTTGATTTAGATTATCAAATTCATAATTTTGATACATATACTGAAAATCTTGTTTTTGATGCCAAATCACAACAATAAGCCCTATCTAATTTTGGTTCTCACACCAGTCAATAGGAAACATATAGAAAGCCCACTTTCGTCACTCGAACATAAATTCTAATGATGGAGCTCCATCATCAAAATCACCTTCGGGCGATTAGAGTGTAATTCTATATCTATCTAATATATTAAAATTTCAAATACACGTTTGCAAGGCGTATATGCAAAATTTTTATATACTGGACTGTCCAACTCAATATAAATAGATAATCAAATACGATTAATTGATTTAAATTTTCAAAACAAAAATTTGTTTTCACTTTAAAAATTTACTCTTCACACTCGTTCTAGGATACTACTGATCCCATCTCTAACGAGTCATTCTAATTGGATATTACTAATCCAATATCTGATGAATTCTTTCGTATGATTCTAATGTGCCTTGTTCTCTGAGCTTTGTAAACCAAAGCTCTGATACCAACGTGTAAAGACCCGCAACTTCCCCGTACAGGAAAGCGTCGGATAGTTCGAGAACAAACCACAACAGAACGCATACAGAAGAACATTTCATTGTATATTACAACAATGCATCAGATTACAAGAATATACAGAGTATAAATGAATATAACATAGAAATATCAGAGATTTAAATTACATTTAAATACATAGCAGCGGAAAATAATACAATACACAACTAGAAGAGATATACGGATACAAAGCTTTCCGGATATCGTTCCAGCTGTAAACCAAGATCCTGTGAATATAAATCTGCAAAACCAAAACTACTAGCTGCCCGTGTCAAAATAGGGGCACCCAGAGTTTAGGTTAAAACAATAAACTCCAGGTCAGTCATGTGACTGGTGTGAGAACTAAAACGGTTAATCTTTATTTTAAAAGCTAGGTAAATCAAGGGACCACGCCGTATAACACGGAACGGGTTTCCTCCCAAGAATACCAGTGCATAAAACAAACAGCGCAATGCTAAATAAAGAAAATGAAGCTGTTATAAGACCCAGGTCCCATCACACAATGCAACGCAGCCGAGGATAGGGTTTTCCCTTATAACAGCCAAAGAATGCTTGATACGTTTAAAACAAATTGTTTGATACTATTATAAGTGCATAGTGTAAAACAACTTCAAATCATAAGTATCAATCATAGGCGGCATGGGTACCATATATCATGTCGCCATATATAGGTTTACAAATAAAACCGCAAAGTCACGTATTTGGAAATTGGATTTCCGTCTATGAACCGAGGCAAAAGATAGTCCTCAACCGATTCGAGACAATCTAGCCCATGTCTCAGGCAAGTACTCAGTCAAGCCTTTGGATCGTCAGGGCCGGTCCACCGATGTGGATTAAAATGCCTGAACAATACGTCTCTCCACCCTATGGGGTGTAAGTCTGGTCCGTCAGCCGACCAGAATGCATTCGGCCGAAACCGATATAACCGAGGCGCCTCGCAACCGCAACAACCACATAAGTCAAACTCGTCAGGGCGTGTAAAACCACTGACGCCACTTCTAGCTAGAAAGAAACGCAAGTCCTCCCTGAGGTCCGTCTCCCGTTTTTGGTTCATACCGGGTGTGAAACACGCGAGGTAAACGTTACACAAAGCTACGCCACAAAGGCCTTGCTTTGATCATCACCACAAGACTCTGCTTTTCAACAGAAGCCTTGATCATTTGCATCTTAGCATGCCACACAGGCAAACCATCCTATGCAACCGATATCAGTCACACAGAATGGAATCCGATGTCAGACACACAGTCCATTTACAAGTCCGTTCTGGGTCTGAACGAAACCGGAGGCACCTAGTACCCCGCACATCCATCGATCTCCAAGTACGTCTGGACGATCACCAACTGTTTCCATCTTCTTGGGTGTACAGCCCAATCAAGATCATCAGTTATCACCCAAACGACGTGAAGACCTCCGGTCTTCGACCATCGTCTTCATCTTCGACTTATCGTCGTATCAGTTATTCAGAATGGGATAAACCCGGTCTTTCCGAATAACTCGCGTATATTTTATAAAAGTGTTACACAAACACAACATACGCCTCATTCCAATTCATTAGTCCCTAACCGTAAATTAATCAAGAGAATAATTCCCCAAATATTAACCCCGAAGGCCGAAACCAACATCAGATCAATATCCAGAAAACCATTCTGCTTGGCCAACCGACAGTTAGTTTCTAAATTTCACATTCCCAGGGAAAAGTCCCCATTAATTTTATCCAAGATAAATTTCTTGAATTTATTCTTTAATCTATTTTCGAATATCAATTCAAACTAGTCGGGATTAGCGAACCTTACCGAAGTAATCATTCGTTTCAATTTCCCAATCCCAACCTATTCATCCAATGAAGTAAAACTGGTTATACTTCATATCTAACACCACGGTGTTATCGGTAAATTCAATTACCATTTCACGTTCAAATCTAATTAAAGATTTAACTATCGCCTGGAGCAAAACTGGTGATACTCCATTTCGATCATTTCAATCTAATTAAAGATTCATTAAAACTCCACTTAGTTTTAATCTGTGACTGGGTTAAAGAATCAGTGTCATTTAAAACACGGTTCACGATAAACCCAAAATCACATCACATTTCAATCAGTCCCTAATTGTAAATTAGCAAGTGAGCAATTCCCTAAATATTAATCCCGAAGGCCGAAACCAACATCAGATCAATACCTCGGAAACTGTTCAACTCAACTAATCTCCAGTTAGTTTCCGATTTTCTTAACTTCTTTAGGTCTAAGAACTGTATTATTGAAGATACCGTTCACGACAACCCAAAATCACATTTCATTAATGATCGGGTTAAAGAACGAGTGTTATTTAAAAACACTGTTCACGATAAACCCAAAAATCAATATCCATTTAATTCCAATTAAATATTATTTAATTGGTACACTTCATTAAATCTAAATAAAAAGATTTAATCTTTTCTCAACTGGGTTCAAGAACAGTGTTAGTGAAGACACCATTCACAACAAACCCAAATCACATTTGATATTAAATACAAGGCTCTGAATAGAAAATATCCCGGCTTATATGCAATATCAAATTCTACGATTAACAAATGTCGTATTGGAAATAACGATATAAATATATATCTTTCAAATTTCCATAACAACATCTGTATAATCACGAATTCCAACATCGAAATATTCCGAAGACAATTTCGATTCAAATCCACTCCAATGCAATCATTGGAAATTTTGGTTATTTTTAAAACCCTTTTCAAATTCAATTTATTTATTTAAAAATAAATAGAATTATAATTCTAGTTCAAAACTAGTTCATTTCGATAAAAATCTATTTTTATCTTTTCAAATATGGAGTTTTTCCTCCCAAATCTTCACAAATCATTTCTTATGATTTTACACAAATTATTACTATTTTTAATAATTTTATCAAGGCCCGTACAGTCGATTTCCATCAACGGCCATCGAACTGCACTTACAGCGACCTTTTTCAAATTTGATTTGGACATAATTCCAAATCCAACCGTTAGATTTCAAATTTCTAATATTCGTTAGAAAGCTCTTTTCGATACGAACCCAACGGTTCCGGTTTTAGGAGAATCCGACGGTCGGATCTCCCGTAATGTCCGTTTGAAATAAATGGTCGAAATTCACGAACTGCCGCGGCGCGGCGCGTTCTATTCAGGCCATTATATTATATATATAATATATATATAATATATATTTCGTCGATTTCTATTTAAAACGAATTATATAAATAGTTTTAAAATTCGTTTCAAAATCTATTTCAACTTCCATTTCAATTCAAAGCAAAAATTGAATTCTTCTTTATAAATTCGTTTTAAAATTCATTTCTATTCAATTCGAATTTCAATTCAATTTGAATTCATTTCAATTCGCTTTCAATTCCATTTGAATTCGTTTTCAATTCAATTCATTTCGAAATCGTTTTCAATTCAATTCATTTCGAAATCGTTTTCAATTCAATTCATTTCGAAATCGTTTTCAATTCAATTCATTTCGAAATCGTTTTCAATTCAATTCATTTCGAAATCGTTTTCAATTCAATTCATTTCGAAATCGTTTTCCATTCAATTCATTTCGAAATCGTTTTCAAAATCGATATAAATATCGTTCACGTCAAAATGGCGTCAATCTAATCAACACGGCTTCATATATTCCTTTATTTTCAAATATTCTATTTCAAATATTTCTTTTTCAAAATAGTTGTTATTATCAAAATATTTCGTTCAACACATGACCAATCTCAATGGATGAGTACTGTCAACACATGAACTTTTATTTTATAATATTCTTTATTTTTCAAATTGGAATGAGGCCCAATCAATTACCATATAAAGTTAATTATACGGATTTTCATACAACACATGTATATAATAACATTGAAAATAATCAACCATCAACCAAAGTGCACTACACTGTAAAAGCATCAAATATAGATATTCAACGCTTATAACAGCCTGTCAATCTATCGATCGACATATTTAATCAATCAGGATGAATGAACTTCAAATTTCATCCCAACACCCGTGTGGGGTTTCAAACAATCAAACACATATTTTATTTGTGCTGTTGGGCGATGTGTAAAATTTATCGTCCCAATCAATGTCATTCAAATAAGTGTACATAAACAAACCGTCTGGTTTGTAAATGAATATTTATTTATTCACATTCACGTTAAAAATTATATTTTTAACGATAAAACATTTTATTCCAACATATGCATTTCTATTCAATTCATTTTTTCAATAAAAATGATATTTTTATTTTTCTAACATATTTAGAAAATGTCGGCGGCATAACGGCACGATACTAGAAACGGGACAAGGCCTAGCCTTATCCCCAGTCTAGTGAAGGCCCACGCCATTCACAAATCAATTTCAATCAATTTCCAATTTAACCATACGAATAAATCAATCACCCAACATTCAACTAAACAAACAAGTCCATGGTCTGTGGACGGGTGTCGGGTGCTTCTAATAAGCACCGTCTGCATCCTAGTATATATATATATATATATATATATATATATATAACTAGAAAAATTAAATTGAAAGGTGAGAAATTCTCACTTATAGCTATCCTAGCTCCACGGCTCTTCATTTGCAGAAGTCTTCGTCGCTATCGCATCTTCGGCATCTTTATTGCCCGTAGCCACTACATATGTAAAAATCGAATTTTTACTTCGCTACTCATATATAAAAATCATATTTTTATTTCGAAGTTCAATAGATAAAAACCACATTTTTAATTCGAAGTCTAACATATAAAAATCACATTTTTAATTCATAGATTTCGCCTTTTCTAATATAAAAATCTAATCTATTTCATTTTCAAAATCTAATCTTTTTAACATATGAATTTCTATTTTTACTTCAAAGTTCAATATATATAAATTCTATTTTTCTATCGAAGTTCAATATATAAAAATTCTATTTTTCTATCGCTATTCAAATGAATAAAAATCTCATTTTTGTCATGATGTTTATATAATAAAAATCACTCCTTTAATATGACAAAAATCATGTTTTCACGTTCGCTTTCAACATATAAAAATATGATTTTTACTTTTCTAAAAGAAATCAGTTTTATTCTTTTACAAAATCAGTTTTTATCTTTTTATAAGATTCAGTTTTTAAATCTTTAAAATCAGTTTAAAAATGCTTTAAAAATCAGTTTTTATCTTTTTATAAGATTCAGTTTTTAAATCTTTAAAATCAGTTTAAAATGCTTTAAAAAATCAGTTTTAAAAATCTCATAAAATCAGTTTTAAAAATTCTTTTATAAAAATCCAGTTTTAAAAATTCTTATACATTCAGTTTTTAATATTTAAAAATATCAGTTTTTCTTTTAAAACAAAATCAGTTTTTTTCTATTTAAACAAAAATCAGTTTTTTCTATTTAAACAAAAATCAGTTTTTTCTATTTAAACAAAAATCAGTTTTTTATATTTAAACAAAAATCAGTTTTTTATATTATAATAAAATAAATAATAAAATAAATAAGCTAAAACTTACAGCGGGGGTTTGTGGGAGCGTCGACCTTCAGGTGGGAGGTGGGGACTGGCTGCGTCGGAGGAGAAGAGGGAGGAAGGGGAGAAAGGAAGGCGGAGGAGGGGGTGCTGAGGAAGAGGGGGTCGCGGAGGAAGGGGAAGAGGAGGATCGAGGGGGAGCTGGAGGAAGGGAAGAAGGGAGGAAGAGGAGGAAGCGGCTCTGGGGGGGGGGGGCGCGAGGTTGTCGGAGGGGGCGGTGGTCCGTTGAGGCGCGACCACCGACGGCGAGGGGGTTGGAGCATCGGCGGCTCCCCCTTTTTTTTTTTTTTTATTCTGTAATTCGATTTGGAAATAGAGAAGGGGGGGGGCAGCGTATAAGGGTTATGTTTATTATATTTTTTTTTATTTAATTATTAAAAAGTTGACTTTCACATACGACCTCTAAACGAGGTCCACCGCCTGTCGCCCATAGCGTTTCACCCCCATTCCGAACACAATGGGATATGTACCGCAAGCTGAATCGACCGTTTCGATCAGTTTCCGTTGCATTTACATTTAAATCATTATTGAATTTTAAACGTACATTTCAAATTACCGGGGTCACATACTAACTCTAAAAATTCTCGAAAAATATTTTCTAGCTTCGTATTGACGATACGGTCCTAACAAAACTAGTTTCGTCGAATTCTGAGACCGTTTGAAAAATGGCCAATTTCCAGTCGATTAAATTCAACTGAAATGGTCAAACGCGTTTTCCTTTGCCACGCTCACATATTGATTCGAAAAATTATGAAATTTGAAACCTAGCAATAACTTGACACTGCGGATCCAACAAAACTGGTTTCGCCGAAATCCGAGGTCGTTTGCAAAATGTCCATTTTTAAGGGCCTGAATTCCATAGCGACTATTCAGAATTTTCAACTGGACATATCTTTTGATTCCCGCTATCAAAATTTGATTTGTCGGATTCGTTGGAAAGATATTATCAATTAGATCCCATTATTTTTGGTTTCACTAAAATCCGGATTGTTTTGCACCCGGTGCATTCAATTGAAGTTTGAAATCGAATTATCGAACTACCGCGCCATTTTCAATTCTATTTATAATTATATATAATTATTTATTTTCTAACGACGACGCGTATAATATATACGTTCGAATTATATTCAAAATAAATTTCCCGTCGATATTATTTAAAATAATCTATTTTAAATATCCAAAATTCGCTAAAATCGCCAAAATAAAAATTTTAAACTGGCCCAGATTTTACGGGTTGTTACACCTTGTATTCATTCAACTTCCCTTCACGCAGCAGCTTCTCAATCACATCCCTCAAATGCCGACATTCATTGGTTGAATGCCCATGAGTTCCATGAAACAAACAAAATTTCCCTGTCGCCATTTCTTTCTCGGTCGAATCACGAGGTGGCGGTCTTTTGTACTGCAAAACATTGTACGTATCTAGGTAAATATTCTCCAGGGTGTCGTTCAATGGTGTATAATTCTCGTAGGTCTGGAATCGGGGTCTTTTGTTAGGATCACTTCCTCTATTTCTGTTTCTTCTGTTACCGTTCGGATTACGGTTATTGTTGTTGTTACCCCCGCTTCCAGCATTGTTGTTTCCACCCTTGTTTCCCACATTTACTTCAACCTTGCCTGAACTTTCCCCAGACTGCTTCACGGCGATATTACTCTGCACATTTTCTTTTGAAGCCGCCCCAGACTTTCTCTTTCGGTTTGCCTCCTCTCGCCTTAAATAAATATCGGCTTTTTCATAGAATATCTCTCTTGTGGAGGGTGTCTTCCTAGAAAGGTAGTCCCCGAACTCAGATTCAGGATCGACTCCTTCCTTTAATGCCATCAGAATGGTGGGCTCATGCGAGTCATTAACTTCAGTCACAGCTAGGTTAAAACGGTCAAGATATGCCCTCAAAGACTCTCCCGGTGCCTGCTTGATTCTTGATAATTCAATAACACTTTTGGACTTTCGGGCATGGAGTCGGAACTGATTCATAAAACGTTCGCTCAGCTCCTTGTAATTCGAAATCGAACGAGGGGAAAGTCGGGTAAACCAGAACAGCGCCACATCTTCTAAATAGATTGGGAATGCTTTACACTTCACTTCATCAGGGGCAGCAGCAGCATTCATGAGCCATGAGTATCGCATCAAATGCTGTCCCGGATCAGTTCTCCCATTGTACTCGTCCATCTGTGGCAGGTTAAAACGCCGGGGAAACTGGAAGTCGAGGATATCGTCGGTGAAAGGAGTATGGCTTCGCTCAATGCCATAATCTTCATTTGTGTAGTTCCGGCTCTCGGACATGATCTGGAGAACCATTGCCTGTACATCAGCATTAGTTAGGGGCCGCTCAGGTTCCCTGGCCCTAGTATCCGGGTTTCTCCTGGGCTCTTGTTCAGGAGATGCCCTTCTTCTTCGAGCTGCTTCTGCTCTATTCCGTTCCCTACGCTCCCGGTCGATCTCGGGAGGAGGGGACTGGAATCTTTGCCCCCTAGCGGGGTCATTGTTTCCTAGTGCTCGTGCAATATCCTCACGAGACCCCAAAGATCCAAATGTCAGCTGCTCCACATTCTGAGGTCGTTCGAGTGGCCTTCGTTCACGGGGCCGCTCTTCCACGGAAGATGAAGACTGATCCACTGGGGTGTGACGAACCGGTGATGGGGTCCTCTATCGACGGAGTTCGCTAATCTCCCGTCTCATGAGCCTCATATTTTCCTGCATCATGAGATTAGTGCGCTCGTGGACTTTCATAGCCTCCCTTGTGCTCTCAAGCATGTCAAGTAAGCGTGAGAAATCTCCTTGAGTAATGGGCGCAGATGGATTGACCTGATCACTAACCCTGGTGGCTGGAATCGGAGCATTCGTAGGGACTCGAGTAGTAGTTCCAACATCACCAAGATTCGGATCGGATCGGAGATGGGAGGTCGGGTCGGTTCGGAGCTGGGGAGCCTGGTCGGGTCGGTATGTGGCAAGCTACTCGGGTCGGTTCAGGTTGAGGGAATGCACTGCTTCAGAATCTCCTACCCGGATCGGATCGGAGCTCTCCCCATGATGGCGGTTCGGGTTTCCTGCATCGGTTCGTCCTGCTGCTGAACTCTGCCCACGAGACCTTGTCACAACCGTATTTTGCTGATCTTCGCCAGCTCCATTTCCTCGAACAGATTGAATTTATTTGCCTTTTCCTTTGGCCATAATTCTTCGACAATCACTTCAACAAATATCCAAGGGCGTTGAGATTTGAGGATTAACTTCTTTGAACTCAACGGTCCAAAAAGTAGAACGATAATCCCGAAAAACAAAGGATTCAGATGAGTTCTCAGTGAAAGCACCAAAATGTTAATCCTGGGTCGTTACATTTATGGAGTTGAGTTTTAGTGTACCGGAAGGAGGACGAGAAGAAACAGGGGAAGTTCACATAACGCATTGACATGAGGTACAGAAGATGTATTTATGTCGATTTTTAGAGCCGAAAATCCCTGGGTCGTTACATTTGTGGAGTTGAGTTTTAGTGAATCTTTAATTAGATTGAAATGTGAATATGATAATTTAAATTATCAAATTTGGGAAATGATCAAAAATGGAGTATCACTAGTTTTTCTCCAAGCGATAGTAAATCTTTAATTAAATTTAAACGTGAAATGGTAATTAATTTTACCGATAACACTGTGGTGTTAGATATGGAGTATTACCATTTTTGCTCCATGGGATGAATAGGTTAGGATTGGGGAATAAAATAGATGATTACTTCGGTAAGGTGCGTTAATCTCAACTAGTTTGGATAAACCTTAATTTGGTTTGAATTGATATCCTAAGGAAAATTAAAGAATAAATTTAAAAAATTTATCTTTGATAAAATTAATGGGAAACTTTCCCTAAAGATATGAATATTTGAATAAAAGAATATTCTGAACTGGAATGAGGCTTATGTGGTGTTTTTATAGCACTTGATTATAAAATACATGAATTATACGGAAAGGCCGCTTTTATACCCATTCTAAATAATTGATTCGACGATAAGTCGATGATGAAGACGGTGGTTGAAGACCGGAGTTCTTCACATCGTTTGGATGACTACTGATGTCTTGATTGGGTTGTACACCCAAGACAAGGTAATAAATGGTGATCGTCCAGACGTACTTGGAGATCGACCGGATATGCGAAGATCTTTCTCCTGTATTGGACATATGGGACGAGGAATAAGGCGCCTCCGGTTTCGTTCAGACTCAGAACAAACTAGTAAATGGATGTGTGTCTGAATTGGATTTTATTTTATGCAGATTGATATCTATTAAATATATATCTGTTTAGTGGTGGAGAATTTATTCTCTTGCTTAACGCCCTTCTCTAAGACGTACGAGCTCAAAGGTTATATAACGATGGACATCAGTCGCATGGCGTGAATTGCCAGTGTGGCATGCTGAGATGCAAATGATGAAGGCTTCTGTTGAAAAGCAGAGTATTGTGGTTGATGATCAAAGCACGGCTTTAAATAGCATAGCTTTGTGTATAGCGTTAATTCGCGAACCTCACACCTCGGTATGAGTCAAAAACGGGATAAGGGACCCAAGGAGTGCATGACGTTTCCTTCTAGTTATGGGCGGGTCATGGTATGGATCCCATAGATTTATTATATATTTACCTATGTGGATGATGGATAGCGAGGCGCCTCGGATATATCAGTTACTACAGAGCCGATGGATAGGTCCTGTAGGACCAGGAAACGTGTGTTCAGGTATTGCCAATCCGCTATGTGTGGACCGACCTTGGAGGATCCAAGGTTCGCCAGCGTCCGAAACCTGAGGCATTTGCTAGAGTGTTTTCGAAGCCAGCGAGGAGTACATCCCTTGCCTCGACTCTTGGTTGAAATCAAATTTCCAATACATGGCATTTCGGTTTTCATTGTTAAACCTAGTATGGCGACATAGTAGCATGGGATACCATGCCGTCTATGATTGATCACTGCACCAAATAATCAAATTTGAAACATTTGATTTTTTATTTGAAACCTTTTTTTCATTTGTAGGTTTGAAATGGTTTTTCAGTGTTTCTATGTCAGTGTAAATGTTCCTGTTATTTTCTAATTATTTTTTAATATTTCATTCAAGGGAAAAGGAAAAGGGTGGGTTCCTTGGCAAACCACATGGATTTAACCGTTCCCTAAATCCAATTAATCGGCCACGTAACATTGCTTCTCCGAATCCTTTTTACCTTTTTCTACGATTTCTTTTTCCCTCTTCAATATCGATTATCGAGCTCCTCTAAATCAAACCAGTCACCTTCTACAGACTGTCCTCTAGGTGATTTGCCCAAGAAAGAGGATATTTCTCCCGATCTTCAAAAAAGAGGTATCAATCTTTTTGATCTCCCAATTAATCTGATTTTAGTTCGAATTCAGCTTCCTACTCTATTTTTTTGTTTTGCTTCATTGGATTCATAGTGAACACTACTAGATTTGAACAACAAGCACTCAAGGATAAGACCGTAGATCTGAAAATTAACCAAGCTAAGTAATTTTCCCGAATTCATGTCTTTGTGCAAAATTTAGTAGAGTCAAAATATCTATTCGAGCACTACTTCTCAGCCAATATGGACATTCAAAAATATAAAAATAGAATGCAATCAATTCTGGGATTGAAGTAATAGAAATACTGTCGGCAATTTTGAACTTATTTGGAGAGGTGGTCTTTGTGAGTTTAAAATCAGTTCTGAGATTGTATAAGAGTGATAGGGCTTCTGTTGTAGGTGCTTTTGTTTGAACGATAAAGTTGCTTGGCCTATGGATTCTAATATGCATGGATATGCTGACCATTTTGGTTAATTATGATAATATGGTAGATGCACTTGATGATTTTTATGACTTTTCTAGTGTCGTTACTGATTCAGGGGCTGTTATTGTGTTTATTCATGGCAGTACAGATATTTTTAAATGTGATCGACCGAATAGAGGTTTGGATTCTGACACCTATGGCGAGGCTGACCAAATTTTGGTTTAAAATGTTGATGGGGTGAATGTGGTTAATAATTTTTGCAGCATCTCTTCTGGGTTGTTGAATCATGTACTACTAATGATGGCATCCATAGGAATTATAAAGTTCTTAAGTGTAATCGGCTATCAATTTTGTAACCTGTTAGTATGAATGTTAGGGTGGTTAGTTATTTAGACAACGATGTGGTTGGAAACGATGATCAGTCATTGGTTAGAAAGGACGATAAGATGAAAATGGTTTCTGACCTTTGTGGTTTCTCTTCTGGTGTTGATTAAAAGATTTATTATTCCGCCAAAATAAATATGTTAACATACAAAATCTATTGAAAATGAATGGGAAATCCATCTTTATTTCACTTCTTAAGAGAATCATGTTTATCACGTTGTTCAACGTCGCGGTTTGCAGATAGGAACAGATCGTTACCTGGCCCGAATGGGACATTTCGGAGGCGATCCTATGCAGCATTAGGTCCGCGTCGAGCTGGCGAGAGGGTTCGTGGGTGGCGATCCTTCTTGGAGCGAATAGGTGGGATGAAGCTATGCGGCGTAGGAGATGCCAGTATACGCCGTTGGGAGCGAAGCCCATGGCGTGGTGGAAAATGAGCTCACGGAGTGACATTCCTACCCTCTAGTATTATTTGATCATGTTCATGTTGGATAATAATCAAGCATTTAGTTGTTAATAGGGAGCATAATATTTATAAAACACTTGTTTGGTTGGATTATTGATTACAGGGATACATCAGCTGATTTATTCTAGATTTAAGTACCTTTTGGTATCTTGTTATCCTTGTCTCATTTCCATGGCGCACCCCTAACTTTATATACATGGAACTCTGTATATTCCTTCATTTTGATGTACACACAATCCCTTTCTGTTACATTCATGATTTTATTCTAATTTGTTTACTATGTCAACTGAACTCGCTATTTTGTTCAAATTTGTCTAAGCTTTTGACAATCAATTTCATAATTTTATTATAGTTTGGTATTTTCTAGGAAAGCTTGCATGGAGTACCATTCATTTGTTTAAAAAATTCAATTTCTAGTGTATATTTAGTATTTATTGTTTTGGTTATGGAATTGGCTAACTAGGTTTGGTGAATATTTGTCTTCCATTTTTTTAAAGTTGTATTAGGCAAAAAACAAAATTTATTAGTATAACCGTTGTTAATCATCAGTTGAAATTGTCTTGCAATGCCATAACTTGCAACTTGTATCATTAAATAAAGTAGAAGTGAGGCCCTCTTTCCTATTATAAATTCTATAAGTCAATCACTTAGTTAAGTTGGTTGTTGAGAACCCATCATTCTTTTCACTGTATAAAGTATGGTTCTTGAATTGTGTTCCTGGTGAGTAATGTGATGTCATTGTGCTTTTATGAAAGCTGTAAGATTTTTAAATTGAAAGTGTATTACAATTTCTACTTCTTTGTTCTGCGTTGCCAATTTGTGTTTTTCTTAAAAGTATTGCTACTACCTTATATTTTTTAGTTAAAATATATTGTGCATTCCTGTTCAAAGGTCGAGTATACATTTTACATATCCATATGTTTAGCATTCATGAAGGTTGAAACATTTTTGCCAACGTCTGTATGTTTTGATTGTAGCTGTTATAAGTCGCATTCTACGCTAGTTGAGTGACTAACCTTTTTGCAAAAACCATACTTATGATATGGGCCACAACAAAATTCTTTGGTATTATTGATGCTTGACTTGTGGGCTCTCAAATCAACTATGCAAGTAGTTGAGCGATCAACATAATTAACCAAAAAAAAACTACTATTTGTTGAAGAATCAATAGATGCTTAATGATAAATGGTTTTTCCAAATTTTATTCAAGTGACGTTTGACGTGGAAGTCACAAACAAAGGTGCACTAGCTCTTTATGGAAGATTAGGATTTATAAGAGGCAAGAGGCTATACAGGTGCATACCTGAAATCGATATCAAATTTCAACAACTCCTTTAAATAAAGAATCAAACCTTCCATAGGCAGCGGATCCTTTGGAAACACATTCTATATGACATCTTGAAATTTGTCTAGTTTTCTTCCAGATCCAGTGGAATATTGTGAGCTTGATCCATTGACCTCTATTTACAATATTTGCAAGAGCATCGCAAATTATTGATCTTGGAAAACACAAATAAGCATTATTTAATTCTGGCTCCAAATCCAACGTCCCTAAACTTTTCAAATTAACTGTACTTTGAAACTTAAAGCATAATTAGTTTCAGTTTTGTGCGTATGCCACACATTTATCATATAATATGATTTATAGTCCCCTCTCTTTTCGAGCAAGTTCTGGTAACATTTTATAGTCCATGTGAACTTTCATATAGTCATAAACTAAGTGTTAAACTGGCAAACAACGATGGCTTGAAAATCATTTCACTAAAGTATTATTCAGAAACACACAGAGTTATGTACACTTGTTTTTACAATTTCATGCTCAGGTAACACTTCTATTTTTTTGTTCACATCATTGAATCCCAGTATTCCGTCCGAGCATAATGAAACAAAGTATGATACTACTTATGAAGACTGTTGATGCAGTGTCATCATGAACTTTAGTGCTGATCAAATGTGGAAGTCTCTCGTCAACCTCAGGTTTGTATTATAGTATAAACTTAGCGCTGATCAAATTATCTAAGCTGATCAACATAGAAATTTGATCGAATATTATTTTCGTAATATATTTGTTTGTATTTTGATCAGTATGCGTGTACGTGCGCATAGTTAGGTGGCCAGATTGTCTTTCCATGTTCTTTTATGCTAATTCATTGTCATAAGGGATACCATCTTACCTTAAAATTGATAATTCAATTTGATATTACATCACACATTAAACTATATACATAGGTCGAGATTAGGTGAAACCGATAAGGTTCTTTCTGTTCAGTTTTTAATTTTTGATCTGATACATGTGTAGTAAGCACAAAAATAAAGTCGAAATAGATAATCTACGATTAGATTATATACAGGTGCAACATAATTTGCAAATGCATACTTAAACATATAAGATAACCAGAGTTTTCATAAAAAATTGAAGTTCCCTTTAACAATTCAGGTTTTAGGATTAGTTTTACTAATGCCATGCTTCTCTGATGATGAATGAACGGTGTCTGATTGATAGGGGCAGATGAATAACTGTAGCTATTAGAAGTCATTGGTCATACAATGAAAGTACACTCTTATATACCATTGGAGCTGCAATTTGATTAAAGGTATGTAGTTGAATAGACGTGTAGAATTAGTCCAATGGCCCATCAACCTCTAATTGTTTGTTCAGCTCTATTTTCTCCTTTTTATATTTATATTTCTTTATTGATTTCATGCATGCACGTATAGCATATATTGCTCTATTAATGTGAATATCTTTTCTTATGGTATGTGCATTTAAAGATGCACTAATTATTTTGATTGTTTTGTTGTTCCTTCACTGTCAAATTAATTCTTTTTATACTTGTCACATATTATGTTTAACAATTTATCTTTGACCATCTTGATAGATTGCTCCATGTGATCTGTATTAGGAATTTTCAGCCTACTAAATTATGTAATGGTAATCAATCATAATGTTAGTCTTCATTAATTCGGGTTTTTAGATGGGTTTAGTACCTAGGAAACAATAATCATTGGCCATAATTATTAATCAACTATGTAAAATATGTTATTAATCTGACTAATCTGGTTGAATAAGCTGACTAGTCATGTAATGACCCGGATACTTACGGGTTAATTTTCGAATATTTAATATTTAATTTAAATATCGGTTTGGTAATATAAGTGAATTTTTATATTAAGTTATCAGTTTAGTAACCAATTTCGATTTAATATCGAATATATTAAACCATCGTAATACGAAAAATAAGTCAGTTCGAGATTTACAACTGAATTAAATACAGTTCAGACTTCTGTTTGAATTCGAATAATAATATTAATTTATTATCGCAGGATTTATTGTTTTAAAATTTGATTTATATCAATTTAAAAAAATATCTTCCACAGACGATCGAATTGAACTTCGTGACCTATCCCAGTGTGTCCGGAACAGGGGTATTACCCTAAGATTGATAGTTGTTGGGTTCAGAAAGGAGTTCGGCATCATTGGTATTTTAATTAAAGGATATCGATTTAATTAAAATAAAATTAAAATAAATTATGGTGTTATGTGGACCAAAACCAAACTACGGTGGCTCCTCCCTCTCCACAAAAACAAAACAACGATGGGTTCTTTATCTCCACGAACCAAAGCAGAATGGTGGCCTTCTCCCCTTTTCTAAATATCGCACCTACCTCTTCTTTAATTTCTTTCTTCTATAAATAGGGATCAAAGCCGTGCTTCTGAAATCGAGATACATCCCCTTTTTCTTTCCAATCTCTTTTCTAAAAACAACCAGATTCGAAATCGGGTGCCTCCTCTCGAAACCATTCGAATCATCCTCGTATAAAACCATCGCGATCAAACTGATTGGCAACAACGACTATTAGGGTTAGTAGGTGATTAAGGGTTCCGATTTTGGGATTTGTTCGATGGCAAGCTGAATAGTCGGAAATTGATTTGAGGGTGGCACGGAGTTCTGACAGACATGCTCACTTGGTGGCAGCGAAAGTGGAGGGTTCGAGCATCTGTGGCAGAAGGCGCGATGGTAGGGACTGTCGCGGTCAAATGGAGGTGGGTTTGAGCAAGTCAAAGTCACGATTTAAGGGGGGTCAGACCTAGAAGGATCGATAGTGATTGGAGAGAGGTCAGGACGGAGCCGTTGATGATCTTCTGGTAGCCTGAGGAGACATTGACGTGGATGAATTTTCAAGAGAAGTTGGGTTGATCTTTTTTGACCTGGTTTCAAAACATACGAGGCAAAGGAGGGATTAGGCTAAATATACACGTGGTTATTAAGGTAACAACAGCAATTAAGATTTTTAATAAGGTTTAAATTATTTATAACTATTTGAAATCTTATAAAAATCAATTTCTTATTCACACGGAATCAGATTTAAAAGCGGTCAGTTGTGTTGCAATCCCAGAACTATCCGCAATTTTGGAATTGGATTGAACTAGATGGGAGTCGATGAATCAGCTTTGGGATTTTTATTTAAATCGAATTTCGTTCGATTTAAGTTAAAATTGTTGCGAATAGCAATTGAAATCATCGGTGAGTCAACCTCACTCACCACTTATTTAGAAATTATTTTTATATAGTTAAAAATAATTGTTATGCTTGTTTGAATGCTGTCTGATTGTTTTAAAATATATATAGTTATTTAGGATTGGTTGACTATTATATATATATATATATATATATATATATATATAGGGTTGATGATTGGTTGGATTCCCGCAGTCTCATTAGCGGATGCCCGCGGTACCATAGCGGATGATTACCATATACGCCCCACGCTATGATTAGTGGATGACCTTCATACCGCGATCTCCTGCCTCGAAGCAGGATGGGTATTATTTATGTGCTAACATCTATGGATGCAGGAAAACAGGTTGGAGGAATCCAACTGGATTCCTCAAAAATATATTATCTGTTTGTTGTTTGTTTGATTTCATATATATTCATATATGATGTGTTGAAAATCAAATGATTGAAAATTGGTTGGTTTGATTGTTTAAAATATCCCTAGAGCTTTAATATTGATTCATAAAAATATCGGAAAGGGTATTTGATATTTAAAAAGGAAATTCTATTTTTATAAATAGAATTTGAATTTTAAATAAAACAATAGAAAATATTGACTTGTTTTAAGGTATATAAAACAAATATGAATTTATAAACGTTGTTTATAAATAGAAAGATGGGACTTGAATTGAATTTATAAACGTTGTTTATAAATGGAAGATAGGATTTGAATCGAATTTATAAACGTTGTTTATAAATGAAAGGTGGGTTTTAAATCGAATTTATGAATGTTGTTTATAAATGAAAATATGGGATTTGAATTGAATTTATAAACGTTGTTTATAAATGGAAAGGTGGGATTTGAATTGAAGTTATAAACGTTGTTTATAAAAAAATGCAGAGAATTCAAATGGACTTTGAATATAAGGAATTGAAATAGAATTTGAATATAGAAATTCAAATGGACTTTAAACTATAGATTTGAATATAGAAATTCAAATGGACTTTAAACGATTTGAATATAGGATTTAAATGGAATTTAAACAATAGAATTTGAATAGATTTGAATAATAGAATTCAAATGGAGTTTAACTATAGAATTTGAATATAGAATTCAAATGAAGTTTAAATATAAGGATGCAAATAGAATTCAAATGAAGTTTAAATAAAAAGAATTCAAATAGAATTGATTTGGAATTTGAATAAGAAGTCGATAAGGGAACGAGAGTATGAGTATAATTAGAATTTGTTAATATGCAGTTAAAATATATTTGAACATGTCATGTTCAAATATGATGGTGAAATAGACTGAAAAGTTAAGTAACAGATTTAATTAACAAATTGAGTTAAAACGATTGGTATAGTTAAAATAGATTGGACAGGTATAGACATACAGGAGACAGGTATGGAATAAAGTATAGAAGTGAAATAAATAGAATGCCCGACAAAAAGGTACGTATTTAATTCATATATAAGATTTTATGGGCCGTATCGGCAAGCCGCTTGGCTTTTTTCTTTTTCTTTTTGAGATGAGAAGGACCGGGAAAGCTATTTGAAATTTCCCGATGCTCCCGGTACAAAGGTGGTTATGGCTAATTTTTCCGGGAATTTAAGGAGATAGAATATTTTTAAGATAATTTGAAAGTTAGAAATTAACATATCAAAATATATAGAAGTCGATAAGAAAACGAACTTAGAAATAGAATAGTATAATCAAAAAGGAAGTATAAGAATAAAATCTAGTAAGAATAGAAAGAAAAAGTGTATACGTGTCTAAATGTAAAGAAGTAGTTGTATGTTATTGATTGTTCGAGTAAGTAGTCATATCTGTTTTGACGTTATAAATGTTATTCAGTCAAGGTCTGAGAGGTAGTTATACCCCGACTTGATTGATTTCATTATTAACAAATGAATAGTAAGATTTCAGGCTCGAAGATCAATGTTGAATAAGATTCAGTTGAATGTAGTATTTGGGTTGTCGTAACGATGTTTTACACAACATCCGTTTTAACCCAAATGAAATGTAAGCTTGGAAATAGATGTTAAATATTTCCTAAGTATAGGAATAAAACGAGATTGGAAATGTTTTCCAAAGAACGTAAAAGGGCAATATGGTTATTGAAATATTTGATTAACAAATATTGATAAAGAAATAGAAAAGAGATTTAATTAATGGAATATTAATTAAAGGTTCAGTGATTGTTGGATGTTTGGATGAACACTTGTTTTATTCGATAGTTAAATCATCGACTATCGAAACACTTGTTTTTATTCGATAGTTAAATCACAGACTATCGAAGTTTTGACCATCGTTGTCAATATGGAGAGACCGGTTGGATTATTATCCGAAGAACCACTCCATATCGGCAGTAGAGTGCGAATCAGATTATATAAAGATAATCGAAGACGGAGTAGAGTGCAAGGACTTTTTCTATAAATAGAAATAGTGCCTTCAGTTCATCCTGTTCCTGGGTGACGTGTATGGATGAATGTCTGATAGAGTATTTCCAGAAAGGTCACGTACATTGATTTCTCCAACCGTACCAAGAGTGGAGGCGGAGAAGGAATCTTCTTTTAGCTAACACGTAATGTACTGTTGAGGACGTCAATCGGTGATTTGATGGATTTGACGATGTGACATTCGAAATGAATCTGGTGTGATGATAAAGCGTAGCTTCTAGCCTCATCAACCGGTAAATGACAGAAATCGGGCAAGCAGCATGGCTATGTAGGTCGCACCTATTAGGGTGTATAATCACCTGATCTAGAGTTTCATTTACTTCTAAAAATCTATTGTCGTCCCATTCGGGAAACGGTTGCTGATCCCAACCGTTGGTGATATACATTCGATACACTCAAGCGAAATGAGTGGTCGGTCATGTGTGGCTGAGTTGCAAGATGTTCTTGTTGAACTCGGTGTATTCTCCTCTAGAGATATACCAGCGGAAGGTGGTCCCATACCTTTTCATAGTTGGAAATCCAATACCAAATACGTGCTTGCGGTTTTGATTGTATATATATGTGGAACGTGAGATGCAAGCGTTTCCACTAGATTGTTATTTACTTGATTTAGACATTATTATAATATCAAAAGAGTTTTGGTATAAAGATAAGTCAAGTGTTTGGATTCTCATAAGGGAAAAACCCGTTCCGTGTTATGCGGCGTGGTCTTATGAGATATCATTTAGTTTTCTGAAATTGTTTTAAACTGTTTACTCATACCAGTCCCATGACTGACCCGGAGTTTATTTGTTTTGTTCTACCTAAACTCTTGGGTGCTTAAATTTGTACGGGCAGTCAAGTAGTTCAGGATTTTTCAGATATATCTAAAGGAGCTTGGAGCAGGAGGCTTCAGCGTTATCCAGTTATAGTTGTTCCGTTATGTTGTAAGTGTTGTACTCTGATAAGTGTATGATATACAGTTAAGATTTTGTATTTCAAAGATGTGATATATTATATTTTGTTCCGCTGCGATGTGAGATTCTGTGTTGTTATTTCTGTTCTTCTTCTACCTCTTTCTTCTAAAAAAAAATGTTTAGTATTTTCGTGATATTTGGGTTGGACGTATGATGTATATAGTCAACTCCGATGTTATGGAAATCTGGGTCATTACACTTGGTATCAGAGCTTAGGTTGAGCGAATACCTAGGCTTGTTGGAATGTGCTCATTAGAGATAGGATCAGTAGTATCCTAGAATGAGTTGAGCGTATATATATACGAGAGAGCGTATTTGTTATTTGATATAAAAACTGTTTTATATTGTGTTGACTAGTCTGTTGAGTGAATTATAAATTTTGGTCGAATCGTGGGACGCCACGAAGTTGATAGGAATTTATAAACACTTGAACAGAAGATTGGACACGATATTGTTTTTAAATAGTTAAGTTGATTGTTAGGATTATAATCGAATTAGATTATAAAATAGAAATAGTTATATATATAACCAATGAAATTTGTATATGAAATCAAATACAAATGAGATAAATTGAAATTGAATTCCAACCAGAATTCAGAATTTTAAATCCTGGGAGTTTGGAAAATATTTTTCTAAATGGATTTTGAAAAATAAATAAAAATAAAGCACTGAACTCATTCAGTAGCTGGAAAATAATTCTGATGATGGTCGCAACATCATCAGTGTTCATTTTCGAGTTTCTAAGTGACGAATTGCTGCCTTAGAAAAGTTTTGATGGAAATTTGTTTGAAAAGAAACAAGTTGTTTGAAAATTCAAATGTTTTGAATTTGAGATAGATATAAATATATGTATATATTTATATGACTTCAAAGGAATTTTGAAATGTGAAATGGGAATATAGATTTCAAATAGAAGTAAATTAAAGGAATTTGAATATATATATAATTCAAATAGAAGTGAAATAGAATTTGAATTCAAAGGAATTCAAATGAGTTTGAATAAAGAAAATTCAAATAGAAATTGTATAAGAAAAATTGAAATGGAATTTGAATTCAAAGGAATTCAAATGGATTTGAATAAAGAAAAGTCAAGGAGAGATTTGAATATTAGAATTCAAATGGAATTTGGTTAAATAGAATTTCAAAGAGAATATAAAGTGGAGGATGAATATTAGAATTCAAAGAAAATAAAAGGAGTTAAAATAGAATTTAAATTCAAAGGATATCAAATAGAAATTGAACAAGGAATTTAAATAGAAATTGAATAAAGGGTTTCAAATGGAATTTGAAGAAGGGATTTGAAATGGGTTTTTGAATGAAGGACTTCAAATAGAAATTGAAAATAAGAAATTCAAATAGGATTTGAAGATAAGGAATAGAAATAGAAATTTGAATAGAAGAAATTCAAATAGAAATTTAAATATAAGGATGAAATAGAATTCAAATGAAGTTTAAATAAAAAGAATTCAAATAGAATTGATTTGGAATTTGAATAAGAAGTCGATAAGGGAACGAGAGTATGAGTATAATTAGAATTTGTTAATATGCAGTTAAAATATATTTGAACATTGATTCAAATGAGTTGGAATAAAGAAATTCAAATGGAATTTGAATATTGTAAATATATAGAATTTCAAATAGTAGGGAAATAGATCGGGAATATTATGTTGAAATGGAAAAATGGATTGGATATATATTAAAAATATATCAGAATGAAGTTGAATTTATTATAAACGAAGTTAAAACGTTATTTATAAACATAATTAAAACGATCTCGCTATAGCGCGGCAGTTCGTAAATTGGCGATTCGAACTTCAATTTAGTATACAGAACTCAATTGAAGTCGGAATTCTTTGAAACAAGAATCGTCGGGACCGGTTGAACAATTGTTTTCGAATGAAAGAGAAAAATCTGGATTTCGTCGTATAGATTTTGAGTTATGTCAAAATCAAATTTTTAGAAAAGCAGCGCCAGAAACCATTAAAAACCACAATGGTTTATATATATAAGTAAAAGGATTTTTAAAGTAAATAAAATCCGAATGGCCATGAGGAAAATATAGACTTGAGTTATAAAATAAATATGAACTCCAGTGAAGTAAGTGAAATGATTTTTAAAATAAAAATCATATTTCAAATGGTTAAATAGAATTAACTAAATTGGAAAATAATTAGTTAAAGGAAATTTGAGTCGAAATTGGGTTTTTGGATAAGTGGAAGAGATTGAGAATTTATATTCGAAATCGAATATATAACTCAAGTTGAAATATAATTAGATTAGTTTATAATTAAGTTGACATATATTTGAACAAGTCATATTCAAATAAAAAGGGTGAAATAGGCAAAACGGTTAATTAGCAACTAGTTAATGGGAATTTGAATGATTGAAATTAAATTTAACTTAAGTAAGTTTAATGGATCGAAATGAATAAATTGAGTAAAATCAATGTGAACGAAATATTAATTGGGTATGAATAAAGGATAAAACCAAAAGAGTTAAAAAGGAAAAATATTTGTAACACAAATACAAAGGAAGTTATGTGCAAACAAATAGAAGGAGAAATATTTGTAAAAACATTTACCAATAGAATTTAGAAGGGAATATTTGTAAAACATTTACAAATAGATTTAATGGAAATATTTATTTATAGAAAATAGATAGAATGTTATAAATGAGATATTTATTTGTTAAATACATAGAATTTAATCAAAGGAATATTTAGAAGATGAATAGAAAATGGAAATCTGTTTTTAACAGATAAATAGAAAAGATTAATTTATAAATAACAGTATAAATTAAATCAAGTATTTATCATTCGATAAATGGAATATATTAGTCTGAACTTATGTAGAGAAGAGATATTGGTTTTTAGCACCGATAGCTTTAATTAGAAGGGGTACACAACACTTGTATAAGTGAAGTAACGCTATTAAAGAGAACATTTATAAAGTGAAGAACCATTACTAAAAGTAAATCTTTATAAATGAATAAACGTTATCCAATAAGAGTTATTCGAATAGGAGAAGTCGATTAGAGTTAGAATAAATTGATTAGAGTAAGAATTAACCAGATAGAGTTAATCAGTTAGGGTTAATCCGTAGAGTTAATTGAATATTAGTTATTCAATTAGATTTTGTCAAATATTTGTTATTCAAAATTAAGAGTAACCAGATAGAGTTAATTGAACATAGTTAATCGGATTAGGATTTAATTGAATGTTAGTTATTCAATTAAAGTGGATCGAATATAGTTATTGAGATAGAGTTAGTCAAACATAGTTACTCAGGATAAGTTGCCATTTCGTACGACTGCTAGCGTAATTCGCAGGGCTGCAGATAGCCTAGGGTGGTCGGATGTTTCCTGGGGGAATCAGGCGTAACCATTGTGATCGCTGCGATCTAGCGTCAAGCGAATGGAGTTAAATCAAATAGGAGTTATTCGAATAAAGTTAAAAGGAGTTAATCGAGTATTGGTTATTCAGATAGAATTAAAGGAGTTATCGAATATTGGTTATTCGAAGGAGTTATCGATTTTTAGTAAATCAATGGAGTTATCGGTTATTAGTAAATCAAAGGAGTTATCGATTATTTGTTAATCGAAAAGAGTTATCGATTAGTTTAATCGAAGTGAGTTATAGAATATTGGTTATTCGAAGGAGTTATCGAATTTAGTTATTCGATGGAGTTAATCGAAAAGAGTTAAATCCAATAGAGTTAATTGATAAGAGTAAATTGAATAGAGTAAATCGAATATAGTTTATTCGAAGAAAGTTTTTCGAATCTAGTTATTCGAAAGAGAGATTATCGAATATAGTTATTTGAAGGGAGGAGTTATCGAATATGGATTTATTCGAAAGAGAGTTACGTATGGAAGTTTGAAATGTTGAGTATCAACATCAATAAGTTTTGGAAAAGTTAATGGGTTTGTAGCACTTTTTCTACCTTAGCAATTTCGAGGACGAAATTATTTTAAGTGGGGAAGATTGTAATGACCCGGATACTTACGGGTTAATTTTCGAATATTTAATATTTAATTTAAATATCGGTTTGGTAATATAAGTGAATTTTATATTAAGTCATCAGTTTAGTAACCAATTTCGATTTAATATCGAATATATTAAACCATCGTAATACGAAAAATAAGTCAGTTCGAGATTTACAACTGAATTAAATACAGTTCAGACTTCTGTTTGAATTCGAATAATAATATTAATTTATTATCGCAGGATTTATTGTTTTAAAATTTGATTTATATCAATTTAAAAAAATATCTTCCATAGACGATCGAATTGAACTTCGTGACCTATCCCAGTGTGTCCGGAACAGGGGTATTACCCTAAGATTGATAGTTGTTGGGTTCAGAAAGGAGTTCGGCATCATTGGTATTTTAATTAAAGGATATCGATTTAATTAAAATAAAATTAAAATAAATTATGGTGTTATGTGGACCAAAACCAAACTACGGTGGCTCCTCCCTCTCCACAAAAACAAAACAACGATGGGTTCTTTATCTCCACGAACCAAAGCAGAATGGTGGCCTTCTCCCCTCTTCTAAATATCGCACCTACCTCTTCTTTAATTTCTTTCTTCTATAAATAGGGATCAAAGCCGTGCTTCTGAAATTGAGAGCCATCCCCTTTTTCTTTCCAATCTCTTTTCTAAAAACAACCAGATTCGAAATCGGGCGCCTCCTCTCGAAACCATTCGAATCATCCTCGTATAAAACCATCGCGATCAAACTGATTGGCAACAACGACTATTAGGGTTAGCAGGTGATTAAGGGTTCCGATTTTGGGATTCGTTCGATGGCAAGCTGAATAGTCGGAAATTGATTTGAGGGTGGCACGGAGTTCTGACAGACATGCTCACTTGGTGGCAGCGAAAGTGGAGGGTTCGAGCATCTGTGGCAGAAGGCGCGATGGTAGGGACTGTCGCGGTCAAATGGAGGTGGGTTTGAGCAAGTCAAAGTCACGATTTAAGGGGGGTCAGACCTGGAAGGATCGATAGTGATTGGAGAGAGGTCAGGACGGAGCCGTTGATGATCTTCTGGTAGCCTGAGGAGACATTGACGTGGATGAATTTTCAAGAGAAATTGGGTTGATCTTTTTTGACCTGGTTTCAAAACATACGAGGCAAAGGAGGGATTAGGCTAAATATACACGTGGTTATTAAGGTAACAACAACAATTAAGATTTTTAATAAGGTTTAAATTATTTATAACTATTTGAAATCTTATAAAATCAATTTCTTATTCACACGGAATCAGATTTAAAAGCGGCCAGTTGTGTTGCAATCCCAGAGCTATCCGCAATTTTGGAATTGGATTGAACTAGATGGGAGTCGATGAATCAGCTTTGGGATTTTTATTTAAATCGAATTTCGTTCGATTTAAGTTAAAATTGTTGCGAATAGCAATTGAAATCATCGGTGAGTAAACCTCACTCACCACTTATTTAGAAATTATTTTTATATAGTTAAAAATAATTGTTATGCTTGTTTGAATGCTGTCTGATTGTTTTAAAATATATATAGTTATTTAGGATTGGTTGACTATTATATATATATATATATATATATATATATATATTGGGTTGATGATTGGTTGGATTCCCGCAGTCTCATTAGCGGATGCCCGCGGTACCATAGCGGATGATTACCCTATACGCCCCACGCTATGATTAGTGGATGACCTTCATACCGCGATCTCCTGCCTCGAAGCAGGATGGGTATTATTTATGTGCTAACGTCTGTGGATGCAGGAAAACAGGTTGGAGGAATCCAACTGGATTCCTCAAAAATATATTATATGTTTGTTGTTTGTTTGATTTCATATATATTCATATATGATGTGTTAAAAATCAAATGATTGAAAATTGGTTGGTTTGATTGTTTAAAATATCCCTAGAGCTTGAATATTGATTCATAAAAATATCGGAAAGGGTATTTGATATTTAAAAAGGAAATTCTTTTTTTATAAATAGAATTTGAATTTTAAATAAATCTATAGAAAATATTGACTTGTTTGAAGGTATATAAAACAAATATGAATTTATAAACGTTGTTTATAAATAGAAAGATGGGATTTGAATTGAATTTATAAACGTTGTTTATAAATGGAAGATAGGATTTGAATCGAATTTATAAACGTTGTTTATAAATGAAAGGTGGGTTTTGAATCGAATTTATGAATGTTGTTTATAAATGAAAATATGGGATTTGAATTGAATTTATAAACGTTGTTTATAAATGGAAAGGTGGGATTTGAATTGAAGTTATAAACGTTGTTTATAAAAAAATGCAGAGAATTCAAATGGACTTTGAATATAAGGAATTGAAATAGAATTTGAATATAGAAATTCAAATGGACTTTAAACTATAGATTTGAATATAGAAATTCAAATGGACTTTAAACGATTTGAATACAGGATTTAAATGGAATTTAAACAATAGAATTTGAATAGATTTGAATAATAGAATTCAAATGGAGTTTAACTATAGAATTTGAATATAGAATTCAAATGAAGTTTAAATATAAGGATGCAAATAGAATTCAAATGAAGTTTAAATAAAAAGAATTCAAATAGAATTGATTTGGAATTTGAATAAGAAGTCGATAAGGGAACGAGAGTATGAGTATAATTAGAATTTGTTAATATGCAGTTAAAATATATTTGAACATGTCATTTTCAAATATGATGGTGAAATAGACTGAAAAGTTAAGTAACATATTTAATTAACAAATTGAGTTAAAACGATTGGTATAGTTAAAATAGATTGGACAGGTATAGACATACAGGAGACAGGTATGGAATAAAGTATAGAAGTGAAATAAATAGAATGCCCGACAAAAAGGTACGTATTTAATTCATATATAAGATTTTATGGGCCGTATCGGCAAGCCGCTTGGCTTTTTTCTTTTTCTTTTTGAGATGAGAAGGACCGGGAAAGCTATTTGAAATTTCCCGATGCTCCCGGTACAAAGGTGGTTATGGCGAATTTTTCCGGGAATTTAAGGAGATAGAATATTTTTAAGATAATTTGAAAGTTAGAAATTAACATATCAAAATATATAGAAGTCGATAAGAAAACGAACTTAGAAATAGAATAGTATAATCAAAAAGGAAGTATAAGAATAAAATCTAGTAAGAATAGAAAGAAAAAGTGTATACGTGTTTAAATGTAAAGAAGTAGTTGTATGTTATTGATTGTTCGAGTAAGTAGTCATATCTGTTTTGACGTTATAAATGTTAATCAGTCAAGGTCTGAGAGGTAGTTATACCCCAACTTGATTGATTTCATTATTAACAAATGAATAGTAAGATTTCAGGCTCGAAGATCAATGTTGAATAAGATTCAGTTGAATGTAGTATTTGGGTTGTCGTAATGATGTTTTACACAACATCCTTTTTAACCCAAATGAAATGTAAGCTTGGAAATAGATGTTAAATATTTCCTAAGTATAGGAATAAAACGAGATTGGAAATGTTTTCCAAAGAACGTAAATGGGCAATATGGTTATTGAAATATTTGATTAACAAATATTGATAAAGAAATAGAAAAGAGATTTAATTAATGGAATATTAATTAAAGGTTCAGTGATTGTTGGATGTTTGGATGAACACTTGTTTTATTCGATAGTTAAATCATCGACTATTGAAACACTTGTTTTTATTCGATAGTTAAATCACTGACTATCGAAGTTTTGACCATCGTTGTCAATATGGAGAGACCGGTTGGATTATTATCCGAAGAACCACTCCATATCGGCAGTAGCGTGCGAATCAGATTATATAAAGATAATCGAAGACGGAGTAGAGTGCAAGGACTTTTTCTATAAATAGAAATAGTGCCTTCAGTTCATCCTGTTCCTGGGTGACGTGTATGGATGAATGTCTGACAGAGTATTTCCAGAAAGGTCACGTACATTGATTTCTCCAACCGTACCAAGAGTGGAGGCGGAGAAGGAAACTTCTTTTAGCTAACACGTAATGTACTGTTGAGGACGTCAATCGGTGATTTGATGGATTTGACGATGTGACATTCGAAGTGAATCTGGTGTGATGATAAAGCATAGCTTCTAGCCTCATCAACCGGTAAATGACAGAAATCGGGCAAGCAGCATGGCTATGTAGGTCGCACCTATTAGGGTGTATAATCACCTGATCTAGAGTTTCATTTACTTCTAAAAATCTATTGTCGATGCTGTCCCATTCGGGAAACGGTTGTTGATCCCAACCGTTGGTGATATACATTCGATACACTCAAGCGAAATGAGTGGTCGGTCATGTGTGGCTGAGTTGCAAGATATTCTTGTTGAACTCGGTGTATTCTCCTCTAGAGATATACCAGCGGAAGGTGGTCCCATACCTTGTCATAGTTGGAAATCCATTACCAAATACGTGCTTGCGGTTTTGATTGTATATATATGTGGAACGTGAGATGCAAGCGTTTCCACTAGATTGTTATTTACTTGATTTAGACATTATTATAATATCAAAAGAGTTTTGATATAAAGATAAGTCAAGTGTTTGGATTCTCATAAGGGAAAAACCCGTTCCGTGTTATGCGGCGTGGTCTTATGAGATATCATTTAGTTTTCTGAAATTGTTTTAAACTGTTTACTCATACCAGTCCCATGACTGACCCGGAGTTTATTTGTTTTGTTCTACCTAAACTCTTGGGTGCCTAAATTTGTACGGGCAGTCAAGTAGTTCAGGATTTTTCAGATATATCTAAAGGAGCTTGGAGCAGGAGGCTTCAGCGTTATCCAGTTATAGTTGTTCCGTTATGTTGTAAGTGTTGTACTCTGATAAGTGTATGATATACAGTTAAGATTTTGTATTTGAAAGATGTGATATATTATATTTTGTTCCGCTGCGATGTGAGATTCTGTGTTGTTATTTCTGTTCTTCTTCTACCTCTTTCTTCTAAAAAAAAAATGTTTCGTATTTTCGTGATATTTGGGTTGGACGTATGATGTATATAGTCAACTCCGATGTTATGGAAATCTGGGTCATTACAAGTCATTGGTTGTTTTGTCAGATTTAGAAATAATCTACAAGATCAGTATTATTTGGGAACAAATAAACACATCCATAAAGGATTGAAACATGTGTTATATGTAGTTATTAATGCTGATCTTGTTATGCTTCAATAATCACATATCTCAAAGGGTCAAATGCTTTTTCATTTGACAAATTTATAAATCTATTGTGGGATGACCTGAATCGGCTGTATTATTACGTTTCTGTGAAGTGTAACAGGTTACATGCTAGCTCACTTACTGTTGATAAATGGAAAATCTTCATGAGAGATGGAAACTGTTGTAAAATATCTAGTATCTCTGCGTCAACATGCCTCATGTCTTGTGGAGTTTTGGTTTTTAACTAATTCAAAATAGTATACTTAACAAGATAAAGAAAGAAGAATTTAGAGTGGAAATTTATGAATACATAAAAAGCTATAATATTAGATTCAACATAAGCATTTCCTCATATTATGCATATGTTTCCACCTGCTAATAATTCAATTTACAGAGTATCCATGCGTTGCATCAAGAAGAAATTGAATTTTCTCCAGAATATTTTTCTTTGCAAGAAATTGAATTTTGTAGATGATCAGTTAAAGGGTGGAGGGTTATCTTGATACTGCTGCAGTCGAATCAAGAAGAAATTCAAAATGGGAAGGATTCTGTTGATGGTGGCATATACTGGGAATCCTAAGTTAGTATATAGAGTGGCTGCATCAATAGTTGAAGGGGTGTTTGGTTTTTTGATGGGTGAAGCATTAGTAAGGCTATGTGTAATGGTGGCAGTGGGCAAGAGGTGCTTTTTTACTTGGAGATGTGTGTCATTCCTATTTAAGTTGCATACGGATTTTGGGAAATGACTAATTGTGTCAAGTTTCAAGAAAACAGTCATTGTTAACACTGGAGGAAAGTAGCTCTGTTAACATGGAATATATAAATACTCCCAAACCTTGCTAAATTCTAGTTATAACGTATCCTATTCTTTTCAGGGTATGAAAATCGTACAAGATCCTGATGAGTTTGTTGAATCTCTTTGGGGAGAAAAAAAAGAGGCTGCTGCACCTTTTGGCATAGATACTATCTTATTAGAGAAATATATAATGAAGCCCAGACATGCAGAAGTCTAGGTAAGCCTCCTTAATCTATGGTAACTATTTGCACTTATGTCAACTTTTACAAGTAAATCATCATTAGCTATCAATTAAAGGAATGCCATCCTACTTGATTTGGCTATCATTCTTTCCTCATGTGAACAAATTCAACAACTCTCATTTTACGAGTACATTTGCATGTGTGTTTAGAAGCTTGCAAAATTTTAGCTATGCACTACTGTTTACACAAATCAACCATGTTTAGAATGCGGCCTCTAACTTGAATTGTTACACATCCAGTTCTGTATTGAACTCGAATTCACAAATGTCGTTACATGAAAACATGTCATTTTTTTTGTAGACAATGACGTGCATTTTTTTCTCGATGAATTATCACAGCTGATAGCTCATAGTTGATGTTTGTGCACAAGGTGTTTGGGGACAAACATGGAAACGTGATACATTTAAATGAGAGAGATTGTAGCTTGCAAAGATGAAACCTGTAACTCCCCGCCTCCGCCAGGGTCACTCGCAAAGGAATGCACTAGCTTTAGAGGGGCATTATTGGTAAACATGCACAGAAATATCACAAGACAGAACATATAAAATAGCGGAAGTAAAATCAAACTTTCATAACATGAATAAATAAGGTCTAAAGCCCTTTACATCAGAGTACATCAAAACCTGTCTTGCAATAGTAAAGCATAAAGACATTTTCATAAATTATTCCCCAAGTAAAACAGTAAAGTAGCCATAGCCAAGAAAATTCCAAGCCATCCATGATGACCTTCAAGCAGAAGAAGTCCGAACTAAACAACAGTATTTCCTCCCTGTAACCTGGGGGGGGAACGGAAGACAAGAAGCGAAACAAAACGAGTCAGTCAAAAAGACTGAGTAAGCCCTATCTACTATCAGCATAAAAACTAGTAAAGTTAACTGGCATGAGAAACTGAGATGAACATAAGCATGATGACAAGATAGATAAGCTAAATCAAAATAACAGGATGAACTACTGAACTCAGATAAACTAAGGTGTCATGATAAATTACGATGTCAAGATAAAACAAGATATCCCTTCGTCAGGTTCCTATCAAGTATAATATCCCCAAGATATCTATCACGTATAACATCCCATGGTATCTATCCTGTTTTTTAGCTCTGCACCTACCGTACTAGTATCCCTACCGTATCATGTGTTAACCATGAATGACCCTTACTTGAAAGTCGTGTAATGGTCCATGTCAACCTAATATATCGCATATATAGGTTACTCAACTCGTATGTTTCTTTCCATGTAAATGTTCAGTCCCTTGCCGTAGACCGTACGGGCTTCCCCATGAGGTTCTATACTACTCCAACGTAATTCCATGATCCTTAAGATCGTTTTGGACTGTTACCCTAGGTCTAGCTAGGTTCTTTCATATGAATCACTGCTTGTACAACTAGGACTTATGCTACCTAGGACTACTAGGGATTATGCTTACCTATTGCACGTTTTCGTATCTTGGTTTGGGTCCAACTACCTAGGGCCACTAGGGATTACGCTAACCGTCAACCGCGCCCTTTTTCCCACGCATTCATCGTGAATCGTTTTTCCATGACTGTATGCACATGTATCACATCGTGCCATCCGAGTCCTGTCACAGGGCAGATCAAGAAATACAGGACTCGGTCGGGAGCTTTCGATTTATCTGCCGATGCAGATGCTAAGGTCTGTTTTTTTTTATACGTGGCTATGGTCCCACGAGACCACTCACTCAACTAGCGAAAGACAAGACAGGATAAATCCTGTATGAGAACACACTACTGGCCAACCCACAATCTAGCCCTACCGCAACCATAATTAGATAGCAATTATGGTCTTTTGGGTGTTCTCTGCCTTTCCGTACGTACACGCTTGACCAAAGATGGTAGGTAGCCTGACGAAATGCTATCTAGGGCGCGACTGTGTATCGTCGACTATCCCCTATCCATCCCCGTCTTTAGGTCGCTCGTATAGCAACCAAGGCATACTCTTGGTTCTTCTAACGCAGACCTTAACCTCTCATGAGCCTAGTATGATCACCTGGCAGCTCACAGAGGGATACCAAGAATATCCTCACGTTCCCCGAAGCCGCTGCTTCGTTACCCAGTTCGCTGGAGCCTTTATCTAAACCAGATAACTTGCTCCTACTCGTGTGCTTAAACGATGACCTACCGTATCAGGTTACTCATCTATCTATGAACTGGTCCAAATCTCCTTGACTAAGAACTATTACTTAGCTATTCTTCAACTAAGGTTTACCACTTAGCCTTATTCCCGTTATTCTTGTTAATTACGGTTATCCACCTAATTCTCCGAATTAGGGTTTATATAATGGATTAAGTGTCACTTAAGTTCATGACTTAATCCCGTCTACAAATCATGTCAAAATTGGCTAAGTATCCAAGTCCAAGACTTAACCCTACAAACCATGTTCAAGTTGGTTACGTATGTATTAACTTGACCCTATCAAATTACTGAGTCAAATTGGTCAAGTGTATTCAAACAATTCGTGACTTAACCTTATCATGTTATCACGTTAGATTGGTTAAGTATTGGTTAACTTAACCTTATCAAATAACCGAGTTGGAGTGTTTAAGTATAGGTAACTTAATCACTTCAAAATTACTGAGTTAGATTGGTTAAGTGTTGGTTAACTTAACCACTTCAAAATCACCGAATTGGATGGGTTAAGTCTAGATTAACTTAACCACATCCCCTAACTGTATTATACGGTTAAGTGTAATTAGGAAAGCTTAATTAACCGTATCAAATTCACGTGTTGGTTTGGTTAAGTGTTGGTTAACTTAACCCCGTCCACTAGTCGTATAAAAATGGTTAAGTGTCATTAGGAAAATCAAGTTACTTAACCTACCCAACATTGTCATGTTTTGTTAAGTATCATTAGCCTAATCAATTTACTTAACCCATTGTCCATGTCATATTTGGTTAAGAGTCATTAATCAAATTAACTTAACCCTATCATGTGGCATTAATTACTTAATGCACCTCAACCTCTCACATTAGACTTTGTTGTGGTTACTAGTTAAGCCGGTCGGTTCCGGGTAGCTTTACACCACAACTTGGTCTAACCTCGGGTTCAAGCACAACATGACCAACTTCTCACATTGGGTCCTATTGTTTGCAACTACTAGTTAAGCCGGTCGGTTCCGGGTAGCTTTATGTTGCAAACTCAACCCAACCTCGAGTTGGTCACTTTCACGTTTAGTCTAGTGTCATGTTCATATTCAAGTTTTCTTAAGAATATGGGTAGACCTAACTCAATAGGTAAATTCCCAATTCCATAGTATTGGTAGACCTAACTAAATAGGTAAATTCCCAATTTCATATTTTCAAGCATACTTACATGTCATGTTTTCAAGTTGTATTTTCATGTCATTAGAAATTTCCCATAACATAACCCAACGCTTTTAAACTCGCATATACGTTCGCAACAACGTAATGGATTAAAAGAATAGACTTGGCAAAGGCATGACAAAAATGGATGTTAAGCCACAAGTTAATCATGGTGGCAAATGAGGCACAAATGTGTTCATTAACTTGCATGTTACATTCTTAAGCCTCAAAAACATGCATAAACCCAAACTTGGCACATAAGCGAATCATGCTGACAAAAGACATGGAATGATGACTAGTAACTCGCATATATCATCATATAAGGGTTATGACTTCATATGCAAGTTGACATAAAGGTTATGAGGGTTCTCATGTTGCATAATGCAACATTTCAACATAAAGGTTGTAGCTTTTAGCCCACAAGATCAAGATAATGACTTCATAAACTTGCATAACATGATAGCATGTATCCTACTTAATGATCAAACCCCAACTTACAACATGAACATTTAACTTCATAGTTAATATCTAAGAGTAGGGAAAGGGCTTACATTGCTATGAAAGCACAAATCGATTTAAATTAAATATTGTGATGAAGCCTATGCATGCCATCACCCAAAAACCCAAAGATGAACGCTCCAAATCAATAAAAACCCCATTTTTATGAACAAAGATCAAAGCTTTTGCCTTGAAGTCAACTTGAGAAGCTCTCATACTAACATAGAGACTCTCTAACACTCACATGATCATGAAACCTCTCATAGAAATGAAGATAGAAACTTTGGGCAAGAGGATGGAGGTTAGGGTTTTGAGTGGAGGCCATGAGAGGAGCAATTTTGGCATAGTTTAGTTGCAAGAATGAATAATGAGGATTTTACGGGAGGGTTAGGGGCTTATTTATAGAAGATTAAGCTAGTTAGGACCCTTAGATTAACCCTAGGATCAATCCCAGCCCTAAAAAACAGAACCAGGCCCAAAAACCTAGCCAAAACAGAAAACAGGTGCACCAGGCAAAACTGCCCGGCCACCATAAGTCGACCCCCAAGTCGACAGGGCTGTCGACTTGGGTCAAGCCATGTCGACTCCCAAGTCGACAGAGCTGTCGACTTGGGGTGCCTGGCGGGAATTTTTCCCACCTAGCCTTCCAGCCCAAATTTTTGAAATTTGAACTCGTTTTTGAACTCCGAAAACTCTGAAAACTTCGTCGGACCATAACTTGGTCATACGGACTCCAATTTTCGAAAACTCGGACTCTATTTCGCGTATTTTTCCGAGAAGAACGCAATGGCATAGCCCATTTCACTTGATTCAGAATCTAAAATTAAATTCTGCTTTGATTCTCGTCTTAATCATGTTATCGAAATACGGGTTATTACATTCTCCCCACCTTTTAGGATTTCATCCCCGAAATCTCCAAGTTAGGAAGAACATATCCTATCATCCATCATTCATCTACTCAAATCATCATCCACAAGCAACCATTATCCTTAGATGATTTCTAATGCTGTATAAATATATGCAAAATGTGTGTGTACATGTTCCTTAGCTAATGCTAATGATCAGGCCTGAATAATCTTTCTAATGCAAAGTATGTATAGTGCCATGAATCCAACATGTATGCGAATAGTCCTAGTCATATAGATACTATATGCATGCACAATCATTCATTCATATGCAACAACCGCATGATAATACATTTGATTTCATCCATAAACAAGTATAAATACTCGTGCCTATGCAATATGAAATGTGACCGAGTCGAGCTAGTATCTAATGTGTATTCGCGCATCCACGAGCAACCACTTGAAACCACTTGCAACCATATCAATCATAACATGTTTCAAATACATGTTTACATCGATAGGGTTCTACCTAGGATTCCCTGAAACAGGGTCGAGAAGATAAACAAGACAAACTCCTTACGGGGTTTGTAACAGAAAATAGGACCGAGAGGATGTCCACAAAAGATAGCCTACAAGTAAGCTCTACAGAAAACAAGGACCAAGGATATACTCCCAAAAAGAGATATCATGCGCGTGTCTAGTCTTTGACCATCAAAGTCGTATTTCCGTGAGCTTAATTCCATTGTGCTTTAACCATCCTTTAACTTCATGGTTTCGTAGCACCTTATTTTTCCTGTTTCCATAACATGAGCTGGAACTCATTTCTTCGTCGCCTCTCATTCCACTTGCACTTATCCTTTTTCTAGAATACTTGGCGCAAACCTTCGTACTCATGATTCCATGCGAGCCCTCCAAAATTCACTAGTGAATCTTGGATCTCGTTTATATACTATAAGGTATTCCATGTAGAAGAACTTTCTCTTGAAAGTAAACAGATGTCAACCAGGTTACCAAGCGCACTTACTAGGGTGATTTCTATACCCCTCACATAAGTGAAATGAACCATCCGTCTTATCGGCGAACACCACTCGATCGGGCTTCAAATTTCCAATAAAGGCATCAAGGGATTCTAAGTAACTAATCATGACAGGACCTCAAAAAGGTTACACGATACTTTGAGGGTATTACCAAGGCTAGTCAAAAGGTCTAACTACCCTCCTATCAAAACCGAGAGTGGCACCCCCTACTGGATAACCACTTCATCCCTAGAATCCATCGATAACTTATAAACATAAGCATTATTTCCAGACTCAACTCTTGGCATAGACATTCTCAAATCCAAACAAGTCATGTATAAAATGGACTGATTCTCCAATAGGACTCTGAGACAAAAATGGGATTCTCTATTACGCTAGTACTTAAGGTGCAGAGACTCAACTATCGAAGCAGACTTAAATGATACGAAAAACGAAGTCCTAACGGGGTGATAGAGAAGAAAAGCTAAACCTTCAACAAGATCGTTACCCTCCTTCCGAGGTACCCTAGAAATGAGAGCATACTATTGCCCTCCCGATGATCTTGTCCTTGTCCCATAATACTTTACTATCATGCCAAAGGTACTCTCTCGTCATGGGTTTCATTGTTCATCTTTCTCCCTCCTTTGAGGACTAAGCTATACCAACAAGTTGCTCATCCTTAAGTTCATATCCTTTATTCTCTTTCTCACTATCCTTTCTTATAACGCGGCCACTGGTCTCTTGAGAACCACCTCCATCGTATGGAAAGCACTTCCGTAGATAGAAAAGACTAGTCGCAGTTAAAACCACTGTGACTACAGATGGAGGAAAGAAAGGAAAAGAGATTCAATTAAGGAAACAAGGATAGTGCTAATGGCCTTTGGGGAATAGCCTTTTTCTTTTAAAAGAAAATTTTCTTGAAAAATGCTTCTTTGTAAACGATTTTCAAATAGTTTTCAGAAGGTCTTTAAAAACTTTTGCCCAGTCTGGTAACCTTCTGCTCTGATACCAAATGTAACACCCCGCCTCCGCCAGGGTCACTCGCAAAGGAATGCACTAGCTTTAGAGGGGCATTATTGGTAAACATGCACAGAAATATCACAAGACAGATCATATAAAATAGCGGAAGTAAAATCAAACTTTCATAACATGAATAAATAAGGTCTAAAGCCTTTTACATCAGAGTACATCAAAACCTGTCTTGCAATAGTAAAGAAGCATAAAGACATTTTCATAAATTATTCCCCAAGTAAAACAGTAAAGTAGCCATAGCCAAGAAAAGTCCAAGCCATCCATGATGACCTTCAAGCAGAAGAAGTCCGAACTAAACAACAGTATTTCCTCCCTGTAACCTGGGGGGGAGGGGGGAACGGAAGACAAGAAGCGAAACAAAACGGGTCAGTCAAAAAGACTGAGTAAGCCCTATCTACTATCAGCATAAAAACTAGTAAAGTTAACTGACATGAGAAAATGAGATGAACATAAGCATGATGACAAGATAGATAAGCTAAATCAAAATAACAGGATGAACTACTGAACTCAGATAAACAAAGGTGTCATGATAAATTACGATGTCAAGATAAAACAAGATATCCCTTCGTCAGGTTCCTATCAAGTATAATATCCCCAAGATATCTATCACGTATAACATCCCATGGTATCTATCCTGTTTTTTAGCTCTGCACCTACCGTACTAGTATCCCTACCGTATCATGTGTTAACCATGAATGACCCTTACTCGAAAGTCGTGTAATGGTCCATGTCAACCTAATATATCGCATATATAGGTTACTCAACTCGTATGTTTCTTTCCATGTAAATGTTCAGTCCCTTGTCGTTGACCGTACGGGCTTCCCCATGAGGTTCTATACTACTCCAACGTAATTCCATGATCCTTAAGATCGTTTTGGACTGTTACCCTAGGTCTAGCTAGGTTCTTTCATATGAATCACTGCTTGTACAACTAGGACTTATGCTACCTAGGACTACTAGGGATTATGCTTACCTATTGCACGTTTTCGTATCTCGGTTTGGGTCCGACTACCTAGGGCCACTAGGGATTACGCTAACCGTCAACCGCGCCCTTTTTCCCACGCATTCATCGTGAATCGTTTTTCCATGACTGTATGCACATGTATCACATCGTGCCATCCGAGTCCTGTCACAGGGCAGATCAAGAAATACAGGACTCGGTCGGGAGCTTTCGATTTATCTGCCGATGCAGATGCTATGGTCTGTTTTTTTTTATACGTGGCTATGGTCCCACGAGACCACTCCCTCAACTAGCGAAAGACAAGATAGGAAAAATCCTGTATGAGAACACACTACTGGCCAACCCACAATCTAGCCCTACCGCAACCATAATTAGATAGCACTTATGGTCTTTTGGGTGTTCTCTGCCTTTCCGTACGTACACGCTTGACCAAAGATGGTAGGTAGCCTGACGAAATGCTATCTAGGGCACGACCGTGTATCGTCGACTATCCCCTATCCATCCCCGTCTTTAGGTCGCTCGTATAGCAACCAAGGCATACTCTTGGTTCTTCTAACGCAGACCTTAACCTCTCATGAGCCTAGTATGATCACCTGGCAGCTCACAGAGGGATACCAAGAATATCCTCACGTTCCCCGAAGCCGCTGCTTCGTTACCCAGTTCGTTGGAGCCTTTATCTAAATTAGATAACTTGCTCCTACTCGTGTGCTTAAACGATGACCTACCGTATCAGGTTACTCATCTATCTACGAAATGGTCCAAATCTCCTCGACTAAGAATTATTACTTAGCTATTCTTCAACTAAGGTTTACCACTTAGCCTTATTCCCGTTATTCTTGTTAATTACGGTTATCCACCTAATTCTCCGAATTAGGGTTTATATAATGGATTAAGTGTCACTTAAGTTCATGACTTAATCCCGTCTACAAATCATGTCAAAATTGGCTAAGTATCCAAGTCCAAGACTTAACCCTACAAACCATGTTCAAGTTGGTTAAGTATGTATTAACTTGACCCTATCAAATTACTGAGTCAAATTGGTCAAGTGTATTCAAACAATTCGTGACTTAGCCTTATCATGTTATCACATTAGATTGGTTAAGTATTGGTTAACTTAACCTTATCAAATAACCGAGTTGGAGTGTTTAAGTATAGGTTACTTAATCACTTCAAAATTACTGAGTTAGATTGGTTAAGTGTTGGTTAACTTAACCACTTCAAAATCACCGAATTGGATGGGTTAAGTCTAGATTAACTTAACCACATCCCCTAAATGTATTATACGGTTAAGTGTAATTAGGAAAGCTTAATTAACCGTATCAAATTCACGTGTTGGTTTGGTTAAGTGTTGGTTAACTTAACCCCGTCCACTAGTCGTATAAAAATGGTTAAGTGTCATTAGGCAAATCAAGTTACTTAACCTACCTAACCTTGTCATGTTTTGTTAAGTATCATTAGCCTAATCAATTTACTTAACCCATTGTCCATGTCATATTTGGTTAAGAGTGATTAATCAAATTAACTTAACCCTATCATGTGGCATTAATTACTTAATGCACCTCAACCTCTCACATTAGACTTTGTTGTGGTTACTAGTTAAGCCGGTCGGTTCCGGGTAGCTTTACACCACAACTTGGTCTAACCTCGAGTTCAAGCACAACATGACCAACTTCTCACATTGGGTCCTATTGTTTGCAACTACTAGTTAATCCGGTCGGTTCCGGGTAGCTTTATGTTGCAAACTCAACCCAACCTCGAGTAAGTCACTTTCACGTTTAGTCTAGTGTCATGTTCATATTCAAGTTTTCTTAAGAATATGGGTAGACCTAACTCAATAGGTAAATTCCCAATTCCATAGTATGGGTAGACCTAACTTAATAGGTAAATTCCCAATTTCATATTTTCAAGCATACTTACATGTCATGTTTTCAAGTTGTATTTTCATGTCATTAGAAATTTCCCATAACATAACCCAACGCTTTTAAACTCGCATATACGTTCGCAACAACGTAATGGATTAAAAGAATAGACTTGGCAAAGGCATGACAAAAATGGATATTAAGCCACAAGTTAATCATGGTGGCAAATGAGGCACAAATGTGTTCATTAACTTGCATGTTACATTCTTAAGCCTCAAAAACATGCATAAACCCAAACTTGGCACATAAGCGAATCATGGTGACAAAAGACATGGAATGATGACTAGTAACTCGCATATATCATCATATAAGGGTTATGACTTCATATGCAAGTTGACATAAAGGTTATGAGGGTTCTCATGTTGCATAATGCAACATTTCAACATAAAGGTTGTAGCTTTTAGCCCACAAGATCAAGATAATGACTTCATAAACTTGCATAACATGATAGCATGTATCCTACTTAATGATCAAACCCCAACTTGCAACATGAACATTTAACTTCATAGTTAATATCTAAGAGTAGGGAAAGGTCTTACATTGCTATGAAAGCACAAATCGATTTAAATTAAAGATTGTGATGAAGCCTATGCATGCCATCACCCAAAAACCCAAAGATGAACGCTCCAAATCAATAAAAAACCCCATCTTTATGAACAAAGATCAAGGCTTTTGCCTTGAAATCAACTTGAGAAGCTCTCATACTAACATAAAGACTCTCTAACACTCACATGATCATGAAACCTCTCATAGAAATGAAGATAGAAACTTTGGGCAAGAGGATGGAGGCTAGGGTTTTGAGTGGAGGCCATGAGAGGAGCAATTTTGGCATAGTTTAGTTGCAAGAATGAATAATGAGGATTTTAGGGGAGGGTTAGGGGCTTATTTATAGAAGATTAGGCTAGTTAGGACCCTTAGATTAACCCTAGGATCAATCCCGGCCCTCAAAAAAAGAACCAGGCCCAAAAACCTAGCCAAAACAGAAAACAGGTGCACCAGGCAAAACTGCCCGGCCACCATAAGTCGACCCCCAAGTCGACAGGGCTGTCGACTTGGGTCAAGCCATGTCGACTCCCAAGTCGACAGGGCTGTCGACTTAGGGTGCCTGGCGGGAATTTTTCCCACCTAGCCTTCCAGCCCAAAATTTTGAAATTTTAACTCGTTTTTGAACTCCGAAAACTTCGTCGGACCATAACTTGGTCATACAGACTCCGATTTTCGAAAACTCGGACTCTATTTCGCGTATTATTCCGAGACGAACGCAATGGCATAGCCCGTTTCACTTGATTCAGAATCTAAAATTAAATTCTGCCTTGATTCTCGTCTTAATCATGTTATCGAAATACGGGTTGTTACATTCTCCCCACCTTTTAGGATTTCGTCCCCGAAATCTCCAAGTTAGGAAGAACATATCCTATCATCCATCATTCATCTACTCAAATTATAATCCACAAGCAACCATTATCCTTAGATGATTTCTAATGCTGTATGAATATATGCAAAACGTGTGCGTACATGTTCCTTAGCAAATGCTAATGATCAGGCCTGAATAATCTTTCTAATGCAAAGTATGTATAGTGCCATGAATCCAACATGTATGCGAATAGTCCTAGTCATATAGATACTATATGCATGCACAATCATTCATTCATATGCAACAACCGCATGATAATACATTCGATTTCATCCATAAACAAGTATAAATACTCGTGCCTATGCAATATGAAATGTGACCGAGTCGAGCTAGTATCTAATGTGTATTCGCGCATCCACGAGCAACCACTTGCAACCACTTGCAACCATATCAATCATAACATGTTTCAAATACATGTTTACATCCATAGGGTTCTACCTAGGATTCCCTGAAACAGGGTCGAGAAGATAAACAAGACAAACTCCTTACGGGGTTTGTAACAGAAAATAGGACCGAGAGGATGTCCACAAATGATAGCCTACAAATAAGCTCTACAGAAAACAGGGATCAAGGATATACTCCCAAAAAGAGATATCATGCGCGTGTCTAGTCTTTGACCATCAAAGTCGTATTTCCGTGAGCTTAATTCCATTGTGCTTTAACCATCCTTTAACTTCATGGTTTCGTAGCTCCTTATTTTTCCTGTTTCCATAACATGAGCTGGAACTCATTTCTTCGTCGCCTCTCGTTCCACTTGCACTTACCTTTTTCTAGAATACTTGGCGCAAACCTTCGTACTCATGATTCCATGCGAGCCATCCAAAATTCACTAGTGAATCTTGGATCTCGTTTATATACTATAAGGTATTCCATGTAGAAGAACTTTCTCTTGAAAGTAAACAGATGTCAACCAGGTTACCAAGCGCACTTACTAGGGTGATTTCTATACCCCTCACATAAGTGAAATGAACCATCCGTCTTATCGGCGAACACCACTCGATCGGGCTTCAAATTTCCAATAAAGGCATCAAGGGATTCTAAGTAACTAGTCATGACAGGACCTCAAAAAGGTTACAAGATACTTCGAGGGTATTACCAAGGCTAGTCAAAAGGTCTAACTACCCTCCTATCAAAACCGAGAGTGGCACCCCCTACTGGATAACCACATCATCCCTAGAATCCATCCATAACTTATAAACATAAGCATTATTTCCAGACTCAACTCTTGGCATAGACATTCTCAAATCCAAACATGTCATGTATAAAATGGACTGATTCTCCAATAGGACTCTGAGACAAAAATGGGATTCTCTATTACGCTAGTACTTAAGGTGCAGAGACTCAACTATCGAAGCAAACTTAAATGATACGAAAAACGAAGTCCTAACGGGATGATAGAGAAGAAAAGCTAAACCTTTAACGAGATCGTTACCCTCCTTCCGAGGTACCCTAGAAATGAGAGCATACTATTGCCCTCCCGATGATCTTGTCCTTGTCCCATAATACTTAACTATCATGCCAAAGGTACTCTCTCGTCATGGGTTTCATTGTTCATCTTTCTCCCTCCTTTGAGGACTAAGCTATACCAACAAGTTGCTCATCCTTAAGCTCGTATCCTTTATCGTCTTTCTCACTATCCTTTCTTATAACACGACCACTGGTCTCTCGAGAACCACCTCCATCGTATGGAAAGAACTTTCGTAGATAGAAAAGACTAGTCGCAGTTAAAACCACTGTGACTACAGATGGAGGAAAGAAAGGAAAATAGATTCAATTAAGGAAACAAGCATAGTGCTAATGGCCTTTGGGGAATAGCCTTTTTCTTTTAAAAGAAAATTTTCTTGAAAAATGCTTCTTTGTAAACGATTTTCAAATAGTTTTCAGAAGGTCTTTAAAAACTTTTGCCCAGTCTGGTAACCTTCTGCTCTGATACCAAATGTAACACCCCGCCTCCGCCAGGGTCACTCGCAAAGGAATGCACTAGCTTTAGAGGGGCATTATTGGTAAACATGCACAGAAATATCACAAGACAGAACATATAAAATAGCGGAAGTAAAATCAAACTTTCATAACATGAATAAATATGGTCAAAAGCCTTTTACATCAGAGTACATCAAAACCTGTCTTGCAACAGTAAAGAAGCATAAAGACATTTTCATAAATTATTCCCCAAGTAAAACAGTAAAGTAGCCATAGCCAAGAAAAGTCCAAGCCATCCATGATGACCTTCAAGCAGAAGAAGTCCGAACTAAACAACAGTATTTCCTCCCTGTAACCTGGGGGGGAGGGGGGAACGGAAGACAAGAAGCGAAACAAAACGGGTCAGTCAAAAAGACTGAGTAAGCCCTATCTACTATCAGCATAAAAACTAGTAAAGTTAACTGACATGAGAAAATGAGATGAACATAAGCATGATGACAAGATAGATAAGCTAAATCAAAATAACAGGATGAACTACTGAACTCAGATAAACAAAGGTGTCATGATAAATTACGATGTCAAGATAAAACAAGATATCCCTTCGTCAGGTTCCTATCAAGTATAATATCCCCAAGATATCTATCACGTATAACATCCCATGGTATCTATCCTGTTTTTTAGCTCTGCACCTACCGTACTAGTATCCCTACCGTATCATGTGTTAACCATGAATGACCCTTACTCGAAAGTCGTGTAATGGTCCATGTCAACCTAATATATCGCATATATAGGTTACTCAACTCGTATGTTTCTTTCCATGTAAATGTTCAGTCCCTTGTCGTTGACCGTACGGGCTTCCCCATGAGGTTCTATACTACTCCAACGTAATTCCATGATCCTTAAGATCGTTTTGGACTGTTACCCTAAGTCTAGCTAGGTTCTTTCATATGAATCACTGCTTGTACAACTAGGACTTATGCTACCTAGGACTACTAGGGATTATGCTTACCTATTGCACGTTTTCGTATCTCGGTTTGGGTCCAACTACCTAGGGCCACTAGGGATTACGCTAACCATCAACCGCGCCCTTTTTCCCACACATTCATCGTGAATCGTTTTTCCATGACTGTATGCACATGTATCACATCGTGCCATCCGAGTCCTGTCACAGGGCAGATCAAGAAATACAGGACTCGGTCGGGAGCTTTCAATATATCTGCCGATGCAGATGCTAAGGTCTGTTTTTTTTATACGTGGCTATGGTCCCACGAGACCACTCCCTCAACTAGCGAAAGACAAGACAGGATAAATCCTGTATGAGAACAAACTACTAGCCAACCCACAATCTAGCCCTACTGCAACCATAATTAGATAGCAATTATGGTCTTTTGGGTGTTCTCTGCCTTTCCGTACGTACACGCTTGACCAAAGATGGTAGGTAGCCTGACGAAATGCTATCTAGGGCACGACCGTGTATCGTCGACTATCCCCTATCCAACCCCGTCTTTAGGTCGCTCGTATAGAAACCAAGGCATACTCTTGGTTCTTCTAACGCAGACCTTAACCTCTCATGAGCCTAGTATGATCACCTGGCAGCTCACAGAGGGATACCAAGAATATCCTCACGTTCCCCGAAGTCGCTGCTTCGTTACCCAGTTCGCTGGAGCCTTTATCTAAATCAGATAACTTGCTCCTACTCGTGTGCTTAAACGATGACCTACCGTATCGGGTTACTCATATATCTATGAACTGGTCCAAATCTCCTTGACTAAGAATTATTACTTAGCTATTCTTCAACTAAGGTTTACCACTTAGCCTTATTCCCGTTATTCTTGTTAATTACGGTTATCCACCTAATTCTCCGAATTAGGGTTTATATAATGGATTAAGTGTCACTTAAGTTCATGACTTAATCCCGTCAACAAATTATGTCAAAATTGGCTAAGTATCCAAGTCCAAGACTTAACCCTACAAACCATGTTCAAGTTGGTTAAGTATGTATTAACTTGACCCTATCAAATTACTGAGTCAAATTGGTCAAGTGTATTCAAACAATTCGTGACTTAGCCTTATCATGTTATCACGTTAGATTGGTTAAGTATTGGTTAACTTAACCTTATCAAATAACCGAGTTGGAGTGTTTAAGTATAGGTTACTTAATCACTTCAAAATTACTGAGTTAGATTGGTTAAGTGTTGGTTAACTTAACCACTTCAAAATCACCGAATTGGATGGGTTAAATCTAGATTAACTTAACCACATCCCCAAACTGTATTATACGGTTAAGTGTAATTAGGAAAGCTTAATTAATCGTATCAAATTCACGTGTTGGTTTGGTTAAGTGTTGGTTAACTTAACCCCGTCCACTAGTCGTATAAAAATGGTTAAATGTCATTAGGCAAATCAAGTTACTTAACCTACCCAACCTTGTCATGTTTTGTTAAGTATCATTAGCCTAATCAATTTACTTAACCCATTGTCCATGTCATATTTGGTTAAGAGTCATTAATCAAATTAACTTAACCCTATCATGTGGCATTAATTATTTAATGCACCTCAACCTCTCACATTAGACTTTGTTATTGTTACTAGTTAAGCCGGTCGGTTCCGGGTAGCTTTACACCACAACTTGGTCTAACCTCGAAATCAAGCACAACATGAGCAACTTCTCACATTGGGTCCTATTGTTTGCAACTACTAGTTAAGCCGGTCGGTTCCGGGTAGCTTTATGTTGCAAACTCAACCCAACCTCGAGTTGGTCACTTTCACGTTTAGTCTAGTGTCATGTTCATATTCAAGTTTTCTTAAGAATATGGGTAGACCTAACTCAATAGGTAAATTCCCAATTCCATAGTATGGGTAAACCTAACTTAATAGGTAAATTCCCAATTTCATATTTTCAAGCATACTTACATGTCATGTTTTCAAGTTGTATTTTCATGTCATTAGAAATTTCCCATAACATAACCCAACGCTTTTAAACTCGCATATACGTTCGCAACAACGTAATGGATTAAAAGAATAGACTTGGCAAAGGCATGACAAAAATGGATATTAAGCCACAAGTTAATCATGGTGGCAAATGAGGCACAAATGTATTCATTAACTTGCATGTTACATTCTTAAGCCTCAAAAACATGCATAAACCCAAACTTGGCACATAAGCGAATCATAGTGACAAAAGACATGGAATGATGACTAGTAACTCGCATATATCATCATATAAGGGTTATGACTTCATATGCAAGTTGACATAAAGGTTATGAGGGTTCTCATGTTGCATAATGCAACATTTCAACATAAAGGTTGTAGCTTTTAGTCCACAAGATCAAGATAATGACTTCATAAACTTGCATAACATGATAGCATGTATCCTACTTAATGATCAAACCCCAACTTGCAACATGAACATTTAACTTCATAGTTAATATCTAAGAGTAGGGAAAGGGCTTACATTGCTATGAAAGCACAAATCGATTTAAATTAAAGATTGTGATGAAGCCTATGCATGCCATCACCCAAAACCCCAAAGATGAACGCTCCAAATCAATAAAAACCCCATCTTTATGAACAAAGATCAAAGCTTTTGCCTTGAAATCAACTTGAGAAGCTCTCGTACTAACATAGAGACTCTCTAACGCTCACATGATCATGAAACCTCTCATAGAAATGAAGATAGAAACTTTGGGCAAGAGGATGGAGGCTAGGGTTTTGAGTGGAGGCCATAAGAGGAGCAATTTTGGCATAGTTTAGTTGCAAGAATGAATAATGAGGATTTTAGGGGAGGGTTAGGGGCTTATTTATAGAAGATTAGGCTAGTTAGGACCCTTAGATTAACCCTAGGATCAATCCCAGCCCTCAAAAACAGAGCCAGGCCCAAAAACCTAGCCAAAACAGAAAACAGGTGCACCAGGCAAAACTGCCCGGCCACCATAAGTCGACCCCCAAGTCGACAGGGTTGTCGACTTGGGTCAAGCCATGTCGACTCCCAAGTCGACAGGGCTGTCGACTTGGGGTGCCTGGCGGGAATTTTTCCCACCTAGCCTTCCAGCCCAAATTTTTGAAATTTGAACTCGTTTTTGAACTCCGAAAACTCTGAAAACTTCGTCGGACCATAACTTGGTCATACGGACTCCGATTTTCGAAAACTCAGACTCTATTTCGCGTATTTTTCCGAGAAGAACGCAATGGCATAGCCCGTTTCACTTGATTCAGAATCTAAAATTAAATTCTACCTTGATTCTCGTCTTAATCATGTTATCGAAATACGGGTTGTTACAAAACCAAAAGATTATTATTGAAGAAGCTCCAACAGTAAATGTAATCTACCTCTCTCTTCTTGATTCCAATGTGATTTCTTATTTTTACCATTTTACAGCCAAATACCATGAATGATTTTCGTTCCCAGCTGGGTGAAGCTGCTGTTTCTACTGCCAAGGTAACTTAAATATGCTTTTGCATCCAAGTTTAATCTATACAATGCAATAGGATTTTTGGCTGTATATGTTGTCACTTTATTTTGTTTACTACTCCCTTATATTATCATACGAACTTACGATTACATGAACATGGAGGTGCCACTGACATTAAAGGTTCACATTTTAGTTGATCAAATATTCGTTTTTGTTATTCTCATTCACACACTTATGCTTTTGTTTATTTTATTTTCATTTAGGCAGTTGGTTATTACAGTGCTGGGACAGTGGAATTCATAATAGACACAGTTTCAGAAAATTTCTACTTCATGGAGATGAATACCCGTTTGCAGGTATGATTTTGTTTTACAAACCGTCTTATATGAAATAAAACAACTAATTATTCATCACAGAAGAAATATATTCAAACTAGTAAATTGTTTTACAAACTCTCTGATCATACCATATCAACTTGACAAAGTTGTCTTTGGTATGCAGATGGTATTCAAATGCATCCCTGATAACTGTGGTCCGCTGAACTCATTAAGGTATTGTTTTACGTCTATATAAGATCCACTTTTATTAAGCATTATTCAATACAGGCAAGCTTTTAGAGACTTTAATGTCACTTTCAAAACCGAAACCGAATGTGGTACTCATTTTCAGTTTTGAAATTGAGTCTAGACTTTGGTTTTGAATATAGGTTTTGATTTAGTTTAATTCATTAGTTGTTTTATATGTATTAATGTTCATGGTTGTCATAATTGGGCTATTGATTAAAATTATATAGGGAGTATATTACAATATATGATTTTTTCTTTTCTTTTTACAGATATGAATTTCAAAAAGATAATATGATGAAGCATGGTGCGTAGAAAGTGTTTACGAGTACGTTTGGTTATCTTTATTTGTTAATTATATTATATTGTTAACCTTACACTTGTTGTATAACCTGGATTTGTTGTTGGTATATTTGTAAATTTTGTTCCGTTAAAGATATGATTTATCTCTGTTTTATGTAATTTGTTTATGGTAAATTTGATTAGGAATTTCTTTTGATATTTTATAGCTATTAATCTGAAGAATGGTTGAATCTATTTATGTTACTGAAGGAATCAGTTGTATATTTTAAAATAATTTTCATATTTCAAATCGGCTACATATTTGTCGTGTGATAAATTATCAATTTGAAACATACAATAAGCATTTCTGATTGTCAATTTGAAACTCTCATTAAGTGTTGCTGATTGTCACTTTGGAACACTCACTAAGTGTTGCTAGTTGTCAATTTGAAACACTCATTACGTGTTGCTGATTGTCACGTTGAAGCACTCATTCAGTGTTGCGGATTATCTCCTTGAAACACTCATTACGTGTTGCGGATTATCACCTTGAAACACTCGTTAAGTGTTGCAGTTTATCAATCTGAAACACTTAGTTAGTGTTTCAATCTGTCAGTCTGAAACACTTGCTGGGTGTATCAATTTGTCTATCTGAAACATATTATAAGTGTTTCAAAAATCTGCAACATACATATCTACAACCCTTAAAAAGTGTTTCTAAATTTTTTAGCCACATTTTTTTACCGTTTCAAATTAGCCATTTTGATGTTGTGAATACATTTATATTTGAAGTGATTTTGACACTATATACTCATAGTAATATCAAAATGATTTGTGTTAAACGTACCAAGCATGTTTGGCTATTATAAGGTAAAACTCTATCCTCTGGCTTGTATTGCATTGTGTGATGAGACCTGAATCTTATAGTAGCTTCATTTTTTCCAAAAAGAATTACGCTGTTTATTTTACGCACTGGTATTCTTGGGAGGAAACCCGTTCCATGTTATACGGCGTGGTCCCTTGATTTACTTTATTTCTAAAGTAAGTATTAAAGTAACTGTTTTTAGTTCTCATACCAGTCACATGACGGACCTGAAGTTTATTGTTTAAACCTAAACTCTGGGTGCTCCTATTTTCACACGGGCAGCTAGTACTTTGGTTTTGAAGATATTATCTTCAGTGGATCCTGATTCACAGCAGGAACTATACTCATAAAGCTCTGTATCCGTGTATTTCTTTCAGTCGTGTTATGTATTATCTTTCCGCTGCATTGCAATTTAATCTCTGATATTTTTCTGATATGTAATATTTATTCATACTCTGTTAGATTCTTGCACTCTGATGTAAATTGTTGTAATAACAATCAAATGTTCTATTGTTTGTGTTCTGATTTGTCATTTTCTCAACTCAATCCAGGCTTTCCCGTAAGGGCGAGTTTGAGTCGTTTCATAATTACTTTACTAGTGTATAAAAATTTAATAATTTAACTAATTATAATGTTTTGAAGTTAATAATTATTTATTTAAAATAAATAATTTATTTTATTAAAAATGTTTAAAGGATAAATAATTTTATATCTAACTAATAATGTTTTAGAAGTTAATTTTCATTTACTAATAGAATGTTTTAAATATTCATATGTGCCTGATAACGGGGAACTAATTCTACAGTAATAATGATTTTACCGTTACTCTGTAAGTTCTATCAAGCGCATGGTTTTATATCTCGGGTATTGGTCGCGTTTCATCTTGGGAATTTTAAAGACTTAATCTTGCGTCGGGGGAGGCCTCAGATGAGATGAGTCTAAGTCGGCTGTTCGTCTCGGATTTCCATATCGAATCTGAAAGTTCATATCGGGACAATCTCGGGGTATATGGTATGTTAAAAAATTGATATTCTTACATAATGATTTTTATGAGTGCTACTATAAACGTAACAATTTAAACTTGATTTTCCAAATCATTTAATTATCCTTAACTTACTAAAGATCATTCATATTCTAAATCGTGATATGCTTAAAATAGAAATATAACACAATGCAAACGGATTAGTGCTTACAAAATATGATCAATGAACATGAATTATTGTTAGACATAAAACATAAAAAATGTCCATATCATTAAAAAGTTTAGCATAAGTAGAGCATCAAATACATAACTTCAAAAGTAATATGTATGCAGAAAAAACGAATATAAAAATCATAAGCATTGTAGAATACATACGAACATACGGTATGGTCATTTAACACGTAAAATGTTAAATAGCAGGGGATTATTGTGAGTAGATTTGAATTTTGGCAAATTCTATTTAGACTCAGAAATTTGCTGAGTATACCCAAAAAAATATGACAAAACTGCCTCTGCTTTGCATTTTTTTTTTAAAAAATTTCAGCATACCTCGTAGAGCCCCTACGAGATTCTTTAGTCTACCTCGTAGAGCCCCTACGGGATTCTTCACTTTACCTCGCAGGGACTATACGAGACACATTAAAGAATCTCGTAGGGTATCTACGAGGTAGACTATAAAAATCTCGTAGTGCCCCTACGAGGGAGGGTAAAAATGTCTTTTTTTAAATAATACATGGGTGAACTCAACAAAATACTGGGTTCATCTTATTTCTTCAGATTTGCTGGGTTTACTCAGCAAATTCTTGGATTCAAATAGAATTTGCCTTGAATTTTTTACTATTATTCCTTGTTTTAGATACAGATTTAAATTTTAGTTGAAAAAACCAAGATCTTAGACGGTATTCCAGCATCTCGTCTCGGTCAATATATCGTTCGATAACGCAATGTCTTTACAGTGAGATTTGCTATTTCGTTTCGGGAGGAGCCGAAAACGAGATATCGGATGAGATGTGGGGAGATATTTTTTAGATCTGAAACAGTGACCACGCGTCCTCCTACTTCTGTCCATAGTTTTCATGACCGTGCCGTGCATCGAACCGTGATAGTCCAAGGTTGGAAGTTTTAAAGGTCGGATCGGTCGAACCGTAAGAACTGTGCGGATATGAATTTTAAGTAAAACTAGTATATTGATATATGATATAGAAATTTGGCATGAAAAAAATAAAATTTACTGCCACATGTAAAACTGTGTCTTCATGCTATATTTAATCACAACCATTTATTTAATTTGCAATTATTACAGCTGTTTGGCTTTCTTCCTTCTCCAATGCAACCTTCCCACCTTCCCAGACTTTTTCTATTTTTCTTCCGCATCTTCCCCTTCGCACAATTTGAACCCACCCACTTTTTTGTTTCTGTTTTCTTTCACATCTTCTCCATCGCATCTTCTCCTTCGCAGTACAAATCGAACCCATCTTTGCAGGCTGTAATTATTACCCTAAGAACCGCAATTTTCGAACCCTAAAAACCGCGGTTCTCAAGATCGAACCGCGGCTAGACGCGATTTGCGACTGAAGACGGCTATTCCTCTTTCCGGACCGCTGAAGGTGATGATTCGCGGTTTTTACGGTCGGACCGAGGGTTCCGTCCGGTCATTAGAACTAGGCTTCTATCTCTTCACCTCTGCCGCCCCTCGTTTCTCCTCTCCTTATTGCCGCTTCGTACTATCTCTTACCATAACGCCTCGCTAGTCCTATCCTCTTCGCCTACTTCGACTCCAAATAGTCCTCGTCTCTGTCCTTCCTCCATATTCACACTGTCTTTTCTAGGATTACCTGGATCTGCTCTATGGTCTAGTGTACACCTGACATGACTGGTATTTCTAAGCATATAGCACCACAATGGACCCAGACTTTCTTCACTACCCTTGCAACCACTATATATTTCTTCTGTCAACAGTCCAGGTCCCACAAACGCAGTTTCCTCCTATGCTTCTTCATCCGATGCTCAGCAGCCACCTTTGTGTGCTGCTCTTAAGAGTTTCTCCTCTGTTGTCATAGGGTTCCTAAATCATCTCGGCCAAATATGTATTTTAAAAGGGAACCAACTATTTTATTTTTACTGGAAAATTCTAGGTTCACATCCCGAGTGCACTATACATTCATTTGAAAGTTTGTTGCATCTCCGGCGGTTGAGAAAACCCGATAGGTATTCACGAGTGTGCGTCTATTAACACCCCAGTATTTGCTCTTTACTCTCCGCTGATTGGAAAATAAAATATCCATCCCATGATTTTCTGTCCCACCCCATTTAATCCAAAAACTCCCTTATTGTATTTTCATTCTCAATACATTTTTTCTAGTTTCTAACGAGCAGTTTTTCTACTACTCTCCCCTTTAAAATTTTGATTGAATTAATTAAAGTTTGTAAATTGTTAACGTCTCGGTTTCAAAACACATAATGATACACATCGCTAATTGTACAGTTTTTAAAATTTTAATCATTGTTTTAAATTTTTGATCATTATTTATAACTTCTATCTTCAATTTTTCTTTTTTTAATGCTCATGTACAATGCTGATTTTAAAATTTTAAATTATTGTTTACAATTTAGACTCAAACATTTTATATGTATATAACTGATATATTTTTTAGTTATTGTACAATGTCAACATTAGACAAATCATATAATCAGTTCTTAAAGGGTAAATCTGGAAATAAAACTCTGAAATTTTAATCGGGGGGTGAAGAGTAAATCATGGGTTGCGAATAGCTAAACTCTATTCACGAAATTCTCTTTGGGTGCTCATGTTAAAATTGGTGTGATTGATGATCGTCATATCTCTATTCAATTATTTAATAAGGAGGAATATCTCCGGATTTGGGTCCGTGAGCATTTGACTATCCTAAACGCTCAAATGAAAGCTTTTAAATAGCCCATAGGCTTTCATCCTCTCTTAGACAGTCTGCTGTTTCCCATTTAAGTTTCACTTCCTTATTCACCAGTCCATCTATACGTAATGAAGCTTTGGAATTAAGCTCTGCGAACAAATTTGAAAATTGCTTAAGGCGATGAGGCCACTGTTAATCGGAATCAGCCTAGTCATGCTCGTACTTGTGTTGAGTTGAACTTGTGCCAGCTGCTGATATAAAGAATTTTCATTTGGAAAAAATGGTTGCGACTATTGATAATATACTGACTACAAAATTCTTCCTCTATGTTGTCAAAAATGTAGAAAATTGGGTCATAAACAACTTTCAGATTGCATAGATGTGTTTTTGAATCACATTCTTGAGGCGAACCTTCCAAAAAATTCTTTTCCATCCTTCCATGGGTGCATGGATATTCATGACTCTAGTCTTGCACCATCAACCATCAACGTCCAATAAATTAACGAAGCCAGTAATGTATAGTTCAATATTGTGACTAACAAACAAAAACGCGAGCAAAAAAAAAACCAAACAATGGGCTTTAGTATCTCGACTATCACCCGATCACATGTAGGCCTCGCCTTATCTGGTTAGTTCTACCCTGCCAGATATGGCTCCTCAATCAAAGCAATGTATTTCTAATATGAATGGCCTATCACCGAAAATGTGGTGGCTCCTCCTTGTAATGTCTCTGGATCACATGCGTCGAGGCGACTGTAACTATTGGCACCACCGGTCCATCATCCCCAAACACTCCTCCCGTGGTGACTTGCAGAGTGTCTCAACTAAACACGCACAACATCCTTTTGACACCAATTTCCATTCTATCAACCCAGTTATCCTTTCATTGCATGACCATCCTGTTGACTCGGAACTCTACATCGTTGTTGGATCACGTTCACGTTGGAAATCGGCTTCTTAACATGGGCCTGTGAAATAGTATGCAATCAATGTTTCAACTTCTTGCCGGGGCAGCTGAGTCTCAACCAATTTTCATTCATCCACACCAAGCCATGTCTGATCTTCAAATAAAGGCATTTAACACCATGTTACGTCCCGATACATCGCCTAGGCGATCTCAAGCTATGTTCAATCCTCTTAATTCTTATGTGTTTGTTGCTCCCCACTTTGCAACCTCATCCATCCTGCCTGATCTGGATCTTTTCCCCTTATCATAGGTGAGTCCCCTATAGATTTTTCATGCTCTCGGTAGATCCGCTATTGGTAGTTCTCCATTGACTGCACCTGTTTCAGCTGGCGATCAAGCCAGTTGTACTTCCGCTACTCAACCGATTGAGCGTTTAATCCAGTTGCCATTCCTTAAGGAGCTAAGGATTCAGTCAATAGCTCCGTATTTGTTCCATGTGCAAGTTGGTCCTGTGCTTTTCCGTCTATGGTACCGTTCACAACCAAAATTAAAAATGTTACCATTGTGTTCATGTCTGATGCGTCGGATGCATGGGCGCGGCTTACCATGCCCAACAACAGTCAAAATGGACGTTAGAAATTGGAATGATTGCGTCGGACACGTCAGATGCAGCGGTTCAATTTTTACCATTCATTTCCCCCCTCGCTCATTCTTCCAGCTCTTCCTTCCAGCTCTTCCTTCCCCTATATCAACTCCTCCCTCATTCTTACTACTCTACACACCTTCACCATATAATCCTCGTCTTCTTCTATTTTCTTCCGAGCAATTCCGAGCATCAAAACAAGTTTTTTAATTACTGTTATTTTTATTATTTTTAGTTATTCGATATTTTTTTTGTACATTTCTTATTCAATTTTTATTTCTCTATTTCAGTATGGACAACCGAAAAACTGCACATCACTTGACGTTCGAAGCAACTCATATTATGATGCAATGTGTTGTTGAAGCCTATGATGCTTTTGGTAGCAACAAAAAGGAGTGCACAAAGCAATAGATGAAACGTTTAACAAGTCATACAGAACAATTCGAACATTGCACCGACAGATGAAAGCAAAATCCGAAATAAATATGTTTACATCGACTCACACGGTCGGAAAAAAAAATCCAAAAACCAAAACTTATATTTTCGCATACGCGTACCTTATGCGAGCGCTATTGAGCATACCTGCTCAACTTATTGCAATATACTCAACCAAAATCAACCTCAAAGCCTTCTGGCACTTGTACTCAACTCAATTTATCATGTAAGTAACCTTTACATGAAATTATAAATAACATTTCAATTATATTTGATTCAATTTCAATCTATAATACTGGAATTCTTTTCTTTAGCTTGCATTTCATTCAATTTCTTATTAAACAATTTATAAATTCTACATTCATAAATCGAACAACCAACCAACAAACAATGCACACCTAACATAATCAATCATTCAACTTTGATTAACTTTAATTAATATTCAATATTAATATTTAATTGGGTTTCACATACTTTAATATCAATCAATTTATATCTGATTGATTTCCTTTTATTATTAATTTAATATCCAAATTCGAAATTAATCTATTTTAACTCCAATATTCATTCTTAACTTAACCAAGTTAAGTCTCAATCCCAATATTCAATTGACTAATTTATTGTCAAAATTAGTTTACTACTATTTTAAAAATCTAAATTTTTATTTTATTCCAAATATCATCCAGTCTGTTCTTATTTAACTTATCTCTGAGTTAATCTCCAACTCATTCAATTCCATATTGAAATTCTTGTTCACAAGTTTCACATGTGAAATTCTTCTGGTTATATTAAACCATTTCAAATTCAAAATCCAATTTGAATTTCATTTAAATTAATCAAACAGACCAATATCTATATAATTTGATAAAATTATTTCTTTACTATACAAAAATATATTTCGAGTAAAATTATTTCATTAACCCCTTTTACAAAACAATATTGTATCCATTGCCAGTTCAATGCTTATCAACACTTGAACTGATCAAACAACTGTAACACCCCACCTCCGCTAGGGTCACTCACAAAGGGAATGCACTAGTTTTGGAGGAGCCTTATCAAGGTAAACAAACACATAAATATTACAAGACAGAACATAAATAAAACAGCGGAAGATTCAAGAGCTAAATTTCATTACTTTCAAAAAAGAGTCAAGACCTTTTACATCAAATAGCCAAGGTCATTATTTTCCATTACAACAAATTCTGTCTTGGATAAATAAAGAAGCATAATCATAAAACAACAAAAATAGCTTAATTCCCCAAAGATAGCAGAAATACAGCCATAGCATAGCTCAAGATCAAACCATACATGAGCTGAACCGAAAGCAAGCGAAATCCAAGCTAAGTGCTAGAGTTTCCTACCTGAGAACCTGGGGGGGAAACGAAAGAAAAAGAGGCGAAAGAAAATGGGTCAGTCATAAAGACTGGTAAGTCCAAGTGACTTTCAACATAAAAACAGGTAAAGGTAACATGACATGTATAAACTGAAAGTAAACATAAGGATGATGACAAGATGGGCAAGATAGACTAAGATAGCATGATAATTCAAGTGTAATCAAGTATATCATCACATATTCAAGGTTCGCTGCATCAACTGTACTAGAATCCAAACCCATGTCTTATATTAATCATGAAATAATACCTTGGCCCAATATCATGAAATGACCTATTTCTAGGTCCAACAAAACGATCCACTAGTCGATCGACTCCCTACAAGTTCTAGCTCGTCATGTGTCTGTGTCATACGGCCCTATCAAGAATGTAGTCACCTGTGCTAGGTTCACCATAGGGTGTATCAAGCCCTAGGGTGCCAACCACCAACATGAATCAAGCATGCACAGATAAACCTACTGATGCCCAATTCCTGCTTTTTCAACTCCGGACCATGTGCACGACCATATCCTTCCTGAACCTACACTGGCGCACCAACACAGCCGTCGTTCTGGTCGTTTACAATCAGCCCAGTAATCGTGCCCCATCCTGCCTAGTTCCAGGGTACCATGATACATCTAGTGGGTTATTGCTGAAATGGACCTCGTAACTAGGGTTTTCGTCCAATAGGTTAAGTGTTGTCATTTAAATTCGTGACTTAACCCTTATCAGTCTAGCATGTCAAGTTGGTTAAGTGTTGTTATTCAAGATCGTGACTTAACCTGCCTACGAATCATGTATCAAGTTTGTTAAGTGTTGTCTTTCATGTTCATGACTTAACCTTATCACGTGGCATTAATTCATTAATGCACCCCAACCTCTCACATCAGACCTGTTGTTGTAGTCACTGGATATGCCGGGTGATTCCAGGCAGAAATACACCACAACTCAGTCTGACCTCGGGATTTCAAGTGCGATATGACCAACTGCCCACATTGGATCCTGTTGTTTGCAGTAACTGGATTTGCCGGGCGGTTCTGGGAAGAATTACACTGCAAACTCAACCCAACCTCGAGTTGGCCATTTTCAAGTTCATTCTAGTGTCATGTCCATGTTCAAGATTCATGTCAAGTTCGTGTCAAGTTTCATGGCGAGTTTCATGCCAAGTTTCCTATAATTACCAATTTTTCCCAACGTTACCCCGTCTAAATATTAGGCTAACAGTCTTAGCCTAATTTTCCGTTGCATGATTTTTGACATACAATATTAGGCTAAAAACTTAGCCTAATTCAACGTACACAAAATTTGCATAAAGAAATTCATTAACATAAACATGACATAGGTGTAAACTTGGCATTCTCGGCATAGTCAATATGAACACCATAGGTGTGTACTTGCAAAATAATCAACATGAATATCACAGGTGTGATTTTACAACGTAGACTAAATCAACATACATACATGTGAATTTGCAACATAGACTAAATCAACTTACATATATGTGAACTTGCAAATCAATCACGAGTATATGAATAAGTGTGATCTTGAAATATGACATAGGTTTAACATATACACATAAACATGTAGATCTAACATGTGGTCACATATGTGATATGATTTTACAACCCTAAACTTGCATAACATTATAAACTACACAACTTGTCATAACAGGTTATACCCCAATATACAAATGAATAGACTTATTCATCAATTCCCAATTTAACATGATAATAAAATAGAATATCATTCAATTTCACATATAACGTAATAAACATTGTTCTATTATCAATTTATTTCCAAGGCATAACATAACTGAATAAATTGAGTAAAACATTGCAGGCATATAGATCTGATAATATTATGAACATGAAAAGGTTTGAATAATAATCTAGGTTCAAGAACATGGATAGATCTAGCTTAAATAGAAAAATCCCCAAAATCAAGATCCAAGGACAAATAAAGAAAATAGGTCTGAAATAGAAAAATCAAGCTTAGATCCAATTTCATTGTCATAATCCAAGGAAATAACCTCATGATCATGAATCATAGGTGGTTAGCCAAAATTGTCCTTGTCATAGTCATAGGCAATAGTCTTATGTTCACAGTCACAGGCATAGGCATAGTCTTATGTTCACAGTCGTAGGCATAGGCATAGTCTTATGTTCACCGTCATAGGCATAGGCATAGTCTTATGTTCACCGTCATAGGCATAGGCATAATAATGTTATGGACATGAGAGAGTCTGATTTACAACATAAATAGGTCCAAACTGATTTCATAGTAATACTCCCAAAAGTCAAGATCCAAGATGAACAAGAATAGATATGAATCATACATAAATCCAACTCCAATTAATAACATGTCCATATTAAGTTTATAGTTTTTATCTAAAAGTAACTTGAACTTACAGATAATGGTCTAAGGAATTTAGATGCAGAATTCAAGTTTAGAAATTTGTCGTTGAATTGCTGAATCTTGCTTTGATTGTAGAAGCAAATCCCCAATATGAAATTCCTAGCCGTATCTTCAAGAAATAATCTTCGCATTTTCATTTAATTTAATTTAGGGGAAGAAGAAGAAGCCATGATCGTCAAGAGTTTGTGCAGCATAAGGTTAGAGAAGAATGGTGTAAAGAGAATGAGGCTAGGGGGCTGTTTATATAGGGTTAGGCAGACGAATCTGGACAGAAAACGAGGTCAGATACATTAGAATGCATCAGGTTCAAAAACTGGGTTCGGGAGGCAGGTCGACTCCCAGGTCGACACTATGGTCGACCTGGTCCCTGGGAGGTCGACACTATGGTCGACCCCCAGGTCGACCTGGTCCTGGACGGGAAATTTGCCGCCCAGCCTGTTCTGGGTTTTGAATTCGAATTTTCGATTCTGAAAATTTCTGAAACTTCGGAGGGTCATATCTCCCTCATACAGACTCCAATTTTCGAAAACCCGGACTCGTTTCCAAGAAGAATTTCGAGACGAACGCAATGGCATAACCCGTTTCCCTTGATTCTTATTTTAAAAATTAATTCTGCCTTGATTTATGGTTTTAACACGTTATTAAAATACGGGTCGTTACATTCTCCCCTCCTTAAAGGATTTCGTCCCCGAAATCTTCAAGTTAGGAAGAATGCATCCTATCATCCAATCAACCATCTACTCTACCATCATCCACAAGCAACCATTGTCCTTAAAAGATTTCTAATGCTATATGAACATATGCAGAAAGTGTGCGTATATGTTCCTTATCTAGTGCAAATGATCAGGCCTGATTGATCTTCTTAATGCAAAATATGTTTAGTGCCATGAATCCAACGTGTATGTAAATAGTCCTAGTCACATAAACACTATATGTGTGCACAAACATCCATCCATGTGCAAAATTCACATGATAACACATTCAATTTCATTCATAAACAAGTATAAACACTCATGCATATGCAATATGAAAATGTGTCTGAGCCAATCTAGTGCCTAATGTGTGTTATGCAACCATGAGCAACCACTTGCGACCACTTGCGACCACTTGCAACCACTTGCAAACATCAACCATAACATGTTTCAATCACATGTTTACATCCAAAAGGGTTCTACCTAAGGTTCTCAAGATAGGATTGAGAAGATAAGCAAGATAAAACAAAGCATCAAGGAGAAGAAGTTAAAGATGTACCCCTAGAAAATCCTACTTGCGGGGCTTGCCCTTGCTTCTTAGGGCAGTTCTTGCTGATATGTCCAATATCACCACACTGAAAGCATGCTCCCATCTTCATCTTCTTCTTTCTACAATCCTGGACAATATGCCCCTCAATACCACAGAAGTGGCATTTTCTTTTCTCACATGTCTTATAATCATTATTGTTGTTGTTGTTCTTGCCTCCTTTCTTGGAGTCTACCTTCTTGTTTGGAGACTCATTCGCCTTGACCTCCTTCTTGCCATTCTTGTCTTCTTCATTTAAGAGCGCCATGTCTACTAGCTTTTCGTAAGTAGCCCCCATAGGTATGTGGGTCATAGCCAAGCTGTGAAGTGGCTCATTCAATCCTTTGACAAAACGGAGAGCCTTCTTATGAGGAGTATTCACTAAGTCCAGTCCAAACCGAGCCAGCTGATTGAATTGATTGACGTACTCCTTGACCGTCATACTTCCTTGCTTAAGAGATAAGAATCTTTCCAGTTGTAAACTTCGTTCAGCTTGCGAGAGGAATTTCGTCTCAAACCTTATTCTGAAATCCATCCATGTTTCAACCGACCTCTCGGCGTTAGTGACTTCCCACCAATAGGAAGCTTCGTCTTTGAGCAACCATACTGCTAACTGTACCTTCAGTCTATCGTCCACCTCGAAGATGACGAACAGATCCTCAGTTTCTTAGAGCCAGTTCCTCACTTCTACGAATGATTCAGTTCCCTTGAAATCCTTTCCACCCATGGCCCTAAAATCTTTACAGATCTTTGGGAAAGCAATTGCACGAGGAGGGGGAGGAATCGCTGCAGCTGGAGGAGGAATATCTGCTGGGCCTGCATCGTTGGCCCTAGCCTCTAAGTACCTCCTGAATCAGCCAGGTATTGGCACGCCCTCTGGAAAGTTAAGATTTCCAGACATGCTGAAATGAAAAGGAAGAAATTCAAAATGAGGAAACAAAGGATAGTGATAATGGCTTTTGGGGAATAGCCTTTCAATAAAACAAGACTTTTCTTGAAAAATGCTTCTTTGTAAACGGTTTTGAAAATAGTTTTAGAAGGTTTTCTAAAAACTTTTGCCCAGTCTGGTAACCTTCTACTCTGATACCAAATGTAACACCCCACCTCCGCTAGGGTCACTCACAAAGGGAATGCACTAGTTTTGAAGGAGCGTTATCGAGGTAAACAAACACAGAAATATTACAAGACAGAACATAAATAAAACAGCGGAAGATTCAAGAGCTAAATTTCATTACTTTCAAAAAAGAGTCAAAACCTTTTACATCAAATAGCCAAGGTCATTATTTTCCATTACAACAAATTATGTCTTGCATAAATAAAGAAGCATAATCTTAAAACAACAAAAGTAGCTTAATTCCCCAAAGGTAGCAGAAATGCAGCCATAGCATAGCTCAAGATCAAACCATACATGAGATGAACCGAAAGCAAGCGAAATCCAAGCTAAGTGCTAGAGTTTCCTGCCTGAGAACCGAGGGGGGGGTGACGAAAGAAAATGGGTCAGTCATAAAGACTGGTAAGTCCAAGTGACTTTTAGCATAAAAACAGGTAAAGGTAACATGACATGTATATACTGAAAGTAAACAAAAGGATGATGACAAGATGGGCAAGATAGACTAAAATAACATGATATTTCAAGTGTAATCAAGTATAATTCAAGTGTAATCAAGTATAGCATCACATATTCAAGGTTCGCTGCATCAACTGTACTATAATCCAAACCCATGTCTTATATTAATCATGAAATAATACCTTGGCCCAATATCATGAAATGACCTATTTCTAGGTCCAACGAAACGATCCACGAGTCAATCGGCTCCCAACAAGTTCTAGCTCGTCATGTGTCTGTGTCATACGACCCTATCACGAATGTAGTCACCTATGCTAGGTCCATCATAGGGTGTATCAAGGCCTAGGGTGCCAACCACCGACACGAATCAAGCATGCACAGATAAACCTACTTATGCCCAATGCCTGCTTTTTCAACTCCGGACCACGTGCACGACCATAGCCCTCCTGAACCTTCACTGGCGCACCAACACAGCCGTCATTCTGGCCGCTTACAATCAGCCCAGTAATTGTGCCCCACCCTGCCTAGTTCCAGGGTACCATGATACATCTAGTGGGTTACTGCTGAAATGGACCGCGTAACTAAGGTTTTCGTCCAATAGGTTAAATGATGTCATTTAAATTCGTGACTTAACCCTTATCAGTCTAGCATGTCAAGTTGGTTAAGTGTTGTCATTAAAGTTCGTGACTTAACCTTCCTACGAATCATGTATCAAGTTGGTTAAGTATTGTCTTTCATGTTCATGACTTAACCCTATCATGTGGCATTAATTCATTAATGCACCCCAACCTCTCACATCAGACCTGTTGTTGTGGTCATTGGATATGCCGGGCGGTTCCGGGCAGAATTACACCACAACTCAGTCCGACATCGGGTTTTCAAGTGCGATATGACCAACTACCCACATTGGATCCTATTGTTTGCAGTAACTGGATTTGCCGGGTGGTTCCGAGCAGAATTACACTGCAAACTCAACCCAACCTCGAGTTGGCCATTTTCAAGTTCGTTCTAGTGTCATGTCAATGTTCAAGATTCATGTCAAGTTTCATAGCGAGTTTCATGCCAAGTTTCCTATAATTGCCAATTTTTCCCAACGTTACCCCGTCTAAATATTAGGCTAACAATCTTAGCCTAATTTTCCGTCCGCATGATCTTGGACATACAATATTAGGCTAAAAACTTAGCCTAATTCAACGTACACAAAATTTGCATAACGAAATTCATTAACATAAACATGACATAGGTGTAAACTTGGCATTCTCGGCATAGTCAATATGAACACCATAGGTGTGTACTTGCAAAATAATCAACATCAATATCACAGGTGTGATCTTGCAACGTAGACTAAATGTAACACCCCGAATTTTCTATTAACACTAAAGTTGCTAAAATATTAATAAGTGTGTAAGAGAGGGGATGTATCTAATATGAATATAAAAATATTAATAAGTGTGTAAGAGAGGGGATGTATCTAATGTGTACATTGTAGAATATATATATATATATATATATATATATATATATATATATATATATATGGGCAGTTAATGCAAACATGAATAGAAGTTTATTAATTTGCTGAGTGTTTGCTAAGTCACTTCTGACTCATTGCTGAGTCAACAAGATAAACCCCATCTTGTCTGAACGGCTGCGGTTATTTCTAGGTTAAATCTAATGGCCTAAATGAATTCTAAAATCTATAAATAAGTGGGTAGACCCTAGACCTAAATCACTTGTAAAATTAGAGAAGCTACCGTCATGCTGCTGCCATGGAGTTCAGCATAACCGTCACAAACTAAGAAGAGGAAGCCTAATCATCTACAACTAAATCTACACAAATCAAATCAAAAGATCTCTCTTTCTCTAATTCTTTTCTTTTGTTGGTGAGTATGATGATTCTCACAAGACAATTACAAACTAATTTGACTCAGTTATGAATGGATCACAAGAAAGTGATGTGATTTGTAATTGTAAATTCTATATATTGTGGATCTCTTATTATGTTATTATGTTGTCGTATGATGTAAATTATATATGCTATGTCATGCTATGTTGTAAATTCTCTTATGCTATGTCGTGCTATGTTGAGAATCATGTCAAGCTATGTTATACTATCATACTATGCCATGTTATAAATCATGCTATATTATGTTGAAAAATCATGATGTTGTTGGATCATGCTTAAAGTTATGTTTTTTTTTTCTTAATTTAAATGGATCTTGTTTATGGGAATTTGCCTATTAGGTTAGGTGTACCCATAAACTTGAAACTATAATTAAATAAAACTTGATTATGGGAATTTTCCTATTGAGTTAGGTGTACCCATATAAAACCATGTTGTTAAAAAATTAGATGATGTTGATTCACACATGTTCATATGTAAGTTTATGAAAATTGATTGAGATCATATTAAGTGAATTTTGAACAAGTTGACACCTTTAGATCCATGACATGTATAATCTATGCAAGTTGGACATATGCAAGTTTCACCCCTTATTATGATTCATTTGGTCACATATACATGTTGTTATTATGATAATCTCTTTTATGCTATGAGTTAGGCTATTCGAGTCTAACATATATTTTGCGAATAAACGTTCAAACGTGGGGTAGGGGTAATATTAGGAATTAATAAATTGGGTGCAATTTTGTAAGATGTTGCATACCATGAATGAATGTCCATAATTGAGTCAATTATGGACATTGTTAAAAATTGGAAGTAATTAATAATTCAAGTAGGGAATTATTAAAATTGGGGGAAAGTGGATTATTATTAATAATCAATGCTTAGGACACGAGGTTGGACCCGTTTGTGATGTAAACCTGCCCGGACCCGCCCGGCAAATCCAGTAGTCACAAATGTCGGCCCAATGTGAGAGGTCCTAGGCCCAAACTAAAGCATAACAGTTGTAAAGACACGAGGTTAGACTCTTTTATGGTGTAAGACTGCCCGGACCCGCCCGGCAAATCCAGCTGCCATAAATGCCAGTCTAATGTGAGAGGTCTTTATGAGGTTATGGCCTTAATGAACTAAGAAATACTTAACCAGATAATCATGTAAGGTGGGACATGGGGGTTAAGTAGGTGCCTTGGGTGGCATGAGGAATCTGGTGGTTGCCTTTAGAGGCATTTGAAATACGATTAGACTTAACCAAACACACATGTAAATGAACATGACTAAGTGGGTTAAGTGGGATGGACTAATGGGGACAAGCTTAGGTGGAATGCTTGTGGTAAATAGTGGGGGCCCATTTCAACCAGTATCCCAAAACGTATCTTTGTGGGCTCGACCCAAGTCGAGGACGGGACACGCATACTGGGTTTGACTATAAGAGGCCAAAACAGGGAGCGGTGGCAACGCAAGTCCAACGGGTTTCATATGCGTGTGTGGACCCGGGCTGGTAGGTAAGACGTTGTTGCATCGTGTAGGTATAAGCCGTGCATGTTCGTTGTATCAGGTTGCCACTTTAGGGGAGTGATACACCCCACTGTGGGGCCAGCACGGGTATCTACGAGTTAGGGAGCCGATCGAATAATGGGAAGTAGGGTACACCTAGTGGAGATAGGGGCAGGCGGCACCTATGTAGTCAGCTAGGGGTACGTAAAGCCATTGGGAAAGTTTCTAAGTGAAGCTAAGTGGGATGAATCTTTAGGGTGACTGGTGTGGTGCAGTATAGTGTTTATCCTTTAGTATTTAGGAGCGCCTATAACGTTGCCTTTAGCGATTGTCTATGTCCTTAATCTGCTCTTCATAGACATTTTCTTGTTTTCCAGCTTATGCCTTAGTCCAGTTATTTTGGTAATAGTATTGTAGAATTATCATATTCACCAGACTTTATGTCTGACCCCCTCTTTTCCATCCTTTTTCTCCCTTCAGGTCCGCAGGTTGGGCCAAGTTCTAGTGGAGTCTAGTTGGATCGCTTATCTTCTGGAAAGCTTGGACTACTGAAGTAAAGTCCAGCTTGTTATCTTTCTTTTTAATGGCTATTCATGTAATGGGATTATGTAATTGTTTTATCAAGATAGATATTGTACTTGACATTGAATATGGTGTTATGATGTAATCAAACATGTTTTGACTTCTGCTACAATGAAATAAAGTTTTTGAATTTCCAAGTACTATTTTATATCTGTCTTGTTGTAATTTTACTGTTCTATATTCACTTAAAACCTCCATGGAAGTTAATGCATTCCCTTTGTGAGTGACATTAATGGACGTGGGGTGTTACACGTGGTATCAGAGCATAAGGTTACCAGAACAGATAAATTTTTTTTTTAGAAAAATATTTTTTTTTCTAAAGTATTTTTGGAAGAAGTGCTTTCAAAAAAAAAAAAAACATGTTATTTAAAGAGAGTTTTTATGAAAAACATAATCCCAAATAGCCACATCCTTATCTTTATCTTTCGAATTCTCCATTTTGAATCTTTCCTCTTTCGTTTCAGCATGGCTGAAGATCTTAATCTCCCAGAAGGTGTGACGATTCCAGGGTGGTTTAGGAGTTACTTGGAGGCTAGGGCCACCACTACAGGCCCAGCGGATACTCCTCCACCCCTAGTTGCACCCATTCCTCCTCCTCCTCCTCCTCCTCGTGTTGACACTTTTGCAAAGACGTGCAAGGAATTCAAGGCTATGGAAGGAAAAACTTTTCAAGGGACTGAGACGTTTGTGGAGGCCAGAGATTGGCTTAAGGAGACTGAGGAATTGTTGGATATCTATGAAGTGGAAGATGGGAGGAAAGTCCGTTTAGCTGCTTGGTTAATGAAGGGAGAGGCCTCGTTTTGGTGGGAGGTCACTAACGGGAAACGTCCAGTTGATTCATGGGCGGATTTCAGACGAAGGTTTGAGGCAAAGTTTCTTTCAAGGGCAGAGGAGAACTTAAATATGGAAAAATTCCTGGCACTAAAGCAAGGGAGCTCATCAATAAAGGAATATGTCAATAAATTTAATCAGTTAGCAAGGTTTGGCTTGGAGTTGGTGAACACGCCAGAGAAGAAAGCTTTGAGGTTCGTTAGAGGCTTGAATGAACCGTTGCAAGGGTTGGCTATGACCCACATCCCTATGGGAGCCACCTTTGAAAAGCTAGTAGAAATGGCACTTATGCATGAGGATAAGGCAGTTGAAAAGAAAGGGGATCAGAAGAAACCCCAACAGCAAAATAAGAAGGGTGGTAAAAACAATAATGGCAAAGGGAAGAAGAAATGCTTCAATTGTGGGACGCCTGGCCATCTCAGCAAAGATTGTAGAAAGAAAAAGAAGACTGGTTGTTTTCATTGTGGAGATGCGGGACATTTAGTGAAGGACTGTCCAAAGAAGGGGCAGAGGGCAGGGTCTACCTCGGGAGGACAGGTGCAGGCTCTTATGGCACCAGGGCAGGCAAGGGGGCAAGTTCAGGCTATTGCGGCCCCACCGCTGCAAGAAAGAGGTAGAACAATTTCTGTTGAAAGCTTAGTTTTTCTGTTTGATCATCCTGTCCGTACCTTATTCGATTCTGGCGCATCTCATTCATTTATCTCTGCATCATTAGTTGAATCACTGCACTTGAACACCAGTTTAGTAGAGGATCCCTTGGTCGTTTCAAATCCAATTGGGGGTTCGGCTCATTTGACCATGATATGTTTGGATTTGAAAATCTCTATACTTAGCATTGAATTTAGATGTGATGCTTATATATTGGGCTTCACGGGCTATGGGCTAATTTTAGGAATGGATTGGTTGTCTAGAAATAGGGCCATTCTTGATTGTGAAAGGAGAGTAGTTAGGCTTGTGACTCGCCTTGGTAATGCTCTCGACATCTTTTGTAATCCCATAAATTCCGTTATGCTAAGTTATCTTGAATCGCTTGACGCGTCTGTAGAGAACCTGCGATCGGTAGAAGTGGTCCGGGAATATCCGGATGTGTTTGAGGAGGTGAAGGGCTTACCTCCAAAGCGGGAGATAGACTTTCGAATTTATCTTGTGGATAATGCTAAACCCGTATCTTTGCCAGTGCGCCACATGGCTCCTCGTGAAAGGAGGGAACTCAATAAGCAAGTAAAGGAGTTGCTTGAGAAGGGGTTCATAAGACGTAGTATATCGGAGTGGGGTGCTCCAGTAGTTTTTTCCACAAAGGCGGATGGGTCTCTTAGACTTTGTATGGACTATAGAGAACTAAACAAGCTTACTAAAAAGAACCGACACCCACTGCCGAGGATTGACGATCTCTTTGATCAGTTAGTTGGCGCCTCAGTGTTTTCGCAGTTGGACTTAGCCACTGGCTTTCATCAACTGAGAGTGGCTGAGGATAGTATAGATAAGACTGCTTTTAGGACTCCTGACGGATTCTATGAATGGCTAGTGATGCCCTTTGGTTTGACAAACGCCCCTGCATATTTTGTTGATTTGATGAGTAGGGTGTTTAGGGAATACCTTAACAAATTCGTGGTAGTCTTTGTGGATGACATCTTAGTCTTTTCTAAGAATAAAGAAGAGCACTCCCTACATCTTAGGGAAGTGTTGGAAACCCTTCGAGCGCATAACCTTAAGGCAAAATTTTCTATGTGTCACTTCTGGAGGAAGGAAGTACGGTTCTTAGGGCACGTGGTTTCCAAAGAAGGGATAGCAGTGGATCCCGCAAAGGTGGTGGCCATCCAAGATTGGAAGGTCCCTAAAAATGCAACCGAAGTAAGAAGTTTCTTGGGGTTGGCTGGCTATTATAGGAAGTTTATCAAAGACTTCGCAAAAATATCAGCTCCATTAACACGGTTAACGAAGAAGAACATGGTTTTTACGTGGGACAAAGATTGCGATGATGCGTTCCAACGTTTAAAGAGAGCCTTAACTTCAGCCCCAGTCTTAGTGCTGCCAGACGGGAATAAAACGTTTACCATCTATACTGATGCTTGTGGGACGGGACTTGGCGCGGTCCTCATGCAAGAGGGAAGAGTAATAGCCTATGGTGGAAGGCAGTTGAGGGTTCATGAAAAGAATTACCCCACGCATGACTTAGAGCTAGCCGCAATTGTTTTCGCGCTTAAGTCTTGGCGTCACTATCTTCTTGGTGAGAAATTCGAACTGTTCACTGACCACAAATCATTAAAATACTTATTCTCTCAGAAGGATTTGAATTTAAGGCAGCAACGGTGGATGGAATTCTTAGCCTCCTACGATTTTGAAATAGCATATACCCCGGGCAAGGGTAACGTGGTGGCAGACGCCTTAAGTAGGAAAAGGTTGTCCTTGAGTCCGTTGTTTGTTGAACGACAAAGCTTAGAATTCATCTCTATGTTTGACTTTAGACCCTCCGTTGACTTAGTACCCGGTCTGTTAGCATCCTTGGAGGTTAGACCTACACTTCTAGGACGGGTTGGTGAGGCACAGCGAGACGACCCACAGTTGGTTGAGATTGTAGAAAAGCTCAAAGGGGGGGAGTCGTCAAGCCATCTTCGTAGGTATACCCTAGACGATAAGGGTTGGTTACGAAGGGATAATAGACTTTGTGTACCACAAGACGAAGACTTAAGGAAGGCCATTCTTGATGATGCTCATCGCTCAAAAATGACCATTCATCCCGGCGGGGATAAGATGTACAAAGATATGAAGCGGGTTTTCTTTTGGGCCGGTATGAAAAAGGATGTGGCCGAGTACGTCGCTAGATGCTTGGTGTGCCAACGAGTTAAAGCAGAACAAAAGAAACCCGGTGGGTTGCTTCACCCATTAGAAGTTCCACTATGGAAATGGGAAAGCATCTCAATGGATTTTGTGGATGGATTACCAAGATCAAGGAAGGGTAACACGGGGATTTGGGTTATAGTAGATAGACTTACTAAAAGCGCCCATTTTATTCCCGTGAAAAGTAAGAGGACTGCTCCGTGGTTGGCTTCTGTATACATTAAGGAGATAGTTCGTTTGCACGGTATTCCTTCTAGTATAGTAAGCGACCGTGACCCCATCTTTACTAGCGAATTTTGGAAGAGTTTACAAGAGGTGGTAGGGACTCAGCTATGTTTGAGCACCGCATATCATCCTCAAACAGACGGCCAGACCGAGAGGGTGAATCGCATTCTAGAGGATCTTTTAAGGCTTTGTATCCTAGACTTTGGGGGTACATGGGAAGAGCACCTTCCGTTAGTAGAATTCGCATATAATAATAGCTTTCAGTCTAGTATTGGCATGGCACCTTTCGAAGCTCTTTATGGAAGGCCTTGCCGTTCGCCTACATGTTGGTGGGAATCTACCGATAAAATCCTACTTGGGCCCGATATGGTTAGGGAAACCTCGGAGAAGATTGAGTTGATTCGAAGGAGGATGAAAGCAGCACAAGATAGGCAAAAATCGTATGTTGATAAGAGGAGGACAGATCTTGAGTTTGACATTGGGGACATGGTTTTTATCAAAGTATCTGCGTTACAGAATGTTGTTCGCTTTGGGTCCGTGGGGAAATTAGCACCAAGGTTTGTAGGGCCGTTTCCTGTAAAAAAAACAGGATTGGGAAGATGGCATATAGGGTGGAGTTGCCTGAGAAACTTAGTGGAGTACACGACGTATTCCATGTATCACATTTGAGGAAGTGTTTGCACAAGACCGCGGAGGTGGTAGAGCCGAGCTTGCTTAAAGAGGTGGAAATAGAGCGTGATGCAACAATTAGACGAGCTCCTACATGCATTCTTGGGTCGGAGATCAAAAAGTTGAGGAATCGAGAGGTCAGACTGGTTAAAGTGCAATGGGGAGATGATGAGAGCAACGCAACTTGGGAGACAGAAGAGAAGATGCGTTCGTTGTACCCTTTTCTTTTTGAGGGTATGTCTTTTAATTTCTCCTTTATCGCTTAGCTTATCTTATCTTATCCTTAGTATGTCCTCTCATTAGTATCTTTGACCTTTAGTTAGGATAATCCTATGGTTGAAACATGTGTTTGAGACATGTTATGTATGATGGATGCAAAATGGATGCAAGTGTTTGCTAGTGGTTGCTCGTGGATGCATATATACACACACTTTAGGCACTAGATCGGCTCAGTCACTTCATATTGCATATTGTATATATATGGATGTATTTAGTATAATGGATGTATAATGGTTGTACCATCATATGGATGCTGCATTCGGTTGAATGGGTGTGCACGCATATAGAAGTAGTATGTAAGCAATTAGGATCTTTTGCATACATAATGGATTCATGACACTTACATAATTTGCATTAAGGAGGTCAACTGAATCAGTAGACCGCCTGATTTCGCATTAGGTAAGGACACGTACACACACTTTGCATATGATCATAAAGCATTAGAAGTCTTTTAAGGACAATGGATGCCTGTGTATGATGGATGAGTAGATGGACGTTTGGATGGTAGGATATACATTCTTCCAGACTTGAAGATTTCGGGGACGAAATCCTAAAAGGAGGGGAGAATGTAACACCCCGAATTTTCTATTAACACTAAAGTTGCTAAAATATTAATAAGTGTGTAAGAGAGGGGATGTATCTAATATGAATATAAAAATATTAATAAGTGTGTAAGAGAGGGGATGTATCTAATGTGTACATTGTAGAATATATATATATATATATATATGGGCAGTTAATGCAAACATGAATAGAAGTTTATTAATTTGCTGAGTGTTTGCTAAGTCACTTCTGACTCATTGCTGAGTCAACAAGATAAACCCCATCTTGTCTGAACGGCTGCGGTTATTTCTAGGTTAAATCTAATGGCCTAAATGAATTCTAAAATCTATAAATAAGTGGGTAGACCCTAGACCTAAATCACTTGTAAAATTAGAGAAGCTACCGTCATGCTGCTGCCATGGAGTTCAGCATAGCCGTCACAAACTAAGAAGAGGAAGCCTAATCATCTACAACTAAATCTACACAAATCAAATCAAAAGATCTCTCTTTCTCTAATTCTTTTCTTTTGTTGGTGAGTATGATGATTCTCACAAGACTATTACAAACTAATTTGACTCAGTTATGAATGGATCACAAGAAAGTGATGTGATTTGTAATTGTAAATTCTATATATTGTGGATCTCTTATTATGTTATTATGTTGTCGTATGATGTAAATTATATATGCTATGTCATGCTATGTTGTAAATTCTCTTATGCTATGTCGTGCTATGTTGAGAATCATGTCAAGCTATGTTATACTATCATACTATGCCATGTTATAAATCATGCTATATTATGTTGAAAAATCATGATGTTGTTGGATCATGCTTAAAGTTATGTTTTTTTTTCTTAATTTAAATGGATCTTGTTTATGGGAATTTGCCTATTAGGTTAGGTGTACCCATAAACTTGAAACTATAATTAAATAAAACTTGATTATGGGAATTTGCCTATTGAGTTAGGTGTACCCATATAAAACCATGTTGTTAAAAAATTAGATGATGTTGATTCACACATGTTCATATGTAAGTTTATGAAAATTGATTGAGATCATATTAGGTGAATTTTGAACAAGTTGACACCTTTAGATCCATGACATGTATAATCTATGCAAGTTGGACATATGCAAGTTTCACCCCTTATTATGATTCATTTGGTCACATATACATGTTGTTATTATGATAATCTCTTTTATGCTATGAGTTAGGCTATTCGAGTCTAACATATATTTTGCGAATAAACGTTCAAACGTGGGGTAGGGGTAATATTAGGAATTAATAAATTGGGTGCAATTTTGTAAGATGTTGCATACCATGAATGAATGTCCATAATTGAGTCAATTATGGACATTGTTAAAAATTGGAAGTAATTAATAATTCAAGTAGGGAATTATTAAAATTGGGGGAAAGTGGATTATTATTAATAATCAATGCTTAGGACACGAGGTTGGACCCGTTTGTGATGTAAACCTGCCCGGACCCGCCCGGCAAATCCAGTAGTCACAAATGTCGGCCCAATGTGAGAGGTCCTAGGCCCAAACTAAAGCATAACAGTTGTAAAGACACGAGGTTAGACTCTTTTATGGTGTAAGACTGCCCGGACCCGCCCGGCAAATCCAGCTGCCATAAATGCCAGTCTAATGTGAGAGGTCTTTATGAGGTTATGGCCTTAATGAACTAAGAAATACTTAACCAGATAATCATGTAAGGTGGGACATGGGGGTTAAGTAGGTGCCTTGGGTGGCATGAGGAATCTGGTGGTTGCCTTTAGAGGCATTTGAAATACGATTAGACTTAACCAAACACACATGTAAATGAACATGACTAAGTGGGTTAAGTGGGATGGACTAATGGGGACAAGCTTAGGTGGAATGCTTGTGGTAAATAGTGGGGGCCCATTTCAACCAGTATCCCAAAACGTATCTTTGTGGGCTCGACCCAAGTCGAGGACGGGACACGCATACTGGGTTTGACTATAAGAGGCCAAAACAGGGAGCGGTGGCAACGCAAGTCCAACGGGTTTCATATGCGTGTGTGGACCCGGGCTGGTAGGTAAGACGTTGTTGCATCGTGTAGGTATAAGCCGTGCATGTCCGTTGTATCAGGTTGCCACTTTAGGGGAGTGATACACCCCACTGTGGGGCCAGCACGGGTATCTACGAGTTAGGGAGCCGATCGAATAATGGGAAGTAGGGTACACCTAGTGGAGATAGGGGCAGGCGGCACCTATGTAGTCAGCTAGGGGTACGTAAAGCCATTGGGAAAGTTTCTAAGTGAAGCTAAGTGGGATGAATCTTTAGGGTGACTGGTGTGGTGCAGTATAGTGTTTATCCTTTAGTATTTAGGAGCGCCTATAACGTTGCCTTTAGCGATTGTCTATGTCCTTAATCTGCTCTTCATAGACATTTTCTTGTTTTCCAGCTTATGCCTTAGTCCAGTTATTTTGGTAATAGTATTGTAGAATTATCATATTCACCAGACTTTATGTCTGACCCCCTCTTTTCCATCCTTTTTCTCCCTTCAGGTCCGCAGGTTGGGCCAAGTTCTAGTGGAGTCTAGTTGGATCGCTTATCTTCTGGAAAGCTTGGACTGCTGAAGTAAAGTCCAGCTTGTTATCTTTCTTTTTAATGGCTATTCATGTAATGGGATTATGTACTTGTTTTATCAAGATAGATATTGTACTTGACATTGAATATGGTGTTATGATGTAATCAAACATGTTTTGACTTCTGCTACAATGAAATAAAGTTTTTGAATTTCCAAGTACTATTTTATATCTGTCTTGTTGTAATTTTACTGTTCTATATTCACTTAAAACCTCCATGGAAGTTAATGCATTCCCTTTGTGAGTGACATTAATGGACGTGGGGTGTTACACTAAATCAACATACATATATGCGAATTTGCAACATAGACTAAATCAACTTACATATATGTGAACTTGCAAATCAATCACGAGCATATGAATAAGTGTGATCTTGAAATATGACATAGGTTTAACATATACACATAAACATGTAGATCTAACATGTGGTCACATATGCGATATGATTTTACAACCCTAAACTTGCATAACATGATAAACTACACAACTTGTCATAACAAGTTATACTCCAATATACATATGAATAGATTTATTCATTAATTCCCAATTTAACATGATAATAAAATAGAATATCATTCAATTTCACATATAACATAATAAACATTGTTTTATTATCAATTTATTTCCAAGGAATAACGTTACTGAATAAATTGAGTAAAACATCGCAGGCATATAGATCTGATAACATTATGAACATGAAAAGGTTTAAATAATAATCTAGGTTCAAGAACATGGATAGATCTAACTTAAATAGAAAAATCCCCAAAATCAAGATCCAAGGACAAATAAAGAAAATAGGTCGGAAATAGAAAAATCAAGCTTAGATTCAATTTCATAGTCATAATCCAAGGCAATAACCTCATGGTCATGAATCATAGGTGATTAGCCATAATTATCCTTGTCATAGGCATATGCATAGTCTTATGTTCACTGTCATAGGCATAGGCATAGTCTTATGTTCACCGTCATAGCCATAGGCATAGTCTTATGTTCACCGTCATAGGCATAGGCATAGTCTTATGTTCACCGTCATAGCCATAGGCATAATAATGTTATGGACATGAGAGAGTCTGATTTACAACATAAATAGGTCTAAACTGATTTCATAGTAATACTCCCAAAAGTCAAGATCCAAGATGAACAAAAATAGATATGAATCATACATAAATCCAATTCCAATTTATAACATGTCCATTTTAAGTTTATAGTTTTTATCTAAAAGTAACTTGAACTTATAGATCGTGGTCTAAGAAATTTAGATGCAAAATACAAGTCTAGAAATTTGTCGTTGAATTGTTGAATCGTTGAATTTTGCTTTGATTGTAGAAGCAAATCCCCAATATGAAATTCCTAGCCGTATCTTCAAGAAATAATCTTCGCGTTTTCATTTAATTTAATTTAGAGGAAGAAGAAGAAGCCATGATCATCAAGATTTTGTGCAGCATAAGGTTAGAGAAGAATGGTGTAAAGAGAATGAGGCTAGGGGGCTATTTATATAGGGTTAGGCAGACGAATCTGGACAGAAAACAAGGTCAGATACATCAGAATGCATCAGGTTCAAAAATTAGGTTCAGGAGGCAGGTCAACTCCCAGGTCGACACTATGGTCGACCTGGTCCCTAGGAGGTCGACACTATGGTCGACCCCCAGGTCGACCTGGTCCTGGGCGGGAAATTTCCCGCCCAGCCTGTTCTGGGTTTTGAATTCGAAATTTCGAGCTGTTTTCGATTCTGAAAATTTCTAAAACTTCGGAGGGTCATATCTCCCTCATACGGACTCCGATTTTCGAAAACTCGGACTCGTTTCCAAGCAGAATTTCGAGATGAACGCAATGGCGTAACCCGTTTCCCTTGATTATTATTTTAAAAATTAATTCTGCCTTTTATGGTTTTAACATGTTATTAAAATACGGGTTGTTACAACAACACAATATAAAACATTTGTATTTAAAATCTACAAATACGCACTGTCATATATATATATATATATATATATATATATACACACTCAACTCAATCTAGGGTATTATTAACCCCATATCTATCGAGTTATGCCACAGAGCCAAGATTTTTACTAAACCTTATGCTCTGATACCACTGTAACGACCCGATCTTTCCGTACCAACAATCGTATATGTCAGATTCGATAGTTGGTTTTTTAACTATCAAATAAAACAACCATTCAATCATAAAATAAAAATAGATTTACTGGTTTAGTGCTCAACATCACTTTTCTTTTTTAATTAAAAATATTTGTTTAATAAATCTTAAAATCTCTTAATAGTTCGAATATAGCTTTTCACTTCTTATTTAACATAAGATTTTCTTCAAACTCTTTACCATACATTACTCGTTATCTATAATTAGAAATCACTTAAACTTATCACTCATAAACCAACATTACATTTTCATTACTTTGGAAATCCCATTATATATATATATATACACTTAAACCTTTTATTTCCTTTACTCTGGAAATCATATTATATTCTTAAATCCTTATTTCATAGCTGGAAACATTCCAGTTACTTGTTCATGCATTTTTATACTTCAACACTCATCAGTCCCTGACTGTAAATCGGTAAGCAAATAATTTCCTAAGTATCAACCCCAAAGTCCGAAATCAACATCAGATTAATATTCAGACAATCACTCAACTCAACCAATATTCAGTTCGGTTCCAATTCTTATCTTAACTCGTTATCAATCCATACTATTCCATTTCTAATTCATTCGAACATTTTCCACTTTGAAAATCTCGTTTCAATAAAATTCATTCGCTTAGTCTCATTATTAAGTATTGTCAATTCAAAAATAACACTTCGACTTCACATATCCTTTATAAACCTTGTCTATAAACTCGGGTTTAATATAAGTCCCTTTTATATCTCTATTTCTTTTTACTTAATCAAATGTTAAGTAAGTATTTATTTTGAGCTATCGTATTCGCTTAAAATTCCTTTTATAACTTAATTCATAAAACTCGGGTTTTAATATAAAACCCATTCATAATCTCCTTTCATAATCCAATTAGTTTTCATTTCAATTTACGATTTCCTTACTTCGATGAATTTCATTACAAGGTAATTACTTAAATTATTATTATATAACAAATTACTTCAACATTAATATTATAAAATTAGTTAATTGCTTATTTAACTAAATTAAATAATAAATTTCCTTTTTGAACCTTGCTAATATTAAACAAATATTTGTTAAGCTATTTCAATATATTACTTGAAAATAATCCAATTCAACTTAAATATCAAACCCAGTTGAAATGGTCGACTTGGTTAACTCAAAACACGATTATTTCTTTAACCGATTCCAATTAATTCCACCTTTAAATTAATTAATAATATAATTAATTTAAATAACTTCATTTAATTGTTTCTTTGAATAATTAATTCCACACTTAATCGTTATATAAATTTTGGCTTATCTGTTTATAATTCTTATTAACATAAGAAGTTGTTTTATAAAATCACTTAACAATCACTTATAAATTAAAATAATAAATATTAAATATTAAATATTTATTTTTGGTTTAATAAACTTCAATCTAAAATTATAGATTTCAAAATCTATTCTCAGTTATAAAATAAATTTTATAACTTCTTTTTTGTCGACTCACCTGACGGTAAATCCATATTTATAAAACGATTGTTATCAAGCCATCTGATGCCAATTAGTCAACCAATACTGCCCATTGGTTAATATCAAAACAAACGTTAAATTACAATTCAACAATCCATAAACAAATCAACCATTTAATCGAGTTGGTCATACAGTTCATATAACGATAATATGAAAATAAATTATTTAATTGAGGAATCCATTTGTTCCTTCCAACCTGTTTTCCCTGCATCCAAATACGTTATCTCAAATAATATTATTCAATTCAATAAACAGATATGATATTCAACAATAAATAAATCACAACAACTAGTCATCCCTGTAATAATTTAATACGTTTATATTATTATAAACGTAACCAACGAGGTAAGTTACCTCATTTGGAAATAATCATTAGGAATAATGATTGGTTCAAATTAAACGAGCGTTTAATTAAATCAATTCAGTTCAACACACACACACACACACACATATATATATAACATCCATCAAACAATTGACAAACATAGCGGACAAATAATAAACCCAACTTATATAAATATAAGTGGGTAAACAGAGTGAGTTAAACTCATTTTGATTTTGTTTATTTATGAAACGGTTCGGTTACAGTTAAATTAAATGTTGTTTAATTTAACTGTAAATTCTCAACTGACTCCATCACTATCAAGAACAGTTCCATAGCGTAACATTCATCACCATGATTCTGGTGCATTTTGTTTCGTTCCATTGGGATAACCTAATATGAAGTAATACATGTTTTAATAATACAATGTAATTAAATTATAAATTCCCTCGACCATTTTTATTAAATAAATTTCCATACTTACGTTGCTTTGTTAACAACCCATCCATCTGTTTGAAATGAAAAACTCGGCCCGTATGTTTTGTTTTTCCTCACCATTCTAAATTCTAATGTTGTTAAAACTTTCCCAAAGTACACAGTAAGCCCATCCTCGAATTTCTTCAACCCAATACACAAAAACCGTTTGATTCCATCTGGTGCAACGTGTTGAACTTCCAAACGAAATTCCTGCTTTCACAATTCTTTTTCACTGCTCGTGTATGAATCCATCCTGATGCACTATTCATTCAAAGAATCAACAACTCCTTGTTTATCCTAACGCACTGTTCATCCAAACCAAATGGAAGTAATTGTCATGCAGGTTTCCCAAGTTATACATCCCATCAGCTTGCCCATGTTAAACCCAATTCTTTTATGCTTCTTCCTTCGTTACTTCTCCCTTCTGCTTATTTATGATGTCTCCATGCACGGGTTTTGCTTCCTTCATGCATCTCAACAACGGTCCGATATAATTTAATACTTCACTACTTCGAATTGTAACCCATCTTTTGTTCCCATTCCTATCAAGATTTGCTGATGGTTTTTTTTGTTCCTCTTCCACGTTCACATAAAAAATGCACGACTTCATTTTTTTTTTTGCCATGTTCCAACAATATGTTGGCCTCTTGGCTTCACAAACTAGTGCCACATAGAACACTAAATGTGCCTAGTGTTATTGATTCTTCCCAAAATCCTTCGTTCCAGAAGGTTATTTTTCCAAACCCCATTTACTTTTACACGTTCCACCTGTTTTAAAGCGTTGATTAGCTCTTTAATAGGCCAAGATCCCTTTTTACCATTGCTCCCGTTCTCCTTCAGGACCACGCAACATCGAAATGTCGATCTCCTATACAAGCCACCGCACCCCACCTCAATTGATCGGTCCATGATCTGAAATCGTCAGAACATCCATCGCCTCATCGTCGTCCATCCCACAAATCGCCGGTCCACTTGATGTTGTAGTTCGCCATTGCTTCTGTCTCGAATGCTGGAGCTTTAGCCACAATTCCTGGTCGAGACAAACCTCTAGAACAAATCATGACCAGTCAAAAAGTTGAGCTTGAAGAGCTGAAGAGAACAGTGTTGAAAGTTTTGACAAGAAATTTGTGGATTGGGAAAAAAAGAGGTAAAGCTTCATGATATGCCGATCGTCGGTTTCATTAGGGTGGAGGCGGTCCGCAAAACATTTGTTGACCACATATAAATTTGACTTACAAATGGGTTAAAGGCTTGTGATGTCTATTTATAGTGGGAACGAATTATTACTAAATTATTTAATCAATACTTAACAACGAAGTAATCCGTTAAAATACTCACGTATGACCTCCAACCAAGACGAGACTCTTAATCCTAGCATAGAAAAATATTTCGGACACGATGGGACTGGTTTTGTCGAATTCCGAGGTTGTTTGTGAAAAGCCCTTTATAAACAACCTGTGAAAAACACGCGTTTAAATTTCCCATGATCACATAATAAATCCAAATAACTTGAAATTTGAAACACTACAACATCTAGCCATTTTGGATTCAATAAAACTAGTTTCGTTGAAAACGGAGTTCGTTTGCATACCCGTTATTCTATTTTATGCGCAAAATAGTGCTATTTTTGGACACCAAAATTACCCAGTCTCCAAAAACAAAAAATTATATATCTATCCTGACTCTAATCATCAATACGAGTTCAACGGAATTTTTTTCATGGCTTAATTCGATCAATATCTCGAGTTATGATCAAAAACCCGTTTTAAAATGAATTAAATTATTATAATTAATAATAAATTCCATAACGACTATTTTGAAATTTGAATTAGACATAACTAACAAAATGTAACACAAAAACTCCAATTTTCTCTTCCATTAGAAAATTATAATCAAATAGATTTAGAAGGTTCATGTTTCATAGAATTACGACTTAAAATGGATTATGTATATTTAGTTGAAGTTCAAATCATGAATTACGATCTACCATGACGTTATAAGCTCGATTTATAATTATATATAAATTAAACGCTTAAACTTTGTTATATAAATGAAATATATATTTTAAATCCATTAAAAATTCCAAATCAATATTCAAAATAATAAAATAATTTAAATATCTGACCACTGAAAATACGGGACATTACATTCTTCTCCCTTAAAAGATTTTCGTCCCCGAAATTACTATGGTAGAGGAAATATTTCAACCCATTAACTTTTCAAACTCCAATTTATTTCAAATCGAAAACCAATTCGCTATTGAAATTAAGTCTTTTCAAAAATATTGAAAATTTTCTAACATATTAAATTCTTGGAAAAATTCGGTAGAACCTCCTCTGTATGGAGTGACTTATGCGATATCGCAGGATCAACAATTACATATACATCAACTCACATGGTCGGAAAACCAAAGCCAAAAACCAAAACTTATATTTTTGCGTAGGCATACCTTATGCGAGCGCTATTGAGCATACTTGCTCAACTTATTGCGATATATTCAACCAAAATCAACCTCAAACCTTCTGGCACCTATACTCAACTCAATTTATCATGTATGTAACGTATACATGAAATTCTAAATAACATTTCAACTATATATGATTCAATTGCAATCTATAATACTGCAATTCTTTTCTTTAGCTTGCATTTCATTCAATTTCTTATTAAATCTTTTATAAATTCTAGATTCATAAACCTAACAAACAACCATCAAACAATGCACACCAAATATAATCAAGCATTCAACTTTGATTAACTTTAATTAATATTCAATTATAATATTTACTTGGGTTTCACATACTTTAATATCAATCAATTTATATCTGGACGATTTTCCTTTTATTATTAATTTAATATCCAAATTCCAAATTAATCTATTTTAACTCCAATATTCATTTTTAACTTAACCAAGTTAAGTTTCAATCCCAATATTCAATTGACTAATTTATTGTCAAAGTTAGTTTACTTCTATTTTAAAAACCCAAATTCTGATTTTATTCCAAATATCATTCAGTCTGGTCTTATTTAACTTATCTCCAAGTTAATCTCCAACTCGTTCAATTCCGTATTGAAATTCTTATTTATGGGTTTCACATGTGAAATTCTTCTGGTTATATTATACCATTTCAAATTAAAAATCCAATTTGAATTTCATTTAAATCAATCAAACAAACCAATATCTAAATAATTTGATAAAACTATTTCTTTACTATACAAAAATATATTCTGGGTAAAATTATTTCATTAACCCCTTTTACAAAAAAATATTGTATCCATTGCCAGTTTAATGCTTCTCAACACTTGAATTGATCAAACAACATAATACGAAACATTTGTAATTAAAATCTACAAATATGCGCTCTCATATATATACACTCAACTCAATCTAGGGTATTACTAACCCCATCTCTATCGAGTTACGCCACAGGGCCAAGGTTATTACTAAACCTTATGCTCTGATACCACTATAATGAACCGGTCTTTCCGTACTAACAATCGTACAGGTCAGATTTGATAGTCGGTTTTTTAACTATTAAATAAAACAATCATTTAATCATATAAATAAATTTACTGGTTTAGTACTCAGAATCACTTGTCTTTTTTAATTAAAAATATTTGTTCAGTAAATCTTAAAATCCTTTAATAATTCGAATATAGCTTTTCACTTCTTATTTAGCATAAGATTTTCTTCAAACTATTTACCATACATTACTCGTTATCTTTAATCAGAAATCACTTATAATTATCACTTGTAAAACAGCGTTACATTTCCACACAATTCCCTTTATATTGGGGGCATCATTATATACATATGCATATACGTACATATACACACACACACAGACACACACACACACGTTGTCAAATCCCATTATATATATACTTAAACCTTTTATTTCCTTTACTTCATTTTATATTCTTAAATCATTATTTCATAGCTGGTAACATTCCTGTTACTTATTCACGCATTTCTGTACTTCAACACTCATTAGTCCTTGACTATAAATTGGTAAGCGAATAATTTCCTAAGTATAAACCCTCGAAGTCCGAAATTAACATCAGATTAATATTCAGAAAATCAGTCAACTCAACCAATCTCTGGTTAGGTTCCAATTCTTATCTTAACTCGTTATCAATCCATACTATTCCATTTCTAATTCATATGACCATTTTCCACTTTGAAAATCTCGTTCCAATTCCATTCATCGCTTAATCTCATTACTAAATATCGTCAATTCAAAAATAACACTTCGCCTTCACATTTCCTTTAAGAACCTTGTTTATAAACTCGGGTTTAATATAAATCCCTTTTCTATCTCGATTTCTTTTTACTTAATTCAAATGCCAAGTAAATATTTATTTTAAGCTATTGTATTCACTCAAAATTCCTTTTATAACTTGACTCGGGTTTTAATATAAAACCCATTCATAATCTCCTTTCATAATCCAACTAGTTTTCATTTCAATTTACGATTTCCTTACTTCGATGAATTTCATTTACAAGGTATTTACTTAAATTATTATTATAATAAAATCATAATTTACTTCAACGTTAAAATTATAAAATTAATTTATTGCTTATTTAACTAAAATAAATAATAAATTTCCTTTTTAAACCTTATTAATATTTAAACAAATATTTGTTAAGCTATTTCAATATATCACTTGAAAATAATCCAATTCAAGTTAATAATCAAACCCCAGTTGAAAAATTAAAACATGATTATTTCTTTTACCGATTCCAATTAATTCCACCTTTAAATTAATTAATAATATAATTAATTTAAATAAATTCATTTAATTGTTTCTTGGAACAATTAATTCCACACTTAATCGTTACATAAATATCTGCTTATCTGTTTATAATTCTTATTAACATAAGAAGTTGTTTTACAAAATCACTTAACAATCACTTATAAATTTAAATAATAAATACTAAACATTTATTTTCTGTTTAATAAATTTCAGTTTAAAATAATAGATTTCAAAATCTATTCTCAGTTATAAAATAATTTTTATAACTTCATTTCTGTCGATTCACCTGACGATAAATTCATGTTTACAAAACGATTGATTATCAAGTCATCTGATGCCGATTACTCAACCAATACTGCCCATTGATTAATATAAAAACAAACGTTGAATTATTGTCTTAGGGAATTATTCTCTTACTAGTTTACAGTTAAGGACTAATGAACAAGATAAGGTGTACATTCTTAAAGTATATTTAAGATGAACTGGTTTTGAAAATTCTTATATAAATATAAGAAGAGAGTAGAGTATTCCAAACGTTGGAAAATCTAGAAGTTTAAATTAACGATAATGAATTAAAGAGGCTAAATAATACAGAGTATATTGAGTCAATAAATTCATTTTTCTATTATGGATAAATGGTTACTTATTTGATATCTAAATAAGCGACTATTAAATCTGTCCTTTATGCTTGTTGGTACGGAAACCGGGATCGAGTTTATATTCGAAAACCATTCCGACTAGCAAATATGTAAAATGTTGAATATATCAGATGCTGATCGAGAAAGAGTGTTTGAATACCGTGGATCTTCATAAAACTGATGGATTACCTAAAATCTCTGGTTTAGCGGCCAGAGATATAATGTGGTTTTGTCATGGTTGGAAATTTATGGATTGCAAGGACTACTCGCGACTAATCTATATGGTGATACCTAAGATATGGTAGGAGAGTGCCTACGGTTTTCCAGTACTAGAACAACCTGTTGTAACAACCCGAAAATCTGGGCCAGTTTAAAAATTTTATTTTGGCAATTTTAGCGAATTTTGATTATTTAAAATGAATTATTTCAAATAATATCGACGAGAAATTTATTTTGAATATAATTCTAACGTATATATTATATACGTCGTCGTTAGAATATAAATATTTATATATAATTATAAATAGAATTGAAAATGGCGCGGTAGTTCGATAATTTGATTTCAAACTTCAATTGAATGTACCGGGTGCAAAATAATCCGGATTTTAGTGAAACCAAAAATAATGGGATCTAATTGGGAATATCTTTCCAACGAATCCGAATAATCAAAATTTCATAGCGGGAATCAAAAGATATGTCCAGTTGAAAATTCTGAATAGTCGCTATGGAATTCAGGCCCTTAAAAATGGGAATTTTGCAAACGACCTCGGATTTCGACGAAACCACTTTTGTTGGGTCCGTGATGTCAAGTTATTGCTAGATTCCAAATTTCATAATTTTTCGAATCAATATGTGAGCGTGGCAAAGGAAAACGCGTTTGACCAGTTTCAGTTGTTTTTAATCGACTGGAAATTGGCCATTTTTCAAACGGTCTCAGAATTGAACGAAACTAGTTTTGTTAGGACCGTATCGTCAATACGAAGCTAGAAAATATTTTTATGGGATTTATAGAGTTAGGATGTGACCCCGGTAATTTGAAATGTACGTTTAAAATTCAATATAGTGATTTAAATGTAAATTCCACGAAAACTGATCGAAACGATCGAATCAGCTCACGATACATATCCCATTGTGTTCGGAATGGGGGTATTACACTAGGGATGACAGTCGTTGGGTTTGGATCGGAGTTCGTATGTGGTAGGGGGTATTTTCGGATTTAATGAATTTAAATATATAAATAAAATATTGGGCCAATCAAATTCAATCTCTCACTTCCGCGTTGACCTCCCGAAGTCCGCTCCTCTTCACTGCTCGAACGGCGGAAAAGCTCTCAATCATCTCTCCTCTTTTTCACTCAAAACTCTCAATGAAATCAAGTGCCCCTTTGGAACTTTTCAAAGCCCTTTCGCTCCTCTACAAATCCATCTAAGCCTCGTCAGCCATTGTCACGTATTTCTCGAGATCTGGGCCTGGGAACTTCCGCCGTCTCGAAGCAAATCCCGGCGTCCACAGGCTGTCGAACTCGACATAACCACCGGCGCCTGGAAGCTCCTTCGGAGGCGTACCTCGTGGCGACGCCTGATCGTCGTCCAGCGCTGTGTTTTGGGCGCAAAATCCCAACCCTAGTTTGAAGCCTGGTTCGGGTGCAGTCTATCGAACTTTACAGTGAACAAGGTGATCCTTTCTTAGTTAATTACCTCGTTGATTACACTATTTAATTATGGATTTAAATTTAATATTTATTATTGTATAGTTTTTAAAATAAAATAGCAAAGAATAAAACATGGAGTTTTTATAGATATAAAGCATTGTTTTTAAAATGTGACTTTGGTTATGAAATAGAATGGTTGTAAAGAAAATAAATTTTGCATTGTTTTAAAATAAATAAAAAGACCGTTGTTTTTAAATAAGAATACATGGATTTTTATAAAATAAAAATGGCTTTGATTTTTAAAAAAACAAAATCTTTATTTTAAAAAAAACAAAATCTTTATTTTTAAAAAAACAAAATCTATATTTTTGAAAAGACAAAATCTATATTTTTGAAAAGGCGAAATCTATGTTTTTGAAAAGATGAAATCCATATATATGAAAAGAGCCATATTTTTGAAAGTCGATATTTTTATAAGTGAAAGGAATTATAAAAATAGAATCTTTATCGATACGAACACTGTTATCAAAATTTGATTTTTATATATTGAACATCGAAGTAAAAATGTGATTTTTATATATTGAACATCGAAGTAAAAATTCGATTTTTACATATGTAGTGGCAACGGGAAACGAAGATGACAAAGATGCGAGAACGACGAAGATCTCTACAATAGAAGAGCCGTGGAGTTAGGATAGCTATTGGTGAGAACTTCTCACTCTTTAATTTAATTTTCCAGTTATATATATATACTAGGATGCAGACGGTGTTTAGTAGCACCCGACACCCGTCATCCACAGACCATGGATGGCTTGTTTGTTAAATTGTTTGGTTGTGTAGTTGGTTAGATTATTTGATTGAAATTTGAATTGGTTGGTGAAATGAAATTGATTTGATTGATGTGTGAATGGCGTGGGCCTTCACTAGACCGGGGATAAGGCTATGCCTTGTCCCGTTTCTAGTATCGTGCCGTTATGCCGCCGAAATTTTCTAAAATAAGTTAGAAAATAAAAATATCATTTTATTTAAAGAATGAACTGAATAGAAATTCATAGGTTAAAATAAAATGTTTTATCGTTAAAAATATATAATTTTTTAACATGAATATGAATATAGTGAATGTGAATAAATAAATATTCATTTACAAATCGGACGGTTTGTTTATGTACATCTATTTGAAGGACATTGATTGGGACGATAAATTTTACACATCGCCCAACTGCACAAATAAAATCTGTGTTTGATTGTTTGAAACCCCACACGGGTGTTGGGATGAAATTTGAAGTTCACTCATCCTGATTGATTAAATATGTCGATCGATTGATTGACAGGCTGTTATAAGCGTTAGATATCTATATTTGATGCTTATACAGTGTAGTGCACTTTGGGTGATGGTTGATTATTTTTCAATGCTATTATATACATGTGTTGTATGAAAATCCATATAATTAATTTTATATGGTGATTGATTGGGCCTCATTCCAATTTAGAGAATAAAGAATATTATTAAATAAAGGTTCATGTGTTGACTGTACTCATCCGTTGAGATTAGTCATGTGTTGAACGTAATATTTTAACAATAAATTTTATATCTTTATTATTATTAAATAAAGGTTCATGTGTTGACTGTACTCATCCGTTGAGATTAGTCATGTGTATTGTAATATTTTCCGCTGCTATGTATTTAAATGTAATTTAAATCTCTGATATTTCTGTGTAATATTTATTCATTTATACTCTGTATATTCTTGTAATCTGATGCATTGTTGTAATATACAATGAAATGTTCTTCTGTTTATGTTCTGATTTGTCCTGTTCTCAATGATCAGGGGTTTCGAACGGTCTAGATCGCTTTAACGACTGATTCGGATCGAGCGAAATTCCTTTACGTCACAGTTGGCATCAGAGCTTTGGTTTACAAAGCTCAAAGAACGAGACACATTAGAACCATACGAAAGAATTCATCAGATATTGGATTAGTAATATCCAATGAGAATGACTCGTTAGAGATGGGATCAGTAGTATTCTAGAACGAGTGTGGAGAGTATTTTTTTCAAATGAAAACAATTCTATTTTGAAATTTAGATTGTTTTACACGTATTTGAATAATTTCTTTATATTGATTTTGGACAATTCAATATATAAAGAATTTGCACATACGCCTTGCAAATGTATATTCAAAGTTTTAATATATTGGATAGATATAGCATCACACTCTAGTCGCCCGAAGGTGATATTGATGATAGCGATCGCATCATCAACATTTATGTTCGAGTTTCGAAGGTGTGATTTTCTATATATTTCCATTAGACTGGTGTGAGAACCAAAACTAATATAGCTAGAATACATTGTTGTGATTTGGCATCAAAAACATGATTTTTGTATATGTATCAAAATTATGAATTTGAAACTCTAATTCACTAATTGATTGATGTTTGTGTTGTTTGTTTATTTGTTTGCTAATTTTTAACCATTTAGCCTAATTGAATCAAATAATGAATTGTATTGAAATTTGGTCGCATTTGCTTGCATATACATGTACTTACATTGAACAGGTCATAGCAAGGAGGCTAGAGCAGAGAATAAAATTTGTTTGCCCGACAAATAGGTACATGTTTACTACATAATTTACTGTTTTGTTTGGGTGATGATGATTTTATGAGCCTATTGGCTAGCCGCTTGGCTTTTTCTTTTTCTTTTTGAGATCTGAAGGACCGGGGAAGCTATTTGAAATTCCCCGATGCTCCCGGTGCAGGGGAGGTTATGGCGAAATTTTTCGAAAGTTTAGGGTGTTAGCCAAATTTTTGAAGAATTTGAAAATTCTCAGAAACTAAAGAGTTGGAGAATGGAAGTCAGACCGAACGTAGTGTTGATTGATCAAACCACTTTCGACTTTGTTCCTTTTCGGGGACGAAAAGTTTTAAGTGGGGGAGATTGTAACAACCCGAAAATCTGGGCCAGTTTAAAATTTTTATTTTGGCAATTTTAGCGAATTTTGATTATTTAAAATGAATTATTTTAAATAATATCGACGAGAAATTTATTTTTAATATAATTCGAACGTATATATTATATACGTCGTCGTTAGAATATAAATATTTATATATAATTATAAATAGAATTGAAAATGGCGCGGTAGTTCGATAATTTGATTTCAAACTTCAATTGAATGTACCGGGTGCAAAATAATCCGGATTTTAGTGAAACCAAAAATAATGGGATCTAATTGGGAATATCTTTCCAACGAATCCGAATAATCAAAATTTCATAGCGGGAATCAAAAGATATGTCCAGTTGAAAATTCTGAATAGTCGCTATGGAATTCAGGCCCTTAAAAATGGGAATTTTGCAAACGACCTCGGATTTCGACGAAACCACTTTTTTTGGGTCCGTGATGTCAAGTTATTGCTAGATTCCAAATTTCATAATTTTTCGAATCAATATGTGAGCGTGGCAAAGGAAAACGCGTTTGACCAGTTTCAGTTGATTTTAATCGACTGGAAATTGGCCATTTTTCAAACGGTCTCAGAATTCAACGAAACTAGTTTTGTTAGGACCGTATCGTCAATACGAAGCTAGAAAATATTTTTATGGGATTTATAGAGTTAGGATGTGACCCCGGTAATTTGAAATGTACGTTTAAAATTCAATATAGTGATTTAAATGTAAATTCCACGAAAACTGATCGAAACGATCGAATCAGCTCACGATACATATCCCATTGTGTTCGGAATGGGGGTATTACACTAGGGACGACAGTCGTTGGGTTTGGATCGGAGTTCGTATGTGGTAGGGTGTATTTTCGGATTTAATGAATTTAAATATATAAATAAAATATTGGGCCAATCAAATTCAATCTCTCACTTCCGCGTTGACCTCCCGAAGTCCGCTCCTCTTCACTGCTCGAATGGCGGAAAAGCTCTAAATCATCTCTCCTCTTTTTCACTCAAAACACTCAATGAAATCAAGTGCCCCTTTGGAACTTTTCAAAGCCCTTTCGCTCCTCTACAAATCCATCTAAGCCTCGTCAGCCATTGTCACGTATTTCTCGAGATCTGGGCCTGGGAACTTCCGCCGTCTCGAAGCAAATCCCGGCGTCCACAGGCTGTCGAACTCGACATAACCACCGGCGCCTGGAAGCTCCTTCCGAGGCGTACCTCGTGGCGACGCCTGATCGTCGTCCAGCGCTGTGTTTTGGGCGCAAAATCCCAACCCTAGTTTGAAGCCTGGTTCGGGTGCAGTCTATCGAACTTTACAGTGAACAAGGTGATCCTTTCTTAGTTAATTACCTCGTTGATTACACTATTTAATTATGGATTTAAATTTAATATTTATTATTGTATAGTTTTTAAAATAAAATAGCAAAGAATAAAACATGGAGTTTTTATAGATATAAAGCATTGTTTTTAAAATGTGACTTTGGTTATGAAATAGAATGGTTGTAAAGAAAATAAATTTTGCATTGTTTTAAAATAAATAAAAAGACCGTTGTTTTTAAATAAGAATACATGGATTTTTATAAAATAAAAATGGCTTTGATTTTTAAAAAAACAAAATCTTTATTTTTAAAAAAACAAAATCTTTATTTTAAAAAAAACAAAATCTATATTTTTGAAAAGACAAAATCTATATTTTTGAAAAGGCGAAATCTATATTTTTGAAAAGATGAAATCCATATATATGAAAAGAGCCATATTTTTGAAAGTCGATATTTTTATAAGTGAAAGGAATTATAAAAATAGAATCTTTATCGATACGAACACTGTTATCAAAATTTGATTTTTATATATTGAACATCGAAGTAAAAATGTGATTTTTATATATTGAACATCGAAGTAAAAATTCGATTTTTACATATGTAGTGGCAACGGGAAACGAAGATGACAAAGATGCGAGAACGACGAAGATCTCTACAATAGAAGAGCCGTGGAGTTAGGATAGCTATTGGTGAGAACTTCTCACTCTTTAATTTAATTTTCCAGTTATATATATATACTAGGATGCAGACGGTGTTTAGTAGCACCCGACACCCGTCATCCACAGACCATGGATGGCTTGTTTGTTAAATTGTTTGGTTGTGTAGTTGGTTAGATTATTTGATTGAAATTTGAATTGGTTGGTGAAATGAAATTGATTTGATTGATGTGTGAATGGCGTGGGCCTTCACTAGACCGGGGATAAGGCTATGCCTTGTCCCGTTTCTAGTATCGTGCCGTTATGCCGCCGAAATTTTCTAAAATAAGTTAGAAAATAAAAATATCATTTTATTTAAAGAATGAACTGAATAGAAATTCATATGTTAAAATAAAATGTTTTATCATTAAAAATATATAATTTTTTAACGTGAATATGAATATAGTGAATGTGAATAAATAAATATTCATTTACAAACCGGACGGTTTGTTTATGTACACCTATTTGAAGGACATTGATTGGGACGATAAATTTTACACATCGCCCAACTGCACAAATAAAATCTGTGTTTGATTGTTTGAAACCCCACACGGGTGTTGGGATGAAATTTGAAGTTCACTCATCCTGATTGATTAAATATGTCGATCGATTGATTGACAGGCTGTTATAAGCGTTAGATATCTATATTTGATGCTTATACAGTGTAGTGCACTTTGGGTGATGGTTGATTATTTTTCAATGCTATTATATACATGTGTTGTATGAAAATCCATATAATTAATTTTATATGGTGATTGATTGGGCCTCATTCCAATTTAGAGAATAAAGAATATTATTAAATAAAGGTTCATGTGTTGACTGTACTCATCCGTTGAGATTAGTCATGTGTTGAACGTAATATTTTAACAATAAATTTTATATCTTTATTATTATTAAATAAAGGTTCATGTGTTGACTGTACTCATCCGTTGAGATTAGTCATGTGTATTGTAATATTTTCCGCTGCTATGTATTTAAATGTAATTTAAATCTTTGATATTTCTGTGTAATATTTATTCATTTATACTCTGTATATTCTTGTAATCTGATGCATTGTTGTAATATACAATGAAATGTTCTTCTGTTTGTGTTCTGATTTGTCCTGTTCTCAACGATCAGGGGTTTCGAACGGTCGAGATCGGTTTAACGACTGATTCGGATCGAGCGAAATTCCTTGACGTCACAGTTGGTATCAGAGCTTTGGTTTACAAAGCTCAGAGAACGAGACACATTAGAACCATACGAAAGAATTCATCAGATATTGGATTAGTAATATCCAATGAGAATGACTCGTTAGAGATGGGATCAGTAGTATTCTAGAACGAGTGTGGAGAGTATTTTTTTCAAATGAAAACAATTCTGTTTTGAAATTTAGATTGTTTTACACGTATTTGAATAATTTCTTTATATTGATTTTGGACAATTCAATATATAAAGAATTTGCATATACGCCTTGCAAACGTATATTCAAAGTTTTAATATATTGGATAGATATAGCATCACACTCTAGTCGCCCGAAGGTGATATTGATGATAGCGATCGCATCATCAACATTTATGTTCGAGTTTCGAAGGTGTGATTTTCTATATATTTCCATTAGACTGGTGTGAGAACCAAAACTAATATAGCTAGAATACATTGTTGTGATTTGGCATCAAAAACATGATTTTTGTATATGTATCAAAATTATGAATTTGAAACTCTAATTCACTAATTGATTGATGTTTGTGTTGTTTGTTTATTTGTTTGCTAATTTTTAACCATTTAGCCTAATTGAATCAAATAATGAATTGTATTGAAATTTGGTCGCATTTGCTTGCATATACATGTACTTACATTGAACAGGTCATAGCAAGGAGGCTAGAGCAGAGAATAAAATTTGTTTGCCCGACAAATAGGTACATGTTTACTACATAATTTACTGTTTTGTTTGGGTGATGATGATTTTATGAGCCTATTGGCTAGCCGCTTGGCTTTTTCTTTTTCTTTTTGAGATCTGAAGGACCGGGGAAGCTATTTGAAATTCCCCGATGCTCTCGGTGCAGGGGAGGTTATGGCGAAATTTTTCGAAATTTTAGGGTGTTAGCCAAATTTTTGAAGAATTTGAAAATTCTCAGAAACTAAAGAGTTGGAGAATGGAAGTCAGACCGAACGTAGTGTTGATTGATCAAACCACTTTCGACTTTGTTCCTTTTCGGGAACGAAAAGTTTTAAGTGGGGGAGATTGTAACAACCCGAAAATCTGGGCCAGTTTAAATTTTTTTATTTTGGCAATTTTAGCGAATTTTGATTATTTAAAATGAATTATTTTAAATAATATTGACGAGAAATTTATTTTGAATATAATTCGAACGTATATATTATATACGTCGTCATTAGAATATAAATATTTATATATAATTATAAATAGAATTGAAAATGGCGCGGTAGTTCGATAATTTGATTTCAAACTTCAATTGAATGTACCGGGTGCAAAATAATCCGGATTTTAGTGAAACCAAAAATAATGGGATCTAATTGGGAATATCTTTCCAACGAATCCGAATAATCAAAATTTCATAGCGGGAATCAAAAGATATGTCCAGTTGAAAATTCTGAATAGTCGCTATGGAATTCAGGCCCTTAAAAATGGGAATTTTGCAAACGACCTCGGATTTCGACGAAACCACTTTTTTTGGGTCCGTGATGTCAAGTTATTGCTAGATTCCAAATTTCATAATTTTTCGAATCAATATGTGAGCGTGGCAAAGGAAAACGCGTTTGACCAGTTTCAGTTGATTTTAATCGACTGGAAATTGGCCATTTTTCAAACGGTCTCAGAATTCAACGAAACTAGTTTTGTTAGGACCGTATCGTCAATACGAAGCTAGAAAATATTTTTATGGGATTTATAGAGTTAGGATGTGACCCCGGTAATTTGAAATGTACGTTTAAAATTCAATATAGTGATTTAAATGTAAATTCCACGAAAACTGATCGAAACGATCGAATCAGCTCACGATACATATCCCATTGTGTTCGGAATGGGGGTATTACACTGGGGACGACAGTCGTTGGGTTTGGATCGGAGTTCGTATGTGGTAGGGGGTATTTTCGGATTTAATGAATTTAAATATATAAATAAAATATTAGGCCAATCAAATTCAATCTCTCACTTCCGCGTTGACCTCCCGAAGTCCGCTCCTCTTCACTGCTCGAACGGCGGAAAAGCTCTCAATCATCTCTCCTCTTTTTCACTCAAAACTCTCAATGAAATCAAGTGCCCCTTTGGAACTTTTCGAAGCCCTTTCGCTCCTCTACAAATCCATCTAAGCCTCGTCAGCCATTGTCACGTATTTCTCGAGATCTGGGCCTGGGAACTTCCGCCGTCTCGAAGCAAATCCCGGCATCCACAGGCTGTCGAACTCGACATAACCACCGGCGCGTGGAAGCTCCTTCGGAGGCGTACCTCGTGGCGACGCCTGATCGTCGTCCAACGCTGTGTTTTGGGCGCAAAATCCCAACCCTAGTTTGAAGCCTGGTTCGGGTGCAGTCTATCGAACTTTACAGTGAACAAGGTGATCCTTTCTTAGTTAATTACCTCGTTGATTACACTATTTAATTATGGATTTAAATTTAATATTTATTATTGTATAGTTTTTAAAATAAAATAGCAAAGAATAAAACATGGAGTTTTTATAGATATAAAGCATTGTTTTTAAAATGTGACTTTGGTTATGAAATAGAATGGTTGTAAAGAAAATAAATTTTGCATTGTTTTAAAATAAATAAAAAGACCGTTGTTTTTAAATAAGAATACATGGATTTTTATAAAATAAAAATGGCTTTGATTTTTTAAAAAACAAAATCTTTATTTTAAAAAAAACAAAATCTTTATTTTTAAAAAAACAAAATCTATATTTTTGAAAAGACAAAATCTATATTTTTGAAAAGGCGAAATCTATATTTTTGAAAAGATGAAATCCATATATATGAAAAGAGCCATATTTTTGAAAGTCGATATTTTTATAAGTGAAAGGAATTATAAAAATAGAATCTTTATCGATACGAACACTGTTATCAAAATTTGATTTTTATATATTGAACATCGAAGTAAAAATGTGATTTTTATATATTGAACATCGAAGTAAAAATTCGATTTTTACATATGTAGTGGCAACGGGAAACGAAGATGACAAAGATGCGAGAACGACGAAGATCTCTACAATAGAAGAGCCGTGGAGTTAGGATAGCTATTGGTGAGAACTTCTCACTCTTTAATTTAATTTTCCAGTTATATATATATACTAGGATGCAGACGGTGTTTAGTAGCACCCGACACCCGTCATCCACAGAGCATGGATGGCTTGTTTGTTAAATTGTTTGGTTGTGTAGTTGGTTAGATTATTTGATTGAAATTTGAATTGGTTGGTGAAACGAAATTGATTTGATTGATGTGTGAATGGCGTGGGCTTTCACTAGACCGGGGATAAGGCTAGGCCTTGTCCCGTTTCTAGTATCGTGCCGTTATGCCGCCGAAATTTTCTAAAATAAGTTAGAAAATAAAAATATCATTTTATTTAAAGAATGAACTGAATAGAAATTCATATGTTAAAATAAAATGTTTTATCGTTAAAAATATATAATTTTTTAACGTGAATATGAATATAGTGAATGTGAATAAATAAATATTCATTTACAAACCGAACGGTTTGTTTATGTACATCTATTTGAAGGACATTGATTGGGACGATAAATTTTACACATCGCCCAACTGCACAAATAAAATCTGTGTTTGATTGTTTGAAACCCCACACGGGTGTTGGGATGAAATTTGAAGTTCACTCATCCTGATTGATTAAATATGTCGATCGATTGATTGACAGGCTGTTATAAGCGTTAGATATCTATATTTGATGCTTATACAGTGTAGTGCACTTTGGGTGATGGTTGATTATTTTTCAATGCTATTATATACATGTGTTATATGAAAATCCATATAATTAATTTTATATGGTGATTGATTGGGCCTCATTCCAATTTAGAGAATAAAGAATATTATTAAATAAAGGTTCATGTGTTGACTGTACTCATCCGTTGAGATTAGTCATGTGTTGAACGTAATATTTTAACAATAAATTTTATATCTTTATTATTATTAAATAAAGGTTCATGTGTTTACTGTACTCATCCGTTGAGATTAGTCATGTGTTGAACGAAATAATTTAACAAAAATAGTCACACGTGGACAGTACTCATTCGTTGAGATTAGTCGTGTGTTGACAAAAATAAATATTCATTTGTTGAATAGAATAAAGGAATATATGAAGCCGTGTTGATTAGATTGACGCCATTTTGACGTGAACGATATTTATATCGATTTTATTCATTTTAAAATGAATATTGAAAAGTAATTTTGAAATCGAATATTTTGAAATGAAATGAATTGAAAACGATTTCGAAATGTATTGAATATAAAACGATTTCGAAATGTATTGAATATAAAACGATTTCGAAATGTATTGAATATAAAACGATTTCGAAATGAATTGAATATAAAACGATTTCGAAATGAATTGAATATAAAACGATTTCGAAATGAATTGAATATATAAGCAATTTGAATTGAATCGAATAGAAAACGACTTTGAAATTGGATTGAATTGAAAACGAATTCAAATTGAATTGAAAGCGAATTGAAATGAATTCAAATTGAATTGGAATTTGAATCGAATAGAAATGAATTTTAAAACGAATTTATAAAGAAGAATTCAATTTTGCTTTGAAATGAAATGGAAGTTGAAATTGCTTTTGAAACGAATTTAAAAAAAAACTATTTATATAATTCGTTTTAAATAGTAATCGACGAAATATATATTATATATATTATATATATAATATAATGGCCTGAATAGAACGCGCCGCGGCAGTTCGTGAATTTCGACCATTTATTTCAAACGGACATTACGGGAGATCCGACCATCGGATTCTCCTAAAACCGGAACCGTTGGGTTCGTATCGAAAAGAGCTTTCTAACGAATATTAAAAATTTGAAATCTAACGGTTGGATTTGGAGATACGTCCAAATCAAATTCGAAAAAGGTCGCTGTAAGTGCAGTTCGATGGCCGTTGATGGAAATCAACTGTACGGGCCCTGATAAAATTATCAAAAATAGTAATAATTAGCGTAAAATCATTGGAAATGATTTGGGAAAAATTAGGATGAAAAACTCCGTATTTGAAAAGATAAAAATAGATTTTTATCGAAACGAACTAGTTTTGAACTAGAATTACAATTTTATTTATTTTTTTAATAAATAAATTGAATTTGAAATGGTTTTGAAAATAACCAGAACTTCCAATGATTGCATTGGAATGGATTTGAATCGAAACTGTCTTCGGAATATTTCGATGTTGGATTTCGTGATTATACAAATGTTGTTATGGAAATTTGAAAGATACAGATATATATATCGTTATTTCCAATACGATCTTTGTTGGTCGCAGAATTTGATATTGAATATAAGCCGATATATTTTCTATTCAGAGCCTTGTATTGAATATCAAATGTGATTTGGGTTTGTCGTGAATGGTGTCTTCACTAACACTGTTCTTGAACCCAGTTGAGAAAAGATTAAATCTTTTTATTTAGATTTAATGAAGTGCATCAATTAAACAATATTTAATTGGAATTGAATCGATATTGATTTTTGGGTTTATCGTGGACGGTGTTTTAAATAACACTCGTTCTTTAACCCGATAATTAATGAATGTGATTTTGGGTTTATCGTGGACGGTGTTTTAAATGACACTGATTCTTTAACCCAGTTAACGATTAAAACTAAGTGGAGTTTTAATGAATCTTTAATTAGATCGAAATGATCGAGAATGGAGTATCACCAGTTTTGCTCCAGGCGATAGTTAAATCTTTAATTAGATTTGAACGTGAAATGGTAATTGAATTTACCGATAACACTGTGGTGTTAGATATGAAGTATTACCAGTTTTACTTCATGGGATGAATAGGTTGGGGTTGGGAAATTAAAACAAATGATTACTTCGGTAAGGTTCGTTAACCCCGACTAGTTGAATCGAAATTCAAAGGAAGATTTGAGAATAAATTTTAATGATTTATCTTGGAAAAAATTAATGGGAACCTTTCCCTATGAATGTGAAATTTAGAAACTAACTGTCGGTTAGCTAAGCAGAATGGTTTTCTGGATATTGATCTGATGTTGGTTTCGGCCTTCGGGGTTGATATTTGGGGAATTATTCTCTTGATTAATTTACGGTTAGTGACTGATGGATTGGAATGAGGCGTATGTTGTGTTTGTGTAACACTTATTTTAAAATATACGCGAGTTATTCGGAAAGACCGGGTTTATCCCATTCTGAATAACTGATACGACGATAAGTCGAAGATGAAGACGATGGTCGAAGACCGGAGGTCTTCACGTCGTTTGGGTGGTTACTGATGATCTTGATTGGGCTGTACACCCAAGAAGATGGAAACAGTTGGTGATCGTCCAGACGTACTTGGAGATCGATGGATATGCGGGGTACTAGGTGCCTCCGGTTTCGTTCAGCCCCAGAACGGACTTGTAAATGGACTGTGTGTCTGACATTGGATTTTAGTCCGTGTGATTGATCTCTATTAAATATATATCTGTTTGGAGGCGGAGAATTTATTCTCTTGCTTAACGCCCTTCTCTGAGACGTACGAGCTCAGCGGTTATATATTGATGGATATCAATCGCATGGAGTGAATTGCCTGTGTGGCATGCCTAAGTGGCAAATGATCAAGGCTTCTGTTGAAAACCAAAGTCTTGTGGTTGATGATCGAAGCACGTCCTTTGTGGCGTAGCTTTGTGTAACGTTTACTTCGCGAGTTTCACACCCGGTATGAACCAAAAACGGGAGACGGACCTCAGGGAGGGCATGCGTTTCTTTCTAGTTAGGAGTGGCGTCAGTGCTTGAACTGGCTGACGAGTTTGACTCATGTGGATGTTGCTTATTATTACTTGCTGAAAAGCGAGGCGCCTCGTGATATCGGTTTCGGCCGATGCTTCTGGTCGGCTGACGGGCCAGGCTTACGCCCCAAAGGGCGGGGAAACGCAGTGTTCAGGCATAATAATCCACATCGGTGGACCGGCCCTGACGATCCAAGGGGCAGTTGCGGCTGTTCCTGAGACACGGGCTAGAGCGTCTCGAATCGGTTGAGGATCTTGCCCCTAGCCTCGGTTCATACCATAAATGATAACCCAACTTCCAATACGACATTTGCGGTTTTAATTGTAGAACTAGTATGGCGACATGATATATGGTACCCATGCCGCCTATGATTAATACTTATGATTTGAAGTTGTTTTATACACTATGCACTTATAATAGTATCAAACGATTTGTTTTAAACGTATCAAGCATTCTTTGGCTGTTATAAGGGAAAACCCTATCCCCCGGCTTGCGTTGCATTGTGTGATAGGACCTGGGTCTTATAACAGCTTCATTTTTCTTTATTTAGCATTGCGCTGTTGTTTATGCACTGGTATTCTTGGGAGGAAACCCGTTCCGTGTTATACGGCGTGGTCCCTTGATTTACCTAACTTTAAATTAAAGATTGATAACTGTTTTAGTTCTCACACCAGTCACATGACTGACCTGGAGTTTATTGTTTTAACCTAAACTCTGGGTGCCCCTATTTTCGACACGGGCAGCTAGTAGTTTTGGTTTTGCAGATTTATATTCACAGGATCCTGGTTTACAGCTGGAATGATATCCGGAAAGCTTTGTATCCGTATATCTCCTCTAGTTGTGTATTGTAATATTTTCCGCTGCTATGTATTTAAATGTAATTTAAATCTCTGATATTTCTGTGTAATATTTATTCATTTATACTCTGTATATTCTTGTAATCTGATGCATTGTTGTAATATACAATGAAATGTTCTTCTGTTTGTGTTCTGATTTGTCCTGTTCTCAATGATCAGGGGTTTCGAACGGTCTAGATCGGTTTAACGACTGATTCGGATCGAGCGAAATTCCTTGACGTCACAGCTGTGTGGATGAATATCTGACATAGTATTTCCAAAGGATCACTTTAATGGATTTCTATGAACATACTTCTGTTGGGGGCAGAGGAATTCGTTCTTACTGCGTAGACACCCAGAGTATTTTTGTAAACATGAATTAGTGATTTGATTGATTTGACGATGTGAAATTCAAAGTGAATGGTGGCCAAATGTTCAAAAGAGTAATTAAGACCTCAAGCCTCATCAACCGATAAACGACAAAAATCGTGTAAGCAGCATAGCTAAGTGGGTCGCTCCCACTTGGGGTGTATTGTCACCATCTAGAGAAAATTCGTTATTTGTTCTTCTTTCTATTTCTGTATCTCCTGGGAATAGTTATGTAACGACCCGCATTCTATGTATCGAAGGATCGTAGAATACTTATTTCATTTTCATATAAGGGCGTACGGTCGTGTAACTTTGGGGAACGACTATTGGGGTCATTTCCCATGTTCACTATTTTTGCCGATTTTTAAATGACCATTTTTCCTTAGCGAATCTTGTTTTTCCCATAACTTTTGATTGGTAATGAGTTTTGACCTGAAACCACTTCCATTGGATTCAGATGATGGTTTAGCTTTTCGTAGAGTGGTCACACTTAGCCAAACGGACTTACTGTTTGGGAGATATGGCTGAAATAAGGTATGGAAAGTGAAAAAAGCTTAAATGGGCTTAATAGGGTAACTAGCAGCTAGGCCCATTGGGGATTTCATGATTAGGGCCATATAAGGGCGATTAGGGTTAGAGAAACTTTTTCTTTGTTATTTTCCAGCCATCACTTACCTCTCTTTAACCCTAACAATGGCCTCCAACACCCAAATTACCTTTTAATCTCCGTTTAATCAAGTATTAGCCTAATCTACATCAAACCAAGGCAAATTTGCATAGAATTTGGGATAGAGCTGCTGGAACACATAGAGATTCAACCCAAATCAAAGATACTTTCAGATCTACAAATTATTTGGGGCTAAGGTAAGTGATTTGCATTGTTTTTTCACTAATTAGAGCTAATTAGTGGTGATTAGTGTTAATTAGCGAAATTATAACTCATAAAAATTTGGAAAAATATTCTGAAATTCTTAAATATTATTTTAATGCTTTGATAGAAATTTGGGTTAATTTGGATATGTTTTTGCTAATCCTATCATTAGTTATGGTTAAACATGATTAAGGGGAAAATCATGCATTTTGGATATGTTTGATTTAAAATGACCTATATGCTTGATGTTTTGATCTTTTTAATTGAACCCCTATGTTGTTACTGTTGTTTATGATTGATTAGAAAAGTTAGAATGGTTGAAAACACCGTCATATGGCGAATATGGACGATATATGCTCGCTGGGAAGTGTGCAGCGTTTCAGATCGAATCAGATATGGGGCTGGGATCGGATAAGAGAACTGGGAAATGGGATTCGATTCGGATCGAAAGTTGGCATCTTTTGGAGTGTACAAATGATGAGTCAACAAGGAAGGCCAGATCGGATCGGATTGGAGTAGGGTTGGAGTTTGAATGGAGCACTGAGCTGGAGTAGCACCGAACCGAACCGCCTCAGGAGCACCGAACCGAGCCAGAAGGGGAGCACCGAACCGAACCAAATGAGAGACCAGAACCAAACCAATGATGACTAGAGAACTATGCATATCCGAACAGAACCAAGGCGTGGGCTATGAGCACCGAACCGAACTGGATATGAAGTACCGAACCGAACCAAATGTATACTCTTAATTCTACGCGACGACTCTTCTAAAGACCAACTCTAATTCGACTAAAACCCGAGATGCAAAGGAAGTCCAAGTGGGAGGTTATTACTCAGGATTCCAATGGGAATCAACGAGTTAACTTCATTAATTAGACTTTGCTGCGGGACGTGTACAAAGGGGTTATCGATGTCTATAGCTTTGACTCACCACCGAGACAGATTAGTGGCTATGGATCAGTGCAGTGAGGTTATTATGACTCCGTGGGGGCAAAGTGATCGTAGCAGGGCTATGAGCCAGTGCAGTGGAATTGTTATGACTCCATGGGGCAGAGTGGACATAGCAAAGTATTAGTCGTTACGGATCAGTGCAGTGGAGCCGTCATGACTCTATAGGGCAGAGTGATCGTAACAAAAAATTGGGTGATCAAAGTGGTAGATATCGTATGCTTTACGCACCAAGTGAGAGATGTGAGGATGATTGCTATATTTGATGTGTTGCTATCACCATGACATGCACACCCCCTCCCCATTATTTTCACACCATGTGTTAGTGTCACCTTAGAGTATTGTACATCCTGTTGTGCTAACTCTTTGGTTGCAGGTCCAGGTTCAGGTATGGTTATGTATACCTATTATTGTTCTGTTTTGCTGGTTATCGCTCATACCAAACTTTTGTCTAACCCAGAGTTTTATGTCTCTTCTTATTACTCTGGGTGGTCTTAAACGGGCGGACTAGAGATAGGTCAGGTAATTATGCACGAGTGGCTGTACCGGGGACGAGTAGGAGGCTTCCACGTATGATATATATGTATTCTCCCTGTGTTGTTGCTGGTCACTACTTTGGGCATTAGTAGTGTACCTCTTTCTTTTGCTTTAGAGATAGTATTTCAAAGTTGTAATAATGTTGGTTTGGATGATAATCTGTATTTTGGATTTCCGCTGCTATGATGGTTTAGTTTTTAGCTTATGCACTGTCTCGCCTGTTTTATGTCAAAGTTATGTTATTATTATATTTTATCCCATGCGCTGTGAGACATTCTACAGGTTCCTTGTTAGTCCAAATTCCTTTCTTTTCCTTTCTTTGCCGACTACCCCGTGCTAGTCGGGCATTGGCACAACGCACTTTCATTGGAAATGTCGGCTGGTGCGGGGCGGGCCGTCACAGGTTATGTTGGTTCCAACTGTAGGTGACAAGACATTCGATACACTTAAGAGAAATGAGTGGTAGGTCATGGGTGGCTGGGTTGCAAGATGTTCTTGTTGGACCCAGTGTATTCCCCTCTAAAGATATCCTATCAAAAGGTGGTTTCATACCATGTCATAGTCGGAATCCAATCTCCAATCAGCTCCCGCAATTTTCGATTTCATATTATATATATAGAGCGTGAGATGCAATCGTTCTGCTAGATTGTTATTCATTTGATTTTTACATTATTGTAATATCATAAAAGATATAATTTCAAAATGTTTTGGGTTATCATAAGGTAAAAGTGTTTCGTGTTTATGTATGGATTGGTCTTACGATTATCTTTTTCTTTCCAAATGATTTTTAACTTTTAAATCAAGCTGGATGATACCAATATTTTTTTGAGTTTTTCTCACACTGGTTCACCAAACTGATCCTGGCACTTGTAATGCTTGGGTCAGACCGAGTTTTACAGGTTCTGGATAAGATGATACGAATTTCAGAAGACGAGCTAAAGGAGTTCAGACATATAATTCATATGTAGCTATTATTCCGTTGCGTGTTGTAAATGAGGATATACTATTATATCTATCTAAATATGTTGAGTGACCACTGTACTTTGATAAATGTAAGTATTGTTTCAAGTTTTCAATAAAGATTTATTTCTGTATTATATTTTATTCCGCTGCGATGTGAAACTATGTATTGTTGATTTGTTTGGTTCTTCTTCTTTTCTTCTATTCTAAATTTTCGCTCTTTCTATTCTCATCCTCTAATTTCTTTCATTTAGCGTTCTGGGTTTTCGAAACTTGAATTTGGACACATGATATATTAGTGTCCGGATTTGAGAGTCGAATTTTCTGGGACGCTACAAAATCTATGTTCATGGTGCTCCAAGGTGGTTGGACCTTCGTTTCTCTACTGCATACTACTTATCATAGGATCTATAATACCTATTTATGTCTTTTTGGCCTTTTTGGTTTAGGACCTTTGTTTCTGATTGTTAGAGTGAATTTTCCCATCTTTATGTTTTTATGCAACGCCGCCCTACCTTGCCATCTTTTCGATGGTTTTTATGGCCGACTTCTCTAGTTAAAAACTGTATATTTTAAATATAATAAGTTATATTTATCAATTTTAAAGATATTTAATTATTTGTTTATAATTGATTAATTAATGATGTTTTGATAGGCAATTAAATATTTTCTAGAGTAGCTTTATAAACTATATTTTATAAGTAATATTTTCTAAAGGAGCTTTATGAACTATACCTTGTAAAGGAAATTTACAAATGATGTTTTATTCATGTATTTTTATTTAAGGGCTTGACAAAACAATAATTTGAATATTAACGGGCTTGATCTAATTTACATGATTCAAAAATAAGGAAGCTTTCATTAACACTAAGGAATATACTTATACAAGTTATACAAGTATATAGCTATATTATCTATGTATCGAAAATACAATGTTTTGTAAATACATTTATACCATTGAGATAAATATATGTGTAATGACCCCGGTTTTCGCGATCCTGAGTAATTGACACAATACCATGTCGACTATCCAAGCATTGGAAATACTGGATAGTCAATGAAAGAAGTTAGAGGGTGAAAATGAATAAGATAGAAAATTAGAATAGAAGAAGAAGACGACGACTACAACATCAGAGTAAATACGAATCTCACAATGGAACGAATAAATATATTTCATAACATAGCTTTAAAATAAAACAGTACCTGTATACAATACAATTATCTGAGCACAACACTTACAACACAGCGAAAATAACAAAAGCTATATAATCCTGAAGCCACTTGCTCCAGCTTTCCCATTATCTTTAAAATCCCGACTACTTGACTGCCCATACAAAATTGGGCACCCAAGAGTTTAGGGAAAACAAAACAAAATAAACTTCGGGTCAGTCATGTGACTGGTGTGAGTAAACTCCAATCATTTGTTTAACTTTCAAAATCCTTTTAAAGGAAGGAATAATCGTAAGACCAGTCCACACATAAACACGGATGATTTTTACCTTACGATAACCCAAAACATTTGTAAAACAATATTATTCTGATATTATAATAGTGTCTAACACAAGTAATATCAATCTAATAGAACGCTTTCATCTCACGTTATACCTATATAATATACAATCAAAAACCGCGGGCTCTTATTGGGAAATGGATTTCAAACTATGACAAGGTATGGAACCACCTTCCGATCAGTGTATTCTAGAAGCAATACACTGGAGTTCAAAAGAACATTTTGTAACTCAGGCATACATGACTGGCCATTCATTTCTCTTGAATGTTCCGAATATATTGTCACCTTACGGTTGGTATACCAACGTAACCGTTCCCGGGAGATACAGAATTAAAAAGAAGTAACAAATATGAATATTCTTTAGATGGTGACAATATACCCTAATTGAGTGCGACCCACTAAGCCATGCTGCCCGATTTTTGTCATTTCCTAGTTGATGAGGCTTGAGGTCATAACGTATCTTTTAACAGATCACTCCTTCATTTACTTTGAATGCCACATCGTCATACCCACCAAATCACAAATTGATTTCCTCAAAAATACCACTGGTATAAAGCTAGGAGAAATGAATTTCTCCGCCACCAACATAAATACGTTTGAAGCGATCAACTTATGCGATCTATTAGATATACTCTATCAGGTATTCGTCCATTCAAGTTATCCTGGGACTAGACAACCCGAAGGCACTATTCTATAAATCCATCTTAGGCAATTTCTACGTTGGATTTTCTGAACAGCCCTTGCATAACTCCGTCTTTAATTATCTTCATCATATTTGATTCGCAACGCTAATGCCAACGGAGTGGTTTTCAGATAATATATCTGATCCCGATCTCTCCGTATTGACAATGGAAAAATGGTCAAAAACTTTGATAGTTGATGATTTAACTATCAAAGAAAAACATGTGTGCAAACAACGATATTATTTCCAAATGGAAATCTTACGTATCAATCATCATTTCATTTCCCATTTATCGTTTCCATATATTCATAAATATCTTATTTTCTAAAATTAGAAAATATACATGATTGATTTTGAAGAATCTTTCCATTTCTGATTCACGCATTAATATCTTCTCACCTCTATCAGTCTCCAACTATAAACTACTAAGAGAACAATTTCCCAAGTATAAACCCCGAAGGCCGAAACCAACATCAGATCAATACCCAGAAAGCCATTCAACTCAACTAATTTCTAGTCAGTTTCTAATTTTAGTAATTCCATTTTAATTCCTAATTCAAACCCCAAATTCCTTTATAATATTTTATTTGTAAAATATTTACTTTAATCTAATTTTTCACATAGAATGTGAATAACATGTCTATATATAATCAACCAGTTTGATTTCGTATTTTAAAAACAATATCCCAAATCCAATTTCTTTTCATACTTCTACTTATAGAAATTTCATATAAAAACTTATTTTATACTTCTAACACTAAAATCTCAATTAATTCCCTTTAAAAATGCTAAGTTCAAATTCCATTAAAAACATCGGTGTTAAAACCGATTTTCATTCCTCTATATAAATTCAGATTTATATATCCAATTTATCTAATGATAAATATTTTATTTAATTTATAAACATTGTTTATAAATTTATCTTTCTGATTTATATATGTTAAAATAGATTTTTATTTAATATCTACTTTAAATCTATATCATTTTATACCTGTGTGCGAAGCACGGGTCTAAACCTTCCTAATGTAAAATTCTCCTTTTATAAAATTCTATTCATTTTCCAAATATTTCCTTTTATAAAATTCTTTCCATTTTACAAATATTTCCTTTTATAATTCTATTTACTTTCTGAATAAATATTCCTTCTATAATTCTATTTACTTTCTGAATAAATATTCCTTGTATAATATCCTATTTATTTTCCAAATAAATATTTCATTTTCAATATCATATTTATTTCCTATAAATATTTCATTTTCAAAATACACTTTGAAAATTCCCTTTTTACATTCCAGTATTTCTTATGGTATATAAAATACCAATTAACCAGACCAGTGACATCATAATCAATCATAGGTTTTATATCACATAATATATCACAATATATGAAAACAAACAATATTATGAATATTGAGGAATCCAGTTGGGTCCCTCCAACCTGTTTCCCTGCATCACAGATGTTAAACAATATAAATAACATCGATTTCATTTCATTGTGATATATTCTGATAAACATAATCAATATTTGATTAACGATTTATATATATATCGTTATCTATAATTTCAACCAAACATCAGCAATTCAACCAAACAATCAACACACAACAATCAATCATCATTTATCAATACTAGATTTTATTTATAAAAATATAAATTGTACAGAGTTAGTGAGATTTACTCACCTTAGTCATCAATCGTTGAATAACGACTATTGTCGGTTGATTCGAATCTGACATTTTATTCTGCCGTAATCTTAAGCGAGCTCCAAATGGTTCACACCAGTCTATTATGTAGCTTACGTTACTGATCCAATATGACAGATAGCTCCCAATTCTGTGAACAAGATTCACTATAATTATGCTATGATTTAATTACATTAATTGAAATTAAATCCGACCACTAACATTTTACTGATTATTTACGTTTAACTTAATGTGTTAAATTGACGTGTTTTTATTTGCCGATGCGATTAAAATTTCGGAAACTGCAAATAAAATTGATTTCGTTATCGGTACATTATTTATTACCTAGTTTAACAAATTTACAAATTAAATACGTTATATACTTTAAAATTAAACTTAATATAATTATAATTAAAATGGGCCTCACATGTAAATATAACCACATGTGGTAACTTACCCAGCAGCATATACCACACGTTGAAAGTTGTTCCCTTCCTTTTGCGTTCCCTTCATTTCAAAATATTAACTACTCATTTCGCCACTCCCCATGCATTACTTCCCAATGTACGCACAGTAACTTTCTTTTGCAAACTCTAGTAAACCATTCCGCATAAGAAAATTGCAATTTCACCCCTTCTTCCTCCTGTAAACTGAAAAAACGTACGCTTGTGTCACCATTCCCGTCATTTACAGCACCCCTTCCCCTTATCTTCATCCACACGCCTCCTCATGTACACAACGACATCCCTTCACTATTTTAACACCATTACAGTCACTTCTGCCTCACTTACTTCCGCCATCCCTTCACTATTTTAACACCATTACAGTCACTTCCGCCTCACTTACTTCCGCCCATTTTCACCAACCTTCTTATCAACGTTGGAACTAAGGAACACTCCATCCCACTTCCTCACGTTACTCCACTTTTCTTTTGCATGTATACTCTTAAATATCTGGGAGTACCCAGCATGGCCCCATGCACACATTTTGACCGCCTCCACGGTATACTCCTGTTATTAATCCACCATTTGCCGCGTCCTATCCCCCCATTTTCTTCATGGATTTAAAAATAAAACAATCAACTTTCTTCTCCTTGCTAGTAAATCTCCCCATCTTTAATTTACCAAGCTTGTGTTCAGAGCTTAATTGCGTTTGACATCAGTATCTCTCGTGACTACTGTACACGTCGAACCTGCATATGAGTCTCCGTTCAAAACTCATGCCTATCCACCTATGTTTTGCAGCCTACGCCTTCCCCCAAACAAATGTATCCAGCTCCAAATCCAACCACACTCCATTTCCATATACGCGAACACGCGGTGCACCCAATATTCATCTGAATACTGACCGATGGTGAGGGATTTGTTGCTGATATTTTTGTTTTGATTTGTCTTTGAACGCCATTTAAAACATTCGGCGAGGAAACACAAAGACTTACTGCTGTGTATATTTATAAATTGATGAACCTTCGGCGCTAAGGAATTAGTAGTAGCTGTTTCGATTTGACTTTACAGTGCATAAGCTTGCGTTTGTACGGGTATGTTTTTGCTTGGTTGCAAAGTAATGAGGGAAGTTTTCTTTTATTTGTTTATTCAGTAGTTAGCATTTATTTTCTGTCTTGTTATGATTTGTTGGAGATGGGATACCACGTTATATTGTGCTTCCTGATCATTAATTTTTTTGTTCCAATTAACCAATTAAACTAAGGCGTGAATTTGGTATATACATACAAAATGCTTCGTACCGGTTTAACTAATGTGAACTAAACGACAAAATGCTTCATAGCAGTTATTGTTTTTTCCCGAGATGAGATTTGGTACATCAAAAGTTGAAGCTTATGGTAGAGCGTTTATTTTGATTTGATACAAGATGCTCGAGTTTGCACATTATCGATCCCATCTCCTTAATAATCGCTACATTTAACTGAATGATTTCCATCCAATAGAAACTACTCGTCCACTTGTAAATTCCATTATTTTTATACAAATAAATATAAATCAGGATTTTTTTAATTTAAGTTAAGTTACCATATCATTATATTAGTATTTAAATAAATTAACTATTAAATCGATATAAAAATACGGGTCATTACATTCTTTCCCTCTAAAAAGAATTTCGTCCCCGAAATTACTAAGATAGAAAAATGCTGTAAACTCTATTAACCAAGTAAAATTATTTATTTAATTCATAACTTCAGTTTAAACTGAACCAATTAAATTATTAATTTAATTCTACAAACAAAAATTTTCAAAAATGCTGAAAATTTTCTAACATCTTAAATTTTTGAAAAATTTCGCCAGCACCTCCTTTGTACGGCTCAATTGGTACAACTACAACTCACCTCACTAAGCCTTCTCCAACCCAAAAGAAAATACAACATCCAAACGACTTGCCAAACAGGCTCATAAATCACCAAACTCAAATACAAATAAACTTGTACCTTTTTGTCGGGCATATCATTATATCGTTTCCATCTACTACCAATTTAGCAGATACCAATGTCACCCCAATCAAACTCCAATCAGTTTTTATCCTCAAACCCAATCCTTCGCTTATACGAGCCAAATTCCATTTCAAACTTGAGTTTCATTCTCGATTCCAAACTCTTAACTCGATTATCAAATTACACTTCAAATTCAAATCTCACAAATCCAATTTGTCTCAATATCATTCTAATTCAATTTCAGTTACCACTTAATTGACTTTATTTTAATTCCAATTGGCTTTCCCAAATTTCAATTCAATTTGGTTTTAAATCAAACAATCTTTCCCAGAGAGTTTTAAACAGCTTTGCATTTCTCAAAAACCAATCTTTCCTTTTTAGGATTTAAAACAACTTGCTTTTCTCAAAATAATTCAAAAACAAAACCCTTGGTAGTAATTCATCACTTGCAACTCAAAAATGAATACCGATGATGTCCGGATCATCATCGAAATTTATTTTCCAGCGACCGAAGTGAATTCAATACTATATCACTTTCAAAATCCATATTTAAACACTTCCATTTTGAAATATATTTCAAAATACCATTCACAATGCTCACAAAACAATATAAAATCTCCCAGGTTTTTAAATTTTCCATATACTTAACTCAAATCCATTTACAAACACTTTTCCAAATTTTAGGAATTTTAATTCCAATTCCGACTTTAATTCCAGATTTAATTCATCTGATTACATATATTACACTTATACGAATTCAGATTGGTTATTTATAATCATTTCAATTATAATCTTATTCGATTATAATCATGACCAACACATCAAATATAATAATTCCAATATATATTTTCTTTACTCTCAAAATATATTTCGGATAAAATTATACAATTTACCCTCTTTTCAAAACATACCATGTCGGTTCATCGTATTCGAGTGTTTAAAACCCCCTACCAATACAATGGATCAAACTGATCGACCAGAACTCATAAACAACTCAACCAATAAATCTCCACAATATAAAACAATTTTTATAAAATCTACCAATACATTTACTCGTATATATACACTCAAACTCAATCTAGGGCATCACTAACCCCATCTCTACTGAGTCACGCCATAGAGCCAAGGTAATTACTTAACCTTAAGCTCTGATACCACTGTAACGACCCGGGATTTCGCGATCTTAAGTAATCGACACAACACCATGTTGACTATCTAAGCATCGGAAATAACGGATAGTTAATGAAATAAGTTAGAGGGTGAGAATAGATAAGATAGAAAATTAGAATATAAGAATAAGAAGTTGACTACAACATAGAGTAAACACGAATCTCACAGCGGAACGAATAAATATATTTCATAACATAACTTTAAAATAAAACAGTATATGTATACAATACCATTATCTGAGCACAACACTTACGACATAACGAAAATAATAATAGCTATATAATCCTGAAGCCTCCTACTCCAGCTTTCCAATTATCTGTAAAATCCCGACTACTTGACTACCCGTACAAAATTGGGCACCTAAGAGTTTAGGGAAAAAAACAAAATAAACTTAAGGTCAGTCATGTGACTGGTGTGAGTAAACTCCAACCATTTGTTTAACTTTTAAAATCCTTTTAAAGGAAAGAATAATCGTAAGACCAGTCCACACATAAATATGGATGGTTTTTACCTTATGATAACCCAAAACATTTGTAAAACAATATTATTCTGATATTATAATAGTGTCTAACACAAGTAATATCAATCTAGTAGAATGCTTTCATCTCACATTCTACCTATATAATATACAATCAAAAACCGCGGGCTCTTATTGGGAAATGGATTTCCAACTATGACAAGGTATGGAACCACCTTCCGATCAGTGTACTCTAGAAGCGATACACTAGAGTTCAACAAGAACATCTTGTAACTCGACCACACATGACCGGCCATTCATTTCGCTTGAATGTTCCGAATATATTATCACCTTACGGTTCGTATACCAACGTAACCGTTCCCGGAGATACAGAATTAAAAGAAGTAACAAATATGAATATTCTCTAGATGGTGACAATATACCCTAATTGGGTGCGACCCACTTAGCCATGCCGCCTGCCTGATTTTTGTCATTTCCCAGTTGATAAGGCTTAATGTGATAACGTATCTTTTAACAGATCACTCCTTCATTTACTTTGAATGCCACATCGTCATACCCACTAAATAAAAAATTGATTTCCTCAAAAATATCACGGGTATAAAGCTAGGAGAAACGAATTTCTCGGCCACCAACGTAAGTACATTTGAAGCGATCAACTTATACGATCTATTAGATATACTCTGTCAGGTATTCGTCCATTAAAGTTGTCCTGGGACTAGACAATCCGAAGGCACTATTCTGTAAATCCATCTTAGGCAATTTCTACCTAGGATTTTCTGAACAGCGCTTGCATAACTCCGTCTTCAATTATCTTCATCATATTTGATTCGCAACGCTAATGCCACATGGAGTGGTTTCCAGATATATATATGATCCCGATCTCTCCGTATTGACAACGGAAAAAAGGTCAAAACCTTTGATAGTCGGTGATTTAACTATCAAAGAAAAACATGTGTGCAAACAACGATATTATTTCCAAATGGAAATCTTACCTATTAATCATCATTTCATTTACCAATTTCCCATTTATCATTTCCATATATTCATATATTCCTTATTTTATAAAATTAAAAAATATACATTATTGATTTTGGAAAATGTTTCCATTTCAGTTTCACGCATCAATATCTTCCTACCTCTATCAGTCTCTAACTGTAAACTACTAAGAGAACAACTTCCCAAGTATAAACCCCGAAGGCCGAAACCAACATCAGATCAATACCCCGAAAGCCATTCAACTCAACTAACTTCCAGTCAGTTTCTAATTTTAGTAATTCCATTTAAATTCCTGATTCAAACACCAAATTACGTTATAATATTTTATTTGCAAAATATTTACTTTAATCTTATTTTTCACATAGAATGTGAATAACATATATATATATATATATTCAACTAGTTTGATTTCGTATTTTAAAAACAATATCCCAAATCCAATTTCTTTTCATACTTCTACTTATAGAATTTTCATATAAAAACTTATTTTATACTTCTAACACTAAAATATCATTTAATTCCCTTTAAAAATGCTAAGTTCAAATTCCATTAAAAACATCGGTGTCAAAACCGATTTTCACTCCTCTATATAAGTTCATATTTATATATCCAATTTATCCAATGATAAATATTTTACTTAATTTATATACTTCATTTATGCATTTATCTTTCTAATTTATATATGTTAAAACAGATTTTTATTTAATATACACTTTAAATCTATATCATGTCTTAACCGTGTGCGAAGCACAGGTCTAAACCTTCCTAATGTAAAATTCTCCTTTTATAACATTGTACTCATTTTCCAGATATTTCCTTTTATAAAATTCTTTCCATTTTACAAATATTTCCTTTTATAATTTTATTTACTTTCGAATAAATATTCCTTTTATAATTTTATTTACTTTCCAAATAAATATTCCTTGTATAATATTCTATTTTTTTTCCAAATAAATATTTAATTTTCAATATCATATTTATTTCCTATAAATATTTCGTTTTCAAAATACACTTTGAAAATTCCCTTTTCACATTCAAGTATTTCCTTTGGTATATAAAATAACAATTAATCAAACCAGTGTCATCATAATCAATCACAGGTTTTATATCACATCATATATCACAATATAGGAAAACAAACATTATTATAAATATTGAGGAATCCAGTTGGATCCCTCTAACCTGTTTCCCTGAATCACAGATGTTAAACAATATAAATAACATCGATTTCATTTTAATATGAAATTTTCTGATAAACGTAGTCAATGTTTGATTAATGATTTATATATATCATTATAATTTCAACCAATAAATCAGCAATTCCACCAAACAATCAACACACAGCGATCAATCATCATTTATTAATACTAGATTATATTTATAAAAATATAAACTGTACAGAGTTAGTGAGATTTACTCACCTTAGTCATCAATCGTTGAATAACGACTATTGTCGGTTGATTCGAATCTGACATTTTATTCTGCCGTAATCTTAAACGAGCTCCAAATGGTTCACACCAGTTTATTATGTATCTTAGGTTGCTGATCCAATATGACAGACAGCTCCCAATTCTGTGAAGAAGATTCACTATAATTATGCTATGATTTAATTACATTAATTGAAATTAAATCCGACCACTAACATTTTACTAACTATTTACGTTTAACTTAATGTGTTAAACTGACGTGTTTTTATTTGCCGATGCGATTAAAATTTCGGAAACCGCAAATAAAATGGATTCCGTTATCGGTACATTATTTATTACCAAATTTAACAAATTTACAAATTAAATACGTTATATACTTTAAAATTAAACTTAATATAATTATAATTAAAATGGGCCTCACATGTAAATATAACCACACGTGGTAACTTACCCAGCAGCATATACCACACATTGAAAGTTGTTCCCTTCCTTTTGCGTTCCCTCCATTTCAAAATATTAACTACTCATTTCGCCACTCCCCATGCTTTACTTCCCAATGTACGCACAGTAACTTTCTTTTGCAAACTCTAGTAAACCATTCCGCATAAGAAAATTGCAATTTCACCCCCTTCTTCCTCGTGTAAACTGAAAAAACGTCCGCTTGTGTCGCCATTCCCGTCATTTACAGCACCCCTTCCCCTTATCTTCATCCACATGCCTCCTCATGTACACAACGACATCCCTTCACTATTTTAACACCATTACAGTCACTTCCGCCTCACTTACTTCCGCCCATTTTCACCAACCTTCTTATCAACGTTGGAACTAAGGAACACTCCATCCCACTTCCTCACGTTACTCCACTTTCCTTTTGCATGTATACTCTTAAATATCTGGGCGTACCCAGCATGGCCCCATGCACACATTTTGACCGCCTCCAAGGTATACTTCTGCTATTAATCCACCATTTGCCGCGTCCTATCTCCCCATTTTCTTCATAGATTTAAAAATAAAACAATTAACTTCCTTCTCCTTGCAAGTACATCTCCCTATCTTCAATTTACCCAGCTCGCGTTCAGAGCTTATTTGCATTTGACATCAGTATCTCTCGTGACTACTGTACACATTGAACCTGCATATGAGTCTCCGTTCAAAACTCATGCCCATCCACCTATGTTTTACAGTCTACGCCTTCCCCAAAACAAATATATCCAACTCCAAATCCAACCACACTCCATTTCCATATACGCGAACACGCGCTGCACCCAATATTCATCTGAATACTGACCGATGGTGAGGGATTTGTTACTGATACTTTTGGTTGATTTGTCCATGAACGCCATTTAAAACATTCGGCTGTTAATGATTCGAAGAGGAATAACAAAGACTTACTGCAGTGTATATTTATAAATTGAGGAACCTTCGACGCTAAGGAATTAGTAGTTGCTGTTTCGATTTGACTTTATAGTGCATAGGCCTGCATTTGTACGGGTATGCTTTTTCTTCGTTGCAAAGTAATGAGGAAAGTTTTCTTTTTTTTGTTTATTCAATAGTTAGCTTTTAATTTCTGTCTTGTTATGATTTGTTGGAGATGGGGTATCACGTTATATTGTGCTTCCTCATCATTAATTTTTTTTGTGCCAATTAACCAATTAAACTAAGGCGTGAATTTGGTTTATACATGCAAAATGCTTCGTACCGGTTTAACTAATGTGAACTAAACGACAAAATGCTTCATAGCCGTTATTGTTTCATCGCGAGATGAGGTTTTGTATATTAGAAGTTGAAGCTTATGGTAGAGCGTTTATTTTGATTTGTTACAAGATAATCGAGTTTGTACATTATCGATCCCATCTCCTTAATAATCGCTACATTTAACTGAATGATTTCCACCCAATAGAAACTACTCGTCCACTTGTGAATTCCATTATTTTTATACAAATAAATTTAAATCAGGATTTTTTTAATTTAATTTAAATTAAATTAACATATCATTATATTAGTAATTAAATTAATTAATTATTAAATCGTTATAAAAATACGGGTCGTTACAATATGGATATACTTTTAAGTATTGAATTCTTTTGTAAATATGCTCATACCGATGAGATAAGTATGTAAAATTATTTTCCAAGCATATTTTTTTAATTAGTACGATATTTATTAAATGTGACTTATTGGTTTTTATAGGAAATTAAATGAATAAATGAATGATTGATTTTTATGGTTGAATAATTGGTTATTAAATCTTAACCCAAAAGTGAAATCTTTTTAAGAGCGAGAGTATATGGAATGTTTTCCATACTTAACATCAAAGAATCCAGATTAGAAAAAAAAATCTAAAAGAAACACCATGATTATATAAAGGTGTTATATTATACGTATGATGTAACGACCCGGAAAAACTGAACCAATTTAAAAAAATTTAATTGGCTATTTTAGTGGATTTTAAATATTTAAAATAAATATTTTAAATAATAACGATGAAAATTAAGTTTGACTCAACATTTGAAAACAAACATAATTAATACTAATTATAAACAAGGCCTGAAATGGCGCGGTAGTTTCAAAATTTGAATTCAAACTTTGACTGACTATACCGGGTTCAAAACAAAACGGATTAGAGTGAAACCAACAATATTTAAATCTGTTAGTGAATATCTTTCTAACGAATATGAAAAATTGAAGTTTCATAGCAGGAAGCAAAAGTTATGGCCATATGAATTTTCAGAAAGGTCGCTATAGAGTTTATATAGCCCGTGAAAATGGCCATTTTGCAAACGACCTCGGAATTTGACGAAACTACTTTTGTTGGATCCGGGATGTCAAATTATTGCAAGGTTTCAAATTTCATAATTTTTGAAGTTAATATGTGAGCGTGGCAAAGGAAAACGTGTTTTGGTCAATTATAGTTAAATTGGATCGACCAGAAATGGGCCATCTTTCAAACTGTCTCAGATTTCGACGAAACTAGTTTTGTTGGGACCATATCGTCAAAACATAGCTAGATTTATTTTTCGGGAATTTTTAGAATCAATATGTGGCCCCGGCAAATTGAAATGTACGTTCAAATTGAATATTGAATGTTTTATATTGTAATTTGAAGAAAAACGGACTGAAACAGTTGAATAGGCGTTCGAAACATATCCCATTGTGTTCGGAATAGGGGTATTTAGCTAGGGACGACAATCATTGGGTCTGGATTGGAGGTCATGTTAGAAAACCCTCTTTTAAAAGCTCCCGGCCAATCAGAATATTATATATATAAAAAATTCTCTTCCCCCCGATCGACGACGGAAAGCTACTCCGATCCTCCAGGCCAAAATCCGGCGCCACCACGACGAACCAGACCCTACCACCATCCAAACTTTGAAGCCCTCACTCCCCTCTACAAATCCATACCTTCCTCGCCCCCTATCGCCTCGTCTACCTCGAGAATCACGCTTGGGAAGAGGCGCCGTACATCACCGTCGATCTCCCGCCTTCGACCATCGGACTGGCCGCGCCTACCACCAATTGGAGCGCCGTTCGTAGCTCTTCGACGCTGCAACACCTGATCGAGACAACACTTCGCGGATCGAGCGGAAATTTAAAACCTAGTTTTGAACAGAAATAGAAAGGTACGACTGAAAATTATTTAAACTATTTAATAGCAGTTTAAAGCGCTACGGTTTTTGATTTCACTATAAAGATCATATCTTTTTCATTTGTTGACGAAATTCAGTGAAACAAGAGATAGTGGACTCGTGTGGACGTCTTCGACATTCTAGAAGAGACCGCATATTTTTCTGAGGCTTCTGCTATTTTTAGTGGAGTGGAACCCAATGTGAGATTTCTGAACTATAAACGATATGGTAAACGACGATGAATAAATTATATAGTCGATGTATGAGTTATATAAGCGTTGTACACCACATGTATAAGCGTTGTATAAGTTGTACGTTCGATGTATAAGTTATATATGCGTTGTAAAAATTATATATGTGTTGAAATAGAAGTGAGATGCTTATATATATATATACGCCCCTCATCCACAAACCATGGACGATATTTATTGGTTGTGATTGGTGTGAAAATTGATTGATAGCGAATGGTTGATTAAAATTGTTTGTGGTTGAAATTGATTGATTGTGGTTGAAAAATACCCGTTTGTGGTTGAGAATTATTTGGTTGAAACCACATAGGATTAGTTTGTGGAAATGGAAAAAATATACATGCCGCCTGCGTGCGAACTGATGCATGGAATCCCCATTGTCAAAAGCTGCGAGGCTTTAAGGTAGAGCGAGAAGTCGTACTAGGAACGACCCCGGTTTTAACTACCCTACCGTTATGCTGCCAAAATTTTGAATAATATTCATGTGTTAGAATTATTTTCATATGTTGAAACTATATTCGTGTGTTGGATAGAAATTCATGTGTTGAATAGAAATTCATTCGTTGAATAGAAATTCATGTGTTGAATAATGGTTGTGTTTTGAAATAAATTGTTTTATAATAAAAATCATATTTTTATCATCTATATGAACTATATAAATTGTCCTGTTTTGAAATAAATTGTTTTATAATAAAAATCAAATTTTTATCATCTGTATGAACTATATGAAATAGTCGTGTTTTGAAATAAATTGTTTTATAATAAAAATCAAATTTTTATCATCTATATGAACTATATAAAATAATCGTGTTTTGAAATGAATTGTTTAACAATAAAAATCATATTTTTACTATATACATGAATAGTTAAAAATAGCGAAGTGTTGAAATAATTGTCGGTTGGATAAAAATATCATTTTTATCAAATGTTTGAAAAAATATAGTTTTGAAATCGAAGAATCGATATATATATATAAATAGAATTGACATATATTGAATAACAAAGCTCAATTCGTGTTTTGAAACCCTGATTTCAAACGACTAGTGCGGGAGATCCGACCATCGGATTTTCCCGAAACCGAAACCGTTAGGTTCGCTTTGGAAATATCTTTCCAACGACACCAACATTTTGAAAATCTAACGGTCGGATTGTCTGGAATGTTTAATTCAAATCTGAAGAAAAACAGCGTCAGAATCGATTATATTTATATATATATATATAAATATAATTATATTAAATCGAATAACGACGCTGCAGTTCGTATTCTAAAATCGAAACTTCAAACGAGTGTACCGGGAATCCGACCGTCGGATTCTAATGATATAAAATTTGTGAAGATCCACCGGTTAGATTTTCAGATATGTGCAAATCAAATCTGAAGAAAAACAGCGCCTCGGCCGCGTTATGGCCCGAAGTGTCGTTTGAATAAATTGGCTATTTTAAAATAAATAAAAATAGCGATAAATCGTTATAAAATATTATAAATGATATGGAATGTGAAATATAGAAATTAACTGAAGGTTAGCAGAGTCGAATGGTTTCCTGGATTTTGATCTGATGTTGGTTTCGGCCTTCGGGGTTAATATTTGGGAAATCGTTCTCTTACTGATCTACGGTTAGTGACTGATGAATTGAAATGATGCGTATGTTGTGTTTGTGTAGCACCTATTTATTATACACGCGAGTTGCTCAGAAAGACCGGGTTTATCCCATTCTGAATAACTGAATCGACGATAAGAAATCGAAGATGAAGACGGTGGTCGAAGACCGGAGATCTTCACCTTATTTGGATGGTAACTGATGTCCTGATTGGGAGGCATCCCGAAATATGGATAATGAGTGGTGATCGTCCAGACGTACGAGGAGATCGATGGGTATGCGAGGTATATAGTGCCTCTGGTTTCGTTCAGACCCAGAATGGACTTGCAAATGGACTGTGTGTCTGACAATGGAATTCATTCTGTGTGATTGATTGTCATTAGTTGCATGGTGTGAATTGCCTGTGTGGCATGCTAAGATGCAGTGATCAGGGCTTCTGTTGAAAAGCAAAGTCTTGTGGTGATGATTAAAGCACCGCCTGTGTGGCGTAGCTTTGTGTATAACGTGAATTCGCGAGCCTCACACCCCAGTATGAACCAGAAACGGGAGAGGACATCAGGGAGGTCATGCGTTTCCTTCTAGCTAGAGGTGGTGTCGGTACTTAGACTGGCTGACATTTATATTATTTTCACCTATGTGGTAGTCGCTGTTGCAAGGCGCCTCGGTTATATCGGTCGATCCGAGACCGATGGAGTCATTCGTTGGCTCGTTGACGCCCCAAAGGGCGGGGAAACGCAGTGTTCAGGCATTTTAATCCACATCGGTGGAACGGCCCTGACGATCCAAGGGCCACTCGAGCTCTGATCCTGAGACACGGGCTAGAGCGTCTCGAAGTCGGTAAGGACCATCTTTTGCCTTGGTTCATGACGGAAATCCAATTTCCAAATACGTGACTGTGCAGTTTTGATTGTGTGTGTGTGTGTGTGTGTGTGTGTGTATATATATATATATATATATATATATATATATGGCGACATGATATATGGTACCCATGTCGTCTATGATTGATATTTATGATTCGAAAGTGTTTTTGAAACATGTAAACACTAGTAATAATATCAAATTCTTGTGTTTTATTCATATCAATCATATTTGGGCCATTATAAGGTAAAACTCTATCCTCCGGTTTGTGTTGCATTGTGTGATGGGAACTGAGTCTTATAATGGCTTCATTTTTATAAAAAGCATTGCGATGGTTTTAAAAGATTTATTTGTTTTAAAGCACTAGTAATCCAATGAAGTAAACCCATTCCGCGAAAGTGGCGTGGTCCTGTTATTAGCCAATTGTATAATGTGTTAAGTAGATTTCTCATACCAGTCCCATGACTGACTCGTAGTTTGTTTCACTTGCAAACTCGGGTGCCCCTTTTTCTACACGGGCAGCCTTATATTCAGGTTTTATCTGGCTCTTTCTGGATAGCTGGAGCTGAAGATGGATTCTATCATTTATCTCATTTTATGCTGTTTAGCTCCTATTGTACATATTATGTTTGTTTTCCGCTGTAGACATTTATGTATAGCTGAATTGTATTTGTGCTAAGTATGATCCTGTATACTGTGTAACTCTGATGATTACGTTAATCCAGTGTATTATTTGTACATTATCTGGTGTATTTATTTAATTCTTCTCTGCTGTTATCTGTTTATGTGTTATATTCCAAAGATTACCCTTGCCACCGTCAGTACGGGGTTTGGGGTCGTCACAACGTGGTATTAGAGCTTTGGTTAAGCTTGGTGCTGGAATATAACATGTTAACGAACTCGTCAGAAATAGAACCAGTAGAGTTCTAGGAAGGGTAACTCATTACAGATAGGATCAGTAATATCCTAGTATGAGTAACAGAATGAAATAACACCTTGATAGACACATTTACATTTAAGGTATATGTCTCTATGTTAGAAATATCTTTTCTGTTGACCTAACACTTGATCTGCTATTTGCAGAAGTACTAGAAAAATGAGTGCCAGAAACAGAAGAAGTAATACTGACCCAGATATAGAAGCTCTATTAATGAAATATAGAAATCTGGGTGGAAAACCGTTCTCGGGCGAAGAATCTATTATGAAAACACAAGCTTGGATTCGTTCGGCTGAGAAAATCTTTGAAGGATTAAAGCTAAGGGATGACCAGAAAAGATTACTGGCATCCTGGGCACTCAAAGACGAAGCTTTGTTCTGGTGGGATTCTATTATTCAGGATAATCCAGAAGGTGATATCACCTGGGATAGATTCAAAGAGATTTTCCCTGAAAGATTTACTCCTCCTGAAGCAATTGAGCGGCTATGTGATGAATTCTCTTATTTGGTACAAGGAGATATGACCATTCCAGAATATCATAAGAAATTCAATGAGCTTTCTCGCTTTGCCCCTCATCTAATTCAAAATCCGAAGAGGAAGAATCTGAGATTTATCAATGGGCTTCAAAGAAAATATCAGAATAGTGTAATGAGGAATGTGAAGCTTCCTTTTTCTGAAATGATATACATGGCTTACCAGTACGAGGATCTCGACAAGAAAGGTATGTTGCGTTACGAAGAGGAAGTCGGTTCTAGTACTAAAGGTGAATCTGAAACTGATCGTTCGGAGGCCAGTACGATGTTTGAGGTCAGTAAGAAGCCTAAAATAATTCGGAAAAGGGCCAGATCTGAGAAAGAACCAGTAACAACTGCCATATGCAATAACTGCCATCAAAAAGGGCATTTGTCGGTAAACTGCGGACCCTTAAAGAAGCGATTGAAAGGTGGGCTTCAATCTAGGAAGGGATTTCAAGAGAATAGAAAGTGCAGTCAATGCCATCAGTTGGGTCATCTTTCAAAGGCCTGTCCACTATTCAAGAAATCTGAAGCAGTACATATAAAGGAAATAGCAGAAACTTCTGAGCCCTCAGCTAGTCAGCGAAGGCCTGATGTTTTAGAAGGCACGCTTAAAGTCAAAAACATTCCAGTTAAAGTACTGTTTGATTCAAGCGTGTCGCGAAGCTTTATTGCAAAGAATGCGGTTAAGAAGTTGCATTTGAAATTGAAGAAGCTCAAAGAACCAATGACTGTCCATAATCCGGTTGGGGGTTCTCTCGATCTCAGTTGGGTTTGTGCGGTACCTGTCTCTTTTTCCAGTTATAAGTACCCTACCATCTCTATCGTCATGAATTTTACTGAATTCGATCTTATTTTGGGATTGGATTGGCTAACCAAATATGAGGCAGAGGTTAGATGCGCCGAGAGAGTTGTTAGGGCGAAGATTAAATCAGGCTATTATATAACCATTCCCGGTGAAGGTCAGAATTCTAGTAGAAAAGACTTTTGGGTAGCTTTGGATGTTTCTCCTGCTCAAATAGAAAATATCCCAGTAGTCACAGAGAATATTCCCGTCCTCATCAAAGATATTACTGTCATAAAGAATTATGCAGATGTGTTCGAGGAAGTTGTCAGCCTTCCTCCGCAGAGAGAAATTGATTTCAAAATAGCTGTCATAAAGAATTATGCAGATATTACTGTCATAAAGACATCACCGTCGATCTCCTGCCTCCGACCACCGAACTGGCCGCGCCTACCACCGATCGGACCGCCGTTCGTAGCTCTTCGACGATGCAGCACCTGATCGAGACAACACTTCGCGGATCGAGCAAAAATTTAAAACCTAGTTTTGAACAGAAATAAAAAGGTACGGCTGAAAATTATTTAAACTATTTAATAGCAGTTTAAAGCGCTACGGTTTTTGATTTCACTGTAAAAATCATATCTTTTTCATTTGTTGACGAAATTCAGTGAAACAAGAGACAGTCGACTCGTGTGGACGTCTTCTACATTCTAGAAGAGACCGCATATTTTTCTGATCCTTCTGCTATTTTTGGTGGAGTGGAACCCAATGTGAGATTTCTAAACTATAAACGATATGGAAAACGACGATGTATAAATTATATAGTCGATGTATGAGTTATATAAGCGTTGTACACCACATGTGTAAGCGTTGTATAAGTTGTACGTTCGATGTATAAGTTATATATGCGTTGTAAAAATTATATATGTGTTGAAATAGAAGTGAAATGCTTATATATATATACACATGCCCCTCGTCCACAAACCATGGATGATATTTATTGGTTGTGATTGGTGTGAAAATTGATTGATAGCGAGTGGTTGATTAAAATTGTTTGTGGTTGAAATTGATTGATTGTGTTTGAAAAATACCCGTTTGTGGTTGAGAATTATTTGGTTGAAACCACATAGGATTAGTTTGTGGAAATGGAAAAAAATATACATGCCGCCTACGTGCGAACTAGATGCATGGAATCCCCACTGTCAAAAGCTATGAGGCTTTAAGGTAGAGCGAGGAGCCGTATTAGGGACGGCCCCGGTTTTAACTACCCTGCCGTTATACTACCGAAATTTTGAATAATATTCATGTGTTAGAATTATTTTCATATGTTGAAACTATATTCGTGTGTTGGATAGAAATTCATGTGTTGAATAGAAATTCATTCGTTGAATAGAAATTCATGTGTTGAATAATGGTCGTGTTTTGAAATAAATTGTTTTATAATGAAAATCATATTTTTATCATCTATATGAACTATATAAAATAGTCGTGTTTTGAAATAAATTGTTTTATAATAAAAATCATATTTTTATCATCTATATGAACTATATAAAATAGTCTTGTTTTGAAATAAATTGTTTTATAATAAAAATCATATTTTTATCATCTATATGAACTATATAAAATAATCGTGTTTTGAAATGAATTGTTTTACAATAAAAATCACATTTTAACTATATACATGAATAGTTAAAAATAGCAAAGTTTTGAAATAATTGTCGGTTGAAAAAAAAAATCATTTTTATCAAATGTATGAAAAGAATATAGTTTTGAAATCGAAGAATCGATATACATATATAAATAGAATTGGAATATATTGAATAACGAAGCTGTAGTTCATGATTTGAAACCGTGATTGCAAACGACTAGTGCGGGAGATCCGACCATCGGATTTTCCCGAAACCGAAACCGTTGTGTTCGCTTTGGAATTATTTTTTCAACGACACCAACTTTGTGAAGATCCAATGGTTGGATTTTATGGAATGTTTAATTCAAATCTGAAGAAAAACAGCGCCAGAATCGATTATATATATATATAAATAAATATAAATATGTTAAATCGAATAACGACGCTGCAGTTCGTATTTTGAAATCGAAACTTCAAACGAGTGTACCGGGAGATCCGACCATCGGATTTTCCCAAAACTGAAACTGTTGGATTTGTTTTAAAAAGATCTTTCTAATGATATAAAATTTGTGAAGATCCAACGGTTAGATTTTCAGATATGTGCAAATCAAATCTGAAGAAAAACAGCGCCACGGCCGCATTATGGCCCGAAGCGTTGTTTGAATAAATTGGCTATTTTAAAATAAATAAAAATAGTGATAAATTGTTATAAAATATTATAAACGATATGGAATGTGAAATTTAGATATTAACTGACGGTTAGCTGAGTCGAATGGTTTCCTGGATTTTGATCTGATGTTGGTTTTGGCCTTCGGGGTTAATATTCGGGAAATCGTTCTCTTATTGATCTACGTTTAGTGACTGATGAATTGAAATGATGCGTATGTTGTGTTTGTGTAGCACCTATTTATTATATACGCGAGTTGCTCAAAAAGACTGGGTTTATCCCATTATGAATAACTGAATTGACGATAAGAAATCGAAGATGAAGACGGTGGTCGAAGACCAGAGATCTTCACCTCGTTTGGATGGTAACTGATGTCCTGATTAGGAGGCATCACGAAATATGGATAATGAGTGGTGATCGTCCCGACGTACGTGGAGATCGATGGGTATGCGAGGTATATAGTGCCTCCGGTTTCGTTCAGACCCAGAACGGACTTGCAAATGGACTGTGTGTCTGACATTGGAATTCATTCTGTGTGATTGATAGCCATCAGTTGCATGGTGTGAATTGCCTGTGTGGCATGCTAAGATGCAGTGATCAGGGCCTCTGTTGAGAAGCAAAGTCTTGTGGTGATGATCAAAGCACCGCCTGTGTGGCGTGGCTTTGTGTATAACGTGAATTCGCGAGCTTCACACCCCGGTATAAACCAGAAATGGGAGAGGACATCTGGAGGGCATGCGTTTCCTTCTAGCTAGAGGTGGTGTCGGTTCTTAAACTGGCTGACATTTATATTATTTTCACCTATGTGGTAGTTGCTGTTGTGAGACGCCTCGGTTATATCGGTCGATCCGGGACCGATGGAGTCATTCGTTGGCTCATTGACGCCCCAAAGGGCGGGGAAACGCAGTGTTCAGGCATTTTAATCCATATCGGTGGACCGGCCCAGACGATCCAAGGGTCACTCGTGCTCTGATCCTGAGACACGGGCTAGAGCGTCTCGAAGTCGGTAAAGACTATCTTTTGCCTTGGTTCGTGATGGAAATCCAATTTCCAAATACATGACTGTGCGGTTTTGATTGTATATGTATATATGGTGACATGATATATGGTACCCATGCCGTTTGTGATTGATAGTTATGTTTCGAAAGTGTTTTTGAAACATGTAAACACTAGTAATAATATCAAATTCTTGTGTTTTATTCGTATGAAGCATATTTTGGCCATTATAAGGTAAAACTCTATCCTCCGGTTTGCGTTGCATTGTGTGATGGGAACCGAGTCTTATAATGGCTTCATTTTTATAAAATGCATTGCGATGTTTTTAAAAGATTTATTTGTTTTAAAGCACTGGCAATCCAATGGAGTAAACCCGTTCCGTGAAAGTGGCGTGGTCCTGTGATTAGCCAATTGTATAATGTGTTAAGTAGATTTCTCATACCAGACACATGACTGACTCGTAGTTTGTTTCACTTGCAAACTCAGTGCCCCTTTTTCTACACAGGCAGCCTTGTATTTAGGTTTTATCTGGCTCTTTCTGGATAGCTGGAGCTGAAGATGGATTCTATCATTTATCTCTTTTTATGCTGTTCAGCTCCTATTGTACATATTATGTTTGTTTTCCGCTGTAGACATTTATGTATAGCTGAACTGTATTTGTGCTAAGTATGATCCTGTATACTGTGTAACTCTGATGATTACGTTTATCCAATGTATTATTTGTACATTATCTGGTGTATTTATTTAATTCTTCTCTGCTGTTATCTGTTTATGTGTTATATTCCAAAGATTACCCTTGCCACCGTCAGTACGGGGTTTGGGGTTGTCACATATGAACTCATTTTTCTTTTCAAAGGCAAATGATAAGGAGACCAGTCCACTTATATAGTTAGGCATGCTTTATTGAATTGTCGGCTTATTTCCAAAAGCATCAGAACTGAGCACGCCTAAAAATTAATCGTTTGGTTTCTGGAGCGCCAAGTAAGCGGGGAAGTGTACACCAAGAGATGACTTGAAACATAACCACTCCAAAAAATACACGTGTTTTATAGAGGAGAACCTAGATTTGTTTCGAATGATTGAATCTATATGTGGTTTTGAGATTCACCGGGGTATTAGAAATCATAAGGGATTCTGGTTTCTATTTGGGTGTTGTAATCCATATGTGATTCTGAAAACCACTAGAGTATGGCAATTCATGTGACAATTCCATAATTTTCTCAAATGCGTAGTGTGACCTAGAATGTCAGATGTAACCTCATCAAAAGTAATGACTAAAAATAGAGATAAGAGAAATGATCAATAGGGTTAACAAGCACATAGGATTGCTAACTTTTTTAGGGATACCTATAGTTCTTATGCATGCAAGAGCGATACAATCGATCTTGGCATGACCACTTATACTTTTTCTATAATTACAGGCTAGACGACTACTATATTTCAGAAGGATATTATTGATCCTTGCGCATGAGAACCGCTCTTAAATTACTAAGAGCACCTTTGTGGAAATCCTTCACAATTAACGAACTTACATGATCAGTTTTTGATTATATACCCAGTACTAATGTGATGTATATTATTAGGCACAAAAAATGTCCGATTATTAACATTATTTCCCTTAGACATTATGACAACGTCATTGGATTTTCTGATATAAATAGTTTGGTTATCGTAAAGTAATAAACGTTCGTGGTTGCGTACAATGTTGTCTTACGATACATCTACTAATGATTTTTATAATGCTAAAATCTAGATAATGTGTGTTTTCTCTTTATCAAACCGATCAAGGTGTTAATCTACTATAATTCCCAGGACAAACCTTGCATTTTTCAAATTAAATTTGACATATTTGGAGCTTTAGGAGATGAATTAGATTCCCAAAGCATATTTGTGTACCTCGATTATTACCACTGCATTATTTATGTTATATTTGTCCACAAGTGTATGGATAGGATATTATAACAATCCAAGCTGATTTGTAGATTAGTTTCTTACTTTTGCACATATAAAGGTCTTTCTTTTTGTATATATCATGTTTATATTATATTTTATTTGTTATGATATGAGATTGTGTTCAGTCTTTATTCTTTTCCCCTAACAAAGTGCATTATTGGTAATTAAACATTCGACATATGAATACTGCTGATATATTAGTATGACTTTCCAAGGTCAAAAAATCGAGTTATTTTAGTTGGCATTGGAGCTTGGATTAAACCACAAACAAGGATTTGGTAGGTAAACTCATTATAAATGCGGTTAGTAATGCTCTCATGACTCATTAAAGATATGGTTAGTAGATTTAGAATGAGTTAACTGTATATATATGAGAGCGAATAATCATTTGTGTTATAAAAGTATTTTATATTGTGTTGCTCTATTTGTTGAGTGGTTATTGAATTCTGGTCAGTACATGGATACCATAGTGTTGATAAGGGTTCATAACCTCCTAAACATGACAAACTGACACTGTATTGTTTTAAATTTTGTAAATGGAATAATTTCACTAGGATTAATATTTTATATATTAAGAAATAGTTCTATAAAAATTATAGTTATTATTGGTGTGTTGTTTGTTAGGAATTGGTAATATTAAATTATTATCATTATGCATTAGGTAGCATGATCAACTAGTTAGAAGCATCATATATTGTTTTTTAATTGAATAGTTGTACTCGACTAGTTTATGGACACTGAGTATTATGACTAATTAGGAGAAGTTTTATCCTTTTCTTTAAAGATCCAAACTTCCCCGTTCTCCAAAGAGAAGAGAAAGACCGGATTGCTTGAGAACAAGACTAATTGGAATGAAAAAAAAGAACATTTCATTGCTTATTACAACAATTTACATCAGAGTACAACAATATACAGAGTAAGAACAAATAACATACATTTGATAAATATCAGATATTTACAAATTACAATGCAGCGGAAAATAATATAAAACACAACGAAAAGAGATACACGGATACAGAGCTTTACGAATATCATTCCAGCTGTAAACTAGGATCCTGTGAATATAAATCTGCAAAACCAAAACTACTAACTGCCCGTGTGGAAAATAGGGGCACCCAGAGTTTAGGTTAAAACAATAAACTCCAGGCTAGTCATGTGACTGGTGTGAGAACTAAAACATTCATTTAAAACTTTACTTTAAAATGGAGTAAATCAAGGGATCACGCTGTATAACATGGAACGGGTTTCCTCCCAAGAATACCACTGCATAAACAATTATAAACAGCGCGATGCTTTTTGAAAAATGAAGCTATTATAAGACCCAAGTCCCATCACACAATGCAATGCAAGCCGGAGGATAGGTTTTCCCTTATAATAGCCAAACATGCTTAGTACGTTTAAAACAAATCATTTGATATTATTATAAGTGCATAGTGTATAAAACAACTTCGAATATAAATGTATCAATCATAGGCGGCATGGGTACCATCTATCATGTCGCCAATACTAGGATCTACAATAAAAACCACAAAGTCACGTATTGGAAGTTGGATTTCCATCTATGAACCAAGGCAAGGGATCATCCTTACCGCTTTGAGACTATCTATCCCAAGACTCAGGACCCAGACACAGGTGGACCCTTGGATCATCAGGGCCGGTCCACACGGAGTGGATTAAAATGCCTAAGCAATACGTTTCCCCGCCCTTTGGGCGTAAATGAGCCAGATGACTCAATATTCGTCGGCACCGTAGTAACCGATATATCTAAGGCGCCTCACTATCCATCAAATAATATGCAACATCCACATGAGTAAAATTTCTGGGCTCCATACCATGACACCACTCCTAGCTACAAGGAAACGCATGTCCTCCCATTTCAAGTTCACACCGGGGTGTGAGGCTCGCGAATTAACGCTATACGCAAAGCTATGCTATATTGAAGTCGTGCTTTGATCATCAACCACAAGACTTTGCTTTTCAATAGAAGCCTTGATAATTTGCATCTCAGCATGCCACACTGACAATTCACGCCATGCGACTGATGTCTATTGATATATAACCTCTGAGCTCGTACGTCTTAGAGATGGGTGTTAAGCAAGAGAATAAATTCTCTGCCACCAAACAGATATATATTTAATAGAGATAAATCAACACAGAATAAAATCCAATGTCAGACAAACATCCATTTACAAGTTCGTTCTGGGTCTGAATGAAACCGAAGGCACCTTATTCCTCGTCCCATATGTCCAATACAGGAGAGAGGTCCTTGCATATCCGGTTGATCTCCAGATACGTCTGGACGATCACCACATATTACCTTGCCTTGGGTGTACATCCCAATCAAGATATCCGTAATCATCCAAACGATGTGAAGACCTCCGGTCTTCAACCACCGTCTTCATCATCGACTTATCGTCGAATCAGTTATTCAGAATGGGTATAAACCCGACCTTTCCGAATAACTCGCGTATATTATAAACAAGTGCTATAAAACACAACATACGCCTCATTCCAATTATGAATATTATTTTATTTAAATATTCATATCCTTTGGGAAAGTTACCTATTAATTTTACCAAAGATAAATTCTTTAAATTTATTCTTTAATCTTCCTTTGGATATTAATTCAAACCAAATTAAGGTTTATCCAAACTAGTCGGGATTAGCGAGCCATACTGAAGTAATAATTTATTATATTTCTCAATACCAACCTATTCATCCCATGGAGCAAAACTGGTAATACTCCATATCTAACACCACTGTGTTATCGGTAAAATTATTTACCATTTCACTTTCAAATCTAATTAAAGGTTTAACCATCGCTTGGAGCAAAACTGGTGATACTCCACTTTCGATCATTTCCCAAATTTGATAATTTAAATTATCAATTCAATTTTCAATCTAATTAAAGATTCATTAAAACTCTACTTAGTTTTAATCTCAAACATCATTACTTAATGATTATTTAAAGTTAAGAAATTAATCTTATTTTTAACTGGGTTAAAGAACTAATGTCGTTTAAAACACAGTTCACGGCAAACCTAGGTTAATATATACAGTCAATATAAACTTCCGTATCCAACCAATAATATAAATTGAATAACGACAAAGCCTTTTAAATTTCGTATATAGTAACAGTTTTCCTCTACAGAAGTTCACTTTGATTATTACCAAATCGAATTCCATTCCATTCCAATTTATTTTATTAAATTGGAAACATTTCTTTGGAAAATTTCCCTTAAATCTTAACTAAAAGATTTATAAATTCCAAATCACATTTCACTGTAAATCAGGTTAAAGAACAAATGCCGTTAAAAACACAGTTCACAATAAACCCAATTCACATCCCATTTTATTCCAATTGAATGTTAATTAACTGGAAAACTATAATAATCTTAATTAAAAGATTTATTCTTTTAACATGGGGTTTAAGAACAGTGTTAATTAAAACAGCATTCATGACAAACCCAAAATCCAATTCTTTCATTCAATTTCAATTAAATATTAATTAATTGGAAAAACTTCACTAACTCTTAATTAAAGACTTATTCTTTTCTCAACTTGGTTTAAGAACAGTGTTATTGAAGACACCTATCACGACAAACCGAAAATCCAATTCAATATTAAATACAAGGCTCTGAATAGAAATTATATCGGCTCATATTCAATATCAAATTCTGAAATCCATAAATATCGTATTGGGAATTATGATATATATATCTTCCAAATTCTTCCACAATATCTTTATAATCACGAATCCAATATAGAAATATTCCGAAAATAATTTCCATTCCGATTTATATATTGGAAATTCTGGTTATTTTTAAAACCATTTCAAATCCAATTTATTTATTTGAAAATATTGGATTATAATTCTAGTTCATAACTAGTTCATTTCGATAAAAATATATTTTTATCTTTTCAAATTTGGAATTTTTCATCCCAATTTTTTTCAAATCATTTATTATGATTTTATACAAATTATTAATATTTTTAATAACTTTATCAAGGCCTTTATAGTCGATTTCCATAAACGGTTATCGAACTGCACTTACAATGACCTTTTCCAATTTTGATTTGGACATAATTCCAAATCCAAACATTAGATTCAAAATCTCTTATATTCATTGGAAAGCTCTTTTCGATACGAACCCAAGGGTTCCGGTGCTAGGAGAATCCGACAGTCGGATCTCCCGTAATGTCAATTCGAAGTCAATGGTCAAAATTCGCAAACTGCCGCGGCGTGGCGCGTTCTATTCAGGCCATTAAATATATGTAATATATATATATATATATTATATATATATTTCGTCGATTTCCATTTAAAAAGTATTTTATAAATTGTTTTAAATTCGTCTTAAAAACGATTTCAACTTCATTTTCAGTTTTAAATCAAAATTGAATTTTCCTTATCATTATAGTATATAAATGATAATATTTTCAAAATATCATATTTTCAAATCATTTTCTTTTCGATATTCAATATAAAAATGAACAAAATCGATATAAATATCGTTTACGTCAAAATGGCGCATATCTAATCACCACGGCTTATATATTTCAATATTTTCGTGTCCATCCCAAATCGGACATCAAAATCATATTTTGATCCACTTCTGACTATTATTTTAAAATATTAACTATTTTAAAATATTCATTATTCATCATTTTAAAATATTCATTAATTTAAAATATTCGTTCTTTCCGAACTGGAATCAGACACAGTCAATTACCATATAATTCTATTTATATGGATTTCATACACACATGTACATAACAATAATCAAATACATTCAACCACCATCCAGAGTGCATTTGTAACAACCTAGAAAATCTGAGCCAGTTAAATTTTTTAATTTGGCTATTTTAGTGGATTTTTAATGTTTAAAATAAATTATTATAAATAATAATGACGAAATGTATGTTTGAATCGATGTTTGAAAGTAAATATAATTATTTTAAATTATTAACAAGGCCTGAAATGGCGCGGCAGTTTCAAAATTGGAATTCAAACTTTGAATGACTGTACCGGGTGTAAAATAAAACGGATTTTAGTGAAACCAGTAATATTTAAATCTGTTAGTGAATATCTTTCTAAAGAATCTGAAAAATCGAAGTTTCATAGCGGGAGTCAAAAGTTATGGCCAAATGAATTTTCAGAATGGTCGCTATAGAGAATATATTGCCCTTGAAAATAGACATTTTGCAAAAGACCATGGAATTCGACGAAACCATTTTTGTTGGATCCGGGATGTCAAATTGTTGCTAGGTTTCAAATTTCGTAATTTTTGAAGTTAATATGTGAGTGTGGCGAAGGAAATTGTGTCTGGTGAATTTCAGTTAAATTGGATCGACCAGAAAAGCCATTCTGCAAATGACCTTAGAATTCGACGAAACTAGTTTTATTGGGACCGTATCATCAAAACATAGCTAGATTTATTTTTTGGGAATTTTTAGAATCAGTATGTGGCCCCGGCAAATTGAAATGTACGTTCAAATTAAATATTGAATGTTTTATATTTTAATTTGAAGAGAAACTAACTGAAACAGTCGAATGGGCCTACAAAACATATCCCATTGTGTTCGGAATGGGGGTATTTTGCTAGGGACGACAGTCGTTGGGTTTGTATTAGAGTTCGTATGAGATAAGGGGTATTTTCGAATTTTAAAAATTTATAAATTAAATAAAAAAATCTGATTGGGCCTCACTCTCTCTTTCTTCCCGTTTTCTCTCTCCCCGACATCCGATTAAAGGCGGAAACCCCTTCAATCCTTCCCATCCATTTTCCGGCCAAACCACTTCGATTTAGACCTCGACCCAGTTGAGGATTTTGTAGCCCTCGACGAGAGCTTCGAATCCATACCCACCACCCTCCGTCTCGTCGCCTGTAGCTCACGAATCACCTCCAGGAAGTCACCGTCTTCAAGCCGCCGCCGCCATCGCCAGAGGCGATCGATCGCCGTCGCACCACCACGTGCGGGTGCGCCCCTCCTTCCTCTTCGACGCTGCGCCGCCCGATCCTCATATTGTTGCATGGATTGGAGTATAAATCAAAACCTAGTTTTGAATGAATAGCTGAGGTAACGGTTTATTTTATTTTAAACTGTTCCATAGCACTTTAAAGCGCTACGGTTTATGATTTCACTGTAAAAATCATATCTTTTTTGTTTGTTGACGAAATTCAGTGAAACAAGAGATAGTGGACTCGTGTGGATGTCTTCTACATTCTAGAAGAGACCACATAATTTTCTGAGCCTTCTGCTATTTTTGGTGGAGTGGAACCCAATGTGAGATTTCTAAATTATAAACGATATGGAAAACAATGATGTATAAATTATATAGCCGATGTATGAGTTATATAAGCGTTGTACACCTCATGTATAAGCATTGTATAAGTTGTACGTCTGATGTATAAGTTATATATGCGTTGTAAAAGTGATATATGCGTTGAAATAAATTGAAATGATATTGAAGTGAAATCAAAATATATTTATATACGAATATATATATATATATATATATATATATACACACACACACTCCCCTCGTCCACAGACCATGGACGATATATATTGGTTGTGATATTGTTTGGATTATTGGTTGATGTGAAATTCGGTGAAAATCATGAATGATTGATTGTGGTTGAAAAATACCTGTTTGTGGTTGAGAATTATTTTGGATGAAACCACATAGGACTAGTTATGGAAAAGAAAAATAAACATGCTCATCTGCGTACGAAGTAGATGCATGAAATACCCATTGTCAAAAACCGCGAGGTTTTGAGGTAGAGCGAGGAGCCGTACTGGGGACCGTCTCGGTTTTAACTACCCTGCCGTTATGCTGCCGAAATTTTCAATAACATTCATGTGTTAGAATTATTTTCATGTGTTGAAAACTATATTCAAGTGTTGAATAGAAATTCATGTGTTGAATGAAGTTCATGTGTTGAATAAATTCTTTGAAAGATAAAAATAACAATTTTATTATATATATATAGACTATATAAAATATTAGTATTTTAAATAAATTGTTTTAACACCAAAAATAACATTTTTACCTTATTTATGAACTATATAAAATAATCATGTTTTGAAATAAATTGTTTTACAATAAAATCACATTTTTATTATATATGTAAACTATAGAAAATATTCATGTGTTGAATAACGAACTAGAACGATAAAAATCATATTTTTATCGTATGTGTGAAGTCGAAAACATTCATGTGTTGAATATACAGATTGAACAATAAAGTCTACATTTTTATTGTGAATATGAGGTGCTAAAAAAATATTCATGTGTTGAATAAATATTTTTGATGATAAAAAAATATTATTTTTATCAAATATATAATGTGAAGATGGTTTTGAAATCGAAGAAAGAATTATATTTATATATATTTATATAAATATAATTAAAATAAATCGAATAACGAAGCTGCAGTTCGTGTTTTGAAAAGTGTGATTTCAAACGATTATTGCGGGAGATCCAACCATCGGATTTTCCCGAAACCAAAACCGTTGTGTTCACTTTGGAAATATCTTTCCAACGACACCCACTTTGTAAAGATCCAACGGTTGGATTGACTAGAATGTTTAATTCAAATCTGAAGAAAAACAGCACCAGAATCGATTATATATATATGTATATAATTAAAATAAATCGAATAACGATGCTGTAGTTCGTATTTTGAAATCGTAACTTCAAACGATTAGTGCGGGAGATCCGACCGTCGGATTTTCCCGAAACTGTAACCATTGGATTCGTTTTGAAAAGATCTTTCTAATGATATAAAATTTGTGAAGATCTAACGGTTAGATTTTTAGAAATGTTTAAATCAAATCTAAAGAAAACAGCACCATGACCGCGTTATGGCGTGAAGCGTCGTTTGAATGAATTGGCTATTGTTAATTAAAAAAAATAGCGATAAATCGTGATAAAATATTATAAATGATATGGAATGAGAATAAACTGAATCTGCTTGGTTTATTTGATATTTGATGGTTGAATGTGTTTGGTGTGAAAATTACGTTAAAGAAAAGAATTATTGATGTTGAATAATTTAACCATTGAAATGAATTGATTTGAAATTCTAAAGATACGTGAATTATATGAAAAGGCCGAGTTGATTCTCATTTCAAATAATTGAGCGACGATTGAAAGTTGAAGATATGAAGACGGTGCAAGACCGATGATCTTCACATCGAATGGAGGGGTGCTACTGATGCTCATGATAGGAGTAGCTACCTTGACGGGGCTGAAGTAGTAGCCGTACGGACGTACTTGTGGATTTTACGGATGTGCGAGGTATTGAGTGCCTCCGGTTTCGTTCAGACCCAGAACGAACTTGTAAATAGACTGTGTGTCTGACATTGGATTTTGTTCTGTGCCGATTGATCTCTATTAAATATATATCTGTTTGGCGGCGTAGAATTTATTCTCTTGCTTAACGCCCTTCTCTAAGACGTACGAGCTCAGAGGTTATATATCGATAGAAATCGGTCGCATGGAGGGAATTGCCTATGTGGCATGTCTAAGTGGCAGATTATCAAGGCTTCTGTTGTAAAGCAAAGTCTTGTGGTTGATGATCAAAGCACAACCTGTGTGGCATAGCTTTGTGTATAACGTTGATTCGCGAGCCTTACACCCCCGTATGAGCCTGAAACGGGAGAGGACCTCAGGAAGGACCTGCGTTTCTTTCTTGCTAGGAGGGGTGTTTTGGATTTGACAAGCCCGGGAATTTTACTTATGTGGATGATGGATAGCGAGGCGCCTCGGTTAGATCGTCTCTTCGGAGCCGATGGTTTGGTCGGTGGATGACCAATTACGCCCCATAGGGTAGGGAAACGTAGTGTTCAGGCATTTTAATCCACATCGGTGGACTGGCCTTGATGATCCAAGGTGCAGTTGCGGCTGTTCCTGAGACATGGTAGGCTAGATTGTCTCGAAACGGTGAGGACGATCCCTGGCCCTGTTTCATTACGGAAATCCAATTTCCAAATACGACATCATGCGGTTTTGATTGTATACCTATATATGGCGACATAGTGGTATAGGGCATTAATGCCGTCTATGATTGATACTTATGATTGAAATTGTTTTTGAAACATATAAACAATAGTAATAATATTAAATGCTTTTGTTTTATTCGTATCAAGCATATTTTGGCCATTATAAGGTAAAACTCTATCCTCTGGTTTGTGTTGCATTGTGTGATGGGAACTGAGTCTTATAATGGCTTCATTTTTTAAAAAAGCATCGCGATGTTTAAAAGATTTACTTGTTTTAAAGCACTGGCAATCCAATGGAGTAAACCCGTTCCGCGAAAGTGGCGTGGTCCTATGATTAGCCATATTATAAAATGTGTTAAGTAGATTTCTCATACCAGTCCCATGACTGACTCGTAGTTTGTTTCACTTGCAAACTCGGGTGCCCCTTTTTCTACACGGGCAGCCTTGTATTCAGGTTTCAGGCTCTTTCTGGATAGCTGGAGCTGAAGATGGATTCTATCATTTATCTCTTTTTACGTTGTTCAGCTCCTGTTGTACATATTATGTTTTGTTTTCCGCTGTAGACATTTATGTATAGCTGAACTTTATTTGTACTAAGTATGACCCTATATACTGTGTAACTCTGATGATTATGTTTATCCAGTGTATTCTATTGTACATTAGCTGGTGTATTTATTTATTCTGTTCTGCTATTATCTGTTTATGTGTTATATTCCAAAGATTACCCTTGCCACCGTCTTATCGGGGTCAGGGGTCGTCACAAACGTGGTATCAAAGCATTGGTTAAGCTTAGTTCTTGAATATAACATATTAACGAACTCGTCAGAAATAGAACCAGTAGTGTTCTAGGACAAGTAACTCATTACAGATAGGATCAGTAATATCTTAGTATGAGTAGAGCAGAATGGAATACACCTCGATAGATGCATTTACATTCAAGTATTTGTCTCTATACTTTATAATATCATTTCTGTTGACCAGACACTTGGTCTGCTATTTGCAGACTCACCAGAAAATGAGTGGTAGAAACAGAAGAAGTAATGCAGACCCAGATATTGAAGCTCTAGTAAAGAGGTATCGAAATCTGGGTGGATCACCATTCTTGGGCAAAGAATCCATTATCGAAACACAAGCTTGGATTCGTTCTGCTGAGAAAATCTTTGAAGGTTTAAAAGTGAGCGATGACCAGAAAAGATTACTGGCATCTTGGGCACTCAAAGAAGAAGCTTTGTTCTGGTGGGATTCGATAATCAAGGATAATCCAGAGGGTAATATTACCTGGGATAGATTTAAAGAGATTTTCAGTGAAAGATTTATTCCTCCAAAAGCAACTGTGCGGTTATGTGATGAATTTCATTATCTGATACAAGGAGATATGACCATTCCGGAATATCATAAGAAATTCAATGAACTTTCTCGTTTTCCCCTTATCTAATTCATCATCCAAAGAGGAAGAATCTGAGGTTCATTAATGGTCTTCAAAGAAAATACCAGAATAGTGGGATGGGCCATGTGAAGCTTCCTTTTTCTGAAATGATATACAAGGCTTATCAGTATGAAGATCTAGATAAGCGAGGCCTTTTTGTCGATGGAGAGGAAATCAGTTCTGGCAATAAAGGGAAATTTGAAACTGATAGCCCAGAGTCAAGTACGACGTCCGGGGTCAGAAAGAAACCTAGATTCAAAGGAAAAAGGGTTAAGTCTGAAAAAGGACCAGTAACGACTGCAATATGCAACAACTGCAAGAAGCCGGGGCATTTTCAAGGGAATTGTAAATCCTCGAAGAAAGAAACAAATGTTGGGCCAAAATCCAATAACAATTTTCAAGAGAATAGAAAGTGCAATCTTTACCACCAGGCGGGTCACCTCTCAAAGGCTTGCCAGCTATTCAGAAAATCAAAAACAGTACAAGTGAATGAAGTGGCAGAAATTCCAGCACCCTCATCTGGTCAGGAAAGGTTAGATGTTTTGGAAAGCACGCTAACTGTCAAAAACATTCTGGTTAAAGTACTATTTGATACAGGCGCGTCGAGAAGCTTTATTGCAAAGAATGCGGTTAAGAAATTGGATTTGAAATTGAAAAGGCTTAAAGAACCCATAACTGTTCATAATCCAGTTGGGGGTTCCCTCGATCTTAGTTGGGTTTGTGGGGGTACCTGTTTCTTTTTCTCATTATCGGTTCCCTTGTATCTCGATCATCATGAATTTTACCGAATTCGATCTTATTTTAGGATTGGATTGGTTAACCAAATACGAAGCGGAAGTTAAATGTACATAAAGGGTTGTCAAGGTTAAAACGAAGCTTGCCAATATTGTAATTCCTTGTGAAGGTCCGAATTCTGATAGAAAAGACTTCTGGGTAGCATTAGATGTTTCTCCTGCTCAAATATAACCTATTCCTGTCGTCCCGAAGAATATTCCGGTCGACATAGAAAATATTCCTGTCATGAAGAACTATGCAGATGTGTTCGAAGAAGTTGTTAGCTTACCTCCGCAGAGAAAAATTGATTTTAAAATCTCTTTAGTTCCGAATGCAAGGCCAGTAGTTCATGCTATTTGAAGAATGACCTTGAAGGAAAAAGAAGAGTTAGACAATCAAACTCGACAGCTAGTATGGAAGGGTCTAATCAGGCCTGGTTTCTCTGATTAAGGAGCAGCAGTGGTATTTATCCCAAAGTCAGACGGTACTCTCAGACTATGTGTGGATTATCGTGACTTGAATAAGCAGACACTGAAGAACAAATATCCATTGTCATGGATTGATGATTTGTTGGATCGATTGAATGGCGCACAAGTGTTTTCCCAAATGGACCTAGCTGCAGGTTTCCATCAGCTTCGTATTGCCGAAGAGTGTGTTCCTTTGACAGCATTCAGAGGCCCAGACTTATTCCATGAGTGGTTAGTAATGCCGTTCGGCTTATGTAACGCTCCAACATATTTTGTCGATCTAATGAACCGTGTATTTAGAGAAGTATTGAATAATTTCGTTCTGGTTTTCATTGATGATATATTGATCTTCTCTAAATCAGAAAGCGAACATGAAAAACATTTGGAACAAGTGTTAGAAATTTTGAGAAAGAATGTTTTGAAAGCGAAGTTTTCCAAATGTATATTCTGGCAAGAAGAAGTCAGATTTCTTGGCCACGTTGTGTCAAAACAAAGAATTTCAATGGATCCTAGTAAAATCACGGCTATTCAGAATTGGAAACAGGCTCGTATGCCCACAGAAGTCAGAATTTTTCTCGGATTGGCTAGTTATTATCGGAAGTTCATCAAGAATTTTTCGAAGATATCTAGTCACTTAACAAAGCTTACTAAGAAACATTCGAGATTCAACTAGACTCCCGAATGTGAGGCAACTTTCTAGGAGCTAAAGTTAAAATTGACGACCGCTCCAGTGCTCACAATTATTGACGACAATAGGATTTAAAAGTCTAGACCAATGCTTCTAAAGAAGGCCTTGGCGCAGTGTTGATGCAAAGAGGCCATGTAGTCGCATATGCTAGCCGTCAATTGAAACCACATGAAAAGAATTATGTAACTCATGATCTTGAATTGCTAGCTATCGTGTTTGCGATGAAAATCTGGAGGCATTATCTATTGGGTGAAAAGTTCGAATTATATACTGATCATCAATCATTGAAGTATTTATTCACCCAGAAAGATCTGAATATGAGGCAACAACGTTGGTTATAATTTCTCGCGGCATATGATCTTGATATTTTATATACTCCGGGGAAAGCCAATGTTGTGGTTGATGCGCTCAGCAGGAAGAATGTGATCATCGCCAGTATTATCATTACACCATCGTTGATTGATTAAATAGCTATTCTTCAGAAAGACGATAGCTTTATTAAGGAGATGATCAAAAGAATTCAAAAAGCGAAGTCTCCAGTTTCCAAGTGGATGGCGCAGGAGTTCTGAAATTGAAAGGCAGAATTTGTGTTTCCGACAATCTTGAGCTCAAAAGAGAAGTAATGGACGAGAGCCACAAGTCCAAACTAAGCATCCACCCAGGGATTAGTAAAATGTATAATGACCTCAAGCGAACTTTCTGGTGGAAGGCAATGAAAAGAGATATCTCTATATATGTTAGCTGGTGTCCTACCTGTCAGCATGTCAAAAGCGATCAGCAGAAGCTCGGTGGATTGTTGCAACCTTTGGAAATTCCAAATGGGAAGTAGGAACAGATTTCTATGGATTTCATAGATGGTTTGCCCAGAACCAGGAAAGGAAATGACAGTATTTGGGTGATCGTTAGATCGTTTCACGAAGACCGCCCATTTCATACCTGTCAAATCTAATAGAACTTCTTAGAGTCTGGTGCAGATTTATTTCAAGGAAATAGTCAGACTGCATGGAGTTCCCATGAGCATCGTTAGTGATCGTGACCCGATTTTTGCTAGTAAATTCTGGGAAGCATTCCAAGCAGAATTGGGAACGAAGCTGAATTTGAGCATCGCATATCATCCTCAAATAAATGGCCAAACTGAGAGGGTGAATCGTATTCTTGAAGATCTATTGCGGGCGTGTATTATTGATTTTGGCGGACCATGGGAAAACCATTTACATTTGGCTGAATTCTCATATAACAACAGTTACCAGGCGAGCCTAAAATTGTCTCCATTCGAAGTATTGTATGGTAGACCGTGCCGATCCCTTGCTTGTTGGGTAGAACCTGGCAATAGACTCGTATTGGGCCCGATATGATTCTCGATGCTGCGGACAAAGTTGATTTCGTTAAGAAACGATTACTAGCCGCTCAAAGCCGACAGAAGAGCTATGCAGATAAGAGAAGAAGAGATATATCATTTTCTGTTGGCAACTATGTATATTTGAAGGTGTCTCCGATGAGAGGAGTCATCCAATTTGGTAGAACGGGGAAATTGGCACCCAAATTTATTGGTCTGTTTCCTATTCTTGAACGGATTGAAACTCTCGCATATAGGGTTCAATTGCCTAATTGGTTGCCTGGAGTGCATGATGTATTTTATGTATCTCAACTGCGAAAGCATGTGCATGATCCAAATCTCGTTGTAGAAGAAGACGCACAACATGATTTGGAAATCACTCCAGAATTGGCCGTTAGAAGAGAGCCGATGAAGATCATTGGCAAAGAAACCAAAGAGCTGAGGAACAACAAGGTTCACTTAGTCAAAGTGCAATGGAGTGGAGATCCATGAGATTGTACTTGGGAAACTGAGGAAAGCATTAAGAAAGCCTATCCTAAGTGCAGAGTGGATGTCTCTGATTGACTCTGGTGCAAGGTACATCTACCATATTTTGCATTTCCATTCTGTTCTTTACTTTGTTGTTGTCTTCTTTGCATGGATGTAAACTTTTAATCATATATTCTGAATGATTTTAAAAGAATATAAGAATTAACTGGTATATTTTTGAAAAGTTAAAAACAAATTGATTGTTGTTTGTGTTGTGTGATTGTGAACTTGATTAATTAAATTATTAGAAGGATAGTTAATTTAATCAATAGAGGAATGAATGGTAGATTTATGCAATTAAATCACACATTAAATAGATAGAAATATATACATGTGCATTATATATGGTTGAACAGGTAAGTGGATTAGCTGTTGAGTAAAGAATTTATTTGCGTGCCCGACAAATAGGTAATCCTTAATGAGTTGGTTGCGCAATTTTATTATTATATCAACTCCTGTGAATGCCATTGGATGCGGAGTGCTAGTTATTCTGTGTGTAATAATAAATGTTGCCATAGGATAGTAACAATTAATTTTGAACTACACTACATGGCATACTTCTTGAAGATAGTCATACTTCATCATATACCACATTAGCATTTGGAGCTTGTGTGACGAGGTTGAAGATTTACCATACAAGCGAGAGGCTTGTATGGCGACGACTATATTTTACAGGTTGAACTGATGACAGATATGGACCATACAAAATATAACGGTAAATTGCAAGTTTAATAAAAAAAACAACACGGGTCTGGAGATGACAATAAACACGTCTCTCTGGTCATTAAGGCAAAAAAACCATTTACAGGGTGACGAGAATTTATTCTCTGGAGTTATGATCTATACACACTCCCCTGTGGACACCGGAATATATCACTATAAATATGTGCATGCTTATTAGGATTTATTGGGTACCTAATACGGCCCAATAAATTACCAAACTCCTCCCCGTACAAAGGAGGTTATGGTGAAAATTTTCGAAAATTCAGGGTGTTAGCCAATTTTTTGAAGAATTTGAAAATTCTTAGAAACTGAAAAGTTGAAGGATTGAAGCCAGATTGAAAGTAGAGTTGGTAAATTAAACCACTTTCGACTTTGTTCCTTTTCGGGGACGAAAAGTTTTAAGCGGGGGAGATAGTAACAACCCGAAAAACCTGAGCCAGTTTAAATTTGGCTATTTTAGTGCATTTTTAATATTTAAAATAAATTATTTTAAATAATAATGACGAAAAGTATGTTTGAATCAATGTTTGAAAGTAAATATAATTATTTTAAATTATAAACAAGGCCTGAAATGGCGCGGTAGTTTCAAAATTGGAATTCAAACTTTGACTGACTGTACCGGGTGTAAAATAAAACGGATTTTAGTGAAACCAAAAATATTTAAATCTATTAGTGAATATCTTTCTAACGAATCTGAAAAATCGAAGTTTCATAGCGGGAGTAAAACGTTATGGCCAAATGAATTTTTAGAAAGGTCACTATAGAGAATATATCGCCCTTGAAAATAGACATTTTGCAAATGACCTCGGAATTCGACAAAACCATTTTATTGGATCCGGGATGTCAAATTATTGCTAGGTTTCAAATTTCATAATTTTTGAAGTTAATATGTGAGCGTGGCAAAGGAAAATGTGTTTTGTGAATTTCAGTCAAATTAGATCGACCAGAAAATAGCCATTTTGCAAACGACCTCAGAATTCAACGAAACGAATTTTGTTGGGACCGTATCGTCAAAATATAGCTAGATTTATTTTTTGGGAATTTTTAGAATCAGTATGTGGCCTCGGCAAATTGAAATGTATGTTCAAATTAATTATTTGAAAGTTTTATATTTTAATTTGAAGAGAAAATGACTGAAATAGTTGAACGGGCCTACGAAACATATCCCACTATGTTCGGAATGGGGGTATTTAGCTAGGGACGGCAATTGTTGGGTTTGGATGGGAGTTCGTATGAGATAAGGTGTAACAACCCGTGTTTTTATAACATGTAAAAACCATAAATCAAGGCAGAATTAATTTTTAAAATAAGAAACAAGGGAAATGGGTTGCGCCATTGCGTTCGTCTCGAAATTCTGCTTGGAAACGAGTCCGAGTTTTCGAAAATCGGAGTCCGTATGACCAAGTTATGACCTTTCGAAGTTTTCAGAAGTTTTCAAGTTCAAAACAGCTCAATTCGAATTCAAAATTCGAATTTCAATCCTCAGAATGGACTGGGCCGGAAATTTCCCGCCCAGCACCAGGTCGACCTGGGGGTCGACTACGTTGTCGACCTACCCAGGACCAGGTCGACCATAGTGTCAACCTGGGGGTCGACCCGGTGGCCGAGTCCACTTTTGAAGCTGAATTCATTTTGATGTTCCTGGCCTCGTTTCTATCCACATTCGTTGACCTGACCCTATAAATACAGCCCCTAACACCAGTCTCTCTACACAAAATTCTTTCTAACCGTATGCTGCTCTAATTCTGATTGAAAATTTTGAGAAAGGGACTGCTTCTTCAACGTAGAGACTGCGTTAAGAGAATTGTTGATTTGGGGATTTCTATTAGGACCTGACTAAGCATATAGAGATTCAACTGTCGACTCTCTTTTTCTAATTCTCGAGCCATGATCTATAAGCCCCAGTTATTTTTAGATTTAAACTGTAAATGTAATATGAATATGATGTAAATTGAAATTGGACCTATGTATGATGACCGTTTTACATCCATTCTTGTTCACCTTGGATCTTGACTCTTGGATATTACTATGACATTGATTTGGGCCCTATTCATGTTATAAATAAAAAAGAAAACCCCTTCATATTATCATGTTGAAACTGCTATTAGTCACAAGTTTATGACTATCACCTTATGTCAATCGTTACCATGATTATGCTATCATCTTATGTCAATCGTCACTACGACTATACTATCACCATATGACAACTGTTATCTTGACTAGTACCTTATTTTGTTAGATTTGGAATCTTTATGTTAAATTCCAATATTCCATATGCCAGTAATGTTATAATACTTTACCTCAAGTCATACCATGCTATGCTAGTAATCACTTTTGCCACCTTATACCCGTCCCTTTTTATGTTATTCCCTAATTAGATTTATTTGTATCGATTCGAGCTTACGTGCGATGTGAATACGATTTGGGTAGACTAGGTAAAACATGAATTAGCTTTAAACTTAAACATGAACGTTGTTATGACTTGAACCTGAATATGGACATGAACTTGACACGATTTGACATGGAATATGACCTGAAACTGGACATGAATCTAGACATGAAAACTTGAACATGGGCATGACAATTAGATAAACTTGAAAATGGCCAACTCGAGGTTGGGTTGAGTTTGCAGTGTAAATCTGCCCGGAACCACCCGGCAAATCTAGTGGCTGCAAACAATAGGATCCAATGTGGGTAGTTGGTCATATCGCACGTAAAACCCGAGGTTAGACTATGTTGTGGTGTAAATCTGCCCGGAACCGCCCGACAAATCCAGTAACCACAACAGTTAGTCTAATGTGAGAGGTTGGCGTGCACTAATAAATTAATGCCACACGATAGGGTTAAGTCATGAACCACTTGAATATACTTAGCCAACTTGACACGATGATTTGATAGGGTTAAGTCATGAACTGCTTGAACACACTTAACCAACTTGATACATGATTTGAATAGGGTTAAGTCACGAATTTGAATTACAACACTTAACCCATTAGAAACGCTAGTTACGCGGTCCTTTTCAGTAGTAACCCACTTAGATGTATCACGATACCCTGGGACTAGGTAGGATGGGGCACGATTACTGGGCTGATTGTAAGCGACCAGAACGACGGCTGAGTAGGTGCGCCATTGTAGGTTCAGGCGGACTATGGTCGTGCACGTAGTCTGGAGTTGAAAAAGAAGGCATTGGGCACCCGTAGATTTACACTGTGCGTGCTTGGTTCGTGTCGGTGGTTGGCACCATAGGACTTGATACACCCCATGGTGGACCTAGCACAGGTAACTACCTTCCAGGATAGGGCCGTATGACACAGACACATGAAGAGCTAGGACTTGTAGAGAGCCGATTGATTAGTAGATCGTACCGTAGGACACCGTAATGGGTCACTTCATGATACAGGGCCAAGGGATCAATCCATGGTTAATACTTGACATAGGTTAGAATACTACTATAGTTGGTGCAGCGAATCTCGAATATGCGATGCTAGACTTGTCCTGTTATCTTAATTGTCCCACCAGTTCTGTTATCATCCTTATGTTTAATTCCAGTTTTCACATTTCATGTTACCTTTACTAGTTTTCATACTGAAAGTCACTAGGGCTTACCAGTCTTTATGATTGACCCTTTTTCTTTCGCCTCCTTTTCTTTCGTCCCCCCAAGTTCTCAGGGAGGAAACACTAGCTCTTAGCTTGGATTTAGCCTGCTTTCTGACAGCTCATGTACGGTTTGGTCTTGGGCTATGCTATGGCTGCTTCTGCTTATGGGGAATAATTTACTTTTGTTTTAAGTTTATGCTTCTTTATTTGGAACTTAATGTAATGGAATAATTTGTATCTTGGATGTATGAGCTTTTGACTATTTTCTTGAAAATAATAAAAAGTTGGTTTTTAATTTCTACCGCTGCTTTATTTATGTTATGCCTTGTGATATCTCTGTGCATGTTTACCTAGATAAAACTCCACCAAAACTAGTGCATTCCCTTTGTGAGTGACCCTAGCGGAGGTGGGGTGTTACATTGGGTATCAGAGCAGAAGGTTACCAGGCTAGGCAAAAGTTTTAAAAACCTTCTGAAACTATTTTCAAAACCATTTACAAAGAAGCATTTTTCAAGAAAAGTTTTATGTTTAAAAAGTCTATTCCCCCAGAAGCCATTAGTACTTCCCCTTTGTTTCCTCGTTTGAATCTTTTCTTTTCGTTTTTCAGCATGGCCGATCTTAACCTGTCCGAGGGAATACCCGTTCCTGGATGGTTCCGAAGGTACTTAGAAGCCAGGGCCAACGACGTGGGCACGGCAGACATACCTCCTCCTCCTCCCCCAGTGGCCGCGGTTCCTCCTCCTCTTGGTACCGCCTTTGCCAAAATATGCAAAGACTTTAAAGCAATGGGCGGCAAGAACTTCGTTGGAACTGAAACCTTTGTTGAGGCACGAAATTGGCTAAAGGAGACGGAAGACTTGTTCATTATCTTTGATATGGAGGACCATAGGAAAGTTCAGTTGGCAGCATGGTTGTTGAAAGAGGAAGCTGCATTTTGGTGGGAAGTCACCAACGCTACCAGGCCAGTTGAGACTTGGGCAGACTTTAGAGAGAGGTTTGGGCTTAAATTCTTATCGTCATCAGAAGAGAACCTTCAAATGGAGAGGTTCCTAGCACTCAAGCAAGGGGACATGTCTGTTAGGGAGTACGTGAATAAGTTTAATCAGCTTGCTCGGTTCGGTTTGGATTTGGTCAACACAGCCCAGAAAAAGGCTGTACGCTTTGCTCGAGGATTGAACGAGCCACTACACAGCTTGGCCCTAACTTATATACCCATGGGGGCGACCTTTGAAAGCTTGGTGGATATGGCTCTGCTTCATGAGGAAGACAAGAATAAGAAGGAGGTTAAGCCTAATGAAACTCAGAATAAGAAAGCTGACTTCAAGAAGGGGAACAACAAGAATAATAAGAATAACAAGAGCAACAACAAACCACGTGAGATGAGGAAGTGCGACTTCTGTGGTATTACTGGACATCTAGCTAAAGACTGTAGAAAGAAGAAGAGGAAGTTGGGTGAATGCTTTCATTGTGGAGATACTGGACACATCAACAAGGATTGCCCTAAGAAGCAAGGGCAGGGGCAAGCACAGACCCAGCGAGCATGAAATTCTGGAGGGCAGTTGCATGCTCTCAACACCAGTCCAGCTCCTGACCGAGGTAGTAATATTTCTGTAGAAAGCCTTGTTTACATTTCTGACTTTCCTGTTCGAACCTTATTTGACTCTGGCGCATCGCATACTTTTATTTCTTCTGATATTTTTGAAAATCTGCACCTAAGAACTAGTCTGGTTGAGGATCCCGTTATAGTTTCAAATCCAATTGGGGGCTCCGCCCATTTTTCTATGATGTGTGTGGATTTGAGGATCTCTATCTTAAGCGTAGAATTCACGTGTAATGCTTATGTTCTCGGATTTATGGGATACGATCTGATCCTAGGAATGGATTGGCTATCCAATTATGGAGCCATTCTTGATTGTGAACGAAGGGTAGTAAGGCTCATGACTCGCCTGGGTAATACCCTTGAAATTTCTTTTAACCCTAAGGGTCCGGTCATGTTGTGTTATCTTGAATCTCTTGACTCGTCCGACGACAATTTGCAATCTGTAAGAGTGGTCCGGGAATATCCAGATGTCTTTAATGAAGTGAGGGGGTTACCTCCTAAACGCGAGATAGACTTCCGAATTTATCTTGTTGATAATGCCAAGCCAATTTCATTGCCCGTTAGGAACATGGCCCTGCGAGAAAGAAGAGAGCTCAGTAAACAAGTTAATGAGTTGCTTGAGAAAAATTTCATAAGGCGAAGCATTTCTGAATGGGGGTGCTCCGGTGGTATTCGCTACTAAGGCGGATGGATCGCTTCGTCTGTGCGTAGATTATCGTGAGTTAAACAAGCTGACAAAGAAGAATAGGCACCCACTACCGAGAATCGACGATCTGTTTGACCAGCTTGTGGGAGCATCTGTTTTCTCTCAACTCGATCTAGCCACAGGATTCCATCAGCTCAGAGTGGCTGAGGATAGCATTGACAAAACTGCGTTTAAGACTCCAGATGGGTTCTTCGAATGGCTCGTCATGCCATTTGGGTTAACGAATGCACCCGCATACTTTGTAGATTTGTTGAGTAGGGTGTTTCGGGAGTTCCTTAGCATGTTCGTGGTAGTTTTTGTGGATGATATTTTGATCTTCTCAAAAGATGAGGAAGAGCATGCTAGACATCTCAAGGAAGTCATGGAGATGCTTAGAGCACACCAGTTAAAGGCTAAGTTCTCCAAATGACATTTTTGGCGGAAGTTCGGTTCCTTAGGCATGTAGTTTCTAAGCAAGGAATAGCCGTGGACCCCGCAAAGGTAGTTGCGGTACAGGACTGGAAAATTCCTAAGAATGCAATGTAGGTGAGGAGCTTTCTCGGTTTGGCGGGCTACTACAGGCAGTTCATTAAGGACTTTGCTAAGATTTCAGCCCCTCTTACTAAGTTAATAAAGAAGAACCTAGCTTTTGTATGGGACATAGAATATGATGTTGCTTTTCAGATACTTAAGAGAGCCCTCACCACAGCTCCAATTTTGGCATTACCCGATGGAGGTAAGATGTTTACGGTGTACACGGATGCATGCGGCACGGGGTTAGGTGCTGTCCTAATGCAAGAAGGAAGAGTAATATGCTACGGGGGCAGACAACTTAAAGTCCATGAGAAAAACTATCCCACGCATGACTTGGAGTTGGCAGCGATTGTTTTTGCACTTAAAGCTTGGCGCCATTATCTTCTAGGGGAGAGGTTCGAGCTGTATACCGACCACAAATCTCTTAAGTACCTCTTCTCACAGAAAAATTTGAATCTGAGACAACAGCGGTGGATGGATTTCTTGGCATCATATGACTTCAATATAGCTTATACCCCTAGAAAGGGTAATGTGGTGGCGGACGCGCTAAGTAGAAAAAGGTTGACTTTGAGCCCCTTGTTTGTTGAAAGGAAAAGCCTTGAGTTTATAGCAACCTTTGATTTCACACCTGCTGTTGAGTCAATGACTGCTACGTTCGCATCTCTTGAGTTAAGACCTACACTTCTAGATCAAGTAGGGACTTCACAGAAGGAAGACCCACAAATAGTCGAAATCATGGACAAGTTGATTAGGGGTGAGACATCAAGTCACCTCAGTAGGTATGCCATAGATGACAAGGGATGGCTAAGCCGCGATGGAAGACTATGTGTCCCACAAGTGGGAGACTTAGTAAGGAAAGTTCTCGAAGAGGCGCATCACTCGAAGATGACTATACATCCCGGAGGAGACAAGATGTACAGGGATATGAAATACATTTTCTTTTGGGCTGGAATGAAAAAGGACGTGGTAGAGTTCGTTTCGAAGTGCATGGTGTGCCAACAAGTAAAGGCCGAGTCGAAGAAGCCTGGTGGGCTACATCCTTTGGAGGTTCCGGAATGGAAATGGGAGAGTATCTCGATGGATTTTGTGGATGGACTGCCTAGGTCAAGGAAGGGAAATACTAGCATATGGGTCATAGTTGATAGACTCACCAAAAGTGCTCACTTCATTCCAGTGAAAAACAAGAGGACCACATCAAGGCAAGCATCTATTTACCTTCGAGAGATAGTACGGTTGCATGGAGTTCCTTCTAGTATAGTTAGTGATCGTGACCCGATTTTCACTAGCCAGTTCTGGAATAGTCTGCAAGAAGCAATGGGAACACGACTGAATTTAAGCACAGCCTATCACCCACAGACGGATGGACAAAACGAAAGGGTAAATAGGGTACTAGAAGATCTCCTGAGGCTATGCATTCTTGACTTTGGTGGTACTTGGGAAGACCATCTTCCTCTCGTGGAGTTTGCATATAACAATAGTTACCAAGCTAGCATCGGAATGGCACCGTTCGAACCCTGTATGGAAGACCGTGAAAGTCGCCAACTTGTTGGTAGGATACGACAGACAGACTTATACTTGGGCCCGACATGATAAGGGACACTTCTGAGAAGGTTGAGTTAATACGAAGACGGATGAAAACGGCCTAAGATAGACATAAATCTTATGCGGACCAAAGAAGAACAGACCTAGAGTTCGAAGTCGGAGATATGGTCTTTGTAAAAGTTTCTCCGTTACACAATGTAGTTCGTTTTGGAGAAGTTGGAAAGCTGGCACCAAGGTTCGTAGGACCGTTCCCCTTCACTGAGAGGATTGGACGGATGGCCTATAACGTAGACTTACCCGAGAAATTATCGGGGGTACACAATGTCTTTCACGTCTCGCATCTTCGGAAGTGCTTGCATGAGTCAGTCGAAGTGGTTGAGCAAAGCATCCTTGAAGATGTAGAAGTGGAAAAAGAAACAGCATTGAGGCGAGTTCCGATTCGTATCTTAGGAACGGAGATTAAGAAGCTAAGGAATCGAGAAGTCAAGCTAGTGAAAGTGCAGTGGAGTGAAACCCAAGAAGACGCAACTTAGGAAACCGAAGAGAAGATACACGCGCTTTACCCATTTCTTTTTGAGGGTACATTCTCGATCTCTTTTTCCTATAAACTTGAAAATCTTTTCGTATCATGCTTCTACTATCTACGTTTGTCTTGCTATCTTCTCGATCTTATCTTGAGAACCTTAGGTAGAACCATATGGATGTAAACATGTGATTGAAACATGTTACGGTTGATGTTTGCAAATGGTTGCAAGTGGTTGCAAGTGGTTGCTAGTGGATGCATAACACACATTAGGCACTAGATCGGCTCAGTCACATTTTCATGTTGCATATGCATGAGTGCTTATGCTTGTACATGGATGGAACTTGTTATGCTATCACTTGGATGTTGCATATGAATGAATGTTTGTGCACTCGTTTAGGGATTATAAACTATATTAGGAATTTGCATACATGTTGGATTCATTACAATAACATATTTTGCATTAAGGAGGTTTACTGGATAAGTAACTGCCTGATCTTTTGCATTAGATAAGTACATATACACACACTTACTGCATATGTTCATACAGCACTAGAAATCTTTTAAAGACAATGGTTGTCTGTGGATGATGCTTTGAGTAGATGGATGATGGATGGTAGGACACATCCTCCCTAACTTAGAAATTTGGGGGACGAAATCCTTTAAGGGGGAGAATGTAACAACCCGTGTTTTTATAACGTGTAATAACCATAAATCAAGGCACAATTAATTTTTAAAATAATAATCAAGGGAAACGGGTTGCGCCATTGCGTTCGTCTCGAAATTCTGCTTGGAAACGAGTCCGAGTTTTCGAAAATTGGAGTCCGTATGACCAAGTTATGACCTTTCGAAGTTTTCAGGTTCAAAACAGCTCAATTCGAATTTCAAACCTCAGAATGGACTGGGCGGGAAATTTCCCGCCCAGGACCAGGTCGACCTGGGGGTCGACTACGTAGTCGACCTACCCAGGACCAGGTCGACCATAGTGTCGACCTGGAGGCCGACCAGGTGGCCGAGTCCACTTTTGAAGCTGGATTCATTTTGATGTTCCTGGCCCTGTTTCTGTCCACATCCGTTGACCCGACCCTATAAACACAGCCCCTAACACCAGTCTCTCTACACAAAATTCTTTCTGACCTTATGCTGCTCAAATTCTAATTGAAAAGTTTGAGAAAGGGACTGCTTCTTCTACGTTGAGACTGCGTTAAGAGAATTGCTGATTTGGGGATTTCTATTAGGACCTGACTAAGCATATAGAGATTCAACTGTCGACTCTCTTTTTCTAATTCTCGAACCACGATCTGTAAGCCCTAGTTATTTTTAGATTTAAACTGTAAATGTAATATGAATATGATATAAATTGAAATTGGACCTATGTATACTGACCGTTTTACATCCATTCTTGTTCACCTTGGATCTTGACTCTTGGATATTACTATGACATTGATTTTGGGCCTATTCATGTTGTAAATCAAAAACAAAACCCCCCTCATATTATCATGTTGAAACTGCTATTAGTCACAAGTTTATGACTATCACCTTATGTCAATCGTTACCATGATTATGCTATCATCTTATGTCAATCATCACTATGACTATACTATCATCTTATGACAACTGTTATCTTGACTAGTACCTTATTTTGTTAGATTTGGAATCTTTATGTTAAATTCCAATATTCCATATGCCAGTAATGTTATAATCCTTTGCCTCAAGTCATACCATGCTATGCTAGTAATCACTTTTGCCACCTTATACCCGTCCCTTTTTATGTTGTTCCCTAATTAGATTTATTTGTATCGATTCGAGCTTACGTGCGATGGGAATACGATTTGGGTAGACTAGGTAAAACATGAATTAGTTTTAAACTTAAACATGAACGTTGTTATGAATTGAACCTGAATATGGACATGAACTTGACACGATTTGACATGGAATATGACCTGAAACTGGACATGAATCTAGATATGAAAACTTGAACGTGGGCATGACAATTAGACAAACTTGAAAATGGCCAACTCGAGGTTGGGTTGAGTTTGTAGTGTGAATCTGCCCGGAACCGCCCGGCAAATCCAGTGGCTGCAAACAATAGGATCCAATGAGGGTAGTTGGTCATATCTCACATAAAACCCGAGGTTAGACTATGTTGTGGTGTAAATCTGCCCGGAACCGCCCGGCAAATCCAGTAACCACAACAGTTAGTCTAATGTGAGAGGTTGGCATGCACTAATGAATTAATGCCACATGACAGGGTTAAGTCATGAACCACTTGAATATACTTAACCAACTTGACACGATGATTTGATAGGGTTAATTCATGAACTGCTTGAACACACTTAACCAACTTGATACATGATTTGGATAGGGTTAAATCACGAATTTGAATGACATCACTTAACCCATTAGAAACCCTAGTTACGCGGTCCTTTTCAGTAGTAACCCACTTAGATTTATCACGATACCCTGGGACTAGGCAGGGTGGGGCATGATTGCTGGGCTGATTGTAAGCGACCAGAACGACGGCTGAGTAGGTGCGCCATTGTAGGTTCAGGCGGACTGTGGTCGTGCACGTAGTCCGAAGTTGAAAAAGCAGGCATTGGGCACCCGTAGATTTACACTATGCGTGCTTGATTCGTGTCGGTGGTTGGCACCATAGGACTTGATACACCCTATGGTGGACCTAGCACAGGTAACTACATTTCAGGATAGGGCCGTATGACACAGACAGATGAGGAGCTAGGTCTTTTAGGGAGCCTATCGATTAGTAGATCGTACCGTAGGACCCCGTAATGGGTCACTTCATGATACTGGGCCAAGGGATCATTCCATGGTTAATACTTGACATGGGTTAGAATACTACTACAGTTGGTGCAGCGAATCTCGAATATGCGATGCTAAAGTTGACTTATCCTGTTATCTTAATTATCCCACCAGTTCTGTTATCATCCTTATGTTTAATTCCAGTTTTCACATATCATGTTACCTTCACTAGTTTTCATATTGAAAGTCACTAGGGCTTACCAGTCTTTATGACTGACCCTTTTTCTTTCGCCTCTTTTTCTTTCGTTTCCCCCCTAGGTTCTCAGGGAGGAAACACTAGCTCTTAGCTTGGATTTAGCTTGCTTTCTGACAGCTCATGTACGGTTTGGTCTTGGGCTATGATATGGCTGCTTCTGCTTATGGGGAATATTTTACTTTTGTGTTAAGTTTATGCTTCTTTATTTGGAACTTGATGTAATGGAATAATTTGTATCTTTGATGTATGAGCTTTTGACCCTTTTCTTAAAAATAATAAAAAGTTGGTTTTTAATTTCTACCGCTGCTATATTTATGTTCTGCCTTGTGATATCTCTGTGCTTGTTTACCTAGATAATACTCCACCAAAACTAGTGCATTCCCTTTGTGAGTGACCCTAGCGGAGGTGGGCTGTTACATAAAGGGTAGTTTAGAAACTTAAAATATTTAAATTAAAATAAAAAAAATCTGATTGGGCCTCACTCTCCACCCCCGTTTTCTCTCTCCCCGACATCCGATTAAAGGCGGAAACCCCTTCAATCCTTCCCACCCATTTTCCGGCCAAACCACTTCGATTCAGACCTCGACCCAGTTGAGGATTTTGTAGCCCTCGACGAGAGATTCGAATCCATAACCACCACCCTCCGTCTCGTCGCCTGTAGCTCACGAATCACCTCCAGGAAGTCGCCGTCTTCAAGCCGCCACCGCCATCGCCGGAGGCGATCGATCGTCGTCGCACCACCACGCGCGGGTGCGCCCCTCCTTCCTCTTCGACGCTGTGCCACCCGATCCTCATATCGTTGCACAGATTGAAGTATAAATCAAAACCTAGTTTTGAATGAATAGTTGAGGTAACAATTTATTTTATTTTAAACTGTTCTATAGCACTTTAAAGCGCTACGGTTTATGATTTCACTATAAAATCTTATCTTTTTCGTTTGTTGATGAAATTCAGTGAAACAAGAGATAATGGACTCGTGTGGACGTCTTCTACATTCTAGAAGAGACTGCATATTTTTCTAAGCCTTCTGCTATTTTTGGTGGAGTGGAACCCAATGTGAGATTTCTAAATTATAAACGATATGGAAAACAATGATGTATAAATTATATAGTCGATGTATGAGTTATATAAGCATTGTACACCTCATGTATAAGCGTTGTATAAGTTGTATGTTCGATGTATAAGTTATATATGCGTTGTAAAAGTGATATATGCGTTGAAATAAATTGAAATCATATTGAAGTGAAATCGAAATATATTTATATATGAATATATATATATATATACACACACTCCCCTCATCCACAGACCATGGACGATATATATTGGTTGTAATATTGTTTGGATTATTGGTTGATGTGAAATTCGGTGAAAATCATGAATGATTGGTTGTGGTTGAAAAATACCTGTTTGTGGTTGAGAATTATTTTGGATGAAACCACATCAGATTGGTTGTGGAAAATAAAAATAAACATGCTCGTCTGCGTACGAATTAGATGCATGAAATCCCCATTGTCAAAAACCGAGAGGTTTTAAGGTAGAGCGAGGAGCCGTACTAGGGACGGTCCCGATTTTAACTATCCTGCCCTTATGCTGCCGAAATTTTCAATAATATTCATGTGTTAGAATTATTTTCATGTGTTGAAAACTATATTCAAGTGTTGAATAGAAATTCATGTGTTGAATGAAGTTCATGTGTTGAATAAATTCTTTGAAAGATAAAAATAACATTATTATTATATATATAGACTATATGAAATATTAGTATTTTAAATAAATTGTTTTAACACCAAAAATAACATTTTTACCTTATGTATGAACTATATAAATTAATCGTGTTTTGAAATAAATTGTTTTACAATAAAAATCACATTTTTATTATATATGTAAACTATAGAAAATATTCATGTGTTGAATAAAGGACTAGGACGATAAAAATCATATTTTTATCGTATGTGTGAAGTTGAAAGCATTCATGTGTTGAATATATAGATTGAACAATAAAATCTACATTTTTATTGTGAATATGAAGTGCTAAAAAAAATATTCATGTGTTGAATAAATATTTTTGATGATAAAAAAATATTATTTTTATCAAATATATAATGTGAAGATGGTTTTGAAATCGAAGAAAGAATTATATTTATATATATAAATATAATTAAAATAAATCGAATAACGAAGCTGGAGTTCGTGTTTTGAAAACCGTGATTTCAAACGATTATTTCGGGAGATCCGTCCATCGGATTTTCCCGAAACCGAAACCGTTGGGTTCGCTTTGGAAATATCTTTCCAACGACACCCACATTGTAAAGATCCAACGGTTGGATTGTCTGGAATGTTTAATTCAAATCTGAAGAAAAACAGCGCTAGAATCAATTATATATATATATATATATAATTAAAATAAATCGAATAACGATTCGTATTTTGAAATCGTAACTTCAAACGATTAGTGCGGGAGATCCGACCGTCGGATTTTCCCGAAACTGTAACCGTTGGATTCATTTTGAAAAGATCTTTCTAATGTTATAAAATTTGTGAAGATCCAACGATTAGATTTTCAGAAATGTTTAAATCAAATCTGAAGAAAAATAGCGCCACGGCCGCGTTATGGCCTGAAGCGTCGTTTGAATGAATTGGTTATTTTTAAATAAATAAAAATAGCGATTAATCGTGATAAAATATTACAATTATATGGAATGAGAATAAATTGAATCTGCTTGGTTTATTTGATATTTGATGGTTGATTGTGTTTGGTGTGAAAATTACATTAAAGAACAGAATTATTGATGTCGAATAATTTAACCATTGAAATGAATTGATTTGAAATTCTAAAGATACGTGAATTATTTGAAAAGGCCGAGTTGATTCTCATTTCAAATAATTGATCGACGATTGAAAGTCGAAGATATGTAGACGGTGCAAGACCGATGATCTTCACGTCGAATGGAGGGATGCTACTAATGCTCATGATAGGAGTAGCTACCTTGACGGGGCTGAAGTAGTCGCCGTCCGGACGTACTTGTGGATTATACCGATATGCTAGGTATTGAGTGCCTCCGGTTTCGTTCAGACCCAGAACGAACTTGTAAATGGACTGTGTGTCTGACATTGGATTTTGTTCTGTGCTGATTGATCTCTATTAAATATATATCTGTTTGGCGGTGGAGAATTTATTCTCTTGCTTAACGCCCTTCTCTGAGACGTACAAGCTCAGAGGTTGTATATCGATAGAAATCAGTCGCATGGAGTGAATTGCCTGTGTGGCATGCCTAAGTGGCAGATGATCAAGACTTCTGTTGAAAAGAAAAGTCTTGTGGTTGATGATCAAAGCACGGCCTGTGTGGCATAGCTTTGTGTATAACGTTGATTCTCGAGCCTTACACCCCGGTATGAGCCTGAAATGGGAGAGGACCTCAGGGAGGACCTGCGTTTCTTTCAAGGTAGGAGTGGTGTTTTGGGTTTGACACGCCCGGGCATTTTACTTATGTGGATGATGGATAGCGAGGCGCTTCGGTTAGATCGGTCTCTTCGGAGCTGATGGTTTGGTCGGTGGATGACCAGTTATGCCCCATAGGGTAGGGAAACGCAGTGTTCAGGCATTTTAATCCACATCGGTGGACCGGCCCTGATGATCCAAGGTGCAGTTGCGGCTATTCCTGAGACATGGTAGGCTAGATTGTCTCAAAACGGTGAGGACGATCCCTGGCCCTGGTTCATGATGGAAATCCAATTTCCAAATACGACATCATGCGGTTTTGATTGTATACCTATATATGGCGACATAGTGGTATAGGGCATTAATGCCGTCTATGATTGATACTTATGATTGAAATTGTTTTTGAAACATATAAACACTAGTAATAATATCAAATGCTTTTGTTTTATTCGTATCAAGCATATTTTGGCCATTATAAGGTAAAACTCTATCCTCTGGTTTGTGTTGCATTGTGTGATTGGAACTGAGTCTTATAACGGCTTCATTTTTATAAAATGCATCGCGATGTTTAAAAGATTCACATGTTTTAAAGCACTGGCAATCCAATGGAGTAAACCCGTTCCGCGAAAGTGGCGTGGTCCTGTGATTAGCCATATTATAAAATGTGTTAAGTAGATTTCTCATACCAGTTCCATGACTAACTCGTAGTTTGTTTCACTTGCAAACTCAGGTGCCCCTTTTTCTACACGGGCAGCCTTGTATTCAGGTTTCAGTAGGCTCTTTCTGGATAGCTAGAGCTGAAGATGGATTCTATCATTTATCTCTTTTTATGCTGTTCAGCTCCTGTTGTACATATTATGTTTTGTTTTCCGCTGTAGACATTTATGTATAGCTGAACTGTATTTGTACTAAGTATGATCCCATATACTGTGTAACTCTGAAGATTATGTTTATCCAGTGTATTCTATTGTACATTAGCTGGTGTATTTATCTATTCTGTTCTGCTATTATCTGTTTATGTGTTATATTCCAAAGATTACCCTTGCCACCGTATTATCGGGGTCTGGGGTCGTCACAGCATTACACAACTATATAAGCATTAAATATAGATAATTAACGCTTACAACAACCTATCAACCAATCGATTGACATAAACTAAATATTGGGATTCGTGTATGTCCAATATCATCCCAATACCCGTGTTTAGTTTTCAAACAATAAACACTGATTATTATTTGTGCAGTTGGGCGATGTGTAAAATATATCGTCCTACTCAATATCAGTCAAATGTGTGTACATAAACAAATCGTTCGATTTGTAAATGAGTATTTATTGTCATTCATATATTCGTTAAAAATTATATTTTTAACTATAAAATATTTATTTCAACTCATGAATATTTTATACAGTTCATTTATAAAATAAAAATGATATTTTTATTGTTATAACATTTTTAGAAAATTTCAGCAGCATAATGGCGCGATACTAGAACCGGAATAAGGCCTTGCCTTATCCCTCGCTTAATAATGGCTCGCGCCATATACAAACCAAATTCTAATTAATTCATTTCACTTCCCAAACCAAATTCAACAAATAATCTAATTAACCAAACAACCAAACAAACATGGTTTCAACTAAAGGTGTCGGGTGCTACAAAGCACCGTCTGCATCCTAGTATATATATTTAACTAGAAAATAAATTAAAGTGAGAAGTTCTCACCTTTGGGATCCACTCCTTCAGTTTTATTTGTGAATTTCTGAACCGTTTGGATTTGCTCGAAATCCCAACGTAGTCTTTTCTACGCTGTTAATATTAAAAATTACATTTTTAATATGATGTTTATAAATTTAATAATCACATTTTTATATCGCTATATATATAAGCTCATTTTTTATTCCAAATATATATATATATCACATTTTTATTTCGCTAACTTCATAATAAAAATTATATTTTTATATCGCTACATTTTTACTTCGCTTTCATGATAATAAAAACCATATTTTTACTTCGCTTTCATGATAATAAAAATCATATTTTTAGTTTGCTTTCATGATAATAAAAATCTCATTTTTAATTCTCTTTGATGATAATAAAAATCTCATTTTTATATGTTAGTCATATAAATAAAAACCACATCTTTATATGTTGTTCATATAAATAAAAATCACATATTTATATGTTGTTCATATAAATAAAAATCACATCTTCATATAATAAAGAAAACCAGTTTTTATATATAAAAATCCTAATTTATAATGCTACTTAATTTAAAATCATAAATTTACTTAATCACTAATTAAATAAACCATTTTTATATGTAAAAAAAACTCACTTTTGCTGAACAAAGAGGGAAGGGGGAAAGAGAGGCGGCGGGCGGCTGATCGGAGGTGGCGCTGTCTTTCAACGACGGACTGGTGTCGCTGTGGGTGAAGGGGCCGCGGATTTCAAGGATTTGGGATAGTTGGGGTTTTTCAAATCGGAGAGGGAGGAGGGAGGCTGGCGGCGAGGCGAGGGGGGAAGTGGGCGCGGTAGAGGTCCGCCGGCGGCAGTGGTGTGGGTCTGCTTGGAGACACGATGGAAATCATCAATTTTTTTGTTCTTTCTGAAATGAATGACGATGGGAGGGAGGAGAATAAAAGAGTTAACCAAGTAATTTAATTAAATATTTAATTAATTTAAATCCCCAAAAAGTTACTTTTTCCTTCTAGCTCCAAATCGAACCCAACGACTGTCGCCTCTAACTAATTTCCCCATTATGAATACAATGAGATATGTTTCGTGAGCCAATTCGGTCGTTACGATCCGTTTTCATCAAAATTAAAATATAAATAAATATAACGTTCAATATTGATTTTAACGTATATTCCAATTTACCGAGGCCACATACTAACTCCAAAAATTCCAGAAAAATATATCTAGCTATGTTTTGACGATACGGTCCTAATAAAACTAATTTCTTCGAATTTGGAGACCATTTGAAAAATGGCCATTTTCTAGTCGATTAAATTCAAACTGAAATTACCAAACACGTTTAAATTTACCACGCTCACATATTGATTCGAAAAGCTATGAAAATTGGAACCCAGGAATTATTTGACATTCTGGATCCAACAAAAGTAGTCTCGTTGAAAATGGAGGTCGTTTGCTAAATCGCTATTTTTAAGCGCCATATATTATATGAATTCCATAGCGACTATTCTGAATTTTCAACTGGACATAACTTTTTATTCCCGTTATGAAATCTGGATTTTTCACATTCGTTGGAAAGATATTTTCAAACAGATTCAAATATTTCTGGTTTTACTAAAATCCGTTTTATTTTGAATCCTGTACATTCATTTGAAATTTGAAATCGAATTTTCAAATTGCAGCGCCATTTCCAATTCCTTTTATAATTAAAACAAATATTTATATTCTAACTTCGATTTAAATAAATTTATACTTTCTAATTCTATTCAAAATAAATTTCTAGTCATTATTATTTAAAATAAATCATTTAAATATTCAAAATTCAATAAAATTGCCAAAAAAAAAAAAAATTGGTTTTGATTTTCCGGGTTGTTACAATCTCCCTTACTTAAAATCTTTTCGTCCTCGAGAAGGAACGGAGCTTAAAGTTGTTTGACTAATCAACTCAACTTTCATTCTGGCTTTCATTCTTCAACTTTTCAGTTTTTAAGAATTTTTCCAATTCTTCAAAAATTTGGATAACACCCTAAATGTAACACCCCATGTCCATTAATGTCACTCACAAAGGGAGTGCATTAACTTCTATGGAGCGTTTTAAGTGAATATAGAACAGAAAATCACAACAAGACCGATATGAAATAATACTTGAAAATTTAAAACTTTATTTATTGCAATGGAAGGTAAATATGTTTGGTTACATCACCAAAACCCAAAGACTAAAGTCAAGTACATAATATCCATCTTGACAAAATCAGAGTACATATATAAAAAGCATAATCCCATAAATAGCCATAAAAGAGATAGGTTGAGCTTCACTTCAGCAATCCAAATCCAAGTCCTCCCAAGGAGATCCAAATCAAGCTTCCCACCCTAAGGACCTGGGGGGGGAAGGAAGAAAAGAGGTGGAAACAAAGGGGGTCAGACATAAAGTTTGGCAAGTCCGATAACTCCAACAATATAATTATCAAAGTAACTAGGATAAGACATAAGCTTGGTAAATAAGGAAATGACTGTGAACTAATGGCAAGACCAAGCAACCAAGGATAATAGGATGAGCAAAGATAACGTTAATGGCGTTTTCCTAATCAATATAGGATAATTACTATACTCTACCGTACTCTACCGTACTGTACTGTACTAACACTAACACTAACTGCACCCATACTAGTCACTCTAGAAACTTGATCCCTCTTGACTACATAGAATGATGATAGCTTCGTGTACTACTAGATGTACCCACTATCCCCATTAGATGTACCCCTTCAATGGTAATTCCATGTACTCCTAGCTGACGTCATAGGTGCCGCCTACTCCTATCTCCACTAGGTGTACCCCTTTAATGATTAATTAATAATGGCAGCTTCGTGTACCCCTAGCTGACAACATAGGTGTCGTCTGCTCCTATCTCCACTAGATGTACCCACTACCCTGCCCTTTTCGATCGGCTCCCTAACTCGTAGATATCCGTGCTGGTCCCACAGTGGGGTGTATCACTCCCCTAAAGTGGCAACCCAATACAACTTAAGGATGCACGGCTTATACCTACACGATGTAACAACGTCTTACCTACCAGCCCGGGCCCGCGCACGCACATGACCCCATTGGACTTGCGTTGCCACCGCTAACCCATTTTAGCCTCTAACAATCAGGCCAAGTAGGCGTGTCTCGTCCTCGACTTGGGTCGAGCTCACAAAGATACTTAATGGGCTACTGGACTGAAAAGGGCCCCCACCAAGCTTCCCACCTAGGCTTGGTCCCCTCTAATACATCCCACTTAACCCCATGTCCACTTACATGTATAAATTTGGTTAAGTGTTTTCTAATTTAACCTAGTCTCACCCTTTTGTTTACTTAACATGTTGTATTGGTTAAGTCTGTGGGCCTATATACACAAATATTACCCACCTACCCAAGATTTACTTAACCCTCTCACTGGTTCAGACATATTTAATTTACGGTTAAGTTTATGGGCCTATATGTACTAATATTACCCACCTACCCATGATTTACTTAACCCACTCATTCCGTATAACCCAGTTTACTTAACCCCCAAATTAAACTTAAGTTCTTATAATCCCTAGTGATCAGATTTGGTTAAGTAGTCCATTTCATTTACCATGTCCATTTTTAATTAATTAATCAATTAATTAAAACCTTTCCCTTCATAGGTGTCAATACCTATTTTGTCCAATAATTTGAATTACATGTCATAATTGTTTAGATTCAAATTACTCCATTTTTCTAATCGTATTTCTCATGACATCCACATGTCACCCACATGTCACCCACTAGATTCCTCATGCCACCCAAGGCACCCACTTAACCCCCTCATGTCCCACTACATATTTACTTTGGTTAAGTGTTACTAGTCGTATTTTCTCATGCCACCCAAGGCACCCACTTAACCCCCATGTCCCACCACATGTTTTACTTTGGTTAAGTGTTTCTTAATTTATTACTATCGTAACCCCTGTAGGACCTCTCACATTAGACTGACATTTGTGGCTGCTGGATTTGCCGGGCGGGTCCGGGCAGTCTTACACCACAAACGAGCCTAACCTCGTGTCCATACAATTGTTACGCATTTAGTTTGGGCCTTTGACCTCTCACATTGGGCTACCATTTGTGGCTGCTGGATTTGCCGGGCGGGTCCAGGCAGTCTTACACCACAAATGAGTCCAACCTCGTGTCTTAGGCAATTAATTATACATAATTAATTTCCCCCAATATTTGAATTACTTTCCCTATTCAAATTAAAAATCATTTCCATATTTATTTATGTATAAATATGCCACCTTAATTATGTCCACTATTTATGGTACATAAATTGTACCAATTTACATCTCAAATTAATTTCATGCCTTTTTAGGCATTTGTGCCAATTCTCAATATTTAATATCCCTATTCAAATTCAAATTAATCTATGTCCATAATTAAACTATGCCCATTACTACACATTAATTTTCCAATTAATGCCTTCATTAAATTTTTCGCCTTTTAAGGCAATTCACCTTAATTAATATCTCAAATTCGTTATATGCCTCATTTACATGCCAATTCACATTTATTAACATAATCAATATTTTCATCCCATATTTGGATTAATTATTCCTAATCAAATATGTTAATAAAATTCCAATTATCTTTATGACCATAATTCACATTAATTATGTCCATATATCACTTTGCCAATTAATATCTCAATTTACATATATGCCTCTTTTAAGGCCATTACATGCCAATTCACATTTATTAACAAAATCAATATTTTTCCCATAACCCCCGCGGCGTCCGTTCGCATAGAATATATGATAGACTAAGAAATAGTCTAACACATGAAAAGGGGAAAAACACCACATATTCACATAACAGACAAAATAGGCCTAACTTGCATATGAGAATTTACCACATAACTTGCATAAAATCAAAGATCTAAACATAGGCCTAAAAGGTATGAACCTGCATGTTATGAATAAGATTTTCATCACAAAATTTACATAGGAAATAACCACAAACTTGCATAACATGATTCATATTCCAAACTCATATTTTTATATAAACTAGCATATGTGATTTATGCAACATAACAATGGTGTAAATTTACCTCTAAACATATAAACTAGCATGTAAAGATTTAGCATATAACTCATACATGTCATAGCCTAACTTTTGATCTAAAATAGATGTCATAATCTTTACTAACTTGCATGTGATTTATGTCTAAATCAACATCTAAACTTGCATACATACATATGATCTATCATATGAATCAACATAACCAAACTAGCATTTAAACAACATGATGATTTGATTATACATAAGCCAATCATAGAATTACAACATAGATCATAACTTTACAACATAGATGTAGGGGTGAGCATTCGGTCGGTTCGGTTGGTTTGGACGTAAAAAATCTCAAACCGAATTGAAACCGTAAATTTTCCAAACCGAACCGAACCGAACCAAACTAATTTCGGTTAATTCGGTCGGAAACCGATTTAACCAAACTTGAAGGATTTATTATTATTCAAATGATGGATTCACTCAAAGTAAAACAAAAATTCATGTTTAGAGAAATTTTATATAGTAAATTTTATGTTTATAAGAAGATTTGATCTATTTTCAACAAATGCCTTTGTATTATATGACTAAACTAATTATTTGAAGTACTACAATATCGAAAAATTCGGTACTAAATTAAAAGTTCGGTTAAACCGATAACCAAATAAATTTATTTTACAAACCGAATTAAAACCGATTTAGTTTTAAAACCGAACCGAACCGACCGAAGTGAATCGGTTTGGTCGGTTAATTCGGTTTGAACCGAATATTGCTCACCCCTACATAGATGATAACATAAAATTATAGAATTTACAACATGTATGATAACATCACAATTTTACAACGTAATCATATCATACGGTCAATAATTCACATCATATCCATATAATTCACAATTATATCTAATCTTACTTAATTTAATAATTATCTTGATTAGAGAAATCGAAATTGCCTTTCGTGGTTAAAGAATTATGAACAATTGATCAAACTTGATGCAGAATTGTTATAGCGACGTTAGTTGATTCGTTGTTGAAGCTCTATGCTTGAATTAGTTTGAATTGATTAGCTATCTTCCTCTTTAGTTGGCGGCGGCTACACTGAGTTCCATGGCGATGGCATAACGGCTTTGGTTCCAATTTTGATTAGGTTTAGGGTTAGCATTAGGATGTATTTATAGGTGTAGGAAGTTATTTAGGACCATTAGATTAACCCTGAACCATGAGAACCAATCAAATGCAAAATCTACATTTGAGCGAATCGGCCCACGGGGTGACAGCCAGACACCCTGGATTAACCCCTAGTCGACCCAGTAGAGCTCGGGTCGACCTCAAAAATGGGCCGGTTCGGTTATTCCCCCTCCCAATTCGCTGTTTTGAACTTTTTCGCATATTTATTTATTTAATTTTTAATTTATATATATCAGTATATATATATTTCTCTGCGCATCCCATTTCACTTAATTCTTTTCTAAAAAATAAGTATACTTTAATTTGTGAATTTTAATGTTATAAAATTACGGGGTGTTACATTCTCCCCTCCTTAAAGGATTTCGTCCCCGAAATCTCCAAGTCAAGAAGAATGTATATCCTACCATCTAATCGTCCATCTACTCAACCATCAAACACCAGCATCCATTGTCCTTAAAAGACTTCTAATGCTTTAATGTTTATATGCACAGTGTGTGTATATGTCCATATCTAATGCAAAATTAGGCGGTCTACTGATTCAGTCGACCTCCTTAGTGCAATTCATGATAGTGCCATGCGTCCAATATGTATGCAAAAGATTCCTAATGATACATATTAATTCTATATGCGTGCACAACCATCCACCCGAATGCAACAACCATATGATAATACAACCATTATACATCCATTTTACTAAATATATCCATATATATGCAATATGCAATATGAAGTGACTGAGCCGATCTAGTGCCTAATAGTGTGTGTATATGCATCCACGAGCAACCACTAGCGAACACTTGCATCCACTTGTGTAACAACCCGAAAATCTGGGCCAGTTAAAAATTTTTATTTTGGCAATTTTATCGAATTTTGAATATTTAAAATGGATTATTTTAAATAATATCGACGAGAAATTTATTTTGAATATAAATAGAACGTATATATTATACGCGTCGTCGTTAGAATATAAATATTTATATATAATTATAAATAGAATTGAAAATGGCGCGGTAGTTCGATAATTTGATTTCAAACTTCAATTGAATGTACCGGGTGCAAAACAATCCGAATTTTAGTGAAACCAAAAATAATGGGATCTATTTGATAATATCTCTCCAACGAATGCGGGAAATCAAAATTTCCTAGCGGGAATCGAAAGATATGTCTAGTTGAAAATTCTGAATAGTCGCTATGGAATTCAGGCCCTTAAAAATGGACATTTTGCAAACGACCTCGGATTTCGACGAAACCAGTTTTGTTGGGTCCGTGATGTCAAGTTATTGCTAGGTTTCAAATTTCATAATTTTTCGATTCAATATGTGAGCGTGTCAAAGGAAAACGCGTTTGACCGGTTTCAGTTGATTTTAATCGATTAGAAATTGGCCATTTTTCCAACGGTCTCAGAATTCGACGAAACTAGTTTTGTTAGGACCGTATCGTCAATACGAAGCTAGAAAATATTTTTCTGGAATTTTTCTAGTTAGTATGTGACCCCGGTAATTTGAAATGTACGTTTAAAATTCAATATAGTGATTTAAATGAAAATTCAAAAGGAAACTGATTATAACGATCAAACCAACTTACGATACATATCCCATTGTGTTCGGAATGGGGGTGAAACGCTATGGACGACAGGCGGTGGACCTCGTTTCGAGGTCGTATGTAAAAGTCAACCCTTTTGCAAAATTTAATAATTTAATAAAATAAAATAAAATAAAAAAATTAGAATTTTCCGCTTTTCTCCTTCATTGGCCCCCCCGATCATTTACCAGAAAAAAAAAAAAAAAAAAGCAAAACCTAAAAACTAATCACCGCCGCCCCTCAAGACCTCGACGCCGCGCCGCCTTACCCTCGAAGACGCCGACCAACCTATCGCCGCCTCACCCCGAAGACCCGCCTTCATCGACGAACATCCTCGACAAATCGAAGCAGCCCCCCCCCCCCCCAATCGGAGCCTCCACCATCGAACGCCTCATCGCGAGCACCACTGAGCCACCGCCCTCTTCTTCTTCCCTCCTCCACTTCGGAATCTAGGTGAGCTTTTAGGTTACTTTGTTTTAGTTTTTATTTTTGTTTTGCAGTGAATTAAAAACTGGTTTTTAAGAAAAAAAAACTAATTTGTTAAAGCCTTAAAAACTGAATTTTTTGAAATATATAAACTGATTTAAAAAGATTTTAAAAACAGATTTTATAAAAGATTTTAAAAACAGATTTTATAAAAGATTTTAAAAACTGTTTTTTTTTTTAAAAAAAGGAAACTGAAAACTGCATTTTTTTTTAAAAGATAAAAAAAACTGCATTTTTGAAAAAGAAAAAAAACTGCATTTTTGAAAAAGGAAAAAACTGCATTTTTGAAAAAGGAAAAAACTGCATTTTTGAAAAAGATAAAAACTGCATTTTTAAAGAATTAAAAACTGATTGTTTTAGGGTTTTAAAACTGTTTTTTTAAAGGTTTTAAAAACTGTTTTAAAAGGAATTATAAAACTGATTTCTTTAAAAAAGAAAAATCATATTTTTATATATTGAAAGCGAAGTCAAAATCATATTTTTATATATTGAAAGCGAAGTCAAAATTCGATTTTTATAAATTGAATAGCGACGTCAAAATTCGATTTTTACATATGTAGTGGCTATGGGCAACGAAGACGACGAAGATGCGATAGCGATGAAGATTTCTATCAAGGAAGTGCCGTGGAGCTAGGATAGCTATCGGTGAGAACTTCTCACCTTTCAATTTAAATTTTCTAGTTATATATATATATATATACTAGGATGCAGACGGTGCTTAGTAGCACCCGACACAATCGTCCACAGACCATGGACTTGTTTGTTTGGTTGCATAGAGTAGTTGAATTATTTGTTTGAATTGAATTGTTTGGTGAGATGAAATTGATTTGATTGATGTGTGAATGGCGTGGGCCTTCACTAGACCGGGGATAAGGCTAGGCCTTGTCCCGTTTCTAGTATCGTGTCGTTATGCCGCCGAAATTTTCTAAAATATGTTAGAAAAATAAAAATATCATTTTTATTGAATAAATGAATTGAATAGAAATTCATATGTTGGAATAAAATGTTTTATCGTTAAAAATATAATTTTTAACGTGAATGTGAATAAATAAATATTCATTTACAAACCAGACGGTTTGTTTATGTACACTTATTTGAATGACATTGATTGGGACGATAAATTTTACACATCGCCCAACTGCACAAATAAAATCTGTGTTTGATTGTTTGAAACCCCACACGGGTGTTGGGATGAAATTTGAAGTTCACTCATCCTGATTGATTAAATATGTCGATCGATTGATTGACAGGCTGTTATAAGCGTTAGATATCTTTATTTGATGCTTATACAGTGTAGTGCACTTTGTTTGATGGTTGATTATTTTTCAATGCTATTATATGTGTGTAATGCATGAAAATCCATATAATTAACTTTATATGGTAATTGATTGGGCCTCATTCTAATTTGAAAAATAAAGAATATTATAAAATAAAAGTTCATGTGTTGACAGTACTCATTCATTGAGATTGGTCATGTGTTGAACGAAATATTTTGATAATAACAACTATTTTGAAAAAGAAATATTTGAAATAGAATATTTGAAAATAGAAATTTCTGAAGCCGTGTTGATTAGATTGACGCCATTTTGACGTAAACGATATTTATATCGATTTAAACGATTTCGAAATGAATTGAATTGAACACGATTTCGAAATGAATTCAAATTGAATTGAAATTTGAATTGAATAGAAATGAATTTTAAAACGAATCTATAAAGAAGAATTCAATTGTGATTTGAATTGAAAAGGAAGTTGAAAATGTTTTTGAAACGAATTCAAAACTATTTATATAATTCGTTTTAAATAGAAATCGACGAAGTATATATTATATATATAATATAATGGCCTGAATAGAACGCGCCGCGCCGCGGCAGTTCGTGAATTTCGACCATTTATTTCAAACGGACATTACGGGAGATCCGACCGTCGGATTCTCCTAAAACCGGAACCGTTGGGTTCGTATCGAAAAGAGCTTTCTAACGAATGTGATAAATTAGAAATCTAACGGTTGGATTTGGAATTATGTCCAAATCAAATTTGAAAAAGGTCGCTATAAGTGCAGTTCGATGGCCATTAATGGAAATCGACTGTACGGGCCTTGATAAAATTATTAAAAATAGTAATAATTTGTGTAAAATCATAAGAAATGATTTGTGAAGATTTGGGATGAAAAACTCCATATTTGAAAAGATAAAAATAGATTTTTATCGAAATGAACTAGTTTTGAACTAGAATTATAATTCTATTTATTTTTAAATAAATAAATTGAATTTGAAAAGGGTTTTGAAAATAACCAGAATATCCAATGATTGCATTGGAGGGGATTTGAATCGAAATTGTCTTCGGAATATTTCGATGTTGGAATTCGTGATTATACAGGTGTTGTTATGGAAATTTGAAAGATATATATTTATATCGTTATTTCCAATACGGCATTTGTTAGTCGTAGAATTCGATATTGAATATAAGCCGATATATTTTCTATTCAGAGCCTTGTATTGAATATCGAATGTGATTTGGGTTTGTCGTGAATGGTGTCTTCACTAACACTGTTCTTGAACCCAGTTGAGAAAAGATTAAATCTTTTTATTTAGATTTAATGAAGTGTACCAATTAAATAATATTTAATTGGAATTGAATCGATATTGATTTTTGGGTTTATCGTGGACAGTGTTTTAAATAACACTCGTTCTTTAACCCGATGATTAATGAATGTGATTTTGGGTTTATCGTGAACCATGTTTTTAAATGACACTGATTCTTTAACCCAGTCAAAGATTAAAACTAAGTGGAGTTTTAATGAATCTTTAATTAGATTGAAATAATCGAAATGGAGCATCACCAGTTTTGCTCCAGGCGTTAGTTAAATCTTTAATTAGATTTGAACGCGAAATGGTAATTGAAGTTACCGATAACACTGTGGTGTTAGATATGAAGTATTACCAGTTTTACTTCATGGGATGAATAGGTTGGGATTGGGAAATGAAAACAAATGATTACTTCGGTAAGGTTCGCTAATCCCGACTAGTTTGAATTGATATTCAAAAATAGATTAAAGAATAAATTCAAGAATTTATCTTTGATAAAATTAATGGGAACCTTTCCCTATGAATGTGAAATTTAGAAATTGACTGTCGGTTAGCCAAACAGAATGGTTTTCTGGATATTGATCTGATGTTGGTTTCGGCCTTCGGGGTTAATATTTGGGGAATTATTCTCTTGATTAATTTACGGTTAGTGACTAATGAATTGGAATGAGGCGTATGTTGTGTTTGTGTAACACTTTTATAATATATACGCGAGTTATTCGGAAAGACCGGGTTTATCCCATTCTGAATAACTGATACGACGATAAGTCGAAGATGAAGACGATGGTCGAAGACCGGAGGTCTTCACGTCGTTTGGGTAATTACTGATGATCTTGATTGGGCTGTACACCCAAGAAGATGGAAACAGTTAGTGATCGTCCAGACGTACTTGGAGATCGATGGATATGCGGGGTACTAGGTGCCTCCGGTTTCGTTCAGACCCAGGACGGACTTGTAAATGGACGGTGTGTCTGACATCGGATTTCATTCTGTGTGACTGATATCGGTTGCATAGGATGGTTTGCCTGTGTGGCATGCTAAGATGCAAATGATCAAGGCTTCTGTTGAAAAGCAAAGTCTTGTGGTTGATGATCAAAGCACGGCCTTTGTGGCGTAGCTTTGTGTAACGTTTACCTCGCGTGTTTCACACCCGGTATGAACCAAAAACGGGAGACGGACCTCAGGGAGGGCATGCGTTTCTTTCTAGTTAGAAGTGGCGTCAGTGGTTTTACACGCCCTGACGAGTTTGACTTATGTGGTTGTTGCTGTTGCGAGGCGCCTCGGATTGATCGGTCGTTCTCGAACCGATGGAGTCATTTGTTGGCTCATTGACACCCCAAAGGGTGGGGAAACGCAGTGTTCAGGCATTTTAATCCACATCGGTGGACCGGCCCTGTCGCTCCAAGGGTCACTCGAGCTCTGATCCTGAGACACGGACTAGAGCGTCTCGAATCGGTTGAGGACTATCTTTTGCCTCGGTTCATAGACGGAAATCCAATTTCCAAATACGTGACATTTGCGGTTTTAATTGTAATCCTATATATGGCGACATAGTGGGATGGGGCGCTCATGCCGCCTATGATTGATACTTATGATTTGAAGTTGTTTTATACACTATGCACTTAATATAGTATCAAATGATTTGTTTTAAAACGTATCAAGCATTCTTTGGCTGTTATAAGGGAAAACCCTATCCTCGGCTGCGTTGCATTGTGTGATGGGACCTGGGTCTTATAACAGCTTCATTTTTCATTATTTAGCATTGCGCTGTTTGCTTTATGCACTGGTATTCTTGGGAGGAAACCCGTTCCGTGTTATACGGCGTGGTCCCTTGATTTACCTAATGATTTAAAATAAAGAATAATAACTGTTTTAGTTCTCACACCAGTCACATGACTGACCTGGAGTTTATTGTTTTAACCTAAACTCTGGGTGCCCCTATTTTCGACACGGGCAGCTAGTAGTTTTGGTTTTGCAGATTTATATTCACAGGATCCTGGTTTACAGCTGGAACGATATCCGGAAAGCTTTGTATCCGTATATCTACTTCTAGTTGTGTATTGTATTACTTTCCGCTGCTATGTATTTAAATGTAATTTAAATCTCTGATATTTCTGTGTAATATTCATTTATACTCTGTATATTCTTGTAATCTGATGCATTGCTGTAATATACAATGAAACATTCTTTTATATGCGTTCTGTTGTGGCTTGTTCTCGAACTATCCGACGCTTTCCTTTACGGGGAAGTTACGGGTTTTCACAGTTGGTATCAGAGCTTTGGTTTACAAAGCAGAGAACAAGGCACATTAGAACCGTACGAAAGAATTCATCAGATATTGGATTAGCAATATCCAACGGGAATGACTCGTTAGAGATGGGATCAGTAGTATCCTAGAACGAGTGTGAAGAGTATATTTTTTTCTAATGAAAACAAGTTTTGTTTTGAAAATTTAAATCAATTATACGTATTTGATTATCTATTTATATTGAGTTGGACAATCCAGTATATATAGGTTTTGCGTATACGTCTGATCCGCGTGTATTCAAAGTTTTAATATATTGGGTAGATATAGAATCACATTCTAGTTGCCCGAGGATGATTCTGATAATGCTGCAGCGTTACCAGTATTTATTTTCGAGTGACGAAGGTGTGATATCTATATATTTCCATTAGGCTGGTGTGAGAACCAAAATTAGATAGGGCTTATTGTTGTGATTTGGCATCAAAAACATGATTTTTTGTGTATGTATCAAAGTTATGGATTTGAAACTCTAATTTACTAATTGATTGATGTTTGCGTTGTTTGTTTATGTGTTTGCTAATTTTTAGCCATTTAGCCTAATTGAACCAAATATTGAATTGTATTGAAATTGGTCGCATTTGCTTGCATATACATATATATCATTGAACAGGTCATAGCAAGGAGGCTAGAGCCGAAGAATAAAATTTGTTTGCCCGACAAATAGGTACATGTTTACTACATAATTTCCTGTTTTGTTTGGGTGATGATGATTTTGTGAGCCTATTGGCTAGCCGCTTGGCTTTTTCTTTTTCTTTTTGAGATCTGAAGGACCGGGGAAGCTATTTGAAATTCCCCGATGCTCCCGGTGCAGGGGAGGTTATGGTGAAATTTTTCAAAAATTTAGGGTGTTAGCCAAATTTTTGAAATGTTGAAAATTCTCAGAAACTGAAAAGTTGGAGAATGGAAACCAGATCGAGCGTAGAGTTGATTAATCAAACCACTTTCGACTTTGTTCCTTTTCGGGGACGAAAAGTTTTAAGTGGGGGAGATTGTAACAACCCGAAAATCTGGGCCAGTTTAAAATTTTTATTTTGGCAATTTTATCGAATTTTGAATATTTAAAATGGATTATTTTAAATAATATCGACGAGAAATTTATTTTGAATATAAATAGAACGTATATATTATACGCGTCGTCGTTAGAATATAAATATTTATATATAATTATAAATAGAATTGAAAATGGCGCGGTAGTTCGATAATTTGATTTCAAACTTCAATTGAATGTACCGGGTGCAAAACAATCCGGATTTTAGTGAAACCAAAAATAATGGGATCTATTTGATAATATCTCTCCAACGAATGCGGGAAATCAAAATTTCCTAGCGGGAATCGAAAGATATGTCCAGTTGAAAATTCTGAATAGTCGCTATGGAATTCAGGCCCTTAAAAATGGGCATTTTGCAAACGACCTCGGATTTCGACGAAACCAGTTTTGTTGGGTCCGTGATGTCAAGTTATTGCTAGGTTTCAAATTTCATAATTTTTCGATTCAATATGTGAGCGTGTCAAAGGAAAACGCGTTTGACCGGTTTCAGTTGATTTTAATCGATTAGAAATTGGCCATTTTTCCAACGGTCTCGGAATTCGACGAAACTAGTTTTGTTAGGACCGTATCGTCAATACGAAGCTAGAAAATATTTTTCTGGAATTTTTCTAGTTAGTATGTGACCCCGGTAATTTGAAATGTACGTTTAAAATTCAATATAGTGATTTAAATGAAAATTCAAAAGGAAACTGATTATAATGATCAAACCAGCTTACGATACATATCCCATTGTGTTCGGAATGGGGGTGAAACGCTATGGACGACAGGCGGTGGACCTCGTTTCGAGGTCGTATGTAAAAGTCAACCCTTTTGCAAAATTTAATAATTTAATAAAATAAAATAAAATAAAAAAATTAGAATTTTCCCCTTTTCTCCTTCATTGGCCCCCCCCGATCATTTACCAGAAATAAAAAAAAAAGCAAAACCTAAAAACTAATCGCCGCCGCCCCTCAAGACCTCGACGCCGCGCCGCCTTACCCTCGAAGACGCCGACCAACCTATCGCCGCCTCACCCCGAAGACCCGCCTTCATCGACGAACATCCTCGACAAATCGAAGCAGCCCCCCCCAATCGGAGCCTCCACCATCGAACGCCTCATCGCGAGCACCAGTGAGCCACCGCCCTCTTCTTCTTCCCTCCTCCACTTCGGAATCTAGGTGAGCTTTTAGGTTACTTTGTTTTAGTTTTTATTTTTGTTTTGCAGTGAATTAAAAACTGGTTTTTAAGAAAAAAAAACTAATTTGTTAAAGCCTTAAAAACTGAATTTTTTGAAATATATAAACTGATTTAAAAAGATTTTAAAAACAGATTTTATAAAAGATTTTAAAAACAGATTTTATAAAAGATTTTAAAAACTGTTTTTTTTTTAAAAAAAAAGGAAACTGAAAACTGCATTTTTTTTTAAAAGATAAAAAAAACTGCATTTTTGAAAAAGAAAAAAAAACTGCATTTTTGAAAAAGGAAAAAACTGCATTTTTGAAAAAGGAAAAAACTGCATTTTTGAAAAAGATAAAAACTGCATTTTTAAAGAATTAAAAACTGATTGTTTTAGGGTTTTAAAACTGTTTTTTTAAAGGTTTTAAAAACTGTTTTAAAAGGAATTATAAAACTGATTTCTTTAAAAAAGAAAAATCATATTTTTATATATTGAAAGCGAAGTCAAAATCATATTTTTATATATTGAAAGCGAAGTCAAAATTCGATTTTTATAAATTGAATAGCGACGTCAAAATTCGATTTTTACATATGTAGTGGCTATGGGCAACGAAGATGACGAAGATGCGATAGCGATGAAGATTTCTATCAAGGAAGTGCCGTGGAGCTAGGATAGCTATCGGTGAGAACTTCTAACCTTTCAATTTAAATTTTCTAGTTATATATATATATACTAGGATGCAGACGGTGCTTAGTAGCACCCGACACAATCGTCCACAGACCATGGACTTGTTTGTTTGGTTGCATAGAGTAGTTGAATTATTTGTTTGAATTGAATTGTTTGGTGAGATGAAATTGATTTGATTGATGTGTGAATGGCGTGGGCCTTCACTAGACCGGGGATAAGGCTAGGCCTTGTCCCGTTTCTAGTATCGTGCCGTTATGCCGCCGAAATTTTCTAAAATATGTTAGAAAAATAAAAATATCATTTTTATTGAATAAATGAATTGAATAGAAATTCATATGTTGGAATAAAATGTTTTATCGTTAAAAATATAATTTTTAACGTGAATGTGAATAAATAAATATTCATTTACAAACCAGACGGTTTGTTTATGTACACTTATTTGAATGACATTGATTGGGACGATAAATTTTACACATCGCCCAACTGCACAAATAAAATCTGTGTTTGATTGTTTGAAACCCCACACGGGTGTTGGGATGAAATTTGAAGTTCACTCATCCTGATTGATTAAATATGTCGATCGATTGATTGACAGGCTGTTATAAGCGTTAGATATCTTTATTTGATGCTTATACAGTGTAGTGCACTTTGTTTGATGGTTGATTATTTTTCAATGCTATTATATGTGTGTAATGCATGAAAATCCATATAATTAACTTTATATGGTAATTGATTGGGCCTCATTCTAATTTGAAAAATAAAGAATATTATAAAATAAAAGTTCATGTGTTGACAGTACTCATTCATTGAGATTGGTCATGTGTTGAACGAAATATTTTGATAATAACAACTATTTTGAAAAAGAAATATTTGAAATAGAATATTTGAAAATAGAAATTTCTGAAGCCGTGTTGATTAGATTGACGCCATTTTGACGTAAACGATATTTATATCGATTTAAACGATTTCGAAATGAATTGAATTGAACACGATTTCGAAATGAATTCAAATTGAATTGAAATTTGAATTGAATAGAAATGAATTTTAAAACGAATCTATAAAGAAGAATTCAATTGTGATTTGAATTGAAAAGGAAGTTGAAAATGTTTTTGAAACGAATTCAAAACTATTTATATAATTCGTTTTAAATAGAAATCGACGAAGTATATATTATATATATTATATATATAATATAATGGCCTGAATAGAACGCGCCGCGCCGCGGCAGTTCGTGAATTTCGACCATTTATTTCAAACGGACATTACGGGAGATCCGACCGTCGGATTCTCCTAAAACCGGAACCGTTGGGTTCGTATCGAAAAGAGCTTTCTAACGAATGTGATAAATTAGAAATCTAACGGTTGGATTTGGAATTATGTCCAAATCAAATTTGAAAAAGGTCGCTATAAGTGCAGTTCGATGGCCATTAATGGAAATCGACTGTACGGGCCTTGATAAAATTATTAAAAATAGTAATAATTTGTGTAAAATCATAAGAAATGATTTGTGAAGATTTGGGATGAAAAACTCCATATTTGAAAAGATAAAAATAGATTTTTATCGAAATGAACTAGTTTTGAACTAGAATTATAATTCTATTTATTTTTAAATAAATAAATTGAATTTGAAAAGGGTTTTGAAAATAACCAGAATATCCAATGATTGCATTGGAGGGGATTTGAATCGAAATTGTCTTCGGAATATTTCGATGTTGGAATTCGTGATTATACAGGTGTTGTTATGGAAATTTGAAAGATATATATTTATATCGTTATTTCCAATACGGCATTTGTTAGTCGTAGAATTCGATATTGAATATAAGCCGATATATTTTCTATTCAGAGCCTTGTATTGAATATCGAATGTGATTTGGGTTTGTCGTGAATGGTGTCTTCACTAACACTGTTCTTGAACCCAGTTGAGAAAAGATTAAATCTTTTTATTTAGATTTAATGAAGTGTACCAATTAAATAATATTTAATTGGAATTGAATCGATATTGATTTTTGGGTTTATCGTGGACAGTGTTTTAAATAACACTCGTTCTTTAACCCGATGATTAATGAATGTGATTTTGGGTTTATCGTGAACCGTGTTTTTAAATGACACTGATTCTTTAACCCAGTCAAAGATTAAAACTAAGTGGAGTTTTAATGAATCTTTAATTAGATTGAAATAATCGAAATGGAGCATCACCAGTTTTGCTCCAGGCGTTAGTTAAATCTTTAATTAGATTTGAACGCGAAATGGTAATTGAAGTTACCGATAACACTGTGGTGTTAGATATGAAGTATTACCAGTTTTACTTCATGGGATGAATAGGTTGGGATTGGGAAATGAAAACAAATGATTACTTCGGTAAGGTTCGCTAATCCCGACTAGTTTGAATTGATATTCAAAAATAGATTAAAGAATAAATTCAAGAATTTATCTTTGATAAAATTAATGGGAACCTTTCCCTATGAATGTGAAATTTAGAAATTGACTGTCGGTTAGCCAAACAGAATGGTTTTCTGGATATTGATCTGATGTTGGTTTCGGCCTTCGGGGTTAATATTTGGGGAATTATTCTCTTGATTAATTTACGGTTAGTGACTAATGAATTGGAATGAGGCGTATGTTGTGTTTGTGTAACACTTTTATAATATATACGCGAGTTATTCGGAAAGACCGGGTTTATCCCATTCTGAATAACTGATACGACGATAAGTCGAAGATGAAGACGATGGTCGAAGACCGGAGGTCTTCACGTCGTTTGGGTAATTACTGATGATCTTGATTGGGCTGTACACCCAAGAAGATGGAAACAGTTAGTGATCGTCCAGACGTACTTGGAGATCGATGGATATGCGGGGTACTAGGTGCCTCCGGTTTCGTTCAGACCCAGGACGGACTTGTAAATGGACGGTGTGTCTGACATCGGATTTCATTCTGTGTGACTGATATCGGTTGCATAGGATGGTTTGCCTGTGTGGCATGCTAAGATGCAAATGATCAAGGCTTCTGTTGAAAAGCAAAGTCTTGTGGTTGATGATCAAAGCACGGCCTTTGTGGCGTAGCTTTGTGTAACGTTTACCTCGCGTGTTTCACACCCGGTATGAACCAAAAACGGGAGACGGACCTCAGGGAGGGCATGCGTTTCTTTCTAGTTAGAAGTGGCGTCAGTGGTTTTACACGCCCTGACGAGTTTGACTTATGTGGTTGTTGCTGTTGCGAGGCGCCTCGGATTGATCGGTCGTTCTCGAACCGATGGAGTCATTTGTTGGCTCATTGACACCCCAAAGGGTGGGGAAACGCAGTGTTCAGGCATTTTAATCCACATCGGTGGACCGGCCCTGTCGCTCCAAGGGTCACTCGAGCTCTGATCCTGAGACACGGACTAGAGCGTCTCGAATCGGTTGAGGACTATCTTTTGCCTCGGTTCATAGACGGAAATCCAATGTCCAAATACGTGACATTTGCGGTTTTAATTGTAATCCTATATATGGCGACATAGTGGGATGGGGCGCTCATGCCGCCTATGATTGATACTTATGATTTGAAGTTGTTTTATACACTATGCACTTAATATAGTATCAAATGATTTGTTTTAAAACGTATCAAGCATTCTTTGGCTGTTATAAGGGAAAACCCTATCCTCGGCTGCGTTGCATTGTGTGATGGGACCTGGGTCTTATAACAGCTTCATTTTTCATTATTTAGCATTGCGCTGTTTGCTTTATGCACTGGTATTCTTGGGAGGAAACCCGTTCCGTGTTATACGGCGTGGTCCCTTGATTTACCTAATGATTTAAAATAAAGAATAATAACTGTTTTAGTTCTCACACCAGTCACATGACTGACCTGGAGTTTATTGTTTTAACCTAAACTCTGGGTGCCCCTATTTTCGACACGGGCAGCTAGTAGTTTTGGTTTTGCAGATTTATATTCACAGGATCCTGGTTTACAGCTGGAACGATATCCGGAAAGCTTTGTATCCGTATATCTACTTCTAGTTGTGTATTGTATTACTTTCCGCTGCTATGTATTTAAATGTAATTTAAATCTCTGATATTTCTGTGTAATATTCATTTATACTCTGTATATTCTTGTAATCTGATGCATTGCTGTAATATACAATGAAACATTCTTTTATATGCGTTCTGTTGTGGCTTGTTCTCGAACTATCCGACGCTTTCCTTTACGCGGAAGTTACGGGTTTTCACAACTTGCAACCATCAATCATAACATGTCTCAAACACATGTTTACACTCAATTGTTCCTACCTAAAGATATAGTCGAATGATAGAAGCAAGTAAAAACTTTGTGCCCATTAGGCAATATTCGAACTGGAAATCTACGTCACATATATACTGATTAGGAGAAGTACCCCCTAGGCACCAGCCCCAAAGACCGAAATCAACATCAGACTGACACCCAAAGAAATTCTCAACCCAACCAATATATATGTGATTCTAGGAAACTAAGCATGATGGACTCCTAAAACCAACTCATATCCTATAAAACCCAAAAAGTTTAGTCAACCCAACGGACACCCTCAAGCCCCAACATGTATTACTAACAGATGAGTCATACTCCCTATGGGGTTTGCAATAGAAATATGATTGAGAATAAGACCGAGAGGATATACTTAAAAGATAGCATGCAAGTAAGCTCTACAGGAAAAGAGGAATCAAGGATGTACTCTTAAAAAGAGATTTGATGCGCGTATCTAGTCTTCAATCTTCTGAGTCGCATTTCCTCGAGCTTAACTCCATTGTGCTTTGTCCGTCTTTAACTTCACAATTTCGTAGCTTCTTGATTCTTATTTCCAAATATGAGTTGGAACTCATTTCACTGTTGCCCCTCGTTCCACTTTCACTTATTCTCCTTCTAGTATACTTGGCTTAAACATAACTGCGTACTCATGGTTTCATGCAAGCTCCCCAAAATTCACTTGTGAGAATGGAATCTCGATCGAACATGTTCTACCCGATTTATAATTAGGCACATCTTAACTCACATAAATATCGGTTAAGAGAGTAACTCCCCAAGCATCAACCCCGAAGACCGAAATCAAAATCAGATTGACACTCGGAGAATTACTCAACCCAACCAATCCTATGTTAGATCATCCTAGAGTGATGTGCTTCTTCATGGTTCGCCTTCCCCAAGCCCTCGCAAAGTCTCCCATTCCCAAAAAGTTAAGTTTTTTCTTCGTCAACCGTGAAGGTAATATCTTTACAAAGTTCTTTATGGGCTTTTCCCAAAATGGTATCAACATAGGGTCCTAAATAATCCATTACTTGACCTTTTTCTCGATTTTGGTAATCCATCAATAAAATCTATTGAGATACTATCCATGTGAACTCATCGCAACTATCCATCTCCCACGCAAGCCGTCCTATTCGAACTCGATATCCCCTAAGCACAAGCCCCAAAGGCCTAAACCAATATCAGACAAGCACCCAAGGAATACCTCCTCCGATTTCAGACAGTCTACGTGAGATGATACTAGCAAAACAAATAATTGGGCACTTAACCGACTCTGGCTGTCCTCGCTAGTCTTGCTTCAAAACCATCACTAATCACCTAACTGACTTTGCATTATCCCCTAGGCACACACGAATACCTCGTGCCTCTAGGTAAACCCCGCACTTCATCGAAGACGTCACTATACTCACAGACCACACAAAAAGATTCCAAATCACCGTTGGATACGTCAAGAGATTCTAGACAGCTAAACGTCACTGAACCCCTAGAGTCACAAGAAATATGAGGGTCTTTCCATAATGAATCAATAGTCTAACTACCCTCCTTTCACAATCTAGGATGGCACCCCACCTGGGTAGCCAATCCACCCCTAGAATCAAACTATAGCCCATGAAACCAAGGACGAAGGCGTTGCATTCAAATCCAACGTCCAAGATAGACACTCTCAAATCCCGAAAAACCATTGAAGGATAAGCCGAACCACCAAAAAGATTTGAGACTAGGATGGGATCCTTAACCAGACTAGTATTTAGGTGCAGTGTTTTCAACTAACGAAGAAGATACTAACGAGTATGAAGAGCCAGAATCAGACAAAGTTCGAACAGGATGATAAAGGAAACCGAATTTCTACCTGGACGGTCCTACCCCTATCAGGTATACCAGCCATGAGGGAATATAACTACCCTCCAGAAGATCCTGTACTTTGCCCTTGCCTCTTTGGACAATCCTAATAAGGTGTCCTATTTCTCCAAAAGGATAACTACTAGCCTTCTTGTTCACATTCCCCATTCGTGACCTTCCACCAAGATGAGGTTTCGTCCTTCATTAACCAACAGCTATTTGAACCTTCCTCCCATCGTCTACCTTAAAGGTATCAACAAGCCCTCCACTTCCTTGAACTAACTTCTAGCCCGACAAACGTCTAAGTCACTTGTAGTGGTTTTTCGTCCTTCGTATGGAAGTCCCTATTTATCTTAGAAAAAGCATCTATACGCGGAGGGGAAATCCAAAAAGAGAAAGAGGAAGAGATTCAAAACGGAGAATCGAAGGAAGGATATATGGCTCTTGGGGATTATGTTCTTAAAATAAACCTTTCTTTCAAAAATACTCTTCTACAAACATATTTTTGAAAGTATTCTTTATAAAAATGCTTTTGAAAAATAGTTTTTCAAAATATCTTATCTGTTCTGGTAACCTTCAGCTCTGATACCACGTGTAACACCCCATGTCCATTAATGTCACTCACAAAGGGAATGCATTAACTTCTATGGAGCGTTTTAAGTGAATATAGAACAGAAAATCACAACAAGACAGATATGAAGTAGTACTTGAAAATTTAAAACTTTATTTATTGCAACGGAAGGTAAATATGTTTGGTTACATCACCAAAACCCAAAGACTAAAGTCAAGTACATAATATCCATCTTGACAAAATCAGAGTACATAATATAAAAAGCATAATCCCATAAATAGCCATAAAAGAGATAGGTTGAGCTTCACTTCAGCAATCCAAATCCAAGAGCTCCCAAGGAGATCCAAATCAAGCTTCCCACCCTAAGAACCTGGGGGGGGGGGGGGAAGGAAGAAGAGAGGTGGAAACAAAGGGGGTCAGACATAAAGTCTGGCAAGTCCGATAACTCCAACAATATAATTATCAAAGTAACTAGGATAAGACATAAGCTTGGTAAATAAGGAAATGACTGTGAACTAATGGCAAGACCAAGCAACCAAAGATAATAGGATGAGCAAAGATAACGTTAATGGCGTTTTCCTAATCAATATAGGATAATTACTATACTCTACCGTACTGTACTATACTGTACTAACACTAACTGCACCCATACTAGTCACTCTAGAAACTTGATCCCTCTTGACTACATAGAATGATGATAGCTTCGTGCACTACTAGATGTACCCACTATCCCCACTAGATGTACCCCTTCAATGGTAATTCCATGTACTCCTAGCTGACGTCATAGGTGCCGCCTGCTCCTATCTCCACTAGGTATACCCCTTTAATGATTAATTAATAATGGTAGCTTCGTGTACCCCTAGCGGACTACATAGGTGCCGTCTGCTCCTATCTCCACTAGATGTACCAACTACCCTGCCCCATTCAATCGGCTCCCTAACTCATAGATACCCGTGCTGGTCCCACAGTGGGGTGTATCACTCCCCTAAAGTGGCAACCCAATACAACTTAAGGATGCACGGCTTATACCTACACGATGCAACAACGTCTTACCTACCAGCCCGGGCCCACGCACGCACATGACCCCGTTGGACTTGCATTGCCACCTCTAACCCATTTTGGCCTCTAACAATTAGGCCCAGTAGGCGTGTCCCGTCCTCGACTTGGGTCGAGCTCACAAAGATACTTAATGGGCTACTGGACTGAAAAGGGCCCCCACCAAGCTTCCCACCTAGGCTTGGTCCCCTCTAATACATCCCACTTAACCCCATGTCCACTTACATGTAAAAATTTGGTTAAGTGTTTTCTAATTTAACCTAGTCTCACTCTTTTGTTTAATTAACAGGTTGTATTGGTTAAGTCTGTGGGCCTATATACACACATATTACCCACCTACCCAAGATTTACTTAACCCTCTCACTGGTTCAGACATATTTAATTTACGGTTAAGTTTATGGGCCTATATGTACTAATATTACCCACCTACCCAAGATTTACTTAACCCACTCATTCCGTATAACCCAGTTTACTTAACCCCCAACTTAAACTTAAGTTCTTACAATCCCTAGGGATCAGATTTGGTTAAGTAGTCCATTTCATTTACCATGTCCATTTTTTAATTAATTAATCAATTAATTAAAACCTTTCCCTTCATAGGTGTCAATACCTATTTTATCCAATAATTTGAATTACATGTCATAATTGTTTAGATTCAAATTACTCCATTTTTCTAATCGTATTTCTCATGACATCCACATGTCACCCACATGTCACCCACTAGATTCCTCATGCCACCCAAGGCACCCACTTAACCCCCTCATGTCCCACTACATATTTACTTTGGTTAAGTGTTACTAGTCGTATTTTCTCATGCCACCCAAGGCACCCACTTAACCCCCATGTCCCACCACATGTTTTACTTTGGTTAAGTGTTTCTTAATTTATTACTATCGTAACCCCTGTAGGACCTCTCACATTAGACTGACATTTGTGGCTGCTGGATTTGTCGGGCGGGTCCGAGCAGTCTTACACCACAAACGAGCCTAACCTCGTGTCCATACAATTGTTACGCATTTAGTTTGGGCCTTTGACCTCTCACATTGGGCTACCATTTGTAGCTGCTGGATTTGCTGGGCGGGTCCGGGCAGTCTTACACCACAAATGAGTCCAACCTCGTGTCTTAGGCAATTAATTATACATAATTAATTTCCCCCAATATTTGAATTACTTTCCCTATTCAAATTACAAATCATTTCCATATTTATTTATGTATAAATATGCCACCTTAATTATGTCCACTATTTATGGTACATAAATTGTACCAATTTACATCTCAAATTAATTTCATGCCTTTTTAGGCATTTGTGCCATTTCTCAATATTTAATATCCCTATTCAAATTCAAATTAATCTATGTCCATAATTAAACTATGTCCATTACTACACATTAATTTTCCAATTAATGCCTTCATTAAATTTTTCGCCTTTTAAGGCAATTCACCTTAATTAATATTTCAAACTCGTTATATGCCTCATTTACATGCCAATTCACATTTATTAACATAATCAATATTTTCATCCCATATTTGGATTAATTATTCCTCATCAAATATGTTAATAAAATTCCAATTATCTTTATGACCATAATTCACATTAATTATGTCCATATATCACTTTGCCAATTAATATCTCAATTTACATATATGCCTCTTTTAAGGCCATTACATGCCAATTCACATTTATTAACAAAATCAATATTTTTCCCATAACCCCCGCGGCGTCCATTCGCATAGAATATATGATAGACTAAGAAATAGTCTAACACATGAAAAGGGGAAAAACACCACATATTCACCTAACAGACAAAATAGGCCTAACTTGCATATGAGAATTTACCACATAACTTGCATAAAAACAAAGATCTAAACATAGGCCTAAAAGGTATGAACCTGTATGTTATGAATAAGATTTTCATCACAAAATTTACATAGGCAATAACCACAAACTTGCATAACATGATTCATATTCCAAACTCATATTTTTATATAAACTTGAATATGTGATTTATGCAACATAACAGTGGTGTAAATTTACCTCTAAACATATAAACTGGCATGTAAAGATTTAGCATATAACTCATACATGTCATAGCCTAACTTTTGATCTAAAATAGATGTCATAATCTTTACTAACTTGCATGTGATTTATGTCTAAATCAACATCTAAACTTGCATACATACATATGATCTATCATATGAATCAACATAACCAAACTAGCATTTAAACAACATGATGATTTGATTATACATAAGACAATCATAGAATTACAACATAGATCATAACTTTACAACATAGATGACAACATAAAATTATAGAATTTACAACATGTATGATAACATCACAATTTTACAACGTAATCATATCATACAGTCAATAATTCACATCATATCCATATAATCCAAAATTATATCTAATCTTACTTAATTTAATAATTATCTTGATTAGAGAAATCGAACTTGCCTTTCGTAGTTAAAGAATTATGAACAATTGATCAAACTTGATGCAGAATTGTTATAGCGACGTTAGTTGATTCATTGTTGAAGCTCTAAGCTTGAATTAGGTTGAATTGATTTGCTATCTTCCTCTTTAGTTGGCGGCGGCTACACTGAGTTCCATGGCAATGGCATAACGGCTTTGGTTCCAATTTTAATTAGGTTTAGGGTTAGCATTAGGATGTATTTATAGGTGTAGGAAGTTATTTAGGACCATTAGATTAACCCTGAACCATGAGAACCAATCAAATGCAAAATCTGCATTTGAGCGAATCGGCCCACGGGTTGACAGCTAAACACCCTGGATTAACCCCTAGTCGACCCAGCGAAGCTCGGGTCGACCTCAAAAATGGGCCGGTTCAGTTATTCCACCTCCCAATTCGTTGTTTTGAACTTTTTCGTATATTTATTTATTTAATTTTTAATTTATATATATATATATATCAATATATATATTTCTCTGCGCAACCCATTTCACTTAATTCTTTTCTAAAAATTAAGTATACTTTAATTTGTGAATTTTAATGTTATAAAATTACACGGTGTTACACTAAATTTTCAAAAAAATTCGCCATAACCTCCTTTGTACGGGGAGACGTTTAATCCCTCAACTAGCCACGCAGGGCCCTCATCATCTAAAAAGAAAAAGCCAAGCAGCTAGCCAATCGACTCATAAAATCATCGAAACCCAATAAATTAGTAAACATGTACCTATTCGTCGGGCATACAATTTTATCCCTCTTCTCTAGCCTCCTAGCTATGACCTGTCCACACATATATATGTACATGCATGCAATTATTCCAAACAATTTGCAATTCAGTTCAAATTTGACTAAATTTACCTTATATTATCATATGGGTTTGGATAATTTAATTAGTGAACTAATAATCAAATAACACAACCAGCAATCAATATACGCCTCATTCCAATTCTGAATATTCTTTTATTTAAATATTCATATCCTTTGGGAAAGGTTCCCATTAATTTTATCAAAGATAAATTCTTTAAATTTATTCTTTAATCTTCCTTTGGATATTAATTCAAACCAAATTTAGGTTTATCCAAACTAGTCGGAATTAGCGAGCCATACCGAATTAATCATTTATTTTTTTCCCAATCCCAACCTATTCATCCCATGGAGCAAAATTGGTAATGCTCCATAACACCACGGTGTTATCGGTAAAATTATTTACCATTTCATGTTCAAATCTAATTAAAGATTTAACTATCGCTTGGAGCAAAATAGATGATACTCCACTCTAGATCGTTTCCCAAATTTAATAATTTAAATTATCAATTCACATTTCAATCTAATTAAAGATTCATTAAAACTCTACTTAGTTTTAATCTCAAAATCAATACTTAATGATTATTCAAAGTTAAGAAATTAATCTTATCTTTAACTGGGTTAAAGAACTAATATCATTTAAATCACAGTTCATGGTAAACCCAAAATCCCATTTCATTAATTATGGAATCTTCACGGAAAATGGATTGATATATACAATTGATAAAAACTTCTATATCCAACCAATAATATAAATGGAATAACGGCAAAGCCTTTTAAATTCCATATATAATAATAGTCTTCCTTCACAGAAGTTCACTTCGATTACTGCCAAATCGAATTCCATTCCAATTTATTTTATTAAATTGGAATTTTTTTTTGGAAAATTTCCCTTAAATCTTAATTAAAAGATTTATAAATTCCAAATCACATTTCATTGTAAATCGAGTTAAAGAATGAACGTCGTCAAAAATACAGTTCACAATTAACCCAATTCACGTCCCATTTTATTCCAATTAAATGTTAATTAACTAGAAACTCTAATAATCTTAATTAAAAGATTTATTCTTTTCAAACGGGGTTTAAGAACAATGTTATTTAAAACACCATTCACGACAAACCCAAAATCCAATTCTTTTATTCAATTCCAATAAAATATTAATTAATTGGAAAAAATTCACTAAATCTTAATTAAAGATTTATTCTTTTCTCAACTGGGTTTAAGAACAGTGTTAATGAAGTCACCATTCACGACAAACCCAAAATCCAATTCAATATTGAATACAAGGCACTGAATAGAAATTATATCGGCTCATATTCGATATCAAATTCTGAAATCCACAAATATCGTATTGGGAATAACGATATATATATCTTCCAAATTCCTTCACAATATCCGTATAATCACGGAATCCAATATCGAAATATTCCGAAGATAATTTCGATTCCAAATCCATTCCAATTTATATATTGGAAATTCTGGTTATTTTTAAAACCATTTCAAATCCAATTTATTTATTTAAAAATATTGGATTATAATTCTAGTTCATAACTAGTTCATTTCGATAAAAATATATTTTTATCTTTTCAAATATGGAATTTTTCATCGTAATTCTTTCTAGATCATTTATTATGATTTTTCACAAATTATTAATATTTTTCATAATTTTATTAAGGCCAGTACAGTCGATTTCCATAAACGGTCATTGAACTGCACTTACAATGACCTTTTCCAATTTTGATTTGGGTCTCTTATATTCGTTGGAAAGCTCTTTTCGATATGAACTGGAAGGTTCCGGTTTTACGAGAATCTGACGGTCGGATCTCTCGTAATGTCAATTCAAAGTCAAAGGTCGAAATTCGTGAACTGCCGCGATGCGGCGCGTTCTATTCAGGCTATTAAATATATATAATATATATATTTATATATATATTTCATCGATTTCCATTTAAATCATATTTTATAAACCATTTTAAATTCGTTTTTAAAAACGATTTCAACTTTATTTTCAGTTTTAAATCAAAATTGAATTTTCCTTATCATTATAGTATAAATATTTTCAAAATATCAGATTTTGAAATCATTTCCTTTTCGATATTCATTATAAAAATGAATAAAATCGATATAAATATCATTTGCGTCAAAATGGCGCATATCTAATCACCATGGCTTATATATTTCAATATTCTCGTGTCCATCCCAAATCGGACATCAAAATCATATTTTGATCCACTTCTTAATATTATTTTAAAATATTAGTTATTTTATAATATTCATTATTCGTCATTTTAAAATACTCATTAATTCAAAATATTCATTCTTTCCAAATTGGAATCAGACACAGTCAATTACCATATAGTTTTATTTATATGGATTTCATACACATCATCCAGAGTGCATTACACAACTATATAAGCGTTAAATATAGATAATTGACGCTTACAGCATCCTATCAACCAATCGATTGACATACAATTAAATATTGGGATTAGTGTATGTCCAATATCATGCCAATACCCGTGTGGGGTTTTCAAACAACAAACACTTATTATTATTTGTGCAGTAGGCGATATGTAAAATGTATTGTCCCAATCAATATCAGTCTAATGTGTGTACATAAACAAATCGTCCGATTTGTAAATGAATATTTATTATCATTCATATATATGTTCATTAAAAATTATATTTTTAACTGTAAAATATTTATTTCAACTCATGAATATTTTATACAGTTCATTTATACAATAAAAATGATATTTTTATTGTTCTAACATTTTTAGAAAATTTCGGCAGCATAACGGTGCGATACTAGAACCGAAATAAGATATAGCCTTATCCCTCGCCTAATAATGGCTCGCGCCATATACAAACCAAATTCTAATCAATTCATTTTACTTCCCAAACCAAATTCAACAAATAATCCAATCAACCAAACAACCAAACAAACATGGTTTCAACTAAAGGTGTCGGGTGCTACTAAGCACCGTCTGTATCCCAGTATATATATTTATCTAGAAAATAAATTAAAGTGAGAAGTTCTCACCTTTAGGATCCACTGCTCCAGTTTTATTTATGAACTTCTGAACCGTTTGGATTTGCCCGAAATTCCAACGCAGTCTTTTCTACGCTGTTCATATTAAAAATCACATTTTTAATATGATGTTTAATATTTAATAATCGCATTTTTATATCGCTATATATATATATATATATATATAAGATCACATTTTTTATTCCAAAGTTAGACATATAAAAATCACATTTTTATTTCGCTAACTTTATAATAAAAATCATATTTTTATATCGCTAACTTAATGATAACAAAAATTTCATTTTTACTTCGCTTTCACGATAATAAAAGTCATATTTTTACTTCGCTTTCATGATAATAAAAATCATATTTTCACTTTGCTTTCATGATAATAAAAATCTCATTTTTACTTCTCTTTCATGATAATAAAAATCTCATTTTTATATGTCAGTCATATAAATAAAAATCACATCTTTATATGTTGTTCATATAAAAAAAAATCACATCTTTATATGTTGTTCATATAAATAGAAGCATCAACTTTATATGTTGTTCATATAAATAAAAATCACATCTTTATTTGTTGTTCATATATATAAAAATGACATCTATATATAATAAAGAAAATCAGATTTTATATAAGAAAATCCTAACTTTATAATGCTACTTAATTTAAAATCAGAAATTTACTTAATCACTAATTAAATAAACCATTTTTATATGTATAAAAACTCATTTTTGCTGAACAAAGAGGGAGAGGGAAAGAGAGGCGGCAGGTGGCTGATCGGAGGTGGCACTGGCGGTCTGCTATCGCTGTGGGTGAAGGGGCCACGGATTTCAAGGGTTTGGGGTAGTTGGTGCTTTTCAAATCGGAGAGGAAGGAGGGAGGCTGGCGGCGAGGCGAGGGGGTAAAGATGGGCTCGGTGGAGCTCCGTCGGGGACGGTGGTGTGGGTCCGCCTGGAGGCACGATGGCAATCATCGAATTTTTTTGTTTTTCTTTCTGAAATGAATGACAACAGGAGGGAGGAGAATAAAAGAGTTGACCAAGTAATTAAATTTTATATTTAATTAATTTAAATCCCCAAAAAGTTACTTTTTCCTTCTAGCTCCAAATCGAACCCAATGTCTGTCGCCCCTAGCTAATTACCCCCATTCCGAATACAATGAGATATGTTTCGTGAGCCAATTCGGCTGTTACGATCAGTTTTCATCAAAATTAAAATATAAATAAATATAACGTTCAATATTGATTTTAATGTACATTTCAATTTACCGGGGGCACATACTGACTCCAAAAATTCCAGAAAAATAAATCTAACTATATTTTGATGATACAGTCCTAACAAAACTAATTTCGTCGAATTTGGAGACTGTTTGAAAAATGGCCATTTTCTAGTCGATTAAATTCAAACTGAAATTACCAAACACGTTTAAATTTACCATGCTCACATATTGATTCCAAAATTTATGAAAATTGGAATCTAGCAATTATTTGACATTCCGGATCCAACAAAAGTAGTCTCGTCGAAAACGGAGGTCGTTTACTAAATCGCTATTTTAAGGGCTATATATTATATAAATTCCACCGCGACTATTCTGAATTTTCAACTAACTTTTTATTCCCATTATGAAATCTGGATTTTTTTCACATTCCTTCGAAAGATATTTTCAAACAGATTCAAATATTTCTAGTTTTAATAAAATCCTGTTTATTTTGAATCCTGTACATTCATTTGAAACTTGAAATCAAATTTTCAAATTGCAGGGCCATTTCCAATTCCTTTTATCATTAAAATAAATATTTATATTCTTACTTCGATTTAAATAAATTTATAAATTCTAATTCTATTTAAAATAAATTTCTAGTCATTATTATTTAAAATAAATCATTTTAAATATTCAAAATTTATTAAAATTGCCAAAATAAATAAATAAAAAATTGGTTCTGATTTTTCGGGTTGTTACATTTTGTAATGTCCCGTATTTTTACGGTATAATAATTTATTTATTTAATTCTTTAAATAGTAATTTAGAGTTTTAAAATGGTTTAATTAAATAATATTGAATATTTAATTAATATTTATAATATAAAAATGTATTATAATTCCAGAATAGTCGGAAATAGGGGAATTCACAACATTGTGTGAATTAGATCATTTATAATATATAATTCAGTTTAGAGTTGAATTATATTAACAAATATATTACATAAACGACTGTTGATTGTATGATTTTATTATAATTATAATCGAGCCCGTAAAGGCGTGGTAGTTCGTAATATGGCGATTCAAACTCTAGTGGAATATACAGAATCCGTTTTAAGTTGGATTTCTGTGGAACAAGTAACGTTCAGGGATGGTGAAGTTTATTTTTCTAGTGGAAGAGAAAAATCGAGATTTCGCTGTGTAGATTTTGATTTGTGTCCAAAACAAATTTTCGAAAAGTCGCTATGGAATTCCTTTATAATTTATAACATTTATAAAAGGATTTAAATATATAAATCGAATATCGATATAATTGGGAACTTTGAAATATCGAGCTATAAATTCCAATATATTTATTTTGGAGTTGTGTGATATTCTAATGTGAATATATATGATAATATTTATTTATAAATATTTAATTTAATTATTTTTAAATATATTAATATTAAAAAGGGTTTATTTAGAGCTTTAAAAATAGTCAGTTTTGCAAACGACCTCCATTTTCGATGAAACTAATTTTGTTGGATTTGCAATATTAAATTATTGCTAGATTTCAATTTCGTGATTTTTGGGGTCAGTGTGTGGCCGTACGGATTTTTAATGTAAAAAAACAATTAGTATTTTGACGGTAAAAAAATATGCTGTGTGAGCAAACGAAGTCGGAATTCGACGAAACTAGTTTCGTTGGGTCCGTAATGTCAAACTCTAGTTGTATGACAATTTTCAGATTTTTGGACATCGTATGTGATCATACGGATTTTTAGAAGACAAATATGAATAGTAATAGCTTAAAATCTAATAAAATAACGGAATTTAAAACAACATTTCCCACTCTATAAATATGTCAAAATCCTTTAACCTAATTCCTTTCGTTCCATTGTCTGGTTAAAGGAAATTCAAGCCGCCACTTGAAAGCAAAAATAAAAACAAGTCCTAAGTTAAAAAAATCAAGGCTAACTCGAATCAAATTCTATAAATCTTCATATAATTATATTCAAATTCCTGGAATCATCCTCTTCAATTCTATAGTCATTTTGATGAGTGCGGTTTCAATTTCCAGAATTCGAAATCTAATGCAGCGTGTATTCCTAGAGCTTGGGCTCGTATTTTCAAAAGATAGGATAATCGATTCAAGTTGTTGATGTCGTATTTGGATTCAGGAGGTCGATTGATGCTTGTGTGTAAAATCTGGACGGATTCGAAGTGGGAAGGTTCGAGTGACACAGTACATGCAACGTGAGGTACCTGAAGTTGCTATGAGAGGATGAACTTCGAGTTTGTTTAAAGTTGTGTGGCTCGATAGAGATTTTGATGAGAAGAAGTTTGGTTAAATTAGTTTGTATTTTAATGGAGTGTGGAGGAAGGGAGTTGAAGGGGAAGTCACGACAATGGCTGGGTATGTTTAATAGGAAGATGATGAGGAGAGGAATCGAGCTTCAGGTGGTTGTGATGGAATCAAAGGGATTTAGACAAGATAAATGTTGGTGTATTCCTTTTTTATTTCAACGGGTTGTGGATGCAGAACGGGTTATGAGGAACCTTGTTAATGGCACTGGAGCAAATTTGCCGGAGTCGGAATCGAACTGATGAGGAAGAATGAACTGCTTTGGCGGGTTGAGTTATATTGCTAATGGGCCGAGAAAAGTGTGGTAATGGGCCGAGAAAGTTATATATATATTTAGTTTGTTTTAATTCAATTAGTACGAAAACTTGTAAAACTAATATCTCTTGTATACGTTATATGAATTCAGAAAAACCAAATCTGTTAGGATCGTATGGACGGACACTACGAAATGAACTGACTGGGAGTGAATTGGAGCTTGTTACAATTTATAGCAAAATAAATTGTCCGATCTGAATCGACGATAATTTATCGTTATTTAACGATAAATTACCAATGTGAGTAAAACTCACTAACACTGTTTAAATTATATTTTTATAAATATAATCGAGTGTTGATAAATAATGATTGATTTATGTGTGATGATTGTTTGGTTGAATTGTTAATTGTTGGTTGAAAGTACAATAAACGATATATACATGTATCGTTAATCAAACACTGATTCTGTTTATCAGAATATTACATGTTGAACTAAAATTGTTGTGAATTATATTGTGTAACATCTGTGGATGCAGAGAAACAGGTTGGAGGGATCCAACTAGATTCCTCAATATTTACAATACTGTTTTTCATATTGTGATACATGATGTGGTGTATAATTTGTTATTGATTATGTGTGTTTGAATGATATCAATCCTTGTTATTCGGTATTTTAAATACCATATATAATACTGGAATTGAAAAGGGAATTTTCAAAGTGTATATTGAAAATAAAATATATTTACAAAATCAAAGGATTTTATAAAAGGAATATTTACTTGGAAAATAAATAGAATTACATAAAGAAAAATATTTTGAAAATAAATAGAATTATAAAAGGAATATATATTTATAAAATAAATAGAATTTTATAAGAAGAAATATTTGGAAAATAAATATTAAATAGAAACCTATTTTAACAGATAAATTAGGAAGATTAATTTATATATATGTTATAAATTAAGTAAATTATTTTATCATTGGATAAATTGGATATATAAGTCTGAACTTATATAAAGAAGTAGAAATCGGTTTTGACACCGATATGTTAAGTATAATGTGGACTCAACATTTATAAAGGGAATTATAATTGAGAATTAGTGGTTAAAAATAAAATGGAGATTTCGTATGAATAATTCTATAAATAGAAGTATAAATAAAATTTGGAAATGGAATATTATTTTAAAATACCAAATCAAACCGATTGATTATATAAAAGAAATATTTTTCACATTAGATGTGATTAATGGATTTAAAATAAATTAAAACATTTATAAGGAAACTTAGGTTCTGAAATAGTAATTCAAATGGGAATTTGAATGAGATAGAAAATAGGGTTAAGATAAATTTAGCGAATTGAGTTAGCCGAATATTATTTATTTGAAAGGAGTTAATTGAATATAGGTTATTGGAAAGGAGTTTATCAAATATAGTTTATTCGAAAGGAGTTAATCGAATATAGTTTATTCAAAAGGAGTTAATCAAATATAGTTTATTCCAAAGGAGTTAATCAAATATAGTTTATTCGAAATGAGTCAATCGAATATAGTTTATTCGAAAGGAGTTAATCGAATATAGTTTATTCGAAGAGAGATAATCGAATATAGTTATTCGAAAGAGAGTTATCGAATAGAGATTATTCGAGAGAGAATTATACATTGAAATTCGATTTTATCGAATTCGGGGAAGTACCATTTACTTTCCGTTTTCAATCAAGATTTATTTATTCAATTAAAATTAGTTGTTTGTTTATTTATCCAAATTAATAAATAAAAATTATATTTAAGTTATCATAATTTGGAAGCATGGGATTATAACATTGTTGTTACAATCAAATGATTTCTGTAAAAGAATGGATTCGTAAATAGAAATCCGAGAGTTACGTAAGGAAGTTTTGTTAAATATTTAAAAAGGGTGAACTTTGTTTATTTCGAAGTTGAAGATGTTGTTCAGTTAACGTCTGAGAGGTAGTTATACCCCAACTTGATTGACTCCGTTTTTAACTAAGGAATGGGTAAGGTTCGATAGTGAAGGTTGGTTAAGTGAATTTAGTTAATGAAGGTAATGGTTTGAGTTGGCATAGCGATGTTTTACTTAAAACATCTGTTTAAATCTAATGAAGGAATTTTGGAGATGTTTTCCAAATAAGAATTAGAATTGTTTTCTAATATAAAATAAATAAGAAATGAGAGCAAACAGGGAAATGTTTTCCAATGATTAATTACGTATATTTTCTAAATTTAGACAATAAGAATTTATGGAGATATGGAAATGGGTAACTGAATAAATTAATGATAAATTAATTCAAAAAGAGAAAATGTTGATTGATGATTGATCGGTAAGATTTCCATTTGGTAATACAACCAATGTTTGTACACATGTTCTTCTTTAATAGTTAAATCACCGACTGTCAATGATTTTGACCATTTTCGTTGTCAATACGGAGAGACCGAGATCAATTATATTATCTGAAAACCACTTTGTATGGCATTAGCGTTGCGAATCAAATATGATGAAGATAATTGAGGACAATGTTATGCAAGGGCTGTCCTGTTTATAGAATAGTGCCTTCGGTTTGTTCAGCCCCAGGACAACCAGTATGGAAGAATGTCTGACATAGTATATTTAATAGATTGCGTAGGTTGATCTCTTCAAACATTTTTACGTTTGGTGGTAGAGGAATTCGTTTCTCTTAGCTGTTTACCCATGAAATGTTTGGAGAAATCAATTTGTGATTTAGCGGGTATAACGATGTGACATTCAAAGTGAATGAAGATGTGGTTTGTAAAGGATACGTTATGGCCTCTAGCCTCACAATCGGAAATGGTATAAAATCGGGTAGGTCGCATGGCTAAGTGGTTGGCTACCAATTAGGGTGTATTGTCACCTGATCTAGAGAAATTCCATTAACTTCTATAATCTATTTCGATCCTGTCCCTTTCGGGAAACGGTTATTGATCCCAACCGTTGGTGATAATACATTCGGTACACTCAAGCGAAATGAGTGACCATTCATGTTTAGCCTAGGTTACAAGATGTTCTTGTTGAACCCGGTGTATTCCTCTCTAGATACACTGTCGGAAGGTAGTCCCATACCTTGCCAGTTGGAATTCATTAGCCAATAAGCACCCGCGGTTTTTGATTATATATTATGTATGTAGAACGTGAGATGAAAGCGTTCTGCTAGTTGATTATTTAGTTATGATTGATAGACACTATTATAATATCAAATGAGTTTGATATAAAGTTTATCATTCCATTCAAAAAGATTTTGAGATGTTGAATCAAGTGTTTTGGATTCTCGTAAGGGTAAAACCCGTTCCGTGTTATACGACGTGGTCTTATGAGTTATCGTTTATTTTTCTCAAACTGTTTTAAATTGTTTACTCACACCAGTTCCATGACTGACCCAGATTTTATTTTGGTTTGTTTTCCCTAAACTCTTGGGTGCCCAATTTTGTATGGGCAGTCAAGTAGTCAGGATTTTACAGATATACTTTCAGAGCTTGGAGCAGGAGGCTTCAGGAATATATAGCTATTGTTTATTTCCACTGTGTTGTAAGTGTTATACTCTGATAATGTTACTGTACACATATACTGATTTTATTTCAAAGATATGTTGTCTATTATATGTTGTTCGTTCCGCTGTGAGATTCGTGTTACTCTGAAGTTGTAGGTTCTTCTTCTTCTTCTATTCTAAGTTTCTATCTTATCTATTCTCACCCTCTATTTTCTTTCATGGACTATCCAGTATTTTTGATGCTTGATAGTCAACATTGGGTTATATGTCGATTACTCAGGATCACGAAAATACGGGTCGTTACAGTGGTATCAGAGCTAAAGGTTAAGTAATTACCTTGGCTCTGTGGTGTGACTCAGTAAGGATGGGGTTTGCAATACCCTAGATTGATTTTGAGTGTATATATACGAGGGCGTATTTGATATTTGATATAAAAACTATTTTATATTATGGAGATTTATTGGTTGAGTTGTTTATGAGTTCTAGTCGATCAGTTTGATCCACTTTATCGGTAGGGATTTATAAACACTTGAATACAATGAATCGACACAGTATGTTTTGAAAAGAGGGTAAACAAAATAATTTTACCCAAGTTATATTTTGATATAAAGGATTTATATTGGAATGATTATAATATATTTGATATATTGGTTGTTATTATAATCAAGTAAGATTATAAATTGAAATGGTTGTATAAATAACCAATCAGAATTCATATAAGTGTAATGTATGAAATCAGATGAATTAAATCTGAATTTAAACCAGAATTGAAATTATAACTCTGGAAAGTTAGAAAGGTGTTTGTAAATGAATTTGGATTGGATATAAGAGAATTTTAAAATCCTAGGAGATTTGAAATTGTTTTAAAACATTGTAAATGGTATTTTGAAATGAATTTAAAAATGGAAGTGTTTAGATATGGTTTTGAAAGTGATATATCATTGAATTCACTTCGATAGCTAGAAATAAATACCGATGATGGTCATGACATCATCAGTGTTCATTTTCGAGTTTCCAAGTGATGGATTACTACCAAGGAGATTGTTTTTGAATTATTTTGGTAAAAAGAGTTGTTTTGATATCCGAAATGAATATTTGATTTTTGAAATGGTTTAGCTATTTAAAATTCCCAGGAGAGATGGATTAATTTAAAAACAAGATAAATACTACTTGTGAAAGCAAACTGAAATTGAAATTTATTAATTAATGAAGTTTATGGATGAAACTTAACGAAGTTAAGTAAATTGGATTGGTGAGTTAAGGATTTGGAATCGAGAATGAAACTCGAGTTGAAATGAGATCTGGTTTGAATATAAACGAATGAATTGATTAGAGTTGACAGAGATGACATTGGTATATGTCGAATTGGTAACAGATGCAAAGGATATAATGATATGCCCAACAAAAAGGTACAAGTTTATATTTCTATTGGATATGAGATTTGTGAGCCGAATTGGCAAGCCGCTTGGCGGTTCAATTTTCTTTTGGGTTGGAGAATGCCTAGAGAGGCGAGTTGTAGTTGTATCAATTGACAAGTATAAAGGAGGCGCTGGTGAAATTTTACGGATATTTAAGGTGTTAGAAAATTTTCAGGATTTTTGAAAATTACAGTTGGTAAGGATAAATTGATAATTTAATTAAAATTTATTTGTTCAGTTGAAATGAAATTTAAGAAGTGAACAAATAATTTTTAACCCAGTTATTGTGTTCATTTTCTACCTTAGCAATTTCGAGGATGAAATTATTTTAAGGGGGGAAGAATGTCCCGTATTTTTACGGTATGATAATTAATTTATTTAATTATTTAAATAGTAATTTAGAGATTTAAAATGGTTTAATTAAATAATATTGAATATTTAATTAATATTTACAGTAATAAAATATATTATAACTCCAGATAGTTGGAAATAGGGGAATTCACAATATTGTGTGAATTGGATCATTTATAATATATAATTCAGTTTAGAGTTGGCTTATATTAACAAATATATTATATAAACGACAATTGATTGTATGATTATTTATAATTATAATCGATCCCGTAATGGCGTGGCAGTTCGTAATTTGGCGATTCAAACTTTAATGGAATATATAGAATCCGTTTTAAGTCGGATTTCTGTGAAACAAGAAACGTTCGGAGCTGGTGAAGTATATTTTTCTAGTGGAAGAGAAAATTTGAGATTTCGTTGTATAAATTTTGTGTTGTGTCCAAATCATATTTTCGAAAAGTTGCAATGGAATTCCTTTATAATTTATAATGATTTATAAAAGGATTTAAATATAAATCGAATATTGATATAACTGGGAACTTTGAAATATCGAGCTATAAATTCCAATATATTTATTTTGGAGTTGTGTATTTATTTTGGAGTTGTGTGATATTCTAATGTGAATGTATACGATAATATTTAATTATAAATATTTAATTTAATTATTCTTAAATATATTAATATTAAAAAGTGTTTATTTAGAGCTTTAAAAATAGTCAGTTTTGCAAACGACCTCCTTTTTCGACGAAACTAGTTTTGTTGGATCCGCAATATTAAATTATTGCTAGATTTCAATTTTCGTGATATTTGGGGTCAGTGTGTGGCCGTACGGATTTTTAATGTGAAAAACATTCAGTATTTTAACGGTAAAAAATACGGTGTGTGAGCAAACGAAGTCAGTATTCGAAGAAACCAGTTTTGTTGGGTCCGTAATGTCAAACTCTAGTTGTATGACAATTTTCATGAGTTTTGGACATCATATGTGTTCATACGGATTTTTTAAAAGACAAATACGAATTGTGGTAGCTTAAAATCTAATAAAATAACCGAATGTAAAGCAATATTTCCCACTTTATAAATATGTCAAAATCCTCTAACCTAATTCCTCTCGTTCCATTGTCTGGTCAAGGGCAATTCAAGCCGCCACTTGAAAGCAAAAATGAAAACAAGTCGTGAGTTAAAAAAATCAAGTGTAACTCGAATCAATTTCTATAAATCTTTATATATATATATATATATTCGAATTCCTGGAATCATCCTCTTCAATTCTATAGTCATTTTGATGAGTGTGTTTTAATTTATAGAATTTGAAATCTAACACAGCGTGTATTCCTAGAGCTAGGGCTCGTATTTTCAAGAGATAGGAGGATCGATTAAAGTTGTTGAGTCGTATTTGGATTCAGGAGGTCAATTGAAGCTTGTGTGTAAAATCTGGACGGATTCGAAGTGGGAAGGTGTCGAGTGACATGGTACAGGCAACGTGAGGTACCTGAAGTTGCTATGAGAGGATGAACTTTGAGTTTGTTAAAAGTTGTATTGTTCGATAGAGATTTTGATGAGAAGAAGTTTGGTTAAATTAGTTTGTATTTTAATGGAGTGTGGAGGAAGGGAGTTGAAGGGGAAGTCACGACAATGGCTGGGTGTGTTTAACTGGAAGATGATAAGGAGAGGAATCGAGCTTCAGGTGGTTGTGATGGAATCAAAGGGATTTAGACAAGATAAATGTTGGTGTATTCCCTTTTTATTTCGGCGGGTTGTGGATGCATAACGGGTTGTGAGGAACCTTGTTAAAGGCGCTGGAGCAAATTTGCTGGAGTCCGAATTGAACTGATGAGGACGAACGAACTGCTTTGGTGGGTTGGGTTATGTTGCTAATGGGCCGAGCAAAGTGTGGTAATGGGCCGAGAAAGTTATATATATATATATATATTTAGTTTGTTTTAATTCAAATAGTACGTAAACTTGTAAAACTAATATCTCTTGCATATGTTATCAGAATTCAGCAAAATAAGATCCGTTATGATCGTCTGGACAGACACTACGAAATGGAATTGACTGGAAGTGAATTGGAGCTCGTTACAATTTATAGCAAAATAAATTGTCCGATCTAAATCGACGATTATTTATCATTATTTAACGATAAATTACCATTGTGAGTAAAACTCACTAACTCTATTTAAATTATATTTTTATAAATATAATCTATTTTTGATAAATAATGATTGATTTATTTGTGATGATTGTTTGGTTGAATTGTTGATTGTTGGTTGAAGGTACAGTAAACAATATATACACGTATCGTTAATCAAACATTGATTCTGCTTATCAGAATATTTCATGTTGAACTGAAATTGTTGTGAATTATATTGTGTAACATCTGTGGATGCAGGGAAATAGGTTGGAGGGATCCAACTGGATTCTTCAATATTTACAATACTGTTTTTCATATTGTGATATATGATGTAGTGTATAATCTGTTATTGATTATGTGTGTTTGAATGATATCGATTCCTGTTATTTGGTATTTTAAATACCATATATAACACTGGACTTGAAAAGGGAATTTTCAAATGAAAATAAAATATATTTATAAAATCAAAGGATTTTATAAAAGGAATATTTATTTGGAAAATAAATAGAATTACATAAAGCAAAATATTTAGAAAATAAATAGAATTATAAAAGGAACATATATTTAGAAAATAAATAGAATTTTATAAAAAATATTTGGAAAATAAATATTGAATAGAAACCTGTTTTAACAGATAAATTGGGAAGATAAATTTATTAATATGTTGTATAAATTAAGTAAATTATTTTATCATTGGATAAATTGGATATATAAGTCTGAACTTATATAAAGAAGTAGAAATCGGTTTTGACACCGATATGTTAAGTAGAATGTGGACTCAACATTTATAAAGGGAATTATATTTGAGATTTAGTGGTTAAAAATAAAAAGGAGATTTCGTATGAATAATTCTATAAATGGAGGTATAAATAGAATCTGGAAATGGAACATTATTTTAAAATACGAAATCAAACTGTTTGATTATATAAAGGAAACATTTTTCACATTCGATGTGAATAATGGATTTAAAATAAATATTTTATAAACTAAAACATTTATAAGGAAACTTAGGTTTTGAAATAGGAATTTAAATGGGAATTTGAATGAGACGGAAAATAGGGTTAAAATAAATTTACTTATTCGAATGGAGTTAGTCGAATATTATTTATTCGAAAGGAGTTAATCGAAAATAGTTTATTCGAAAGGATTTAGTCAAATATAGTTTATTCAAAAGGAGTTAATCGAATATAGTTTATTCCAAAGGAGTTAATCGAATATAGTTTATTCGAAAGGAGTTAATCGAATATAGTTTATTCGAAGAGAGATCATCGAATATAGTTATTCGAAAGAGAGCTATCTAATAGAGATTATTCGAGAGAGAATTATATGTTTAAATTCGATTATATCGAATTCAAGTAAGTACCGTTTACTTTCCATTTTTAATCAAGATTTATTTATTCAATTACAAATTAGTTGTTTGTTTATTTATCCAAATTAATAAATAAAAGTTATATTTAAGTTATCACAATTCAGAAGCATGGGATTATAACACTATTGTTACAATCAAATGATTTCTTAAAAATAATGGATTCGTAAATAGGAATCCGAGAGTTATTTAAGGAAGTTTTGTTAAATATTTAAAAAAGGTGAACTTTGTTTATTTTGAGGTTAAAGATATTGTTCAGTTAAGGTCTGAGAGGTAGTTATACCCCAACTTGATTGACTCCATTTTTAACTAAGGAATGGGTAAGGTTCAATAGTGAAGGTTGGTTAAGTGAATTTAGTTAATGAAGGTAATGGTTTGAGTTGGCATAGTGATGTTTTATTGAAAACATCTTTTTAAATCCAATGAAGGATTTCTGGAGATGTTTTCCAAATAAGAATCAGAATTGTTTTCTAATATAAAATAAATTGGAAATGAGAGTAGATATGGAAATGTTTTCCAATGATTAATAACGTATATTTTCTAAATTTAGACAATAAGAATTTATGGAGATATGGAAATGGGTAACTGAATAAATTAACGATAAATTAATTTAAAAAGAGAAAATGTTGATTGATGATTGATCGGTAAGATTTCCATTTGGGAATACGACCGTTGTTTGTACACATGTTTTCCTTTGATAGATAAATCACTGACTATCAAAGATTTTGACCATTTCCGTTGTCAATACGGAGAGACCGGGATCAGTTATATTATCTTAAAACCACACCATATGGCATTAGTTTTGCGAATCAAATATGATGAAGATAATTGAAGATGGAGTAACGCAAAGGCTATCCTGTTTACAGAATAGTGTTGTAATACTCCACCTCCATTAAGGTCACTCACAAAGGGAATGCCTTAACTTTGGTGGAGCGTTTTAGTAGATAGAACAGAAATTTACAAGACAGATAAACAATACTGAAGAAATTATAACTTTATTACAGCGGAAAACAGAAATCAGTTTGGTTACATCTTTACCAAAAACTCAAGTACATAAATATCAGTCTTGTTCAGAAAATCATCAGAGTACAAAACTATAAAATCATAATCCCCACAGAAGCTGCCATAAGGAGTCAAGCAATACTTTAAGCACTCTAAGTACTTCAAGCAGAAGAAATCCGGATCAAGCTAAAGTATTCCCTCCTTGGAAAACCTGGGGGGGGGGGGAGGGGTGAAAAGGAAGAAAAAGGGGCGAAAACAGGCAAGGTCAGACATAAAGTCTGGCAAGTCCAGTGACTTTCAGCATATGAACAGATAATAATAATTATGACATGAAAATAAGCTGGATAAGAGATAACAGTAACAGGAGCAGCAGATGTACTTACGTTAAATAGAAGAAACAGAATAATATTACTTTTCATTTCTCTGCACTAATACTAGTATAACAGGATTAGGTGTCACCCTAATGTCTAAACTGAAACAGAAACGGGAACAGAATAATTTCCACAGAAGAGAATGCTAGTAATGGGCCTTTACCACCCCAACAGAAACAGACAGAAACATAATGCTAATAATGGGCCTTTACCACCCGAAAAGAAACAGATAGAAACAGAATGCTAATAATGGGCCTTTATCACCCGAACAGAAACAGACAGAAACATAATGCTAATAATGGGCCTTTACCACCCGAACAGAAGGTACAGAAACAGAAACAGATTAATCCCTATGGAAACAGAATGTAGAATTAGGTGTACACTTGTAAATGGGCCTTTACCACCCGAACAAACGGTACCACGCAGAAACAAACAGGTGTTGCCACCCAACAGAAACAGACATAACTAAGTGTACCCTAAAACCCTACCCCAAGCGATCGGCTCCCTAATACATAAATACCCTGTGTCGGCCCCACCGTAGGGTGTATCACTCCCTAAAGTGACAACCAATTGGCACAGACCTATTTACATATGTCACGGCATCTTACATCCTCAGAGGCAGACCGGGATCCATGCACCCACATGACTCAGTTGGAACGCACCATCAACACCCCTCGCCATTATCAGAATGAACCGCTTATAATTAGTTCAGTAAGCGTGCCCGGACCCTACCTACTGTTGGGTCAAAATTTTGATACCAGAAAGGTTTACTGACTAATATGGGTCCCAAACAACAGATGACACAAGTAATTTCCCTCCTATCCTTGTGTCCCCAGACTAACAGATTTCAGATTAACTTGTTTGCAAGTTCAGACATATAGAGTTCAGATCAACTAGTTCACAAATCAGACAAATTTTCAGACTAACGGATCAGATATACGGATTTAACAGATTTACAGATTTGTCTAACTTTGTAATTGGGCCTACAGATTCACAAAACGGGCTTGTTAAATTCATTAGTCCAATTGGTTTAACCCTATCCACCCAACACGTTTTAGACATCATATTTATCCTAGATTTGCATTAATTAAATATTAATGCACAGACCTCTCACATTAGGTCGGTAGCTTGTGGCCGCTGGATATGCCGGGCAGTTCCGGGCAGATTTCTGCCACAAGCCAGACCTAACCTCGTGTCTAAGCATATTTTAGTTATGCCTAGGACCTCTCACATTAGACTGACAGTTTGCGGTCGCTGGTTAAGCCGGTTGGTTCCGGGCAGGCTTCTACCGCAAACAGAGTCTAACCTCGTGTCATAGCCAATTCATTCCAATACAGATTTTTCTGATATCAGACTAATTCTGTTTATTTAACAGATTAAACTTCTTCATAGGATATAACAGATTAATCAAATTTCCATGTTCTACTAAATCTTAGGTCGAGCCTACGGATTTCCATACCCAGATTACCATTATCTAGTTTCAACAGATCAGACAATTCAACATGTAGCAGATCTAGCAGTTTTAAGCGATTCAACAGATTTAGCAGATAACAGATTTAGCAGTTTAGGCAATTCAATAGTTTTAGCAGATAACGGATTAGGCAATTTAACAGATTTAGCAGATAACAGATTTAGCAGATTATATATATCTAAAACTCTATTTACATATCTTGCCCAATCATAGATTTAGCCTAAACTTACATGCCTAAATCAAGGTCATAATTCATAATACAATATATGCCCCAAATTTTAGCCTTAATATTCCCATTTACAGTTCATGTCGAAACTAGATTTAATATTCTAGTTCACCATTTATGTCCAAGACTAATACACACGTAAATCATTCTATATTATAGTCAACTCAGATTATGTCAACATATTTGCTATGCCAGATTTACTTAATTAAGCTACGCCGAATCCCCGTATAACATGTTTCCACAAGTTCTCTAAATACTCATGAAATGGCCCTATAGGCTCGATGTACATAACAGTGAATGGGAATAAACTAGCAAAGTTACATACTAAATATGAGATCTAACATCATTAAGGGAATATGCATAAGAAACTAACTAAAATAGTTATAGGCAACCTACCACAATAGTCATGGGCGACTAATCACAATAGTTTCTTATTCAATGTCATAGGCAATAGTCCCGTAGTCATGAATCATAGTCATAGGCAATAGTCTCATAGGCAACAGTTTCATGTCCAATTATGCATTATTCATTATTTGTCCCAAAATTTAGCGTTCGTGCATTAATCTCTTATGAGATGTGGCGCAGGCTCGTGGTAGCCTGGCTATAGAACAGAAAGAAGAAAGAGATACAGAATAAAATATATCAGAATAGAACGTACACAACCTCAAATTCAGATTTACAATCATGTCACAATTATAGTTACAGTTTATAGCGGAAAATAACTGTACTTGCCTTTCATGGTTTTAAGAAAGGATAATAAACTGTTGTTGTAGCTCTAAACTTTGATTTGAGATTTGATTTAGCTTTTAATTCTATTCAGGTTGGAAGAAGATGCATCAGTCCAAGTTTTGATTCTAGCAGAATAGCGAGGCCATTTTTATTTTTAATTAGAATAGAGGAAGAGTATAGACAGAATGAAATTGTGTAGAGAAAATGAGGCTAGGGGGATGTTTATATAGGTTTAGGCGGACGAATCTAGACAGAAAACAAGACCGGATACATCAGAATGAACCATGTTCAAAAACTGGGTTCGGGAGCAGGTCGACCCCCAGGTCGGCTCCCCAGTCGACCTGGTAATGGGGAGGTCGACACCCCAGTCGACCTGGTTAGGGGGGTGGGGTCGACTCCCCAGTCGACCTGGGTATATGGGCGGGAGTTTTCCCGCCAACCTTCCCTGGGTTTGAATTTTGAATTTTGAATTTCTGGCTTTATTTTCGAGCTGTTTTATTTTATTTAAATTCCTGAAACTTCTGAGGGTTATAACTTGGTCATACGGACTCCGTTTTTCGAAAACTCGGACTCGATTTCAAGCAGAATTTCGAGACGAACGCAATGGCGCAACCCATTTCCCTTGATTTTTATTTTTAAAGATTAATTATTCTCTGATTAGTTACTTATACGTTTACAGAAAATATGGGGTGTTACATTCTCCCCCCTTAAAGATTTTGTCCCCGAAATCTTCAAGTTAAGAAGAATGTGTCCTACCATTCAGTCATCCGTCTACTCAACCATCATCCACAAGCATCCATTGTCCTTAGAAAACTTCTAATGTCGTATGAACACATGCAAAAGTGTGTGTATATGTTCATTATCTAATGCAAAGATCAGGCGGTCCACTGATTCAGTTGACCTCCTTAATGCGAATTATGTCAGTGCCATGAGTCCAACATGTTTGCGATTTTCCTATCTGATCCATATCATTCTTATATGAGTGACAGCCATTCATTCATATGCAACACCCATGTGATAGGTCAATCATTTTTTATCCACAAAAATTGAAAATGCTCACACATCCATATGCAGTATGAGAGTGTTTTCGAGCCGATCTAGTGCCTAGTGTGTGTATGTGCATCCACCAGCAACCACTTGCAACCATCAAACATAACATGTCTCAAACACATGTTTACACCCATTGGTTTCTACCTAGAGTTCGAAGATTCGATCGATAGGGTACAGTCGAATGAGGGGAGCGAGTACAGATAAAACAAAAACTTGGTTCCCATTAGACATTGGTTGAGAGAATAATTCCCCTAAGTATCGGCCCCGAAGACCGAAATCAACATCAGATTGTTACCCAGAGGATTACCCTCTTTAGAAAATGTCAAAACTGGAAATCTTAACCTTTTCAGGAATATCCAGATGCTTACAGACTACTAGTACGGATCTGATTATCGAATGATCCTTAGAAAACTAAGCATGGGAAAATCCCCACTATATCCCTCAAAAACCCAGAATATATGCATTACAATTGACTTGACGCCTAACACAGATACCCTCAAACCCCAACCTATCACCAATAGATGAGTCGTAACCCCTATGGGGTTTGAGACTATAACCAGATCAGAAACAAGACTAGTATTAAAGTGCAGAGACTCGACTACATAATCAGAATGCCATAATCGGAAAGAGTTCTAACTCAATAATCAGATAAGGAAACTAAACTCTCTACGGAAATTTTCCTACTTCTATCTTTGCCACCAACTATGAGAGCATTCGCCTGCCTTCCCGAAGTAGGTCATGTCCTCTGTCCTTACCCCCGTTTCTTCGGGCAGTCCCTAGTGAAGTGTCCCATCTCACCACAGTTGAAGTGAGTGTCCTTCCTCTTTTCAGCAATCCTTGTTCAGATGAGTCGAGCTTCCATAAGTAAAGCACTTTTTCTCCTTCTTATCTTCAGACTTTTCATCCTTATTTTGTGTTTCCTTTTAGCCTCCTTTGTGAACCAAGTCCATATCCATGAGTTTCTCATCCTTAGGTTGTGCTCCTTAGCCAAACTCCCTCATTCTCATCTTTACTATTTGTGTGTAACACATTGACAAGTCCCTCGAAATCGGCCTTCATTGCATGGAAAATCCTACAAAGCTCGAAAGAAAATTAACCGTAGGTGAGACTACTGCGGCTACAGATGGAAGTCGGGCGCTTATTTTCCCTTTGACCGGTGTCGTAGTCTTATCAAGCCTACAGAATGATGCAGCGATGAGGTTACCTCCCAAAAAGCCGGGAGCCCCGGAGAAAGAAGGAAACAAGATTCAAACAGAGGATCAAAAGATAGATATATGGCTTTTGGGGATTATGTTTTTCAAAAATAAGCTTTACTTTTTGAAAATACTTCCTTTTAAAACCTTTTTGAAAATAGTTTTCAAAAACTTTACCCAGTCTGGTAACCTTCAGCTCTGATACCAAGTGTAACACTCCACCTCCATTAAGGTCACTCACAAAGGGAATTCCTTAACTTTGGTAGAGCGTTTTAGTAGACAGAACAGAAATGTACAAGACAGATAAACAACACTGAAGAAATTATATCTTTATTACAGCGGAAAACAGAAATCAGTTTGGTTACATCTTTACCAAAAACTCAAGTACATAAATATCAGTCTTGTTCAGAAAATCATCAGAGTACAAAACTGTAAAATCATAATCCCCACAGAAGCTACCATAAGGAGTCAAGCAAAATTTAAGCACTCTAAGTACTTCAAGCAGAAGAAATCCAGATCAAGCTAAAGTATTCCCTCCTTGGAAAACCTGGGGGGGGGGGGGTAGGGGGGAAACGGAAGAAAAAGGGGCGAAAACAGGCAAGGTCAGAAATAAAGTCTGGCAATTCCAGTGATTTCAGCATATGAACAGATAATAATAATTATGACATGAAAATAAGCTGGATAAGAGATAACAGTAACAGGAGCAGCAGATGTACTTAGGTTAAAGAGAAGAAACAAAATAATATTACTTTTCATTTCTCTGCACTAATACTAGTATAACAGGATTAGGTGTCACCCTAATGTCTAAACTGAAACAGAAACGGGAACAGAATAATTTCCACAGAAGAGAATGCTAGTAATGGGCCTTTACCACCCCAACAGAAACAGATAGAAACATAATGCTAATAATGGGCCTTTACCACCCGAACAGAAACAGACGAAAACAGAATGCTAATAATGGGCCTTTACCACCCGAACAGAAGGTACAGAAACAGAAACAGATTAATCCCTACGGAAATAGAATTTAGAATTAGGTGCACACTAGTAAATGGGCCTTTACCCCCCGAACAGACGGTACCACGCAGAAACAGACAGGTGTTGCCACCCAACAGAAACAGACGGTACCAACAGAAACAGACAGAACTAAGTGTACCCTAAAACCCTATCCCAAGCAATCGGCTCCCTAATACATAAACACCATGTGTCGGCCCCCACAGTAGTGTGTATCACTCACTAAAGTGACAACCAATTGGCACAGACCTATTTTCAGATGTCACGGCGTCTTACATCCTCAGAGGCAGACCGGGATCCATGCACCCACATGACCCGGTTGGAACGCACCATCAACACCCCTCGCCAATATCAGAATGAACCGCTTATAATTAGTTCAGTAAGCGTGCCCGTACCCTACCTATTGTTGGGTCAAAGTTTTGATACCAGAAAGGGTTACTAACTAATATGGGTCCCAAACAACAGATGACACAAGTAATTTCCCTCCTATCCTTGTGTCGCCAGACTAACAGATTTCAGATTAACTTGTTTACAAGTTCAGACATACAGAGTTCAGATCAACTAGTTCACAGATCAGACAAGTTTTCAGACTAACGGATCAAATATACGGATTTAACAGATTTACAGATTTGTCTAACTTTGTAATTGGGCCTACAGATTCACAAAACGGGCTTGTTAAATTCATTAGTCCAATTGGTTTAACCCTATCCACCCAACACATTTTAGACATCATATTTATCCCAGATTTGCATTAATTAAATATTAATGCACAGACCTCTCACATTAGGTCGGTAGCTTGTGGCTGCTGGATATGCCGGGCGGTTCAGGGCAGACTTCTGCCACAAGCCAGACCTAACCTCGTGTCTAAGCATATTTTAGTTATGCCTACGACCTCTCACATTAGACTGACAGTTTGCGGTCACTGGTTAAGCCGGTTGGTTCCGGGCAGGCTTCTACATAAAATAGAGTCTAACCTCATGTCATAGCCAATTCATTCCAATACAGATTTTTTCAGATATCAAACTAATTCTGTTTATTTAACAGATTAAACTTCTTTATAGGATACAACAGATTAATCAAATTTCCATGTTCTACTAAATCTTAGGTCGAGCCTACGGATTTCCATACCAAGATTACCATTATCTAGTTTCAACAGATCAGACAATTCAACATGTAGCAGATCTATTAGTTTTAAGCGATTCAACAGATTTAGCAGATAACAGATTTAGCAGTTTAGGCAATTCAACAGTTTTAGCAGATAACGGATTAGGCAATTTAACAGATTTAGCAGATAACAGATTTAGCAGATTATATATATCTAAAACTCTATTTACATATCTTGCCCAATCATAGATTTAGCCTAAACTTACATGCCTAAATCAAGGTCATAATTCATAATACAATATATGCCCCAAATTTTAGCCTTAATATTCCCATTTACAGTTCATGTCGAAACTAGATTTAATATTCTAGTTCACCATTTATGTCCAAGACTAATACACACGTAAATCATTCTCTATTATAGTCAACTCAGATTATGTTAACATATTTGCTATGCCAGATTTACTTAATTAAGCTACGCCCAATCCCCGTATAACATGTTTCCACAAGTTCTCTAAATACTCATGAAATGGCCCTATAGGCTCGATGTACATAACAGTGAATGGGAATAAACTAGCAAAGTTACATACTAAATATGAGATCTAACATCATTAAGGGAATAGGCATAAGAAACTAACTACAATAGTTATAGGCAACTAACCACAATAGTCATGGGCGACTAATCACAATAGTTTCTTATTCAATGTCATAGGCAATAGTCTCATAGTCATGAATCATAGTCATAGGCAATAGTCTCATAGGCAACAGTTTCATGTCCAATTATGCATTATTCATTATTTGTCCCAAAATTTAGCGTTCGTGCATTAATCTCTTATGAGATGTGGCGCAGGCTCGTGGTAGCCTGGCTATAGAACAGAAAGAAGAAAGAGATACAGAATAAAATATATCAGAATAGAACGTACACAACCTCAAATTCAGATTTACAATCATGTCACAATTATAGTTACAGTTTATAGCGGAAAATAACTGTACTTGCCTTTCGTGGTTTTAAGAAAGGATAATAAACTGTTGTTGTAGCTCTAAACTTTGATTTGAGATTTGATTTAGCTTTTAATTCTTTTCAGGTTGGAAGAAGATGCATCAGTCCAAGTTTTAATTCTAGCAGAGTAGCGACGCCATTTTTATTTTTAATTAGAACAGAGCCAGAGTATAGACAGATTGAAATTGTGTAGAGAAAATGAGGCTAGGGGCTGTTTATATAGGTTTAGGCGGACGAATCTGGACAGAAAACGAGACCGGATACATCAGAATGAACCAGGTTCAAAAACTGGGTTTCGGGAGCAGGTCGACCCCCAGGTTGACTCCCCAGTCGACCTGGTCATGGGGAGGTCGACACCCCAGTCGACTCCCCAGTCGACCGGGTTTGGGGGGGGTCGACTCCCCAGTCGACCAAGGTATATGGGCGGGAATTTTCCGCCAGCCTTCTCTGGGTTTGAATTTCGAATTTCTGGCTTTATTTTCGAGCTATTTTATTTTATTTAAATTCCTGAAACTTCTAAGGGTTATAACTTGGTCATACGGACTCCGTTTTTCGAAAACTCAGACTCATTTTCAAGCAAAATTTCGAGACGAACGCAATGGCGCAACCCGTTTCCCTTGATTCTTATTTTTAAAAATTAATTATTCTCTGATTAGTTACTTATACGTTTACAGAAAATACGGGGTGTTTACACCCCACCTCCATTAAGGTCACTCACAAAGGGAATGCCTTAACTTTGGTGGAGCGTTTTAGTAGACAGAACAGAAATTTAAAAGGCAGATAAACAATACTAAAGAAATTATAACCTTATTACAGTGGAAGACAGAAATCAGTTTGGTTACATCTTTACCAAAAACTTAACTACATAAATATCAGTCTTGTTCAGAAAATCATCAGAGTACAAAACTATAAAATCATAATCCCCACAGAAGCTACCATAAGGAGTCAATCATTTTGCATCTACAGAAACTGAAAATGCCATTGGTTTGTCCAGTCCCAGGATAACCAGTATGGTATAATGTCTAACGTAGTATCGCGTAGGTTGATCTCTTCAAACATATTTACGTTTGGTGGCGGAGGAATTCGTTTCTCTTAGCTGTTTACCCATGATATGTTTGGAGAAATCAATTTGTGATTTAGTAGGTATGACGATGTGACATTCAAAGTGAATGAAGATGTGGTTTGTAAAGGATACGTTATGGCCTCTAGACTCACAACCGGAAATGGTATAAAATCGGGTAGGTCACATGGCTAAGTGGTTGGCTGCCAATTAGGGTGTATTGTCATCTGATCTAGAGAAATTCCATTTACTTCTATAATCTATTTCGATGTTGTCCCTTTCGGGAAACGGTTGCTAATCCCAACCGTTGGTGATAATACATTCGGTACACTCAAGTGAAATGAGTGATCGGTCATGTTTAGCCTGGGTTACAAGATGTTCTTGTTGAACCCGGTGGATTCCTCTCTAGAGATACACTGTCGGAAGGTGGTCCCGTACCTTTCCAGTTGGAATTCATTAACCAGTAAGCGCCCGCAGTTTTTGATTATATATTATGTATGTAGAACGTGAGATGAAAGCGTTCTGCTAGTTGATTATTTATTTATGATTGATAGACACGATTATAATATCAAATGAGTTTGATATAAAGTTTATCATTCCATTCAAAAAGATTTTGGGATGTTGAATCAGGTGTTTTGGATTCTCATAAGGGAAAAACCCGTTCCGTTTTATACGGCGTGGTCTTATGAGATATCGTTTATTTTCTCAAACTGTTTTAAATTGTTTACTCACACCAGTCCCATGACTGACCTGGAGTTTATTTTGTTTTGTTTTCCCTGAACTCTTGGGTGCCCAATTTTGTACGGGCAGTCAAATAGTCCGGATTTTATAGATGTACTTGGAGAGCTTGGAGCAGGAGGCTTCAGGAATATATAGTTATTGTTTATTTCTGTTGTGTTGTAAGTGTTATACTCTCATAATGTTACCGTATACATATACTGATTTTATTTTAAAGATATGTTATCTATTATATGTTGTTCATTCTGCTGTGAGATTCGTGTTACTCTAATGTTGTATGTTCTTCTTCTTCTTCTATTCTAAGTTTCCATCTTATTTATTCTCACCATCTATTTTCTTTCATGGACTATCCGGTATTTTCGATGCTTGATAGTCGACATTGGGTTATATGTCGATTACTCAGGATCGTGAAAACACGGGTCGTTACACATTTTCACTAGAAGGGTTAGGTAGTGTAAAGACCGAAATTTTAGTAAGAAATATTTAATGAATATTAAATATTTGAAAAACAATTTAATTTAAGAAATAACGACTTAGGATCTATATAATTCGAATTAAAACAAGTTTGAGCGTATAATTTAAAATATAATTAAAAACAAGCTTGTAACGTCGTGGTAGTTTGAAATATTACGTTTGGACTTTATATGATTGAACCAGATTCAATATAAGCCAGAATTTGTTGAAACAATAAATGTTAGGATCTATTTAACTATATATTTCTAACGAGTATGAAAAATCGAGATTTCGTCATATAGATTGTAAGTTATGTCCAAATCAAATGTCCAAATAGTCGCTATAGAATTAATTAATATTTTATTCATTTATTAAATATAAAAATATATATTTTATATATAATATGGACATCGTTTAACTCAAAATTGGTGAATATTGAATTGGAAGTTATATACAATCCTATTAGGATATATAAGATAATAATAATTAGTTTATTATCAAATTGGATAATTTTGGTAGTTTATAATATTACATAGGCCTTAAAAATAGCCAGTTTGAAAACAATCTTTTTCAACGAAACCAATTTTGTTGCATCCGAAATAGTAAATTATTGTTAGATTCCAAATTTCGCACCCATCGGAGTAGTTTTCTGACCTTGCCTAATTTAAATGTCAAATGAACAATAATGTGACTTTAAAATAGTGCTACTAGAGCAAACAGACTCAAAATTTGATGAAACAAGTTTCATTAGGACCGTAATAACAAACCAGAGATATGTGTCACTTTTCACCTCAAACAAAGTTCATGTGTGCCCATGCAAATTTTTGAACGACAATCGGAGTAGCGATAACTACGAAAATAATAAAATAAAAATACGAAGCTTATACTATAAGCTTACCTACCCCTATATACTATCCTATCCAACCCTAACCCTCATTTTCCTCTTATCTTGGTCAACGAAGCAGCCGCCATCTTCAGCAAACAAAAAAAGTGAGGAAATCCACTTCAAAAACCCATAGAAATCAAAATAAGAATCTAAAATCGAGATATATATATGTATGTATGTATGGATTCCTTGTGAGTTTCTCTATAACTCCATACCAACACCACTGAAGTTTGGTGCCTGTAGACTTGCATGCATGTTGAGTGCTAGGGTTGGAGAAACCGTGAGATATAAGCAACGATTCTTGTTTTGGTTATTGGTCTCAGATTCGTGTGGAGATTCAAAGCTTGTATGCAATTTTTGGGTATTATAGGAGAAAAAAAATTGATGTCCTACTGTGCCATGCGTTTTGGAGTAGGGAGTCGCACCTTCTAATAAGCATGCGAGTGGGTGACAATACGGATGGAGAGGAAGGGTGTTCATAGAGAAGAGTAATGGTGTCCTTGGTTTTTAAAATAGTGAAGTAGAGGGGGGGGAGGATGCTCGAAGTTGCGTTCATGGTAGAGTTTGAATACTGGAGACGGGTTTTAGATCGTGGGGAAGAAGGCGATGAGCAAAGGATTAGCAAGTTAATCAAGGTCAATTATATATTAATTATTTAAGTTAAGGACATAGTACAAAATCGATAACTTCTTCTTACGTAATCATAATCTGACGAAACATGATCCACTGTAACCGTATAGAAGCAAGCTATGCAACAAAACTATTTTGAAGTTAGTTGGAGCTCATTACAGTTTATGGCAAAATAAAACGTCTGAGTGAACTATCGAAAATCGATCGTCGTTGCAACGGTTAAACGTAAAAGTGAAGCTTCTTAAAATTTTAATTTAATAAGTTATTAACATCTTGTTTAATTTTTATTGATTGCTTGTGATTACTATGGTCGCTTCGTGAATGATGGACGTTTATTTATAGTTTTATATACACTGTTTATGCACATTTAAGCGTTAAAAATTATAACGCTTATCTTATGACTGTTGTTTGATGGATATTGAACTGTTATGGGAGTTACTATAACTTTTTACACATGTTGATGCCACAAATATGAATTAGTTGGTAATTGATTAAGTTTTATTCCAAATTGGGAATTAACTGAATATTTTAATAATAAAAAATTGGGTAAAAATAAAAGTTCGAGTTTGACGTCCGATTTTTGATGGATGCAATATTTAATTCATTAGAATGAATATTCGTAAAGAAAAGAATTTAATTTGAAATAATTTTCATGTAGTTAAGGCCTATTCAAGTTTTTTTTTTTAAATGAATAGTAAGTAGGAAAAGTGAAGTTCGGTAAAGGTATCTAGGTTTCAAAAGTATTTTCTTTTCAAAACCATATTATTTATTTTTATAACGGATGTCAGAAAAATTTGGATTCAAAATAATGATGCTTGAAAAATAAAATTATTTTAATAATAAAATAATATTATAATAAGTCATTTAAATGAAATATGGTTTTCAAAAATTATTTGATCATTGATAAACTATTTTAGAAGCACTTCAATTTTATTTTAATACATAATTGAAGTTTAGTTTTAATAGAACTCGTCGCGCAACGATACTTCGTGAGTTTCGACCATTGCTTTAAACTGACATATCGGTAGATCCGACCATCGGATTATCCCAAAATAAAAATCATCAAGTTCAAAATGAAACAACAACAAACAACAACAACAACAACAAAGCCATATATCCGAAACAAGTTGGGGTTGGCTAGATAAGGAACCCAAAATGAAAATGAAATAAAATTAATAATGATGATAATACATATATATATAAAAGGGTTTAAAATAACCAATCAAATTAAAAGTCGTCCGATAAAAGGTTTTTTTAAATAATAACAATAATAATAATTAAAATGTTCAATAAAAGTGAAATAAAATCTAAAATAGTAAATAAAAAGTAAAAAGGTTAAGAAAACGTGAAATAAAGTATATATATATAAAACCTATGGTTCTGGTACATGGATTGCCAATTTCCATGCACTCCTATCAACTACCATCTCTTCCGATAAACTCCAGTTACTTAAATCTCTCTTTATTATCTCCTCCCATGTCATTTTAGGTCGACCTCTACCTCTCTTTGGGCCTTCGGCGCGACCTAGAATTCCAGCACGTACAGGTGCATCGTATGGTCTACGTTGGATATGTCCAAACCATCTCAAGCGGTATTGGACTAACTTCTCTTCAATAGGTGCAACTCCAAGTTTTTCCCGAATATCCTCATTTCTAATCCGATCTCGTCTGGTATGCCCACAGCTCCAATGCAGCATTCGCATCTCTGCTATACTTATCTTCTGGACGTGTTGCCTCTTAGTAGGCCAACATTCTGCACCATATAACATTGCAGGTCTGATTGCTGTCCTATAGAACTTTCCTTTAAGCTTCTGAGGAATCTTCCGATCACAGAGAATGCCAGATGCTAGTCGCCATTTCACCCATCCTGCTTGAATTCTAAAACTAACATCCTTATCAATCTCACCATCAAACTGTAACATAGATCCTAAGTATCGAAATGATTCCTTCTTGGGTACTACTCTACCGGCCAGGGTAACATCTCCGTCATCTGACCTGACACTGCTAAACTCACACTTCATATACTCTGTTTTAGTTCTGCTAAGCCTGAAACCCTTTGATTCCAGGGTCTCCCTCCACAACTCCAGTTGTCGATTAACCCCTATTCTACTTTCATCAATCAGCACAACATCATCGGCAAAGAGCATGAACCAGGGAATCTCCCTTTGTATATCTTTTGTGATTTCATCCATCACTAATGCGAAAATATAGGGGCTCAAAGCCGAACTAACCCTATGTTAATTGGAAAGTCTCTGGTCTCACCATCGCATGCCCTAACACTAGTCACAACTCCCTCGTACATATCCTTAATAAGGGTAATATACTTTGATGGCACTCTCTTCCTTTCTAGCGCCCACCACATAACCCTCCTCGGTACTCTGTCATAAGCTTTCTCCAGGTCAATAAAAACCATGTGGAGATCTTTCTTTTGCTCCCTGTATCTCTCCATAAGTTGCCTAACCAAGAAAATCGCCTCAGTGGTTGACCTTCCCGGCATAAAACCAAATTGATTCTTAGAGACACTTGTCAACCTCCTCAAACGCTGCTCGCAGACTCTCTCCCAAAGCTTCATTGTATGACTCATAAGCTTAATTCCTCTATAGTTCGTGCAAATTTGAATATCTCCTTTATTCTTGAAGATTGGAACTAAAATGCTTCTCCTCCACTCATCTGGCATTTTGTTTGATTTCAAAATATTGTTGAACAACTTAGTTAGCCATTTTATCCCTGCATCTCCAAAGCATCTCCACACCTCAATAGGAATATCATCAGGCCCTACCGACTTGCCTGATTTCATACGTTTCAACGCCTCCTTTACTTCAGCTTCTTGAAATCTCCGCACAAAATGTCTATTGGTGCTATCGGCTACGTCTTCCAACTCGATCGAAGAGCTATCACTTTCTTCGTTGAAAAGCTTATCAAAGTATTCTCTCCACCTATTCTTTATCTCATCTTCCTTCACCAAAAGTCTATCATTTTCATCCTTAATGCATTTAACCTGATTGAAGTCTCTTGTCCTCCTCTCGCGTAGCCTAGCTATTCTGTAAACGTCTTTTTCGCCCTCCTTTGTACTTAGCCTTTGATACAAATCTTCGTACGCTCGTCCCCTTGCTTCACTCACTGCTCTCTTTGCAGTCTTCTTTGCCACTTTGTACCTGTGCATGTTCTCTTCGCTTCTATGACGGTACATGCATTTGTAGCACTCCTTCTTCTCTTTGATAGCCTTTTGCACCTCGTCATTCCACCACCACGAATCCTTGGGTTCTCGCTTGCTTCCTCCTGTTATCCCAAATACCTCAGTGGCGACTCTCCGAATGCAAGTTGCCATCGCATTCCACATGACATTTGCTTCTCCTTCCACATTCCAAGCTCCTTCTCCCATCACTCTATCTTTAAACACCCGTGAAGCATCTCCTTTGAGTTTCCACCATTTCGTCCTGCTAATCTTCGCTCTCTTATCCTTCACCACCCGAAGACGAAACACACATACCAACAGCTGGTGTTGTGAGACAACACATTCTCCAGGTATGACCTTGTAATCCACATAATCTCGTTTACTTTCTCTTCTAGTTAGGACAAAGTCAATCTGACTAGCCTGTTGGCCACTACTGAAGGTGATCAGATGTGATTGCCTCTTTCTAAAGAAGGTATTAGCAATCATGAGATCAAAAGAGAGAGCGAAATTCAAAATATCTTCACCCTCTTGGTTCCTACTGCCAAATCCAAAACCACCATGCACTCGCTCAAAACCCCCGCTAGATGAGCCAACATGGCCATTGAAGTCTCCTCCTATAAAAAGTTTCTCGCTACTATGCACATTCCTAACCATGACATCCAAGTCTTCCCAGAACTTCCTTTTGGCTTCTTCACTTAGACCTACCTGTGGGGCATATGCGCTAATGACATTCAAAACTGTCTCGCCAACTACTAGCTTAACTAGGATGGTCCTATCCCCTCATCTTCTGACGTCAACCACATTGTTCTGAAGGGTCTTGTCAATCACTATGCCTACCCCGTTCTTGTTACGTACTTCTCCCGTGTACCACAATTTGAAGCCAGTGTTCTCCACCTCCTTCGCCTTCTGACCCACCCATTTAGTCTCTTGAACGCACAAGATGTCAACCCGTCTCCTAATAATAGTATCCACTATCTCTCTTAATTTTCCTGTTAAGGACCCTACATTCCAACTACCTAACCGAACCCTACTATCGTCGACTAGCTTCCTTGCCCCTCGCATCCACCGAGAAAAATGCGAGGACCCTTGCTCACTTACCACTACACCGGGGCGTCGGTGTAGCGCGCCACTAAGAGAACGGCGGCCCAGCCCTTGAATATTTAACACCATATCCGAGCCTCGATATAGCGCGTCACTAAGAGGGTTACGCCCCAACGATATATCATAAGGTTCCATATCCATAAGAGTGGCTAAGTTTTTACGTTGGCTCGCCAAGCCTATCACAACCCTCCTCCTTTACCCTGGCTTGGGACAGGCTGCATAGAAAACTACACAGGCGGAGTTATCAAGTTCAAAATGAAAAGAGCTTTAAAATCCAGCGGTTAGATATAGAGTTAAATCCAAATCAATTTTGAATAAAAACAGCGTTAGAACCATTAGTGGCCTGAAACTGGATTTTAATAAAAGGTCCTATTTTTAAATTAGTAAAAATTGGGAAAAATTATGATAAACTATAATAAAATATTTCAAAGTTATTTGAAAAATAAATAGGAAGTTTCGTACTATATTTTGGGATATTTGCGTTTTCAGCCTAATTGGCGGAAAATGGTAAAATGACATTCTATAAATTTATGTTAAATAAACTTAAATTATTTGGTTTATCAAATATAGCCATGATCAAAATGATGTGTTTAGAAAAAAAAATTGATTTAGAAAAGATTTCCAATTTGAATAAAGATTGGATTTGGAAAGAAATGATCATCGAATATTTGGTATTTATTACCGTTGTGTAGAAATTTACTAGTTCGAAGAATTTGGAAGATGATAACATCGTTACTCCACTATAATATTCGTTGATTACAGAAAACTGGTGTTGAATATAAGTTGATATAACTTTTTTTGAATTCTTATAATTAATGTCAATTGGTTAGGAGTTTATAACGATGTTTTAAATACCAGTTATTCTTTAACCCAGTTAAAGGAAAGGTTAAAACTAGGTTAGAGTTTTAATAAATCTTTCAACAAAGATTAGTATGGATGAAATGTGGATTAAAACTAAGTTAGAGTTTTGATGAATCTTTAATTAGATTATAATGGAATAAGGTAATTAAATCAACCAAAATAAGAGGGGCATTAAATATGGAGTACCACCAGTTTTGCTCCATGGGACGAATAGAATGGGAATGGGAAAATGATTTCCAAGGAAAGATTTAAACAAGTAGTTTAAAAGAATGTAAATCTTTGATAATATTTGGGGAATAGTTCCTATTATAAAGGATGATCGAGTATAACAATATTCCCAAAATGGAATAAGATTTAAGACATCTTGTATATCTTAGTTGATTTGAAAGATGCGATAGTAATTTGAAATGACTGGGTTTCGACCAAGTTTGGAAAACTATACGAGTATTAAAAATACTTGAAGATGATGGTTGAAGACCAAAGATCTTCAAATCATTTGGATTAATGCTGATGTATCGATTGGGAGGTACACCCAAGACGAGGTTATAAGTTGCAGTCGTCCAAACGTACTTGGAGATTTTGCAGATATTCAAGAGACTCTCTCCTTAATTAGACGAGGAATAAGGTGCCTTCGATTTCGTTCAAACCCAAAACGGACTGGGAAATGGATGTGTCTCTTACAATGTACTTTACAACATAACCGATTGGTTTCTATTGATGTTATATCAGTTGGTGGCGGAGAATTTATTCTTTTGCTTAACACCAACCTCTAATACTTCAGTATCTAGAGGGTTATATATTAACAGACACTGATTATATGTTGTGAATTAACAATATGTCATGCTAAGTGCTGCGGGCAGGTAGGTCAAAGCTGTTGTTGAAAGCAGAGCTTTGTGGACGTTGACTCTTGGGCCACACAACCCGGAATGAGCCAAAAACATGATAGTGGACTGTAGAGATATGGGATAATGTTCCTTTCTTACAAAAAAGTGATGCCACGGTATTGAGCCCAGCCAAGTTTGTTTATGTGAATGATGAAGAGGCGCCTCAAATGATGGTCAAATACGACCAGGATGATGGTCAAATACGACCGGGGAAATGTTATATTCAGGAAAGATTCTAATCAACCATTTAGTGCTGATCGGCTCAGCTGCTGCGAAGGGCTCATGGTATGAGTCCTCGGACATCTTCCTAGAGGTGTTATGAATTCGGTTAAGGAAGATCCTTTGCCTCGGTTCATTGACAAAATCCAATTTCCAATATGAGACTTTCCGTTTTTAGTTGTAAACCTATATGGCAACATAATGGGATGTGACATTATTCCTTCTCAGATTGATACATTTAAATGTGAAAACGATTTCCACATTATGCACTAGTAATAGTATCAAAAATGTTTTTGTATTAAAAACATATCAAACATGTTTGGTCATTATAAGGTAAAACTCTTTCCTCCGGTTAGCGTTGCATTGTGTGATGGGACTTGCATCTTATAATAGCTTCATTTTATCAAAAAGCATTGCGATTAGTTTATGATTTGTATTCATGTAGAGAAAACCAATTACGTGTTATACGGCGTGGTCCTGTGATTAACTTACTTTAAAATAAAGTTTAGTAACTATTTTAGTTCTCATACCACTCCCATGATTGATTCAGAGCTTATTGTATCCCACCAGAACTCTGGATGTCCATATTTTCCAAATCAACTGCTAATTATTTCGATTTGCAAATATTTTATAGAGAAGGTGCTGAATTGAAGCTAAAGTTGTGTCTAGATAATTTTTATTTCATCTGCTGATAGTTTTATTTACGTTTTCCGCTGTGTACAAGTAATATTATGATATATATATATTTCCGCTATGTATTGTATTTATTAATATACTCTGATGTAAGATGTACTGTTATGTAAAATTATTGTAATGATAATGAAAAATGTTGTTTTGCAGTTGTTATCTGTCGTAACCCAAGCAACTCGAGGATTGTTTCAATTTGGATCGAATTTGTTTGGTTTATAGTCGATTCGAAAGGCAAGAATTTTTGAACCGTCACAATTGGTGTCAGAGCTTTGGTTTATTCAAAGCTTTGGGGTACAACTCGTTTGAATAGAAGGAAAGAACTCATCAGAGGTAGAATTAGTAATATCTTATAAGAGTGAGTCATTAGAGATGGGGTTAGTAATGCCCTACAATGAGTTTGAAGAGTATTATATATAGAGTAGAAAGAATTTGAGTATTATATACAATAATGAATTTGGTTTTTAAAGATTAACTTATGATAAGAATTTGAGTGTTTATTTGACATTAAGAATTGGACTACTAAGTATAAGAAGACTTTGAATATATGCCTTGCAAACGCATATCTGAGGTCTCAAATATACTGGATAGTTATAGAATCACATTGTAGACGCTGGCGGATGATTTTTGGGATGTCGCGACATCATCAGTGTTTATTTTTTAACTTCTGAAAGTGGGATGACTATATAATTCAAATTTAAACGTCGAGGTATGCCTAGAGAAATTAAATTTTTTTGAGTTTTAAATTTAACTAATACAAGTTAAATAGACTGAAAATAGTAAAAGTGAATAAAATAAATTAAGATTCAGCTTAAGTGAAGTTAAATAAAATTGGAAAGATAAAACCAATATAAGAATGGAAAATAAGGAGACAAGTAAAATTTAATGTTAACGTTGAATTGATTTGGATTCAACGTTAATGTTGAATTGATTTGGAAACCGGATGGAATTAGACATATATATATACACACACAGATATATATATATAAATATGTATGTATGTATATGTATACTGGATGGAAGTTGAGAAGAGGAATAAAAATGAATGCTTGACAAAAAGGTACATATATACTGTATTGATTGATTTGATGATTATATGAGCCGAATGGCAAGCCGCTTGACTATTGGATTTTCTTATAGATTGATGAGAGCCTAGAGAGGCGAGTTGAGATTTAACCGATAGGGTTGTATAAAGGAAGTTATGGCGAAATTTTTCAAAAATTTAAGCCATTAGCTGAATTTCAAGAATTAGAAAAGTTCTTAGAAACTAAAAAATCAAATAACTTGAGTTGATTAAAACGTAGGTTGATTTGGTTAAGTAAACGACATTCAGTTCCATCTTGATTTCGAGGACAAAATCTATTTAAGTGGGGGAGAATGTAACGATTCGGATTTTGGTAAGAAATATTCAATGGATATTAATTTTTTTTAAAATGATTTAGTTTAAGAAATAACGACTTAGGATATATATAATTCGAATTAAAATAAATTTTAGCGTATAACTTATTATACAATTAAAAATGAGCTCGTAATGCCGCTGTAGTTCGTAATATTATGTTTTGAAATTTAAATGATTGTATAGGATTCAATATAAGATAGAATTTTTTGAAATAAGAAATATTAGGATCTATTTAACTATATCTTTCTAACAAGTGTGAAAAATTGAGATTTCGTCGTATAGATTGTAAGCTATATCCAAATCAAATTTCCAAATAGTCTCTATGGAATTAATTAATATTTTATCGATTTATTAAATATATAAATAGGGTTTTTATATGTAATATGGATGTTGTTTAACACGAAATTAGTGAATATGAATTGGAAGTTACACACAATCCAATTAGGAAACATATAAGATAATAATAGTTAGTTTATTATCAAACTGGATAATTTTGGAATTTTATAATATTATAATAATATTACGTAGGCCTTAAAAATAACTAATTTTCAAACAATCTACTTTTTCAATGAAACCAATTTTGTTGGATCCGGAACAGTAAATTATTGTAATATTTCAAATTTCACGCCCATTAAAGTTGTTTTGTGATTGTGTGTAATTTAAATGTGAAACGATCAATAATGTGATTTTAAAATAGTACTACTATAGCAAACGGTCTTGGAATTTGACGAAACAATTTTTATTAGGACCATAATAACAGACTATAGATGTGTGTCAATTTTCACACCAAACATTGTTTGTGAGTTCCCATGCGAATTTTTAAACGTTGATCGGAGTAGTGATAACTAAGAAAATATTAAAATAAAAATACAAGGCTTATCCTATAAGATAACCTAACCTATAAGATGTCTTATCCAAACCTAAACCCTCATCTTTCTCTAATTTTGGTCAATGAAGCAACCACCATCTTCAACAAACAAAAAGGTGAGGAATCCACTTCAAAAATCCAAAGAAATCGAAATGAAAATCCTAAAATCAAGAAACATATATGTATGGATTCCTTGTGAGTTTCATTACAAATTCATACCCATTTTGAAGGTTTTGACATTGGTAAAGTTCAGTGCCTTTAGACTTGCATGCTTGTTGAGTGCTAGGGTTGGAGAAATCGCGAGATATAATTAAATATTCTTGTTTTTGTTATTGGTTATTGGTTTTGGATTCGTGTGGAGATTCAAAGCTTGTATAAATTTTTTGCGTATTAGAGGAGGAAAAAATGTCGATGTCCTACTGTGCCATGCGATTTAGAGCTGGGAGTCGCACCTCCTGATGTGCGTGCGAGTGGGTGACAATTTGGATGGAGAGGAAGGGTGTTAATAGAGAAGAATAGTGGTGCCCTCGGTTTTTAAAATATTGACGTACAGAGGGAGGGAAGGAGGCTCGAAGTTGCATTCATGGCGTAGTTTGAATAATGGAGATGTGTTTTAGAAAGTGGGGAAGAAGTTGATGAGAAAGGGATTAGCAAGTTAATTAAGGTTAACTATATGTTAATTATTTATGTTAATGACATCGTATTGTATTCAAATGTATAAAATCAATAACTTCTTCGTACGTTACCAGAATCTGACGAAACCAGATTCGTTGGAACCGTATGGACGTAAGCTATGCAGGTACGCAAGAAAACTGGTTTAGATTGATTTGGAGCTAGTTACAATTTATAGCAAAATAAAACTCTGATTGAACTATCGGAAATCAATCGTAATTGTAACGGTCAAACATCAAAGTGAGAAACTTCTTAAAATTTTAATTTTATAAGTTATTAAAATCTTGTTTGATTATTATTGACCGTGTGTGACTGTTATGTTTTCTTCATAGATGATGGACGTTTATTTACAGTTTTATATACATTGTTTATGTACATTTAAGCATTAAAAATTATAACGCTTATCTTATGACTATTGTTTGATGGATGTTGAAATGTTATGGGTGTTATTATAAATGTTCACACAGGTAGACACCATAAATATGAATCAAGTGGTAATTAATTGAGTTTATTCCGAATTGGGAATTAATTGAATATTTTAATAATAAAATATTGGAAAAAAATAAAATTTGAGTTTGATGTCCGATTTTTGATGGGTGAAAAATTTAAGTCGTTACGATGAGTATTCATAACGGAAGAAATTAATTTGAAATAATTTTATGTAGTTAAGGCCTATTTAAGATTTTATTTTTAAAAGAGTAGTAACTAGAAAATGTGAAGTACAGTTAGAGAATCTGGGAAAGGTTTTAAAAGATTATTTTTCAAAACCATCTTATTTATTTTTATAATGGATGTCAGGAAAATTTGGATTTAAAATAATGAAGCTTGAAAAATAATATTATTTTAATAATAAATTATTTAATGGAAACATTTGAATTTGGAATGAAATATTGAAAATGTTAAATCCCAAATTGTATCTCAACACCTAAGGTACGTAAATCGTACTTCACCAATATGGTAAGAAATCAAAAGAAGCCACAATCACAAATGCAAGTAAAGAATATAAGGATTTTTATAGTGGTTCGATCTTAGAAAAGATCTACGTCCACTTTAAAGGAGATTTCCAATAACACATACAAATTACAAGGTTTAGACATTCTCTCATTAAGTTAGTTTTCATCCTCACAAACTTCTCTCTTGATTAAATCCAAAAAGCCAAAGAGAAAAGGAGAATCCTCTAAGTATAGCAATTAGAGAAGTAGATTTACAATTCTTCAAACTCATAAGTGGATTTCCATGATTTGATGGTAGATTGCCTGTTTGATCTTTGGCTGAGATGGATTAGAGATGTTAGAAGCACTTGAAATGGTTTGAGAATTAGTTAGGCAGCCCTTCGGGATCATAAAATTCGGTCCCCATTAATGTGGAGCTTATCCCCTATTTATAGGTATGAGGAATGGTCAAGATATAGTGTGTAGGTTTTGGGTCGGCCCCCAAGTTATTTATGATAATGCCACCACCAGTTGTCGCCAGCTGTTGCCAACTGTTTCTATCGGTCACTTCAGACCGACTGACCAGAGTTAAGGCCGACCGACCAGGTTAGAACCGACCGACCTGATTAAAGCCTACCTGACCAAACCGTAACTTGCTTTCAAATCCGGCTGACCCATTCTTTGCATCTGAGGCTGACCCGTGTGTGCAGTTGATGCTCACCGCTTCTGTATGAACCTGATCGACCCACAGTTATAGACTTGAAGCCAGACCAGCTACTTTGGAGGATACCGACCGTTGGTTCCTGAAGCAGAACCGACCCATTGCTATGGAGGTTAGATCGGCCTACCTGTAGTTATTCAGACCGACCTGTTCTATGACAAGTAATGCCTATCCATTCTTTAATCAATCTTGACCGACCCATAATCAACTGGATCAGCTATACCATATTTGTTTTATTTGCTCGATCCATTAGTACATGAGTAGTTTTTAATGGATAACATTCTGCCCCTCGGAGTTTAGAAAATTTTTTTTTGGCAAAAATTATGAACTTCGAAGTAATTATTTAAAATATAATATGTTCTGATGGATTTTACATTATTAATCGGTTGTGAAACAATTAAATGGAACTGGCATGTTATTTTTCTCGGATCGGTGCTCTTCTTTTCTACTGGCTGGTCTGCCTGGTTGAGTCGGCCCAAGATCCATGTAACACCCCATATTTTCTGTTAACATAAACTAACGAATTAAACAATACTTAATTTAAAATGTGAGAATTTGGGGAAAAGGGTTACGCCACTGTTTTCGTCTCAGAATTCTGGTTGAGATAGAGTCCGAGTTTGCGTAAAGTGGACTTCGTATGAAGAAGTTATGGTTGTCGGAAGTTTCCAAAAAATTAAAATAAATTCAAATAGCTCGAAAACAGATTCAAAATTCAAATCAGAAGTCAGAAGCGGGCTAGGCGGGAAAATTCCCGCCCAGAACCCACGTCGACTAGGGGGTCGACCCTAGTGTCGACCTCCCCCCTACAGGTCGACCAGGGGGTCGACCTGCCTCCTCCCCCCCCCCCCCGGGCAGGTCTGAAAGATGACGATTTTGTGACTCAGTGCTGAGTCATTAGGGATGAGATGTCACCCTATCTTGACTGGATGGTCTTGATTGATTCTAGGTTGATCGGATGGCCTAAATTAATCCTAAATTCTATATAAACACATGTAGACTCATACCCTAAAACACAATCAAAATTAGAACCATGGCTGTCATGCTATCACCTTGCAACCTAGAATAGCCGTCATCAAATAGAGGAAAAGTAAAGTTAATCAACTCAATTCAACTCAAGTCTATAACAACTACAACAACAAATTTGTCTACTTCAAAGGCGAGCTAAATCAATTTCAGAACTCAGATCCCAGAACTCAAGACCTTCTTTGAGTTGTGAGTTCGATTTCTTTAATAAGATAATTAACAAGTTAATTAGGTTGAGTTATAATTTGGGTTATATGGTTATGTTTGTAAAACATTAGGAAAAATGCGACATTTGGTGAATGTATGCTAGTTGTTCATAATGATAGTTTTTATTGTGAATCCCTTTGTATACACCCAATCATCTATGTTCAACCTGATTCATGTTTGACATCGTTGTATATGCAAGTTTGGGTGCAGATTATATGCTAGTTTCTTTGTGAATTGTACATAGTTTACATGTGAACCAAATAAGACGACTCTATGCAAGTTTAGGTTGAAATTGGATTCACATATATGCAAGTTTACACCTTTAGATTTAGATCTATGACATACATAGTTTTATGCAAATTTGTGACTATGGCCTATGCAAGTTTTGGGTGAAAACTATATTCATATATGCAAGTTTTGGGTGAAAACTATATTCATATATGCAAGTTCACACCTTTTGGCCTATGTTTATATTCATGACAACACCAAGTTTATGCAAGATATGTTGTAATCCTTATTAGTAAATTAGATCCATTTTGTGTGTTATGCAAATTTGCGATGTTTCTTCCCTTTTATGTCATTAGACTAATTGCTAGTCTAATATATATATATATATATATATATATATATATATATGTGTGTGTGTGTGTGTGTGTTTGTGTGTGTGTCATGATAAGCGAACGAACAACGTGTGGACGATGGGGGTAATATTGAATATACACATATTGAGAATTGGCATAAATAGCCTTAAAAAACATATAATTAATTTAAGACATTAACTGGAAAAATTGGTATTTATGGACATAATTTAGGTGATAATTGTGGACATAAGTATATTTGGAATTTATTTACAAATTTGAATAGGGATATTAATCCAATTTGGGGTTAAATAAAGATGTGTAATAATAAACCGCCTAAGACACGAGGTTAGACTCTTTTGTGGTGTAAGACTGCCCGGACCCGCCCGGCAAATCCAGCAGCCACAAATGTCAGTCTAATGTGAGAGGTCAAAGGCAAGAATTAAATTCGTACTAGTTGTAAAGAAACGAGGTTAGGCTCGTTTGTGTTGTAAGACTGCACAGACCCGCCCGGCTAATCCAGCAGCCACAAATGCCAGTCTAATGTGGGAGGTCTTTACAAGGTTACGGTGTTAATGAACTAAGAAACACATCACCAGATAAATATGTGGTGGGACATGGAGGGTTAAGTGGGTGCCATGGGTGGCATGTGAAATTAAGAAGGTGCCTTAGGTGGCATGTGACATATGATTAGATGCACTTAACCAAGATTGAAACATGTAAGAAGACATGAATAAGAATGGGGTTAAGTGGGGAAAACCTTAGAGGGGACCAAGCATAGGTGAAAGCTTGTGTCACGCATGGGGGCACCAGTAACCCATTAAGTATCTTTGCGGGCTCGACCCAAGTCGAGGACGGGACACGTGTACTGTGTTTGATTGTAAGAGGTCAAAACAGGTTAGCGGTGGCAACGCAAGTCCAACGGGGTCAGGTGTGTGTGTAGCCCCAGGTTGGTAGGTAAGACTTTGTTGCATCGTGTAGGTATAAGCCGTGTATTTTTGGTGGTATTGGGTTGCCACTTTGGGAAGTGATACACTCCACTATGGGGCCAGCACAGGTATCTATGAGTTAGGGAGCCGACCGAATGGGGGTAGTGGGTACGCCTAGTGGAGATAGGAGCAAACGACTCCTACGAAGGCAGCTAGGGGTACGCGAAACTAACATTATCATTATTAAGTTTGGTAGGCGGGATCAACTTTTAGGGTGTTTGGTGTGGTGCAATGTAGTAATTATCTTATAATGATTAGATGCGCCTTTAACATTATCTTTGTTCATCTTATTCCTTTGTTTTCTTTGACATGCCCATTGGTTCACAGTCATTTCCTTATTTTCCATCTTATGCCCTATCCTAGTTACTTAATGATTATATTGTTAAAGTTATTGCACTCGCCAGACTTTATGTCTAACCCCCTTTGCTTCCACCTCTTTTCTTCCTTTTCCCCCTCAGGTGCTCAGGGTGGGACTAGCACTAGTGGAGCTTGATTTGGACATCTTTATTTCTCTCTTTTTGGAAGTTGCTTGGATTGCTGAAGTAAAGTTCAGCCTATCTTATTTATGGCTATTTTATGTTGGGGTTATGCTTTTATTTTATGTACTCAGAACTTATTTGTCAAGATGGATAATAAGTGTATTTGGTTTTGTAGTTGGTTTTTGATGTGATGTAACCAAACTATTTCTCCGCTGCAATAAAAGTGGTTTTTGTTTTCCAAGTACCAATATATTTATCTGTCTTGTTTAATTTTCTGTTCTATACACAATAAACACTCCATCAAAATTAAGGCATTCCCTTTGTGAGTGACCTTAACGATAGTGGGGTGTCACACGTGGTATCAAAGCTGAAGGTTACTAGAATAGATAAGATATTTTGAATAACTATTTTTAAAAAAGCATTTTATAAAGAAATACTTTCAAAAATATGTTTTAAGGAAAGTATTTTTAAGAGAAAAAATTATTTTAAAAACATATCCCCCAAGAGCCATATATCTTTCTTTCGAATTCTTCGTTTGAATCTCTTCATTTTCTTTTCAACATGTCTGGAATTCCCGAGATACCCGAAGGGATACCGATACCAGGATGGTTTAAAAGGTATTTGGAAGGTAGGGCCAATGTCGCAGGCCCAACAAATGCTCCTCCTCCTCCTCCCCGTATTGATACTTTCGCAAAGATGTGCAAGGACCTTTGGGCAATAGGCGGAAAACCTTTTCACGGGTCGAAGACGTTTTTTGAAGCTCGAAATTGGCTAAATGAGGTGGAAGAATTGTTTGGAATCTTTGAGGTAGAAGATGGAAGAAAGGTCAAGTTAGCTGCTTGGTTATTGAAGGATGAGGCCTCATTTTGGTGGGAGGTCACTAATGGAGAGCGTCCAGTTGATACATGGCCGGATTTTAGGTGAAGGTTTGAGGCAAAGTTTCTCTCACGGGTCAAAGAGAATTTATACATGGAAAGGTTTTTGGCATTGAGGCAGGGAAATCTATCAGTGAAAGAGTACATCAACAAGTTCAATCAGTTGGCGAGATTTGGCTTGGACTTGGTAAATACACCCGAAAAGAAGGCCCTGAGATTTGTTAAGGGTTGAATGACCGGCTACATGGGTTAGCTATGACCCACATCCCTATGGGGGCCACCTTTGAGAGACTAGTTGACATGGCGCTTAAGCATGAAGAGGAGAAAGGCGCCAATGATAATAAGGCACCTGAAAAGAAAGGGGATCAAAAGAAACCACAACAGCAACAGTAGAACAAGAAGGGTGGTAAAGACAACAATGGCAAGGGAAAGAAAAGATGCTTTAACTATGGGACACCAGGCCATCTGAGCAAAGACTGTAGGAAGAAGAAGAAGACTGGTTGTTTCAACTGTGGCCAGGCAGGACATCTAATTAGGGACTGCCCAAAGAAAGGGCAGAGGGCAGGGACTACCTTTGGAGGGAGGATTCAGGCTCTCATGGCACCGGGAAAGCAAGGGGGCAGATCTCGGCTATCGTGGCCCCACCGCTGCAAGAACAAGGTAGAACGATTTCCGTTGAAAGTTTAGTTTATCTTTTTGATCATCTTGTTCGCACACTCTTTGATTCTGGCGCATCGCACTATTTTATATCTACTGCTTTAGTTGAGTCCTTACACATAAACACCAGTATAGTACAGGGTCCCTTAGTTGTTTCAAATCCAATTGGGGGCTCAGCCTATTTGTCGATGATTTGTTTGGATTTGGAAATTTCTATACTTAACATTGGGTTTAGATGTGGTGCTTATGTTTTGGGCTTCACGGGCTATGGGTTAATTTTGGACATGGATTGGTTATCCAGTAATGGAGCCGTCCTAGATTGTGAAAAGAGAGAGGCTAGGCTTATGACTCGCTTGGGCAACACTCTCGAAATCTCTTGTAATACCATGAATTCCGTTATGCTAAGTTATCTAGAATCGCTTGACACGTCTGTTGAGAATTTGCAGTCTATTAGAGTGGTTCGTGAATACTCGGATGTCTTTGAGGAAGTAGAGGGCTTGCCTCCGAAGCGGGAGATAGACTTCCGCATATATCTGGTTGATAATGCAAAACCCGTTGCTTAACCCGTTAGACATATGGCTCCAAGGGAAAGAAAGGAGCTTAGCAAGCAAGTTAAGGAGCTGCTAGAAAAAGGTTTATAAGGCGGAGTATTTCTGAATGGGGTGCTCAAGTAGTGTTCGTAGCTAAAGCGGACGGTTCACTTCGCCTATGCATTGATTATAGGGAGATAAACAAGCTGACCAAGAAGAATAGGCACCTACTGCTAAGAATAGATGATTTGTTCGATCAGCTTGTAGGTGCAACAGTTTTCTCCTAATTAGATCTGGCTACCGGATTTCATCAGCTGAGAGTGGCTGAAGATAGCATTGATAAGACCGCATTCAGAACCCCGGACGGTTTCTTCGAATGGCTTGTCATGCCTTTCGGCTTGACAAACGCACCCGGTTATTTCGTCGATTTGATGAATAGAGTGTTCCGGGAATTTCTCAATAAATTCATGGTGGTCTTCATAGATGATATTCTGATTTTTTCGAAGAATGAGGAAGAGCATGCTTTGCATTTAAGAGAAGTCATGGATACTCTCCGTGCACATCAGTTAAAAACAAAATTCTCCAAGTGCTACTTATGGCGGGAAGAAGTAAGATTTCTTGGGCATGTGGTGTCCACAGAAGGGTTAGCCGTGGACCCCGCAAAAGTAGTTGCGGTCTAGGATTGGAATGTTCCAAAGAATGCAACCGAAGTCCGAAGTTTTCTTGGACTAGCAGGCTTTTATCGCAAGTTCATTAAAGACTTTGCGAAAATCTTAGCTCCACTTACAAGGTTAACGAAGAAGAACCTGACTTTCACTTGGGATTTGGATTGCGTAGTCGCTTTCCAACGATTGAAGAGGGCTCTGACAACAACCCTAGTTTTGACATTACTAGATGGGAGCAAGATGTTTGCGGTATACACAGATGCATGCGGTACGGGACTAAGTGCTGTGTTGATGCAAAGGAGAAGGTAGTAGCTTATGGTGGAAGGCAATTAAAAGTGCATGAGAAAAACTACCCAACCCACGATCTAGAGTTAGCAGCCATCGTTTTTGCTCTCAAGCCTTGGCACCACTTTCTCTTAGGTGAGAAATTTGAGTTGTATACTGACCATAAATCGTTGAAATACCTTTTTTCGTAGAAAGGCCTCAATCTAATGCAGCAAAGATGGATGGAGTTTCTCGCCTCATATGACTTTGAGATCTCCTATGCTCTTGGCAAGGGCAATGTAGTAGCAGTCGCCCTAAGAAGAAAGAAGTTGATCTTAAGTCCTTTCTTTATAGAAAGGCAAAGTTTGGAGTACATAGCAAATTTTGATTTTAGACCCTCTGTTGATTATGTAACTGGCTTGATGGCAATGCTAGAGGTGCGGCCTACTTTGTTGGACTCTATAGGAACCGCACAACGTGAAGACCCTCAGCTAGTTGGTGTAATAGATAAGCTGATTAGGGGAGAGACTTCTAGTCACCTCAATAGGTACTCCATCGATGATAAGGGTTGGTTGAGATGGGATGGAAGACTATGTGTCCCGCAAGCAAGAGATTTAGTGAAGACGGTTCTGGAAGAAGCACACCATTCCAAGTTGACCGTACACCCCGGTGGAGACAAGATGTATAAAGATATCGAAAGAGTTTTCTTTTGGAATGGCATGAAGAGGGATGTAGCTAAATTTGTTTTGAAATGCATGATATGTCAGCAAGTGAAGGCGGAGCAGAAGAAGCCTGGCGGTTTGCTTCATCCTCTAGAAGTTCCGGAATGGAAATGGGAAAGCATCTCTATGGACTTTGTTGATGGGTTGCCTAGGTCAAGAAGGGGCAATACCAGTATTTGGGTAATAGTGGACAGGCTCACGAAAAGCGCTCATTTTAAACCGGCCAAGAGTAGGAGGACCGCCTCGTCTTTAGCTTCCATTTATCTTAAGGAGATAGTTCGACTCCATGGGATACCCTCCAGCATAGTGAGTGACCGATACCCTATCTTTACAAGCGAGTTCTGGAGGAGTTTGCAAGAGGCTGTAGGCACACAGCTATGTTTAAGCATAGCCTATCACCCTCAAACCGTTGGTCCGACAGAAAGGGTGAATAGAGTACTAGAAGATCTTTTGATACTATGCATTCTTGACTTTGGAGGATCTTGGGAGGACCATCTCCCTTTGGTGGAATTCGCTTATAACAATAGCTACAAGCCATTATAGGCATGGCATCCTTCAAAGCTTTATATGGAAAGCCATGTCGATTACCAACTTGTTGGTGGGAGTCCATAGATAAACTTATACTTGGGCTGGACATGATTGGAGAGACTTCAGAGAAAGTGGACTTGATACGAAGGAGAATGAAGACTGCCCAAGATAGGCAGAAATCCTACGCAGACAAGAGAAGGACCGACCTTGAGTTTGAAGTTGGGGATAAGGTGTTCCTTAAAGTATCTCCTTTGAGGAATGTCATCTGCTTTGGGTCCGTAGAAAAGTTGGCACCACGATTCGTAGGACCATTTCCTATCATCGAAAGAATTGGGACGATGGCCTACAGAGTAGAGCTCCCTGAAAGACTGGCTGGAGTTCATAATGTTTTTCATGTCTCTCAGCTACGAAAGTACTTACATGAGTCGACAGAAGTTGTGGAGCCAAGTATACTAGAGGAAGTCGAAGTGGAACGAGAAGCGACTGTGAGGAGAGTTCCAACTCGTATCTTGGGGATGGAAGTCAAAAAGCTACGCAATCATTAAGTTAAGCTTGTCAAAGTTCAATGGAGCGACGCCAAGGAAGACGTGACTTGGGAGACTGAGGCCAAAATATGTGTAGCTTACCCTTTTCTTTTTGAGGGTACATCTTTGATATCTTTTTCCTTAAGTTTATTCAAGCTTGTATTTACCTTTTTAGTGTATCTCCTCGGTCATATTCTTTATCCTTAGGTAGAGGCCAATGGATGTAAACATGTATTTGAAACATGTTATGATTGATGGATGCTAGTGGATGCAAGTGTTTGCTAGTGGTTGCTCGTGGATGCATATACACACACATTAGACACTAGATCGGCTCAACCACTTTCATACTGCATATAAATGTGTGTTTATTTAGATTAATGGATGTATAATGGTTGTGTTATCATATGGATGTTGCATTCGGATGAATGGGTGCGCACGCATGTAGAAATAATATGTATCATTAGGGATCTTTTGCATACATAATGGACGCATGGCACTATCATAATCTACATTAAGGAGGTCAACTGAATCAATAGACCGCCTGATTTTGCATTAGATACGAACATGTACACACACTGTTCATATAAACATGAAAGCATTAGAAGTTTTTTAAGGAAAATGGATTCCCGTGTTTGATGTTTGAGTAAATGGACAATTGGTTGGTAGGATATGTATTCTTCGTAACTTTCGGGGTTGGAATCCTTTAAGGAGGGGAGAATGTAACACCCCGTGTTTTCTGTTAACATAAACTAACGAATTAAACAATACTTAATTTAAATATGAGAATTAAGGGAAACGGGTTACGCCATTGTGTTCGTATCGGAATTCTGGTTGAGATAGAGTCCGAGTTTGCATAAATTGGACTTCGTATGAAGAAGTTATGGTTGTTGGAAGTTTCCAGAAAATTCAAATAAATTCAAACAGCTCGAAAACAGATTCAAAATTCAAATCAGAAGTCAGAAGCAGGCTGGGCAGATCTGAAAGATGACGATTTTGTGATTTTGTGACTCAGTGCTGAGTCATTAGGGCTGAGGTGTCACCCTATCTTGACTGGATGGTCATGATTGATTCTAGGTTGATTGAATGACCTAAATTAATCCTAAATTCTACATAAACACATGCAGACTCAAACCCTAAAACCTAATCAAAATTAGAACCATGGTCGTCATGCTATCACCTTGCAACCTAGAATAGCCGTCATCAACTAGAGGAAAAGTAAAGCTAATCAACTCAATTCAACTCAAGTCTATAACAACTACAACAACATATTTGTCTACTCCAAAGGTGAGCTAAATCGATTTCAAAACTCAGATCCCAGAACTCAAGACCTTCTTTGAGTTGTGAGTTCAATTTCTTTAATAAGATAATTAACAAGTTAATTAGGTTGAGTTATAATTTGGGTTATATGGTTATGTTTGTAAAACATTAGGAAAAATGCGACATTTTGTGAATGTATGCTAGTTGTTCATAATGATAGTTTTTGTTGTGAATCCCTTTGTATATACCCAATCATCTATGTTCAACCTGATTCATGTTTGACATCGTTGTATATGCAAGTTTGGGTGCAGATTATATGCTAGTTTCTATGTGAATTGTACATAGTTTACATGTGAACCAAATAAGACGACTCTATGCAAGTTTAGGTCGAAATTGGATTCACATATATGCAAGTTTACACCTTTAGATTTAGATCTATGACATACATAGTTTTATGCAAATTTGTGACTATGGCCTATGCAAGTTTTGGGTGAAAACTATATTCATATATGCAAGTTTTGGGTGAAAACTATATTCATATATGCAAGTTCACACCTTTTAGCCTATGTTTAGATTCATGACAATACCAAGTTTATGCAAGATATGTTGTAATCCTTATTAGTAAGTTAGGTCCATTTTGTGTGTTATGCAAATTTGCGATGTTTCTTCCCTTTTATGTCATTAGACTAATTGCTAGTCTAATATATATATATATATATATATATATATATATCATGATAAGCGAACGAACAACGTGGGGACGATGGGGGTAATACATAATATACACATATTGAGAATTGGCATAAATGGCCTTAAAAAGGCATATAATTAATTTAAGACATTAATTGAAAAAATTGGTATTTACGGACGTAATTTAAGTGACAATTATGGACATAAGTATATTTGGAATTTATTTACAAATTTGAATAGGGATATTAATCCAATTTGGGGTTAAATAAAGATGTGTAATAATAAACTGCCTAAGACACGATGTTAGACTCTTTTGTGGTGTAAGACTGCCTGGACCCGCCCGGCAAATCCAGCATCCACAAATGCCACTCTAATGTGAGAGGTCAAAGGAATGAATTAAATGCGTAACAGTTTTGAAGACACGAGGTTAGGCTCGTTTGTGGTGTAAGACTGCCCGGACCCGCCCGACAAATCTAGCAGCCACAAATGCCAGTCTAATGTGGGAGATCTTTACAAGGTTACAGTGTTAATGAACTAAGAAATACTTAACCAGATAAACATGTGGTGGGAAATGGGGGTTAAGTGGGTGCCATGTGAAATAAAGAGGGTGCCTTGGGTGGCATGTGAAGTACGATTAGATGCACTTAACCAAGATTGAAACATGTAAGAAGACATGAATAAGAATGGGGTTAAGTGTGGAAAACCTTAGAGGGGACCAAGCATAGGTGAAAGCTTGTGTCATGCATGGGGGCACCAGTAACCCATTAAGTATCTTTGTGGGCTCGACCCAAGTTGAGGACAGGACACGCGTATTGGGTTTGATTGTAAGAGGTCAAAACGGGTTAGCGGTAGCAACGCAAGTCCAATGGGGTCAGGGGCGTGTGTGGCCCCGGGCTGGTAGGTAAGACGTGGTTGCATCGTGTAGGTATAAGCCGTGCATTTTTGGTGGTATCGGGTTGCCACTTTGGGGAGTGATACACCCCACTTTGGGGCCAACACGGGTATCTATGAGTTAGCGAGCCGATCGAATGGGGTTAGTGGGTACACCTAGTGGAGATAGGGGCAGACGGCACCTATGAAGGCAGCTCGGGGTACACGAAACTACCATTATCATTATTAAGTTTGGTAGGCGGGATCAACTTTTAGGGTGTTTGGTGTGGTGCAATGTAGTAATTATCATATAATGATTAGGTGCGCCTTTAACGTTATCTTTGTTCATCTTATTCCTTTGTTTGCTCTGACATGCCCATTGGTTCACAGTCATTTCCTTATTTTCCAGCTTATGCCTTATCCTAGTTACTTAATGATTATATTGTTAAAGTTATTGCACTCTCCAGACTTTATGTCTGACCCCCTTTGCTTCCACCTCTTTTCTTCCTTTTCCCTCCCAGGTGCTCAGGGTGGGACTAGCACTAGTGAAGCTTGATTTGGACAGCTTTATCTCTCTCTTTTTGGAAGTTGCTTGGATCGTTGAAGTAAAGTTCAGCCTATCTTATTTATGGCTATTTTATGTAGAGGTTATGTCTTTTATTTTATGTACTCAGAACTTATTTGTCAAGATGGATAATAAGTGTATTTGGTTTTGTAGTTGGTTTTTGATGTGATGTAACCAAACTATTTCTCCGCTGCAATAAAAGTGGTTTTTGTTTTCCAAGTACCAATATATTTATCAGTCTTGTTTACTTTTCTATACACAATAAATGCTCCACCAAAATTAAGGCATTCCCTTTGTGAGTGACCTTAACGGAGGTGGGGTGTCACAACCCACTACTCATTATATAATGCCTTTGCTCCCTTCACTTTTCCTCATTTCTTGCAACTTTTACTAAGCACCTTTAATGGTGGCAACATCTTCCTCAAAAGAATTTATCCATCTCGCCTCGAATCTCCGATTTAATCCTCCAATTCGGTGTATATTCCCTGTCGTATCATCCTGCTTGGGCATTTCAGATTCAAAGTCCCTTAATCCGTACTCCTCCAAAGCTCTTGAGCTCGTACCAGATCCGGTGGTCCAGGCTCGATCGGGTATCTTTGTCTCTTGAATTCCATATTAAACTTGGTAATTCTTGTGTTAGGGCTCAAATTTGGTTTATTTAGGGATTGAGATGTAAATTAGGTTTGGAATTGCGAATCTTTGATATTAAAATGGTTTGAAACGGAGTAGGAATTGATTTAAATGGGTTTGAGGATGCGCATGATGAACTCGAATTATAGGAAATTCATAAAACTTTGATTTCGTAATGATGCACATAATGTGTTCACCAAAATGCCTGAGTTATTGAGACTATGTAGATAACTTACGTTGACACACTCAATTCATTGTCATGATCATGTTTTCACCTTGCTCATGCCACATACTTGTTGCACTGATCGCGTTTGTTGTAATTTACAAAGCATGGCACTTCAATTGCTACGACCCATTTGGGTAGGTCTAGTTCAATTCAATACAGTCCATTGAGGCCGACCAGCATGGTTCTGTTTGTGACCGACCATAGCATGCTAGTTTGAGGTCGACCAATGTAGTACTAAGGGATTGACTAGTATGGATTCAGTCATGGCCTACCAGTGCGAGTTAGTTGAGGGTCGAACAGTCCATGCTACTTTGAGGCCGACCAGGACGTGCTATTTTGGGACCGACCAGTGCAAGTTAATTTGAGGCCGACCAAAACGTATTAGTTTGGTATAAACCGGTGTAACTTAGTTTAAGGACGAACCCTTTATGGTTTAATCCACACCGACCTACTCAGGATCAATTCGAACCGACCCATGAGTTGGTTACAACTAACTCTCCATGTTCTATGTTTTTTGGATGTGCCTTTTTGTGATGTTCTTTTGTCATGTAATCTGTTTTTCAAGTATTGTTTTTTTGCGTAGAAATAGATACCAGACAAAAGTCTTGTCAACATACTGAGGAAGCATCAAAGCCTATACAGACTAGTACTTCTGACCAATTGGAAAATATGGATGCAACTAATACTTCTGGATCAAACATCAGCCCAGGATCCCTACACCTAGGCCTCTTGCTGGAATAACTAATCATAGAAAACCATCATAACTTATTGAACGCTCATATAAAAATATTTGTGCTTATTTCAAATTTTTAGAAACCGAGGCCAAATTCCCTGAGAAGAACGAATTTGTCGATTCCCCGCCTCTTGGGTATCTCGCAATAAATCGGCATATGCTAACGATGGGAGGTGTACCTCCTTTTATTTAATTATGGGAAACAATTCTCAAGAGCTTAGCGACTACCCTCATGGATGCACATACTAACGGCTATGCCATTTTAAACGGTCTTTACATACTCTTTATGAGGGTTAAACAACGTGCTCCTACATTTCAAGAGATTTTCTCCTTGTATGTTTTCAAAAACAGTTAAGACAAACCATCGATCTTTTTTGTTGAAGGGAAATACCCAAAGCTTATCTCCGATCTATTAGAAAGTGCCAAGTGATTCATAGATCATTACTGCTTCATACGATGTCCTGATAACTTTTATGGAAGGTGGATGGAAGGGGGTGAAAACATATTACCTCATATCCCTTTATCCGCTTTTGCAATTAAGTTCCGAATATTTAATTCCTTTTTTGGTTTATAGAAATTTCTTCCTTTCATTCAAATGACACTACTGGACAAGAGTTATTCAATGCCTTAAACAATGTTGCTGAAGGAGAGAGAAGTAGAAGGTTTTTTATCACATAACATTCTCTTTGTCAACATCACCTGCTTAACTCTTCCCGAAAACTTTAACTAGATCTGACCTTTAAGAGAGATATTGCGAAAACTCCCCTGCTAAGAAAGCCCCTTTAAAGATATGCTCTTATATCGCGGGTAGCAGTAAAACATCCCCTATACCCAAATTGACCTACATTAGAGAAGGGGAGTCTGAACACAACAAGGATAGGAGTGAATAGGTTGAGAAGGCAGCTGAGGAAGTCAAGAAGGATAGAACTTCTTCAAGAACCCTCTCGGATCAGATGAAAGGTTCTAAATCAGTGGGGGATATTGAAGTTACTTCTGAGGGTAACACAGATACCAAGAAAGTTGCTGAGAATCCCATTATTCAAGTTACCCACAAGGTATATTCCTCGGATACTTTTAAGGACTTAAGCAGTATCAACTCAGCTAAAGATATTATTCAAGATGACATTGTCATTCAACCGATTAAATCCCAAACCAAAAATATAGGGACTGGTATACTTGGAGCTCCCATTTCTAAACCATGAAAATTGCATGCAAGCCTAGGAATTTCTTTAGAATCAAATGAGAAAATTTGTTCGTTACTGAATACATATTGACCATGAATTTACAATTTTTGTGTTTAATTTTCCAAATTTGCCTTAGCATTTGCTGATACTAAAATCTTGCCTTATCTCTTTCCTTAGGTTCAATTATGATGCCAAAACCCTCGTTTATGAAAGATTTCAATGAAAAGTCAAGTCAGCAAAATCCAAAACATCTTCTAAACAAATCCCATCCCTCGCGGTACTCTCAGCGATCCGATTGCTCACAACACATACAACCCTCCCACCAATCCCGGCCAACTTCGAAACTTCCTGTGTTCGATGACCAGAGAAGGTGGAGGGAAGAACATCACGAAAAGTTGCCAGCGAAGAAGAAGAAGGCAGAAGAAAGTTGAAAGAGAAAGAAACACAAAGATCACCAAGGCAGAGATGATTCCTATAAACGTTCTAGGTCGGACAAGCTTCCAGTGTCCAAACTACTCGTGAACAAGTATCCCTGGCTTCTCCATCCGTCACCTCAAATTCCACTGACCTCCAAGTAATTATTAATACACCTTGCTATATTCCTAGACCAGCCGATTTTTGCCTTGCTGACCATTTCCCGGGCTAGAATTTAAGAGGGACATGTCTCAACTTGAACATATATCCTTCTGATAAACGGGATATTCTTTAGGAATTTGATGGCATGAAAAGTAGTATGTCCGCACAACTTGATACAGCTAAAAGTTAATTTGAAGTTAAGCTGGATAAATTAAGGAATCTTGCTGAGAAACAATTAGGTGAGTGGTATGCCTTTGCCCACGAACTTCAAAGAGTTAATGAAATAACCCTAGACCGGATTGCAACTTTAGAGAATGACAAAACTGAGCTGATTAGATTTATAAAGTCGCAAGAAAAGAGTATTGCTTCTTATTCACAAAGCGATGTAGAAACATTGAGCTTAGAAAGTGTAAATAAGAAGCTTAAGGATTAACTTGCCGCTGCAAAAGCAGAAGCATAAGCAGCTCAGACTGCCCGAGAATCTGCTGATTATTAAAAGGAACTCTTCTACGGCCCATCAGTAAGAGAACACTATTCTTTAGGAAAAGATTTCTTCCCATAGCATAGCTCTTTCCATAATGCACAAAGCTCTCGAAGAGGAAAGACTTAAGGCTACAACTGATCTTGAAAAAGTTAAATTACATGCAAACACTTCCTTGTTCAATTTCTACGTTTACAGTGTCATGAGTCCAGGAAGTCTGTACTATCTGGAAGATAAATTTGAAATTACTTTGGCTATGGTTTGTGAGAGAGTACTCGAGATTAATGAGGGGTAGCGTAATGAAAACGATCTTATTGAAGATCTCTTAGATGAGGAGTCTCTCACAGCTCTAGCTGTAGGGAAGGTTCAGTTAGTGAGGGCACGAAACATTCTAAATAATAGAGATGGACTTTTCAGGGAACGATCCCGGGATGCAACAAATGCTAGTGCCTCTATGCTCCCTACCAATGCTAAATTCTCTGGCTCACAAATTCTAATTCACTCTCATTCTTCTCTCAAAGGAAAAGATACGACTGCCGAGGAACACAATGCCAACGAGGGTATCACCGAGAAGTATGGAGAATATGATGAGGATGAAGACCACAATGATGCATATAGGTTTGAGGTTGATGAGAACAGGGATGTCCAAGCAAGCCTTGCAGCCCAAGTAAAATTGAAATTGTTTAAACTATGTTATACCTAGAATGCCTGTGCCCTTCACCTGGAACGACTGCATTTGACACTTATTGTTTATCTGCCTTATGCTTAATCTCGCTAAATCCTCCTCTTGGTAGTTTTATAGCTAATATGACTGAGGCTATGGTCACTGACTTGGCCTTGGTGTCAGTTCCGCTTGCGTCAGGGTCACTGGATACTAAGATTGGTGAAATTGCTGACTTGGACAATGATGGTGATTACATTCCAAGTGATGATGATTCCAATTACACTGACGAAACCTTGGGGAAGGATGTCGAAGATCCAGAGGAGTGGAAAACAAATCCTGCCTCACCCTCGAAACGTAAAAAAGGGAGGTGCTTTGTTGAGAGAAAAGAAATTATCACTTTATCTTCTCAGGAAAGTCCGAGTGGACCCATAATCAAAGATAGAAGCCTTCCAGCCCTTACTCGTCCCCCTTCCTTGACCAAACTATCTTTAAGATCAAGTGGCCCAAAAGTGGGAAGAATAAAAAGTAGCGTTTGCACTCGACTTTCTAGTTTTTGCTATTTCCTTTTATTCACTGTATTCAGACTGGTTGTATATGTGAGTGTCGGCCCTCGCTCACTAATTTATGCTTGTTACTCTATGCACATTCATGCTTGATACTTTTGTACTTGACTTGTGATTCTGTGATCTGGCTTTATGTTGTTGAAATGAAACTGTGTTATGCTTGTTTTACTTTAAGCTTTTCATTTTTTCTTTATCGTACTTTCTTGTTTTGCATTCTACACCTTTTTTCTTTTCACGCTTACAGCACAAATTCTTTTATGTTACAAGTCATTTGCTATGCTTGGTATTCGGATTTACTTGACCAATTTTACTGAATTTCCTTGATTTTGACTAGGGAAGTATTTGAGATTTCTTGTGTTTGTCACTGTATTGAAGTTCTCGAATTTGCCTTAGCTACTATAATGAAATTTAGTTTACTGGTCAGAGTAACCCTTATAAATGCAAAGTCCTGTAAAGTTGTGATGAGTTTATGGTATGTTTATGTGAGCATTATTGAATTTCTTTAATGCGATGGTAATGCCCATACCAAAATTTGTCATAGACTTTAAGGGAATGACATTTGTGATCGATTTCATTTGGAATCTCTTGGTTATTTGTTTTTTCCGTTTTAAAATTTCCTGGCATGATCATGATCAAGGGATTCCGGTCTAATCAATCCATCTCATATCTTTTTATGAAGATGAATTTTTGTTTTTGTACCCCCTACTTGAGGGGTCTTATATTTTAGTATATTCAATCATTTTCTTACTAACATTGTGATTCAGGCCCTACGGAGATTAGATTTGAACATACGCTACCGAAGAGGTCTTGTTTTTTGTGCTCCGAAGAGGTCTTTGTACATCCGTTATTCATTATGACTGAATAATTCAACCACTTGTAGAATTTGTCAGATGTCTTTGAAAAGGTCTTTAGGTCCACCACTAACCGAATTTGGGAGACCCGTCTTATGATTGGATGCCCCCAAAGGGGTCATTAACGTTCATCAGTAACTGGATTTTGAAGATCCAGCATCTGTAACTGGGTTTGGAAGACCCAGGATTTTATCGGATGCCTTTGAAGAGGTCTTTAGATGCCCAGGGTTTGTCATAATCTGGCCATGTACTAATGGCACTAACTATCGACAAGGTGCCCTTCTGGGAGGTCTTTAGTTTAGAGCTGCATCGTTTCATGGGGCGGACGCTAATCCGTTTATCGGTTTTGTCACGATTTGTTAGAACTAGGGTCCTTGAACTGGCAACAAAGAAGGTTTCCCTTCAGTGAAACTTACAAGTTCATTTGTAGTATGATCGCTACATCATTTGGCCATTCAGTTCCTAGTGTCCCTTATTTGCAACGTTGTGCTCCACACACTCGTATTTTTGCGAATGATGTTTTGAGCATTGAGCAATGCGCTTTTGAGCTATTCCAGTCGGAATGTGCTGTAATGGTCACTAGGCTTTACTAGGTTATGGATGCATCGACGTTCTTTTAGGGGACCTGCAGTCAAAATCGAATTTTATCATCTTGTAAACAAGGATTTGCAAATGTGCAATTTAGGCAAGTAAAGAAATTTCTTTCATCAATATGTATAGAGTTTGTAACAATGTTGCATGGTATTTACAATGTATGTCGTTAACAACTTTTCAGAATACATGAAAGAAATATTAAGCAAAGTAGTGACGGAGGTGTATGCTATTCCATGCTCTCGGAAGTTGGACCCCATCTATCTTTTTTAGCTCGAATGTGCCGTATGAGAATTTCTGGCTTATCTTGTATGGTCCTTCCTAGTTGGGGTCTAATACTCTGTTTCCTGTCATGATTCCCTTTAGAACAAGGTCCCCAATTTAGAAGGTTCTCCTTTTTACTTTAGTATTAAAATGACGAGCTATCCTTCTCTGATGTGCAACGATTCTGAGTTATGCTTCTTTCCCTTTTTCTTCAAGAAAATCTAGTGCTTCGAGCTGCAGTTTCTGATTCTTTTTTTGGTTGAAGTGGATTCTTTGGCGGGTGAGAACTTCCAGCTCCACCGGGATCATAGCCTCGGATCCGAACTCTAGCGAAAATGGAGTGTGCCCAGTTGTAGTTTTATGAGTTGTGCGATATGCCCATAGTGGAAGAGGAAGCTCGTCTACCCAACTATCTTTAGCTTTGTCGAGACGCTTCTTAATATTTGACTTAAAAATTTTGTTGATTGCCTCAACTTGCCCGTTGTCCTGCGGATGAGCAACGGCTGCAAAACTCTTTTTAATCTTGTATTTAGCACAGAAATCTAGGTATTCACTACTTTTAAACTAAGTTCCATTATCGGTGATTATTTTCTGCGGTACCCCGAATATGCAGATGATGTTCTTCAGGACAAAGTTGATCATCTTTTTCGTAGTAATAGTGCGGCTCAGCTTCGGCCCATTTAGTGAAATAGACAACGGCCACGATTACATATTTCATATTTGCTTTAGCTTTAGGCAATGCTCTGATTAAATCTATGCCCCAGATAGCAAATGTCCATGGGCTGACCATTTGAGTTATTTCTGTAGGAGGAGCTCTTGGAATTTTGGAAAATCTTTGACTTCAATCACGCTTCTTAGCATAGGTCATTGCATCCAGGTTCATATCGGGCCAAAAGTGGCCATATCACAAAATTTCCTTGGCCAGTGTTTGACTTCCTGTGTGACCTCCTCATTCTCCCACATGTAATTCTGCCAAGATTTCTTTGGACTCCTATTTGGTTACACATCGCAGTAGTGGCATGGAGAAACCTCGCATATATAACCTTTCATCCTGGATAAGGTATAATGGAGCTTTGCACAATACTTTTCGTCCCTTTTTTGGTTCCATTGTAGTGTTCCATTGAGGATATATTCCTTGATTGGGGTCATCCAGGACAGGCTCTTCAACGGTCTCCATAATCCAGTCAGCATCTGCTTCTTCAATGGTGGGAGTTGAAAGGACTTCGGCGAGAATCAAACCTAGCAACTATGCATATGAGGAACTGGCATACTTGGTGAGAGAATCTGCCATTGAATTTTTTCCCTAGGAATATGAGATATAGTGTAGTAGTCAAGATCGTTGAGAAGTTCCAAAGCTTTGGTCAAATAAGTAGGAAGGTTTCCGAGTTTGGTCTGGAATTCCTTTCGGAGTTGACATACTACCAGTTGCGAGTCATTGAGGATTTGCAAGGTTTTCAGATTCAATTCTTTTGCCAAGATTAGCCCTATGATTAATGCTTCATATTCAGCTTCATTATTGGTTGATGGTAATTCCAACCTTAAGACGTAGCATAGGGAATGGCCTTCAGGAGTTTCCAAGACTATTCCTGCCCCTGAGCGGTAATCATTCCTAGATCCATCAATGTATAGCTTCCAACTGGCCACCACCTCTACTGGTTCTTCTGTTCCTTCCCCCTATCCATGAACTTGGCGATAAAATCTGCTAAGTCTTACCCACTAACAACTCTTTGAGGATGATAAATGATGTCATATTGACTGAGCTCTATGTTCCACTTCAATAATGTCCTCGAATTTTCTGGGCGAAAGAGAACTTGTCTTAGCGGTTGGTCGGTGAGAACCTTTATAAGATGGGCTTAGAAGTATGGCCTTAGTTTCTTTGAGGCAATAAGAAGACAATATGCAAGCTTCTCCAGTTTAGGATAGTTTAATTCTACCCCATCAAGCCTTTTACTGATATAGTAAACTGGCCATTGAAACTTGGCATCTTTCCGGACAAGTGTAACGCTTAATGCAAGAGACGAGATAGCCAGATATAGGAACAGTTCTTCTCCATCTTTCATCTTTGACAGCACTGGTGATGATTCCATGTGCTTGATCAACTCTTCGAAGGTTGTTTGTCATTCAGGAGTCCACTGGAAATCCTTCCTTCCTTTCTTCAAAGCATCAAAGAGTGTAATGCAACCAATCTGTGGCCTTTGAAATGAATCGGTTAAGCGCAGCTACTTTCCCATTTAGGCTTTGAAGCACTTTCTTTGTCCTTGGAGCATGCATCTCCTGTAAGGCTGTGACTCGACAAGGAGTTGCTTCAATGCCTCTGGCATTGACTATGAATCCAACAAACTTTCTTGATGCAACTCCAAATGAGCACTTAAGCGGATTTAGCTTCATCCCATACTTTCTGGGGATATGAAACATTTCACCCAAGTTTTCAGATGGTCCTCGGATTTCTTCGATTTCACTAGCATATCATCCACATAGACTTCCATTGTATTTCCAATCTGGGATTTAAACATGGAGTTCACAAGGCGCTAATACATTGCTCCTGCACTTTCAAGTCTAAACGGCATGACTTTATACAATACAGACCTCTATGTATTATGAAACTCATGTTTTCCTCATCCGGCTTATGCATCATAATCTGATTGTATCCGGAGTACGCGCCCCTGAAAGATAATAGTTCGTGCCCTGTTGTTGTATCAACAAGTTGATCAATTTTGGGAAATGGGAAACTATCTTTGGGACACGCCTTGTTGAGGTCTGAGTAGTCTATGCACACCCTCCATTTGCCGTTGCACTTTTTAACAAGGACCGGTTTGGAAAACCAATCCGGATATGTGGATTCTCATATGAAGTTATTCTTGAACAACCTATCCACTTCTTCTTTTAATGCTATAGATCTTTCGGGTCCTTGAAATCATCTTTTTTGCTTTATTGGAGTTAAACTTGGATTAACATTCAACTTATGCACTATTACATCACATGAAATTCCACACTTGTCGGAATGTGTCCAAGCGAAAACATCTAAATTTGCTTTTGAAAACAAGATTAATTCTTTCTTCAACTTTAGGCCCAATTGAGAAACTAGTTTCAAGACTTTGTCGGGATCTTTGTCATGCACAGGGATAAAGATTGTGTCTTCATCTGGTGTTGCTCTATTCTCCCCCATACTGGCTTTCCTCGGGTCCATTTCCTTCCGAGCTCCACTTTTCTCGCCAGTATGAGGGCCCCGCCCTAATTTCTATAAGGGGGAGTCATGAATGTGGAGAGGAGCCTCCATATTCTTGTTTGTTTCCTTCTTCCTAGCTTCAACCATCTCTGCCATATAACATTCCCTTGCTACCTTTTTTTCGCCTCCAATCACGCTGACTCTATTTTCAGTAGGGACTACCATAAGTAGGCACTATGGAGCCATTGGAATCCTAAATGTGGCAAGGGCTGGTCTCCCGAGGAAGGCATTATAAGCTGAAAGCTCATCGACTATGACAAAATTTTGCTACATGGCAAGCTTCTATCTTCCTCCTCCGAGTTCGATGAGCAAGTTGATGATGCCAATCAGTTGAGTGGGTTTCCCCATGAACCCATGGATCTTATTCTAGCAAGATCTCACGTCATCCATAGAAAGATTCGTCTTGTTGAATGCATTAATGAAAAGAACATTGATAGATGCCCCATTGTCTACTAAGACTGTTCTGACTAGAGTTGGACCCAATTCAATGGTAATAACCATGGGATCAACTATTGGTGTTAGAAATCCGTCTGAATCCCCATCTCTGAACACAATGTCGTCCCATGAAGTGTTTTGCATTTTTGAAGGAAAGGCATTGTTCACGATCATGAGCCCTTCTTCATTAGGAAGGCTCTTCATATCTCTTGTTTACTTCACGATGTCTCCCAGCTTCATCCAGCTGGGTGGGGTCCTCTTGAAATCGTGTTGATGATTGGTCTTGGAATAACAACAACTGGGGCACTCTCACTTTGTCCAGGCTGCCTCGCATTCCTTGCCCTTGGGCACGGCCTAAGTATTCTGCGGGTTTTTCGTATACTGCTGGAGCCTATTCTTCTTTATTAACTCCTCAATTAAGCTCTTTAGATGTCTGCATTCATTTGTATTGTGGCCTGGTTGGTTGTGGAACCTACAAAACCTGCCTGACTTTATTGCAGCATGACTGAATTTTCCCTTCCCTAGCGTTGGATATTCCTTGGTATACTTAGTTTTCATGTAGATATTTTCCACGGTATCGCTGAGAGGAGTCAGCTCGGAATTCTTAAAGAAGCGGAGTTTCTTGTTAGCTCGGTTATCCTTTCCGTCATTGCCACGTTTTTGACCACCAGAATTCTTTTGTCCATTCGTCTCATTAATATCCTTCTTCTCAGATTGTGCACTACTCTTAGGAAAGTCTTGGGCATAGGCTGGATCTTCATCAACATTCATGTATTATTCAGCTTTATCGAATAGTTCCTCGAGTTTAGTTGGCTTTTTCTTTTTGATCCATCGCCCAAACTTGGTCTTTTTGCATATAGCTCCCTTCAAAGCCATCAAAACCAGTTGGGGCTCATGATTTCCAACTTTAGCTGCAGCAATATTGAAGCGAGTGAGGAAATCATTGATGGATTCTCCCGGTCTTTGCTGAAGCTAGTTTAATTCCATGACATCCCGTACCTTAATGGCTTGGAGCCTGAACTTTTTTTTGAATAACTTGGCTAAGGTAGCAAAATCATCCATAGAATTTGGTGGCAACTTTGTGAACCAGAGAGAGGCCACCCTTTTAAGATAAATTGGAAAGTAAAGACATTTTAGCTCTTCTGTGGAACATGCCCCATCCATGTGTTGGTCATACTTGAATAGGAACACGTTGTGATCGCCGGTCACATTGGCGTATTGAACTTCTTTGGGTATGGAGCCATCTTGATCCTCTTCATGAGTGAGATTTTTGTGGGAGAGAACCAACATTCTTTCTTACCGTTCTACTTTTTCAAGATTTCTCCATGATCTTACGGACCATTCTGATATGCACTCCTCCTTATTGTGCTTGTCCACGGGGTAGATGCCATCATCCTTACCAGATGTCTTCCTAAGCAAACTGTGACGGCCCGCCCCGCACCAACCGACATTTACTCCAAAGGTGCGCTGTACACGTGTCCAGTTAGCATGGAACGGGTCGCCAGAAGGAAAGGGAAGAAGGAAATGAACATACAAAGAACCTGTAGAATGTCTCACAGCGCATAGAAAAAAATATAATAATAACATACTTGACATAAAACAGGAGAGACGGTGCATAAGCTAAGAACAAGAACTAAGCATCATAGCAGCAGAAACCCAAAATATAGCTTATTACAACTTTTCAAACTCTCTCAAAGCAAAAGTAAGTAAAAGGAGGTACACTACTAATGCCCAAGTAGCGACCACCAACGACACAGGGAGAATGTGTATATATATATATCATGCGTGGAAGCCTCCTGCCCGCCTCCGAATCAGCTACTCACGCATCACCAGCTAACCTATTTCTAGTCTACTCGTGTGAGCACCCAGAGTAATAAGAGGAGACATAAAACTCTGGGTCAGACAGAAAGCCTGGTATGAGCGGTAAGCGTCTAAAGTGAACAATAATAGGTATACTAAACCATACGTGAACTTGGACCTGCAACCAAAGAGTTAGCACTACATACTGTACAACACTCTAAGGTGCCATATCAAACGGTGTAAAGATACGACGGTGGGGGTGTACATGTCATAGTGATGGCAAACAATCAAACATAGCAACCATCCTCACATCTCTCATTCAGTGCGTAAAGCATACGATATTCACCACTTCGATCACCCAACATACCTTGCTACGATCACTTTTCCCCATGAAGTCATAAATGGCTTCACTGCACTGATAACGTAGCCACTAATCCTTTGCTATGTCCACTTGCCCCATGGAGTTGTTCACCCCATCTGCGCTGGCTCATAGCCTTACCAATCCTTTACTATGTCCACTTGCCCCATGGAGTTATTCACCCCATATGCGCTGGCTCATAGTTACTATGTCCACTTGCCCCATGGAAGTATTCACTCCATCTGCGCTGGCTCATAGTCTTGCTACCATCACCTTGCCCCTCGAGTCATAATGACTCTACTGCATTAATAAGTAGCCCGTCATCCATTTTTAGTGGTGAATCGAAGTTATGAACATCGACAACTCCTTAGCACACGTCCCGCAGCAAAGCCCAACCATGAAGTGAACTCATCGGTTCCCAACTGGATCCTGAGCTCTAACTTTCCATATTGGACTACCTTTGCATCTTGGGTTATTGGTCAATACTGGGTCGGGTCGGGTTTCTCTTCAAGCCATCGGTTCGGGTCGGATTCACTACGTTGCGTCGTCCATGGTCCTCCTCTGGTGCGGTTCGGTTCGGGTCCACTCCATCACGTCGGTTCGGGTCTTCTTCTGGTACGGGTCGGGTCGGGTATTTATCCTCGGGTCGGGTCAGGTGCCATCCCCCTCCAGTTCGTGCTTCCGCTCCGATCCGCCTCCTCATCCTTCACGTGCTCCGATCCGATCCATCCTCCTCTATCCGCTCCGATCCCTCCTTCTTAATCCGATCCCTCCTTCTTAATCCGATCCGATCCCAGTTCAGTTAGCGTGGCCTTCCTTTTCGCCAATTTTCTCAAGTGTCAGGTTCCGATCCGATCGAATCCCTTGCCCAGTTCAACATATTCGATCCGAGCCCCCATATCCGATCCGATCCGATCCTGCACTGTTCTCTGAAACTTTTCCAGCAAGTGTTTACGCCATTCGACGACGTTTTCGACCATTCTAACTATTGAAATCAATCACAAAGCATTTCATATAGTCATAGCAACATGCATAATCAACCACAAACATCAAAACATCAATATGATAGGTTAAAGTGGATCAAACATACCCCAAAACCCCATATTTCCCCTTAAGCATGTTTAGGTGAAACTAATGATAGGATTAGTAAAACTTAACCAAATTAACCCAAATTCATATCAGAGGTATAAAACATCATTTAGGAATTTATGAACATTTTTCCCGAATTTATTAGTGTATAAATTCGCTAATTAACACTAATTAGCCTTAATTAGCCATAATTAGTGCAAAACTATGCAAATCACTCACCTTAGCCACAAATAAACTAAGATCTGAAATAAATCTATGATTTGATGCAAATCCCAATGCTAAACAGCAGCTCCAATGTTGATTTGGTGTAGATCTTCCTTGATTAGAGGTTGCTAAGCTTAATCCTTGACCAAAAGATGATTTGGGGTGATTTAGAGGTTGGAGGCCATTTTTAGGGTTCCTTGGTGATAAGTGGAGGCTAGAAAACTGAAATGGAATGATTCTCTAACTCATTTCAACCTCCCCATAACCCTAATCCCGAAATGGGTTATGGGCCTACTCACTAATTACCCTATTTGGCCCGGTTAAGAAGTTTTTCACCTTCCAAACCTTAATTCAGCCATATCTCCCAAACGGTAAGTCCGTTTGACTATTATGACCACTCTACGGAAAGGTAAACCATCAAACGAATCTAATGGAAGTGGTTTCAGGTCAGAATTCCTTACCAATCAAAAGTTTTGGCCAAAACAAGATTAACCAGGGGCAAAACAGTCATTTAAAAATCGGGAAAAATCATGAACATGGGAAATGACTCTAATAGATGTTTCCCAATGTTACACGACCATACGACTTGATATGTGAAAGAAATAAATACTCGACGATCCTCCGATGCGTAGAATGCGGGTCGTTACACTCTTCCCCCTTAAGAAATTTCGCCCCCGAAATTCCTTAACCAAAACACACAAAGGATCCCGCATGCCTATCAACCATAAAACAACAATCAAACATGCAAAACAAGCAAGATAAGTCTATCCTAGCATGCGGAATAACTAAATTACGAAGTAGATCTTACCAGGCAAAGAGTTCTGGATACGCCTCCCTAATGCTCTCCTCTGTCTCCCAAGTATAGTCACTCTCGTCCTCGCCCCACTGAACCTTGACTAGCCTCACCGCCTTCCTTCGAAGTTGTTTTGTATCGTGCCCCACAATACGAATCGGCTTGCGGTTCCCAACCGCCTCGGGTTCTACTTCGAAGTCCTCTAACTGATCAGGTGAAATAGCCACATTTGAGTCGTGAACGAACTTCCTTAGTTGGGAAACATGAAATACATTGTGAACTCCCGCCATCTTCTCTGGTAAGCCAAATCTATACACCAAATTCCCGACTAATTCAAGAACAGGGAATGGGCCAACAAATCTTGGTGCCAACTTGCTTCTCCTGCCAAATCGTATCACGCTCTTCAACGGAGAAATCTTGACAAACAGCAAGTCACCAATGGAGAATTTTAAATCTCTTCTCCTCTTATCAGCATAACTCTTCTGCCTATCTTGGGCAACTTTCATTCGTTGTTGAATGATCTTAATCTTATCCGAAGTTTCTCTCACCACATCTGGTCCAAGCATAAACTTCTCGCCAGTCTCTATCCAACATGATGGTGAGTTGCACGGTCTTCCGTACAGAGCTTCATATGGAGCCATACCGATACTGGATTGGTAGCTATTATTATATGCAAACTCTACTAGATGCAGATGGTCATCCCATGATCCACCAAAATCCAATATACATGCTCTCAAGAGATCCTCCAAAATACGATTCACCCTCTCCGTCTGACCGTCGGTCTGAGGATAATATGCGGTACTGAGATGTAACTCTGACCCTAGAGCCCCTTGTAAGCTCTTCCAAAACCCACTAGTGAACAACGGGTCTCGGTCATTCACAATGCTTTTAGGTACCCCATGAAATCTCACTACCCACTTCATATACAATTCTGCCAACTTGGCTACTGTTCTGGTCGATTTGACTGGTATAAATCTTGCACTCTTAGTCAATCGATCCACAATTACCCAAATGCTATCATGTCCCGATCTAGTCCTTGGTAAACCATCGATGAAATCCATCGAGACTTGCTCCCATTTCCATTCCGTAATTTCTAATGGTTGCAACAACCCACTAGGCTTCTTTTTCTCGGCTTTAACTAGCTGGCAATTCATGCATTTGGATATAAACTTCCCAACGTCTCTTTTCATCCCTTCCCAATAGTAAGTCTGCTTCATGTCTCGATACATTTTATTACCACCGGGATGTATAGTCAGTTTTGAGTGATGACATTCTCTAAGCACTTCATCTCTCAAACCATTCACGTTGGGTACAACTAGTCTTCCCTTCTTTCGAAGCCATCCATCGCGATCAAGCCCATACACATTCATCTCCTCACCGTCGATGCCCGTCTCTAACTTGGAGATGATTTCCAATAGATTAGGATCGTCCCTCTGGCTGGAACCAATCCGCTCTATCAAAGTGGGTCTGATCGCCAAACTAGCTAGCATGACTGGATCTAATTCGCACTTTGGTCTGAAATCAAACCCCGTGATATACTCCAGTTGCTTCCATTCAAGAAACATTGCCCCTAAACTGGCATGTCTCCTACTCAAGGCATCGGCTACCGCATTACCTTTCCCAGGTGTGTATGCGATATCAAAATCATATGAAGCCAAGAACTCTAACCATCTCGGCTGACGGAGATTCAGATCCTTCTGAGAGAAAAGATACTTTAACGATCTATGATCAGTAAACAACTCAAATCTTTCTCCCAAGAGATAGTGTCTCCACATCTTCAGCGCAAACACGATCGCTGCTAATTCCAAATCATGTGTAGGATACTTCTTCTCATGCGGCTTTAGCTGTCGACTAGCATAAGCTACAACCCTACCTCCTTGCATCAATACAACACCCAGTCCGGTACCACAAGCATCCGTGTATACCGTCATCTCTTCATTCCCTTTAGGAATGACTAACACTGGCGCACGCGTCAACCTTTACTTTAGACTCATGAATGCCTCTTCACACACTCCGTCCCAGACGAAGGACTGATTCTTCTTAGTCAATTGAGTCAACGGTGCTGCTATCTTGGAGAAGTCCTGGATAAACTTACGATAATATCCAGCTAACCCCAAGAAACTTCTTACATCTGTTGCAGTCTTGGGCGTAGGCTAATCCTGTACCGTAGCCACCTTCGCAGGGTCCACGGGAATACCTTTCTCTGAAACAACATGACCCAAGAATCTCACTTCCCTTCTCCAAAAATGACACTTAGAGAATTTCGCTTTCAATTGGTGTTTCCTTAACACCTCCATCACTATCCTCAAGTGTCCCTTGTGTTCCTCCTCTGTCCTTGAATAAACAAAGATATCATCCACGAACATAAGAACAAATTTATTCAACTGATCTCTGAATACTCGATTCATAAGATCCACAAAATAGGCTGGTGCATTGGTCAACCCAAGTGGCATGACCAACCACTCATAAAATCCGGACGACGTCCTAAATGCCATTTTCGGAACACTCTCGTCTGCTACTCGAAGCTGATGAAATCCTGTCGTGAGGTCCAACTGGGAGAACACTTTTGCTCCTTCCAGCTGATCAAACAAATCATCTATCCGCGGTAGAGGATACTTATTCTTCCTCGTCACCTTATTCAACTCGCGATAGTCCACACACAAATGAAGGGAACCATCTGCCTTAGTGGCAAACACAACTGGTGCTCCCCACTCGGAGACACTCCTTCTAATAAATCCCTTCTTCGAAAGATTGCTGACTTGCACCCCGAGCTCTCGCTGCTCCCTTGGTGCCATACGACGAAGTGGAATCACTATAGGTCTGGCATCTTTCACTAAATCAATACGGAACTCAATCTCTCGGTGTGGCGGAAGCCTGGTTACCTCCTCGAAGACGTCCGGATACTGGCCAACCACGGGCACATCTGACAACTCATCCTGCGGGATGTCGAGGGAATTTACAAAACTAGCCATAACCCCATCACTAGGTAGACTACCATACACTACCCTCCGCCCATCATCCGCCCTCACTGTCACCAAAAAGCCCTCACAGTCTACCACCACCCCGTATATTTGGAGCCAATCGACTCCCAATATAATGCCATACCCAGTAAAGCCCAAAACAAAGCAATCACAAACAAAAATACATCCATGACTCGATAAGACCAAGTTCCTGCAAATCATACTAAGGCTAGTGGAACCACCAATCGGGTTTGTCACAACCAATGGTCTATCGACTATCTCGGGTTCCAGTTCCAACCTATCTACCGGGTCACTAGATATGAAGGAACGGGAAGCCCCAGTATCAAACAAAACTCGAACTGTACATCATAAATAGAAAGCATACCTTGAATAAAAACATTCTTTCCTTTCTCCGCCGCAGTCGGGGCATTCGACGAAGAAGGAACAGCATAAATAGCATATGCTTTCACAATCTGCTTCTCCTTAAGAGGTTGCAGACACTTGTCCTTGAAATGTCCCACTTGACCATAGTTGAAGCACTTCTTATCTGCTGGCTTGGCCCGACAATCTTTAGCATAATGGCCCTTCTTTCCACAGCTGAAGCACTCAACATACTTCTTGTTCTTTTTCTGGCCACCCTTAGATTGGTCCTGCTTCCTCTTATTCTGAGATTTATTCTTGCCTCCACCGCCTGCTTGCGGCTTTGGCCCTTCTACAGATGCAGCCTCAGTCTTTGACTTAGGGTAAAGACTCTCTGATCTCAAAGCTTTCCCCACAATTGATTCAAAAGTCTCATCGATGTGGTTGATAAGCCTTTCCCCCAAGTATCCATCCAAACCAGTAATGAACTTCTCATTCTTCTTCTCAGGAGTATCGATAAGAGATAGTCCATACTTCGACAAAGTGTCAAACTCAGCAATATAGTCAGAGACTGCCCTACCACTCTGCTTGAGTTCCAAGAATCTCTTGAACAATACTGACTTCTGGGCAGCTGGAATGAACTTCTCGCTAAAGCGAGCCTTGAACTGATCCCAAGTAACCTGATCCTCTGGAGTAGCTGTTCTAATGGCATTCCACCAATTCATCGCTCGCCCTTGCAGTTGACGAGACGCTAGCCTTCTCTTCATCGCATCCTCAAGACCCAAGTCATCGAAGATACGATCACAGCTATCCATCCAATCTTGAACATCTGTGGCCGACTCCGTCCCGTGGAATGGCTTCCCACCAAGGTTAGTGTAATCCTTGCACAACTTGGCGAAATCGACCCTAGGCGCCTGCACTACTGGGCCAACACCAACTCCGGGATTGGGAACTGCCCCTTGCACTTCTCTAAGCATGTCTCTCATGAGGTTAGTAAACATCGCCCTCATGTCAGCAGCATTCCCCTGGTTGGTCCCTCTACCAGCACCCCTCGTATCTCGACTCATCGTTAATCTGAAAAAGGGAAACAATTAACGACCCCATAATGGTGCTAGTGCAGTACGACTTCATTCTTATACTACTAATAGTATATATGTATATAGCTTTGAAAACCAAAGTCATCACAAATACGCGCTCTCATATACGTACTATCTCTCCCTAGTGTCTTTCCCTAGGTTAACTACGCAACCTAGAGCTCTGATACCAAGTGTGACGGCCCGCCCCGCACCAACCGACATTTACTCCAAAGGTGCGCTGTACACGTGTCCAGTTAGCATGGAACGGGTCGCCAGAAGGAAAGGGAAGAAGGAAATGAACATACAAAGAACCTGTAGAATGTCTCACAGCGCATAGAACAAAATATAATAATAACATACTTGACATAAAACAGGAGAGACAGTGCATAAGCTAAGAACCAGAACTAAGCGTCATAGCAGCGGAAACCCAAAATATAGCTTATTACAACTTTTAAACTCTCTCAAAGCAAAAGTAAGATAAAGGAGGTACACTACTAATGCCCAAGTAGCGACCACCAACGACACAGGGAGAATGTGTATATATATATATATCATACGTGGAAGCCTCCTGCCCGCCTCCGAATCAGCTACTCGCGCATCACCAGCTAACTTGTTTCTAGTCTGCTCGTGTGAGCACCCAGAGTAATAAGAGGAGACATAAAACTCTGGGTCAGACATAAAGCCTGGTATGAGCGGTAAGCATCTAAAGTGAATAATAACAGGTATACTAAACCATACCTGAACCTGACCTGCAACCAAAGAGTTAGCACTACATACTGTACAACACTCTAAGGTGCCATATCAAACGGTGTAAAGATACGGAGGTGGGGGTGTACATGTCATAGTGATGGCAAACAATCAAACATAGCAACCATCCTCACATCTCTCATTCAGTGCGTAAAGCATACGATATTCACCACTTCGATCACCCAACATACCTTGCTACGATCACTTTGCCCCATGAAGTCATAAATGGCTTCACTGCACTGATAACGTAGACACTAATCCTTTGCTATGTCCACTTGCCCCATGGAGTTATTCACCCCATCTGCGCTGGCTCATAGCCTTACCAATCCTTTACTATGTCCACTTGCCCCATGGAGTTATTCACCCCATCTGCGCTGGCTCATAGTTACTATGTCCACTTGCCCCATGGAATTATTCACTCCTTCTGCGCTGGCTCATAGTATTGCTACCATCACCTTGCCCCTCGAGTCATAATGACTCTATTGCACTGATAATAGCCCATCATCCATTTTTAGTGGTGAATCGAAGTTATGAACATCGACAACTCCTTAGCACACGTCCCGCAGCAAAGCCCAACCATGAAGTGAACTCATTTGTTCCCAATTGGATCCTGAGCTCTAACTTCCCATATTGGACTACCTTTGCATCTCAGGTTATTGGTCAATACTGGGTCGGATCGGGTTTCTCTTCAAGCCATCGGTTCGGGTCGGATTCACTACGTTGCGTCGTCCATGGTCCTCCTCTGGTGCGGTTCGGTTCAGGTCCACTCCATCACGTCGGTTCGGGTCTTCTTCCGGTACGGGTCGGGTCGGGTATTTCTCCTCGGGTCGGGTCAGGTGCCATACCCCTCCAGTTCGTGCTTCCGCTCCGATCCGCCTCCTCATCCTTCACGTGCTCCGATCTGATCCATCCTCCTCTATCCGCTCCGATCCCTCCTCCTTTTTCGATCCGATCCCAGTTCAGTTAGCGTGACCTTCCTTTTTTCCAATTTTCTCAAGTGTCAAGTTCCAATCCGATCGAATCCCTTGCCCAGTTCAACATATCTGATCCGAGCCCCCATATCTGATCCGATCCGATCCTGCACTGTTCTCTGAAACTTTTCCAGCAAGTGTTTACGCCATTCGACGACATTTTCGACCATTCTAACTATTGAAATCAATCACAAAGCATTTCATACAGTCATAGCAACATGCATAATCAACCACAAACATCAAAACATCAATATGATAGGTTAAAGTGGATCAAACATACCCCAAAACCCCATATTTCCCCTTAAGCATGTTTAGGTGAAACTAATGATAGGATTAGTAAAACTTAACCAAATTAACCCAAATTCATATCAGAGGTCTAAAACATCATTTAGGAATTTATGAACATTTTTCCCGAATTTATTAGTGTATAAATTCGCTAATTAACAATAATTACCCTTAATTAGCCATAATTAGTGCAAAACTATGCAAATCACTCACCTTAGCCACAAATAAACTAAGATCTAAAATAAATCACTTATTTGATGCAAATTCCAATGCTAAACAGCAGCTCCAATATTGATTTGGTGTAGTTTTTCCTTGATTAGAGGTTGCTAAGCTTAATCCTTGACCAAAAGATGATTTGGGGGTGATTTAGAGGTTGGAGGCCATTTTTAGGGTTCCTTGGTGATAAGTGGAGGCTAGAAAACTGAAATGGAATGATTGTCTAACTCATTTCAGCCTCCCCATAACCCTAATCCCGAAATGGGTTATGGGCCTACTCACTAATCACCCTATTTGGCCCGGTTAAGCAGTTTTTCACCTTCCAAACCTTAATTCAGCCATATCTCCCAAACGCTAAGTCCGTTTGACTATTATGACCACTCTACGGAAAGGTAAACCATCAAACGAATCTAATGGAAGTGGTTTCAGGTCAAAGTTCCTTTCCAATCAAAAGTTATGGCCAAAACAAGATCAATTAGGGGCAAAATAATCATTTAAAAATCGGGAAAAATCAAGAACATGGGAAATGACTCTAATAGATGTTTCCCAAAGTTACACGACCATACGACTTCATATGTGAAAGAAATAAATATTCTACGATCGTCCGATGCGTAGAATGCGGGTCGTTACACAAACTGTCATGATTTAGATTTCGGAGCCTTGTGCCTCCCTCTTGGGGAGGTTCCCTTTTGGTGGAACCAAGCACTTGTTAAGAAGTTTCTTTAACAGAATGATCACAGGCAGATGGTTTTGCTTCCTTATGATAAGGATTGTTAGGATCTGCAATCCCCTGGATATAATTTCCTCGACTTGGACTTGATGAGGAGGAACCCGTATCTTCTGTATGAGCAGTTTGAGTAGATTTAGCATGGGCGGCATTCATAGTGACTTTTGCTGTAGCACCTTGAATGGCAATCATGGATTCCAATTTTTTCATCATGGCATTATTTGAGATATCCATCTGACTTGTTAGACCTGCAATAACTTCAATCAACTCCTTTCTTTTCACTGTCGCTCTAGCCCTGGAAGATTCGCCAACTTCAAATTGGTTGGTGGGCGATGCGGCATTGTTTGTAAATTTGTCGGTCTCTTCGACAGTTTTACTAGCATTCTTCTTCGATGGTTTACCCATGATTTCGTACAAGGCTTTGAATTTTAATGAGAATTCGTTGATCGGACTAGATCATAGACTTGTACTATATATGGTAGAAGTAGACTTAGAACTCCAATGGTAAGCTCTTAGATTGAGGGAAGTGTGAAGGAAGGGGATGCAAACGCGGCCACACAGTGGGCACCAAGTGTTAAAACACAAATTGGATCTCAATACCTGAGGTACGTAAATCGTACTTCACCAGTACGGTAAGAAATAAAAAGAAGCTACAATCGCAAATGCAAGTAAAGAATATAAGTATTTTATAGCGGTTCAATCTTAGAAAAGATCTACGTCCACTTTAAAGGAGATTTCCATTAACACATACGAATTTACAAGGTTTAGACATTCTCTCATTGCATTAGTTTTCATCCTCACAAAATTCTCTCTTGATTAAATCCAAAAAGACAAAGAGAAAGGAGAATCCTCTAAGTATAGCAATTTGAGAAGTAGATTTACAATTTTTCAAACTCTTGAGTGGATTTCCATGATTTGATGGTAGATTGCGTGTTTGATCTTTGGTTGAGACGAATTAGAGATGCTAGAAACACTTGAAATGGTTGGAGAATTAGTTGGGTAGCCCTTCAGGATCATAAAATTCAGTCCCTATTAACGTGGAGCTCATCCCTTATTTATAGGTGTAAGGATGGTCAAGATATAGTGTGCAGGCATTGGGTCGGCCCCAAAGTTATTTACGATAATGCCATTGCCAATTGTCGCCAGCTGTTACCAACTGCTTCTATTTGTCACTTCAGACCCACCGACCAGAGTTAAAGCCGACTGACCAGGTTAGAACTGAATGACCCAATTAAAGCCTGCCTGACCAAACCGTAACTTGCTTTTAGATCCGGCCGACCCTTCGTTTTGCACCTGTTACCGACCCATGTGTGCAGTTTGATGCCGACCGCTTTTGTATGGACCTGACCGACCCGTTGTTATAGACTTGAAGCCGACCAACTACTTTGGAGACAAGACCGACCGTTGGTTCCTGAAGCCGAACCAACCCATTGCTGTGGAACTGAAACTGGCCACCTGTAGCTATTCAGACCGACCCGTTCTATGACAAACAAGACCGATCCATTCTTTAATCAATCACGACAATCAACTGGATCAACTATACCATATTAGTTTTATTTGCTCGATCGATCAGAACATGAGTAATTTTTAATGGATATTAGAAAATATGGTTTTCAATAACTATTGGATAACTGATAAACTATTTTAGAAGCACTTCGATCTAATTTTAATTTATAATTGAAGTTGGTTAGAATAGAAATCGTCATGCAACGATAGTTCGTAAGTTTCGACCATTAACTTCAAACTAACCCTACCATGAGATCCAATAGTCGGATTCTCCCAAAATACAAACCATTAGATTTAAAATAAAAAGAGAGATTTCAAATGAGTATAAGAGATTTGAAATCCAACCATTAGATCAAGAGATAAGTTCAAACCAATTTTGAATAAAAATAGCGCCAGAACCATTAGTGGCCTGAAAATGGATTTTAATAAAAGGAGATATTTTTAAAAATTTTAAAAATAAGGAAATTATGATAAATCATAATAAAAGATTTCAAAGTGATTTGAAAAATAAATAGGAGATTTTGTACTATATTTTGAGATATTTGCGTTTACAGCCTAATTGGCTGAAAAACATTTTGTAAATTTTTAAGTTAAGTAAACTTAAATTAGTTGGTTTATCAATTATAGCCGTGATTTTAAAGGACTATCTAGATAAATATTTTGATTTAGAAAAGATTTCCAATTTGAATAAAGATTGGATTTGGATAGAAATGATCCTTGGATATTTGGTCTTGATTATTGTTATGTCGACATTTACTATCTCGAGGAATTAGAAAGTTTTTAGCATCGTTGTTCTACTTATAGTATTCGTTGATTATGGAAAATTGTTGTTGAATATAATTCTTTTTGAATTCATATATTTAATGTTAGGTTAGGGGTTTATCGTGAACGATGTTTTAACTAACATTTGTTCTTTAACTCAGTTAAAATAAAGGTTAAAACTAGGTTACAGTTTTAATAAATCTTTCAACAAAGATTAGTATAGATGAAATGGAGATTAAAATTAAGTTAGAGTTTTAATGAATCTTTAATTAGATTAAAATGAAAGAAGGTAATTAAATCTACCAAAATAAGAGGGGTATTAGACATGGAGTACCACCAGTTTTGCTCCATGGGATGAATAGGATGGGAATGGAAAAATGATTTCTAAGGAAATATTTAAACTAGTAGTTAGATATAATGTAAATCTTTGATAAGATTTGGGGGAATAGTTCCTATTGAAAAGGATGATCGAGTATAATAATATTCCCTAAATGGAATAGGATGTAGGACATCTTGTATATTTAAACTGATTTGCAAAATTCAGTAGTTATTTGGAATGAGCGAGTTTCGACCCATTCTGAATAAATATACGATGAGTATTAAAAATACTTGAAGACAATGGCTAAAGACCAGATATCTTCACACCGTTTGGATTACTGCTGATATCTCGTTTGGGAGATACACCCAAGATGAGGTTATCAGTGGTGGTTATCCAGACGTACTTGGAGATTGATCGGATATGCAAGGGACTCTCTCCTTAATTGGATGAGGAATAAGTGCCTTCGATTTCGTTCAAAACCAAAATGCACTAGTAAATAAATGTGTGTCAGACGTTGTACTTTACAACATAACTGGTTGGTTTCTATTGATGTTATATCAGTTGGTGGCGGAGAACTTATTCTTTTGCTTAACTCCCTCCTCTGAGTCTTCGGTATTCGGAGGGTTATATATTAATAGAGACCGATTATATGTTGTGAATTTACAATGTAGCTTGCTGAGTGCTGTGGGCAGACAGATCAAAGCTGCTGTTGAAAAGTAGAGATTTGTGGATGTCGACTCTAGGGCCTCACACATCGGAATGAGACGAAACCAGGATAGTGGACCTGTAACACACCACCTCCGCTAGGGTCACTCACAAAGGGAATGCACTAGCTTTGGTGGAGCATTATCTAGGTAAACATACACAGAAATATTAAAAGACAGAACATATAAAACGACGGAAGAAGAACCAAATTTCATTGCTTTAAAATATAGAAAGGTCTAAAGCCTTTTACATCAAAATGCCATTAAATCCATTAGATCGAAATCTGTCTTGCAATAGTAAAGAAGCATTCATTCCCCAAGTAAAACAGTAAAGCAACCATAGCCAAGAAAGGTCCAAGCCATATATGATGATCTTGAAGTAGAAAGAAGTCCAAACTAAGTAGTAGTGTTTCCTCCCTGAGAACCCGGGGGGGGGGGGGGTGGACAGAAGAAAAAGAGGCAAAAGGAAATGGGTCATAAATACTGGTAAGTCCTAGTGACTTTCAGTATAAAAACAAGTAAAGGTAACACGACATGTATAAACTGAAAGTAAACATAAGTATGATGTCAAGATGGGTAAGATAGACTAAGATAACATGATGAATCAAGTATAGGTCAAGTATAGCATCGCATGTTCAAGGTTCGCTGCACCAACTGTACTAGTAGCCCAACCCATGTCAAGTATTAATCATGAAATGATCCCTGGGCCCAAAATCGTGAATGACCCATTACTAGGTCCAACGGAACGATACACTAATCGATCGGCTCCCTACAAGTTCTAGCTCGTTGCGTTTCTATGTCATACGGCCCTATCACGTATGTAGTCACCTATGCTAGGTCCACCATAGGGTGTATCAAGCCCTATGGTGCTAACCACCGACACGAATCAAGCATGCACAGATAAACCTACTGATGCCCAATGCCTGATTTTTCAATTCCGGACCACGTGCATGACCATAGCCCGCCTGAACCTACACTGGCGCACCCACACAGCCGTCGTTGTGGTCGCTTATAATCAACCCAGTAATCGTGCCCCACCCTGCCTAGTTCCAGGGTACCATGATACATCTAGTGGGTTACTACTGAAATGGACCACGTAACTAGGGTTTCCGTCTAGTAGGTTAAGGGTTGTCATTTAAATTCGAGACTTAACCCCATTAGTCTAGCATATCAAGTTGGCTAGGTGTTGTCATTTAAGTTCGTGACTTAGCCCTACCATTCACGTGTTAAGTTGGTTAGGTCTTGTCATTCAAGTTCATGACCTAACCCTACCAATCATATTTCAAGTTGGTTAAGTGTTGTCTTTCATGTTCATGACTTAACCCTATCATGTGGCATTAATTCATTAATGCACCCTAACCTCTCACATAAGACCTGTTGTTGTGGTCACTGGATATGCCGGACGGTTCCGGGCAGATTTACACCACAACTCAGTCTGACCTCGGGTTTCAAGCGCGATATGACCAACTACCCACATTGGATCCTATTGTTTGCAGTAACTGGATTTGCCGGGCGGTTCCGGGCAGATTTACACTGCAAACTCAACCCAACCTCGAGTTGGCCAAATTCAAGTTCATTCTAGTGTCATGTCCATGTTCAAGTTTCATGTCAACTTCGTGTCAAGTTTCATGTCATGTTTCAACTTATGCCTATTATCAAGTTCCTGATTCAAGTTTATAACCAGTTCATGTTTTGCCTAATCTACCCAAATCGTATTCCCATCGCATGCAAACGTTAATCAATCTAAATTACAAGTAAATCTAAATCTAGAGATAAAGGGAATAACATCAAAACTATGATAGGCAGAAGGGACAAGCATAAAGCGATAAAGAGATTACAAGACTGGCATGATATAACTTGAGATAATCGGTTATAACATCACTAGCATAAATTTTCAAATCTAGCAAAATAAGGTGATAGTCCTGATAAAAACTTGACAGAAAAGAATACGCATGCAAAAGCAAGCCAAATACAAGGATAATGGGTCATTGGTTTTTGGTGTACATAATAACGAATAAATTAAGCAAGTCACACCCTAGGTATGGGATCCAACTAAATGCCAATTCGGTGTTCAACATGGTTTTCAACTATAATGTTATGAGCAATCAACTATAATAGTCAATTAACCACAATAGTTATACAACAGTCATGGATAATTGTCCAAAAGAGTTCTAGGCAACTACCCTAATAGTCATAGGCAATTAACTATAATAGTTTCAGAGTCATGGTCATAGTCTTATGTTCATAATAATAGGCATTAATTCATAGTCACGAGTCATAGGTGATTAGCCACAATTGTCCTTGTCATAGTCATAGGCAATGGTCTTATGTTCTCAGTCATATGCATAGGCATAGTCTTATGTTCACGGTTATAGTACTTGGCCATAGTTTCAATATCATAGGCATGATAATATTTGATTTACAACGTGAATAGGCCCAAACTGATTTCAAAGCAATATCCCAAATGTCAAGATCCAAGAAAAACAAGAATAGATATGAATCGATTATCATGCTTAACTCAAATTTCACTTTATCTCATGTCCAAATTACAATTAACAAGTTTAGATCTCAAAGTAACTAGAGCTTACAGTGCGTGGATCGAGAATTAGAAAGAAGAATTTGATTGTTGAATCTCTATTTGATTGATCGTGTTCTAATTGAAATCCCCCAATTTGCAAATCTCTAAGCGTAGTCTTAATGGAGAAGAAGCAGTCCTTTTTCTTCCTTTTTATCTTATTATTTTGATTATCTCAGAAGCAGCATAAGGACAGAATGAAATGGTATGGAGAGAATGAGGCTAGGGGTGAGTTTATATAGGATTAGAGTCACGAATATGGTTAGAAAATAGGTCTAGATTCAGAAAAATACAAAAAGACTCAGATCTGGAAAAAGGGGCCAGGTCGACACCAAGGTAGACTCCCCAGTCGACCTGGTCATTGGGAGGTCGACACCCCAGTCGACTCCATAGTAGACCTGGTTGGGAGGGGGGTCGACTCCCCAGTCGACCTGGGTATATGGGCGAGAATTTTCCAACCAGCCTTCTCTGGGTTTGAATTTCGAATTTCTGGCTTTATTTTCGAGCGGTTTTATTTTATTTAAATTCCTGAAACTTCGGAGGGTCATATCTTGGTCATACGGACTCCGATTTTCGAAAATTCGGACTCAATTTCATGCAAAATTCCGAGAAGAACGCAATGGCGCAACCCGTTTCCCTTGATTCTGATTTTAAAATTTAATTCTGCATTGATTTCTTGTTTTAACATGTTATAAAAATACGGGTTGTTACATTCTCCCCTCCTTAAAGGATTTCGTCCCCAAAATTTCTAAGTTAGGAAGAATGCATCCTATCATCCAATCAGCCATCTACTCAACCATCATCCATAAGCAACCATTGTCCTTAAACGATTTCTAATGCTATATGAACATATGCAGAAAGTGTGTGTATATGTTCCTTATCTAATGCAAATGATCAGGCCTGATTGATCTTCTTAATGCAAAATATGTTTAGTGCCATGAATCCAACATGTATGCAAATAGTCCTAGTCACATAAACACTATATGTGTGCACAAACATTCATCCATATGCAACATTCACATGATAACACATTCAATTTCATCCATAAACAAGTATAAACACTCATGCATATGCAATATGAAAATGTGTCTGATCCGATCTAGTGCCTAATGTGTGTTATGCAACCACGAGAAACCACTTGCGACCACTTGCAACCATTTGCAAACATCAACCATAACATGTTTCAATCACATGTTTATATCCAAAAGGTTTCTACCTACGGTTCTCAAGATAGGATTGAGAAGATAAGCAAGATAAAACGAAGCATCTAGGAGAAGAAGTTAAAGATGTACCCCAGAAGGTCCTGCTTGCGAGCCTTACCCTTGCTTCTTAGGGCAGTTCTTGCTGATGTGTCCAAGCTTACCACATTGAAAGCGCGCACCTATCTTCTTCTTCCTTCTTTTACAATCCTTGATAACATGCCTAATTATACCACAGAAATTGCACTTCCTCTTATCACGTGACTTGTTATTATTGTTATTGTTGTTCTCGCCTCCCTTCTGGAAGTCTTTCTTCTCGTTCTGAAACTTATCTGCCTTAACTTATCACTCATACCTTCCCTATGTAACATGTTAACAAGCCTCACGGAAACTATCTCCATCGTACGGAAAAGCGTCTACGAAGCTAGAAAAAAGATTAGCAGCAGGTAAAAACTATTGCGACTACAAATGGAGAAAAGAAAGGAAAAGGGATTCAAAGGAGGAAACAAAGGATAGTGCTAATGGCTTTTGCGAAATGGCCTTTAAATAAAACAAGACTTTTTTCTTGAAAAATGCTTCTTTATAAACGGTTTTGAAAATAATTTCACAAGGTTTTAAAAACTTTTGCCCAGTCTGGTAACCTTCTGCTCTGATACCAAATGTAACACCCCACCTCCGCTAGGGTCACTCACAAAGGGAATGCACTAGCTTTGGTGGAGCATTATCTAGGTAAACATACACAGAAATATTACAAGACGGAACATATAAAACAACGGAAGAAGAACAAAATTTCATTGCTTTAAAATCTAGAAAGGTCTAAAGCCTTTTACATCAAAATTCCATTAAATCCATTACATCAAAATCTATCTTGCAATAGTAAAGAAGAATAAAACCATAGTCATAAATCATTCCCCAAGTAAAACAGTAAAGCAGCCATAGCCAAGAAAGGTCCAAGCCATATATGATGATCTTGAAGCAGAAAGAAGTCCAAACTAAGTAGTAGTGTTTCCTCCCTGAGAACCTGGGGAGGGGGGGGGGACGGAAGAAAAAGAGGCGAAAGGAAATGGGTCAGTCATAAAGACTGGTAAGTCCTAGTGACTTTCAGTATAAAAACAAGTAAAGGTAACATGACATGTATAAACTGTAAGTAAACATATGTATGATGTCAAAATGGGTAAGACAGACTAAGATAACATGATGAATCAAGTATAGGTCAAGTATAGCATCGCATGTTCAAGGTTCGCTGCACCAACTGTACTAGTAGCCTAACCCATCTCAAGTATTAATCATGAAATCATCCCTGGGCCCAAAATCGTGAATGACCCATTACTAGGTCTAATGGAACGATCCACTAATCGATCGGCTCCCTACAAGTTCTAGCTCGTTGTGTTTCTGTGTCATACAACCCTATCACGAATGTAGTCACCTGTGCTAGGTCCACCATAGGGTGTATCAAGCCCTATGGTGCCAACCACCAACACGAATCAAGCTTGCACAGATAAAACTACTGATGCCCAACGCCTGCTTTTTCAACTCCGGAACACATGCACAACCATAGCCTGCCTGAACCTACATTGGCACACCCACACAGCCGTCGTTCTGGTCGCTTACAATCAGCTTTGTAATAGTGCCTCACCCTGCCTAGTTCCAGGGTACCATGATACATCTAGTGGGTTACTGCTGAAATAGACCGCGTAACTAGGGTTTCCGTCTAGTAGGTTAAGTGTTGTCATTTAAATTCGAGACTTAACCCCATCAGTCTAGCATATCAAGTTGGCTAAGTGTTGTCATTTAAGTTCGTGACTTAGCCCTACCATTCACGTGTTAAGTTGGTTAGGTGTTGTCGTTCAAGTTCATGACCTAACCCTACCAATCATATTTCAAGTTGGTTAAGTGTTGTCTTTCATGTTCATGACTTAACCCTATCATGTGGCATTAATTCATTAATGCACCCTAACCTCTCACATCAGACTTGTTGTTGTGGTCACTGGATATGCCAGGCGGTTCCGGGCAGATTTACACCACAACTCAGTCTGACCTCGGGTTTCAAGCACGATATGACCAACTACCCACATTGGGTCCTATTGTTCGCAGTGACTGGATTTGCCGGGCGGTTCCGGGCAGATTTACACTGCAAACTCAACATAACCTCGAGTTGGCCAAATTCAAGTTCATTCTAGTGTCATGTCCATGTTCAAGTTTCATGTCAAGTTCATGTCAAGTTTCATGTCATTTTTCAACTTATGCCTATTATCAAATTCCTGATTAATGTTTATAACTAGTTCATGTTTTGCCTAATCTACCCAAATCGTATTCCCATCACATGCAAATGTTAATCGATCTAAATTACAAGTAAATCCAAATCTAGAGATAAAGGGAATAACATCAAAACTATGATAGGCAGAAGGGACAAGCATAAAGCGATAAAAGAGATTACAAGACTGGCATGATATAACTTGAGATAATCGGTTACAACATCACTAGCATAAATTTTCAAATCTAGCAAAATAAGGTGATAGTCCTGATAAAAACATGACAGAAAAGAATAGGCATGCAAAAGCAAGCCAAATACAAGGATAATGGGTCAATGGTTTTTGGTGTACATAATAATGAATAAACTAAGCAAGTCACACCTTAGGTATGGGATCCAACTAAATGCCAATTAGGTGTTCAACATGGTTTTCAACTATAGTGTTATGAGCAATCAACTATAATAGTCAATTAACCACAATAGTTATACAATAGTCATGGATAATTATCCAAAAGAGTTCTAGGCAACTACCCTAATAGTCATAGGCAATTAACTGTAATAGTTTCAAAGTCATGGTCGTAGTCTTATGTTCATAATCATAGGAAGTAAGTCATAGTCACGAGTCATAGGTGATTAGCCACAATTGTCCTTGTCATAGTCATAGGTAATGGTCTTATGTTCTCAGTCATAGGCATAGTCTTATGTTCACGGTTATAATACTTGGCCATAGTTTCAATGTCATAGGCATGAGAATATTTGATTTACAATGCGAATAGGCCCAAACTGATTTCAAAGCAATATTCCAAATGTCAAGATCCAAGAAGAACAAGAATAGATATGAATCGATTATCATGCTTAAGTCAAATTTCACTTTATCTCATGTCCAAATTACAATTAACAAGTTTAGATCTCAAAGTAACAAGAACTTACAGTGCGTGGATCGAGAATTAGAAAGCAGAATTTGATTGTTGAATCTCTGTTTGATTGATCGTGTTCTAATTGAAATCCCCCAATTTGCAAATCTCTAAGCGTAGTCTTGATGGAGAAGAAGCAGTCCTTTTTCTTCCTTTTTATCTTATTATTTTGATTATCTCAAAAGCAACATAAGGACAGAATGAAATGGTGTGGGGAGAATGAGGCTAGGGGTGAGTTTATATAGGATTAGAGTCACGAATATGGTCAGAAAATAGGTCTAGATTCAGAAAAATACAAAAAGACTCGGATCTGGAAAAAGGAGCCAGGTCGACCCCTAGGTAGACTCCCCAGTTGACCTGGTCATGGGGAGGTCGACACCCCAGTCGACCTGGTCGGGGGGGGGGGGGGGTCGACTCCCCAGTCGAACTAGGTATATGGGCGGGAATTTTCCCGCCAGCCTTCTCTGGGTTTGAATTTCGAATTTCTGGCTTTATTTTCGAGCTGTTTTATTTTATTTAAATTCCTGAAACTTCGGAGGATCATATCTTGGTCATATAGACTCCGATTTTCGAAAACTCGAACTCGATTTCATGCAGAATTCTGAGACGAACGCAATGGCGCAGCCCGTTTCCCTTGATTCTGATTTTAAAATTTAATTCTGCCTTGATTTTTTGTTTTAACATGTTATAGAAATACGGGTTGTTACAGGACCACAGAGATATAAGCTTCCATTTCCTTCTAGCCGAAAAGTGATGCCATGGTATGGAGCCTAGGTAGATTTACTTATGCGGATGGTGGAGAAGCGCCATGAATGATGGTCAAATACGACCAGGTTGATGGTCAAATATAACCGGGGGAACGTTACATTCAGGAAAGATTCTAATCATCCGTTTAGTGCTGACCAGCACTGCCACTCCAAAGGACTCACGGGTTGACTCCTGGGTCATCTTGCTAGAAGTGTTCCGAATGCAGTTAAGGAAGATCCTTTGCCTTGGTTCATTGACATAATCCAATTTTCAATACGAGACTTCTTATTTTTAGTTGTAAATCTATATGCAGACATAATGGGATGAGGAATTATGTCATCTAAGATTGATAAATTTATTTGGAAAATGGTTTCCATACTATGGACTAGTAATAATATCAAAAATGATTTTGTTTTAAAAGCGTATCAAGCATGCTTGGCAACAACAATGTAAAAATATTTCGTCTGGTTTGTGTTGCATTGTGTGACGGGACTTGAGTCTTATAATAACTTTTTATCCAAAGGAGTTGCGATTAGTTTATGATTGATATTCATGTGGAGAAAACCTGTTCATTATTATACGACGTGGTCCTATGATTTACGTTACTTTAAAATAATGTTTAGTAACTGTTTTAGTTCCGCACCAATCCCATGATTGATCTGGAGTTTATTGTTTCCCACATAAACTCTAGGTGCCCATATTTTCCGCACGGGTAGCTAGTTGTTTTGGTTTGCAGATAATGTATAGAGAAGGTGCTGGACTGAAGCTAAAACCGTGTCCAGACCATTTTTATTTCTTCTGTTGATAGTTTTGTTTATGTTTTCCGTTGTGTACAGGTAATATTCTAATATAGATATTTTTGTTGTGTATTGTATTTATTAATATACTATGATGTAATAGATACTCTAATGTAAAATTATTGAAATAATAATGAAAAATGTTGTTTCCTTTCAGTTCTTATCAGTTGAAACCCTAAGATACTCGATGACTATTATTGTTTGGATCAGACTTGTGTGGTTTATAGTCAATTCAAAAGGCGAGAATTTTCGGGCCGTCACAGGTAGATTATAATTGTCGGAATACTGAAATTAAACCTTATGAATTCAATTTCTCCATTTGACTATAAGGTGTTCAATGATAATGTTACAATACTTTATTATTTAGGATTTAACCTTGCTAAAAGTTCTCATTTAAGCTAAGAAAAGATATACGTTTATGAAATCGATATTGTATATAAGAAGTGAAATTATATAAATATAGTTTAGAAATGTAGTTTATAAACAATAGGAATTTAAGTTATGAATTTGAGAATCTGAATCTCAGTATTTTTTAGAGCTAGACGGTTGTGTAGCGCGAGACTACACAACCGATTGGCCTGATCGGTAGCCATTACATAAGCGATGTAAAAGAGTTTAAGTTTAGGAGAAATATATAATCTTTTTGCATATAATTGTTTTATTAAATCAAAATTTTGTTTCAAATTCTATAAGTATGATTTAATATACAAAAGAGGCATACATATATTATTATTTTAAATCGATATGAAATAAAATGAGGTGTTTAGTAAGTTTTTAGTTCAGTCATTTGATGACTGCTTGTATCCTATACGTTAGGTAATTTAGTTTCACATCTTACTTTGTATATTATTTTGTATTCCTTGTTTATTAAAATAATATGGATTTTTCGATAATTTTGGAAATTTAGAAACTTCCATCTTAGTATAGAAATTTGAACTAAGTGTTTGTAAAACTTTGTAACTTATGAACATGAGGAGGTAATGATATTTAATAAGTCTTAAAATTTAGTAGACACCCCATTTAAGTAAAAAAATGGAATTGTGGATGTACTATTAGGATATAAAAGAGTATTGTATGGATATTAAATGAAGTTGTAAATTATTTAGAGTCTTAAGACATGGCTTTATGAAATGGAATAGAAGTTAATAATATGAATGTTATTTAAAATAAAAAGAATTAGTTTAAGTTTAATAAACCAATTAGAATGAATGCATAAGATATACATATATCAATTTTTTGTATAAGAATTTTTGATTTGGATTAAGATTAATGATTTTGAGCAGTTTACATTCATCCGAACATGAAATTTTCACATGATTTTTGGTTGTCAACATAAGCATAGATTTTTGATACGATCATGAAGTTATCTATCACAGATTATGAGTATGTGAGGAGTGAAAAAGTGTGATTGGGATAGTGATCGTATTTGATTTTTTCAATAAGGATGACATATGTACATCATACAAGCCTTAATATGACGATTTGCTGTTGATAATGAAATTGCAACTGATATAGTTTGTTATGACATGTTAGTGGAAATGATTTTATGTACGATTTGACTAACTTAGATTCTTTTTAGTGTTGATCGAGTTGTAATATTTAACTGTCTTTAAGTTATATAATTAAGTCTCAGCTTCATGAAAGCAGAAGTTATTGGTTAACGCTTTTGGTTTCATGGGTGGAGTTTGTGGCTAGATAAATTAGTATGTTTTGGATTTGGAGTTTGGTGATTGGTTAGTAATCTTAGACCCCAGTTAGAGGAGACTACTTTTGGGTTTTGTTTTCTTACTTAGTTTGGTCATATATAACGACTTGTTGTCTTTTGGATGTAGCCTTGCAAAGTAGCACTACCAATTGTTTTTCAAGATTTTTGGCCAAAGCTAAAAAGGAGCTGACGCAAAGATGTTTAGATATGACCGATAGCGTATGAATCTATAGTGGAATTTTTTGGAATAGCCATGAAAGATTTAGGAATTTTAGTGATAATTTGAAAGTTGTCACTGCAGATGTAATTATGTTATGCTACTTATTCTTTTCGAGTATTTATATATCAATCATATAAGGGTGCCATGTTGGTTGACATTTTCACATATAGGTAGGATAATTCCTATGATAGTTTATTGTGAAGATTGCTAATTTGGCATAAATTGATGATAATTTTTGTATTTCATTAAATATGCTTGAAGACGAGTTTGTTGCTTGATTCTTCATTGTGACAACCCGTATTTTTATAGCATTTTGAATATTTGAATATTTGTTTGGTTTGTTTTCATGCATGAAACAAAAATTGATTTGTATTGATGAACTATTTTAGGACTCAAGATTCCATTAGATCTGCATTGTCCGAGGGAATCCTAATGTGTATAAGCATAGGTATATTTCGACTATTTTTTTCTAGTTAGAAGGGTAAGTTCGATTAGTAACACCGAGCAACTCAAAAAGTAACTTTTGTGTATGTTGGAATTTGGTCTTTAGGATAGTTTCATGAGGTTCAAAATATGAGTGTTTAGCTAGGAATGCCAACAAACATGGCTCGATTGAAGTTTGATGCATGAATAATAGCGAATGGGGATCCCTTTATAAAGCTGATCCTTCACATTTATTAACAACCCTAAAATCAGTACCATAATCGCCATTTTCATATTTTTTTTTCCACATCCAGCAGCTCTTTAATTAGAGAAGCTAAGTGCCAAATCATGTCTTGCCATTAATTAGAGGAATGTTCGCGATGTTGAGACATGGGTGTTAATCGGTTAGATCACGTATGTTGGTCGGAGGTTTCCGGAATATGAGTTCAACAGCTATTGAGATTTTAGGTTAATTCACCTTAATGATGGAGATTTGAAAGTCGGGACTTGTGTTATAAGGGATCCAGAGGTCAAGGCTACCCGCAATGGCATCGCAGTGGTGACAAATGACCTATCGCAGTGGGAAATCGAGTTTGACTGAGGTTCAAGTTTTAGCAATTTTTTGGGAGGTCTTATGACTAAATGATGGAAAGGCTAGGTTCTTCTGTTCATCGAGGTCGAGTGGTCAGGTATGGTAGTTACTATGATCTCTAATAGCGTTAAGTGACGGTGATTAGTAGAAATGGAGAAGGCATCATTTTCCTTTTTTTTCATGGCCTAGTTTGTGAACATGAAATAACTAAGGTTGATTAATTAATTTAACTAATGTAATTACTGAAAATTGATTATTTGGTTAGCTCGTTAAAATTGTTAAATAAATACTTATCTGAGACGACCCGAACTTCCCCGTGAAGGAAAGCACGGATAGAATTGAGGACAAGACAAAGTAGAACGCAAACAGAAGAACATTTCATTGTTATTACAACAATTCCATCAGATACAAGAATATACAGAGTATAAATGATTAAATTACATTCGACAAATATCAGAGATTACAATAAATTACATAGCAGCGGAAAAATATACAAAACACAACTAGAAGTGATACACGGATACAGAGCTTTCCGAGCATCGTTCCAGCTGTAAATCAGGACCCTGTGAATATAAATCTGCAAAACCAAAACTACTAGCTCCCCGTGTGGAAAATAGGGGCACCAAGAGTTTAGGTTAAAACAATAAACTCCAGGTCAGTCAAGTGACTGGTGTGAGAACTAAAACAGTTATTAATCTTTATTTTTAAAGTTAGGTAAATCAAGGGACCACGCCGTATAACACGGAATGGGTTTCCTCCCAAGAATACCAGTGCATAAAACAAACAGCGCAATGCTAAATAAAGAAAAATGAAGCTGTTATAAGACCCAGGTCCCATCACACAATGCAACGCAAGCCGAAGGATAGGGTTTTTACCTTATAACAGCCAAAGCATGTTTGATACGTTTAAAACACATTATTTGATACTATTATAGGTGTATAGTGTCAAATCAATTTCACATCATAAATATCAATCATAGGCGGCATTAATGACCCATACCACTATGTCGCCATACTAGGTTCTACAAATAAAACCGCAATATCACGTATTGGAAATTGGATTTCCGTCATGAGCCGAGGCAAGGGGCAAGCTCCTCTCCGATTCGAGACACTCTAGCAAATGTCTCAGGACCCCACTATGATCCTTGGATCTTCAGGGCCGGTCCTCTCTTACTTTTGAGGATTAATTATTCCTGAACACACGTTTCCCGATCCTTACAGACCTATATCCGAGGCACCTCGTATCCAACAACCACACAGGTGAAAAGTATATAAATGTCAGGGCTGGTAGGTCACTGACACCACCCTAGCTAGAAAGAAACGTCGTGCTCTCCCTGCGGTCACTATCCCGTTTTTGACTCATACCGAGGTGTGAGGCTCGCGAATTCACGTTATACACAAAGCTACGCCACACAGGCCGTGCTTTGATCATCAACCACAAGACTTTGCTTTTCAACAGAAGCCTTGATCAATTGCCACTTATGCGTGCCACACAGGCAATTCACTCCATGCGACTGATGTCCATCGATATACAACCTCTGAGCTCGTACGTCTCAGAGAAGGGCGTTAAGCAAGAGAATAAATTCTCCGCCGCCAAACAGATGTATATTTAATAAAGATCAATCAACACAGAATAAAATCCAATGTCAGACACACAATCCATTTACAAGTTTGTTCTGGGTCTGAACGAAACCGGAGGCACTTTCCTCGCATATCCATCCATCTCCAAGTACGTCTGGACGATCACCAACTGATTCCCTCATCCTGGGTGTACAGCCCAATCAAGATCATCAGTAATCACCCAAACGATGTGAAGACTTCCGGTCTTCCACCACCGTCTTCATCTTCGACATCTCGTCGAATCGGTTATTCAGAATGGGTATAACCCGGCCTTTCTAAATAACCCACGTATATGATAAACAAATGTTACACAAACACAACAAATGCCTCATTCCAATTCAGAATATTCTTTTATTCACAAAATCTGTAACAACCCGTAAAATGCGAGCCAATTTGAAATTTTTATTTTGGCCATTTTAGCGAATTTTGATTATTTAAAATGAATTATTTTAAATAATATCGACGTGAAATTTATTTTGAATATAATTCGACGTATATATTATATACGTCGTCGTTAGAATATATATATATTTATATATAATTATAAATAGAATTGAAAATGGCGCGGTAGTTCGATAATTCGATTTCAAACTTCAATTGAATGTACCGGGTGCAAAACAATCCGGATTTTAGTGAAACCAAAAATGATAGGATCTAATTGATAATATCTTTCTATCGAATCCGTAAAATCAAGATTTCATAGCGGGAGTCAAAAGATATGTCCAGTTGAAAATTCTGAATAGTCGCTATGGAATTCAGGCCCTTAAAAATGGACATTTTGCAAACGACCTCGGATTTCGACGAAACCAGTTTTGTTGGGTCCGCAGTGTCAAATTATTTCTAGGTTCCAAATTCCATAATTTTTCGATTCAATATGTGAGCGTGGCAAAGGAAAACGCGTTTGACCAATTTCAGTTGATTTTAATCGACTGGAAATTGGCCATTTTTCCAACGGTCTCGGAATTCGACGAAACTAGTTTTGTTAGGACCGTATCGTCAATACGAAGCTAGAAAATATTTTTCGAGAATTTTTTAGAGTTAGTATGTGACCCCAGTAATTTGAAATGTACGATTGAAATTCAATATAGTGATTTAAATGTAAATTCAACGGAAACTAATCGAAACGATCAAATCAGCTTGCGATACATATCCCATTGAGTTCGGAATGGGGGTAAAACGCTATGGGCGACAGGCGGTGGGCCTCGTTTCGAGTTCGTATGCAAAAGTCAACTTTTTCGAATAAAATAAAATAAAATTAAAAAAAGAGAAAAGGCCCCTTTCTCTCCTTAACCCTCTGCCCCCCCCCCTCCCCTTTCAAAAACAAATCGAAAGTCAGAAATTGAAAAAAAAAAAAAAGAACGAAACCCGTCGTTCGAAGACCGCCACCGCTCCTCCAGGCGGAGCGCCACCGCCCTACGAACCTCCGCCTTCTTCTTCCCTCCTCCCTCCACTTCCATGACCTCAACAGCAGCCCCCTCCTCCTTCTTCCTCCATCCAAACCCCCAATTCGAGCACCGCCACTTCAGCCCGCTGCCCCCTCGAGTGCTGCGCCGCCCTCCGAACCCCAGTCCGACCGTCAGACACCCCGCCCCCCCCTGTAAGTTAATTCTGATTTTTCTTATTTATTTATTTTAAAACTGATTTTTTTTATTTATTTTTAGAAAAACTGTAAAGATTTATTTTTAAAACCGATAATTGTTTGATTTTAAAAACTGAAAACATATTTATTTTAAACTAAAAACTTGTTTATTTTAATTTGAAAAGCTATGATTTTTATATGTAGAGAATAAAAAGATTAGATTTTTATTTTATATATGAAGCGACAGAGAAGATTGAACTTTTCATATGAAGTGATATAGAGATAAAAATTCGATTTTTAAATATATGAAGTAATAAAAATATGATTTTTATATTTTTTAAAGAATTAAAAATATGATCTTTATATTTTTAAAATATTAAAAATATAGTCTTTACTATATAGATGATGTCAAAATATGATCTTTGCATAGTAGGAACTATAAAGAAGATATTTTGAGATGAGTAGTGAAGTAAAAATATAATTTTTATATAAGGAGGATAATCAAAATATGATTTTTATATTTTTTAAAGTAGTATAAATATAATCTTTTATATTGTAGAAAGATAAAAATATAATCTTTGCATAGTAGGAACTATAAAAATCAAATCTTTATTTTTGAAAAAGGTAAAATCTTTATAGTTAAAAAGGCGAGATCTTTATATATAGAATAACGATGTAAAAATAGAATTTTTATCTATATAGTAGCGGTGTAAAAATAGCATTTTTATCCATATAGCGTGAAAGTAAAAATATAATTTTTATATATTGAATAGCGAAGTAAAAATTCGATTTTTTTTTACATATGTAGTGGCTACGGTCAACGAAGGTGACAAGAAGGCGAAACGACGAAGACTTCTGCAAATGAAGTGCCGTGGAGCTAGGATAGCTATTTGTGAGAATTTCTCACTCTTCAATTTATTTTCTAGTTATATATATATACTAGGATGCAGACGGTGTTTAGTAGCACCCGACACAATCGTCCACAGACCATGGACTTGTTTGTTTGGCTGTTTGGTTATTGATTGCGATATTGGTTTGAATGTGGTTTGTGGTGTGAAAAATCGAATCGATAAATTGGTTAGGATTAGACGTGCGCCGTTATAAGGCGAAGGAGTAAGGCTAGGTTAGACGCTTACTCCAAATTTTGTGGTTTGCATAATGAAATTGATTTGATTGATGTGTGAATGGCGTGGGCCTTCACTAGACCGGGGATAAGGCTAGGCCTTGTCCCGTTTCTAGTATCGTGCCGTTATGCCGCCGAAATTTTCTAAAATATGTTAGAAAAATAAAAATATCATTTTATTTAAAGAATGAACTTAATAGAAATTCATATGTTGGAATAAAATGTTCTATCGTTAAAAATATAATTTTTAACGTGAATGTGAATAAATAAATATTCATTTACAAACCAGACGGTTTGTTTATGTACACCTATTTGAAGGACATGGATTGGGACGATAAATTTTACACATCGCCCAACTGCACGAATAAAAATCTGTGTTTGATGGTTTGAAACCCCACACGGGTGTTGGGATGAAATTTGAAGTTCACTCATCCTGATTGATTAAATATGTCGATCGATAGATTGACAGGCTGTTATAAGCGTTAGGTATCTATATTTGATGCTTATACAGTGTAGTGCACTTTGGTTGATGGTTGATTATTTTCAATGCTATTATATGTGTGTAATGTATGAAAATCCATATAATTAACATTATATGGTAATTGATTGGGCCTCATTCCAATTTGAAAAGCAAAGAATAATATAAAATAAAAGTTCATGTGTTGACAGTACTCATTCATTGAGATTGGTCATGTGTTGAACGAAATATTTTAATATTAAAATTTACATCTTTATCGATATAAAATAAAAGTTCATGTGTTGACAGTACTCATCCATTGAGATTGGTCATGTGTTGAACGAAATATTTTGATAATAACAACTATTTTGAAAAAAGAAATATTTGAAAATAGAGATTTATGAAGCCGTGTTGATTAGTTTGACACCATTTCGACGTGAACGATATTTATATCGATTTTATTCGATTTCGAAATGAATCGAATTGAAAACGATTTCGAAATGAAATGAATTGAAAACGATTTCGAAATGAATTGAATTGAAAACGATTTCGAAATGAATTGAATTGAAAACGATTTCGAAATGGAATGAATTGAAAACGATTTCGAAATGAAATGAATTGAAAACGATTTCGAAATGAATTGAATTGAAAACGATTTCGAAATGAAATGAATTGAAAACGATTTCGAAATGAATTGAATTGAAAACGATTTCGAAATGAATTGAATTGAAAACGATTTCGAAATGAATTGAATTGAAAACGATTTCGAAATGAATTGAATTGAAAACGAATTCAAATTGATTGAAAGCGAATTGAAATGAATTCAAATTGAATTGAAATTTGAATTGAATAGGAATGAATTTTTAAAACGAATTTATAAAGAAGAATTCAATTTTGATTTGAATTGAAATGGAAGTTGAAATTGCTTTTGAAACGAATTTAAAACTATTTATATAATTCGTTTTAAATAGAAATCGACGAAGTATATATTATATATATTATATATATATAATATAATGGCCTGAATAGAACGCGCCGCGCCGCGGCAGTTCGCGAATTTTGACCATTTATTTCAAACGGATATTACGGGAGATCCGACCGTCGGATTCTCCTAAAACCGGAACCGTTGGGTTCGTATCGAAAAGAGCTTTCTAAAGAATATTATAAATTAGAAATCTAACGGTTGGATTTGGAATTATGTCCAAATCAAATTCGAAAAAGGTCGCTGTAAGTGCAGTTCGATGGCCATTGATGGAAATCGACTGTACGGGCCTTGATAAAATTATTAAAAATAGCAATAATTTGTGTAAAATCATAAGAAATGATTTGTGAAGATTTGGAATGAAAAACTCCATATTTGAAAAGATAAAAATAGATTTTTATCGAAATGAACTAGTTTTGAACTAGAATTATAATTCTATTTATTTTTAAATAAATAAATTGAATTTGAAAAGGGTTTTAAAAATAACCAGAATTTCCAATGATTGCATTGGAGTGGATTTGAATCGAAATTGTCTTCGGAATATTTCGATGTTGGAATTCGTGATTATACAGGTGTTGTTATGGAAATTTGAAAGATATATATTTATATCGTTATTTCCAATACGACATTTGTTAGTCGTAGAATTCGATATTGAATATAAGCCGATATATTTTCTATTCAGAGCCTTGTATTGAATATCGAATGTGATTTGGGTTTGTCGTGAATGGTGTCTTCACTAACACTGTTCTTGAACCCAGTTGAGAAAAGATTGAATCTTTTTATTTAGATTTAATGAAGGGTACCAATTAAATAATATTTAATTGGAATTGAATTGATATTGATTTTTGGGTTTATCGTGAACAGTGTTTTAAATAACACTTGTTCTTTAACCCGATAATTGATGAATGTGATTTTGGGTTTATCGTGAACCGTGTTTTAAATGACACTGATTCTTTAACCCAGTTAACGATTAAAACTAAGTGGAGTTTTAATGAATCTTTAATTAGATTGAAATGATCGAAGATGGGGTATCACCAGTTTTGCTCCAGGCGATAGTTAAATCTTTAATTAGATTTGAACGTGAAATGGTAATTGAATTTACCGATAACACCGTGGTGTTAGATATGAAGTATAACCAGTTTTACTTCATGGGATGAATAGGTTGGGATTGGGAAATTAAAACAAATGATTACTTCGGTAAGGTTCGCTAATCCCGACTAGTTTGAATTGATATTCAAAAGTAGATTAAAGAATAAATTCAAGAATTTATCTTTGATAAAATTAATGGGAACCTTTCCCTATGAATGTGAAATTTAGAAACTAACTGTCGGTTAGCTAAGCAGAATGATTTTCTGGATATTGATCTGATGTTGGTTTCGGCCTTCGGGGTTAATATTTGGGGAATTATTCTCTTGATTAATTTACGGTTAGTGACTGATGAATTGGAATGAGGCGTATGTTGTGTTTGTGTAACACTTATTTAAAATATACGCGAGTTATTCGGAAAGACCGGGTTTATCCCATTCTGAATAACTGATACGACGATAAGTCGAAGATGAAGACGATGGTCGAAGACCGGAGGTCTTCACGTCGTTTGGGTGATAACTGATGATCTTGATTGGGCTGTACACCCAAGAAGATGGAAACAGTTAGTGATCGTCCAGACGTACTTGGAGATCGATGGATATGCGGGGTACTAGGTGCCTCCGGTTTCGTTCAGACCCAGGACGGACTTGTAAATGGACTGTGTGTCTGACATCGGGTTTCATTCTGTGTGACTGATATCGGTTGCATAGGATGGTTTGCCTGTGTGGCATGCTAAGATGCAAATGATCAAGGCTTCTGTTGAAAAGCAAAGTCTTGTGGTGATGATCAAAGCACGGCCTTTGTGGCGTAGCTTTGTGTAACGTTTACCTCGCGTGTTTCACACCCGGTATGAACCAAAAACGGGAGACAGACCTCAGGGAGGACTTGCGTTTCTTTCTAGTTAGAAGTGGCGTCAGTGGTTTTACACGCCCTGACGAGTTTGACTTATGTGGTTGTTGCTGTTGCGAGGCGCCTCGGATTGATCGGTCGTTCTCGAACCGATGGAGTCATTTAGTTGGCTCGTTTACGCCCCAAAGGGCGGGGAAACGTAGTGTTCAGGCATTTTAATCCACATCGGTGGACCGGCCCTGACGATCCAAGGGTCGATGCGCTCTGACCCTGTGGCTCGGGCTATAGAGTCACGAAGACGGTGAGGACAATCTTTTGCCTCGGTTCATAGACGGAAATCCAATTTCCAAATACGTGACTTTGCGGTTTTATTTGTAAACCTATATATGGTGACATAGTGGGATGGGGCGCTCATGCCGCCTATGATTGATACTTATGATTTGAAGTGTTTTATACACTATGCACTTATATTAGTATCAAATGGTTTGTTTTAAACGTATCAAGCATTCTTTGGCTGTTATAAGGGAAAACCCTATCCTCGACTGCGTTGCATTGTGTGATGGGACCTGGGTCTTATAACAGCTTCATTTTTCTTTATTTAGCATTGCGCTGTTGGTTTTATGCACTGGTATTCTTGGGAGGAAACCCGTTCCGTGTTATACGGCGTGGTCCCTTGATTTACCTAATGTTTTAAAATAAAGATTAATAACTGTTTTAGTTCTCACACCAGTCACATGACTGACCTGGAGTTTATTGTTTTAACCTAAACTCTGGGTGCCCTTATTTTGACACGGGCAGCTAGTAGTTTTGGTTTTGCAGATTTATATTCACAGGATCCTGGTTTACAGCTGGAATGATATCCGGAAAGCTTTGTATCTGTATATCTCTTCTAGTTGTGTATTGTATTATTTTCCGCTGCTATGTATTTAAATGTAATTTAAATCTCTGATATTTCTGTGTAAAATTCATTTGTACTCTGTATATTCTTGTAATCTGATGCATTGTTGTAATATACAGTGAAATGTTCTTTTGTCTGCGTTCTGTTGTGGCTTGTTCTCGAACTATCCGCCGCTTTCCTTTACGGGGAAGTTACGGGTCGTCACAAAATCACATTCTTAGGGAAAGGTTCCCATTAATTTTATCCAAGATAAATTCTTCTAAATTTATCCTATAATCTTCCTTTGGATATCATTTCAAACCATTTTATGGTTTTCCAAACTAGTCGGGATTAGCGAACCACACCGAAGTAATTATTTATTTTATTTCCCAATCCCAACCTATATATCCCATGGAGCAGAACTGGTGGTACTCCATTCCTAACACCACGGTGTTATCGGTAAAATTAATTACCATTTCACGTTCAAATCTAATTAAAGATTTAACTATCGCTTTGGAGCAAAACTGGTGATACTCCACTCTCGATCACTTTTCAGATCTGATAATTTAAATTATCAATTCACATTTTAATCTAATTAAAGATTCATTAAACTCCACTTAGTTTTAATCTTCTCAAAAATCAACATCCTGCCTTTAACTGGGTTAAAGAACCAATGTCATCTAAAACACGATTCACGACAAACCCAAATCACATTTGACATTAAATACAAGGCTCTGAATAGAAAATATATCGGCTTATATTCAATATCAAATTCTGAAACCAACAAATATCGTATTGGAAATAACGATATGAATATATCTTTCAAATTTCCACAACCATATCTGTGTAATCACAAAATCCAACATCGAAATATTCCGAAGACAATTTCGATTCAAATCCATTCCAATTCACGTATTGGAAATCCTGATTATTTTTAATAATTTTATCAAGGCCCGTACAGTCGATTTCCACCTATGGCCATCGAACTGCACTTACAGCGACCTTTTCCAAATTTGATTTGGACATAATTCCAAATCCAACCGTTAGATTTCAAATTTCTAATATTCATTGGAAAGCTCTTTTCGATACGAACCCAACGGTTCCGGTTTTAGGAGAATCCGACGGTCGGATCTCCCGTAACGTCGATTCGAAGTCAATGGTCGAAATTCACGAACTGCCGCTGCGCGGCGCTTTCTATTCAGGCCATTATATATATATATAATATATATATTATATATATTTCGTCGATTTCCTTTTAAAACGAATTTTATAAATAGTTCTAAATTCGTTTCAAAACAATTTCAACTTCATCTTCAATTTCAAATCGATTTGATTTCAATTCAATTCGAGTTCATTTCAATTCAATTCAAATTCAAATTCGTTTCAATTCAATTCAAATTCTAGTTCGTTTTAATTCGATTCAATTTGAATTCATTTCAAATATTAAATTCTGAAATCACTTTTCCATATTCATTATAAAACGAATAAAATCGATATAAATATCGTTCGCGTCAAAATAACGCATCTCTAATCAACACGGCTTTATATTTTTCAAAAACTTCTTTATTCTATTCAACAAATGAATATTTATCCCATTCAACACATGAATCTATATTTCTTTCAACACGCGACTAATCTCAACACATGAGTACTGTCAACACATCACTATTTTTGTTATGTAAAATATTTTATAAAACTATGGTATCTATCGTTTGATTTTAATTAGACTCCACCGTAAAGTAGATTCTAATTGTAAATATGATAAAGATGTGAATTTTATTATTAAAATATTTTACTCAACACATAAATATTTTCAACTCAGGAACATCGTCAACACATGACTATTTTTATATTCAACACATGAATCTTCTTTTATAATATTCATTATTTTCCCGATTGGAATGAGGCCCAATCAATCACCATATAATGTTAATTATATGGATTTTCATACATCACACGTATATAATAGCATCAATAAACAATCAACCATCATCCAAAGTGCACCACACAACTGCATAAGCATCAAATATAAATAATTAACGCTTACACAGCCTGTCGACCAATCGATCGACATACAATTAAATAATTGGGACTAGTGTACTCCAATATCATCCCAACACCCGTGCGGGGTTTCAAATCAACAAACACAGATTTTTATTTGTGCAGTTGGGCGATGTGTAAAATTTATCGACCCAATCAATATCAGTCAAATTAGTGTATTTAAACAAATCGGCCGATTTGTTTATAAATATTTATTTATTCACTTTCACGTTAAAAATTATATTTCTAACGATAAAATATTTTATTTAAACACATGAATTTCTATTCAGTTCATTTATTCAGTAAAAATGATATTTTTATTTTTCTAACATGTTTTAGAAAATTTCGGCAGCATAACGGCACTATACTAGAAACGGAACAAGTCCTAGCCTTATCCCCGGTGTAGTGAAGGCCCACGCCATTCACACATCAATCAAATCCATTCCATTTCACCAAACAATTCAATTCAAACCAAATAATCTAACCAACTACACAACCAAACTAACAAGTCCATGGTCTGTGGACGATTGTGTCGGGTGCTACTAAACACCGTCTGCATCCTAGTATATATATATAACTAGAAAAAGAAATTTTGAGTGAGAAGTTCTCACCCAAGCTAAACCAAACGCCACGACTCTTCATTTGTAGAAAATCTTCGCCGCTCGCCTTTTGTCACTTTCGTTGTCCGTAGCCACTACATATATAAAAATCACATTTTTATTATCTACATTATATAAAAATCTTATCTTTATATCTTCTACAAGTTAAAAATCGGATTTTTATCCTCTCTACAATATAAAGATCATATTTTTATTTACTTCATATGTCAAAAACTGTAGAAGCTTTTAAAATGGAGAAAACTCACTTTTTTTCTAACGCCCGGATTCGCTGTTCGGGTTCCAGAATTTGCAAACGAGCTTCAATCTTCACACCATCTTTTTTTCTAGCACAAGCACGCCATTCTGAACAACTTTTTCCTAGTGGTCTTCTTGCCGAAAATGTGTCATTTCGCCGGAAATCGCGAAAAGACAGCATTTTGATAGTGTTTGAACAACAAACTTCGGACGCGTTTTCCCGACAACTCCGCAATGCAAAATAGGACTTATCATATACCAAATCGAAGAGAAAATCGTGCTCTTCGACTTTGGTCTTGAGGAATTTTGGCTAGAAACGCACGGTTTGGGAGTTATTCGCGAAATGGTGACTGGGTGTTATTTGCAAAACGGGATTTTTGGTGAAAATGGATTTTTGGGTGTAGCGGGGCCCACGGCCGGAGCTGGGTGGCCAGCGGGCGGTGGCGGGCCCGATGGACGTGGTGGAGGGTGCTAAGGGCGGTGGTGGTGGTGGAGGGGCCCACGGTGGTGGTGGTTGGTGGTTGGGGCCTAGGGTTGTAAATTGGAGAGAGGAGAGAGAGGAGGAGGAAGAGGAGGAGGAGGGGGTGGCGCCGGTGGGGAGGAGGAGCGGCGGCGGTGGGTGGTGGCAGCGGAGGTGGGGCGGCAGCGGCGGCGGTGGTGGTGGCCATTTTTTGTGTTTTTTGAAGAGAAAGAGAGAAGTGAAATTATGAAGAGAGAAATGGAGTAAAAGTGATTATATGCTAGTTTCTCGCGTATCGCCTGAACGCTAGCGATCTCCGATAGCTGCAGATTTCGGACACGAGATAGTAGACGTGAAGACGAGTCCAACGAAACAAGTTTCGTCGAATTCCGAGTTCGTTTGACCGTCCGTTAAAAATCACAAAAATGCTCAGATAAGCTCTAAAAATGCGATTTTGGCGCACCTTTTCTACTCGCACGCTCACATGCTAACTCAAAAAATCAAGCCCTCTTGGATTTAACCATTATTAGACGATACGAATCCATAAAAAAAACGAAATCGAATTCTGGGTTCGTATCAGTAATGTTCCTTTGTAAAATGACTGCTCGCTTTACCCTGAACTGTTTTAGCTCGCACGGCCACATACTGACTCCGTTCGACGCGCCCTTTGGAACTCAACAATAATTTGTCATTATGAATCCATAAAAATTTATCTCGTCGAATTCTGAGCTCATATGCAAAATTTCACTTTTTAAGGGCTATGTATTGTTAACCGAACAACTCCAGCCCATAGCCACTATTCTGGATATCGGAATATATCGAAGCTTATACTTTTCGGAGTTCTAAACGGCATTTTGAACTCAATGGAAGTGGTTTCGAGTCCAAATTCATCCGTATGCAAAATATGACTTTTTGGCGCCGTGTGTAATTTACATAGCGACTATTCTGAATTTTCAACTGGGCATAACTTTTGGTTCCCGCTATGAAATTTCGATTTGTCGGATTCGTTGGAAAGATATTTTCAACTAGATTCTAATATTTTCAGTTTCGCTAAAATCCGGTTTATTTTGAATCCTGTACATTCAATTGAAGTTTGAAATCGAATTATCGAACCACCGCGCCATTTTCAATTCTATTTATAATTATTTATATTCTATCGACGGCGTATATAATATATACGTTCGAATTATATTCAAAATAAATTTCTCGTCGTTTTTATTTAAAATAATCTATTTTAAATATTCAAAATTCGCTAAAATTGCCAAAATAAATTTTTAAACTAGCTCAGAATTTCCGGGTTATTACAATCTCCCCCACTTAAAACTTTTCGTCCCCGAAAAGGAACAAAGTCGAAAGTGGTTTGATTAATCAACTCTACATTCGATCTGGCTTCCATTCTCCAACTTTTCAGTTTCTGAGAATTTACAAACTTTTCAAAAATTTGGCTAACGCCCTAAATTTTCGAAAAATTTCGCCATAACCTCCCCTGCACCGGGAGCCACGGGAAAATCCCGAAATTGCCATAAAGGCCTTCTGATCTCAAAAAGAAAAAGAAAAAGCCAAGCGGCAAGCCAATAGGCTCATAAAATCATCATCACCCAAACAAAACAGTAAATTATAGTAAATATGTACCTATTTGTCGGGCAAACAAATTTTATTCTCTGCTCTAGCCTCCTTGCTATGACCTGTTCAATGTAAGTACTTGTATATGCAAGCAAATGCGACCAATTTTCAATACAATTCAAAATTTGATGCAATTAGGCTAAATGGTTAAAAAATAGCAAACAAATAAACAAACAACACAAACATCAATCAATTAGTGAATTAGAGTTTCAAATTCATAATTTTGATATATATACAGAAAATCATGTTTTTGATGCCAATTCACAACAATGTATTCTAACTATATTAGTTTTGGTTCTCACACCAGTCTGATGGAAATATATAGAAATCACACCTTCGAAATTCGAATATGAATACTGATGATGATGCACCATCATCAGAATCATCCCCGGATATCTAGAATGTGATTCTATATCTACCCAGTATATTAAAACTTCGAATATACGTTCATGACGCATATACGCGAAATCTTTATATATTGGATTGCCCATATCAATATAAATAAATATTCAAATACGTATAAAGCGATTTAAATTTTAAAACAAAATTGTTTTCATTTGAAATTTATACTCTTCACACTCGTTCTAGGATACTACTGATCCTATCTCTAACGAGTCATTCTAATTGGATTTTTTCTAATCCAATATCTGCTGAATTCTTTCGTATGGTTCTAATGTGTCTTGTTCTCGAGCTCTGTAAACCAAAGCTCTGATACCAAACTGAGACGACCCGAACTTCCCCGTGAAGGAAAGCATGGATAGAATTGAGGATAAGACAAAGTAGAACGCAAACAGAAGAATATTTCATTGTTATTACAACAATTCCATCAGATACAAGAATATACAGAGTATAAATGATTAAATTACATTCGACAAATATCAGAGATTACAATAAATTACAAAGCAGCGGAAAAATATTCAAAACACAACTAGAAGTGATACACGGATACAGAGCTTTCCGAGCATCGTTCCAGCTGTAAATCAGGACCCTGTAAATATAAATCTGCAAAACCAAAACTACTAGCTGCCCGTGTGGAAAATAGGGGCACCCAAAGTTTAGGTTAAAACAATAAACTCCAGGTCAGTCATGTGACTGGTGTGAGAACTAAAACAGTTATTAATCTTTATTTTTAAAGTTAGGTAAATCAAGGGACCACGCCGTATAACACGGAACGGGTTTCCTCCCAAGAATACCAGTGCATAAAACAAACAGCGCAATGCTAAATAAAGAAAAATGAAGCTGTTATAAGACCCAGGTCCCATCACACAATGCAACGCAAGCCGGAGGATAGGGTTTTTACCTTATAACAGCCAAAGCATGTTTGATACGTTTAAAACACATTATTTGATACTATTATAGGTGTATAGTGTCAAATCAATTTCACATCATAAATATCAATCATATGCGGCATTAATGACCCATACCACTATATCGCCATACTAGGTTCTACAAATAAAACCGCAATATCACGTATTGGAAATTGGATTTCCGTCATGAGCCGAGGCAAGGGGCAAGCTCCTCTCCGATTCGAGACACTCTAGCAAATGTCTCAGGACCCGACTATGATCCTTGGATCTTCAGGGCCGGTCCTCTCTTACTTTTGAGGATTAATTATTCCTGAACACACGTTTCCCGGTCCTTACAGACCTATATCCGAGGCGCCTCGTATCCAACAACCACACAGGTGAAAAGTTTATAAATGTCAGGGCTGGTAGGTCACTGACACCACCCTAGCTAGAAAGAAACGCCGTGCTCTCCCTGCAGTCACTATCCCGTTTTTGACTCATACCGAGGTGTGAGGCTCGCGAATTCACGTTATACACAAAGCTACGCCACACAGGCCGTGCTTTGATCATCAACCACAAGACTTTGCTTTTCAACAGAAGCCTTGATCAATTGCCACTTATGCGTGCCACACAGGCAATTCACTCCATGCGACTGATGTCCATCGATATACAACCTCTGAGCTCGTACGTCTCAGAGAAGGGTGTTAAGTAAGAGAATAAATTCTCCGCCGCCAAACAGATGTATATTTAATAAAGATCAATCAACACAGAATAAAATCCAATGTCAAACACACAATCCATTTACAAGTTCGTTCTGGGTCTGAACGAAACCGGAGGCACTTTCCTCGCATATCCATCCATCTCCAAGTACGTCTGGACGATCACCAACTGATTCCCTCATCCTGGGTGTACAGCCCAATCAAGATCATCAGTAATCACCCAAACGATGTGAAGACTTCCGGTCTTCAACCACCGTCTTCATCTTCGACATCTCGTCGAATCGGTTATTCAGAATGGGTATAACCCGGCCTTTCTGAATAACCCACGTATATGATAAACAAATGTTACACAAACACAACAAACGCCTCATTCCAATTCAGAATATTCTTTTATTCACAAAATCACATTCTTAGGGAAAGGTTCCCATTAATTTTATCCAAGATAAATTCTTCTAAATTTATCCTATAATCTTCCTTTGGATATCATTTCAAACCATTTTATGGTTTTCCAAACTAGTCGTGATTAGCGAACCACACCGAAGTAATTATTTATTTTATTTCCCAATCCCAACCTATATATCCCATGGAGCAGAACTGGTGGTACTCCATTCCTAACACCACGGTGTTATCGGTAAAATTAATTACCATTTCACGTTCAAATCTAATTAAAGATTTAACTATCGCTTTGGAGCAAAACTGGTGATACTCCACTCTCGATCACTTTTCAGATTTGATAATTTAAATTATCAATTCACATTTTAATCTAATTAAAGATTCATTAAACTCCACTTAGTTTTAATCTTCTCAAAAATCAACATCCTGCCTTTAACTGGGTTAAAGAACCAATGTCATCTAAAACACGATTCACGACAAACCCAAATCACATTTGACATTAAATACAAGGCTCTGAATAGAAAATATATCGGCTTATATTCAATATCAAATTCTGAAACCAATAAATATCGTATTGGAAATAACGATATGAATATATCTTTCAAATTTCCACAACCATATCTGTGTAATCACAAAATCCAACATCGAAATATTCTGAAGACAATTTCGATTCAAATCCATTCCATTTCACGTATTGGAAATCCTGATTATTTTTAATAATTTTATCAAGGCCCGTACAGTCGATTTCCACCTATGGCCATCGAACGGTACTTACATCGACCTTTTCCAAATTTGATTTGGACATAATTCCAAATCCAACCGTTAGATTTCAAATTTCTAATATTCATTGGAAAGCTCTTTTCGATACGAACCCAACGGTTCCGGTTTTAGGAGAATCCGACGGTCGGATCTCCCGTAACGTCGATTCGAAGTCAATGGTCGAAATTCACGAACTGCCGCTGCGCTGCGCGTTCTATTCAGGCCATTATATATATATATATAATATATATATTATATATATTTCATCGATTTCCTTTTAAAACGAATTTTATAAATAGTTCTAAATTCGTTTCAAAACAATTTCAACTTCATCTTCAATTTCAAATCGATTTGATTTCAATTCAATTCGAGTTCATTTCAATTCAATTCAAATTCAAATTTGTTTCAATTCAATTCAAATTCTAATTCGTTTTAATTCGATTCAATTTGAATTCATTTCAAATATTAAATTTTGAAATCACTTTTCCATATTCATTATAAAACGAATAAAATCGATATAAATATCGTTCGCGTCAAAATAACGCATCTCTAATCAACACGGCTTTATATTTTTCAAAAACTTCTTTATTCTATTCAACAAATGAATATTTATCCCATTCAACACATGAATCTATATTTCTTTCAACACACGACTAATCTCAACACATGAGTACTGTCAACACATCACTATTTTTGTTATGTAAAATATTTTATAAAACTATGGTATCTATCGTTTGATTTTAATTAGACTCCACCGTAAAGTAGATTCTAATTGTAAATATGATAAAGATGTGAATTTTATTATTAAAATATTTTACTCAACACATAAATATTTTCAACTCAGGAACATCGTCAACACATGACTATTTTTATATTCAACACATGAATCTTCTTTTATAATATTCATTATTTTCCCGATTGGAATGAGGCCCAATCAATCACCATATAATGTTAATTATATGGATTTTCATACATCACACGTATATAATAGCATCGATAAACAATCAACCATCATCCAAAGTGCACCACACAACTGCATAAGCATCAAATATAAATAATTAACGCTTACACAGCCTGTCGACCAATCGATCGACATACTATTAAATAATTGGGACTAGTGTACTCCAATATCATCCCAACACCCGTGCGGGGTTTCAAATCAACAAACACAGATTTTTATTTGTGCAGTTGGGCGATGTGTAAAATTTATCGACCCAATCAATATCAGTCAAATTAGTGTATATAAACAAATCGGCCGATTTGTTTATAAATATTTATTTATTCACTTTCACGTTAAAAATTATATTTCTAACGATAAAATATTTTATTTAAACACATGAATTTCTATTCAGTTCATTTATTCAGTAAAAATGATATTTTTATTTTTCTAACATATTTTAGAAAATTTCGGCAGCATAACGGCACTATACTAGAAACGGAACAAGGCCTAGCCTTATCCCCGGTCTAGTGAAGGCCCACGCCATTCACACATCAATCAAATCCATTCCATTTCACCAAACAATTCAATTCAAACCAAATAATCTAACCAACTACACAACCAAACGAACAAGTCCATGGTCTGTGGACGATTGTGTCGGGTGCTACTAAACACCGTCTGCATCCTAGTATATATATATAACTAGAAAAAGAAATTTTGAGTGAGAAGTTCTCACCCAAGCTAAACCAAACGCCACGACTCTTCATTTGTAGAAAATCTTCGCCGCTCGCCTTTTGTCACTTTCGTTGTCCGTAGCCACTACATATATAAAAATCACAATTTTATTATCTACATTATATAAAAATCTTATCTTTATATCTTCTATAAGTTAAAAATCGGATTTTTATCCTCTCTACAATATAAAGATCATATTTTTATTTACTTCATATGTCAAAAACTGTAGAAGCTTTTAAAATGGAGAAAACTCACTTTTTTTCTAACGCCCGGATTCGCTGTTCGGGTTCCAGAATTTGCAAACGAGCTTTAATCTTCACACCATCTTTTTTTCTAGCACAAGCACGCCATTCTGAACAACTTTTGCCTAGTGGTCTTCTTGCCGAAAATGTGCCATTTCGCCGGAGATCGCGAAAAGACAGCATTTTGACAGTGTTTGAACAGCAGACTTCGGACGCGTTTTCCCGACAACTCCGCAATGCAAAATAGGACTTATCATATACCAATTCGAAGAGAAAATCGTGCTCTTCGACTTTGGTCTTGAGGAATTTTGGCTAGGAACGCACGGTTTGGGAGTTATTCGCGAAATGTTGACAGGGTGTTATTTGCAAAACGGGATTTTTGGTGAAAATGGATTTTTGGGTGTAGCGGGGCCCACGGCCGGAGCTGGGTGGCCAGCGGGCGGTGGCGGGCCTGATGGACGTGGGGGAGGGTGCTAAGGGCGGTGGTGGTGGTGGAGGGGCCCACGGTGGTGGTGGTTGGTGGTTGGGGCCTAGGGTTGCAAATTGGAGAGAGGAGAGAGAGGAGGAGGAAGAGGAGGAGGGGGTGGCGCCGGTGGGGAGGAGGAGCGGCGGCGGTGGGTGGTGGCAGCGGAGGAGGGGCGGCAGCGGCGGCGGTGGTGGTGGCCATTTTTGAGTTTTTTGAAGAGAAAGAGAGAAGTGAAATTATGAAGAGAGAAATGGAGTAAAAGTGATTATATGCTAGTTTCTCGCGTATCGCCTGAACGCTAGCGATCTCCGATAGCCGCGGATTTCGGACACGAGATAGTAGACGTGAAGACGAGTCCGACGAAATAAGTTTCGTCGAATTCCGAGTTCGTTTGACCGTTCGTTAAAAATCACAAAAATGCTCAGATAAGCTCTAAAAATGCGATTTTGGCGCACCTTTTCTACTCGCACGCTCACATGCTAACTCAAAAAATCAAGCCCTCTTGGATTTAACCATTATTAGACGATACGAATCCATAAAAAAAAATGAAATCGAATTCTGGGTTCGTATCAGTAATGTTCATTTGTAAAATGACTGCTCGCTTTACCCTGAACTGTTTTAGCTCGCACGGCCACATACTGACTCCGTTCGACGCGCCCTTTGGAACTCAACAATAATTTGTCATTATGAATCCATAAAAATTTATCTCGTCGAATTCTGAGCTCATATGCAAATTTTCTCTTTTTAAGGGCTATGTATTGTTAACCGAACAACTCCAGCCCATAGCCACTATTCTGGATATCGGAATATATCGAAGCTTATACTTTTCGGAGTTCTAAACGGCATTTTGAACTCAATGGAAGTGGTTTTGAGTCCAAATTCATCCGTATGCAAAATATGACTTTTTGGCGCCGTATGTAATTTACATAGTGACTATTCTGAATTTTCAACTGGGCATAACTTTTGATTCCCGCTATGAAATTTCGATTTGTCAGATTCGTTGGAAAGATATTTTCAACTAGATTCTAATATTTTCAGTTTCGCTAAAATCCGGTTTATTTTGAATCCTGTACATTCAATTGAAGTTTGAAATCGAATTATCGAACCACCGCGCCATTTTCAATTCTATTTATAATTATATATAATTATTTATATTCTATCGACGCAGTATATAATATATACGTTCGAATTATATTCAAAATAAATTTCTCGTCGTTTTTATTTAAAATAATCTATTTTAAATATTCAAAATTCGCTAAAATTGCCAAAATAAAATTTTAAACTGGCTCAGAATTTCCGGGTTATTAAATTATCTCATACGAAGCCCAAATAAAATGTAGTCTACCGCGTTGCACTCATATCAACGGTGTATACATTTTCAAACTGAATTGGTGGAGATTGGAGCATGTAAAAATATAAACTAATTTTGAATGATGTTAGATTTTAGATGGTGCCAGAACAAGGAAGCATCTGCGGGAATAATTGTGAGTTAAACTCACTTTTATACTTAACTAGTATAATATGTAATAGAAGAAAATTAGTTATTGTCTACTAGAATGTTACATTTGCCAGTTGTTTGGTTTTGATAAATTATCATTATTTGAAATGGATAATATTTAAAGTGATAAAATTATATCGCTTAGAAATGATTACGCTATTTAAATTATAATGTAGCTAATTCAAATATTCTTCCTTCATGCTATCTACTTAGCCAAATAAACATCTAATAATAATGAAAGAATTCATTTAGAATGATAGTCATTTAAGAAAATTAATCTGTTATACTATAATATTTTGGATTGTTAGTATTAATATTGGACGAATAAGGTATAAGCTACTAATTGCTAACTGTTGATTTATTTACATATGTCTTCTTATAAATGTACCAGCGACATTACTGGGAAAGTTTAGCTGAATTAATGGTAGCTTCTTTAAGTATCATTGTGATCGATAAGCCCTATTTGAATAAATGTTTTCAAGTCATTAACCATTTAATAAATGATGTTTTAAAAGTACTCAATCATCATTTAGTAATGTTTTAAATTAAAGTTAATTGCTTTATCAATGTTGTAGTAATTTATTTCATTAATAATGGTTTGAAGTTAATTATAATTTTTTCATGGTAAATAAATTATTTTACAAAAAATATTCAAAGAATAATTATTTATTTAATTCTTAATGTTTACAAAATTAATTATTATTTATTAATAATGAGGTTTTAAAATTAACAAATGTTTATTTATTATTTTTTGAGGATATTTAATTAATTAATTATAACGGCTTAAAGATAATTATATATTTTATTAATGAGGTTTTAAAAGGTAATTAATTTTTTATTGATAAATATTTAAAATTTATTAGTTTATTTATCGATGGAGATATAAAGGTAACCAATTAATTAAGTAATATGTTTATAACTGCTAACTAATTTTATAAAGAAATTTAATTTCTAAGTAATATATTTTAAAGGAGATTTATAAATAAAAAAATTTAATGGAGATTTACAAGTGATATTTTATTTAAGCATTTCTATTTAAGAGTTTTGTAAAATTAGGTTTTGAAAGATTTTCGGGAAGACCGATCATTTTTTATAGTGGTCCTTCCACTTTCCATACAGCAAATAACTATATATGATAATGCAGGACTCAAAAAGATTGCTTGGCTACTGGCAACTGGTTTGATGGTGGAAAACAATTGAGTACAAGAAAACTAAAGGAAAAGGAGTTTGACTAACTTGTCCAAACTACTAAGCAAAGAGAGACCACTAGTCTCCTTTATCATTACTAATGGCAGCATCTGTGTAAGGTCCTATGACATGCCGTATGACAGTGAAATATATCACAAGAAGTAGATTGTAAGTACGATAGAGTAGGGAGTTTATGGGTGCGTTCTTGATGAACGGAAATGGGGTATTTGAGCATGACATTTGAGCGGGGTATTTGAGCGTGGTACTATAGCGAACAGGGAATGTGTTTTTAGCTACGAACGGGGTATTAGAGCGGGGTATTTAATTGTTAAATTTGTTGTTATGGATTAACTAAACACGATTTCACAAAATAAAATAACTAACATTTCATTGCACGAACTGAAATACAGACATAAATAACGCAACCAGACTGGAAATTAAAACAAGTACATGAAAAGCTAAAATAAACGACGATGTACTAATATGCTCAACTCCGCTGAAATAAATCCATGTATACCCTCATCGTTAACACCTCAATAATCTCCACATTCCACGCATCATTGCGAAAAATCGTCATAATCTCCCAAAACTCCACATTTACCGATCCTCGAACAAGCTCGCAGCAATGGGTAGCAAGCTAGTGAACACGGTCGGTTTGAAACGAGCGGCTTGAGCTACCACGCTCTACCTATCTATGCCTAGAGGGCTGACCAGAAGGAGGATCGTCGATAGACATCTAGTCCCCATAGTAATCGGCGTCGGTAGCAGTGAACGAAGTAGCTAGCACAGGTGCTGGTGGAGGTGCAAGTGCAGTAGTAGGCTCAACATCAGGAATCTGGTACACACAAGTAGCCTTACGCAAACAACCCTCGAATAAAAAGTCCTGCTCTCGAAACTTCATTGGCGAGTTCCTCCTGAATCGTCTATATGATCTGCTAGCGCCGGTAGCCCAGAAATCATCAAGACCATCCATAAAATTGAACACTGCATCCCATTCCCCGCCAGGTGTCCTGAGTAGTCTGTCCCACTCATGAAATGTCCGCTTCATGTTATCCCATTTATTTTTAATCTTGGTACCTGTAAAATCCAGATTAAATCGGGTGCTCATCGCTGCTGCGACTGCTGCGTAGAAATTGCTGATGCTAGTCTCGCGCTCGGCTAGATACTTCACACAAATATCTATAAACGCAGAGTGCCGTTCCTCCATCTAGTATGCAACTGGGTGCAAAAGTAGTGGTGGTAGAAGAGGTAGACATCTGCATAACAAAAAAAAAATCAGAAAAATTCGAAAAAAAATTATATGTTATAGAAAACTGAAAAAATAAACATAACGGTATAAAAAATAACTTTTTTTTAGCAAAAATGGCTAGAAAAATTCGTTTTTTGGGGCTGCTTTGGAGAGGAATCGGGTTTCGTTGGAGGAGAGTGGGGAGGGAGGTCTGATTTTATAGCGTGCAAAAAGGCGGATGCCAACGGGTAGATTTCCAACGTTTCACGAACGTTCTATTTAACCAGAGAATTAAGTGCTCGCGTCGGCCGCGAGCACTTCCCACAGCGTCATTTTCTAGCTGCAAATGGGCCCTATATGTTTCCTATTCTAAAATGTTTATAAAAACATCACCTATTATGTAACAACCCGGAAAATCTGAACCAATTTAAATTTTTTGAATTGGCTAAAATAGTGGATTTTAAATATTTAAAATAAATATTTTAAATTGTAAAGATGAAAACTGAGTTTGAATCGACAATTAAAAAGGAATATAATTAATTCTAATTATAAACAAGGCCTGAAATGGCGCGGTAGCTTCAAAATTTGAATTCAAACTTTGACTGACTGTACCGGGTGCAAAACAAAGCGGATTTGAGCGAAACCAAAAATATTTAAATCTGTTAGTGAATAGCTTTCTAACGAATCTGAAAAATCGAAGTTTCATAGAGGGATGCAAAGGTTATGGCCAAATGAATTTTCTAAAAGGTCGCTATGGAATTTATATAGCCCGTGAAATTGGCCATTTTGCAAACGACCTCGGAATTCGACGAAACCACTTTTGTTGGATCCGGGATGTGAAGTTATTGCTAGGTTTCAAATTTCATAATTTTTGAAGCTAGTATGTGAGCGTGGCAAAGGAAAACGTGTTTTGGTCAATTATAGTTAAATTGGATCGACCAGAAATGGACCTTTTTGCAAACGGTCTCAGAATTCGACGAAACTAGTTTTGCTGGGACCGCATCGTCAAAACATAGCTAGATTTATTTTCCTGGAATTTTTCGGATTAGTTTGTGGCCCTGGAAAATTGAAATGTACGTTCAAATCAAATATTGAATGTTTTATATTTTAATCTGAATGAAATCTGACTGAAACATTCGAATGGGCCTTCGAAACATATCCCATTGTGTTCAGAATGGGGGTAAAACTCTAGGGACGACAGTCATTGGGTTTGGATTGGTGTTAGTTCGTGAAGAGGGGTATTTTAGAAATATAAAAATATATAAATAAATAAAAAATCCTCATTGGCCAAGATGTTTCTCTATCCCCGTATTCCTTTAGGCGCGAACGGCGGGTTGGGTTCTCCACCTTCTCTCTACGATTTCTCCCCCGTTTCACAATGAAATCGAGTAATTCTTGATTCATTTCAAAGCTCTTCGTCTCCACTTTAAATCCATCTAAGATTTGTTAGTTATCATCAAGTGAGGAGGGAGATACGAGTCCCCAAAGTCAGTGATTTCGGAGCGCCGCCGAGCCTCCATGGCGCCACCGAACTGAGCGAGACCACCGGTGCCGGGAAGGTGGTTCAAAGCTCTTCGATGCTGTGTGAGCCGATTCTCCTATCGCGCAACCGTTTGTGCGAAAATTTGAAACCTAGTTTTGAAGAAAACAGAAAGGTAACGGCCTATTTTATTTTCAACTGTTTTAACACCTTTAAACCGTTGCAAACTTTGAAAAATCATATCTTTTTCGTTTCTTGACGAAATTCGATGAAACAGGAAACATCGTGACCGTGTGGACGTCTTCTACATTCAAGAAGAGACCGCATATTTTTCTGAGCCTTCTGCTATTTTTGGTGGAGTGGAACCCAATGTGAGATTTCTAATTTATAAACGATATGGAAAACGATGATGTATAAATTATATAGTCGATGTATGAGTTTTATAAGCGTTGTACACCTCATGTGTAAGCGTTGTGTAAGTTGTACGTTCGATGTATAAGTTATATATGTGTAGTAAAAATTATATATGTGTTGAAATAGAAGTGAAATGCTATATATATATATATACACACACACACACGCCCCTCGTCCACAAACCATGGACGATATTTATTGGTTGTGATTGGTGTGAAAATTGATTGATAGCGAATGGTTGATTGGAATTGTTTGTGGTTGATATTGATTGATTGTGGTTGAAAAATACCCGTTTGTGGTTGAGAAATATTTGGTTGAAACCACATAGGATTAGTTTGTGGAAATGAAAAAAATATACATGCCGCTTGCGTGCGAACTAGATGCATGATTCCCCATTGTCAAAAACCGAGAGGTTTTAAGGTAGAGCGAGGAGCCGTACTAGGGACGGTTCCGGTTTTAACTACCCTGCCGTTTTGATGCCGAAATTTTGAGTAATATTCATGTGTTAGAATTATTTTCCTGTGTTGAAATTATATTCGTCTGTTGAATAGAAAACCTTCATGTGTTGAATAGAAATTCATTCATTGAATCATATTCATGTGTTGAATGGTGTTCGTGTTTTAAATATAAAAATCACCTTTTTATCGATTTATATAAACTATAGAAAACATTCATGTGTTGAATCGATATTCATTCGTTGAATTGAAATTCATGTGTTGAATGGTATTCGTGTTTTAAATATAAAAATCACCTTTTTATCGATTTATATAAACTATAGAAAACCTTCATGTGTTGAATCGATATTCATTCATTGAATTGAAATTCATGTGTTGAATGGTATTCGTGTTTTAAATATAAAAATCACCTTTTTATCGATATATACAAACTATAGAAAACCTTCATGTGTTGAATCGATATTCATTCGTTGAATTGAAATTCATGTGTTGAATGGTATTCGTGTTTTAAATATAAAAATCACCTTTTTATCTATTTATATAAACTATAGAAAACCTTCATGTGTTGAATCGAAATTCATTCGTTGAATTGAAATTCATGTATTGAATGGTATCCCTATTTTGAAAGAAATTGTTTTATAATAAAAATCCCATTTTTAACATCAATATGAAATGTATAAAATAATCTTGTTTTGAAATAAATTGTTTTATAATAAAAATCGTTTTTTTACCACCTATATTAACTATATAAAATAGTCGTGTTTCGAAATAAATTGTTTTACATTAAAAATCACATTTTTATTATATACATGAATTGTTAAAAATAGTGAAGTATTTAAATAGAAGACAGTTAGATAAAAATATCATTTTTATCAAATGTATGAAAATCATATAGTTTTGAAATCGAAGAATCGATATATATATATATAAATAGAATTGAAATATATCGAATAACGAAGCTGTAGTTCGTATTTTGAAACCGTGATTTCAAACGATTATTGCGGGAGATCCAACCATCGGATTTTCCCGAAACCGCAACCGTTGGGTTCGCTTTGGAAATATCTTTCCAACGGCACCAACTTTGTAAAAATCCAACGGTTGGATTGTCTGGAATGTTTAATTCAAATCTAAAGAAAAACAGCGCCAGAATCAATTATATATATATATATAAATATAATTATATATAATCGAATAACGATGCTGCAGTTCGTATTTTGAAATCGAAACTTCAAACGATTATACTGGGAGATCCGACCGTCGGAATTTCCCGAAACTGGAACCGTTGGATTTGTTTTGAAAATATCTTTCTAATGATGCAAATTTTGTGAAGATCCAACGGTTAGATTTTCAGATTTGTGTAAATCAAATCTGAAGAAAAACAGCGCCACGGCCGCGTTATGGCCCGAAGCGTCGTTTTGAATAAATTGGCTATTTTAAAATAAATAAAAATAGCGATAAATCATTATAAAATATTATAAACGATATGGATGTGATTTAGAAATTAACTGAAGGTTAGCTAAGTCGAATGGTTTCTTGGATTTTGATCTGATGTTGGTTTCGGCCTTCGGGGTTAATATTTGGGAAATCGTTCTCTTACTGATTGACGGTTAGTGACTAATGAATTAAAATGATGTGTATGTAGTGTTTATGTAGCACGTGTTTATTATATACGCGAGTTGCTCAGAAAGACCGGGTTTATCCCATTCTTAATAACTTAATCGACGATAAGAAATCGAAGATGAAGACGGTGGTCGAAGATCGGAGATCTTCACCTCGTTTGGATGGTAACCGAGGTCCTGATTGGGAGGCGTCCCGAAATATGGATAATGAGTGGTGATCGTCTAGACTTACGTGGTGATCGATGGGTTTGCGAGGTATATAGTGCCTCCAGTTTCGTTCAGACCCAGGAGGGACTTGCAAATGGACAGTGTGTCTAACATTGGAATTTATTCTATGTGATTGATAGCCATCAATTGCACGGTGTGAATTGCCGGTGTGGCATGCTAAGATGCAGTGATCAGGGCTTCTGTTGAAAAGCAAAGTCTTGTGGTGATGATCAAAACCCCGCCTGTGTGGCGTAGCTTTGTGTATAACGTGAATTTGCGAGCCTCACACCTCGGTATGAACCAGAAATGGTAGAAGGATCTCAGGGAGGGCATGCATTTCTTTCTAGTTAGAAGTGGCGTTAGTGGTTTTACACGCCCTGACGAGATTGACTTATGTGGTTGTTGCTGTTGCGAGGCGCCTCGGATATATCGGTCGATCCGGGACCGATGGAGTCATTTGTTGGCTCGTTTACGCCCCAAAGGGCGGGGAAACGTATTGTTCAGGCATAATAATCCACATCGGTGGACCGACCCTGTCGCTCCAAGGCTTGCCTGTGGCTCAAGCTAGAGAGTCGCGAAGTCGGTAAGGACTATCTTTTGCCTTGGTTTGTGACGGAAATCCAATTTCCAAATACTTGACTGTGCGGTTTTGATTGTGTGTGTATATATATATATATATATATGGCGACATGATATATGGTACCCATGCCGTCTATGATTGATAGTTATGATTTGAAATTGCTTTTGAAACCTATAAACACTAGTAATAATATCAAATGATTTTGTTTTATTCGTATCAAAAATATTTTGGCCATTATAAGGTAAAACTCTATCCTCCGGTTTGCGTTGCATTGTGTGATGGGAACTGAGTCTTATAATGGCTTCATTTTTATAAAAAGCATTACAATGTTTAAAAGAATGATTTGTTTTAAAGCACTGACAATCCAATGGAGTAAACCCGTTCCATGAAAGTGGCGTGGTCCTGTGATTAGCCATATTTTGAATGTGTTGTGTAGATTTCTCATACCAGTCCCATGACTGACTCGTAGTTTGTTTCACTTTCAAACTCGGGTGCCCCTTTTTCTACATGGGCAGCCTTGTATTCAGGTATAGATGGTTCTTTCTGGATAGCTGGAGCTGAAGATGGATTCTATTATTTATCTCTTTTTATGTTGTTCAGCTCCTATTGTACATTATGTTTGTTTTCCGCTGTAGACATTTATGCATAGCTGAACTGTATTTATACTAAGTATGATCCTATATACTGTGTAACTCTGATGATTACGTTTATCGAGTATATTCTATTGTTCATTATCTGGTGTATTTATTAATTCTGCTCTGCTATTATTTGTTTATGTGTTATATTCCACGGATTACCCTTGCCACTGTCAGTACGGGGTTTAAGGTCGTCACATTTGGTATTAGAGCTTTTGTTAAGCTTAGTTCTGGGATATAACATATTAACGAACTCGTCAGAAATAGAACCAGTAGTGTTCTAGGACGGGCAATTCAATACAGATCGGATTAGTAATATCCTAGTATGAGTAGCAGAATGAAATAACACCTCGATATATACATTTACATTCAAGTATATGTTTCTATGTTTTAAAATATCTTTTCTGTGGCCTGACACTTGATCTGCTATTTGCAGAAGTACTAGAAAATGAGTGCCAGAAACAGAAGAAGTAATACTGACCCGGATATAGAAGCTCTATTTATGAAATATAGAAATCTGGGGGGAAAACCATTCTCGGGCGAAGAATCTATTATGAGAACACAAGCATGGATTCGTTCGGCTGAGAAAATCTTTGATGGTTTAAAGCTGAGGGATGTCCAGAAAAGATTACTGGCATCCTGGGCACTCAAAGAAGAAGCTTTGTTCTGGTGGGATTCGGTTATTGAAATAATCCAGAAGGTGATATCACCTGGGACAGATTCAAAGTGATTTTCCTGGAAAAATTTACTCCTCCTGAAGCGACTGAGCGAATATGTGATGAATTTTCCTATCTGATACAAGGAGATATGACCATTCCAGAATATCATAAGAAATTCAACGAACTTTCTCACTTTGCTCCCCATCTAATTCAAAATACGAGGAAAAAGAATCTGAGATTTATTAACGGGCTTCAAAGGAAATACCAGAATAAAGTAATGGGGCATGTGAAGCGTCATTTTTCAGAAATGATTTACATGGCTTACCAGTACGAAGATCTAGACAAGAAAGGCATGTTACGCTACGAAGAGGAGGTCATCTCTAGCAATAAAGTTGAGTCTGAAACTGATCGTCCCGAGGCCAGTACAATGTCTGAAGTCAGTAAGGAGCCCAAAGTCAATCGAAAAAGGGCCAGATCCGAAAAAGAGCCAGTAACTACAGCTGTATGCAGTAACTGCAATAGGCAAGGGCATCTCTCGGTAAGTTGCCGATCTCTAAAGAAACCAAAAAGGGATGAATCTAAATCCAAGAATAAGTTTCAAGTGACCCAAGAGTGCAATCTTTGTCATAAGACTAGTCATATAAAGAGAGACTGCTGGATGTTGAAAAAGACCAAAATGGTTCAAGTAAATGAAGTAGCAGAAACCTCAGCACCCTCAGATAGTCAGGGAAGGTCTGATGTTTTAGAAGGCACGCTTAATGTCAAAAATATTCCAGTTAAAGTACTGTTTGACACAGGCGCGTCACGAAGCTTTATTGCCAAGAATGCAGTTAAGAAGTTGGATTTGAAATTGAGGAAGCTCAAAGAACCAATAACTGTCCAAAATCCGGTTGGGGGTTCCATCGATCTCAGTTTGGTTTGTGCAGAGTCTGTCTCTTTTTCCTGCTATAAATTCCCTACTATCTCTATCGTCATGAATTTTACTGAATTCGATCTTATTCTGGGATTGGATTGGTTGAACAAATATGAAGCAGAGGTCAGATGTGCAAAGAGAGTGGTTAAAGCAAAGGCCCAATCAGGGAATTAAATAACCATACCATGTGAAGGCCCGAATTCAAATAGAAAGGACTTCTGGGCAGCTTTGGATGTTTCTTCAGCTCAAATAGAAAATATCCTTGAAGTCACAGAGAATATTCCCGACCTAGTGAAAGATATTCCTGTCGTCAAAAAATATGCGAATGTGTTTGAAGAAGTTGTTCGCTTACCTCCGCAGAGAGAAATAGATTTCAAGGTTGCTTTAATTCCGAATGCAAGGCTGGTAGTTCACGCTATTCGAAGAATGTCCTTGAAAGAGAAAGAGGAATTAGACAATCAAACAAGACAGCTAGTATGGAAGGGTCTGATCAGACCTAGTTTCTCTGATTGGGGTCGTCACATATTATTTCGGTCTCATCCCAAGTAGTCGTCATAAAGAGACCATCATCTGCAATATGATACTTATGGTGCCAATTTTCTCTTATGTTTCTAAAGCTTTTATGAAATTTGTCAGCTGAAGGAACATATCTCACAACAGACACCGCATGGACCATGCATTCTCTTCGAAAACTCCAAAAAATAATCTAATCATCCGCTCTGACCATAGGAATAGTAGAAGGGGGATTAGAAGGTACATGAGCAGATGAGGAAACATATGGAATAGAAGCAACTTCATCCAAGCTACAACGATGGGTGATTTGAACGCCTAAGAAAAAGCAGCTGTACGCATTATAGGAGAAGACCGATGAGTTTTCTAAACCCTCAAAACATGTCTAAACATAATGATCTTGGCAAGAGGAGCTGAAGATGCAACTCCAGTAGTGCAAAACTCAAACTATGACCAAAGGAGTAATAAGAAACAAATACAAGGTTTCCATTTGTTTTGCGCCAGCTCAATTGTTCTGCCCCCGAATCAGGTTTCCCCATGTGTACCCAACCAATAGCAGCCCCCTGATTTCCATTTTTTGCAGTTAAACCCTCCAAATGTTGAAGGGTTTAATTGCAAAAAGTGGGAATCAGGTAAATCTCAACCGTTGAGCACATGGAACACCTGATTTGTAGACAAAAGAATTGAACCCGTATTACACTTCAACTCATGTCCTTTCCACCTACTATTCTAATTTTCATCTTAGTTGGAAACAACTCATTGGTTGTAACTTGTATTAACGCTCTAGCATAATTTACACTCTTACATGCTTCAGTGCCAACATCAAAACATTTTAAAATCTTTTATTGCTAGCCAATTCAAACTAAGTAATGGTTGGAGGACAAAGGGGATATGAGTAAAAGTGGCCCAAACTGTAATATCTAGAATATGAACTCCCTTATTGTCAACTCTGTGACTCCATGACATGGTATAAATGGTTTCCAAAAACAATAAGAGAAGATAATTCAATTATGCATAGTTTTTCTTGAGCATTAGCAAACTAGAAGTAAGACATTGTATTGAATCCTTAAGCATGTTATCTACCTATGGGCAGGGGCCGATCTACCTTGAGCCTAACTAGGGCCAAGGCCCCATCTGGAAATGCAAAAATATGGCAAAAGGAAACAAATTTTAGAAGGTAGCCCTACCTGAGAATTCAGAAATGCCCTATCTTAGGTTCCAAACAACCCATGACAACCCAAAGTTGGGTCAAATCTTGCCACCAGCAGCTTATTTACAATGCTACAACCCATATATATATATATATATATATGTCCAACAAAATCTAAACAAATCTTGCAATGTGCAACTAGTTTACCTTATCTCAAAACCTAGATACGCCACTGCCTATGTGTTTCCAAACCCTAGTCAACATTCAAGTACATTGGACTACAACGGAGGAGTGGAGTCCAAGAAGAGTCAGACCAGTAGTTCAAACCTCAATGAACAATTTTTTCTAAAAGGATACTTATTCCGTCATGTACCACTATTTCAAAAGAGGTACGAGTATACTTCCCAACATTTTTGGAGGCTACTTGAATAAAGACACATATTTAGGTAAAATAGACTTGGCTTTTTTGTTGGGTGTCTCCACAATAATAGAAGCAAAAGGTTTACCCACACCGCTGATAGAATCAACCATATGCATACACTTAGTTTAAGTTACCAGTTCGAAAACACTTCCTTTATGTTGCTATTTTTCGACATAAGTGTTAACTTGTTTCATACACACAGGCATTAGCAAGACTGTCGTGTCCAGCTACCATAAACTCCGAAGGTTCATAAGAGTTTTTTTTTTAAATTCACATTGCACTCAGACTAAGCTTATCACTAATAAAGGATAATAAGGAGGATATAGGAGAATGACCCAAATTGTAGCGATTGGTTAGAGAACCAGTTTTTTTATATATGGTGGACTAAAAAGCAAACACGTTTCGATCATAAAGTAAATTCGATTTTATAGAAGATATTATGGTAGATCTGTCCAGAGTACTCAAAGGACGGGAAACAACTGAGGCTATCGAAGCATTAGTTGAAAAGTTCAAAGCTTTGAAGAGATTTCCAGAGTGAGTTGAGGAGGAGCCACCCCCATGGTCTAGGTCAAAGGCAAAGGAGTCCTTGTTCTTTGTTACAGGAGTGTCGGGAAGGAGACGAAAGAAAATAGAGAAGAAGGGTAAATCACATATTAATGAAACCATTTTTATTTTTTGTGAATTTGTTTTTACCTATTTATATGATTTGTAAATATGGATGCTTTCCTTAATGCTTAGGAATATTGTTATATAACTAATATGAGTATATAACAATATTTTCAAAGATTTGAAAATAAATATTATAAATATACCCACAACATTGAGAAAAGTATATGGAATTATTTCTAAAGTATTGGAATATACTGTTTTATGAATGTGCTTACATCAACGAGATAAGTATACGAAATTGTTTCCTAAGTATACAAAGAGACCTAACTAATAAGTGATTAATTAAATGAGGCTTAGTGTTTTCTATAGAAGATCCATGGTTGATTAATTTATTGTTTTGTTTGATAGTTAAATAATCGACTATCAAATTTATCCTAAAAGAGAAATCCTTTTAAAATGATGGTACATAATGTTTCCCATACTAATACATGAGGATCTAACTCAGGGTATATTTAGGAGAGACATAGGGATCATATGTTACAGTTATCTCATGTGATGATATATTGTGTGTATAGATTCTTTTCGCTCTTTTAAGAAAAAATATAGAGATCTGTCCACTTAAATTGTTAGGAGGTGATCCATACTCTTTTTTACTATATGATTATTCCTAAAAAATGGGATCGAAGTTGGATAGAAAATAAATAATTCGGTTTTCTGAGTGCCATATAGATAGGGTAGTGCACTCGTAAGAGATTACTCGAATAGTACCCCTTCAAAATCAAATACATGTAGAGGAGAACCAAGATTTAATTTGGATGTTGGAATCCATGTGTGGTTCCGAGACCCGTTGAGCGTATAAGATTCCATATAGGACTTCAAGATCTACTTGGATATGTGAATCCACATGTGATTTCAAAAACCTTTAGGGTATGGGAGTCCATTTGGCTTCTAACGATATGTTCCAGTGTCACGCATCAGCTGGAACACCTAACGTAGTCTCATCGATGATAATGACTGAAACCAAAGATATAAGACATGACCAATAAAGTTGGCAGATGTAGAGTGTAACGACATGAATTTTTGACCGTTCAATTCGACAATGATCTACACATGCCGACCCAAACAGATTGCAAATACAGGTAGTTATAGGGAAAAAGAAAAGAAAAGGAACGGGGAAGAGAAAACAATAATTGAATCTCACAATGGAAGGAGAACATATAATAAAAATTAACAGTTGAAAAATATACATTTGTCTATGCCATAATGAGATTATCAGAGTTACATATACATAGGTATATACAACAAGATAGCGGAACAAAGTGTAGCGGAAATACATAAATATAATAGATATATATATACATACACCAAATCTTCATCTTCGATCTCCAAGGTAAGAAATCTTCTCTAACTGCAACTCGAATCTGACCCGAGGTTATTGCATAAAAAAACACAATAAACACTCAGATCAGAACTAAATCATTCTCATATTAGTCAAATTAAATATGAAATAACATGAGTGTCGTGGGTGTAGTAACTCAAGAGATGTCACAGGATTTTTCCATCTCTTAAGGATCCGTTAAACTATTTACCTACATAGTATAATAAGCTATTATTATAATGTTTACTCAGTAAAGTAAATATAATAAAATAGCATAAGCGGGATTACATTTTTTCCCTTACGCTGTTTACGGACGTTGTCGTACACATTGCATATACAACACCAGCACGTCGGTAGGTAGGGATGCGGCACGATACGACAACGTCAAATCAAAATTGTAGGGGATCGATCATGATAAATATGACAAGGAACTCGAGGCAATACCCAGGGTAGGATTCTACCATTTGCAATCCTGAACTGGTGGTAACAAATAGCCACAACTACTGCCCACCTCGGACCACACTCCCATATCAAAGAGCGCTCCAAATCGATTACAATTTAATATGAATGGTATCGAAGAAGCGTGTCCGATCGGAGATGAAATCTCACTTAGTCATGGTATAGCTCATGTTTTAGTCATTTTAATTATGACCCGAAGGTCAAGGGCATCCATTATCGTTCTTTTTCTTCAAATCCAGTAATCGCCTCCATACCATCCTATTTTATTTCTGGATTCTCCACCACGTGTACAGTTGGAAAAGTGGTATCGGTATTGGTAGAGAGTATGACAAACCGATTCCGGTCTCTTTAACAACCAAACGTTTACATTTTTCACATCGGTCGGTTCTTTTGCTTTTCACAAAGGTTCACTTCTTATCAAAATATCATGTTTGTTCGAACCCAATTTTTATATCCAAATTAGAATATAATTTCACATCAAAATATCGCAAACATTTCAAATTGATCTACATTCCAAACTAGAATATATTTCCATATTAATATTATAATCATATAATATTTCAAAATAGATTTATATTCAAGTAGAATATACTTCATATCAAAAGATTATAATTATTTCGAAATCTATTCATGTTCAGAATCAACTTGTATTTAAATAGAATACATTTTCATATCTACAAGTTATCATCAGTTTCAAGATCCCATTTTTCCAAGTGGAACGTATTTCACATTGAAATATTATACTTGTTTTGCAATCGGATTATATTCAAATAGAATATAACGTTATATCAAATCTCAATTTGAATCAACAGTATAAATCAAAACCATTCTCATTGAGGAAGAAACTGCCATCATTTAATATAATTAGAGAAATAGATAACTATAAAATAAAGCCTTTGTATAAATTTTATATATAGTAAAGTAGCTAGAGTATATTAAGATAACTTAACACTAGGTATATACATATAATAAAAGCTTTATTAAATAATTTTAAAACAGAATATAATAAACTTATTTATAACAAAATAGTATATTGGTTACAAAATTTACTAAGATAACTTTTGAATTATAGAATATAATTTTATTTGTAAAAAAAATGGCATATATATATTCACACATAGTTTCTATAAAATAATTTTTAAACCATAACTATATCTTTCTTCCAAATTTCAATAACTTGAATGTATATTTATATATCCTGGTCTCAGTAGAGTTTATTTAGTTTTACCATTGCGTTTCAAAACACCGTCCAAACAAAACATTCGATTTAGAGGATTCAAATCCATATTCACATTGAGTTAAAAAAACTTCGAGTATCATCAAATACTTTTATTCCAAAATTGGATTCAAGGAAAATTAATTTAATTCGAACTTTAGACCATTAGTTTGATTAATTTCAAATCATATTCAAAATCCCAATATAAGAATTTCCAATCTGGTTTGGGGAAATTTTCTTAATAATTTCAGTAAACATTCAAGGTTCAGATTTAAAAGAAAAGAGATTTATCGAATATCAGCACATTTATTTTAAATAAAATTTCTATCAAATCAAATTTTCAAATACGTAAAATCATTTAACCAACCGATGTCCATATAAAATTTCTGTCTTATGGCCAATTGATATTAAATTTAATTTTTCGATATTTCAGGGATGGATATATCATTTCAATCCAAATTAGGGTCATAGATATCTAACATTTCAACCCGTGTTCTTAGTTTATTTAAAAACGATTAATCCCGGGTTTATTTGATTCCCATAACATCTAGGGTGAAAATGGGATTAATCATCGAAATAATCATACCACAAGTATATACCGAATAACAGAACATTTCAATTTCAATATCAATTCATTATTCAAAACAAACCAAGGCATCCATCACATCCATTTTATTCAAATAGTAAATATTAAATCGTTTCACTGGTTAACAAGGGTCGGGATTTCTAATTAGAAATTTAATTGAACTAAATAATTAGTTATCAACTTAAATTGCACATTAACACATTTGCATGTCAGTTTTAATCAACAATCAATCACATCCAGACAACCGAATTCATTTCAAAATTTAATTTAGTAAATATGGGAATAATTTAGTTAATCTTGAGCGAGAAAATCACTCACCTTTGGATCTTTACTTGATCGAACGCCCAATCAAAACCCAAAATTTTCAGTCTCCAAACGCAGCCAGATCAGTGCCAGAACGTCCGTAATTTTACCACGATCGCAAAGCAACAAACTGCGTCAAAATCCGACCTCGTATGCAATAGTTATTAACATTAGAACATACAATTTATATAATAATTAAATTAATTTAAGTAACTAATACCCTGTCCCAAAATGACACGTCAGCACCATCCAATTCTCCTTCCCGCTCCTTTGTTGCGTGCTAAAATACCGGCAGGAAAACCCACCGAGCTTCCTACTTTGACCAACCAATACTCTCAACTACGGCCACGAGACAGACCAAGACCACCACCAACTTGACTTCCATCTCGCGCCGCACTTCTTATCCCACCGCCATCACCTCTGGTCCCCCTGCGACGAGCTGAACGGAAGTCCCAATCCGCCATAAAACACCAAATTCCGGCGATACACTCCACGATAAGGCTTCCAAACACATGCAATCAATTCCTGTCGTCGATCTCTTCAATACCCAAATGCCCGATTTCGCGATTAACCCTTAAATCTAAAACCCCCAATTTCACGCCTGGGGTTTCGAAAACAACCACCTTTGACCATGGTTTCCGACAAATTCGAGCACTGCATGTAGAAATAAATAGTACCAGTAGCTTCATAACGTCGAGGGCTTCAATTTGATATATAATATGTTAGTTATTGAGGGGATTCAAAATTTAAAGCTTGGATTTTTATTCGAATCTAAGGTTTAAAAATTTTGTTCATCCATTAAAGAAAAGTTTTGACAGAGGAAAGTATACGTGTAATGAATAATGGGCTGATGGGGCAGAAATAAAATTTATTGTCATATGTATAGAGGGTCCAATAAGAGAGATAAACGATTTTCCAATTACACTGACTCCATTCATGTTTTATTCCGTACGATCAAACAACAAGTACGATTGTAACAAAACTTGAAATTCTACAATAATTCACCGTTCCGAATCCGATGGAATCTGTTTCGTCGAATTCCCAAAGAGTTGCCAAAATAGTTAAATTTCACAGTTAATTAATTAATAAAATATTCAATTATTTGCTTAACTTTTTTAATTCAATTTAGATATTCATTAATTTCCATTTTAAATCGAATTACAACTTAAATAAATATCATAAAATGATTTCACAAATTCTAAGTTCCCGAAATTAATTATTTTGAATTTAAATTGGAATTTCAGTTATAGATATATGAACTAAATTTATCTTCAACTATTCTAATATTAAACTCAAAATTCCAACATTTACTGAATTAATTTTGAATTCCAATTATAAATTAAACACTCAAATTTATCTAGTTAATTAAATATTAAATTCCAAATTACGACCTTTCTAAATATAACTCAATTTAAAATCTTCTTGTATTCAATTCAAGGCATCATCATTATTAAAATCGACCAAATTTGATTTTTAACCAATATTATTCAATTCATTTATTTTAAATTTGAATTTTAATATACATAAAAACTATGGGGCGATACATTCTCCCCTACTCGAATCTTTTCGTCCTCGAAAAGGTAACAAAATAAGGTATTGAGCGCATGTATATTTTCATAACCATAACTTATAAAATAGCCTTATAAAATAAGTTATCGAGTTATAAAATCTCATAAATTTTCTAACTTCCAAAATGATAGAAAATTTCGGCAGCATCTCCTCTGTAAGGAGAGGTCCGGAAAAATCACAATATATATATATATATATATATCCAAATATACATCACATCATACGATAAGGCATACCAAAGTGGGGAAAAGCAATATATGTATGCAACCACAAAACTATGTAACACAAATACGTACCTTCTTCATCGTTCTTTGCAAATTTTATTTATTTAGAAATATAGCATTTAGAGCAAAGCATGTTCTAAAGCGTAACGCGACTTCTTTACACCTACTACATACTCAATTATACATGAGATTCAAACATATATACAATAAATTGCAAATGTACACAACTTACACGATGTATATTAATCATTTCAACTAACAAAACCAAAATATTGGCGATAGACCAGCGAACAAATAAAGCTTTATCACCATTTAAACGATGGAATTTGCCCAAAGCATCTTAGGACAAAGTTGTTGCATTCGTCTCAAGCTTTCTGAATTGCCCGGATTCGTCGAATTTGAGTAATCCGTTCAAAAGTTACGACCATTTTAGTGAAAGCGAACGCTTCAGCCCAAACAAATAAAATGCAGGCCGGAATTGTTCAACCCAGTTTTCAACCTTTTAAACACTAAAATTTTACTATGCATATTGAAGAAGAGTTTTAGTTCACGTCCTGAGCTTTCCGAATTGTACAAGCACATCAAAATCCGACGCTACGATAGGAAGTTATGGTCAAAACAATATCAATATATGCTTCAGGTTTTTATTTTTTGCACGTAGAACAATGACTAACGCTTGGATTTCAACTCATTAGACATGAAAATTTGTCAAGGCCCTATTAACAGAATTTTTACTTCAGTTTCTAGTGTTTCCAAAACGTCTGGAATCATCGAATTCCGATCATCCATTCAAAAGTTATAGCTATTTTGCTTCAGTTTATCGAATATTTCAGGTTTCCTTATAAACATCAATTTATTTTATTTGGAGTTTCAAACCTTCGGATTCCAAGATCTAAGCAAAGCTTAACCATTAAAATGGATTATTGCTCCATTATGCTCACAATGTGATTTACCCTTTAATTGCTTAAATATATTCATATTCGTTTCATTTATATTTAATAAATTTCATTTTCGCTTATCTATATTCCATTATCGTCCATCTTATTTAAATTCAAGCTCAACTCACCCATTTTAATTGTTCTTGTTTGTCCATTCATTTATTTACATTCTCTTCATTATTCGAGAAATGGATTCACATTCAATTGCTTACTCCACTCCGATATACTTTTTATTCATTTTCCCGTTTAATTCCAAGCATTAATTCCGATTAAAACTTGAATTCATTTTAACTTTTCCAACCAACATGATTATATTAAATCGTTAATTCATTAACATGGATTAATATGCCAAATTTCACGACTTATTCCTTCCTTAAGTTTCCCTTTTACTCAGCTTAGTTAATTAACTTAAATTAAGTCACACTTCAATGCATATTCCTAAGTTAACTCTATTTGATTCAATTGCCCCGACCAAAATTTTCATTCTTGTTTTTCGTTTACCAAATTTTCGTATCTTATTTCCAATTCCATCTAATATTCCTTATTTGGCAAATTTGGAATTTGGATATTCTTACTTGTTGTCCATTTGAAACTTCCATTCATAATTTATTTTCTAATGTTACCCCTGTTTAACTTTATTTAATCCACCTTAAATTAAACCTATTCACATTTTCCAATGGTTTTATTGCTACTCCATGTTTAAATTTTAAGATTTCTAATGAGTCGAGTTACTTTAGTCCATAAATTAAATTATCATTTACGATTAACTTAGGTACTTTGATTCTTGGTTTTAAATTAAGTTTGGAATAATAAGATATACTTATACCATGATATAGAAAATTATGCCATAGAAATTCAAATCCAAAACCTTTTCCCAATAAGTTATAAAATTTACTGAGTGGTCTCCCCCACTCATACTCTTCAAAATAAACGTCGGTAATGTGTGCACTCATTACCGAGGCTATTCCTAAGGTCTGAGAAGGAATTTCACTTCTGTTCCATTTAAAATTGTTTGAAATCATTTCCATTTCGAAAACATTTACATAATATTTTAAAATCTTAGCAAGTCTATTTCAAAAGCCCCAGAATCGAGTTCCCAAGTTCATCTCCATTTTATTAGCCAAATATATTTAAATTAAAATTTTCCCAAATTCATTTAATTTTCCCATTAGATTTAGTATTTAATCGACCATAATAGATAATAACTTAATATTATTACCTACTAATAATGAATACATATACACTTAAAACCAATGATATATTTGATATATTTAAAACATAATCCAAAACAATATTATGTCAATCCATTCTATTCGGTTATTTAGAAATCCCTATCGATACCACGACATCCCATATATTGACCAAAATTTATAAATATTCAACAGAACAAGCCAACACAATATAAACCCATTTAATATAAAAAATACAAGTACGATCTCTCATATATAACTCAAACTCATTCTAGGGAATACAACCCTATCTCTAATGAGTAATCCCCAAAAAGATCCAAGGTTATCGCTAACCAAAGCTCTGATACCAACTGTAATGACCTGAATTTTTGACCGTTCAATTCAACAGTGATCTACACATGCCGACCCAAACAGATCACAAATACAGGAAGTTACTGGGAAAAATAAAAGAAAAGAAAAGGGCAAGAGAAAACAATAATCGAATCTCACAGCATAAGGAGAACATATAATAAACAATTAATAGTTTAAAAACAGTTGAAAAATATACATTTGTCTATACCATACAGAGATTATCAGAGTTACATATACACAGGTGTTAGATCCAAAATTGGCTCCAACACCCAAGTTGTTCAATTATGCAGAGATTAATATTAGAAAAAATGCAAGAATAAATAGGAAAGACACGAGATTTATAGTGGTTCGGCGTTATGAGCCTACGTCCACTTTATATCTATGACCATACTTAAAATTCAAGTACAATCGATGATTTATCCCTCACCCTCCCTTTTAAAATGTTGATTCACTCAATAATTTTGAGACAACTCTGGATAATAATGATGGAGGTGTAGTAATGGTGGATTCAGAACTCGGAATTGCCCAAAAAGATCCTCAAAAATACCAAGCTCTGGGCTATTTATAGCTTATTTCTGCAGGCAGATCGCGGTCCTACGTGGCACAAATCCCGAGGATCTCGGACTGGTTTGTAGCTTGATGGAGAAATAGTCAATATGACAGTTGTGGACAGGTGTCGCGAGATCCTTCATTTTCGGATCGTAATTGACTTGGTCATGGCCTTCATTTTTTAGGCTTCGGGGGTCGGATTGAGAGGCTGTTGAGTAGGCGGATCGGGTCGCGACAGGGACTTGCGATCGAGGGGTCGCGGAAGTGTTATCATGATCCGGGAAGAAAAAGGGGATCACGATCAAGCTTTTAATGATCCAGATGTGTGAAGCTCTGTAGTTTTTATGAATATAAACCTTGGTGGCTTGGTCTAAAAGCTAGCTAACATTTTCCCCCCTCGAAGTATGTTTTATCAAGGATGGAACATGCTTCGACATTATTGAACTATCTTTTCATGAAGCGGCATGAATCAAAAAGGCCATGTCCGTCTGGAACCTCGCACAGCTTCAAAGGGTCGTGTCCTTCGATCAGTATAAATACCCAGTTAAATCTTCAATCATTTCTTTGTTCATTGGATAATTCTCATTTTTGGAGTTATTGAAGACTTCATCATCCAATTGCCAAGTAAACTTTTAAATTTTCACAGATATTTCTGAGTTCTCGGTCTCGACAATCGTTCATTGTGTTGGATCACTGAAATACCCCACAATCCATGGAATAAGGTACCTGTTTGGTTCAGTTTTCATTTGGGCATTTCCACGAAACGTCATGGGCTTTCCCCGCCTTCAATTCAAGAGCCACGTAAGGGAGCGACCTTTCTTTTTCTGCGTTGGACTTTGGCTCGTGGCCCATTGGTTTTCTCGGTTCGAATAGGACAAAAATTAGACACTACTACAAAAGTGGGCATATTCGACACTAATTTGTGTGCGTTGCATGAAAAGTGTGGCGAAAGCTATGATTTCTTCGAGCTTCTGCAACAACATTCATATGTTGTTGCATTATACGTGGATGCACTGTTGCGGTGGGAATTTTAGTGTTCTGATGTGCAACACCAGTTAAAAGCGTAGCATTACGTATATATAATCCAGCTCAGCTATCCGCGTTATCAACATATAAAAACCCCAACCGTAGATGAAAGATTAATCCAACGGTTCAAACCATCTATGGATCTGATGATCTTAATGTTAGCCATCATCCAATCATTGACAGCCACGTCATTTCATTCTTTTGACGAAATTTTGGCGTGATCTTCTCCCTTCATGAAATCGTTTTCTTCTCTATCATCTAATCGTTTTTCCCCCTTTTTACTATTGACAAAAATTTGAACCTAAATTCACGTCAGTATCGATCCTCTCCTCGACAAAAAATTCTATTAAGAATAGGATGAAGCTTTGAAACACTTTCTAGTTTTGATTGTTCAGGGCGCTGACATCGCAAGTTTTTTCCCTCAGGTTCAGTTTGTATTGCACTGTGAATTAGTTGCGCTTCTTATAGATTGGATTATGAGTAATTAGTAATTAGTTCATTTGTTACATTTTGGAAAACCCATTCGCTTATGAGTAATTAGTTGCGCTTATTATTGATTTGGGATTTGGGATTATGCTGAGGTTTATTCGAAAATTATACCCAGCAATAAACCATGAGAACTGGGCTACTGGCATGAAAAAGACATTGGTTTATTATAGAGGTCGAGCTAGTTAAGGAATGGGGATTGCGGTTAATTTGCACTGCTTGAGGTTCATACCTTACACTGCGGTTAATTTGTATGCTTGAGGTTAATTTGCACTGCGGTGTGTATGCACTGCGGTGACATCCGAATTTTAAGCCTCTTACCGCAGATTTTGACAAAATCTGAAGCGGGCACTCAAGCATTTTCGTTTTATTACAATACACATCATACACGCAGTGCATATATACACTCACAAGTATACACGCACGCACAAGTATACACGCACAAGTATCATAAGTATACACGCACAAGTATCACAAGTATACAAGCTCAAGTATCATAAGTATACACGCACAAGTACACACGCTCAAGTACCATAAGTATACACGCACAAGTATACACGCACAAGTATCACAAGTATACAAGCTCAAGTATCATAAGTATACACGCACAAGTACACACGCTCAAGTAGACACGCACAAGTATACACGCGCGCACAAGTATACATGCACGCACAAGTATCATAAGGCAGCCATCTGAAGGCATGCACAAGTATACACGCACAAGTATCATAAGTATACACCAGAGACGTACACAGAGATTTTAAAAAATCACCAGCATTCACAAACAAAACAACGTACCATTCACAAACATTCACCAGCATCCATCATCAGTCATCACCAGTCATCACAAACTTCCACAACCACACAAAGTTTCACAAATATTCACAAAATTTCAAGCCAAAAATCATTATCAGCAGAATAAAACCAACATCCAAAAACATCACCAGTCATCACCAGCATTATCACCAGTATCCACACCAGCATCAGCAAAAGCATCCATGTCAGAGTCATTGTCCATGTCAGAGTCATTGTCTATGTCAGAGTGGCTGTTAAGGATAGAGCATAGTCAGCGACCAAACCGGAATTTCTTGTTGTGGAGGGCAAAGTGATCTTTGGATGATCAAACTTCAATAGGTATGTTAATTCTATTTCTGTAAACATTTTGTGATCCACCTAATATATTATATGATCAAACTTCTATTTCTGTAAACATTTTGTGATCCACCTAATATATTATATGATTCAATTCTCAAATAATGTGATCCACCTACGAGTTTATATGCCTTAATTATCAAACAATTTGACATGTAACACACATTAATAATCAAACAATTTGACATGTAACCACATCTGAAGGAAATTCAAGCCATACAATAACAGTGTCTCAAATTCAAGCCACACAACCACATCTATGTACAACTAACAGAGCACCAGTTTGTATTATTATTTCAGAATTTTGGGTGGGGCATTATAACCTTGTATGTATGTATGTGAGTGTGTGCATGTGTGGTTGTGTCTCACTATAAGAAACTGTGGATGGAAGTAAAATTTACCTATGATCACAAAAATATGGTACCACCGGTTCCTCCCTATTGCTCACAAACAGAATTTCAGGCCTCGTCAAAGGATGAGTATGTGTGGTGCGCTCAACCCTAATGATGTATTTCTTGTTGTCGAATCGAGCAGCAAAAACATTCTCCAAGCCAATGCCTTCATAAAATTCCATTTTCAGGTATAATGATCTATGGTCAATTCGAGACCAATGACAGTCGTCAATTTCACACACATTTCCCATTGGCGTCATTAATTCTTTTATTGCAGGAACATTTGTCTTCAGGAACTCGGGAAAGCCAACAACTCTGGCCCATGATTCTGCCTCGAACGCTGGTTCAGGCTCAAATTCTTCAGCAGACCATTGTTGCACATAAAAAGCACCTCCAATTTTTGTAAAAAGTTTCAACATTAGCGCATGATCACGCGTACTGTAAGATGGGCATGTTATTAGAAAAGAGTTTTTGGGTATAACCCGTATAGTCCACTCCTCATTAAGCTTCAGCGTATGCCTAAGCGTGAGATGCACAAATTCGTAAGTCCAATGTCCTGAAAGAACAGTGGCAGTGATGCATAGTGAAGAGTCCTCCATTGTTTTTTTTAACTCTTGACGATGGAGTTTTGTTTAGGAGTTGAAGATGTAGATGACGATATGCTTCTGAAGCTTGACAGGATATGAAGTGACACACTGTACGTGGCAGTAATATGGGAACTGAAAACTTTTTGCTCAGAAGACGAATGGCCATATGAAATTGCTTATTTGTTGGCTGGCATGAGTGACCAATCGCCAATGGTCAGTAAGTCAATTGTAATAATTGTGTTCATAACATTTTACTAAGAAGGCCAATGGCCATTCGATGCCACCACTTATCAAATAACTTGTTATCATTTGATCAGGTGCATATTTAATTCTGGAAGGCAGAGGGATACATTTTGCAGATCGGATTGCTGCATATATATGATTCATATATAGGTACATACTAACATACATATATATTTCCTATTGCAATCGGATTGCTGCATATATATGATTCATATATATAAATGAGTAATATATTTTGCAGGTGTGGACACATGTGTACATGTTCAGAATTCGCTAAAGATTTGGCCAGGAATGGATCAGGATAATGTCCCTTATGCCGTGCACCTATTCTTGAAGTAGTTCGAGCTTACTGTATACAATGAACAAAACGGTGTAGCTGATTTTTGAGTTTTGATATTTGGATAATTAAAACAATTGTTTTGGATGAGTTTCTTGTACAAAACCTGTATTGCAAAATATTTAATTAAAGCATTGTATTTCTATCAAATTAGTGTTGCATTTTCCTTCTTCTACTGTTGCGTTAGCTTTTATTGATATTGCATTTCATTGTAATGGTGTTGCATTACATATTGTAGTGGTGTTGCATTACATTAAATATAATTGCTTACCCGTCGCACGTGGACCCCACAGCTGACGTGGATAGCTGGTGTGGCATGTGACACGTGGAGTGCTGACATGGAGAGATGACGTGTCGTGTGACACGTAGACAGCTGACGTGGAAAGCTGACGTGGCGGCACTGGAAGCCAGGCCCTAACTAATGCTTAAGGCAACGTTGAATAGTGTTGCATTACGTGCAAATAGTGTTGCATTATGGCTATAATGCAACACTTTCTTTCCGTGGCCGTAGATGGGCAAAAGTGTTGCCTTAGGTGGCTAATGCAACGGCCGCGGATGCCACGCCCCCCTTGTGTTGCCTATTTGAAAAAATGGCCTACGGCAATGCTTTTTTGATCTACGGCCACATAAAAATAGTGCCGAATATGCCCACTTTTGTAGTAGTGAGAATACTAACGGTCGCGGGCTTTGCCTATATAAACCGATCCTTTCTCCATTTTCTCTCCTTCTTCTTTCTTCCTACAGCCGCCACCGATCCTTTCTCTCAAACCCTAACTCGAGATCTCTAGAAAATAACATCGTTTCCCAATTTAAATTTAACAAAATAGGTAATCATGCTTCACTTTCGTTTTTCTCTAGTTTTTACTGATTTAGGAGGAGAGAGTGGCAAAGTTTTGTGGTGTTTGGGTATGGAAAACACGAGTGCATCAGGTCTGGTTTTGTGGGTTCAAGAATGAAGAGGAGAGACAAGGAAGAAGAAGAGAGGGCTGGCCAGGTTGGATCGTGGATAGGACTTCGATCCAGGTCGTGGTAGTGGTGAAAGCAAAGAGGGGAGTGAGAGAGCAGTTTTGGACAGTGGATTGGATCGAGGAGCATGGGCTCATGGAGATACAGGAGGGGACGGATCGGGATCTTGCCTCGCCAGATGATGTCTTACTATTATCCCTCGGACCTTGTTCAACGATCCGATCCCCTTGGGTCAATCCATTTCCACACATTAGCACTTTTATCACGATTCGAGCTCCAATTTTTCCAACGATCCGACCCAGCTGTCAGTACCAAACACATATGGATTTTAATCAATGCTTCATAATTACAGTACATTGAACAGTTAGGTTAGAGCCTCCGAGACGGACTTCTTGGACTGATTTGATAACATGACTTAACAACATATTCATAATGCTAATCCAGTTTGCTTCGTGACTTTATTTTCCCGTATCATACACACTTGCACACACAAGCACTTACACATACACGGGGTCCTAGGGTAATTATTTTTCTAATCTTTCTTTGCTTGCCAAAACAGCAATGTCAGATAGACAAGTGACCGAGTCATCAAGTGAAAGTACTGAATTAGAGACATTAATGCACCACAACCCTGATGTGTTTTCTTCAGATTCAAGTGAGGAAAAATCCGATCCAGATTACGAGACATGCACTGATATAGAGTCGGCAACTTCCGAGAGCACGTCCCTTGAAGATGAGGCTGATCGAGCTCTTGATGAGATTCCGGGTGCTAAGGAAATAGAGAAGTTCACTGATTCTTTGCCTTCTAAGCTAGATGACATAAAATGTAACAACCCGTATTTCGATAACATGATTAAGACGAGAATCAAGGCAGAATTTAATTTTAAATTCTGAATCAAGTGAAACGGGCTATACCATTGCGTTCGTCTCGGAAAAATACGCGAAATAGAGTCCGAGTTTTCGAAAATCGGAGTCCGTATGACCAAGATATGGCCTCGCGAAGTTTCACGAAAAATTCCCAAATTAAAGTATACTTAATTAAGTGAAATGGGTTGCGCAGAGAAATATATATATATTGATATATATATATATATAATTGAAAATTAAATAAATAAATATGCAAAAATGTTCAAAACAGCGAATTGGGAGAGGGGAATAACCGAACCGGCCGATTTTTGAGGTCGACCCGAGCCCGCTGGGTCGACTAGGGGTTAATCCAGGGTGTTTGGCTGTCAACCCATGGGCCGATTCGCTCAAATGCAGATTTTGCATTTGGATGGTTCTCATGGTTCATCTTTAATCTAAAGGCCCTAGATGGTTCCTACACTTGACTTCTTCCCCAAGACATGCTTTGATGGCTTGGATTGAATCTAGGTTTAATCCTATGGCCTAAAACACTTGCCTAATCTATAAATAAGACCCTAACCTATCCTAAATCCTCATTATTCATTCATGCAACTAAACTATGGCCAAATTTCTACTCTCATGGCCTCCACTCAACTATCCTAGCCTCCACTTCATTTCTATGAGAGGTTTCATGATCATGAGAGTGTTAGAGAGTCCCTATGTTAGCATGAGAGCTTCTCAAGTTGATTTCAAGGCAAAAGCTTTGATCTTTGTTCATAAAGATGGTGTTTTGGTGGGTTTGGAGCATCCATCTTTGGATTTTTGGGTGATGGCATGCATAGGCTTCATCACAAGCTTAGGTTTAATCGATTTAGGCCTTCATAGCAATGTAAGCCCTTCCCTACTCTTAGATATTAACTATGAAGTTAAATGTTCTTGTTGAAAGTTTGGGTTTGATCATTGAGAATGATGCATGCTATCATGTTATGCAAGTTTATGAAGTCATTATCTTAATCTTATGAGCAAAAAGCAACAACCTTTATGTTGAAATGTTGCATTATGCAACATGAGAACCTTCATAATCTTTATGTCAACTTGCATATGAAGTCATAATCCTTATATGATGATATATGCGAGTTACTAGTCATCATTCCATGTCTTTTGTCACCATGATTCGCTTATGTACCAAGTTTGGGTTTATGCATGTTTTTGTGAGGCTTAAGAATGTAACATGCAAGCTAATGACCACATTTGTGCCTCATTCGCCACCATGATTAACTTGTGGCTTAATATCCATTTTTGTTATGCCTTTGCCAAGTCTCTTCTTTTAATCCATTACGTGGTTGCGAACGTACATGCGAGTTTAAAAAAAAAAGCGTTGGGTTCACATTATGGGAAAACATAATGACATGAATATGACTTGGGTAAATGGGTATAAACATGACAACATGTAACGTTAAATATGACATGTGTTTATACTTGAAAACATGACATGAAATATAACATGGAATTTGACATGTAAGTATGCATAAAAACATAAGCTTGGGAATTTACCTATTAAGTTAGGTCTACCCATTGGGAATTTACCTATTAAGTTAGGTCTACCCAATTGCTTGAAAACTTGACTATGAACATGACACTAGACTAAACATGAAAGTGGCCAACTCGAGGTTGGGTTGAGTTTGCAACGTAAAACTACCCGGAACCGACCGGCCTAACTAGTAGTTGCAAACAATAGGACTCAATGTGAGAAGTTGGTCATGTTGTGCTTGAACCCGAGGTTAGACCAAGTTGTGGTGTAAAGCTACCCGGAACCGACCGGCTTAACTAGTAACCACAACAAAGTCTAATGTGAGAGGTTGGGGTGCATTAAATAATTAATGCCACATAATAGGGTTAAGTTAATTTGATTAATGAGGCTTAACCAAATATGACATGGACAAATGGGTTAAGTAAATTGATTAGGCTAATGATACTTAACAAAACATGACAAGGTTGGGTAGGTTAAGTGATTTGATTTGCCTAATGACACTTAACCATTTTTATACGTCTAGTGGACGGGGATTAAGTTAGCCAACACTTAATCAATCCAACATGATAATTTGGTAAGGTTAAGTAAGTTTTCTTAATGACACTTAACCAAAAGATACAGTTAATGGATGGGGGTTAAGATTAGACTCAACTAGTCTAAACATGATAATCGGATGGGGTTAAGTTAGCTTAGACTTAATTAATCCCACTTGGTAGTTTAAAGGGGGTTAAGTTAAACACTTAACTAATCTAACTCGTTGATTTGGTGGGGTTAAGTGACCTATACTTAACCAATCTAACTCGTTGATTGGATGTGGTTAAGTGACCTAAACTTAACCAATCTAACTCGTTAATTTGATGTGGTTAAGTGATCTATACTTAACCAATCTAACTCGTGAATTTATGGAGGTTAAGTTAACCCATACTTAACCAATATAACGTGAAAACATGATAAGGCTAAGTCATGAATCGCTTGAATACACTTGACCGGTTTGACTAAGTAATTTTATAGGGTCAAGTTAATATATACTTAACCAACTTGAGCATGGTTTGTAGGGCTAAGTCTTGAACTTGGATACTTAGCCAATTTTGACATGATTTGTAGACGGGGTTAAGTCATGAACTTAAGTGACACTTAATCTGTTATATAAACCCTAATTCGGAGAATTAGGTGGGTAACCGTAATTAACAAGGGTAACGGGAATAAGGCTAAGTGGTAAACCTTAGTTGAAGGATAACTAAGTAATGATTCTTAGTCAAGGAAATTTAGACCAGTTCATAGATAGATGAGTAATCTGAAACGGTAGGTCATCGTTTAAGTATGCGAGTAGGAGCAAGTATCTGATTTAGATAAAGGCTCCAGCGAACTGGGTAACGAAGCAGCGGCTTCGGGGAACGTGAGGATATTCTTGGGATCCCTCTGTGAGCTGCCAGGTCAATATACTAGGCTCACGAGAGGTTGAGGTCTGCGGTAGAAGAACCAAGAATATGCCTTGGTTGCTATGCGAGCGACCTAAAGACTGGGGTGGATAGCAGTGAGTCGACGAATACATAAGGTGCCCGAGATAGCAAGTTCGTCGATCATCTACCATCTTGAGTCAAGCGTGTACGTACGGAAAGGCAGGGAACACCCAACAGACCATAATTGCTATCTAATTATGGGTGAGGTAGGCCGTAGGATGTGGGCTGGCCGAAGGGTAGTTCTCATGCAAGATTTTCTCTTGTGTTGCCTTTCACTAGTTGAGGGAGGGGTCTCGTGGGACCATAGCCACGTGTAGAAAAGCAGACCTTAGTATCTGCATCGGCAGATAAATCTAAAGCTCCCGACCGAGTCCTGTATTTCTTGTTTTGCCCTGTGACAGGACTCGGATGGCACGATGTGATACATGTGCATACAGTTATAGAAAAACGATTCACGATGAATGCGTGGGAAAAAGGGCGCGGTTGAGGGTTAGCGTAATCCCTAGTGGCCTAGGTGGTTTAACCCAAACCGAAATACGAAAGCGTGCAATAGGTAAGCGTAATCCCTAGTGGTGCTAGGTGGCGTAAGTCCTAGTAGTTCAAACGATGATTCATATGGAAGAGCCTAGCTAGAACAAGGGTGACAGTCCAAACGATTTCAAGGATAATACGACATGAGGAAGCCCGTACGAGGTACGGCAAAGGACTGAACTTATATACATGGAAAGAAACATATGATTTGAGTAACCTATATATGCGATATATTAGGTTGACATGGACCATTACACGACTTTGAGTAAGGGACATTCATGGTTAACACATAACAAGGCTGGGATACTAGTACGGTAGGTGCAGAGCAAATATACATGTTAGAACCAGGAAGAATATACGAAATAGATACCGTGGGATGTTAGACGGGGTAGATACCTTGGGATAGTATACTTGATAGAAATCTGACGATGTGATACTTTGATTTATCATGACACCGTAGTTTATCATGATACCTTAGTTCAGTAGTTCATCCTGTTATTTTGATTTAGCTTATCTGTCTTGTTATCATGCTCATGTTCATCTCAGTTTCTCATGTCAGTTAACTTTACTAGTTTTTATACTAATAGTAGATAGGGCTTACTCAGTCTTTTTGACTGACCCGTTTTGTTTCGCCTCTTTTCTTCCGTTCCCCCCCCCAGGTTACAGGGAGGAAACAATGCTGTTTAGTTCGGACTTCTTCTGCTTGAAGGTCATCATGGATGGCTTGGACTTCTCTTGGCTATGGCTACTTTACTGTTTTTACTTGGGGAATAATTTATGAAAAAGTCTTCATGCTTCTTTACTATTGCAAGACAGGTTTTGATGTACTCTGATGTAAAAGGCTTTAGACCTTAATTATTAATGTTTATAAAAGTTCGATTTTACTTCCGCTATTTTATATGTTCTGTCTTGTGATATTTCTGTGCATGTTTACCAATAATGCCCCTCTAAAGCTAGTGCATTCCTTTGCGAGTGACCCTAGCGGAGGCGGGGTGTTACATTTGGTATCAGAGCAGAAGGTTACCAGACTGGGCAAAAGTTTTTAAAGACCTTCTGAAAACTATTTGAAAATCGTTTATAAAGAAGCATTTTTCAAGAAAATTTTCTTTTAAAAGAGAAAGGCTATTCCCCAAAGGCCATTAGAACTATCCTTGTTTCCTTGATTGAGTCTCTTTTCCTTTCTTTCCTCCATCTGTAGTCACAGTGGTTTTAACTGCGACTAGTCTTTCCTATCTACGAAAGTGCTTTCCATGCGATGGAGGTGGTTCTCGAGAGACCAGTGGCCGCGTTATAAGAAAGGATAGTGAGAAAGAGGATAAAGGATACGAGTTTAAGGATGAGCAGCTTGTTGGTATGGCTCAACCCAGAATGAGAGAGAAAGATGAACAAGGAAACCCATGACGAGAGAGTACCTTTGGTAGGGTGAAACGGGGCGGATAGTTAAGTATCATGGGACAAGGACAAGATCATCGGGAGGGCATCAGTATGCTCTCATTTCTAGGGTACCTCGGAAGGAGGGTAACGATCTTGTTAAAGGTTTAGCTTTTCTTCTCTATCATCCCGTTAGGACTTTGGTTTGATCATCGTATCATTCAAGTCTGCTTCGATAGTTGAGTCTCTGCACCTTAAGTACTAGCGTATTAGAGAATCCCATTTTTGTCTCAAGTCCTGTGGAGAATCGGTCCATTTATTCATGACTTGTTTTGGATTTGAGAATGACATGCCTCGGTTATGGATGGATTCTAGGGATGAAGTGGTTATCCAGTAAGGGGTGCCACTCTCGGTTTTGATAGGAGGGTAGTTAGACTCTTGACTAGACTTGGTAATACCCTCGAAGTCTCGTGGAACCTTTTGGGTTCGGTCATGATTAGTTACCTAGAATCCCTTGATACCTTTATTGGAAATTTGAAGCCCGATCGAGTGGTGTTCGCCGATAAGACGGATGGTTTATTTCACTTATGCATGGGTTATAGAAATCACCCTAGTAAGTGCGCTTGATAACCTGGTTGGCATCTGTTTACTTTCAAGAGAAAGTTCTTCTACGTGGAATACCTTATGGTACGAGGTCCGAGATTCACTAGTGAATTTTGGAAAGCTTGCATGAGATCATGAGTACGCAGTCATGTTTGCGCCAAGTGTGCGAGTAGAACGAGAGGCGACGAAGAAATGAGTTCCAGCTCATGTTATGGAAACAGGAAATAAGAAGCTACGAAATCGCGAAGTTAAAGGACGGTCAAGGCACGATGGAATTGAGCTCAAGGAAATACGACTTTGATGATCAAAGACTAGATGCGCGCATGATATCTCTTTTGGGAGTATATCCTTGATCCCTGTTTCTGTGGAGCTTACTTGTAGGCTATCTTTTGTGGACATCCTCTCGGTCCTATTTTCGGTTACAAACCCCGTAAGGAGTTTGTCTTGTTTATCTTCTCGACCCTGTTTCAGGGAATCCTAGGTAGAACTCTATGGATGTAAACATGTATTTGAAACATGTTATGATTGATATGGTTGCAAGTGGTTGCAAGTGGTTGCTCGTGGATGCGCGAATACACATTAGATACTAGCTCGACTCGGTCACATTTCATATTGCATATGCACGAGTATTTATACTTGTTTATGGATGAAATCGAATGTATTATCATGCGGTTGTTGCATATGAATGAATGATTGTGCACGCATATAGTATCTATATGACTAGGACTATTTGCATACATGTTGGATTCATGGCACTATACATATTTTGCATTAGAAAGATTATTCAGGCCTGATCATTAGCATTAGCTAAGGAACATGTACACACACGTTTTGCATATATTCATACAGCATTAGAAATCATCTAAGGACAATGGTTGCTTGTAGATGATGTTTTGAGTAGATGGATGATGGATGGTAGGATATGTTCTTCCTAACTTGGAGATTTCGGGGACGAAATCCTAAAAGGTGGGGAGAATGTAACAACCCGTATTTCGATAACATGATTAAGACGAGAATCAAGGCAGAATTTAATTTTAAATTCTGAATCAAGTGAAACGGGCTATGCCATTGCGTTCGTCTTGGAAAAATACGCGAAATAGAGTCCGAGTTTTCGAAAATCGGAGTCCGTATGACCAAGATATGGCCTCGCGAAGTTTCACGAAAAATTCCCAAATTAAAGTATACTTAATTAAGTGAAATGGGTTGCGCAGAGAAATATATATATTGATATATATATATATATAATTGAAAATTAAATAAATAAATATGCAAAAATGTTCAAAACAGCGAATTGGGAGAGGGGAATAACCGAACCGGCCGATTTTTGAGGTCGACCCGAGCCCGCTGGGTCGACTAGGGGTTAATCCAGGGTGTTTGGCTGTCAACCCATGGGCCGATTCGCTCAAATGCAGATTTTGCATTTGGATGGTTCTCATGGTTCATCTTTAATCTAAAGGCCCTAGATGGTTCCTACACTTGACTTCTTCCCCATGACATGCTTTGATGGCTTGGATTGAATCTAGGTTTAATCCTATGGCCTAAAACACTTGCCTAATCTATAAATAAGACCCTAACCTATCCTAAATCCTCATTATTCGTTCATGCAACTAAACTATGGCCAAATTTCTACTCTCATGGCCTCCACTCAACTATCCTAGCCTCCACTTCATTTCTATGAGAGGTTTCATGATCATGAGAGTGTTAGAGAGTCCCTATGTTAGCATGAGAGCTTCTCAAGTTGATTTCAAGGCAAAAGCTTTGATCTTTGTTCATAAAGATGGTGTTTTGGTGGGTTTGGAGCATCCATCTTTGGATTTTTGGGTGATGGCATGCATAGGCTTCATCACAAGCTTAGGTTTAATCGATTTAGGCCTTCATAGCAATGTAAGCCCTTCCCTACTCTTAGATATTAACTATGAAGTTAAATGTTCTTGTTGAAAGTTTGGGTTTGATCATTGAGAATGATGCATGCTATCATGTTATGCAAGTTTATGAAGTCATTATCTTAATCTTATGAGCAAAAAGCAACAACCTTTATGTTGAAATGTTGCATTATGCAACATGAGAACCTTCATAATCTTTATGTCAACTTGCATATGAAGTCATAATCCTTATATGATGATATATGCGAGTTACTAGTCATCATTCCATGTCTTTTGTCACCATGATTCGCTTATGTACCAAGTTTGGGTTTATGCATGTTTTTGTGAGGCTTAAGAATGTAACATGCAAGCTAATGACCACATTTGTGCCTCATTCGCCACCATGATTAACTTGTGGCTTAATATCCATTTTTGTTATGCCTTTGCCAAGTCTCTTCTTTTAATCCATTACGTGGTTGCGAACGTACATGCGAGTTTAAAAAAAAAAAGCGTTGGGTTCACATTATGGGAAAACATAATGACATGAATATGACTTGGGTAAATGGGTATAAACATGACAACATGTAACGTTAAATATGACATGTGTTTATACTTGAAAACATGACATGAAATATAACATGGAATTTGACATGTAAGTATGCATAAAAACATAAGCTTGGGAATTTACCTATTAAGTTAGGTCTACCCATTGGGAATTTACCTATTAAGTTAGGTCTACCCAATTGCTTGAAAACTTGACTATGAACATGACACTAGACTAAACATGAAAGTGGCCAACTCGAGGTTGGGTTGAGTTTGCAACGTAAAACTACCCGGAACCGACCGGCCTAACTAGTAGTTGCAAACAATAGGACTCAATGTGAGAAGTTGGTCATGTTGTGCTTGAACCCGAGGTTAGACCAAGTTGTGGTGTAAAGCTACCCGGAACCGACCGGCTTAACTAGTAACCACAACAAAGTCTAATGTGAGAGGTTGGGGTGCATTAAATAATTAATGCCACATAATAGGGTTAAGTTAATTTGATTAATGAGGCTTAACCAAATATGACATGGACAAATGGGTTAAGTAAATTGATTAGGCTAATGATACTTAACAAAACATGACAAGGTTGGGTAGGTTAAGTGATTTGATTTGCCTAATGACACTTAACCATTTTTATACGTCTAGTGGACGGGGATTAAGTTAGCCAACACTTAATCAATCCAACATGATAATTTGGTAAGGTTAAGTAAGTTTTCTTAATGACACTTAACCAAAAGATACAGTTAATGGATGGGGGTTAAGATTAGACTCAACTAGTCTAAACATGATAATCGGATGGGGTTAAGTTAGCTTAGACTTAATCAATCCCACTTGGTAGTTTAAAGGGGGTTAAGTTAAACACTTAACTAATCTAACTCGTTGATTTGGTGGGGTTAAGTGACCTATACTTAACCAATCTAACTCGTTGATTGGATGTGGTTAAGTGACCTAAACTTAACCAATCTAACTCGTTAATTTGATGTGGTTAAGTGATCTATACTTAACCAATCTAACTCGTGAATTTATGGAGGTTAAGTTAACCCATACTTAACCAATATAACGTGAAAACATGATAAGGCTAAGTCATGAATCGCTTGAATACACTTGACCGGTTTGACTAAGTAATTTTATAGGGTCAAGTTAATATATACTTAACCAACTTGAGCATGGTTTGTAGGGCTAAGTCTTGAACTTGGATACTTAGCCAATTTTGACATGATTTGTAGACGGGGTTAAGTCATGAACTTAAGTGACACTTAATCTGTTATATAAACCCTAATTCGGAGAATTAGGTGGGTAACCGTAATTAACAAGGGTAACGGGAATAAGGCTAAGTGGTAAACCTTAGTTGAAGGATAACTAAGTAATGATTCTTAGTCAAGGAAATTTAGACCAGTTCATAGATAGATGAGTAACCTGATACGGTAGGTCATCGTTTAAGTATGCGAGTAGGAGCAAGTATCTGATTTAGATAAAGGCTCCAGCGAACTGGGTAACGAAGCAGCGGCTTCGGGGAACGTGAGGATATTCTTGGGATCCCTCTATGAGCTGCCAGGTCAATATACTAGGCTCACGAGAGGTTGAGGTCTGCGGTAGAAGAACCAAGAATATGCCTTGGTTGCTATGCGAGCGACCTAAAGACTAGGGTGGATAGCAGTGAGTCGACGAATACATAAGGTGCCCGAGATAGCAAGTTCGTCGATCATCTACCATCTTGAGTCAAGCGTGTACGTACGGAAAGGCAGGGAACACCCAACAGACCATAATTGCTATCTAATTATGGGTGAGGTAGGCCGTAGGATGTGGGCTGGCCGGAGTGTAGTTCTCATGCAAGATTTTCTCTTGTGTTGCCTTTCACTAGTTGAGGGAGGGGTCTCGTGGGACCATAGCCACGTGTAGAAAAGCAGACCTTAGTATCTGCATCGGCAGATAAATCTAAAGCTCCCGACCGAGTCCTGTATTTCTTGTTTTGCCCTGTGACAGGACTCGGATGGCACGATGTGATACATGTGCATACAGTTATAGAAAAACGATTCACGATGAATGCGTGGGAAAAAGGGCGCGGTTGAGGGTTAGCGTAATCCCTAGTGGCCTAGGTGGTTTAACCCAAACCGAAATACGAAAGCGTGCAATAGGTAAGCGTAATCCCTAGTGGTGCTAGGTGGCGTAAGTCCTAGTAGTTCAAACGATGATTCATATGGAAGAGCCTAGCTAGAACAAGGGTGACAGTCCAAACGATTTCAAGGATAATACGACATGAGGAAGCCCGTACGAGGTACGGAAAAGGACTGAACTTATATACATGGAAAGAAACATATGATTTGAGTAACCTATATATGCGATATATTAGGTTGACATGGACCATTACACGACTTTGAGTAAGGGACATTCATGGTTAACACATAACAAGGCTGGGATACTAGTACGGTAGGTGCAGAGCAAATATACATGTTAGAACCAGGAAGAATATACGAAATAGATACCGTGGGATGTTAGACGGGGTAGATACCTTGGGATAGTATACTTGATAGAAATCTGACGATGTGATACTTTGATTTATCATGACACCGTAGTTTATCATGATACCTTAGTTCAGTAGTTCATCCTGTTATTTTGATTTAGCTTATCTGTCTTGTTATCATGCTCATGTTCATCTCAGTTTCTCATGTCAGTTAACTTTACTAGTTTTTATACTAATAGTAGATAGGGCTTACTCAGTCTTTTTGACTGACCCGTTTTGTTTCGCCTCTTTTCTTCCGTTCCCCCCCAGGTTACAGGGAGGAAACAATGCTGTTTAGTTCGGACTTCTTCTGCTTGAAGGTCATCATGGATGGCTTGGACTTCTCTTGGCTATGGCTACTTTACTGTTTTTACTTGGGGAATAATTTATGAAAAAGTCTTCATGCTTCTTTACTATTGCAAGACAGGTTTTGATGTACTTTGATGTAAAAGGCTTTAGACCTTAATTATTAATGTTTATAAAAGTTCGATTTTACTTCCGCTATTTTATATGTTCTGTCTTGTGATATTTCTGTGCATGTTTACCAATAATGCCCCTCTAAAGCTAGTGCATTCCTTTGCGAGTGACCCTAGCGGAGGCGGGGTGTTACATAAAACTTAAGAAGATATGTTTAAGACATGGAATTCCCTGGGATAACGTGAATGTTCCAGAAAACAAAGATAGACCTCATTCTGCCCCAGAGGGGTACATGACCATTAGTCGACTCATGTGTCGGGTTAGGGCCATTCCTCCTTTTCCTCCGCTTGTTGTTAATCTCTTGAGACAGTTTCACATTGCCCCCATGCAACTCCACTCGAATGCTTATGCGGCTTTGTATACTCTGTACGTTGGTTATATGGAGATTCTGCAGACCGAACTTACTCTTAAAGATTTGAAATTCTATTACCATTTCAAACATCGTTCTGCAGGAGCTCCCAAATTCTCTTTCTTCGAATCGGTCGCTAATAGAAAAGTTGTGACAGACGGTTATAGTAATATAGAGGAAGTCAAGTCTGACTGGTTCTGTATAAAACACCAGGCCGGATGTGTGAGGATGTGGCTACAAGCGAGTATGTTTCCAACATTTCCATGTTTAATTCGAATCCATAATTTTAGTGCTAACGAACCATTTCTTTCCACACAGATCACAACTTTGAGAGAACAGAAGGATCAATATATTAAGATTGAATGTCCAGCCTCTTTAAGAGTAACTCAGATTTTTTAAGCATTAAGAATTGTATCACTGACGAAAACCTTCATAAACACCGTCTCTTAGACATAAGGTTCGGACATGGAGCGGGCGGTAAACCTTACAAATATATACCCCCGGCTGAAGGGGAAGGAACTTCTCAAGTTGTAGAGACGACTACTCTTCACAAGAGTCCTTCGCCGATGATTAATCAGGGTGACAAAGATTTAAACGTGTATAAAGGAGATGAGGGACGGGATAATGAACCAAAGGAGGTTCCAACCTCCGAGGGGCAGTCTCCCTTAAGAACTTCATCGCCAATTGAGTCTATCGCCCAAGACGAATTAACGGAGGAACAGATTCTCGGGGAATTAAATAAAATACCTTTGTTAGATGATATATATAGTCAAGAAGATTTCGGAGGAGAACCAATTTTTCCCCTCTCCGAAGAGATGGGTGCCCCAGTTGGAGAAAAAGAAGTCACCCAAATGAGTCTAACTTCGGGCCTTGGTCCGTTTCAAAAAAGAGGATTTGACAGGATGCACAAAACACATGCACCATTTATCATAACACACTTTTGCTACTGTGGTTCATAGTTCTAACCCTCACTTGTTTTCTTTGCAGGAAAAATGTCTCGCAACCGGTCTTATTCTTACTGTTCCCTTCGCCAGGGCACACTAAGCCTCCTTCCAGATCCTGAGCACACTCGTAGCGATAGTCGGGGAAGGGATAGCCATCGGCCCCGGGATTCTCATCAACCTTATTCTGCACGGCCTCGATCTCCACCGAAGCAAGGTAATGGAAAGCCACATAGTCGTCCATTGCCACCGGCTGGGGGAAAGCAACTTCCTAGAGATTTGAATCCTCCAAAAAGCACTCCTTCTCACGCCCAATCTTCCAAAAAACACCCCAAGCCAAAGGATAAGAACAAAGATGAGGGTAGGATTATAGAGAAGGGGAAGACAGTTCCCACTTCCTCTAGTGAGCGTGGCTTGGATACTACAGCCACAAAGGATGTTGCCCCCAATTCTGAGATTATGGCCAGGCTAGAGCGCTTACCAAAACAGTTTCCCGACATTTACTTTGAGAGGACGGTGTTCATCCCAGATCTTGAAACGATCCCTGAGGATTGGGACACAGAGGTGATAGGGTATGTATGCCATGTAGCTAAAAAATACGGGATAATGAAGAAGCATGCTGCTACACTCTCTACTATCATCCGCCAGATGGAGACAGATGCAGCCAGGACCAGAGTAAAAATTGATAATGATGCTAGGGCTAGGTGTAAAATGGAAAAAGAACTAGAGGATGCATAGGCCCAACTGGCTTTAGCTCGGCGAGATGCAGAGAACTACATGTCCGAGTTGGAGAGTGCTAGGGAGCGTTTTCGCAATGAGCTCGACTTAAATAGCCAGGAGCGGGTGGCCCTGAAGAAGGACGTAGAGGATCTCAGGGCGGTTAACATTGAACTAAAGATAGTACATGATCGCTTTTCTGTTGAGAAAGAGGCTTGGGAGAAAGAGAGGGCTAGCTTAAAAGATGGTCTTGCCCTTGCTAAGAAGGAGAAGGAGGTTCTAAATGATCAACTTGCTCAAGCTAAGGAGCGTGCAGCTCTCATCGAAAGCAATGCTAATAGCGCTCTTGAGTCAGCAGCTGTTGTAACCGATAAGCTTGCCGAAAGAGAGAAAGATATAGATAGTTTTGAGGAACTGTTGTTCTATTTCTTTGGTTAAGTCATCAAGCATCGAGACATCTCTTGGATTCCAGACTACCATGTTACCTTGGACAATGTATGGGATGCAATTGTTGAGGGCGAGAAGCGGCGACTGGGGGTTGACGAGATTGACGAATGCCAGCTGATGCAAACCTTTCTCAGAGGTGAAGAGCCTGAGGCTTTGGAGGAAGGTAGACGCCTTATCCACGAGGAAATGGAGAGGGAGAAGAGCCGACTCAAGGGCAAGGATTAGGTTGGAAAGAGCTCGAGCTCGGTGGTAGAGCCCAAAACCTCTGAAGTTGAGGGATATAACCCCGATGATCCATTGATCCCCTTGGCACCTACTCCTCCGATTGTCGGGACCACTAGTACAAATCTGGGAGATGAGTCGACCGAAGGTATCTCCACATTTTCTCCACAGTTCATTAAAGCAATCGTAACTTGTCATCATCTCATGGGACAGACAACTGACATGGCCACGTCTCCTCCCGTTTCACTAACCTTTGCTTCTAATGGTGTAGGTACCAAAGTGGTCGAAAAAGGTGCAGAGGAAAAGGCAGAGGCTGAGAAGGTTGAGGTTCCCCCGGGTTCTGGTATCGAAGCTTCTGGGGTATCAAAGAAAACCGAGGGCTCAACAAGTGATAGAGTTACAGTGGCACCCGTGGAGTCTGGCACTGGCGCTCCTGCAGACGCCGAGATCATTGCTGCTCTGCATGACATTGATGGCGGTCATGGAGATGAGGAAGAGGAGGTAGAAATCATTGACGAGGCCAAGGGTGATGATAGCGAAACCTTGGCTGACATACAGGCTAGGAAGGAGAAGCAGTTGGCTCTTAAGAGGGACGAACAGAATCCTATGTTCGTGACCCGTATTTCTGAGATCAACCCCAAGACTGGGTTGTTTATAAGATTCTCTTCTAAATCGATAACTTCACAGCTTGCCTCAGAACCTTCCAGTCCTCCTCGGGAGCCTCTTGTTGACAAGAGGAAGAGGAAGAAAAGTGACCGCTTCAGTACTGATAAAGAGGAGTTGGAGAAACGGAAGAAGGACAAGAAATCAAAGCCATCTCCCAAGCGCAGATAGAATGCAGCTATTGGCACACGTTTTAGTTTTAAGATTTCCTTTGGCCAAAAGATGTAGTCGTGAGATTGGCCCTCACTTTTTGTTTAGTTTCTCGTTTTTTGTAAATCTGCTTCCAGTAAATAAGGACCTACTTCTTTTGCATCATTGTGTTCCTGCAAAATCATCATGTTAGCAGAGTTTAAATAATCATAACTGAAACTTTCATAGTTAAATATTAAAATTATAAGTAACGATTATTAATAATAATGAAAACAATCATCGAGAAATACACGTGCTAAGTAAACGTGTAGTGATGCACGTATATATTCCTAATTAATTGTCATTATAGTGCCTGGCTAGGGCTTATTGGCGATTGATTAGGATTATATTCGTACTATCCCAATTTTTCAATGGGGTAATGATTCTTGCGACGCTAAGTCTCTAGCGCTTTTATACTCTCCTGATCCTTCAGTAGGTTAGAGTTTGTGCGGGACTAAGTCTCTAGTGCCTTTATACTCTCCCGATCCTTCAGAGGGTTAGAGTTCGTGCTTGATTTTTGGTCTGCTCACCGATCCTTCAACGAGGCAGAAGTTCTGGGGGCGCTAAGTCTATAGCGCCTTTATACAATTCCGATCCTACAGCGGGTTAGAGTGTTGTCAAGGCGGCTTTATCATGGTGCACCTTCACGCCTTGGGGACGTTATTTTCGCGTCCTTTATACTCTCTCCCTAATCTTAGGAGTTAGAGTGCATGTTGTAGTGCGATTTACCTCGTTGGACCTTTTGGAGCTTTAATTATCGTGAACTTTCCGATCTGCTGGACGGCATTTTGAGTTAGCTATTTTGAGATTACTGCATAAATTTAAAACAATTCTCAAAATGTAACAGTATATATATTGATCAAAATAAAAGATTAGATAAGAAATGGTGCAGTAAACGTAAATGACACAGTATTTTTATAGTGGTTCGGTCGAATCATGACCTACGTCCACTTTATAATCTTTTGTTCAAATAACCAGACTATTTTAGGCAAGTAGAGCCTTTTTACATGGTTCTAAAAACAAAAGAGTAAAACTGACACTTCTATGTCAGGTAAAGCCGCAAATGCTCGGCATTCCATACTCTGGGGATTTCATCTCCATCTACGGTTGCTAGCTTGAAGGTTCCATTATCAAGCCTTCGTAAAATGGAGTATGGTCCTTCCCATTTCGGGCCCATATGTACCGGGGCCGGAAAGACACGCTTCAGAACCAAGTCTCCGGGTTCGAATGTCCGAGCTCGGACTCTTCTATTGTAGTACCGGGCTATTTGCTGTTTTTGCCTCAAGGCACGTAAGTCGGCTTCGTCCCTTTTTTCCTCAACCATGTCCAGGGATTCAAGGAGCAACTCATTGTTGGTCATCGGGTCGTAATAAATGGTACGATGGGATGGTACTTCTAACTCGACCGGAATAACTGCTTCAGCTCCGAAAGCAAGGGAAAACGGGGTGTGACCCGTCGCCGACTTTTACGTTGTTCTATAGGCCCATAGTGCCAGGGGCAATTCATCGACCCACATAACTTTGGCCCTCTTCAATCTATTCTTTAGAATGGATATGATCACCTTATTTGCGTCTTCAACCTGTCCTTTCGATTGTGGATGTGCCACAGGGGTGTATCTTTTCTCGATGTAATAATTCCGACAGAAATCTTAAAGCTCCGTACTGTCGAATTAGGTTCCATTATAGGTTATGTTGACTTTTGGAATCCCAAACCGATAGATAATGTTCTTAACGATAAAGATGATCACTCTTTTGGTCTTGATTGTGGTCAAAGGCTCTGCTTCTACCCATTTAGTAAAATAATCCATGGCCATAATAACGAACTTTGCTCCTCCCTTTGCTATGGGGAGGCTCCCAATAATGTCATTTCCCCACATTAGAAAAGGCTACGGGCTTGTCATTGTCTTCAATTGGTTAGGTGGCGTCCTTGGGATTTTGTAGAACTTATGGCAAGCATCACAACATCGTGCATACTTGGCTGCATCCTTGTTTATAGTGGGACAAAAATAGCCTTATCGCAATATCTTCTTTGCCAATGTTTGCCCTCCAGTATGGTCACCACACTCACCTTCGTGGACTTCCTTCAGCACACGCTTGATGTCGTCATGGGCAATGCACAGGAGGAGAGGCATCGAGAAACCTTGTCTGTACAGGACTTCGCCTTGCAACACATATCGGGAAGCCTTCCGTATAACTGCACGACTCTCACTTTTCTTAGTTGGGAGCGTTCCATTCATCGAGAAATTCTTTAGGGGGATCATCCATGACTCCCTTTCAGGTTCAATCTCCAGTACCGGATCAACTTCCATCTGATCCACACTAGGGAACTGTAATACTTCAATCGGGACTAGCTCCATATGTTCTGGATTAACGGAACTAGCCATCTTCGCTTACTTGTCTTCTCTTTGATTCTCCGTTCGACGAATGTGAGATATACTATGGTGATCAAAACCATCTAGCAACGTCCTTACTTTTCCAGATATGATATCAACCTTGGACTCTTAGCCTGAAATTTTCCATTAACTTGGTTCACGACCAAATTGCGGTCACAAAAAATGTCTAGCTTTGTTATCCCTAGTTCCTTTGCAAGCTTCAACCCGGCAATTAGAGCTTATGTAACACCCCACATCCGTTATGGTCACTCACAAAAGGAATGCCTTAATTACAATGGAGCATTATGGGTACTGGAACAGAAATATTACAAGACAGACATATATAAAACAGCGGAAAGTGAAGTAGAAGTACTTCAAATCATTTATTAAATGGAATTGTTTACAATAAAAGCCCATCAACTTCCAATACCCAAATACATAGCTAAAATATCTGTCTTGCTCAAAAACAAAGAAGCATAAAAATAAACTATAGCATTCCCCAGCAAAGCAAAGTAAGCCATGGCCAAGAGAAATCCAAGCCGTACATGAAAGAGCCTTGGAGCTTGGTAAGATCCGAATTAAGTTGTATTCCCACCCTGTGAACCTTGGGGGGGGGGGGGGGGGGAACGGAAGAAAAAGAGGCGGGTCAGTCATAAAGACTGAGTAAGTCCTAGTGACTTTCAGCATAAAAACAGGTAAAGATACCATGGCATGAATAAACTGAAAGTAAACATAAGCATGATGACAAGATAAGCTACAAGCACGATAACTAAGAATAACATCATAGGATTTATGTCATTTATAACATTGCAAGGTTCCCATTCAAGATGAACTAAGTATATTTTCGCAAGATTTCTATCAAGCATCGCAAGATTTCTCTGCTTCACCACTAAAATGATATCTATTTTCTCTACACCACCTAACTAGTGTCCCAACTAGCAATCTATATAAAATGATAAAATCATAGTGTGATCCCAATCCCCGAAAATTAAGGTTACTTTCACGTGTACATCTATTATCTATTACCTAGATCTAATCTAGGGTTTTCTATCGAGCGCTTCCTAGATTCAACCAGGATTTATGCTACCTAGGTCCAACATAGGGATTATGCTACCTATTGAACGCTTCTCGGATTTAGGGTTTATGCCACCTAGGTCCAACCTAGGGATTATGCTACCTATGTGTGTCATACGGCCCCCAATCATTGTAGATACCTATGCTGGTCCCGCCATGGGGTGTATCAAGACCCATGGTGGCGGCCCGACGCAATTCTAGAAGGCATATGTTATACAACTGGTGTCCCCAGTGCCTTGGTTGTCTGCTCCGGAGTGTGTGCACGCCCGCACCCCGTTAGACCCACACTGTGCACCCACCGCCGTCGTTTGACCGCTTACAATCAGCCCAGTAATCATGCCTTACCCTTCCCAGTTTCAGTGTACCGTTGATACATGATTTGGGTTACTGCTGAAATGGGTCCCCGTTACTAGGGTTTCCTAATGGTTAAGTGTGTGGGCCTATATATACAGATATTACCCACCTTCCCGTGATGTACTTAACCCACCTATTCAAGTGTGCTTTTTAATGGTTAAGTTTGTGGGCCTATATTTACTAATATTAACCACCAACCCGATATGTACTTAACCCTCTTCGTCCATTACGTTAAGTTGGTTAAGTATTTCATCTTGTTTTACTTAACCCTACCACACATCAGGTTATATCGGTTAGTGTTGTTCCTTGTGTTACTTAACCCTACCGCAAGCCTTGTTATACTGGCTAAGTGTTCTCCCTTGTGTTAACTTAACCCCACCGCATGTCATGTCATATTGGTTAAGTGTACATTGACTTATCCCACCTACTTATCATGTTGTGATGGTTAAGTGTTACCCTCTGTTGTTACTTAACCTTACCACGCATCATGTTATATTGGTTAAGTGCATGTTAGCTTAACCCCATCCACCAGTCATATTATAATGGTTAAGTGTTTCCCTCGTGTGTTTACTTAAACCTACCACGCATCAGGTTATATCGATTGGGTGTTATCAACCTATTCAAGTTAGCCCAACCCATCCGTTAGTCATGCTATAACAGTCAAATGTCATTAGCCTAGCTATGTTACTTAACTCATACCGGTTAGGTCCATATTCACATGTCAAATTTCCATGTCATCCCACCTAACCCTCTAACCATACCCACGTCTTATTATGGTTAGTATTCCTTAATTCATTCATTATGACGGACGAATCATGACCTCTCACATTAGACCGTGCATTTTGTGGCCACTGGATTTGTCGGGCAGTTTCGGGCAGATTTACACCACAAACTGGTTCTAACCTCGGGTCATAAATCGTTACGCCTACAACTCGACCTTTGACCTCTCACATTAGACTGACACTTTGTGGCTACTGGATTTGCCGGGCGGTTCCGAGCATATTTACACCACAAACCGAGTCTAACCTCGTGTCAAAGGTTCATTAATGGTCGTATTCCACCCAAAACCCCAATATCAGTTCATGTATTTAACATATAGAAATGTTCATGATTCACGTTTTTGCCCCAAAACGTATTCCCAAATTATTATCATAATTCACTATAAGGTTATGCCAAGTTATAGCCTTTTATTTACAATACATGCCAATTACCCAAACCTAACTTAGGCGCGTTCATATTAAACCTCTACTAAGTCATAAATTATCATATGTGTTTCAACTCCAAATTTTACATAATTAACTTATGCCCAAGTTCTAGATTACATGTAAATTTTACATATGCCCAATTCGTACCAAATTTACATATGTTCAATTTAAGCCGTTTTACATGTATGCCAATTTACACATATACCAAGTTTCATGCCGCTTTACATATGTCAAGATTCATGATTTACATGTTTACAAAGTTATGCCCAATTTACATAGATCAAGTTTTATACCCAAAATTACATGTATACTACGTTTACACCAATTTACTCATAACAAGTTCTAGCCAAATTACATATATCAAGATCCATGTCAAATTATATATATATCAAGATCCATATCAAATTATATATGCCAATCCCCATTCTTGCAATTATCATTATAATGACAATACCCAAATATCAAGTTTCAAGTTAATGGTAAATTATCCCCAAACATCAAATTTTCATATTATGCCTTCGATTCCACCAAACACATATATTCCACTAGGCAATATTCCAATATTTCCCCCGAATACCATCGCACGTATATCGTAGTTTAGGCCTAGGTGCGAAATTGACCTAGGTTCATCAAAAGAAAATAAATAGGGGGAGGTAGAAGTTGCAATAAAAACAAGATCAGAGAGAAAACGACATAAAAGCATCATCTCCGGCATAAAGAATAGATCTTGATAATAATATGAAGCAAGAAAAATTGATTTACAATAGGCTGAATAGACCATAAACTTGTCATGCGAATAAAGATAGAAAAGTTCTCAAGATCGATATCCAAGAAGAAACAAGAATTGAATCAAAAGTCCAATTTCATTTCATCACATGTCCATATTAAATTTAATTATTTTAATCTGAAAATAAGTAGAACTTACAGAGCATAGCTAATGAATTAAGAACTAAAATTGTCGTAGAACGTGGCAGAGACATTGATTTATCTTCTTGAATTGTTGTAGAATTGCTGTATAAGATTTAATCTTAGTTTGAATCTAGTTTGGAGGCTAAGAGAAAAGTTTAGAGAGCGGCGACCATGATCAAGAGGAAGTCCAGCAGCATAATAGTGTAAGAATGATTTGATATGAATTAGGTTAGGTCTAAGGGTGTTTTTATTGGTGTAGCAACTAGTTTAGGCCCCTAGATTAACCCTAGAATCAATCCGGACTGTCAAAACACGTCTTAGGCTTCAAAAATGAGTTCTGGGTCAAACCAGGCCGACTAGGTCGACCTGTAAGGTGGGGGGGTCGACACTATGGTCGACCTGGGGGGTAGGTCGACCCTATGGTCGACCTGAGGGGGTAGGTCGACCCTATGGTCGACCCCTTGGGCCAGTCCTGCCTGAAAACTGCTGAAACTTGTACAGGCCATAACTTCTTCATCCGGACTCCGATTTTCGAAAACTCGGACTCTATTTCATGTAAAATTTCAAGACGAACGCAATGGCGTAAACCGTTTCCCCTGATTCTGAATTTAAAATTTAATTCTGCCTTGATTTCTTGTTTTAATATGCTATAAAAATACGGGTTGTTACATTCTCCCCTCCTTAAAGGATTTCGTCCCCGAAATCTTCAAGTTAAGAAGAATGTGTCCTAACATCCAATCATCCATCTACTCAATCATCAATCACAGGCATTCATTGTCCTTAAGAGATTTCTAATGCGGTATGAACATATGCAGAAAGTGTGTGTATATGTTCCTTATCTAATGCAAATGATCAGGCCTGATTCATCTTCTTAATGCAAAATATGTTTAGTGCAATGAATCCAACATGTATGCAAATAGTCCTAGTTACATAAACACTATATGTGTGCACAAACATCCATCCACATGCATCATCCATATGATAACACATCCAATTTCTTCCATAAACAAGTATAAACACTCATGAATATGCAATATGGAAATGTGTCTGAGCCGATCTAGTGCCTAATGTGTGTTATGCAATCACGAGCAACCACTAGTAGCCACTTGCAACCATCAATCATAACATGTCTCAAACACATGTTTACACCCAATTGTTCCTACCTAAAGGTATAGTCGAACGATGGAAGAAAGTAAAAACCTTGTGCCCATTAGGCAATGTCAAAACTAGAAATCTATGTCACATATATACCGATTTGGAGAAGAACTCCCTAAGCACCAGCCCCGAAGACCGAAGTCAACATCAGCTGACACCCAAAGAATTAACCAACCAATATATATGTTTCTAGGAGACTAAGCATGATGGACTCCTTTTTGATCACAAGAAATCTCTTCCTAAGACCAACCCATATCCTATAAAACCCAAAAAGTTTAGTCAACCCAACAGACACCCTCAAGCCCCAACATGTATTACTAACAGATGAGTCATACTCCCTATGGGGCTTGCAACAGATATAGGATGGGGAATAGGACCGAGAGGTTATACTTAAAAGATAGCATACAGGTAAGCTCTATAGGAAAAGAGGGAATAAGGATATACTCTTAAGAAGAGATATGATGCGCGTGTCTAGTCTTCAGTCTTCTAAGTCGCATTTCCTTGAGCTTAACTCCATTGTGTTTTGTCCGTCTTTAACTTCATAATTTTGTAGCTTCTTAATTCTTGTTTCCAAAATATGAGTTGGAACTCATTTCACTGTTGTCTCTCGTTCCACTTTTACTTATTCTTCTTCTAGTATACTCGGCTTAAACATAACTGCGTACTCATGGTTTCATGCAAGCTCTCCAAAATTCACTAGTGAATCCTGGATCTCGTTTACTTATTATAAGGTATTCCACGCAGAAGAACTATCTCTTGAAAACAAAAAAAATGCCGACCATGTTGCCAAATGTACTTACTAAGGTGATTCTATAACTCATGCATAAGCGAAATGAACCATCCGCCTTAGTGGTGAACACTACTCGAGCGGATCGATAAATGTATCAAGAGATTCTAGGTAACTAAACATGGTAGAACCCTAAGGGTTACACTAGACTTCGAGGGCATTACCAAGGCAAGTCAAGAATCTAACTACCCTCTTTTCATACTCAAGAATGGCACCATTTCTGGATAACCACTCCATCCCTAGAATCAACCCATTGCCCAAAAAAGACATAAGCATTACTTCTAAACTCAACACTTAGCATAGACATTCTCAAATCCAAACAAGTCATGAATAAATGAGCCGATTCCCTAACAGGATTTGAGGATAAAATGGGATCCTCTACTACGCTAGTACTAAGGTGCAGAGACTCAACTATCGAAGCAGAATTAAAAGGATGCGATGTACAAAAACAAAGTTCTAACGGGATGATAGAAAAGAAAAGCTAAGCCTTTAACAGAAACATTACCACCTCTCTTAGGTACGCTAGTAGTGAGAGCATACAATTGCCCTCTCGACGATCTTGTTCTTTGCCCTTGTCCTTGTCCTATAATACTCAATTACATGTCCCTTTTTACCATACCAAAGATATTCTCTCTTGTCATGGGTTTTATTATTCTTTCACTTCGCCTCTTTCCTTTCACCTTTCTCCTATTTCGTGGATTTAGCCATATCAACAAGTTTCCCATCCTTAGGCTTGTGTTCTTTATCCTCGTATGGCTTGTTGAAAAGTTTCTCGAAAGCTACTTCCATCGCACGGCAACCCTACAAAGCTTGAAATAAGATTAGTCGCAAGTAAAACTACTGCGGCTACAGATGGAGGTTGGACACAACTTTGCCCTCCGACATGTGTCGCTGCCTACAAACTATAGTGAAAGAGAAAGAGAGAAGAGACTCAAGGAGAGAATCAAAAGATAGTGCATATGGCTTTGGGGAATATGCCTTTCGTAAAACAAAACTTTTCTTTAGAAAAATGCTTCTTTGTAAACGTTTTGAAAAAAATTTCAGAAGGTTTTTTTTTAAAAGCTTTTGCCCAGTCTGGTAACCTTCTGCTCTGATACCAAATGTAACACCCCACATCCGTTAAGGTCACTCACAAAGGGAATGCCTTAATTTCAATTGATCATTATGGGTACTGGAACAGAAATATTACAAGACAGACATATATAAAACAGCGGAAAGTGAAGTAGAAGTACTTCAAATCATTTATTAAATGGAATTGTTTACAATAAGAGCCCATCAACTTCCAATACCCAAATACATAGCTAAAATATCTATCTTGCTCAAAAACAAAGAAGCATAAAAATAAACTGTAGCATTCCCCAATAAATCAAAGCAAGCCATAGCCAAGAGAAATCCAAGCAGTACATGAAAGAGCCTTGGAGCTTGGTAAGATCCGAATTAAGCTGTATTCCCACCCTATGAACCTGGGGGGAGGGGAATGGAAGAAAAAAGGCGAAACAAACCGGGTTAGTCATAAAGACTGAGTAAGTCCTAGTGACTTTCAGCATAAAAACAGGTAAAGATAACATGGCATGAATAAACTGAAAGTAAACATACGCATGGTGACAAGATAAGCTACAAGCACAATAACTAAGAATAACATGATAGGATTTCTGTCATGTATAACATTGCAAGGTTCCCGTTCAAGATGAACTAAGTATAGTTTCGCAAGATTTCTATCAAGCATCGCAAAATTTCTCTACTTCACCGCTAAAATGATATCTATTTTCTCTGCACCACCTAACTAGTGTCCCAACTAGTAATCTATAAAAAATGATAAAATCATAACGTGATCCCAATCCCCGAAAATTAAGGTTACTTTCACATGTACATCTATTATTTATTACCTAGATCTAATCTAGGGTTTTCTATCGAGCGCGTCCTAGATTCAACCAGGATTTATGCCACCTAGGTCCAACCTAGGGATTATGCTACCTATTGAACGCTTCTCGGATTTAGGGTTTATCCCACCTAGGTCCAACCTAGGGGTTATGCTACATATGTGTGTCATACGGCCCCCAATGATTGTAGATACCTATGCTGGTCCCACCATAGGTGCATCAAGACCCATGGTGGCAGCCCGACGCAATTCTAGAAGGCATAGGTTATACTACCGGTGTCCCAAGTGCCCTGGTTGTCCGCTTCGGAGTGTGTGCACGCCCGCACCTCGTTTGACCTACACTGTGCACCCACCGCCGTCGTTTGACCGCTTACAATCAGCCCAGTAATCGTGTCCCACCCTGCCTAGTTTCAGGGTACCGTTGATACCTGTTTTGGGTTACTACTGAAATGGGTTCCCGTTACTAGGGTTTCCTACTGGTTAAGTGTGTGGGCCTATATATACAGATATTACCCACCTTCCCGTGATGTACTTAACCCACCTATTCAAGTGTGCTTATTAATGGTTAAGTTTGTGGGCCCATATTTACCAATATTACCCACCAACCCGATATGTAATTAACCCTCTCCGTCCATTACGTTAAGTTGGTTAAGTGTTTCATCTTGTTTTACTTAACCCTACCACACATCATGTTATATCGGTTAAGTGTTGTTCCTTGTGTTACTTTACCCTACCGCAAGTCTTGTTATACTGGCTAAGTGTTCTCCCTTGTGTTAACTTAACCCCACCACATGTCATGTCATATTGGTTAAGTGTACATTGACTTAGCCCACCTACTTATCATGTTGTGACGGTTAAGTGTAACCCTCTATTGTTACTTAACCTTACCACGCATCACGTTATATTGGTTAAGCGCATGTTAACTTAACCCCATCCACCAGTCATATTATAATGGTTAAGTGTTACCCTCGTGTGTTTACTTAACCTACCACGCATCAGGTTATATCGATTGGGTGTTATCAACCTATTCAAGTTAGCCCAACCCATCTGCTAGTCATGTTATAACAGTCAAGTGTCATTAGACTAGCTATGTTACTTAACTCATACCGGTTAGGTCCATATTCACATGTCAAATTTCCATGTCATCCCACCTAACCCTATAACCATACCCACGTCTTATTATGGTTAGTATTCCTTAATTCATTCATTATGACGAACGAATCATGACCTCTCACATTAGACCGTGCATTTTGTGGCCACTGGATTTGTCGGGCGGTTCCGGGCAGATTTACACCACAAACTAGGTCTAACCTCATGTCATAAATCGTTACGCCTACAATTCGACTTTCGACCTCTCACATTAGACTGACACTTTGTGGCTACTGGATTTGCCCGGCGGTTCCGGGCAGATTTACACCACAAACCGAGTCTAATCTCGTGTCAATGGTTCATTAATGGTCGTATTCCACCCAAAACCCCAATATCAGTTCATGTGTTTAACATATCACATTTTTGCCCCAAAACGTATTCCCAAATTATTATCATAAATCACTATAAGGTTATGCCAAGTTATAACCTTTTATTTACAATACATGCCAATTACCCAAAACCCAACTTAGGCATGTTTATATTAAACCTCTACCAAGTCATAAATTATCATATATATTTCAACTCCAAATTTTACATAATTAACATATGCCCAAGTTCTAGATTACATGTAAATTTTACATATGCCCAATTCGTACCAAATTTACATTTGTTCAATTTAAGCCGTTTTACATGTATGCCAATTTACACATATACCAAGTTTCATGCCGCTTTACATATGTCAAGATTCATGATTTACGTGTTTACAAAGCTATACCCAATTTACATAGATCAAGTTTTATACCAAAAATTACATGTATACTACGTTTACACCAATTTACTCATAACAAGTTCTAGCCAAATTACATATATCAAGATCCATGTCAAATTATATATATATATATCAAGATCCATATCAAATTATATATGCCAATCCCCATTCTTGCAATTACCATTATAATGACAATACCCAAATATCAAGTTTCAAGTTATTGGTAAATTATCCCCAAACATCAAATTTTCATATTATGCCTTCGATTCCACCAAACACATATATTCCCCTAGGCAATATTCCAATATTTCCCTCGTATACCATCGCATGTATATCGTAGTTTAGGCCTAGGTCCGAAATTGACCTAGGTTCATCAAAGGAAAATAAATAGGGGGAGGTAGAAGTTGCAATAAAAACAAGATCAGAGAGAAAACGACATAAAAGCATCATCTCCGGCATAAAGAATAGATCTTGATAATAATATTAACATGAACCAAGAAAAATTGACTTACAACAGGCTGAATAGACCATAAACTTGTCATGCGAATAAAGATAGAAAATTTATCAAGATCGAGATCAAAGAAGAAACAAGAATTGGATCAAAAGTCCAATTTCATTTCATCACATGTCCATATTAAATTTAAGTATTTTAATCTGAAAATAACTAGAACTTACAGAGCATGGCTAATGAATTAAGAACTAAAATTGTCGTAGAACGTTGCAGAGACATTGATTTATCTTCTTAAATTGTTGTAGAAGCTTTAATCTCTAGTTTGAATCTAGTTTGGAGGCTAAGAGAAAAGTTTAGAGAGCGGCAGCCATGATCAAGGGGAAGTCCAGCAGCATAATAGTGTAAGAATTATTTGATATGAATTAGGTTAGGTCTAAGGGTGTTTTTATAGGTGTATCAACTAGTCTAGGCCCTTAGATTAACCCTAGAATCAATCTGGACCATCAAAACACGTCTCAGGCTTCAAAAATGAGTTCTGGGTCAAACTAGGCCGACAGGTCGACCTGTAAGGTGAGGGGTTCGACACTATGGTAGACCTGGGGAGTAGGTCGACCCTATGGTCGACCTAGGGGGGTGGGGGGGGGGGGGGTAGTTCGACCCTATGGTCGACCCCTTGGGCCAGTCCTGCCTGAAAACTGCTGAAACTTGTACATGCCATAACTTCTTCATCCGGACTCCGATTTTCGAAAACTCGGACTCTATTTCATGAAAAAATTTCGAGATGAACGCAATGGCGTAACCCGTTTCCCCTGATTCTAACTTTAAAATTTAATTCTTCCTTGATTTCTTGTTTTAATATGCTATAAAAATACGGGTTGTTACAGCTTCATACTCGGAATCATTATTTGTTGCATGGAACTCCAATCTAAGAGCATAATATATTACCCGTTTCTCTAGAGTTTCAAGAACCACTCCTGCTCCTGATCTTATGACATTTTTAGCTCCATTAGTATATAGTTTCAAGGCATTAGGGTCAAGGAGTAGCTTTGGCTGATCGTCTTTCTTAGTTACCGCATCATCTTCTGGGATGGTAAATTCTGCTATAAATTCTGCAAGTGCATGCCCTCTTATCGACCTCCAGGGTTGGAAGTTCAGGTTGAATTAACTCAGCTCAATGTTCCATTTGAGCAATCTTCTCGATGCTTCTGGCCATTGTAGGTCTTGTTTAAGTGGGTGATTAGTATAAACAGTGATGGGATGAGCCTGGAAGTAGTGACGAAGCTTCCTAGATGCGATCAGCAAACTGTACGCGGGCTTTTCTATCTTTGGGTAATTTCGTTCTGCGGCTGCCAATTTCTTGCTCACATAGTACATCGGTCTCTCACCTTATTCTCTTCTCTTACCAAAGCCGAACTGATTGCGTGGGATGACACTGCCAAGTACACGAATAAATCCTTGTGATCCACAGGCTTAGACAGTATTGGGGTTCTCTCCAGATGATTCAATGGATTTTGGAAAGCTTCTATACAATCAGGAGTCCATTTAAAGTTGTGACTGCCTCGCTTTATTAGTTTAAAAAATGGGATGCATTTATCTGTAGCTTTTGAAATAAGTCTGCTGAGCGCTGCCACTTTTCCAGCAAGGCTTTGCACATCTTTGATCTGCTTTGGTTCTTGGATATTTCGGATTGCTGTAATTTGGTCTAGATTAATCCCAATTCCGCGCGAGCTTACAATGAACCCAAAGAAATTTTTAGATGCTACCATAAACGAGCATTTCAAAGGATTCAATTTCATCCCATATTTTAGGAGAATTTGAAACATCTCTTCCAAATCGTTGGTATGATCGGACGACTGTCTGGACTTTACCAACATATCGTCGACGTATACCTCCATCGTTTTCCCAATCTGGTTGTAGAACATCCTACTCACCAATCGCTGGTATGTAGCACCGGCATTTTTCAGACCGAAAGGCATCACAACATAGCAATATAATCCTAAATCTGTAATGAAGCTAGTATGCTTCCGGTCTGGGACATGCATGGGGATCTGATTAGACCCCGAATAGGCATCCATAAAAGAAAGGAGTTCATGACCTGCAGTTGAATCTACTAATTGATTGATTCTAGGCAATGGGAAGCTATCCTTTGGACAAGCCTTGTTTAGATCAGAGTAATCAATGCACGTTCGCCACCTTCCATTGGCCTTTTTTACCAAAACCGAGTTTGAAATCCAGTCAGGGTACGTCGAATCTTTAATAAATCCATTACTCTTCAGTTTTTCGACTTCTTCTTTTAATGCGGCAGACCTTTCTGGACCCAGCATTCGCCTTTTCTGCTTGATAGGAGGATGTTTCGGGTTATTGCTTAGCGAATGCCTCATAATCGAGGGAGATATCCCGCACATATCTTTATGGGTCCAGGCAAATACATCCAAGTTAGTTTCAGAAAATTTGTTAATTCCTTGGCTCGAACGGGATCCAACTGGGATCCAATCTTCATGACCTTCTCTGGGTCACTAGCATCGATTGGTACATCCACAATTGCTTCATTGGGAGTCGCCATTCTTCCCCTAGGCTCTTCATCCTCTCTGGGATCTATGTCCTCGGGCAACTCTCTGGGCGACCCTCCCAAAGGCACTTCCTTTAGTTGTTATGACGATTCCTCCTTTGAAGGGGAGGAACCACCTTTCGCCTCTATATCTCTTCCTTTGCGGAGCAATTTTAATTCTGCAATGTAGCATGCTCGTGCAACAATTTGATCTCCTCTAACAATACCCACACCGGAATCCGTTGGGAATTTCAACAATAAGCACCAGGGTGCAATACAGGCCCTAAATTTGGCTAGGGCCGGTCGGCCTAAGAAGGCATTGTACGGCGATTCAATATCCATGACCACGAAGGGGAGGATCCTCACTCTCTGGCGTTCTCCTTCCCCAAGGGTTACTGATAATTCCATGTATCCTATTGGAGCAGTCGAGGCCCCATTAAATCCACGTATCCAACCTTCACATGGCTTCAAATCCTTCGGCTCGAGTTTCATTTGGTCAAACGTTTTCTTGAACAAAATATTGACTGAACTCCCGTTATCTACCAAGACTTTATGAACTATAGCTAGGCTGATGGTGATGGTGATCACCAACGGATCTTCAGTTAGGGAGTGTACTCCAATACTCTCTCGCTCGCGAAATATGACGTCATCGGACATCGTCTTTTGCTGCTTAATCGGAGCGTTGTCCTCGGGGTTACTTCACTCTTCCACTTCAAAATGCTGTTTAGCTTCATTTATGTATTGATCCATAGCTCTGAAACTGTGCCCTGCTAGGTGGAGCCCACCAATTATGGTATTGATAACGATATTTTTCCCTCTTTGCTGAGCCATCTGTTTGGCAGTAGGTTGGCTTTGGTTCGGGGCTTGTACGGCTTGCCCCCTGTCCCTAGGAGTCACCTTATACTCATCAACCTTCCCTTCTCGGAGCAGCCTTTTAACCACGTCTCTCAAGTGACGACATTCGTTTGTAGAATGACAGTGAATCTGATGAAAATGACAGAATTTCCCAATTTCACGCTCTTTCTCTGTAGAATCTCTCGGAGGAGGCCTTTTGTACTGGAGGACATTATATGTATCTAGGAAGATGTTCTCCAACGTGTCATTTAACGGTGTGAAGTTCTCAAACGGTCTGGGCTGGGATCTCCTCTGAGAGTCATTTCCTCGATTTCTTTTCCGATTATTGTTATTATTCCCTGATTGGCGACCGCTGCCTTGGTTCTTGTTCCCAACGTTCACTTCAACTTTTCCTGAGCTATCTCCCGTTTGCTTGATGGCCACATTGCTTTGGATATCTTCCTTATTAGTAGCTTTCCTTTTTCGATTAGCGTATATCTCCTCCTGATGCAGGCAAACATTGGCTTTTTCATAAAATAGTTCTCTGGTCTGGGGTGGTTTGCTAGCCAGATATCTTCCAAACTCGGTATCTTTATCAACACCATCGATTAAGGCCATCAACACAGTTTGCTCATGCAGATCTTTGACCTCTGTGACAGCCAAGTTAAAACGATCCAAATACGACCTTAGGCTTTCGTCCGGTCGTTGTTTAATAAGGGATAGCTCGATCACATTCTTAGACCTCTGGGCATGAAGAAGGAATTGGTTCACGAATTTCTCACTCAATTCCCTGAAGCTGGATATTGACCGTGCTGGTAGGTGGGTAAACCACAATAACGCCACATCTTCCAAGAATATAGGGAATGTTTTACATTTGACCGCATCTGTAGCTGCAGCGGCATTCATTGACAAAGAGTACCACATTGAATGTTGGATGGGGTCAGTCCTGCCGGTATAGTGATTCATGGTTGGCATATTGAAGCGCCTCGGGAATGTAACATCCAGTATGTCGTCAGTAAAAGGCATGTGATTGCGATCTATGCCCCAATCTTCGTTCCTCTGTCCACGGCTATCTACCATGACTTGCCTAATCATTGCTTCTACCTCTGCGTGGGTCAGGGTAGATTCGGGATCAGCACTTCTTGCCCGAGGTCCTCCTCCAGCATTTCTTTGACGCGCTGCTACAAAATCTAGGCCCTGAGAAGAACTCCCTTGCCCCTATTGCTGTGGTCGATCATGCGACGAGCGGGAGGCATGTCGTTCCTCAATGGTATAACAGGCTCATTTAAATTGCGGTTACTAGTTCCCTGATTAAATGCTTCTTCTTCACGAGACAGGAGTGACCCAAATCGAAGCTGTTCTATGTTCTCGGGCCTTTCTAACGGGAGCCATCGTCGGTTTCTTCGAGGCTCTTCAGACGACGACGTATGTTCCGGAGAGAAAGGGTGAGATGGAGGTGGTGAAACCTGCCTTTGAATATCGTCAATTCTTATGCCTAAGGCAGTAATATTTTGAGGCAACAATGAGCTCTCCTGCCTTTGAGCGGCCAGTTCATCGGTTTTTCTGTCCAATGCTTCAAGTATTCGAGTCAAATGTCCTTCGGTAACTCAGAAGGGTCGAATTGATCATTAACATTCTCTCTTATACGTTAAGAACTTGGGCCAGGTTGAGCAGATGTACCGGCACGAGAAGAACGAGCCATAACCTCCTTTCTGGGTCGGGTTGTGGTCTGATTATCGCTTTGGATCGCGGTACTCTTGTGCCGATGGCTCGTGGTGGCTCCCTGAGATCGGGTCACAGGGGCATTAGATGGGAGGATGGTGTTGTTGTCTTGGGATTGAGTCATGTCGTGACACCTTCAGAGACCCAGATCGTGGCGTCCCCTTCAGGTCGGGTCATGGTACCCTCTTCGGTTCGGATCGCCCCCACATCATCGCGAACTGAAAGCTCCTCCTCGACCTGCTCCTGCACACCTTCCTTGATTACTTCATTCGTAGCTTCGCTCGCTTGCAAAGCTCGTAATTCCTTAGATTTCTTTCCAGCCATGATATCTGGGTATCGCTGAAATCTTCAAAAGTCGAAACTGCTGAGTTTTGGACTGTTTTCTTCGAACTTGATCATCCGAATAATAGAACTACAATCCAATATGCTAAGACTTTGTTCTCAGTGAAAGCACCAAAATGTTAGATCCAAAATTGGCTACCACACCCAAGTTGTTCAATTATGTAGAGATTAATATCAGAAAAAATGTAAGAATAAACAGGAAAGGCACGAGATTTATAGTGGTTCGACGTTAACGAGCCTACGTTCACTTTATATCTATGACTATACTTAAAATTCAAGTACAATCGATGATTTATCCATCACCCTCCCTTTTGCAATGTTGATTCACTCAATAATTTCGAGACAACTCTGAATAATATTGATAGAGGTGTAATAATGGTGGATTCAGAACTCGGAATTGCCCAAAAATATCCTCAAAAATACCAAGCTCTAGGCTATTTATAGCTGATTTCTGCAGGCGGATCGAGGTCATACATGGCACAAATCCCGAGTTTCGGACTGGTTCGTAGCTTGATGGAGAAATAGTCAATATGACAGTTGTGGACATGTGTCGTGAGATCCTGCATTTTCGGATCGTAATTGACTTGGTCGTGGCCTTCATTTTTTAGTCTTCGGGGGTTGGATCAAGAGGCTGTTGAGTAGGTAGATCGGGTCGCAACAGGGACTCGCGATCGAGGGGTCATGGAAGTGTTATCATGATCCGGGAAGAAAAAGGGGATCATGATCAAGCTTTTAATGATCCAGATGTGTGAAACTGTAACACCCCGTGTATTCTATAACTGTGGAATTAACAAATTAAAGTATAATTAATTTGAAATCAAAGAGCTAAGGGAAACGGGATACGCCATTGCGTTCGTCTCGGAAAAATACGCGAAATAGAGTCCGAGTTTTCGAAAAACGGAGTCCGTATGAAGAAGATATAGCCTCCGGAAGTTTCTGAATCAAGTTTAAAATTAAAAATCGGGCCCAATTGGCCAGGGCGGGAAAAGTCCCGCCTAAGACACCCAGGTCGACTGGGCTGTCGACCTGGTCTAGCCAGGTCGACAGGGATGTCGACAGGGCTGTCGACAGGGTTGTCGACCTGGTCCAGAGCCAGGTCGAACCCAGCCCAACCTGGCTGGCCTATTCTATGTTGGTTGATTCTCAGAAGTCTGCTTTGTCATTAGGGCTAGGTGGCAGGCTCTAATTGGTCTCTCTTTCGAATGAATGGCTATGATCAATCCAAGCAACATCGATGGTCCTAATTAGTTCATAACCCCTATAAAAATGACCCTAGACTCTACCTAACCTAAGTCTCTAACACAATTCTCTAGCCTCCATTGCTCTCTTCTTCTAATTAAAAATAAAAATGGCGTCGCTACTCTGCTAGAATCAAAACTAGAAGTCAATCAACATCATCCTAAATTCAAATTTGAGATAAAAGCTTCTGCAACAATTCTGTAACAACTAAAGTCCTTTCTTTAATCCAATCAAGGCAAGTACAGTTATTTTCCGCTATAAACGTTAATTATAATTTTGATATGTTTTTAATTCTGAATCTGAGATTGTATATATATTCTCTTCTGTCAGATCTGTTTTTCTGTGACTGTTTTGTATCCCTTTTCTTCTTTTCTGTTTCTATAGCCAGGCTACCACGAGCCTGTGCCTAATCTCATAAGAGATGAACATATGAACGCAAATTTTGGGATGAATGATGCGAAATTTGACAAGACTGAATTGAATGTATGACTTTAGGTCTGAGGCATAAAATATATTGGACATGTGACTTGGGATTGGATGCATAAATTTGACTATGGACATATAATTTATATATGTTGTATGCATAGTTATGTTGTAATTTAGATCTGTAATTAATTAGAAAAAAAGGATGAGCATATGTTGTAAACTAGATTTGGATCTATGCATATTCTATGATAGAAGAAAAGAGGAACCATTGTATGATTACATATGATTTGAGACTTTGGACAAAATGCATATAAAAGTCAAGATTTGATTTTTTTTTAGAAGATATGATTTAGATTGTTGGGTATATTTTGCATAATGATTCATGACTTAATAAGAAGAAGGATATGGAAACGTAGGTGTAAAAGATTTACATTAATTAGGATCTCTACTATTGTGATTACACCTAAATAGGGAATTTTGCATATATGGCATGCACTATAATTAATGATCATATTTGGTATAATTTATATGTGAATCTGCTGTATAAGGTTAGTTTAACAAAAATTGGAACATATGTTATAGGGTAAATTATGTCCATATTCTGCGCTATGTAAAGGTATGCAAACATGGAAGTATATGATCTTATTGTGAATCACGACAATTATTTAGGCATATGAATTTAGGCCAATTTGTGATTAGGCAAGGCATGTAAATAAAACCTTTAGAAATATTAAAATTTGCTAAATATGCTAATTTTCCAAGTTGCCTAAACTGCTAGTTTTGTTATATTGCCTAGACTGCTAATTGGATTGAAATGCCTAACCTGTTATATGCCGAAATCTGCTAAGTTGCTAAATCTGTTAAATCCATTAAGTCATATAAAATCTGTTATCTGCTAAAGTCTGTTATCTGCTGTGTTGATATAATCATCCTGTTATTGATATAATCTGAATTGGTATATATATTGGGCGTGCGCATAAACGGTAAATTATTAATTAATTGGCCGCAAAGATAAACATGGTTAACTCGAGGTTAGAATGAGTTTGCGGCGTAATTCTGCCCGGAACCGCCCGGCACATCCAGTAGCCGCAAATAATAGGTTCTAATGTGAGAAGTTAGTCATAGCCTGCTTAAGACACGAGGTTAGGTCTGGCTTGTGGCAGAAGTCTGCCCGGAACCGCCCGGCCCATCCAGCGGCCACAAGCTAGCGACCTAATGTGAGAGGTCTGGGCATTAATAATTAATTAATGCAAATCTAAGATAAGAATGACATCTAAAACGTATTGGGGGAAAATAGGGTTAAACCAACTGGATTAATAGGTGTAGTAAACTCGTCCATGAATCTGTAGGCCCAATACAAAGTTAGACAAATCTGAAAAATCTGTACATCTGATCTGTTAGTCTGAAAACTTGTTAACTTAATCTATGAACTAGTAAATCTGAATTCTGTATGTCTGAACTTGTAAACAAGTTAATCTGAGATCTGTTAGTCTGGGGACACAAGGTTAGGAGGGGAATTACTTGTGTCATCTGTTGTTTGGGACCCATATTAGTCAGTAACCCTTTCTGGTATCAAAACTTTGACCCAACAGTAGGTAGGGTCCGGGCACGCTTACTGAACTAATTATAAGTGGTTCATTCTGATAATGGCGAGGGGTGTCGATGGTGCGTTCCAACCGGGTCATGTGCGTGCATGGATCCCGGTCTGCCTCTGAGGATGTAAGACGCCGTGACATCTGTAAATAGGTCTGTGCCAATTGGTTGTCACTTTTGGGAGTAATACACCCTACTGTGGGGCCGACACAGGATATTTATGTATTAGGGAGCCGATCGCTTGGGGTAGGGTTTTAGGGTACGCTTAGTTCTGTCTGTTTCTGTTGGTACCGTCTGTTTCTGTTGGGTGGTAACACCTGTCTGTTTCTGTGTGGTACCGTCTGTTCGGGTGGTAAAGGCCCATTACTAGTGTACACCTAATTCTACATTCTGTTTCCGTAGAGATAAATCTGTTCCTGCTTCTGTCTGTTTCTGATCGGGTAGTAAAGGCCCATCATTAGCATTCTGTTTCTGTTAAAGTATTCTGTACCCGTTCCTGCTTCAATTTAGACATTAGGGAGACACCTAATTCTGCTATACTAGTATTAGTGCAGAGAAGTGTAAAACAATAGTTTATATCATTCTGTTTTTCTGTTATATCTGCTACACCTGTTATAGTTATCTCACATCCAGTTTTATGTTCATATCATATTGTTATTATCTATTCATATGCTGAAAGTCACTGGACTTGCCAGACTTTTTGTCTGACCCTTGTTGTTTCGCCTCCTTTCTTCCGTTTCCCCCCCAGGTTATCCAAGGAGGGAAATACTTTAGCTTGATCCGGATTTCTCTTTGCTTGAAGTGCTTAAAGTATGGCTTGGCTCTGTATAGCTTCCGTTCCATGGGGATTATGATTTTAAACTATGCATTTTGAAGGCTTTTGTACAAGACTGATATTTTGTACTTGAATTCTGAAATTGAAAGGATGTAACCATATTAATTTCTGTTTCCGCCTAATTTGTTAAAATTCTTCAAGTACTGTTTTATCTGTCTTGTAAGTTTCTGTTCTGTTTACTAAAATGCTCCACCAAAGTTAAGGCATTCCCTTTGTGAGTGACCTTAACGGAGGTGGGGTGTTACACTTGGTATCAGAACTGAAGGTTACCAGATTGGGTAAAGTTTTTGAAAACTGTTTTCAAAAAGGTTTTGAAAGGAAGTATTTTCAAAAATAAAGCTTATTTTGAAAAACATGATCCCCAAGAGCCATATATCCTTCTTTCAGTCCTTTTTGTATTGAACCTTTCCTTTTTCGTTCCAGCATGTCTGAAGCATCTGAGATACCAGAGGGTGTTCATGTACCCGGTTGGTTTCGTCAATATCTTGAGGCTAGGACCGCCGCTGCAGGTCCAGCAAATGATCCCCCTCCTCCATCCCCTCCTCGTGCAATTGCTTTCTCAAAGATCTGTAGAGATTTTAGGGCCATGGGTGGGAAGGATTTCAAAGGAACTGAATCATTCGTAGAAGCAAGGAATTGGCTCAAAGAAACTGAGGATCTATTCGTTATCTTCGAGGTGGACGATAGGCAGAAGGTACAGTTGGCAGTATGGCTGCTCAAAGACGAAGCTTCCTACTGGTGGGAAGTTACTAACGCCGAGAGGCCGGTTGAGACATGGATGGATTTCAGAACAAGGTTTGAGACAAAATTTCTCTCGCAAGCTGAACGAAGTTTACAATTGGAAAAGTTCTTGTCTCTTAAGCAAGGAAGTATGACGGTCAAGGAATACGTCAACCAGTTCAACCAACTAGCAAGATTCGGATTGGATTTAGTCAACACTCAGCATAAAAAGGCTCTCCGCTTTGTTAAAGGGTTGAATGAGCCACTGCACAGCCTAGCCATGACCCATGTACCCATGGGAGCAACTTACGAGAAATTGGTGGATATGGCACTACTGCAGGAGGAAGACAAGGGCCCGAAAGAGACAAAGAAGGAAGAACCACAGAATAAGAAAGCGGGGCCCAAAAAGGAAACACAAAAGAAGGATGAGAAGTCTGAAGATAAGAAGGGGAAAAAGTGCTTTACTTGTGGGAGCTCAACTCATCTGAACAAGGATTGCAGAAAAAGGAAGGGCGCTTGCTTCAACTGTGGGGAGATGGGACACTTCACTAGGGACTGCCCGAAGAGACGAGGACAAGGAGGGCAGGCGAACACTCTTGAGGCTAGTGGCTAGGATAGAAATAGGAAAATTTCTATAGTAGGTTTAATTTCTTTATCTGATTGTGACTTTTTCTGATTTTGGTATTTTGATTTTGTAATCGATACTCTGCACTTTAATGCTAGTATTATTTCTGAATTCCGCTATAGACTCAGACCCATAAGGGTTATGGATCATCTGTTTGAGACTGGGGTTTGAGGGATATCTGTGTTAGGCGTCAAGTATGACGCATACATTCTGAGTTTTCGTGGGGTGTCAATTTGATATTGGTTTCGGCCTTTGGGGCCGATACTTAGGACCCATGTCTAATGGGAACCAAATTTTCGTTCTATCTGTACTCGCTTCCATCATTCGACTGTATCCTATCGATCGAATATTTGAACTTTAGGAAGAAACTAATGGGTGTAAACATGTGTTTGAGACATGTTATGTTTGATGGTTGCAAGTGGATGCAAGTGGTTGCTAGTGGTTGCCCGTGGATGCATATACACACACTAGGCACTAGATCGGCTCGAAAACACTCTCATACTGCATATGGATGGGTGAGCATTTTTCAATTCTTGTGGATGCAAATTGGTTGATTCAGCACATGGATGTTGCATTTGAGTGAATGGTTGTGCACTCATATAGAAATAATATATATCATCAGAATTCTATTGCATACATGTTGGACTCATGGCACTGACATAATTCGCATTAAGGAGGTAAACTGAATCAGTAGACCGCCTGATCTTTGTATTAGATAAGGAACATATACACACACTTTTGCATATGTTCATACAACATTAGAAGTTTTCTAAGGACAATGGATGCTTGTGGATGATGGTTGAGTAGATGGGTGATTGGATGGCAGAACACATTCTTCTTAACTTGAAGATTTCGGGGACGAAATCCTTTTAAGTGGGGGAGAATGTAACACCCCGTGTATTCTATAACTGTGGAATTAACAAATTAAAGTATAATTAATTTGAAATCAAAGAGCTAAGGGAAACGGGATACGCCATTGCGTTCGTCTCGGAAAAATACGCGAAATAGAGTCCGAGTTTTCGAAAAACGGAGTCCGTATGAAGAAGATATAGCCTCCGGAAGTTTCTGAATCAAGTTTAAAATTAAAAATCGGGCCCAATTGGCCAGGGCGGGAAAAGTCCCGCCTAAGACACCCAGGTCGACTGGGCTGTCGACCTGGTCTAGCCAGGTCGACAGGGCTGTCGACAGGGCTGTCGACAGAGCTGTCGACCTGGTCCAGAGCCAGGTCGAACCCAGCCCAACCTGGCTGGCCTATTCTATGTTGGTCGATTCTCAGAAGTCTGCTTTGTCATTAGGGCTAGGTGGCAGGCTCTAATTGGTCTCTCTTTCGAATGAATGGCTATGATCAATCCAAGCAACATCGATGGTCCTAATCAGTTCATAACCCCTATAAAAATGACCCTAGACTCTACCTAACCTAAGTCTCTAACACAATTCTCTAGCCTCCATTGCTCTCTTCTTCTAATTAAAAATAAAAATGGCGTCGCTACTCTGCTAGAATCAAAACTAGAAGTCAATCAACATCATCCTAAATTCAAATTTGAGATAAAAGCTTCTGCAACAATTCTGTAACAACTAAAGTCCTTTCTTTAATCCAATCAAGGCAAGTACAGTTATTTTCCGCTATAAACGTTAATTATAATTTTGATATGTTTTTAATTCTGAATCTGAGATTGTATATATATTCTCTTCTGTCAGATCTGTTTTTCTGTGACTGTTCTGTATCCCTTTTCTTCTTTCTGTTTCTATAGCCAGGCTACCACGAGCCTGTGCCTAATCTCATAAGAGATGAACATATGAACGCAAATTTTGGGATGAATGAATCGAAATTTGACAAGACTGAATTGAATGTATGACTTTAGGTCTGAGGCATAAAATATATTGGACATGTGACTTGGGATTGGATGCATAAATTTGACTATGGACATATAATTTATATATGTTGTATGCATAGTTATGTTGTAATTTAGATCTGTAATTAATTAGAAAAAAAAGGATGAGCAAATGTTGTAAACTAGATTTGGATCTATGCATATTCTATGATAGAAGAAAAGAGGAACCATTGTATGATTACATTTGATTTGAGACTTTGGACAAAATGCATATAAAAGTCAAGATTTGATTTTTTTTTTTAGAAGATATGATTTAGATTGTTGGGTATATTTTGCATAATGATTCATGACTTAATAAGAAGAAGGATATGGAAACGTAGGTGTAAAAGATTTACATTAATTAGGATCTCTACTATTGTGATTACACCTAAATAGGGAATTTTGCATATATGGCATGCACTATAATTAATGATCATATTTGGTATAATTTATATGTGAATCTGCTGTATAAGGTTAGTTTAACAAAAATTGGAACATATGTTATAGGGTAAATTATGTCCATATTCTGCGCTATGTAAAGGTATGCAAACATGGAAGTATATTATCTTATTGTGAATCACGACAATTATTTAGGCATATGAATTTAGGCCAATTTGTGATTAGGCAAGGCATGTAAATAAAACCTTTAGAAATATTAAAATTTGCTAAATATGCTAATTTGCCAAGTTGCCTAAACTGCTAGTTTTGTTATATTGCCTAGACTGCTAATTGGATTGAAATGCCTAACCTGTTATATGCCGAAATCTGCTAAGTTGCTAAATCTGTTAAATCCGTTAAGTCATATAAAATCTGTTATCTGCTAAAGTCTGTTATCTGCTGTGTTGATATAATCATCCTGTTATTGATATAATCTGAATTGGTATATATATTGGGCGTGCGCATAAACGGTAAATTATTAATTAATTGGCCGCAAAGATAAACATGGCTAACTCGAGGTTAGAATGAGTTTGCGGCGTAATTCTACCCGGAACCGCCCGGCACATCCAGTAGCCGCAAATAATAGGTTCTAATGTGAGAAGTTAGTCATAGCCTGCTTAAGACACGAGGTTAGTTCTGGCTTGTGGCAGAAGTCTGCCCGGAACCGCCCGGCCCATCCAACGGCCACAAGCTAGCGACCTAATGTGAGAGGTCTGGGCATTAATAATTAATTAATGCAAATCTAAGATAAGAATGACATCTAAAACGTATTGGGGGAAAATAGGGTTAAACCAACTGGATTAATAGGTGTAGTAAACCCGTCCATGAATCTGTAGGCCCAATACAAAGTTAGACAAATCTGAAAAATCTGTACATCTGATCTGTTAGTCTGAAAACTTGTTAACTTAATCTATGAACTAGTAAATCTGAATTCTGTATGTCTGAACTTGTAAACAAGTTAATCTGAGATCTGTTAGTCTGGGGACACAAGGTTAGGAGGGGAATTACTTGTGTCATCTGTTGTTTGGGACCCATATTAGTCAGTAACCCTTTCTGGTATCAAAACTTTGACCCAACAGTAGGTAGGGTCTGGGCACGCTTACTGAACTAATTATAAGTGGTTCATTCTGATAATGGCGAGGGGTGTCGATGGTGCGTTCCAACCGGGTCATGTGCGTGCATGGATCCCGGTCTGCCTCTGAGGATGTAAGACGCCGTGACATCTGTAAATAGGTCTGTGCTAATTGGTTGTCACTTTAGGGAGTAATACACCCTACTGTGGGGCCGACACAGGATATTTATGTATTAGGGAGCCGATCGCTTGGGGTAGGGTTTTAGGGTACGCTTAGTTCTGCCTGTTTCTGTTGGTACCGTCTGTTTCTGTTGGGTGGTAACACCTGTCTGTTTCTGTGTGGTACCGTCTGTTCGGGTGGTAAAGGCCCATTACTAGTGTACACCTAATTCTACATTCTGTTTCCGTAGAGATAAATCTGTTCCTGCTTCTGTCTGTTTCTGATCGGGTAGTAAAGGCCCATCATTAGCATTCTGTTTCTGTTAAAGTATTCTGTACCCGTTCCTGCTTCAATTTAGACATTAGGGAGACACCTAATTCTGCTATACTAGTATTAGTGCAGAGAAGTGTAAAACAATAGTTTATATCATTCTGTTTTTCTGTTATATCTGCTACACCTGTTATAGTTATCTCACATCCAGTTTTATGTTCATATCATATTGTTATTATCTGTTCATATGCTGAAAGTCACTGGACTTGCCAGACTTTTTGTCTGACCCTTGTTGTTTCGCCTCCTTTCTTCCGTTTCCCCCCAGGTTATCCAAGGAGGGAAATACTTTAGCTTGATCCGGATTTCTCTTTGCTTGAAGTGCTTAAAGTATGGCTTGGCTCTGTATAGCTTCCGTTCCATGGGGATTATGATTTTAAACTATGCATTTTGAAGGCTTTTGTACAAGACTGATATTTTGTACTTGAATTCTGAAATTGAAAGGATGTAACCATATTAATTTCTGTTTCCGCCTAATTTGTTAAAATTCTTCAAGTACTGTTTTATCTGTCTTGTAAGTTTCTGTTCTGTTTACTAAAATGCTCCACCAAAGTTAAGGCATTCCCTTTGTGAGTGACCTTAACGGAGGTGGGGTGTTACAGAAACTCTGTAGTTTTTATGAATATGAACCCTGGTGGCTTGGTCTAAAAGCTAGCCAACAACAAGTATATTGTAACACCCCGTAATTTTATAACATTAAAATTCACAAATTAAAGTATACTTAATTTTTAGAAAAGAATTAAGTGAAATGGGTTGTGCAGAGAAATATATATATTGATATATATATATAAAAAACTAAAAATTAAATAAATATGCGAAAAAGTTCAAAACAACGAATTGGGAGGGGGAATAACCGAACCGCCCCATTTTTGAGGTCGACCCGAGCCTCGCTGGGTCGACTAGGGGTTAATCCAGGGTGTTTGGCTGTCAACCCGTGGGCCGATTCGCTCAAATGCAGATTTTGCATTTGATTGGTTCTCATGGTTCAGGGTTAATCTAATGGTCCTAAATAACTTCCTACACCTATAAATACATCCTAATGCTAACCCTAAACCTAATTAAAATAGAATAGTTACCGTCATACCATCGCCATGGAAATCAATGGAGCCGCCGCCAACTAAGAAAGAAGAAAAGCAAATTCAACTCTAATTCTCTCAACCCTAAAGCAAAGCAAAACTCTCTCTTTTCTTCTCTAAATTGTGAGTATGATGATCTTAACAAGATTATTATCATTTTAATTAGGTTGAGTTATGAATGGATTATGAGTAGATGATGTGAGTTATCATATATGTTGTTGCAAACCCCTTTTGCTATCATGTATATTGTAAATCCAATGATATATGATGATGATATCTTATATGTTGTAAATAATGCTATGATGATGTTATGTATGTTGAAAGTTTCTATGCTAAGTTGTGATGAATCATACATGTTAAAAAAGCCATGATGTTACCATCTATGCTAGTTAGTTCATATTAATTAAATCATCATGTTTGGGTTATGTTGATCTATATGACAAGTCACATATGCAAGTTAGATTGATTAGAAAAGTTATGAATATATGCCAAGACATCTATTATGACATCTAGAATTATGCTATGACATATGTGATACCCTATGCTAGTTCAAACCATCATTATGTTGCATAAAAACCTCATATGCAAGTTTATGTATAGATTTGGGCTATGATCATATCATGTAAATTGAGACATTTAAAAAGTTGACACCTTTTGATCCTTAACATGTGTAGTTTATGCAAGTTTCACCCCTATTATGATTAGATTTATTTTAATTGTCTATATGTTGTGATAATTTATCTTTGTGCTAGGTGTTAGACTATACAAGTCTAGCCTATATTATGCGTTGAATAAGCGAACGTACAAACATGGGGTTAGGGGTAATATTAAGGATTTAATATTAAAAAGTTGGGGTGCAATTGATATGATTTTGCATGCCATAAGTGGATGGCCATAATTGAGTCAATTATGGACATCATTAAAAGTTGACTTAATTAATAATTTGAATAGGGAATTATTAAAACTGGGGTAAAAGATTTTAAGTGTTAATCAATGCTTAGGACACGAGGTTGGACTCATTTGTGACGTAAACCTGCCCGGACCCGCCCGGCAAATCCAGTGGTCACAAATGTCAGTCCAATGTGAGAGGTCCTAGGCCTAAACTAAAGCATAACGATTGTAAAGACACGAGGTTAGACTCTTTTATGGTGTAAGACTGCCCGGACCCGCCCGACAAATCCAGATGCCATAAATGCCAGTCTTATGTGAGAGGTCTTTATGAGGTTATGGCCTGAATGAATTAAGAAATACTTAACTAGATAAACATGTAAGGTGGGACATGGGGGTTAAGTAGGTGCCTTGGGTGGCATGAGGAATCTAGAGGGTGCCCTTAGTGTCATGTGAAATACGATTAGTAAGACTTAACCGAACACACATGTAAATGAACATGACTAAGAGGGTTAAGTGGGATATACTAGTGACAAGCTTAGGTGGGTAGCTTGTGGGGTCCATTTCGACCAGTATCCCAAACGTATCTTTGTGGCTCGACCCAAGTCGAGGACGGGACACGCAAGCTGAGTTCGACTGTAAGAGGCCAAAAGGGGAGCGGTGGCAACGCAAGTCCAACGGGTTTCGTATGCGTGTGTGGACCCGGGATGGTAGGTAAGACGTTGTTGCATCTGTAGGTATAAGCCGTGCATTATCAAGTTGTATTGGGTTGCCACTTTAGGGGAGTGATACACCCCACTGTGGGGCCAGCACAGGTATCTACGAGTAGGGAGCCGATCGAAAGTGGGTAGTGGGGTACACCTAGTGGAGATAGGGGCAGACGGCACCTATGTAGTCAGCTAGGGGTAAGTAAGGCTATTTATGAAGTTTCTGTGTGAAGCAAGTGGGATCAAACAATAGGGTGACTGGTGTGGTGCAGTGTAGTAATGTGCGGTGCAGTGTAGTAATCATTCGTTAGTAATTAGGTGTGCCTTTACCGTTATCTTTAACGTTATCTTAAACGCTATCTTTATCTTCCTAAGAGTTCATTGACATTTACTTGTCTTCCAGCTTGTGCCTTAGTCTAGTTATTTTGATAATAGTATTGTTAGAATTATCATACTCGCCAGACTTTATGTCTGACCCCCTCTATTTCTATCCTTTTTCCCCCTCCAGGTCCTGAGGTTGGGCCCAGCTCTAGTGGAGTTTGATTGAATTGCTTCATCTCTCTTTGGAAAGCTTGGACCGTTGAAGTAAAGTCCAGCTTGTTATCTTTTTAATGGCTATTTATGTAATGGGATTATGTATTTTGTTTTTATGAAGATGGATATTGTACTTGGTTATGATCTATGGTTTTATGATGTAACAAACATGTTTGATTTCCGCTGCAATAAAATGAAGTTTTAGATTTCCAAGTACTATTTATTATCTGTCTTGTTGTAATTTTTCTATTCTATATTCACTTATAACCTCCATGGAAGTTAATGCATTCCCTTTGTGAGTGACATTAATGGACGTGGGGTGTTACACGTGGTATCAGAGCATAAGGTTACCAGAACAGATAAAAATACTTTAAAAAAATAGTTATTTTTGGAAGAAGTGTTTTCAAAAACATGTTTTAATGAGAAATTTAAAGAGAAAAGTTTTTAAGAAAAAAAACATAATCCCCTATAGCCCATATCTTTATCTTTCGAATTCTCCATTTTGAATATTTCCTTTTTCGTTTCAGCATGGCTGAAGATCATAATCTACCCGACGGTGTAACGATATCAGGATGGTATAGGAGGTTACTAGAGGCTAGGGCCGCTGCAGGTCCAGCCAATATTCCTCCACCACCAGTTGCACCCGTTCCTCCTCCTCCTCGCGTAGATACTTTTGCAAAGTCATGCAAGGAATTCAAGGCTATGGGTGGATTACCATTTCAAGGGTCAGAAACGTTTGTGGAAGCTAGAGATTGGCTTAAGGAGGTGGAAGAATTGCTAGAAATCTTTGAAGTAGAAGAAGGGAAGAGAGTTCGTTTAGCAGCTTGGTTGATGAAGGGAGAGGCCTCGTTTTGGTGGGAGGTCACTAATGGGGAGCGTCCTGTTGACTCTTGGGCGGATTTCAGACGTAGGTTCGAGGCGAAGTTTCTCTCAAGGGCGGAAGAAAATCTATATATGGAAAGGTTCTTGACATTGAAGTAAGGAAGCTCATCAGTGAAAGAATATGTCAATAAATTTAATCAGTTAGCAAGGTTTGGCTTGGACTTAGTAAACACGCCGGAGAAGAAGGCTCTAAGGTTCGTGAATGGCTTGAATGAACCATTGCAAGGGTTGGCTATGACCCACATCCCGATGGGGGCCACCTTTGAGAAGTTAGTAGAAATGGCGCTCATGCATGAGGAGAAAAGCGCTAAAGCTGATAAGGCACCCGAGAAGAAGGGGGATCAGAAGAAACCACAACAGCAAAACAAGAAGGGTGGAAAAGACAATAACGGCAAGGGAAAGAAGAAGTGCTTTAACTGTGGAACCCCAGGCCATCTCAGCAAGGATTGCCGAAAGAAAAAGAAGACAGGCTGTTTTCATTGTGGCGATGCCGGACATTTAGTGAAGGGCTGCCCAAAGAAGGGGCAGAGGGCAGGAGCTACCTCGGGAGGACAGGTGCAGGCTCTTATGGCACCAGGGCAGGCTAGGGGACAAGTTCAGGCTCTCGCGGTCCCACCGCTGCAAGAACGAGGTAGAACCATTTCTGTTGAAAGCTTAGTTTTTCTGTTTGATCATCCTGTCCGTACCTTATTCGATTCGGGCGCATCACATTTGGTTATCTCTACATCATTAGTTGAATCACTGCACTTAAACACCAGTTTAGTAGAGGATCCCTTCGTTGTTTCGAATCCAATTGGGGGATCAGCTTATTTGTCTATGATGTGTCTGGATTTGAAAATTTCTATATTTAGCATTGAATTTAGATGTGATGCTTATGTGTTGGGCTTCAGGGGCTATGGGCTAATTTTAGTAATGGATTGGTTATCCAGAATTGGGGTCGTTCTTGATTGTGAAAGGAGAGTAGTTAGGCTCGTGACTCGCCTTGGCAACACTCTCGAAATCTTCTGTAATCCCATAAATTCGGTTGTGCTAAGTTATCTAGAATCGCTCGACGCGTCTGAGGAAAATCTACGATCTGTTAGAGTGGTCCGAGAATATTCGGATGTGTTTGAGGCGGTGAAGGGCTTGCCTCCGAAGCGGGAGATAGATTTTCAAATATATCTTGTGGATAATGCGAAACCAGTATCTTTGCCAGTACGCCACATGGCTCCACGTGAAAGGAGGGAACTCGATAAGCAAGTGAAGGAGTTGCTTGAGAAGGGGTTCATAAGACGAAGTATATCGGAGTGGGGTGCTCCAGTAGTATTTTCCACGAAGGTGGATGGGTCCCTTAGACTGTGTGTGGACTATAGAGAACTTAATAAACTTACTAAGAAGAACAGACACCCACTGCCGAGAATTGACGATCTCTTCGATTAGTTAGTTGGCGCCTCAGTGTTTTCGCAGTTGGACTTAGCCACTGGGTTCCATCAGTTGAGAGTGGCTGAGGATAGCATAGACAAGACTGCCTTTAGGACTCCAGACGGTTTCTATGAATGGCTAGTGATGCCCTTCGGTTTGACAAACGCCCCAGCATATTTTGTTGATTTGATGAGTAGGGTGTTTAGGGAGTACCTTAACAAATTTGTGGTAGTCATTGTAGAAGACATCTTGATCTTTTCTAAGGATGAAGAAGAGCTTGCCTTACATCTTAGGGAAGCGTTGGAGACCCTACGATCGCATAGCCTTAAGGCTAAATTTTCTAAGTGTCACTTCTGGAGGAAGGAAGTACAGTTCTTGGGGCACGTGGTTTCCAAAGAAGGGATAGCTGTAGATCCCGCGAAGGTGGTGGCCATCCAAGATTGGAAGGTTCCCAAAAATGCTACCGAAGTGAGAAGTTTCTTGGGGTTGGCTGGCTACTATAGGAAGTTTATTAAAGACTTCGCAAAGATATCAGCTCCATTGACACGCTTGACGAAGAAGAACCTAGTTTTCACATGGGACGTAGATTGTGATGATGCGTTCCAACGTTTGAAGAGAGCTTTGACTTCAGCCCCAGTCTTAGTATTGCCAGACGGGAGTAAGCCGTTTACCGTTTATACTGACGCTTGTGGGACAGGACTGGGCGCAGTCTTAATGCAAGAGGGTAGGGTAATAGCCTATGGTAGAAGGCAGTTAAGAGCGCATGAGAAAAATTATCCTACACATGACCTAGAATTGGCCGCTATTGTTTTCGCGCTTAAGTCTTGGCGTCATTATCTTGTTGGCGAGAAATTCGAATTATTCACTGACCACAAGTCTTTAAAATACTTATTCTCTCAGAAGGACTTGAACTTAAGGCAACAAAGGTGGATGGAGTTCTTGGCGTCCTACGACTTTTAGATAGCATATACCCCTCGCAAGGGTAACGTGGTGGCAGACGCCTTAAGTAGAAAAAGATTATCCTTAAGTCCTTTGTTTATTGAGCGGCAAAGTTTAGAATTCATTTCGATGTTTGACTTTAGACCTTCCGTTGACCTCGTACCCGGTTTGCTAGCATCCTTGGAGGTCAGACATACGCTTTTGGGATGGATTGGCGAGGCACAGCGAGACGACCCGCAGTTGGTTGAGTTAGTAGAAAAACTCAAAGGAGGGGAGTCATCAAGCCATCTCCGTAGGTATACCCTAGACGATAAGGGTTGGTTACGTAGGGACGGTAGACTTTGTGTACCAAAAGACGATGACCTAAGGAAGACTATTCTTGACGAAGCACATCGTTCGAAGATGACCATTCATCCCGGCGGGGACAAGATGTACAAAGACATGAAGAGAGTTTACTTTTGGGCCGGCATGAAGAAAGATGTGGCCGAGTATGTTGCTAGAGGCTTGGTGTGCCAACAAGTAAAAGCGGAGCAAAAGAAACCCGGTGGGTTGCTTCACCCATTGGAGGTTCCACTATGGAAGTGGGAAAGTGTCTCGATGGATTTTGTGGATGGGTTACCGCGATCAAGGAAGGGTAATACGGGAATTTGGGTTATAGTAGATAGACTTACTAAAAGCGCCAATTTCATTCCCATAAAGAGTAAGTGGACTGCTCCATGGTTAGCCTCCGTATACGTTCGAGAAATAGTTCGTTTGCACGATGTTCCTTCTGGCATAGTGAGCGACCGCGATCCTATTTTCACTAGCGAATTTTGGAGAAGCTTACAAGAGGTGGTAGGGACTCAGTTATGTTTGGGCACCGCATATCATCCTCAGACGGACGGCCAGACCGAGCGGGTGAATCCCATTCTAGAGGATCTGTTGAGGCTATGTATCCTAGACTTTGGGGGTACGTGGGAAGAGCATCTTCCATTGGTGGAGTTTGCATATAATAACAGCTTTCAGTCCAGCATTGGTATGGCACCATTCGAAGCTATTTATGGACGACCTTGTCGTTCACCTACATGTTGGTGGGAATCTACGGATAAGATCTTACTTGGGCCCGATATGATTAGGGAGACTTCGGAGAAGATCGACTTGATTCGAAGGAGGATGAAAGCAGCACAGGATATGCAGAAATCTTATGCGGATAAGAGGAGGACAGATCTCGAGTTTGAAGTTGGGGACATGGTCTTTGTCAAAGTGTCTCCATTACAGAACGTTTTTCGCTTTGGGTCCGTTGGGAAATTAGCACCAAGGTTTGTAGGGCCGTTTCCTATTAAGTAGAAAATTGCACAGATGGCGTATAGAGTGGAGTTGCCCGAGAGACTTAGTGGTGTACACGTCGTATTCCATGTGTCACATTTGAGGAAGTGCTTGCATGAGACCGCGGAAGTGGTAGAGCCGAGCTTTCTTAGAGAGGTGGAGATAGAGCATGATGCGACAATTCGACGAGCTCCTACGCGCATTCTTGGTTCGGAGATCAAGAGGTTGAGGAATCAAGAGGTCAGACTAGTCAAAGTGCAATGGGGAGATGATGAAAGCAACGCTACTTGGGAGACAGAAGAGAAGATGCGTTCACGATACCCTTTTCTTTTTGAGGGTATGTCTTTTAATTTCTCCTTTATCAGATAGCTTGTACTTATCTTATCTTTAGTATATCCTCTCGCTAGTATCTTTGACCTTTAGTTAGGATAATCCTATGGTTGAAACATGTGTTTGAGACATGTTATGTATGGTGGATGCAAAGTGGATGCAAGTGTTTGCTAGTGGTTTCTCGTGGATGCATATACACACACTATTAGGCACCAGATCGGCTCAGTCACTTCATATTGCATATTGCATATATATGGATGTATTTAGTAAAATGGATGTATAATGGTTGTATTATCATATAGTTGCTGCATTCGGGTGGATGGTTGTGCATGCATATAGAATTAATATTTATCATTAGGAATCTTTTGCATACATATTGGACGCATGGCACTATCATGAATTGCACTAAGGAGGTCGACTGAATCAGTAGACCGCCTAATTTTGCATTAGATATGGACATATACACACACTGTGCATATAAACATTAAAGCATTAGAAGTCTTTTAAGGACAATGGATGCTGGTGTTTGATGGTTGAGTAGATGGACGATTAGATGGTAGGATATACATTCTTCTTGACTTGGAGATTTCGGGGACGAAACCCTTTAAGGAGGGGAGAATGTAACACCACGTAATTTTATAACATTAAAATTCACAAATTAAAGTATACTTAATTTTTAGAAAAGAATTAAGTGAAATGGGTTGTGCAGAGAAATATATATATATTGATATATATATATATATATATATATTGATATATATATATATATATAAATTAAAAAAAAAATATGCGAAAAAGTTCAAAACAACGAATTGGGAGGGGGAATAACCGAACCTGCCCATTTCTGAGGTCACCCAAGCCCCGCTGGGTCGACTAGGGGTTAATCCAGGGTGTTTGGCTGTCAACCCGTGGGCCGATTCGCTCAAATGCATATTTTGCATTTGATTGGTTCTCATGGTTCAGGGTTAATCTAATGGTCCTAAATAACTTCCTACACCTATAAATACATCCTAATGCTAACCCTAAACCTAATTAAAATAGAATAGTTACCATCATACCATCGCCATGGAAATCAATGGAGCCGCCGCCAACTAAGAAAGAAGAAAAGCAAATTCAATTCTAATTCTCTCAACCCTAAAGCAAAGCAAAACTCTCTCTTTTCTTCTCTAAATTGTGAGTATGATGATCTTAACAAGATTATTATCATTTTAATTAGGTTGAGTTATAATGGATTATGAGTAGATGATGTGAATTATCATATATGTTGTTGTAAACCCCTTTTGCTATCATGTATATTGTAAATCCAATGTTATGTGATGATGATATCTTATATGTTGTAAATCATGCTATGATGATGTTTTGTATGTTGAAAGTTTCTATGCTAAGTTGTGATGAATCATACATGTTAAAAAAGCCATGATGTTACCATCTATGCTAGTTAGTTCATATTAATTAAATCATCATGTTTGGGTTATGTTGATCTATATGACAAGTCACATATGCAAGTTAGATTGATTAGAAAAGTTATGAATATGTGCCAAGACATCTATTATGACATCTAGAATTATGCTATGACATATGTGATACCCTATGCTAGTTCACACCATCATTATGTTGCCTAAAAACTCATATGCAAGTTTATGTATAGATTTGGGCTATGATCATATCATGTAAATTGAGACATTTAACAAGTTGACACCTTTTGATCCTTAACATGTGTAGTTTATGCAAGTTTCACCCCTATTATGATTAGATTTATTTTAATTGTCTATATGTTGTGATAATTTATCTTTGTGCTAGGTGTTAGACTATACAAGTCTAGCCTATATTATGCGTTGAATAAGAGAACGTATAAACGTGGGGTAGGGGTAATATTAAGGATTTAATATTAAAAAGTTGGGGTGCAATTGATATGATTTTGCATGCCATAAGTGGATGGCCATAATTGAGTCAATTATGGACATCATTAAAAGTTGACTTAATTAATAATTTGAATAGAGAATTATTGAAACTGGGGTAAAAGATTTTAAGTGTTAATCAATGCTTAGGACACGAGGTTGGACTCATTTGTGACGTAAACCTGCCCGGACCCGCCCGGCAAATCCAGTGGTCACAAATGTCAGTCAAATGTGAGAGGTCCTAGGCCTAAACTAAAGCATAATGGTTGTAAAGACACGAGGTTAGACTCTTTTATGGTGTAAGACTGCCCGGACCCGCCCGGCAAATCCAGATGCCATAAATGCCAGTCTAATGTGAGAGGTCTTTATGAGGTTATGGCCTAAATGAATTAAGAAATACTTAACCAGATAAACATGTAAGGTGGGACATGGGGGTTAAGTAGGTGCCTTGGGTGGCATGAGGAATCTAGGGGGTGCCCTTAGTGGCATGTGAAATACGATTAGTAAGACTTAACCAAACACACATGTAAATGAACACGACTAAGAGGGTTAAGTGGGATATACTAGTGACAAGTTTAGGTAGGTAGCTTGCGGGGGCCCATTTCGACTAGTATCCCAAACGTATCTTTGTGGGCTCGACCCAAGTCGAGGACGGGACACGCATGCTGGGTTCGACTGTAAGAGGCCAAAACGGGGAGCGGTGGCAACGCAAGTCCAACGGGTTTCGTATGCGTGTGTGGACCAGGGCTGGTAGGTAAGACGTTGTTGCATCGTGTAGGTATAAGCCGTGCATTCTCAAGTTGTATCGGGTTGCCACTTTAGGGGAGTGATACACCCCACTGTGGGGCTAGCACGGGTATCTACGAGTAGGGAGCCGATCGAAAGTGGGTAGTGGGGTACACCTAATGGAGATAGGGGCAGACGGCACCTATGTAGTCAGCTAGGGGTACGTAAGCCTATTTATAAAGTTTCTGTGTGAAGCAAGTGGGATCAAACAATAGGGTGAATGGTGTGGTGCAGTGTAGTAATGTGCGGTGCAGTGTAGTAATCATTCGTTAGTAATTAGGTGTGCCTTTACCGTTATCTTAAACGCTTTCTTTATCTTCCTAAGAGTTCATAGACATTTACTTGTCTTCCAGCTTATGCCTTAGTCTAGTTATTTTGATAATAGTATTGTTAGAATTATCATACTCGCCAGACTTTATGTCTGACCCCCTCTATTTCTATCCTTTTTCCCCCTCCAGGTCCTCAGGTTGGGCCCAGCTCTAGTGGAGTTTGATTGAATTGCTTCATCTCTCTTTGGAAAGCTTGGACCGTTGAAGTAAAGTCCAGCTTGTTATATTTTTAATGGCTATTTATGTAATGGGATTATGTATTTTGTTTTTATGAAGATGGATATTGTACTTGGTTATGATCTATGGTTTTATGATGTAACAAACATGTTTAATTTCCGCTGCAACAAAATGAAATTTTAGATTTCCAAGTACTATTTATTATCTTTCTTGTTGTAAATTTTCTGTTCTATATTCACTTATAACCTCCATGGAAGTTAATGCATTCCCTTTGTGACTGACATTAATGGACGTGGGGTGTTACATATATACAACAAGACAGCAGAAAAAAGTGTACAGGAAATATGTAAATAGAATAGATATATATACCAAATCTTCGTCTTCGATCTCCAAGACATCTCTAACTACAACTCAAATCTGACCTGAACGTATTGTATAAAAAAACAACAAACACTCGGATCAGAACTAAATCGTTCTCATATTAGTCAAATTAAATACGAAATAACATGAGTGTCGTGGGTGCAGTAACTCAAGAGATGTTACATGATTTTTCCATCACTTAAGGATCCGTTAAACTATTTACCTACATTTCATAATACGCTAATATTATAATATTTACTCAGTAAAGTAAGTATAATAAAATAGCATAAGCGGGATTACATTTTTACCCTTATGACGTTTACGGACACTGTCGTACACATTGCATATACAACACCAGTACGTCGGTAGGTAGGGATTCGCCGCGATACGACAACATGAAATCAAAATCGTAGGGGCTCGATCAGGATAAATATGACAAGGCATTCAAGGCAATACCCAGGGTAAGATTCTACCATTTGAACTCCCGGACCGGTGGTAACACATAGACGCAACTACGGCCCACCTCGGAACACACTGCCATATCAAAGAGCGCTCCAAATCGATCACAATGTAATATAAGTGGTATCGAAGAAGCGTGTCTGATCAGAGATGCGATCTCCCTTAGTCACATATAGCTTTTGTTTTAGTCATTTTAATTATGACCCGAAGGTCAAGGCCATCCATTATCGTTCTTTTTCTTCAAATCCACTAATCGCCTCCATACCATCCTACTTTAATTCTGGATTCTCCACCACGTGCACAGTGTTAAGGTGGTATCGGTATTGGGAGAGACTATGACAATACCGACTCCAATCTCTTTTCTTTTGCTTTTCACAAAGGTTCACTTCATATCAAAATATCATGTTTGTTTGAACCCAATTTTTATATTCAAAATAGAATATAATTTCACATCAAAATATCGCAATCATTCCAAATCGATCTACATTCCAAACTAGAATATATTTCCATATTAATATTATAATCATATAATATTTCAAAATATTCAAGTAGAATATACTTCATATCAAAAGATTATAATTATTTCGAAATCTATTTATGTTCAAAATAGACTTGTATTCAAATAGAATACATTTTCATATCTACAAGTTATCATTGGTTTCAAGATCCCATTTTTCTAAGTGGAATGTATTTCACATTGAAATATTATACTTGTTTTTGCAATCAGATTATATTCAAATAGAATATAACATTATATCAAATCTCAATTTGAATCTACGGTATAAATCAAAACCATTCTCATTTAGGAAGAAATTGCCATCATTTAGTATAATTAGGAAAATAGATAATTATAAAATAAAGCCTTTATATAAAATTTATATATAATAAAGTAGTTAGAGTATACTAAGATAATTTAACACTAGGTATTTACATATAATAAAAGCTTTACTAAATAATTTCAAAACAGAATATAATGAACTTATTTATAACAAAACAGTATATTGGTTACAAAATTTACTAAGATAACTTTTGAATAATAGAATATAATTTTATTTGTAAAACAATTGGCATATATATATATATATATATAGTTTCTATAAAATAAGTTTTAAACAATAATTATCTCTTTCTTCCAAATTTCAATAACCTGAATATACATTTATATATCCCAATCTCAATAGAGTTTATTCAGTTTTCCCATCGCATTTCAAAACACGTCCAAACAAAATGTTCGATTTAGAGGATTCAAATCCATATTTACGTTGAGTTAAAACAACTCCAAGTATCATCAAATACTTTTATTCCATAATTTGATTCAAAGAAAATTAATTTAATTCGAACTTTAGACCTTTAATTTGAATAATTTCAAATCATAATCAAAATCCCAATTTAAGAATTTCTAATCTGGTTTAGGAAAATTTTCTTAATAATTTCAGTAAACATTCAAGGTTCATATTTAAAAGAAAAGAGATTTATCGAGTATCGGCACATTTCTTTTATATAAAATTCTCTCAAATCAAATTTTCAATAACCTAAAATCATTTAACTAACCGATGTCCATATAAGTTTTCTCTCCTATGACCAATAGATACTAAATTTAATTTTTCGATATTTCAGGGATGGATATATCATTTCAATCCAAATCAGGGTCACAGATATCTATCATTTCAACGTGTGTTCTTAATTTATTTTAAAACAATTAATCCCGGGTTTATTTGATGCCCATAACACCTTGGGTGAAAATGGGATTAATCGTCGAACTAAGCATACCACAACCATATACTGAATAACAGAACATTTCAATATCAATTCATTAATCAAAACAAACCAAGGCATCCATCATATCCATTTTATTCAAACGGTAAATATTAAATTGTTTCACTGGTTGAAAAGGGTCGAGGTTTCTAACTAGAAATTTAATTGAACTAAATAACTAGTTATCAACTTAAATTGCACATTAACACACTTGCCTGTCAGTTTTAAGTAAAAAATCAACAATCAATCACAACCAAACAACCGAATTTATTTCATAATTTAATTTAGTAAATATGGGAATAATTCAGTTAATCGTGAGCGAGAAAATCACTCAACTTTGGATGTTTAGTTGATCGAACACCCAACCAAAGCCCAAAATTTTTCAGTCTCCAAACGCATCCAGATCAGTGCCAAAAAGTCCGTAATTTCACCACGATCGCAATGCAACAAACCGCATCAAAATCCAACCTCGTATGCAATAGTTATTAATGTTAGAACATATAATATATATAATAACTAAGTTAATTTAAATAACTAATACCCTATCCCAAAATGACACGTTAGCACCCTCCAATTCTCCTTCCCGCTCCTTTATCGCATGTTACAATACTGGCAGAAAAACCTGCCGAGCCTACTACTTTGACCAACCAATTCTCTCAACTCCGGCCACGAGACAGACGGAGAGCACCACCAATTTGACTGCCAACTCACGCCGCATCTCCCATCGCGCCGCCATCACCTCCGGTGGACCGTGGATCCCATGCGTCGAGCTGAATGGAAGCCCCAATCCGCCATAAAACACCAAATTCCGGTGATACACTCCATGATAAAACTTCCAACCACATGCAATCAACTCATGTCCTCAATCTCTTCAATACCTAGATGCCAGATTTCACGATTAACCCTTAAATCGAAAACACCCAATTTCAAGCTTAGGGTTTCGAAAACAACCACCTTTGACCATGATTTCCGGCGAATCCGAGCACTGCATATAGAAATAAATAGTACCAGCAGCTTTGTATCATTGAGGGCTTCGATTTGATATATGATATATTAGGTTTTGAGGGGATTTGAAATTTAAAGCTTGGATTTTTATTTGAATCTAGGGTTAAGAAATTTTGTTCAGCCATTAAAGAAAAGTTTTGGCAGAGGAAATTATATCTATGATGAATAATGTGTTGATGGGGTAGAAATAAAATTTATTGTCATATGTACAAAGGGTCCAATAAGAGAGATAAGCAATTTTCCAATTACACAGGCTCCTTTCATGTTTTATTCTGTACGATAAACGACAAGTTCGATTGTAACAAGAATTGAAATTCTACAATAATTCACCATTCTAGATTCGATGGAATCGGTTTCGTCGAATTCCGAGACAGTCGCCAAAATATTTAAATTTCACAGTTTATTAATTATCATAATATTCAATTATTCGCTTAACTGTTTTAATTCACTATAAATATTCATTAATTTCCATTTTAAATCGAACCACAACTTAAATAAACATTATAAATCGATTTCACAAATTCAAAGTTCCCAAAATTAATTATTTCAAATTTAAATTGGAATTTTAGTTACAGATATACAAACTAAATTTATCTTTAACTATTCTAATATTAAACTCAGAATTCCAACATTTACCGAATTAAATTTTGAACTCCAATTATAAATTTAACACTCAAATTTATCTAGTTAATTAAATATTAAATTCCAAATTACGACCTTTCTAAATATAACTCAATTTAAAATCTTCTTATATTTAATTTAAGGCATCATTATTATTAAAATCGACCAAATTTGATGTTTAGCCAATATTATTCAATGTATTTATTTTAAATTTCAATTTAAATATATGGAAAAACTATGGGGCATTACTCCTCCCCAACTCAAATCTTTCATCTTCGAAAAGGGAACGAATAAGGTATTGAGTGCATATATATTTTCAAAACCATAACTTATAAAATAGTCTGTATAAAATAATTTATCAAGTTATAAAATCTCATAAATTTTCTAACTTCCAAAATCACAGAAAATTTCTGCAGCATCTCCTCTGTTCGGAGAGGTCCGGAAAAATTACAATACATATATAAATTCAAATATACATCCCATCACGTGATGAGGCATCCCAAAGTGGGGAAATGCACAATATATATATATATATATATATATATATATATATGTATGTATGTATAACACCACAAAACTATGTAACACAAATAAGTACCTTCTTTAGCGTTATTTACAAATTTTAGTTATTTATCAATATAGCATTTAGAGCAAAGTGTGTTCCAAAGCATAGCGCGACTTCCTTACACCTGCTACATACTCAGATATACACGAGATTCAAACATATATATAATAAATAGCAAATGTACATAACTTACATGATGTATATTAATCATTTCAACTACAAAACCAAAATATTAGCGAAAGATCAGCGAAAAAAAATCTAGGTTTATCACCATTTAAGTGATGGAATTTTCCCAAAGCATACCAAAAAAAAGTTGTTGCATTCGTCTCAGGCTTTCCGAATTACCCAGATTCATCAAATTCGGGTAATCCATTCAAAAGTTATGACCATTTTAGCGAAAGCGAACGCTTCAGCAAAACAAATAAAATGCAGGCCTGAATTGTTCAACCCAATTTTCAAACCTTTACACATTAAAATTTTACTATGCATATTAAAGAAAAGTTTTAGTTCACGTCCTGAGCTTTCCGAATTGTACAAGCACATCAAAATGCGACGCTTCGTTAGGAAGTTATGGTCAAAACAATATCGATAAACACTTCAGGTTTTTATTTTCTGCTCATAGAACTACGACTAACGCTTGGATTTCAACTCATTAGATATGAAAATTTGTCAAAGCCATATTAACAGAAGTTTTATTTCAGTTTCTAATGTTTCCATAAAGTCTGGAATCATCTAATTCCGATCATCCATTCAAAAGTTATAGCTATTTGGCTTCAGCTTATCGATTATTTCAGGTTTCCGTAGAGGTGGAACCAATAAAGATTTCTTTTTCGATATAAACATCGATTGATTTTATATGGAGTTCCAAACCTTCGGATTCCAAGAGCTAAGCAAAGCTTAACCATCAAAATGGATAATCGCTCGCTCCATTATGCTCATAATATGATTTACACTTTAATTGCTTAAATATATTCATATTCGTTTCATTTATATTTAATAAATTTCATTTCCACATATTTATAGTCCATTATCGTCCATCTAATTTAAATTCATGTTCAACTCACCCATTTTAATTTTTATCGTTTGTCCATTCAATTATTTACATTCACTTCATTATTCGAGAAATGGATTCGCTACTAATGAAGTTTAGCTTGCTTAAGTAATGTGGCTCTTGTCCTTCCCATAAACTCAGCCTTCTTGGTTAGAGATTTTGACAACCTTCTCTTTTTATGGACTTACAATCCTCGAAGAAAGATCATAATAAAGGAAATATTATTATTGTATGAAGAAAGCAAGTTAAAGAGTTTGTTATTAATAAGCTTACGAGCTGATTAGAATTGCCCACTAACCCTCAAGTATTATTTCACAAAGAATAAATGAGAATATCATGTTCTAGGCTTATCGTTTGGATCAAAGATTAGGCTGCTAGGATGGGGATTAAACTTGTAGAGAATCCTACCATGTTGGTCACTAATCTTATATGGACTAGCCATAAAATAAAAAATCTCAACATTTAGGGAAAGGAAACCAACTTCCTTATCAAGAACCTTTAAATAATCCATATATGTGCAAAATTAGGAAGGTGTCGAATAATGGAAATTTTCAGATGCTTTAGGTATCTCTGGATAGATACCTGAAATTGGAGATAACTGACGTACTAGATGTGAATAGGAGTGAATGCAAAACTTCCATCTGTAGATAGTAAGTGAAATCAATTAACCGACAGGAATGACCTTTATCGTAACGAAGAAATTTTCCAACGTTTTAAATTTTGAAATTTATTTGATTTTTCTATTTAAGAAAATTTATATTTGTTTATAATTTTTAATCTAGCCTATTTTTAAGCTTGGCTTTGAATTAAATTTTACAAGCGTGAGTTTAAATTTTAGGATATTTTTTTAGTTGTCTTGTTAAATTTAACAATAGTAGTATTCTAAAATTTATTGGAATATTTTATTTGAGAATTTATAAATTTGGTTTTTAAAATATAAAACTTGAGATCTATTATAATTTATTCTATATTTGAATCGGATTTTAAATAATTTATTTAGATTTGAATTGGCAATGCATCTTTATTTTGTGTTTGAAATAAAATAAAATAATTTTGCTTTACACTTGTTTGATTTGAACTGAAACGGTAAGCACGTGTCCCTGTGTTTTACACGTGTTCTTGTCCACCATTTATTACTTTCCACCGTACTCCATTTTCTTCTATTTTCCCATTTCATTTCCATCCCCAATTCTTTGTTCCCCTAAATCAGATTGACAAAAGAAAGGCCGCCGCCACCGTTAACTTCCACCGACGCCACGATCTATGCGCCGCCAAGACCCTTAATCTCCATCATTGAGCTTCGCATCTACACCGGGCAGCGATGGCAATCCATACCCGATCCTTCTTCTCATTTAAGGCCGGAATCCCCAATTCATCCGACGCCGCCTCTGCCTCAACTCAAGCCGTCGCGGCCTCTTTGATTTCGACTCTGTCGCTTTTGAGAGGAACCCATCACTGCTCTACCCTTTGACTCAGAGCCACGTTGCCACCAATTTTCCTTCGCTGTTTCGTCGTCTCCACGATCAGGTCTGAACCACTTCAAAGCGTCGAACTCCTTTGGTCGGCTCCGCATCAAAGCAACAGTCCACCGCATAACCGCAAATCAACCAAGACTCACGGCCTTCCGCAAATTCCTAATTTTTCATTATGCCAGTTTCATTGTGAGTTTTTGCTCACCATTTACCTTGTTCAAGCATATTAACTTCAATACTTACAAGATATGATAATGAGGATTGTTTGGATGCTGATTATCGTTGTTTGCCACTATCACCTATTTTGCGTTTGGCCTGTAGAATTATGAAACCCGACCTCCCTGCCTGAACTATCAACTAGCTTGCCTAGACATGAAATACTTTGCATGTCTTAAGAATTTGTCTGTACCCTTGTGATTTGTTCACCATCAAAATTTGCTATTGTCCCTTGGCTTTAACATTTTTAATGACTTTTGGTTGAAAAAATTTCAATGCATGTTGGCTATAAAAATATTGTGCACTACACATTGTTAGGGTTTCCCCGGGATCTGTACACAATTAGATTTTAAAAGAGGGAAGAAGAGAAAAAATAACAAACAAATTTATCCAAACAAACCTTTATTAATCCATCAAATTATTACAATGAAAACCTAAAAAGATAATTGAGAATTTATCTCAATCCCCAAAACAAGTTTTTTCTTTCCTTCAAGTACAATAAATCTTCCTAATGACATGCTTATATAGACAAATGGAAAGACTAGGTCTATACCCAATTGGGCCCTAAAATATCTCAAAAATAAATACTCCTTAGAACTTGCTCAAAAATAAAGCTTTCCTAAAATTTCTCAATAGATCCATAAAATCTGCAGCAGATCCTTAAATTCTGCAACTTCCAATTTCTCCATCTTCAATATCCATGTGATAAATATCACAAACCATAACACTCCACCTCGATATGAAATCACTCCAACAATCAAGAAATCCATAACCAAAAAACCATCTACAAATGATGCATCTCCCACATGAAATGCACCTCACAACAATAATCTCAAAATTGCTTATAATATCACAATAGCCTCCATGTAGGCTTTATGGCTTTTCGTTGATGGCTCCACCTTGATTTAGATGAACTCGCCTCTTCTAATCCAATTTGAGAACTCATAACATTCTCCACCGTTTTTTCCAAGCAATTTATATATGTTATCATTTCCCCGTTTTGCGCGCGGAAGCTCCTTGTTACCCCTTCAAAACCTTGTAACTCCACCTCTAGTCGAGAAATTGCAGCCTTTTTGTTCCAACTATCCAATTGAAGCAAGATTCTTCTTAATTTCTGGGATGTACCTAACTCCCATTAGCTTCACCACCTTTCCATCATTCATCTTCAATCCTATCGAACCTATGTCTTTAACATGCAAATCTCGACCGTCGGCGGACTCCACATTACTACTTTGTTCTTCATAATCAATAAATGCTTCCTTTTGATGGCACACGTGAAAACAAGCTCTTGAATCAACTATCCAATCTTTTCTTTCACCTTCATTAATGCATAAAACATTTCCTTCAATCTCCTCACCAAAATTCACCACATTACCCTTGTTATTTTGTTCATCGGTCTCTTCTTCCAATACCTTCTTCTCCTTGTCCCTTTTAAGTTTTGAAAAAATCTCAGTTGATGATCGGGTTTATCACAATAAAAATAAATGTATTCCTTTCTCATTCCTGATTTATTCGATTGTCTTTCCATATTTCGTTGACTAACTCTCCTTGCAATAAAAGTTTTTTCAATTTGAGTTTTTTTGTTGCCTCCTTATATTTTCCTTCCATAAGACTCGTCCTCCGCATCTCCTTATTAAGCAAGCTACTAACCACGGACCCCATTGAAATAACACCACCCGAATTTGAATTATTCAACGCAACCACAAGTGTTTCCCAACTTTCTGGCAACGAACTCATCATCATTAAGGCTTGTGTTTGATAATCCACCTTGAAATTCATGGCAGCCAATTGATTCATAATTTCCTGAAAATTATTAAGATGCTCTCCAATTGATCCATCATCCATAAGATTTTCAATTATTATTTTATTCATATTTAAATCCTCTTCAAAAAATTTGTGTAGTAGGCTCTGATACCAATTGTTAGGGTTTCCCCGAGATCCCTACACAATTAGATTTTAAAAGAGGGAAGAAGAAAACAATAACAAACAAATTTTTCCAAATAAACCTTTATTAATCCACCAAATTATTACAATGAAAACCTAAAACGATAATTTAGAATTTATCTCAATCCCCAAAACAAGTTTTTACTTTCCTTTAATTACAAATAAATCTTCGTAATGACATGCTTATATAGACAAATGGAAAGACTAGGTTTATACCCAATTGGGCCCTAAAATATCTCAGAAATAGATACTCTTAACACTTGCTCAAAAACAAAAATTTCCTTAAATTTCTCACTAGATCCATAAAATCCGCAGCAGATCCTTAAATCCGCAACTTCCAATTTCTCCATCTTCAATATCCATGTGATAAATATCACAAACCATAACACACATATGGCAGTTTTTCAAGCCTATTTAATATATATATATATACACACATATACATATATATATATATCCACGTACATATGCTTGACAGTCAATATATGTTGCATCCCTTGTATAATTGCTATGTGGGTACACTGGTAGCCAAATTCATTTTTAATTCCTATAGCACCATATTGGTACTTTACTAGTGCATTTTGATATATATATATTTTTACAATGTTGTGTAGTTGTTTTATTGACTATCCATGAACTAACCACAAAACCACATGCTTGGTTGAAGATTCCCTTATTTTAAGTTGTTTATTTTGACAAGTAAATGGTTAGGGCCTAGTTCACATGTCAACAAATATCAGACTGTACATATTCCTGTGCATGGTTCTTTATTTTGTCTATTGAATCTTGACCTCAATATTAAACTGAACCTAGGTTTTATACCATTCATTTCGATTTTGAATCCATTTGGCATTTTCCATGTACCCTTGCTTGCTTGGAATTTGAACATTTGGTTAGCACTTCTTTTTTTATTGAATAATTCTTGTTTTTTTAGTAACATGTTGTTTTAATCATGTATCTTTTTTGTCAACTATTTTATGCTAATAGTGAATATGTATATATACACACCATGCACATGCAAAGCCCATCCTATTACTGTGTTTGCAAAACTGTAAACATCATGGTTGTTTTGAACCTGAATTGTGAAAGCCGAAACACATTGCTTCCCTATTTGATCGTATACCCGTGCACACTTTGTGATTTTCATCGCACTGGCTATTTTCTTGCTTGCAAGACGCTGAGGCAGTGCACACGTGTGTACATGAAGGCTTCCGTGACCATTGTCCATGGAAATGAAAACTGATAAGCAAAGATATTATACTTGATTTTTGAATTGATACTACACTAGATTTGTACCTAGTTAAATTGAAGCGAACAGATGCTATACTTAAATATAAGTTGCGGACATTACACGTTGATATGAACAGATGCTACATAATTGTTTACATTTGATGTTAGGATCAATTATTATATTTAGTTTTATTGAAGTTAATTTACTTGAACTATGATTAATCTTGACTCAAGTGTTTTGAGTTTTTGCAAGGAACGCTCAAGTCAGATACGAGTGTTGCAGATTTTAGAGGTTCAACTATCGAAGCTTGAAGCACGTGAAGGCGCGCTCGCTTGGGTTCGTTCTTCGTTTTATTTTATTTTGTAAATCTATGTACATCTTCCGCTGTATAAAATAAATATGTTGTATTAACTCAGATAATTTTTGTAATAAAATTCCATTGTGAAATGTGTTGTCTATTCTATATTATATGATTCTATGTGTACGTAAAATTCTATTTAAACCGACTAAGCTAATAACGAGTTGTCATTTTGAATGTTCTGAGTTGGTTTACTTACCGACTTGGAGCAGTCAAAATGACTGGTCGTTACAGTTGGTATCAGAGCTTTGGTTTGACAAAGCTTATCTTATTGGGTTTAAAAACTCATTAGAGATTGAATAGCGATATCATAGAATGAGTGGAATTGCACAAGAATTGCTGTAGAGAGAGCATATTTTGAAAATAAAAATTATTTTGAAATTAAATAAACCGTTTTGAAAAGCAAAATTATTTTTGAAACATAATGTACGATAAGTGTTTTGAGTATATTATTGGACATTGAGATTGGACTATTTAGTACGTATGGATTTTGAATAGATGTCTAGCTAATGTATATATGAGATCCAATATATACTACATAGATATAGAATCACACTTTGTCGCTCGGGGATGGTTCTGGTGATAGTTCGAACATCATCAGAAGTTTATTTTCAAGACTCGAAAGTGGGATGACTGTATGCTTCCGATTTAAACATCGAGAAATACTTAAAACCGACTAGATAAGTGTTTGAAAATGTTTTGATAAATCTTAATAATATATTTTGATAAAATGGATATGAATGAGAATAGATAAGAGAAATTTAAATAAATGACATTCTCATTGTTTGTAAAGAATAAATTAAATTGCAATGAAATTAGGTTGGAATAGGGATTAATAATGAATATTTTGAAAATATAATACTGCCTATCTGCTACTTTTCTTGTTTATTATTCCTTGACATGCCGCCATTCTTGCTTATCATTATTGATTTGAATCATTCATGCTTGAAAATTTTGAAATTGTCCAATCTTGATCCCATTCGAAATCCATCGTTAAGTTGTGGTTGTCGAGTAAGAAAATGTAGATTAAGCAAATTAATAAAAAAAATTAGTTATTCACTAATTGAACTTGAATCAAGTATATGGGAAATACTCGTAGCGAGAACAAACGGTTATTGAAATTTTGGAAGCGTTAACTAGTAAAGTATAAATAATGAATGGGCGTATATATCAAAGAATGTTAAACTGTTGAAACGTAATAAGAAATATGTATTCCAATTAAAGACAAATCTTGGAATAAGATGAAGGAAGCCATAACAAAGAAGATCAAGTGACTAAACTTGAGAATTTGATTTTGGGAATTTTTGAAATTGATTGCTAAGGTTTTGAAGAAAATACTAATAGTATATAAAAGTATTTTCGAATGGAAATGTTTGAAGTAATTTTCTAAAATATTTTCAAAAAGGCAAATATATAAATGGAGAACACAATTTTGTTGCTAGAAAATAATTTTGATGATAATTCTTTATCACTGAAATTTATGTTCGAGCCTCAAAGTGGGGAATACCACTTTGGTAGCTTAGTTCAAACAAAGTTTGATTTGTGAAGCATGATTGGACATGTAAATATGAATGTATATATTCGAATGATTGAAAGAAATCTGAAATTGATTCTCGAGTTTAGAAAAAAAATGATAATCCTATGTATTATGATAATATAATTATGCAAATGGAAGAGAAGTCTTAAAAAAAATTTGAAATTTGTTTAACCAATAAACTGAAATGAAAGGGAAATTCAAACGTCAAATGAAAATTGATGAAGAGAAATTGAGTGAGAAATTTGGGTTGTGATTGGACTCTAACATTTGGTTCTAACTGGAACGTTTCAATTTGAATCTTAAGGTAAATTTAAGTTTAATTTCGACATCAAAATTTATGTTATCGAAAATGTTGAAATGTTTGGAAAATTTATTTAGATTCGAATATTTTTTGAAATTAGTACTACTTATTTTACAACTATTATATGGTTACCATTATTTTATTTTAGTAAAGTATTAAATTTATCTATTTTACTATTCTACACCCAGTCTATTTTTGATTTTGAACAAATTTTTGCAAACTTACTTTAATTAAAACCTATTATGTTAAGCTTATTTAATTTACTTAACTATTTTATATTAAAACTTATTTAATTTATTCACATATTATTTTTCCAAAGACTTATTTATTCAGACCAATTTTATTTTAAGCTTACTAATTTTTTAACTATTTTGTATTTTACTATTTTGAGATCAAATATTTATTTCCGATATGAGCAGTTTAAATCCAGAATGAATTGTGTACAAAAGATTCAATTAAATGATGATAATTGTGATATGAAACTCAAATCAAATATGAAGTTTGAAAATGAATTGATTGCAAATATGAACTAGATTTGAAATGAAATTGAAATTCAAATTGATTGTGAAATCAAAAAGTGAATTGATAGTGAAATTGGAAAATTTGAATTTTTTAATTTTGAATATGAAGTTTTTGAACCTTATATATATGGAAGATGTATATAAGAATTATGGTTAATTCGAAACTATTTATTTGAAAGAAGATTGTTTTGAAATGAAATCTTATATATAGAGATATGAGAGTGGTATGTTTGAAAACATGATTTGGAGAAATTATGAAATTTATAGCGTTATATCGAAACGTGAAATGAAGTACTATATATATATAGTATTGTATGTTTTCAAAACCAAAGATATGAGGAATACCTTCCATCTAAAGTCGCGAAGGCATTGGAACTCCTCAGGAGTGTCCATTTGAAAGTCGCGAAGGCACTGGAGCTTTGTGGGAGTGTCCATCGAAAACCACAGCTGCGTTGGACTCCAATGTTTGGAACCTCCATCGAAATCGGTGCTCGTGCGATGGAGACATGTATTATATATATTATGATTGATTTTTCTATCATAATTCAATGGGTGCGATGCCTACATTTACAAGCGGTTCCACTGGGATAGTGGCGTAACCGTCGTGTAACTGCGATCTATGGAAAAAAACCATAGCGAAGTTCGAGGGCTGTGATACCCACGGGCAAAAGCGGTTCTACTGGATAGCAGCGTAAGGACAGCATGTCTACGGTCAATGGGGAAAGTGAAGTACTTTCCATACCTATTTTACAAAAAGATTTTAAAATATTTTCATTGGAAGTTGAAACAAGTATATATTTAGTACTTGGAGATTTTTAGTCATGTATTGGATCCACGTATGCTTAAATTTCTGTAAGAACAAAAATAAACTTATTAAACTTCGAGTTATCAAGTATGTTCGAACTTTAAATAACAAATCTATATTATGAAAATAAAACTTGTATAACTTCAACAAATAAACTAAGGAAGATAGTTTTGAAGGTTTTGCAAGTGCACAACTTTGAAATATATAGCAAAATACCTTTTTCTAAATTTCCAAAACGAAAATTGCAAGTTTGAGTTTATATTTTGTTATAAACGAATTGAAATTTTAATAAAAGAAGAAATGTGACATTCAAATAAATTTTTGCGAAGTTAATAAATAAATTTAATAGTAAATGAGTATGGTAAAATTTATATAGCTGAACGAACATGAAAAAAAGATCCATCAACGAATTCACCAATAAATGGAAAACATGAATTATGGATTGAAACCAATATAAATGGATGTTAATAATTCAATGTAAAAAGGTTAGAATTCGACGAATGTGAATTCGATAAGTGACTAAGGAAATGAAGGATGATAACTCATTGATTGAAATGAAAAGGGAAAGATTATCAGGCTACGTGTATGATGGTAAGTGAATTTAATAAGAATGAACTGACATGTAAATGATTGGTATGATAGTACATTTATTGTAAGTGAATTTAATATGATAAGTATATGGAATAATAACGGAAGAAATAATAAAGTAAGTGTAATTGGAATGATTGATTTGGGTTTTGTAAATAAAATTTTATTTCATGTGTACCGAAATATACATATCGTGCTTGCTTATGCTTTGTATATTAAGTTTTGTTATATACATGATTCTCATTATTTGTTAAGTGTTTTAGTAGAAATCCAAGACGTGCACTTTGCATGAGAGCTCGCTTTTGCGCTAAATTTTTAAAATTAACCAAACGTGCTTATAAATGCTAATATATGGTATGCATATCGATTTAATATCGTACTTGGGTTATTTAGTGTTCTTTCCCCTATTTGGGGATGCCTCGTCGTGTAGATGAGATGTATATTTTGTGTTTTGTTGTTTTTGTATACGAGAAATTTTTCCTGATCGATCCGTGCAGGGGAGATGCTGCCAAAATTTTCTGTAAATCCAGGCGTTAGAAAATAAATTCATGTACTAAAATTCCATAACTTATTTTGTTCTAATAAGTTGTTATAAGGAATAATTAGAACATAATTTGAATAGAAACGAATATTGTGAAAATATAATATTGTACCTTCACTTGTTGACGCGTTTAGTTTTTCCCTTGACTTGACGTCACCTTTCGCTTATCACTTGATCTATTTGTGCTTGAATTGTTAACTGTCAATTTCGTATTATTGAACCGTTCCTTTCGCCTTACATCAATCAATCTGGGGGCAAGTCATATTAATAATCTGAAATTTATGGAAATTTGATACGACTTGAAAATTGTAATGGTTTATAAAGTGATTTATAGATATAGAAATTTCGACGACTTAAATCCTGAGATTTTGGAATGTTTGAAAAACAAAGTAATAGTTGATTTGGAAATTAATATTTTGAAATGATTTATAACATCAGGATATGAATGAAATGATTTGTTACTGACATTCGAGTAACCTATGACTAAAGAAAGGTATAAACTTCGTGCTCTGTATTCGATGCCCGAGTCTGGATGTTAACGGGGAGATACTTAGATTGTTTTTGTGAATAAAGTACATACGGTGTTCGATGACTGGACAAAAACCGGGATATATACTTTGCGCTCTGTATTCAGCGTCTAAGTCTGGATGTTAGCCAGACAAAACTTAACGTTGTATCGATACATGTGTAGGTCTTGCCCAGTGGCCTTGCCACTGGGAGAAACCTCTTGACTTGGGTGTAACAATCCTAAAAATCAGAACCAGTTTAAAATTTTATTTTAAGGAAATTTTGTTAGAAAATGTGTTAGAATTTAAAAAATCCATTATTAGATTAAAAAGAAAAAAAAATTAAATAAAAAAATAGGTTGTTATTAATGAGATTTATAAATATATATTGATAGGTTGATTTAAAATAAAATGTGGATTCTAAATGAAATAAATTATGCCAACATACAAGTGTATATCTTTAGCCATCCGCTTTAATACATTCCTTGTCTATCTAGAGTGTAACGTTCGTTAATTTATTTATTTTAGATTGTGAATAGTTACATTTGTTTTAAGTGTCCTCCTTTCTTCATTAATATGCATTAGTTTCTTTCCTCCAATATAATAATTTATTTCCCAACATTATATTTTCATGTGTCTTCTTTCGTATATATATATATATATATATGTATTTTCCTTATATTTTATATTATGTTGTTTATATCTAGAAGAAAAATAAAATATCATAAAACTTTTGACAATTATCTATACAAAATGTTTAACACATGATATGTAATAGTATGTGATTGAAATTTCAAAAGTCACATACTTTTTTAGCAATTAGCATTAAACAATAATTTATGCATTCATTACTTTCCGTTATTCTCTTTCCTTTTGTGATTTTCTTTTGAATTTAGAATAAGACATAAAGGCTGATTAGATTAACATGTCATGTCAACGAATTTATTTCCTTTATAACATACAACATATGAAGAGAGACAAGTAAGGAATAATATATATATATAATCAAATAAAAAAATTTATTATTTCCTCTTACTATATAACATCCTAAACACTTCCAAATCCTAACCTAATTTCTTTCTCTGGTCAAAATAATGGTCGTCGCCTTCTTCTTTCTTCAACATGAAAAGACCCACTATCTTTCATATATTTTTTAATTACACGAGCCTCCTAGAATCATGAAACAAAATTCCTTGATGTCCTCTTATCTTAAGCGTCACATTGATGTCCATTTTTTTTTTCATTCGATGCTGCTTTTGGGGATGAAGGACGGAGCTTTTTGGGTTCGATTTGAACGTGGCTACCTGGAGCGTCAATGAAGAGGAAAAGGATTAACTTCCCTTAATTATGTAATTAAATATATTAATTATATTTATTTATAAATTATGTAATTTAAATATTTAATCGCGTGTATCTCATTCAAACGAAAACAGAATTGGATGATTTCAGAGGCGCCGGAATCGTGCTGAAGAGATCTACGCCGTGAAACCAATCTAGACAAATTTGGACGTTATTGGAAATTTGATAAAATCAAACTATCGTTTAATTTTGTTAAAACAAATCGTTGTTTAAACGATTTTCGAAACCGATCAAGGTGAGAACACTCTCACTAAAATGTTTTTACATTTATTTATTTCATAATGATTTTTATCTGTTTTAATTATCATCAGATGTTGTACTTACAATGTGAGATTTCTTGATTTAAAATTAAAATTAAAACATATATATATATGTATATTCATATTGATTATGATTGTAATATTAAATATAGGCACCGTATAAATTTTGATTGATGGATTGATGGTGGTGGTGATGATTTCTCGACTTATATTTTGTAAGATAAAAATATAATCTCTAATTGTTAAGATAAAGATTAAACTTTGCATACAAATAAATATTCATATTTATTTGTCATATTAAAGATTGAAATTTGCATGCAAATAAATATTCACATTTATTTATCATATTAAATATTGGAATTTGCGTGCAAATTAATATTCACATTTATTTGTCATATTAAAGACTGGAATTTGCATGCAAATAAATATTCACATTTATATGTCATATTAAAGATTAGAATTTTCATAAAATAAATATTTACATTTATTTTTCATATTAAAGATTGGAATTTGCATACAAATAAATATTCACATTAAAGATTTAAATTTGTGTACAAATAAATATTCATTTTTTTCTGTTATAAAAGAACATAGAAAATGTCATGTAAATAATTTCTCTTTTCATTTTGTCATTAAGAACATTGAACGTGTTATGCATATAAAATATCCTTTTTATTTGTTATTAGAAACCTTGAACATGTTATGACAATAAAAAAATATTTTTTTTATATTTGTCATAAGCAACATAGAAAACACGTTTACAATAAAAATTCTCTTTTTATTGTATATGTAAAACATGAAATGTGATTGAACCAAATATACATGGTAATTGGTATGGTTGTGATTGATTGAATATTTGTATTGTGCTCGACCAGTTTATGAGCAAAATATGTTTTTACATTTAGCATTGGGTTGGGAAAAATATATGTATGCTAAAACCTTGTGAAACACTTCACGATTTGACTATAAGGTGGTTAGCGATGTTTTTTATTTCAAAATTAATGGATGATTTCGAAAAGTGATTTCTTAAGTAAAAGAACAGTATTCCCGATTTTGGACAGGGAATGTTTTATAAAATGTTTTATAAAACAGAAAGGATTTCGAGGACTATACCCGATGATTTTGAAATGATTTGGAAGTAGAAATCTGTATAGATTTGATTATACTTGTGATTATGTTGTGAAATGATTTTCCCTACTTCAGAATATAAAATGACTTAGCAAGTATGTGGCTGAAGATGCGGGTGACCCGAAATTGACTAACAGTGCAAGGGCGTGCATGTCTTCCCCAATTGGTAGGATGGTGCATTGTTAGAGTAGCCGTTACGTGCACATATACATATATATTAATTCGGTTAGGGTGCGTACTGCCTGGTCCTGAGGGAACATGACCGATATTTAGTTGCATACTTGTTTGTATACATTGTTAAGTTTTAGAGTTCATATTTCCAAATGTTTTGCTTTCAAATCCTGAAGTAAAATCTACTTTGATATAAAAAAAATAGATTTGTATTTCTAATGATTTGAAATAAAAGAAATCGGGAAATAAAGTCCAAAGAAATAATTTCTGTAAAGTGAGTTGGATTTTGAAATCTAAGTTTAGGGATTAAGCCTAAATGGGTAAATTAAGGAATTTCATGTTTATTGATGCATTGTAGATCCATATGTTTATTTATGGTTGATATTTATACACTGGCAATCCAATGGAGTAAACACATTCCGCTTTAGCGCCGTGGTCCTTTGATTGACCTTATTATTAAATAGGTCAAGTAAGATTTCTCATACCGGTCCCATGACTGAGTCGTAGTTTGTTTCACTTTGCAAACTCGAGTGCCCTCTTTTCCACAAGGGCACTCGAGTGCCCTCTTTTCCACAAGGGCACTCGAGTGGCTTGTTTTGCAGATATCTATTTATTAGACAGAATTCTAGATCGAAGCTTAAAGCTGTGTCCAAAGCAATGATAGTCTTCCGCTGCATTGTATTACAATTATTGTAATTTAATCTTCCGCTGTGGTATTTATTTCAATGTACTCTGATATTCTGTACTCTGATGTAACATTATTATATTGTTTATAAAAGTCTGATGTTATTTGTTCTGATGTGTTGTATGCCCAGAGTTAGTATATTCGGGTTTTTGAACCGTCTTAGTCGATTTAACGATCGATTAGGTCCGAGCGAAATCCAAATCGTTACAGTTGGTATCAGAGCTTTGGTTAATTCAAATATTTAGGGTACAACTATGTAGAAATGGACAAAAGACTCATCAGAGGTAGGATTAGTAATATCCTATAAAAGAATGCTCACTAGAGATAGGATAAGTAGCATCATAGAATGAGAAAACTCGTTAGAGATGGGGTTAGTAATGCTCTAGATGAGTTGAGAGTGACAAGTTTATAATTAACGTATTTGTGATTATATATATAATCCGTTCTTAGAAATTATGATTTTTGAATATATAAAGTTATATATATATTTTTAAAGCTAATCAACTAATTGATTGATGATTGTGTGGTGTGATTATTAGTTCAACTAATAAAATTATTAAACCAATAAAACCAATAAAAAAATTGAAAATTGAGTTGATTTGTTAAACAACTTTTAGCTCCCTTCCTTTTCGAGGACAAAAAGATTTTAAGTAGGGGAGATTGTAACAACCGGGAAAATCAGAACCAATTTAAAATTTTATTTTAAGAAATTTTGTTAGAAAATGTGTCAGAATTTAAAAATTCGGTTATTAGATTAAAAAGAAAAAAAAAATTAAATAAAAAATTAGGATGTTATTAATGAGATTTATAAATATATGCTGATAGGTTGATTTAAAATAAAATGTGGATTCTAAATGAAATAAATTATGACAACATACATGTGTATATCTTTAGCCATCAACTTTAATACATTCCTTGTCTATCCAAAGTGTAGCATTCGTTGACTTATTTATTTTAGATTGTGAATAGTTACATTTGTTTTAAGTGTCCTCATTTCTTCATTAATATGCATTCGTTTGTTTCCTCCAATATAATAATTTATTTCCCAACATTATATTTTCATGTGGCTTCTTTCGTATATATGTATGTATTTTCCTTATATTTTATACCATGTTGTTTATATTCAGAAGAAAAATAAAATTTCATAAAACTTTTAACAATTATCTATGCAAAATGTATAACACATGATATGTAATACTATGTGATTGAAATTTCAAAAGTCACATTCTTTTAAGCATTTAGCATTAAATAATAAGTTATGCAATCATTACTTTTCGTTATTATCTTTCCTTAGGTGATTTTCTATTGAATTCTGAATAAGACATAAATGCTGATTAGATTGACATGTCATGTCAACGAATTTATTTCCTTTGTAACATACAACATATGAAGAGAGGCATGTAAGGAATAATATATATATATATATAATCAAATAAAAAAATTATTATTTCCTCTTACTATATAACATCTAAACACTTCCAAATCCTAACCTAATTTCTTTCTCTGGTCAAAATAATGGTCGTTTCCTTTTTCTTTCTTCAACATGAAAAGACCCACTATCTGTCATAAATTTTTTAATTACACGAGCATCCTAGAATCATGAAACCAAATTCCTTGATGTCCTCTTATCTTAAGCGTCACATTGATATCCATTTTTTCTTCATTCGATGCTGCTTTTGGGGATGAAGGACGGAGCTTTTTGGGTTCGATTTGAACATGGCTACCTAGAGCGTCAATGAAGAGGAAAGGGATTAACTTCCCTTAATTATGTAATTAAATAGATTAATTATATTTAATTTATAAATTATGTAATTCAAATGTTTAATCGCGTGTATCTCATTTAAACGAAAACAGAATTAGATGGTTTCAGAGGCGCCGGAATCGTGCTGAAGAGATCTACGCCGTGAAACCAATCTAACCAATTCGGACGTTGTTGGAAATTTGATAAAATTAAACTATTGTTTAATTTGTTATAACAAATCGTTGTCTAAACGATTTTCGAAATCGATCATGGTGAGAACGCTCTCACTAAAATGTTTTCACAGTTATTTATTTCATAATGATTTTTATATGTTTTAATTATCATCAAATGTTGTACTTACAATGTGAGATTTCTCGATTTAAAATTAAAATTAAAACATATGTATATATATTTATATATTCATATTGATTGTGATTGTAATATTAAGTATATGCACCGTATACATTTTGATTGTTGGATTGACTGTGGTGGTAATGATTTGTCGAGTTATATTTTGTAGGATAAAAATATAATCTCTAATTGTTAAGATAAAGATTGAATTTTGCATACAAATAAATATTCATATTTATTTGTCATGTTCAAGATTGGAATTTGCATGCAAATAAATATTCCCATTTATTTGTCATATTAAATATTGAAATTTGCATGCAAATAAATATTCACATTTATTTGTCATATTACAGATTGTAATTTGCATGCAAATAAATATTCACATTTATATGTTATATTAAAGATTGGAATTTGAATACAAATAAATATTCACATTAATTTTTCATATTAAAGATTGGAATTTGCATACAAATAAATATTCACATTAAAGGTTTAAATTTGTGTACAAATAAATATTCATTTTTTTCTGTTATTAAAGAACATAGAAAATGTCATGTAAATAATTTCTCTTTTTATTTTGTCATTAAGAACATTGAACATGTTATGCATATAAAATATCCTTTTTATTCGTTATTAGAAACCTTGAACATGTTGTGACAATAAAAAATATATTTCTTTCTTTATTTGTCATAAGCAACATTGAAAATATGTTTACAATAAAAATTCTCTTTTTATTGTATATGTAAAACATGAAATGTGATTGAACCAAATATACCTGGTTATTGGTATCGATTGTGATTGATTTAATGTTTGGATTGTGCTCGACCAATTTATGAGCAAAATATGTTTTTACATTTAGCATTGGGTTGGGAAAAATATATGTATGCTAACACCTTGTGAAACACTTCACGATTTGACTATAAGTTGGTTAGCGTTGTTGTTTATTTCAAAATTAATGGATGATTTCGAAAACTGATTTCTTAAGTAAAAAGAGTAGTCTTCCCAATTTTGGACAGGGAATGTTTTAAAAAATGTTTTAGAAAACAAAAAGGATTTCGAGGACTATACCCGATGATTTCGAAATGATTTGGAAGTAGAAATCAATATAGATTTGATTATACTAGTGATTATATTGTGAAATGATTTTCCCTACTTCGTGATATAAAATGATTTAGCAAGTATGTGGCTGAAGATGCGGGTGACCGGAAATTGACTAACAGTAAAAGGGCGTGCATGTCTTCCCTAACTGGTGGGATGGTGCTTTGTTAGTGTAGCCGTTAGGTGCACATATACATTTATATTAATTCAGTTGGGGTGCGTACTGCCCGGTCCTGAGGGAACATGACCGATATTTAGTTGCATACTTGTTTGTATACATTGTTACGTTTTGGAATTCATATGTCCAAATGTTTTGTTTTCAAACCCCGAAGTAAAATCTACTTTGATATAAAAAAATAGATATGTATTTCAAATGATTGGAATAAAAGAAATTGGGAAATAAAGTCCAAAGAAATAATTTCTATAATGTGAATTGGATTTTGAAGTCTAAGTTTAAGTATTAAGCCTAAATTTGTAGATTAAGGAATTGCATGTTGATTGATGCATTGTAGATCCATATGTTTATTTATAGATGATGTTTATACACTGGAAATCCAATGGAGTAAACACGTTTCTCATTAGCGTCGTGGTCCTGTGATTGACCTTATTATTAAATAGGTTAAGTAAGATTTCTCATACCATTCCCATGACTGACTCGTAGTTTGTTTCACTTTGCAAACTCGGGAGCCCTCTTTTCACAAGGGCGGTCGAGTGGCTTGTTTTGCATATATATATATATATATATATATATATATATATATATATATATATATATTAGGCAGGATTCTGGATCGAAGCTTAAAGCTGTGTCTAGAGCAATGATAGTCTTCCGCTGCATTGTATTACAATTATTGTAATTTAATCTTCCGCCGTGGTATTTATTTCGATGTACTCTGATATTCTGTACTCTGACGTAACATTGTTATATTGTTTATAAAAGTCTGTTGTTATTTGTTTTTATGTGTTGTATGCCCAGAGTTAGTGTATTCGGGTTTTGAACGGTCCTAGTCGATTTAACGATCGATTAGGTCCAAGTGAAATCCGAGTCGTTACATTTGGTATCAAAGCTTTGGTTAATTCAAATCTTTAGGGTACAACTCGGTAGAAATGGACAAAAGACTCATAAGAGGTAGGATTAGTAATATCCTATAAAAGAATACTCATTTGAGATAGGATCAGTAGCATCCTAGAAAGATAAAACTCGTTAGAGAGATGGGGTTAGTAATGCTCTAGAATGAGTTGAGATTGACAAGTTTACAATTAACGTATTTGTGATTATATATATATATAATCCGTCCTTAGAAAATATGATTTTTGAATATATAAAGTTAGATATATTTTTAAAGCTAATCAACTAATTGGTTGATGATTGTGTTGTGTGATTATTAGTTCAACTAATAAAATTATTAAACCAATAAAACAAATAAAAAAAATGAAAATTGAGTTGATTTGTTAAACAACTTTCAGCTCCGTTCCTTTTCGAGGACAAAAAGATTTTAAGTAGGGGAGATTGTAACGACCCGGAAAATCAGAACAAATTTAAAAATTTATTTTAAGGAAATTTTGTTAGAAAATATGTCAGAATTTAAAATTTCCATTACTAGATTAAAAAGAAAGAATTTGTTTTTAAATTAAAAATCAGGATGTTATTAGTGAGATTTATAAATATATTCTAATAGGTTGATTTAAAATAAAATGTGGATTCTAAATGAAATAAATTATGAAAACATACATGTGTATATCTTAAGCCATCCGCTTTAATACATTCTTTGTCTATCCAAAGTGTAACGTTAGTTAATTTATTTATTTTAGATTGTGAATGGTTACATTTGTTTTAAGTGTCCTCCTTTCTTCATTAATATGCATTCGTTTCTATCCTCCAATATAATAATTTCTTTCCCATAATTATATTTTCATGTGTCTTCTTTCGTATATATGTATTTATTTTCCTTATATTTAATATCTTGTTGTTTATATTCAGAAGAAAAATAAAATATCATAAAACTTTTAACAATTATCTATACAAAATGTTTAACACATGATATGTAATACTATGTGATTGAAATTTCAAAAGTCGCATACTTTTTATCATTTAGCATTAAACAATAAGTTATGCATTCATTACTTTCCGTTATTCTCTTTCCTTACGTAATTTTCTTTTGTATTTTGAATAAGACATAAATGCTGATTAGATTGACATGTCATGTCAACGAATTTATTTCCTTTGTAACATACAACATATGAAGAGAGACAAGTAAGGAATAATATATATATAAAATCAAATTAAAAAAATTATTATTTTCTCTTACTTTATAACATCCTAAACACTTCCAAATCCTAACCTAATTTCTTTCTCTGGTCAAAATAATGGTCGTCGCCTTCTTCTTTCTTCAACATGAAAAGACCCACTATCTTTCATATTTTTTTAATTACACGAGCCTCCTAGAATCATGAAACAAAATTCCTTGATGTCCTCTTATCTTAAGTGTCACATTGATATCCCATTTTTCTTCATTCGATGCTGCTTTTGGGGATGAAGGATGGAGCTTTTTTGGTTCGATTTTAACGTGGCTACCTGGAAAGTCAACGAAGAGGAAAGGGATTAACTTCCCTTAATGATGTAATTAAATATTATATTTAATTTATAAATTATGTAATTCAAATGTTTAATCACGTGTAATTCATTCAAACAAAAACAAAATTAGATGATTTCAGAGGCGCCGGAATCGTGCTGAAGAGATCTATGCCATGAAACCAATCTAGACAAATTTAGACGTTGTTGGAATTTTGATAAAATTAAACTATTGTTTAATTTTGTTAAAACAAATCATTGTTTAAATGATTTTCGAAACCGATCAAGGTGAGAACTCTCTCACTAGAATGTTTTTACACTTATTTATTTCATAATGATTTTTATCTATTTTAATTATCGTAAAATATTGTACTTACAATGTGAGATTTCTCGATTTAAAATTAAAATTAAAACATACATATATATATTCATATTGATTGTGATTGTAATATTAAGTATAGGCACCGTATAAATTTTTATTAATGGATTGACTGGGTGGTGATGATTTGTCGAGTTATATTTTGTAAGATAAAAACATAATCTTTAATTGTTAAGATAAAGATTGAACTTTGCATAAAAATAAATATTCACATTTATTTGTCATATTAAAGATTGGAATTTGCATGCAAATAAATATTCACATTTATTGGAATATGCATGAAAATAAATATTGTAACACCCCGTATTTTTAATATAATTAAAAATAAAATAAAATATGTAAAAATATGCTTATGATGGGTAAATAATGGTGATGCATAAGAAGAATTAATTAATACATGGAAGAGAAGAAAAATTAGTTCGATAACGATGTATGTAACGGAAAAGATAGTAAAATGAGGATAACTAATTCAAGAATCAGGAATTAGGTAAAATGGACATCACTATTGCGTTCCTCTCGGAAAAATACGCGAAATAGAGTCCGAGTTTTCGAAAATCGGATTCCGTATGACCAAGATATGGCCAAAACAAGATTTTAGCAGACTTTCTGGCAGACTACCCGTGTCGACTGTAGTGTCGACACCCAAGTCGACCTGCCCCCCCTTTGTTGACTATAGTGTCGACTTCCCCCCTGTACAGGTCGACCTGGGGTGGTCCAGAACCCATTTTTGAGGCCCAGGACGAGTTTTGATGGTCCGGATGGGTTTTAGGGTTAATCCGATGGCTGAAATGAATTGCTACACCTATAAAAGAACACCTAGACCTAGCCTAACTCACACAAATTCATATGACACCTAAATGCTGCTGGAATCTCTCTTGAGCCATGGCCGCTATCTCCAAATTAAAGCTTAAGCGTACAAACTCAAATCAAATCAAAGATCAATGCTTCTACAACAAATTCAAGGGGATAGATCAATGACACTGCAACTTTCTAAGACAAATTCACTTCTTAATTCATTAGCCGTTCTCTGTAAGTTCTAGTTATTTTCAGGTTTAAATATTTAATTATAATATGGCCATGAAATAAAGTGGATTTGGATTTAAGTATGTGTATCGATTCAGATCTATTTCTGTTTCTTCTTGAATCTTGATCTTTGGACTTTTCTATCTTTACTCTCATGCTAAGTTCATGATCTATTCAGCCTGTTGTAAATCAATTTTCTTGATTCATGTTGATATTATTATCCAGTTGTAATCTTAATATGCCTATGATGATGTTTTTCTCTCCGATCTTGTTTTGATGTAAAATTCTACCTTTCCCCTATTTATTTTCTTTTGATGAACCTAGGTCAATTTCGGACCTAGGCCTAAACTGCGATTTTCATGCGATTGAATGCGGGGGAAATATTGGGATATTTTCTTGTTGGATATATGTGTTTGATAGAAGCGAAGGCATAATATGAAAATTGGATATTTGGGTATTATTGCCATTAACATGAAATTGGAATCTGGGTATTATCGTTACAATTAAAGTTCGCTAGCTTGGGTAAATTGGGATAAACATGGAATACATATAGTTTGGTATGAAACTTGACCTATGAAAAATATGGAAAGAATATTGATATGTATAACTTGGCTAAAATTTGACCTATGTAAATTGTCTAGGATTAGGCATATATAAATTGGCATATGAAATTTGGCATGGATCTTGATATATGTGTAATTTGGCTAGAACTTGATATGTGTAAATTGGCATAAACTTGGCATACATGTAAACAGGCAAGAATTAGACATATGTAAACCAACTAGAATTGGGTACATATATTAATGGGCATGTAATTTGGAATGTGGGCGTATGTTAATTAACATGTAATTGTCGTGTTTAGCATAATCATGGTTAGTGACATTTAATTTGGTATGATTTACATACCAAAAATTATAAACATGATTTAAAGAGAAGGTGGGCCATAATAGTAAATGTTGATTAATGTAAATTATGGACATAAAGATAATTGGTAATTTTTAGGAAACTTGCCATAAATTGGTCATTTATCACATAAGTGATTTATGGCATAAAATGATATTAACTATATACCTAATTTAATGTGATTGATTGGAAACAAATTGGGCATTAAATCTGAATTTGAACAATTTACATAATTAAAATGTAAATTAGAATTATGGCATAAAATGGTATTAATTATATACCTAATTTAATGAGATTGATTGGAAACAAATTGGACAGTAATATGAATTTGAATAATTTACATAATTAATGTAAATTGGAAAATACGAATATGCTTAGCACGAAGTTGGATTGAGTTGTGATGTAAACCTTCCCGGACCCGCCCGGCTGTCCAGTAATCACAGCAATACCTATCCAATGTGGGAGGCTAAGCATTAGGCCCAATAAAGACCCGAGGTTAGACTGAGTTGTGGCGTAAGACTGCCCGGACCTGACCGGCACACCGGCAGCCACAACAATATCTGTCTAATGTGAGAGGTTGGTGCCCTAATAAGACAACTAGAGCTGAGCTAGGGTTGGTAGGGTTAAGTTAACAAGAACACTTAACCAATTTAATATGTTGACTACGGAATGGGTAAGGTTAAGCAAATTTTTAACCATTATAACATGATTAAACTGGACTAGAGAGTGAGGTTAAGTTAATGAGAACACTTAACCAATACAATGGGTTAATTAGACAAGTGATTGCGGTTAAGTAGTAACACTTAACCAACATAACAGGACAAACGGGTGGGTTAAGTTAACTTGAATAAGTTGATAACACTTAACCATTATAATATGACTAGTGGATGGGGTTAAGTTAACATGCACTTAACCAATCTGATGTGATGCGTAGTAGGGCTAAGTAACACATGGGGTTAAGTTAACAAGAAAATTCTTAACCAATGTAATCAGGTAGACGAACGGGGTTAAGTTAATAAACCACACTTAACCAATCAAACATAATAAGCGAGAAAGGTTAAGTTAACTAAGGTAAACACTTAACCATGGTAACATAACGAGTAGAAGGGTTAAGTACATATCGGGTTGGTGAGTAATATTAGTAAATATAGGCCCACGTACACTTAACCATTAAAATACACGTGCTTGAATCAGTAGCGGGGTTAAGTACACATAAGGGTTGGTGGGTAATATCAGAGAGTATAGGCCCACAGAATTAACCATTAGAAAAACCTAGTAACGGGGACCCATTTCAGCAGTAAATCATATTAGGTATCAACAGAACCCTGAGCTAGGCAGGGTGGGGCACGATTACTGGGCTGATTATAAGAGGTCAAATTAGCGGCGGTTGGTGCAGCAGTGCAGGTTCTAACGGAGTGCGGGCGTGCACACTCTTCGGCGCAGAAAATTTAGCCACTGGGCATCAGTAGGTATAAAGCTGTGCATCTTGGTTATGTCAGGGTTGCCACCATGGGACTTGATACACCCCATGGTGGGACCAACACAGGTATCTACAAGTAGGGGGCCGCGTGACACAAACGAGAACTAGGTCAAGTAGGGAGCCGATCGATAAGGTAGTAAGGGTGCATCGAATATATACATGGCCATTGGGGTGATCGAGGTAGAATCCTCAAAATCGATGTACACCTGAAGGCTACCATAATTGCGGGGATTGGGATCACGTTGTAATTATTATATAACACGGGCTACTAGTTGGGACACTAGTAGGGGGTACGGATCCTTGTTGCATAGGACACTAGTTGGGATACTAGTAGGAGTACAGATCATTCCATGTAAGACACTTATGAGGATGCTAGTTAGGTGGTGCAGAGCAAATAGATATCGTTTTAATGGTAAAGCTTAGAAACCTTGCGATGTTATTCTTGATAGAAACCATGCAGTGGGATACTTGATAGGAATTATGGGATGTTATACTTGATTCATCGTGCCCGAGGTTCATCTTGTTACTTTAGTTTATCTTGTTATCATAGTTTATCTTAATATCTTAGTTTATCTTGCCTACCTTTTTTTCATGCTTATGTTTACTTTCAGTTTATTCATGTCATGTTATCTTTACCTATTTTTATGCTGAAAGTCACTAGGACTTACTCAGTCTTTATGACTGACCCGTTTTGTTTCGCATCTTTTTCTTCCGTTTCCCCCCTCTCCCCCAGGTTCACAGGGTGGGAATACAGCTTAGTTCGGATCTTATCAAGCTCCAAGGCTCTTTCATGTATGGCTTGGATTTCTCTTGGCTATGGCTTGCTTTGCTTTATTGGGGAATACTGCAGTTTGTTTTTATGCTTCTTTGTTTTTGAGCATGACAGATATTTTAACTATGAAATTGGGTATTGAAAGTTGATGGGCTTTTCTTGTAAACATTTATATTTAATAAATGATTTGAAGTACTTCCACTTTATTTTCTGTCTTGTAATATTTCTGTTCCAGTACCCATAATACTCCACTGAAGTTAAGGCATTCCCTTTGTGAGTGACCTTAACAGATGTGGGGTGTTACATTTGGTATCAGAGCAGAAGGTTACCAGACTGGGCAAAAGTTTTCAAAAACGTTCTGAAGTTATTTTCAAAACATTTACAAAGAAGCAAATTTTCAAGAAAATTTTGTTTTAATTAAAAGGCATATTCCCCAAAGCCATATGCAGTATCTTTTGATTCTCTCTTGAATTCTCTTCTCTCTCTTTTCACCATAGTTTCATAGGCATCTGACACATGTCGGAGGGCAAAGGAGTGCCCAACCTCCATCTGTAGCCGTAGAAGTTCCATCTGCGTCTAATCTTATTTCAAGTTGCTTAGAGTGTCGTGCGTTGGAGGTAGCTTCGAAAGACTTGTCAACAAACTATACAAGGACAGTAAGAACAAGGAACTAGTTGTTATAGCTTAATCCACGAAGGAGGAAAAAGGTGAAAGGAAAGAGGCCTAAGTGAAAGAATAGTAAAACCCATGACAAGAGAGAGTATCTTTAGTGAGAAGGGACATGCAGTTAAGTATTATAGGACAAGGGCAAGGGCAAGGGACAAGATCGTCGAGAGGGCAATTGAATGCTCTCACCACTAGCGTACCTAAAAGGGTGGTAACATTTCTGTTAAAGGTTTAGCTTTTCTTTTCTATCATCCCACTAGAACTTTGTTTTTGTACATCGCATCCTTTTAATTCTGCTTCGAAAGTTGAGTCTCTGCACCTTAGTACTAGCATGGTAGAGGATCCCATTTTTTTTCTTCTTTTCTCAAATCCTGTTGGGGAAATCGGCTCATTTATTCATGACTTGTTTGGATTTGAGAATGTCTATGCTAAGTGTTGAGTTTAGAAGGAATGCTCATGTTTTTGGTGAGTTATGGGTTGATTCTAGGGATGAAGTGGTTATCCGATAAGGGTGCCATTCTCGGTTTCGAAAGGAGGGTAGTTAGACTTTTGACTTGCCTCGGTAATACCCTCGAAGTCGCATGTAACCTTTAGGGTTCTATCATGATTTGTTTCCTAGAATCTCTTGACACATTTATTGGTAATTTGTAATCCGATCGAGTATTGTTCGCCACTAAGGCAGATGGGTCATTTCGCTTATGCATGAGTTATAGAGAGTCACCTAAGTAAGTACATTAGGCAACATGGTTGGCATTTATTTCTAAGAGATAGTTCTTCTGCGTGGAATACCTGGTATTAAGTGAACGAGATACAAGATTCACTAGTGAATTTTGGAGAGCTTGCATGAAACCATGAGTACGCAGTTATGTTTGAGCTGAGTATACTAGAAGGAGAATAAGTGAAAGTGGAACGAGAGGCAATAGTGAAATGGGTTCCAACTCATATTTTGGAAACAAGAATTAAGATGCTACGAAATTGTGAAGTTAAAGACGGTCAAAGCACAATGGAGTTAAGCTCAAAGAAATGCGACTTAGAAGATTGAAGACTAGATTCGCGCATCATATCTCTTTTTAAGAGTATATCCATGATCTCTCTTTTCCTTAGAGCTTACTCACATGCTATCTTTTGTGTATATCCTCTCGGTCCTATCCTCAATCTAATTTCTGTTGCAAACCCCATAGGGAGTATGACTCATCTGTTAGTAACACATGTTGGGGCTTGAGGGTGTTCGTTGGGTTGACTAAACTTTTTGGGTTAGTTTTAAGAAGGGATTTCTTGTGACCTAAAAGGAGTCTGTCATGCTTGAAACATATATATTGGTTGGGTTGAGTAATTCTTTGGGTGTCAGTCTGATGTTGATTTCGGTCTTCGGGGCTGATGCTTAGGGAGTTCTTCTCCTAATCAGAATATATGTGGCATAGATTTCCAGTTTTGACATTGCCTAATGGGCACAAAGTTTTTACTTGCTTCTATCATTCGACTATACCTTTAGATAGGAACAATTGGGTGTAAACATGTGTTTGAGACATGTTATGATTGATGGTTGCAAGTGGCTGTAAGTGGTTGCTCGTGGATGCATTTACACACATTAGGCGCTAGATCGGCTCAATCACCTTTCATATTGCATATGCACGAGTGTTTACACTTGTTTATGGATGAAGTTGAATGTGTTATCATGTGGATGTTGCATATGGATGGATGTTTGTGCACACATATAGTCTTTATGTGACTAGGACTATTTGCATACATGTTGGACTCATGGCACTAAACATATTTTGCATTTAGAAGATCAATCAGGCCTGATCATTTGCACTAGACAAGGAGCTTATACACACACTTCTTGCATATGTTCATACAACATTAGAAATCTCTTAAGGACAATGAATGCCTGTGATTTATGATTGAGTAGATGGATGATGGTTGGTAGGACACATTCTTCTCAACTTGAAGATTTCGGGGAAGAAATCCTTTAAGGAGGGGAGAATGTAACACCCCGTATTTTTAATATAATTAAAAATAAAATAAAATATATAAAAATATGCTTATGATGGGTAAATAATGGTGATGCATAAGAAGAATTAATTAATACATGGAAGAGAAGAAAAATTAGTTCGATAACGATGTATGTAACGGAAAAGATAGTAAAATAAGGATAACTAATTCAAGAATCAGGAATTAGGTAAAATGGACATCACCATTGCGTTCCTCTTGGAAAAATATGCGAAATAGTGTCCGAGTTTTCGAAAATCGGAGTCCGTATGACCAAGATATGGCCAAAACAAAATTTCAGCAGACTTTCTGGTAGACTACCCGTGTCGACTGTAGTGTCGACACCCAAGTTGACCTGCACCCCCCTGTGTCGACTGTAGTGTCGACTCCCCCCTGTACAGGTCGACCTAGGGTGGTCCAGAACCCATTTTTGAGGCCCGGGATGAGTTTTGATGGTCCGGATGGGTTTTAGGGTTAATCCGATGGCTGAAATGAATTGCTACACCTATAAAAAACACCTAGACCTAGCCTAACTCACACAAATTCATATGACACCTAAATGCTGCTGGAATCTCTCTTGAGCCATGGCCGCCGTCTCCAAATTAAAGCTTAAGCGTCCAAACTCAAATCAAATCAAAGATCAATGCTTCTACAACAAATTCAAGGGGATAGATCAATGACACTGCAACTTTCTAAGACAAATTCACTTCTTAATTCATTAGCCGTTCTCTGTAAGTTCTAGTTATTTTCAGGTTTAAATATTTAATTATAATATGGCCATGAAATAAAGTGGATTTGGATTTAAGTATGTGTATCGATCCAGATCTATTTCTGTTTCTTCTTGAATCTTGATCTTTGGACTTTTCTATCTTTACTCTCATGCTAAGTTCATGATCTATTCAGCCTATTGTAAATCAATTTTCTTGATTCATGTTGATATTATTATCCAGTTGTAATCTTAATATGCCTGTGATGATGTTTTTCTCTCCGATCTTGTTTAATGCAAAATTCTACCTTTCCCCTATTTATTTTCTTTTGATGAACCTAGGTCAATTTCGGACCTAGGCCTGAACTGCGATTTGCGTGCGATTGAATACGGGGGAAATATTGGGATATTGTCTTGTTGGATATATGTGTTTGATAGAAGCGAAGGCATAATATGAAAATTGGATATTTGGGTATTATTGCCATTAACATGAAATTGGAATCTGGGTATTATCGTTACAATTAAAGTTCGCTAGCTTGGGTAAATTGGGATAAACATGGAATACATATAGTTTGGTATGAAACTTGACCTATGAAAAATATGGAAAGAATATTGATATGTATAACTTGGCTAAAATTTGACCTATGTAAATTGGGCATAGCTTTGTAAACATGTATACTCTGAATCTTGACATATGTAAAAAGGCATGGAACTTGGTATATGTGTAAATTGTCTAGGATTAGGCATATATAAATTGGCATATGAAATTTGGCATGGATCTTGATATATGTGTAATTTGGCTAGAACATGATATGTGTTAATTGGCATAAACTTGGCATACATGTAAACAGGCAAGAACTAGACATATGTAAACCAACTAGAATTGGGTACATATATTAATGGGCATGTAATTTGGAATGTGGGCGTATGTTAATTAACATGTAATTGTCGTGTTTAGCATAATCATGGTTAGTGACATTTAATTTGGTATGATTTACATACCAAAAATTATAAACATGACTTAAAGAGAAGGTGGGCCATAATAGTAAATGTTGATTAACGTAAATTATGGACATAAAGATAATTGGTAATTTTTAGGAAACTTGCCATAAATTGGTCATTTATCACATAAGTGATTTATGGCATAAAATGGTATTAATTATATACCTAATTATTTGAGATTGATTGGAAACAAATTGGGCATTATATCTGAATTTGAACAATTTACATAATTAAAATGTAAATTAGAATTATGGCATAAAATGGTATTAATTATATACCTAATTTAATGAGATTGATTGGAAACAAATTGGGCAGTAATATGAATTTGAATAATTTACATAATTAATGTAAATTGGAAAATACGAATATGTTTAGCACGAGATTGGATTGAGTTGTGATGTAAACCCGCCCGGACCCGCCCGGCTGTCCAGTAATCACAGCAATACCTATCCAATGTGGGAGGCTAAGCATTAGGCCCAATAAAGACCCGAGGTTAGACTGAGTTGTGGCGTAAGACTGCCCGAACCCGACCGGCACACTGGCAGCCACAACAATATCTGTCTAATGTGAGAGGTTGGTGCCCTAATAAGACAACTAGAGCTGAGCTAGGGTTGGTAGGGTTAATTTAACAACAACACTTAACCAGTTTAATATGTTGACTACGGGAGTGGGTAAGGTTAAGCAATTTTTAACCATTATAACATGATTAAACTGGACTAGAGAGTGAGGTTAAGTTAATGAGAACACTTAACCAATACAATGGGTTAATTAGACAAGTGGTTGCAGTTAAGTAGTAACACTTAACCAACATAACAGGACAAACGGGTGAGTTAAGTTAACTTGAATAAGTTGATAACACTTAACCATTATAATATGACTAGTGGATGGGGTTAAGTTAACATGCACTTAACCAATCTGATGTGATGCGTAGTAGGGTTAAGTAACACATGGGGTTAAGTTAACAAGAAAATTCTTAACCAATGTAATCAGATAGACGAACGGGGTTAAGTTAATAAACCACACTTAACCAATCAAACATAATAAGCGAGAAAGGTTAAGTTAACTAAGGTAAACACTTAACCATGGTAACATAACGAGTAGAAGGGTTAAGTACATATCGGGTTGGTGGGTAATATTAGTAAATATAGGCCCACATACACTTAACCATTAAAATACACATGCTTGAATCAGTAGCGGGGTTAAGTACACATCAGGGTTGGTGGGTAATATCAGAGAGTATAGGCCCACAGACTTAACCATTAGAAAAACCTAGTAACGGGGACCCATTTCAGCAGTAACCCACATTAGGTATCAACGGAACCCTGAGCTAGGCAGGGTGGGGCACGATTACTGGGCTGATTATAAGAGGTCAAATTAGCGGCGGTTGGTGCAGCAGTGCAGGTTCTAACGGAGTGCGGGCGTGCACACACTTCAGCGCAGAAAATTTAGCCATTGGGCATCAGTAGGTATAAAGCTGTGCATCTTGGTTATGTCAGGGTTGCCACCATGGGACTTGATACACCCCATGGTGGGACCAGCACAGGTATCTACAAGTAGGGGGCCGCGTGACACAAATGAGAACTAGGTCAAGTAGGGAGCCGATCGATAAGGTAGTAAGGGTGCATCGAATATATACATGGCCATTGGGGTGATCGAGGTAGAATCCTCAAAATCGATGTACACCTGAAGGCTACCATAATTGCGGGGATTGGATCACGTTGTAATTATTATTTAACACGGGCTACTAGTTGGGACACTAGTAGGGGGTACGGATCCTTGTTGCATAGGACACTAGTTGGGATACTAGTAGGAGTACAGATCATTCCATGTAAGACACTTATGAGGATGCTAGTTAGGTGGTGCAGAGCAAATAGATATCGTTTTAATGGTAAAGCTTAGAAACCTTGCGATGTTATTCTTGATAAAAACCATGCGGTGGGATACTTGATAGGAATTATGGGATGTTATACTTGATTCATCGTGCCCGAAGTTCATCTTGTTACCTTAGTTTATCTTGTTATCATAGTTTATCTTAATATCTTAGTTTACCTTGCCTACCTTGTTATCATGCTTATGTTTACTTTCAGTTTATTCATGTTATGTTATCTTTACCTATTTCTATGCTTAAAGTCACAAGGACTTACTCAGTCTTTATGACTGACCTGTTTTGTTTCGCCTCTTTTTCTTCCGTTCCCCCCTGGTTCACAGGGTGGGAATACAGCTTAGTTCGGATCTTACCAAGCTCCAAGGCTCTTTCATGTATGGCTTGGATTTCTCTTGGCTATGGTTTGCTTTGCTTTATTTGGGAATACTGCAGTTTGTTTTTATGCTTCTTTGTTTTTGAGCAAGACATATATTTTAACTATGAAATTGGGTATTGAAAGTTGATGGGCTTTTCTTGTAAACATTTATATTTAATAAATGATTTGAAGTACTTCCACTTTATTTTCCGTTGTTTTATTTATGTCTGTCTTTTAATATTTCTGTTCCGGTACCCATAATACTCCATTGAAGTTAAGGCATTCCCTTTGTGAGTGACCTTAACAGATGTGGGGTGTTACAAATATTCACATTTATTTGTCATATTGAAGATTGGAATTTGCATGCAAATAAATATTCACATTTATATGTCATATTAAAGATTGGAATTTGCATACAAATAAATATTCTCATTTATTTGTCATATTAGAGATTGGAATTTTCATACAAATAAATATTCACATTAAAGATTTTAATTTGTGTACAAATAAATATTCATTTTGTTTGTTATTAAAGAACATAGAAGATGTCATGTAAATAATTTCTCTTTTTATTTTGTCATTAAGAACATTTAACATGTTATGCATATAAAATATCCTTTTTATTTGTTATTAGAAACCTTGAGCATGTTATGACAATGAAAAAATCTTTCTTTTTTTATTTGTCATAAGAAACATAGAAAATATGTTTATAATAAAAATTCTCTTTTTATTTTATATGTAAAACATGAAATGTGATTGAACCAAATATACATGGTTATTGATATGGATTGTGATTGATTGAATGTTTGGATTGTGCTCGACCAGTTTATGAGCAAAATATGTTTTTACATTTAGCATTGGGTTGGGGAAAATATATGTATGCTAACACCGTGTGAAACACTTCACGATTTGACTATAAGGTGGTTAGCGATGTTGTTTATTTCAAAATTAATGAATGATTTTGAAAAGTGATTTCTTAAGTAAAAAAGAATAGTATTTCTGATTTTGGATAGGAAATGTTTTATAAAACAGAAAGGATTTCAAGGACTCTACCTGATGGTTTCGAAATGATTTGGAAGTAGAAATCTATATAGATTTGATTATACTTGTGAATATGTCGTGAAACGATTTACCCTACTTCAGGATATAAAATGATATAACAATTATGTGGCTGAAGATGCGGGTGACCTGAAATTGACTAACAGTGCAAGGGCGTGCATGCCTTCCCCAATTGGTGGGATGGTGCATTGTCAGTGTAGCCGTTAGGTGCACATATACATAAATATTGGGTCGGTTAAGGTGTGTATTGCCCGGTCCTAAGGGAACATGACTGATATTTAGTTGCATACTTGTTTGTATACATTGCTACGTTTTAGAATTCAAATTTCCAAATGTTTTATTTTCAAATCCCGAAGTAAATTCTACTTTGATATAAAAAAATAGATATGTATTTCAAATAATTTGAAATAAAAGAAATCGGGAAATAAAGTCCACAGAAATAGTTTCTGTAAATTGAACTGGATTTTGAAGTCTAAGTTTAGGGATTAAGCCTAAATGGGTATATTAAGGAATTTCATGTTGATTGACGCATTGTAGACCCGTATGTTTATTCATGGTTGATGTTTATACACAGGAAATACAATGGAGTAAACCCGTTCCGCGTTAGCGGGGTGGTCCTGTGATTGACCTTATTATTTAATAGGTTAAGTAAGATTTCTCATACCAGTCCCATGATTGACTCGTAGTTTTTCGCACTTTGCAAACTCGTGTGCCCTCTTTTCCACACGGGCAGTCGAGTGGCTTGTTTTGCAGATATCTATTTATTAGGCAGGATTTTGGATCGAAGCTTAAAGCTGTGTCCAGAGCAATGATAGTCTTCCGCTGCATTGTATTACAATTATTGTAATTTAATCTTCCGCTGTGGTATTTACTTCGATGTACTCTGATATTCTGTACTCTGATGTAACATTATTATAATGTTTGTAAAAGTCTGTTGTTATTTGTTCTGATGTACTATATACCCAGAGTTAGCGTATTCGGGTTTTGAACGGTCTTAGTCGATTTAACGATCGATTAGATCCGAGCGAAATCCGAATCGTTACATTGGGACATAAGCGTTTTATGTCGTTTTATCGTAAAATAGTTGAAATTTTTCAAAATGATTTCAGTTTATAAATCTTGAAGCAAGTATGATTCCATATGAAAAGAAATATAATATTTCAATTGGTTTAAAAATAAAACCGGGATTTTGGTCAAAAAAATTATTCTATGTCTTGTTTTCCAAGTTTTAGAATCCTATTATTTATTTTGTATAATTAAATTTGATATTGGTATATATATATATATATATATATATATATATGTATATGACTGTTAACAATCTCTCCTTTTCGAGGATGAAAAACCTTAAGGGCGAGGGGGGAATTGTTAACCACTCAAAAATCCATACGCACATTGAATATGAGAAGGAGCTACAGAACGAACACCTTCAGGGTCGATCGCGCAAAGTCTTGTTCAAGGCATTTAAGCGGTTGGTAAAGGACAGAAAACGACTGCATAGAGTAAGACCAAAACCCAAAGAAAGTCATGGTTCGGGTGCAAAAGCAAAGGTCGGTCATTCATATCGGAATGAAGCCGCTCAAGAGTCAAAACAAAGCAAATCGTCCATTTAACATAGGCAAGAGCGACCATATAACATGACCATAAAGATGGATGGCACAATACATAGGCAGCAAAGGACGAACTCTCTTGGCCAAGAGGATCAGCCATGCAGGGTATAATGGAGAATTGATTCCAGTCTCACGTTCCGCCCTTATAAAGTCACTTGAAGCACTCGCTCCTATAAAGTCGCTCACAACAATGGAAGACGCTTGACCTAATATCAAGGATTGGTCGTACATATCAGAGTAGGAGTCAGGGTCGCACGTATATTTGACAACCGCTCATGGATTGCAGCTCCTATCGCTCATACATCCTTACTAGTCGAACACTGACACTTTGGTCAGATATCACCTACCGGTCGGTCGTACACCAGTTATTAGAAAGAGCATATTTACATTTCTAGTTGCAAGTCTCAGTCAGTCATCCCTGGACTAAAAAAGTCGCCACCTACTCACTCAGGATTAAACACAGCCGCATTAAGAACTATGATTGTCCACCCACCTATCCAAGACGCTCATTCCTTTTGCTTGCGTATGACAGCTGGATGCAGCTGTCAACAATTGGCTACAGCTAGGCAGTGGCATGATTGTAATTAATGGAATGTGCGACGCATAGCTAGCATATACAGATTTCAGATCATTTCCTCAGAGGAGTTCACCTATAAATACGCCATGGCTGCAGCATAAAGAGGATCCAATCTCTTGAACCACAAAATGCTGAAAAATTCTGTCCTCAATCATTGGGAAGTAATGATCATCTTTACCATTCGAAGCGTCATCACTCATTTGGTCATGGCATCAAGTACAACCTTGTAATTAGGGGAAATAAGACATCATCCTTCTCAATCATTCATCCATGCTTGTCCTCCTCAAACTCTACCATTCTCTCGTAAAATCCCAGGATTGAAGTGTATGAATGAGAGTATATTGAGTGGATATAGAGATGTATGAAAAAAGAGAATTCATGTATTTTGTAATCTCCATTGTAAGAATGCAAGTCTTTTCATAGTTTACGTAGGCCTAACATAAGGCTGAACCACTCTAAATCCTGTCCCCATTTCATCTTCCTTGCATTTTTCATTTTCAATTGTTATTAAGTACGACTCCATTTATTACCCTACCATTTTGATGAAGTACAGTTTTAGTACCTTTGGTGTCTAAGCCATTTTTTGTGTAAACATTTTGGCGCCCACCGTGGGGCCGTATTTGCTTCTTTCCCCATTTAGGTCCGACATGATCTGCTGAGGAAAACTGTGTTTGGAGTCATGAATATGCTGAGGGGAGTCATTGACAAAATCGACAGCCCCAACAACAGTACTAACACCATCACGCCGCCTACTACCCATTCCAGGGCAGGAAAGCCGCCTGAAATTGAAGAAACTGTAACCGGGAAAGAATTGGAAGAAGCAATGACAGGATTAACGAGTCGAATAACTATTGCAAACCATGCAATGATGAAGAAACTCGGGTCAATACTCGTTATTCGGGCCGCCACAGCAAAAGCCACACTGAGTGCCACTTGTTCCTCGTTCGCCCGAACGAATTGTGAGCTAGAAGCAGAGTTCTCTGCTTCAAGCTCTAAACAACAAAATTCCATTCAGAAAGTTGCGTGTCATGCTAATCTAGATTATGAAAAAAGCATAGCACTGTGCATGACCACTTGGACGACTCAATCGCGAAACGGATAGGCAGTCCCATTGCTAGAAGGGTGTCCCTTCCAAAAGAATGCCAAAATCCCTTGACTCCAGATCACGAGAACAAATATAGACCAAAAATTAGTAAAGAAGAAGGCGCTTAATCCATGGACCAGAGCAGGGGGCGGAAATACATTTTAGGAATGGTGCAAGCAATTATGAAGGAAAGTCTAAAGAAGAAGGATGATCGAAAAGAATGGGAGTCTTTTCCGACTAAAACCCCACTCACTGAAAGGATTAAGAAAACTGTATATCCACAAAAATTCGAACCTCCAATGTTGCGGTCTATGATGGGACAAGAGACCCTAATATATTCCTATGTAAATATGACCTGCATATGAATGGGGCATGCGCTACCGATGAAATCAAGTGCTTATATTTCCCAACTGATCTAAAAGGGTGGCTTACTGATCGTCGCTTTCCTATGAACTAGAAAAGCGTGAAATTTTAAAATAAAGTCTGCAAGCGAACAGATGTGTAGTTTCAGGTCGAAAACAAGGAGGTAGATTAAAATCAAATTATTTATCTAATCTCTTGGGCAAGTTAGACGAGGTTTGGAGATTTGGTTGAAATAAAAACAAATTGAAATTGCAAAATTAGGAATATCATTGAATCTAATCAAACAATTACTCACTAATGAAAATAAAATAGCAAAGACAACTTGAGCTCTTTCAAATCTAATTGAATAGATGGCACAAATTGCTTGGAAAATAAAATGCAAAACACAAATAAAATGCAGAAATTAAAATTGTAGAAAAAGAGAACAACAAAAAGTAAAATTAGAATTGTCGTTGAAACTAATCAAACAACTAATCGCTAATAAAAAAATGTAAAATACAGTTGGTGTTCTACCAAAACTAATTGTGAAGACAACACCAATTGCTAAGAAAAGGAAAAATACTAGAAAATAAAAGAAGAAGAAGAACTTTTATTAATGGAGGTTGAGATAGAAAAATAGGATGGTGGCTACAATGATATTACAAGGGTATTTATAGGAGATAACCAAACCCTAACCCTAATTACAAACGGGCCTAGTAAGTTTTAGGCCTTTTGTCATTTAGAACAAGTTCTAGGCCTTTTCTCCTTTTCTCTTGCAAGCCTCCTTTAATTTGAGATGTGCATGGCCTTTTTATCAATCATTTTCTTGTCCAACAACAACTAGATGTGAGATCTTCATCTACAATTCTTCAAAATGTAAATATACAGCAATTTGATCTCTATTTCTCTACTTTTCTGGTTGCATGCGGGCTGGATTGGAATATCTGTAAAAGTGACAAAACAATACCCAAGTAATATTTATTTATATACAAAAGACAAGATATAAGAGAATAAAATAAATACATTTCTATGTTAATCAAATACCCCCACACTTATCTTTTACTCGTCGTCGAATAAAACAAGAAATGAAAAACTTGACTAGATAGGTCACACTTTCGTAGGAAACACGATTTGTATGAGCGCATGCAACAGGCCGTTAAACCTCTAGGTGTCCCTAGTACGACGAGTGGAGTCTCGTGAAGATTTTCAGCGGATTCTACCCACAAAATCCAATTACAGCATGTTGTGATTCTAATGAAACTACATGAGTGCAATAGGCATATGCAAAATAAAAACAAAAATGAAAACACGACTTGTTTCAGGAAAGTGGTACAACAGATTAAGTTAACAATTTCTAATCAGTTGATTGTATTTTAGATACCTCAAATTTCCACAATTTTTCAATATAATTCAAGTTTTCAATGTTAAACTCTAGTTTGGCCAGTTGGTTCAGTCAATAACATAGTGCAGCCATGAAATAGATTCTTAGTTGCTTGGCACAGTTTGTAAAGTGGTATTCTAATTTCCTTGTGTATGGCTAGTCAAATCAATAAGGTCAAGAAGTGCTTGGGCTTCATTTCTTATTCTCTTTCTCTATAAAAATTGAAATTTATGATTCATTACATACACCTAACTTAAAAGACCAAGGTATACCTCCCATACACTGCCTTGTGGACTGACGGAGAGTTAGGACAGAGCTTGGCGGATTGTGCAGACCGACGCTGACTTTGTCAACAACGTGTCGGTAATCCTTAGGTGTCCAATCTCATAAAAAGAGACCAAGATATTCCAACGCTGACTTTGTCAACAACATGTCGGATAGAGCTTGGCGGGTTTGCGCACCAACGCTTGATATATATAAGCAATGTTGGATACCCTTGGATTACTATTATTATTATTGAAAATATAAGCACAAAAGAAAGTTATGCGAAATCAACTTAACACAACTTAGTTTCAAAGATTCGAAAAGCCAATACAAGAATTTTAAGTCCTCCACTTATTTAAACAGAGACTACATTGTAGAATAGATTTCATGGCCATCACCTAAGAATCTCACTATGTACCAGTTACACTATTATTCCTCAAAACTAAACTTTTCATTATATTTCTTATTCGGTCTAAGTTGAGAGAAAAATACTATCAACTGACTAAAAATTGTAAAATTATTTCGTGGTATCACTCTAAAATAAGTCGTGTGCGTGTGTGAGGTTTTTTTTAATTGTGATGCAGACTTGACTCCCCCACACTAGTTTGAGACAGTTTCCTAACTGTCTAAGGTATGCAGACCAAAATGGAAGGGGAAAAAAGAAAAATAAAAGAAAAAGAACATGTACCACCTGATTTCATGGTGGATGAGCAGGCTCATGAAGATCGATAAGGTCATCGTCTTCGTATTGCTCGAATTCCAAAAATGGTTTCAGTCGTTGACCGACTACTTTGAAGACTTTTCCATCCTTAGGATTTTCAATTTCAACTGCTCCATGAGGATATACTATTTTCACAACATAAGGTCCAGTCCATCGAGATCTGAGTTTTCCTGGAAACAAGTGAAGTCTAGAGTCGTATAAAAGAACCTTTTTGTCCTAAATTGAAGTTCTTATGAAGTATGTTCTTTTCATGTTGGGCTTTGGTTCTTTCTTTAAAGATTTTCGCATTTTCATATGCTTCATTTCTTAATTCCTCTAGTTCTGAGATCTTTAACATCCTATGTGAGCCGGACATCTCTAAGTCAAAATTCAAAAGTTTAATTGCCCAAAGAGCACGATGCTCTAATTTAAGAGGTAAGTGATAGGCCTTCCAAACACCAACCGATATAGTGACATTCCGAGATTGGTTTTGTAAGCAGTGCAAGATGACCAAAGTGCATCAATCAGTTTTAAGGACCAATCTTTTCTATTTGAATTCACGGTTTTCTCAAGAATTTGTTTGATTTGTCTATTGGAAACTTCTACTTGACCACTAGTTTGTGGATGGTAAGGGGTCAACAGCTTGTGTGTGATTGAGTATTTCTTGAGCAAGGTCTCAAAAGAACGATTACAGAAGTGAGTTCCATTATCGCTAATGATAGCTTAAGGTGTGCCGAAGCGTGAAAAGATGGTTTCTTTAAGGAATTTGATAACAACCTTGTTGTCGTTGGTTTTGATCGGGATAGCTTCAACCCATTGTGAGACATCGTCTACCGCAAGCAAGATGTAAAGATTCCCAAATGAGTTAGGGAATGGTCCTATGAAATCGATGCCCCAAACATCGAATAACTCAATTACTAAAATAGGGTTGAGAGGAATCATGTTTCGCTTAGCGATTCGACCCATTCTTTGACATCAATCGCATTTAGAGCAAAATTCAAAAGCGTCACGAAAGAGTGTGGGCCAATAAAAACCGCTTTGCAATACTTTTACAGTAGTTTTTCTTGCTCCAAAATGACCGCCACAAGCACGGTCATGTGAGAAAGAGAGAATACTTTGGTGTTCATGATCTGGTACACACATTCGAATGATTTGGTCTGGGCAATATTTGAAAAGATATGGGTCGTCCTAATAGAAGTTTCAAACCTTAGAGATAAAATTTTGCCTATCTTGTTTCGACCATTCAGCGGGTGTTTGTTGCGTGACAAGATAATTCACAATGTCAGCGTACCAAGGGTTGTTATAGATGGAAAGGATTTGTTCATCAGGAAAATAGTCATCGAATTGGGTGTCATCAACATTTTCGTGCACAATTCGAGAGAGATGATCAGCTACAACATTCTCAGAACCCTTTTTATCTCGTATTTCTATGTCAGATTCTTGAAGGAGAAGGATCCAACAAATCAAGCGGGCCTTAGCATCCCTTTTAGAAAGCAAATATCGTAATGCAGCATGGCCAGTGTAAACTATGACTTTGGATCCTATGAGATATGGTATGAATTTCTCAAGAGCAAAGACAACTGCCAAAAATTCCTTTTCAGTAGTTGAGTAATTCAGTTAGGCCTCGCTTAAGGTTTTGCTAGCATAATAAGTAACTCGAGGGAGTTTATCGATTCGTTGGCCCAAGATGGCCCCAATCGCAAAATCAGAAGCGTCACACATAAGTTCGAAGGTTTGAGTCCAATCGAGGGGTTGAATGATGAGAGTTGTGGTCAAGGTTGACTTAAGAGTTTCAAAAGATGTTTTGCAGTCATTGGAAAATTCAAACTTGACGTCTTTGGCAAGTAAACTCGAGAGAGGTTTTGAAATTTTCGAGAAATCCTTAATGAATCTTCTATAGAATCCCGCATGGCCAAGAAATGAACGAACATCCTTAACAAACTTAGGAGGAGGTAGATTAGCAATCAAATCAATTTTGGATTTATCGACTTCAAGGCCATCTTTTGAGACGACATGACCTAGAACTATCCCCCTTTTTACCATGAAATGACATTTTTCCCAATTAAGCACGAGTGATTTCTCCTTACAACGATTTAGGACGAGTTCTAAATGAGTGAGACATTGGGAAAAAGATGATCCGTAGATTGGAAAATCATTCATAAATATTTCCAAGAATTCTTCCACCATATCAGAGAAAATAATCATCATACATCTTTGGAAAGTCACGGGGGCATTACAATGACCAAAAGGCATGTGACAGTAAGCAAAGGTTCCAAAGGGACAAGTAAAGGTGGTCTTATGTTGATCCTCTAAAGCAACAGGGATTTGGTTATAACCTGAGTATCCAACGAGAAAACAATAGTACTCATGTCCTGCTAAGCATTCGAGCATTTGGTCAATAAAAGGCCGGTACGGTCTTTTCGTGTGGCCGAGTTGAGCTTTCGATAGTCGATACACACACGCCATTTTGTTTTGATTTTTGTTGGGACGAGCTCATTACTTTGGTTTTTGATCACTGTGACTCCAGACTTCTTTGGTACAACTTGTACCGGACTCACCCAAGTACTATCAGAGATGGGATAGATGATGTTATTGTCTAGACATTTGATTATCTCCTCCTTGACCACTTCTCTCATGTTTGGGTTTAATCGCCTTTGAGCCTCATGGGTGGTTTTAGCCTCATCAACTAAATGTATGTGATGTTCCACAATTTATGAGCTAATTCCTTTTATATCGCTTAGTTCCCAATCCAAAGCATCTTTATTTTCCCGCAAAATTTCTAAGAGTTTTTCTTCTTGGTCCTCGGTAAGATCAGAGGCCAAGATTATGGGAAAAGTTTCTGAGGAGTCTAGTATGCGTACTTAAGGTCTTATGGCAAGGATTTGAGGTCTAACTTAGGACGTTCTTGAGTGTTAACATTGGTCAACGTTCCTTAGTTAGATTCAGATGTAACACCCCACGTCCATTAAGGTCACTCACAAGGGAATGCCTTAACTTTGGTGGAGCATTTTAGTAAACAGAACAGAAACTTACAAGACAGATAAAACAGTACTTGAAAATTTTATAACTTTATTTCAACAGAAGCTTGGTTACATCCTTTCAAATCACAATATCAGAATTCAAGTACAAAATATCAGTCTTGTACAAAAGCCTTCAGAATGCATAGTTTAAAATCATAATCCCCACAGAAGAAGACAAGCCATACTTTAAGCGCTGTAAGCGGAAGAAATATGGATCAAGCTAGAGTATTCCCTTCTACAAAACCTGGGGGGAGAAACGGAAGAAAGGAGGCAAAACAACAAGGGTCAGACAAAAGTCTGGCAAGTCCAGTGATTTTCAGTTATGAAAAGATAATAATAACATGACATGAAAATAAAACTGGATGAGAGATAACTGTAACAGATGTAGCAGATATGACAGAAGAACAGAATGATATAAGCTATTGCTTTACACTTCTCTGCACTAATACTAGTATAACAGAATTAGGTGTCACCCTAATGTCTAAACTGAAACAGAAACAGGTACAGAATAATTTCCACGCTAGTAATGGGCCTTTACCACCCGATCAGAAACAGACAGAAGCAGAATGTAGCATAAGGTGTACAGTAGTAATTGGGCCTTTACCACCCGAACAGACAGTACCACGCAGAAACAGACAGGTGTTGCCACCCAACAGAAACAGACGATACCAACAGAAATAGACAGAAGTAAGTGTACCCTAAAACCCTACCCCAAGTGATCGGCTCCCTAATACATAAATACCCTGTGCCAGCCCCACCGAAGGGTGTATCATTCCTTAAAGTGGCAACCTTTGAATGACACAGACCTATTTACAGATGTCACGGCGTCTTACATCCTCAGAGGAAGACCGAGATCCATGCACGCACATGACCCGGTTGGAACGCACCATCAACACCCCTCACCATTATCAGAATGAACCGCTTATAATTAGTTCAGTAAGCGTGCCCGGACCCTACCTACTGTTGGGTCAAAGTTTTGATACCAGAAAGGGTTACTGACTAATATGGGTCCCAAACAACAGATGACACAAGTAATTCCCCTCCTATCCTTGTGTCCCCAGACTAACGGATTTCAGATTAACAAGTTCAGACATACAGAATTCAGATCAACTAGTTCACAGGTCAGACAAGTTTTAGACTAATGGATCAGATATACGGATTTAACAGATTTACAGATTTGTCTAACTTTGTAATTGGGCCTACCGATTCACGGAATAGATTTATTAAACTCATCAGTCTAGTGGGTTTAACCCTATCCGCCCAACACGTTTTATACATTATATTTATCTCAGATTTTCATTAATTAAATATTAATGCCCAGACCTCTCACACTAGACTGACAGTTTGCGGCTACTGGTTAAGCCGGTTGGTTCTGAGTCTAACCTCGGGTTTCAAGCACGTTATGACTAACTTCTCACATTAGAACCAATTTTTTGCGGCCACTGGATGTGCCGGGCGGTTCCGGGCAGGATTACGCCGCAAACTCATTCTAACCTCGAGTCAGCCATTTATCTTTGCGGCCAATTTATTATTAATTTACCATTTATGCCCACGCCTAATATACATGTCAATTTTCGTAATTATAGCCAATTCAGATTATGTCAATAACAGACTAAATATATCAACTCAACAGATATGGCATATAACACATTTAGCAGATTAGGTGACTTAACGGATTCAGCAGATTAAGCAGTTTAGCAGATTTAGCATATAACAGTTTAGGCATCGTCAGCAGACTTAGCAGATGACAGATTTGATATATGAACAGATATAGCAGATTATAGCAGAACTAGCAGATTAGGCAATATAACAGAACTAGCAAATTAGGCAATATAACAGAACTAGCAGATTAGGCCATATAACAGATTTAATCATTCCTTAAAGTTTTATAAACATATCTTGCCTAATTATAAATTTGGCCTAAGTTTGCATGCCTAAATAGTTGTCATGATTCACATTATGATCATATACCCTACGTTTGCATTGAATTTACATGGCACAGATTATGGTCATAATTTACCATATAACACACGTCTCAAATTTAGTTAAACTTGCCTAGTACAAAAGATTCACATATAAATTATACCAAATATAGCCATAGATTTCAATGCATGTCATATATTCAAAAATCTCCCACTTAGGTGTTATTCACATTTAATAGTTATCAAATCTTAACATAAATCTTCACACCTAAGTCATATTCCCTTTTTATCCCAAATCATGCGTCTTTATATAAACAATATGCCCAACAATCTAGAACTTTAAATTATAATAGATCTTTAATTCAAAAATATGCGTTATGTCCAATGTCTCAAGTCACATGTTAATATACAATGGTTCCTCTTCTTCCAATTCAGAGAATATGCACAGATCTAAATCTAGTTTACAAGCTATGTCCTTTTAGTCACAGATTAGCCATGTCCAATTATGCCATCATTCATTATTTGTCCCAAAGTTTAACGTTCGTGCGTTAATCTCTTATGAGATTTGGCGTAGGCTCGGGGTAGCCTGGCTATAGAACAGAAAGAAGAAAGAGATATAGAATAAAATAGATCAGAACAGAGCAATCTCAAATTCAGATTTACAATCATGTCACAATTATAGTTAAAGTGTATATCGGAAAATAACTGCACTTGCCTTGGTTGGATTCTAAAATAAAAAGGTGTTGTAGCTGTTCTCTTTTAATCCTAATCAGAATTGGAGGAAGAAGAAGCACAAGTCCTAGCTTAGGTTTCAGCAGAGTAGAGACACCATTGATTTATTTATTTTTAAAGAGGAAGAGAGCAATGGAGGCTAGAGAATTGTATATGAGATTTAGTTTTAGGTAGGGATGTATATATAGGTGTAGGAATTTATTTAAGACCATTAGATTAACCCTGAATCATGAGAACCATTCAAATGCAAAATCTGCATTTGAGCGAATCGGCCCACGGGATGACAGCCAAACACCCTGGATTAACCCCTAGTCGACCCAGCGGGGCTTGGGTCGACCTCAAAAATGGGCCAGTTCGGTTATTCCCCCTCCCAATTCGCTGTTTTGAACCTTTTTTGCATGTTTATTTATTTAATTTTTATATATATCTATATATATTTCTCTCATATGCATACAAACTTTAAGGCTTAATAACTTCTTCATAATTAACCATTTTTTTTAATATTCTCAGAAAATACCGGGTGTTACATTCTCCGCTCCTTAAAGGATTTCGTCCCCGAAATCTTCAAGTTAAGAAGAATGTATCCTAACGTCCAACATCCATCTACTCAACCATTCAATCACAGGCATCCATTGCCCTTAAAAGGTTTCTAATGCCGTATGAACATATGCAAAGTGTGTGTATATGTTTCTTATCTAATGCAAAATCAGGCGGTCTACTGATCCGGTTGACCTCCTTAATGTGAATCATGTTAGTGTCATGAGTCCAAATATGTATGCAAGAAATCCTATTTGATACACATCATTTCTATATGAGTGCATAACCATTCATCCAAATGCAACATCCATGTGAGGAGTCAATCATTCTACATCCACAAAAATTGAAAAATGCACACACATCCATATGCAGTATGAGAGTGTTTTTGAGCCGACCTAGTGCCTAGTGTGTGTATATGCATCCACGAGCAACCACTAGCAACCACTTGCATCCACTTGCAACCATCAATCATAACATGTCTCAAACACATGTTTACACCCATTAGTTTCTACCTAAAGTTCGAAGATTCGATCGATAGGATACAGGCGAATGATGGAAGCGAGTACAGATAAGACAAAGACTTGGTTCCCATTAGACATTGGTTGAGAAAATAATTCCCCTAAGTATCAACCCCGAAGACCGAAATCAACATCAGATTGAAACCCAGAGGATTACCTCCTTTAAACAATGTCAAAACTAGAAAGAAGAATTATTCAAATATTTATAGACTACTGGTACAGATCAGGTTCCCTAATGATTCTTAGGAAGCTAAGCATGATAAAATCATACCCCACAAAAACTCAGAATGTATGCGTCATACATGACGTCTAACACAGATATCCCTCAAACCCCAATCTATCATAAACAGACGAGTCATAACCCTTATAGGTTTGAGTCTACAACGGAATCAGAAACAATACTAGTATTAAAGTGCAGAGTATCAATTACAAAATCAAAGTACCAGAATCAGAAAGAGTCTTAACTACATAATCAGATAAAGAAATTAAACCTACTATAGGAATTTTCCTACTTCTATCCTAGCCACTAGCCTCAAGAGTGTTCGCCTGCCCTCCTTGTCCTCGTCTCTTCGGGCAGTCCCTAGTGAAGTGTCCCATCTCCCCACAGTTGAAGCAAGCGCCCTTCCTTTTTCTGCAATCCTTGTTCAGATGAGTCGAGCTTCCACAAGTAAAGCACTTTTCCCCTTCTTATCTTCAGACTTCTCATCCTTCCTTTGTGTTTCCTTTTTGGACCCTACTTTCTTATTCTGTGGTTCTTCCTTCTTTGTCTCTTTCGGGCCTTTGTCTTCCTCGTGCAGTAGTGCATGTCCACCAATCTCTCGTAAGTTGCTCCCATGGGTACATGAGTCATGGCTAGGCTGTGCAGTGGCTCGTTCAATCCTTTAACAAAGCGGAGAGCCTTTTTATGCTGAGTGTTGACTAAATCCAATCCGAACCTAGCTAGTTGGTTGAACTGGTTGACGTATTCCTTGACCGTCATACTTCCTTGCTTAAGAGATAAGAACTTTTCCAGTTGTAAACTTCGTTCAGCTTGCGAGAGGAATTTTGTCTCAAACCTTGTTCTGAAATCCATCCATGTCTCAACCGGCCTCTTGGCGTTAGTGACTTCCCACCAGTAGGAAGCTTCGTCTTTGAGCAGCCATACCGCCAACTGTACCTTCTGCCTATCGTCCACCTCGAAGATAACGAATAGATCCTCAATTTCTTTGAGCCAGTTCCTCGCTTCTACGAATGATTCAATTCCTTTTAAATCCTTCCCACCCATGGCCCTAAAATCTCTACAGATCTTTGAAAAGGTAATTGCACGAGGAGGGGGTGGAGGAGGAGGATCATTTGCTGGACCTGCGGCGGCGGTCCTAGCCTCAAGATATTGACGAAACCAACCGGGTACGTGAACACCCTCTGGTATCTCAGATGCTTCAGACATGCTGAAACGAAAAAAAGGAAAGATTCAATACAAAAAAGGACTGAAGGAAAGATATATGGCTCTTGGGGATCCTGTTTTTCAAAATAAGCTTTATTTTTTAAAATACTTCCTTTCAAAACCTTTTTGAAAATAGTTTTCAAAAACTTTACCCAATCTGGTAACCTTCAGCTCTGATACCAAGTGTAACACCCAACGTCCATTAAGGTCACTCACAAGGGAATGCCTTAACTTTGGTGGAGCATTTTAGTAAACAGAACAGAAACTTACAAGACAGATAAAACAGTACTTGAAAAATTTATAACTTTATTTCAACAGAAGCTTGGTTACATCCTTTCAAATCACAATATCAGAATTCAAGTACAAAATATCAGTCTTGTACAAAAGCCTTTAGAATGCATAGTTTAAAATCATAATCCCCACAGAAGAAGACAAGCCATACTTTAAGCGCTGCAAGCGGAAGAAATCTTGATCAAGCTAGAGTATTCCCTTCTACAAAACCTGGGGGGAGAAACGGAAGAAAGGAGGCGAAACAACAAGGGTTAGACAAAAGTCTGGCAAGTCCAGTGATTTTCAGTTATGAACAGATAATAATAACATGACACGAAAATAAAACTGGATGAGAGATAACTGTAACAGATGTAGCAGATATGACAGAAGAACAGAATGATATAAGCTATTGCTTTACACTTCTCTGCACTAATACTAGTATAACAGAATTAGGTGTCACCCTAATGTCTAAACTGAAACAGAAACAGGTACAGAATAATTTCCACACTAGTAATGGGCCTTTACCACCCGATCAGAAACCGACAGAAGTAGAATGTAGCATAAGGTGTACACTAGTAATTGGGCCTTTACCACCCGAACAGACGGTACCACGCAGAAACAGACAGGTGTTGCCACCCAACGGAAACAGATGGTACCAACAGAAACAGACAGAACTAAGTGTACCCTAAAACCCTACCCCAAGTGATCGGCTCCCTAATACATAAATACCCTGTGCCAGCCCCACCGAAGGGTGTATCATTCCCTGAAGTGGCAACCTTTGAATGACACAGACCTATTTACAGATGTCACGGCGTCTTACATCCTCAGAGGCAGACCGGGATCCATGCACGCACATGACCCTGTTGGAACGCACCATCAACACCCCCTCGCCATTATCAGAATGAACCGCTTATAATTAGTTCAGTAAGCGTGCCCGGACCCTACCTAATGTTGGGTCAAAGTTTTGATACCAGAAAGGGTTACTGACTAATATGGGTCCCAAACAACAGATGACACAAGTAATTCCCCTCCTATCCTTGTGTCCCCAGACTAACAGATTTCAGATTAACAAGTTCAGACATACAGAATTCAGATCAACTAGTTCACAGGTCAGACAAGTTTTAGACTAACGGATCAGATATACGGATTTAACAGATTTACAGATTTGTCTAACTTTGTAATTGGGCCTACCGATTCATGCAACAGATTTATTAAACTCATCAGTCTAGTGGGTTTAACCCTATCCGCCCAACACGTTTTAGACATTATATTTATCTCAGATTTTCATTAATTAAATATTAATGCCCAGACCTCTCACATTAGACTGACAGTTTGCGGCTACTGGTTAGGCCGGTTGGTTCCGGGCAGATTTCTGCCGCAAACTGAGTCTAACCTCGGGTTTCAAGCACGTTATGACTAACGTCTCACATTAGAACCTATTGTTTGCGGCCACTGGATGTGCCGGGCGGTTCCGGGCAGGATTACGCCGCAAACTCATTCTAACCTCGGGTCAGCCATGTTTATCTTTGCGACCAATTAATTATTAATTTACCATTTATGCCCACGCCTAATATACATGTCAATTTTCATAATTATAGCCAATTCAGATTATGTCAATAATAGACTAAATATATCAACTCAACAGATATGGCAGATAACAGATTTAGCAGATTAGGCGACTTAACGGATTCAGCAGATTAAGCAGTTTAGCAGATTTAGCATATAAAAGTTTAGGCATCTTCAACAGACTTAGTAGATGACAGATTTGGTACATGAACAGATATAGCAGATTATAGCAGAACTAGCAGATTAGGCAATATAACAGAACTAGCAAATTAGGCAATATAACAGAACTAGCAGATTAGGCCATATAACTGATTTAATCATTCCTTAAAGTTTCATAAACATATCTTGCCTAATTATAATTTTGGCCTAAGTCTGCATGCCTAAATAGTTGTCATGATTCACATTATGATCATATACCCCACGTTTGCATTGAATTTACATGGCACAGATTATGATCATAATTTACCATATAACACACGTCTCAAATTTAGTTAAACTTGCCTAGTACAAAAGATTCACATATAAATTATACCAAATATAGCCATCGATTTCAATGCATGTCATATATTCAAAAATCTCCCACTTAGGTGTTATTCACATTTAATAGTTATCAAATCTTAACATAAATCATCACACCTAAGTCATATTCCCTTTTTATCCCAAATCATGCATCTCTATATAAACAATATGCCCAACAATCTAGAACTTTAAATTATAACAGATCTTTAATTCAAAAATATGCGTTATGTCCAATGTCTCAAGTCATATGTTAATATACAATGGTTCCTCTTCTTCCAATTCACAGAATATGCACATATCTAAATCTAGTTTACAAGTTATGTCCTTTTAGTCACAGATTAGCCATGTCCAATTATGCCATCATTCATTATCTGTCCCAAAGTTTAACGTTCGTGCGTTAATCTCTTATGAGATTTGGCGCAGGCTCGGGGTAGCCTGGCTATAGAATAGAAAGAAGAAAGAGATATAGAATAAAATAGATCAGAACAGAACATACGCAATCTCAAATTCAGATTTACAATCATGTCACAATTATAATTAAAGTTTATATCGGAAAATAACTGCACTTGCCTTGGTTGGATTCTAAAAGAAAAAGGTGTTGTAGCTGTTCTCTTTTAATCCTAATCAAAATTGGAGGAAGAAGAAGCACAAGTCCTAGCTTAGGTTTCAGTAGAGTAGAGACGCCATTGATTTATTTATTTTTAGAGAGGAAGAGAGCAATGGAGGCTAGAGAATTGTATATGAGATTTAGGTTTAGGTTAGGGATGTATATATAGGTGTAGGAAGTTATTTAGAATCATTAGATTAACCCTGAATCATGAGAACCATTCAAATGCAAAATCTGCATTTGAGCGAATCGGCCCACGGGATGACAGCCAAACACCCTGGATTAACCCCTAGTCGACCCAGCATGGCTTGGATCGGCCTCAAAAATGGGCCGGTTCGGTTATTCCCCCTCCCAATTCGTTGTTTTGAACCTTTTTTGCATGTTTATTTATTTAATTTTTATATATATCTATATATATTTCTCTCATATGCATACAAACTTCAAGGCTTAATAACTTCTTCTTAATTAACCATTTTTTTTAATATTCTCAGAAAATACGGGGTGTTACATCAAATGATGAAGGATTGGAGTCAAGAAATTCATTGTTCAGAAATGTATTCGAGTTCATCGAAATTGGAGTTGAAATGGTCAAGACAAATTTTCAAGGCTTCAGAAGTGTCAATAGAGGTTTCATCAACTATGGTTTGAATCATGTCGATTTCATCGGTCTCCAAATCCCTAGGTCGTTTGTTGGGATTAAAGATGTTTAGCTCAATGGTTAGGTGCCCGAAGGAAAGTCAGATTTGACCGTTCCTACAATTAATGACCGCATTTGAGGTTGCCAAGAAAGGGCATCCTAATATTAACGGTATTTGAACATTGGTATTTGAGACAGGCTCGGTTTCTAGAACTATGAAATAGACAGGGAAGTAAAACTGTTCGATTTGTATCAAGACGTCTTCGATTATTCCCAATGGCATTTGATAGATCGATCAACTAGCTGAAGAGTGATGTTTGTTGGTTTAATCTCCCCTACTCCAAGTTGATGGTAAACAGTGTAAGGAAGAAGATTGACACTGGCACCAAGATCAAGTAGGGTACGAGAGATGTGAGCGTTTCCTACTTTACAATCAATCGTAGGGCAGCCAATGTCTTTGTACTTGACTGGGGCAATACTCGAAAGAATAGAGCTTGTGTTCGCAGTTAGAAAGGTGGTTTTTGGGACATTAGTCGCACGTTTTTGTGTGCACAATTCCTTAAGACATTTAGCATATTGAGGAATTTGTTCAATGGTGTCTAAAAGACGAATGTTCACACGGACTTGTTTGAAAATTTCCAAAATTTTATAGAAATTTGCCTTCTTCTTCTTGTTATTGAGTCTATGGGGAAATGGAGCTATTGGTTTTTCGACTCTATGACCAGTTTCATCATTCGAAGAAGAAGGTTTATCCATGGAAAAAGAAGGTGGTAAGGTTGTAGAAGATGGAATGTTGGTATTGCCAACATCGATTTTCGAAGGTGGGTTGGGTTTGTCGACACTGGGAGAAGAACTGTTGGGATTGCCAACATTTGAGGAAAATGGAGGTTTAGAAGAATTGGCATTCGTAGCCAATGGGTGATCATCAAGATTTGGCATTGGGATCAAGTTTGAAGGTTTGCCAGGGTTGCCCACATTATTATCAATCCTCTTTCCAGGTCGAAGGGTCGTAATAGCATTGACCAGATTATAGTTTTCATCCTTACAAGAATTTACGGAACGGGAGTTATATTTTGGATCCACCTCAGGTTGACTAGGCAACTTTCCTTTCTCATTATTTTTCATTAGTTCCTTCATCATATTCATCATTTAGTCGAGTTTAGCGTCGTGTGAGTTCATTTTAGCTTCGGGAGAGTTCAATTGTTTCTTTAAACGCACAATTTCTTGTGACGATTGAGAAGGTTGAGAGGATTGGTTTGGTGATTGAAAGTTGGGGTGCCTATAAGGCTGTTTGGATTGAGAGGTTTGAGAATTGGAAGGTGGAGTTTGATAATTCGGATTTGGAACAAAGGGCTGCACGTGAGATGGGTTAGCCGAACTATTGGGGTTTGACCAAGAAAATTTTGGGTAGTTCTTCCAACCAGGATTATACGTGGATGAGTAAGGATTATTTTGAGCTATAGCATTAGCTTGGTCTTGAGAGTAATAGTGGGGTAGCCCTTCTCCGACTTAAGGAGTTTGATTTTCTAAGGAAATTTGACTTGGGTCCACGACATGCACTCCTCTAGTAGAAGTATGAATGGGAACACGAATTGATTCCCATTCCATGTCCTTTTCTGAATAATCTTCTAAAAATTGCCAAGCTTCATCGGCCGTCTTAGACATAAAGTCTCCTCTACACATTGATTTTAGTTGAGTTCTAGTCTGATAGTTTAGCCCTTCATATGCAATTTGACATAAGTGGTCTTTTAGAATTCCATGATGAGGATAACTATATAATAGTTGGCTGAATCTTTCAAAGTATTATGAAAAAGTTTCCCCCTCATTTTGACAAAATTGATTTATCTCGGTTCGAATTTTGAGAGTTTTATGGAAAGGGAAAAACTTTTTCAAGAATGTAGTGACAAATTCATCCCAACTTCTTATGGAATGTTTTGGAAGAGAATTTAGCCATCTTTTAGCGCTTTCAAGTAGTGCAAATGGAATTAGCCTCAGCTTGATCGATTTATTAGACAATTGTTGCATTTTTGTTGTGGACACATACAATTCAAATTCACTTAGAAATTCATAAGCATTTTCAGACCCAGTAAATTTTGGTACCCCTTGAATAAAAGAAAGTTTAAGCTCAAAATTGTTTCCTTCAGCTGGTGGGAACATGATGACAGAGGGTTGAACGGTCCTAGTTGGATAACATCGATCATGAAGAGATAAGGGTCTATCCATTTCGATATTCAAATTTTGAAAATTTTGATTTACTCGATTTTGGTCCCAAAAGTTGGAAAGTTTTGATTTAATCGATTTTGATCCAACTCATTTGGAAAATTTTGGTTTATTCAAGAACCCCTAGGAGAATTTTGTTGGCTAACACTTTTTTCACTTATTGTTGTTAAATGCACACACGGAAAAATCCTTGACTTAAGGTTGACACAAAAAGCTCCTAATCAAAATAAATAACGAACACAAGTGTATCTTATTAGTTGATAATCCCGATTTGAAGGGGGAAGAGGGTCTTATGGCCGTTCATATATAGTATAAATACTAAGGGATACGTCAATGTTTTACGGGTAGTATGCAACCTCTTTTGCTAAAAGTTCAATAAATTGAACTAATATATATCCGTGATCAAACCCTTGAGAAAATCAATTTCACAAAATACACTCTTGTAGTTAAATATTTTGCAAATTAAATAAATAGATCAGAAAAGTTGCTAGATTTTCGAAAAATTCCTGATGTAATACGTATCACCGTCCTTTACAAGAGGAATAAAACGAATCCCACACAGCAAAATAAATTTCCAAATCTAAGATATTTAACCCAATTTGTTCGTCCCACTGAGCTTGAGTTTTTGCTCCTAAGGCCAACGTCTAACAATTTTTATTTAAGTCCAAGGAGTATGCAAATGACAGAGTTTAATTGTTTTGGAGCCAAGGAAAGGTAATGAATTCCTCACCTTATGTTTGTTAGGGATTCGCTTGTAACTAGATTTATTTTAGAATGCAACCAAAACACAATCAAACACAAATAATTGTAGAAATTAAAAAAATTGTACAAGCAAGATGTTGCCCCTACAGTAAATTTTTACAAGTAATGTCTACATTTTTTTTTCTTTGTAGCAGAGCACCTGTAGAGTTAAGAAAATATTACAGTGGGGTATGGCAGTCCTTCCAGAGAAAATGAATGGTGTTAGTTATTCAAATCCCACCATTTGCAAATCGGTTGACCTTTGAATCCTTTGTTGCTTGCTTGAATTTGTTTCTTCCTTTGACCTTTGATTTGTTTTGAGGTTTTTTTTCTAGAGAAGAGAAGAAATAAACAAACAAAGGAAAAAAAAAACTGAAACAAAGTTAAAACAAAAACTAAACTAAAAACTGATTAGACTAAATGACATAAATGAACCACTAAAACTCAACTTTAAACGGAACTAAACGAAGCATGGAAGAAAAAAAAAATCAAAAGAACTAAGTTTTTTTTGAAATAAAATGGAAAGGAATTGTAAATAAAAGGGAGGAGAAGGGATGTAAGAAATTGGAAGAAAATTGGTGCCAAGCAAAAGGGAAAAAGGAAAAAACAAATAGAGATTTTTATTATTTTTGAGAGAAAGGAAAGAAGTCGTAAGATGGAAAGAAATAAATGGAAAAGTGGAAAAGAAATTGTAAGAAGGAAAAAAAAAATGTAGTAGAAATTTTTTTTTTCAAATTTTTCGGAAGTAGGAATGAATTTGTAAGAGTGAAACAAATAAATGAAAAAAAAGAAAGGAGAAATGACCAAAAAAAATCTTTTTATGACTTTCCCTTTTTTTATTATTGTTGAAAAGCAGAAAATAGGAAAGAAACAAATGACAAAAAAGTGGGAAGAGAGATTTCAGAAAAGAAAGAGAATTATAAAGGAAGAAAGGAAAGTAATTGTAAAAGATTTGGAAAAGAAATTGAGAAGGGAAAGCAATAAAAGAGAAGACAAAAATAGAAAGAATTTTTTTCTTTTGTTTATTGTGGTAAAATTAGAAGAGAGAGAAAAAATGAAAAAGGAAAAACTTGAAAAGGGAAAGAATAAATTTAGAAAGGAAAGAAAATTAATTACAAGGCAAAGAAGAGAAATTTACGAAAGGTTTTTTTTTTCTTTAGCAAATTGTAAAAGAAGAAAGGATGCGAGATATTAGTAAGAGGGGAAACGAATGAAAGAAAGGAGAAAGAAGTTGAAAACAGGGAAGAAATAAAAGAGAAAATGAAAAAGATTTTTTTTCTTCTCTTGTTTAGATGATTACAGTATCAACGAGTAATACTAAATCAACTAAAAGAGAATTGTTTTTTTCTATATATACAACAAAACGAAAGGAAACAAAATAAAATAAAACTAACACGAATCAGAAATTAAATAAATAATAAAATTGAATCGCTACCTCCCCGGCAACGGCGCCAAAAACTTGATCGTCGCTTTCCTATAAACTAAAAAAGCGCGAAATTTTAAAATAAATTCTGCAAGAACACAGATGTGTAGTATGTAGGTCGAACACAGGGAGGTAGATTAAAATCAAATTATTTGTCTAATCTCTTGGGCGAGTTAGACGAAGTTCGGAGATTTGGTTGAAATAAAAACAAATTGAATTTGGAAAATTAGGAATATCATTGAATCTAATCAAACGATTACTCACTAATGAAAATAAAATAGCAAAGGCAACTTGAGTTCTATCAAATCTCTAATTGAATAGATGGCACAAATTTCTTGGAAAATAAAATGCAAAACACAAATAAAATGCAGAAATTAAAATTGCAGAAAAATAAGAACAACAAAAAGTAAAATTAGGATTGTCGTTGAAACTAATCAAACGACTAATTGCTAATAAAAAAATGTAAAATACAATTGGTGTTCTACCCACTACAACAGATTTACCTTTTAATTGCACGTGAAAAATGCTATAATAGGCTACCATAGCATTAGTGACAACGCTATATAACAACATGCAATAATAGGCCTGGTATATCTTATAGCTGAAATCTAAACGCTATAGTATTATACATTTTATAGCGCACGTTCACCATCATGAAATGTTTTACATAGCATTCAGACCTTGCAATTATATTTTCTTATTAAAATCTTAGCTTATTTTTTTATAGCGTTATCAATAATTTCATAGCACATATTTATTGCTATGAAAAATGTTTTCCATTTTGTTTTTTTTTTAAAAAATCCGCTATTATTGAATTCCCCATTAATATATAGCGTTCAGACCTTACTATGTTAAATACTCGTTTTTTATAGCATTATCACTATTTTCATAGCTCATATTCAATGATATGAAAATTTTACATTTAATAAAGCATTTCACATTTTGATTCCATAAGAGTTGTTTTCTGCTATGGATATTTGTAGTATATATAGCGTTTTCATTGTTTTCATAGCACACATTCAATGATATGAAAAGGTGTTCCACACTATTTTATTTTTTACATAGCATTTCTCCTTTTATTTCCATAGGTGCAATTTTCCGCTATTAATAGTTTTAATATATAGCACATATTTCTACTATGATCTTTACATAACAAATCTCTTATTTAATTTGTGCGCAGTTCAAACAATTAAGCAGTAAATTCACAAGACAAAACCATCAATAGAAAAAAATTAAAAACATATTTGATTTCAATTACAAAGTCATAGTTAATAAGTCTACTAATAAATATAAAAATAAGTCAGCATACATATTATTCAAATATCGTTTCAAAACAAAGTTACATGAAAAATCACTTAGTTTTCAGCTTGTAAGCTCGTCCAACTTCAAGATCCTGCAGTTCACAAGCACAAGTTACAGTCTTATAACAAAGAAAAATGCAAGAAACACAATTAAAATGAAAAAAATGAAACAGTGTTAGATGTCATCTCAATTTTATTAGTAGTAGTTCTGGAGAGAACAACATTAGATGACAAATTGGATTTTCAAAAAATTGATGTAATGAATATTAATACAGTAGGGATTGAATCATACGGTAGTAGCACAAACATAGATAATTTTGAAAACAATAATGCAATAGAAATAGAATCATTGCATGTGTTGAATATTAATACCTTAGTTGGTAACCATGAAAACAATAATACAGCAGGGATAGAATCATACAGCAGTAGCACACACTCTTGTTCCATTAAATCCAGTCAAGGTGCAACACTTGTAGTTGACCATGCAAACACAATAGCACTCACTTCAGCATCGAATCATACAGCAGTAGCACACACTCTTGTTCCATTAAATCCAGTCAAGGTGCAACACTAGTAGTTGACCATGCAAACACAATAGCACTCACTTCAGCATCGAATCCCAGAATTTCCACATCAAAAACTAAAAATCAGAACATCAAGTCAGCATGAGTTTTCCTGGCTGAATAAGAGCACGTTAGAGAAGAATGCACTTCTTTTACATCACAATATAGCACCAATTGATTCTAACTGAAAAGCTGTGAGGGGTTCCAACAAAAAATCAACTGAGCTTTGCGATAAAGATACGATACCTTGCTATTAAATACATGACCAGAACTAGTGAAGAAAAAAGCTATCATCATTTTGTTACTCGACTATCTGCAAATAATACCCATGCAAGGAAATATTTGTCAGCTCATTACACCAAAAATCTAGGGATTATCTCAAGATACGGCCATAAATAAGAGGGGATATTAAATATCGAACCTTCTAGTGGAGCGAGTTTGTTTTCGGGTTCCAAGGGCAGTCTCCCTCAATTTGGTGGTCCTTGTTGCTTCCACATTTGACAAATTGTCAAAAAATTAAGCAAAATAAAACTAGAACATTGACTAGATACACAATTCAACTACCTCTGCGTGAAGCTTTTGGTGATAGAACCTCTGGTTCCTCTTGGTTATGTTTGTTTATGACAATTGAAATGCCACTTTCATCTGTTTCAGCAGGTTCCACTTGCTCACCTTTGTTTATGATACTTGAAATGCCATTTTCATCAATTGCTTCGTCATTTTCTTCAATAACTTCACCATTTTCATCATTTGATAGTAAAAAATTATGATTCTTACAAGTCTGTAGAAGGAAGAAGAAGCAGAATGAAAACATGTAAAAACTCATGCAACACTTCATTACAATCAATCTGAATCATACATAGGTTTGATCCAGGTGAAAAAGAAAAAAAAATAGTTCATAGAAAAACCTATCAATCTTGTAATGCTGATTTTTTATGTTCCTCCATGCCATATCTTATTTATAAAACTATATTCAAAAGTTTGGTCATGCAATATGTTGTATCTAAGCTCTTAATGCACCTGTTGTATGATACATGATTATGTATTCCCTCCCATAATGTTATGAAAATAAGATATTCATTTGTATCTACCTGAAAAGAAGCTAATCAATTTGTGTATGATCAATATTGTTCTCTGGAAGTACATTTAAATTCACACTGAATAAAAAATAAACCGGGTTTTATGTATCATATATTAGTTCATCGTGATTTGATTCAAAGCATCTCAAATATAGATTATCACCATTATTATTATTTGTAAAATATATTCAATGCATCTCAGATATGGGGATGGTTGTTGTTTGTTATCAAAAAGTATTTCCAAAGCATTTGTAATATGGGTTTTTATTATTTGTAAAATATATCCAAAGTATCTCAAATAAAGGTTGGTGTTGTTATTGTGAAATATATCGATGTTAATGAAGAAGTAAAGTTCAAAAGGTAGGTAAATTTAAAGAGGATAAAGATATGTTGGATAATTTATTGGGATGATCATAAGCATTCACTATTCAACATAAACAACAATAAAATTAGAAGTACAGGTAAGTATTTTAAATTGTTAATTGAGCTACAATTCAAAGCTTTACCTTCCGCATCATTTTCTACATTACTGTTATTTGTTGTGATGAGGCTTTGTATAGAGCTGAGCTTCTCTTTATGATATTGAGCATTTCTAGCAGTTTCTTCTTGTTCTTTTCTTTCCATGTGTATCTTGTTAAGCTTCTCTTTAAACTCCTCAATAGAGGATTTAACTTTTGGCTTTGTAATTTTTTTGCTCTGGTTTTGAGAGAATGTAACATGCATCAGGTACCACTTAACCAAGGTTCCGTAAAATAAGGTGAACACCAAGGTTTTGGGAATTTAGTACCTTGTTAATAATAACTCTAAAATAATCCATTATGGAATTTTCGCACAGAGCATGCTCGTAAATTTTAAAAGAGTCAATTAGTTTTTTCAGACCCATGTCACTGAAAGTTAACTGAGAAAGGCAATAAGCAATATTTTCATACTGTCTAGCGTCTATAAAAGAAAACTAAGTTAAAACAAAATGATAATAATCTTATGTATATTTATGTCTGTTTAGCATTTCGAATTTATAGAATAAATAAAAAAAGCAAAACATATTTTGTTTAGCTAAATACATTAACAAGCCATGTTCGAACAATTGAAAACTATCATTTGAAATGAGCATATTACATATTTATTTGATAACCTTAGATACACCTGTTATAATTCATGGCAGAATATTTGGTGTCGGTCTAGATAATTATCAGATGTAGTAGAGTTTTTAAGCAGGTAAAAGACTAAAAACCAAGTTTGACTAGATTTCAGACAAAATATGTACCGATTACTCCACCGAATGGATTGCAAAGCTTTTCATCAAGAGCTTCCATTTGTTTATCCTGTTAAAAACAGGATAATAAGTTGTTGACACAAATGAAAACGCCAAACCAAATTAGTTTTGCAAAATAAAATTACTTTTTAAATAGAAGTAATTAAAAATTGCACTATATTGCAGAAAGCGTCTTCTTCTAAATTTTGTTTTGAGAGCCTGCTCAATATATCTGGAAGCAAATTGTAGATTGGGTTGCTACCTGAAAGAACAAACAGATATGATGTCACACAATGATCACCAGTTTTTGACAGTGCCGTTACAAAACCTACCTTTTTTGGACAGTTCATGGAAGAAAAGCTTGGCAAGACTTGAAATCCTCTCATCCTTATCTTCTATACATATAGCCATTTCATTTACGTATCCTTTAACCTGGTTAAGCAACTCATGTATATGTGACTACAAAATTACCAAACGCGGGGTACATATTTGGAATGAATTCAGTTAGTAATTACCTTCATTATATCATTTAATATGAGATGAGAAAGAACTAGAACAGCGTTTTTCCTCACAGGTACAGAAGGATCCTTCAATCTAGCATACATATTTTCAGTCCATGGTTCTAGTAGGTTAGGAAATCGAGCATTCAAATCATTGAGGGAAAGGATGCAATTTGCAAAACCTTTTAAACAATTTGGTAAGGAAACATAAAGCAATGAAACATAACACTTTGATTCAGTGCCATGCTTTGTGACTTGCTATTGGACATATATCATACAAATGAGTATAAAATTGATAACCTTGACTCGATAAATTGATTGTAAAAGGCTATTCGGTAGTCTAATTTTTATTTTACTTCCAAATTGTCACTTACACATGTATCCTAATATCATCTCCAAAACTGAAATATGCATTGCTTTTTGATCTTGTAGCATAATAATAAATATGTATACATTTAGGTTTTCCCTTTTTTTCACTTAACAATCATCGTTTATTGGAACTTTTACCAAAGACAAATAAATTAGCATATAGGACATACATTATATGCTATTCTAAACAAATCCAGACACAAGGTTATGATTCGGCACTCAGAAACATCTAGAAAGGTATTTATTATTCATCATTTTGTTTTAGAACCTTTCACGTCCTAATGTAAGTTGCATCATCTAGATATTTAATAAAGATAACAAGTATATCATGTGTCAAACTTTATCATTTTGCCTAATTGCTCATTCACAATGATCTTATACCATTATACGATGACAGTTGGGAACTTGTATGTGCAAAGACTTGTAACCAAGTATAGATCACTTGTTCGAGTTCCTACAATCATTCATTTGTTCTTCTATGATATTTGCAATATTTTTGAGGAAGCAAACGATGAATCCAAGATTCCCGATGTTTTAAATTCTTAAAGTTTTTTTTAAAGTTTCATGGTTTTTCAATTAAATTTGCAATTTTAAGTTTATGCATTTCACGAGTGACTCATACAATTAAGGAAAGATAGTACGGCTAGTCCAAGATAAAACATCGTGCAATTAATTCAGAATATAACATTATCTTGGGTTGAAACTAGCGTAAAATTGATCATACTAGACCTAAAAGTTAATGTATCCTCTCGGAGAACTTAAAATATTCAAATAAGACTATGTAAATGTACCCAGGTCAAAACTTGTCATGCTTAATATAAAGACAAAGTAATGTTTAGGTTGAATGAATAGAAATGAGCTCATTATAACCAGTGTAACATATACTTTAAAAATTGGATAAAAGATGTGTGCTTTGAAATACTTTGTATACCAAAATTAAGCCCCCTACCCTCTAACCCCAGGCCAAAAAAAATTCTGAAATCTATACAAACAGACCTGTAAAGAATCTTCAGGCTTAAGAAGATGAAGCGACATCCTGTTAAAAAAGAGATTACAAGGTTTTAGATTGACAAATTAATATTTTACATGTTTGTTTTCATTATTATTAAAATATAGACTTATCAGACTATATTATAAGAAAAAAGTACCTCAAGCTCCTGGCGTTCCATCAGGTTGTTGTTTGCAGCAGCTACTGCTGCTTAAGCATCCTAAGTGAAATAAAAAGAACTGTAAAGCTCGCAAAATGGAAGATATAAATAACAAAAAGGATCCAACTTTCAGTATGAAGGATCACTCCATTAAATTTGTATTTAGTCATGATTTTCTTATATCGTTCTAACTCGAGGTTTATCATCAATGCTCACACCATGAAATAATCTTTGTGTCCTCTTTCCCATCTATATTTGATAAACAAAACAAAAGGTTAGAGTATAACTTTGCTAGTCGATTAAAGATAAAAAGTTAATGAGATTTTTAAATGAAAGGTGTTTGAAACATACTTGTTTTCTTAGGTTTACTTATACCAAATGACAACAATGATATTGGATCCTTATCAAAAATTCGGACGCACATGGGACAAGTTCAGAATATAATAAAAGTAAAACTACTACTACTTTCAAGTGGGAAGAGAAATGGAGAGACAGATTACCAATGCTCGGTTGATATACATACACATACATACATATACATACACACACACACACTCTCTAATAGTATTTAAGATCCTCTCAATGAAAATAACTCACCTGTTTTCTCATTATCAGTTGACAGATATAATGTTATATATACTCTCAAGAATAAAATTGCAACCGGAAAGAAACAACGAAAAAGTATAACAATACATTTGCGCTACAACAGCTACAGTCAGATTTCACCATGGTGGCCGCAAACCAAGGAGCATTCTTTATATATTATATTTTATGTCATTCACAAAATTTGGATTTTTGTCCCACTTATAGTCAAAGGATTGTTCAACTATCATATAAACATAATTATAACTGAACGAGTGAAGTTTGGATGCTGACTGGATGTATTCTATCTCATAAAAATACCCACTTTGACCATTGTCATTGGTTTTTGTTTCTTAATTACCAAAATTATTTTGTCCACTGCGTTAAATTAACAACCGCCACATTCTGTCAAATTAGTAAATTGACAGCCATTGAAAACAAATTTGATGGTGTAAATCGCATCACCGTACGATCCAATGAAGGTAAGCCTAAATCGCATGCATTGTTATCAAGCTGCTAAAACTTTTTCATTATTCATTTGTCATCTTCTAATTGATAACCGTTGGAATTCCCTTTTTGGCTCAAATTGGCGAGATTGGCTGTGTAAGCATGTATGTGTATACATATATACATATATGTACATAAGTGCACAAGCTGAAGCCTATTTATACTTTATGCACATGTTTGTATATTGTATGTATACCACCCTAGACCCATTCAAGCTGAAGCCATGAGCACCGGGTAAATGATGATGACAATGTATAAATGCACATACACTGATAATTTAAATTATCTTTTCCATCTATTAAGGGGCGTAGTCAGAAAATTTTAAATATACTCTAACAGCACTTGAGATCAATATAAAATAGCTCGTTTGACTAATTCTATCATAGTTAAATAAATATCCTATATTAACAATTAAAACAAATATTTCACAACTTGTAAGATCTGCAATACTATTGTTGTATATTGTCTCATTAAGTTGCAAAATATGACTTAACAAGATAATAGCAAACAACACCCTTAAAATTTTTACGATGTAATGAGACCGCAAGATTAGAGATGCTCCTACGGTTTTTTAAAGCGTTGGGATGAAATGATTTTATCTGTTATGAAATTGATGTCGATACTGGCAATTAAATCTTCAGTGTTTCATAACACTGATTGTGCGGAATTACAAACCGGATGAAATAAAAGAGGGGTGCAATGCCACCATGTGAAGTGTGTATGTGGATGTGTGCATGTATGTATATATATGTGTGTGTGTACACACACACATTCAAATATATAAGAAGAAATCTCTACATCCCCTTCTCTTTATCCCATTGCTTCTTTAGTACCCCCAATGTCTTAAATTGAAACATTTATCTGTATATATAATTTATAAATTATGCATATCATTTTCCTAAAATTTTGATTGTCTTTTAATGCATTGAATTCCTTCAAAATCGTATGTTAAGCATGAAATATTGAACATATTTATTTGGACACAAAATTTGAAACCTTGCGTATGTTGAAGGAAAGAAGTGTTGTAATATTGTTTTTAAAAAAGTTGTGAAGATAATTAATATGATTATAAAGACCAAAAAGATCAATGGGTGATTTCAAAAGGATCAAGATGGGAAATGAGGAGATTATTTATGCGCATATCTACAAACATATAACTTAAATTTTTACTTATCATAGATCTTGTAACAATACGATGTGAAAGGTAAAGGTAGAGCAATTTTAATGTGATTTCAATATTGTTCCGATGTTTAGCTTAAAATACATAAAATATTTCGACATATAATGAATTTAAGTATATGGCTCTATGTGAGCGTAATATGGTACCAAAGACTAAGATAAAGAAGACCCAGCCCAAAACTACAAAATGTTTTTCATGTGCATGTTTTTTTTTTGTACTTTTTTGTGGTAGGATCTATCCCTTCTCACATGACCAGCATAATCCTCTAACACCAAAGGGAACACCTAAAATATTAATTTTAGGATATTCTCATTGAGAAGTGTGCTACCGATTTTTTAAACAGCTAAAGCAAACATAAAGTTGCATATACCAAGTGTTTCAATCATCTGATAGAGACTAGAGACCAACATAAAAACCATATGTACTGAAATTAGACAATATCCCTGAAATTAAGAAACTTTTTAAGCCGAATTCAGTTGGACAATCAGTCACAATAGAATAATCATATCTATATTGGTAACTGAACTGACCATGATGCAGGTAAGAATCCGCAAATTTTTGTTTGAGCTAGACTGCTAGAGTTACTCAAAATTATCGAGGGGCGTGAATGGGACTTAGTAGAAGACTTCCGTGTGTGCACATGTGTGTTTTACACGTATATCCATGCATGCATAAATTGGTTTGAAGCTTTTGGGTTACAACCAGTGCAAATCAATCTATATTTGGTTGCTATCCACACAATCTCCAAACTTCGGTTTCTTAGAACAAAATATGCAATAATAACAAGTTTAGACATACAAACTTGACCATAAAACAAGTCTAATAATTTTCACAAACAAATTAATTCAAAAACCAAAATGAGCCTTGATTACGAGGGGTGACCTGTATCATGATCTTTACAAACTATTTTGGCTTAATACCCCCTACACATAATTATTCAGGAGCTGGGTCAAAACGTCCACTTAAATACCAATAAACATAAACCTTCGTACCAATTTTAACGATTGAAATTCCACTGATAGATGGGTATAAATGGAAAATTAAAATATACCATGTGTATAGATAAAGGGTTATACAAATCAAAGCAATATGTGAACAGGCAGACTAAAATAATGCATTCCAGTACTCAAACCAATATCCTTTATAAATCAAAAATCTTCATACTACATATATCTGTGGAAAATATGAAACAAGCATAGAACTTCAATAAAAAGACAGATCACCTCGGGATGTGAACCGTGAAAGGACAGAACTTTGATGCTTTTGTGTGCTATGCAAAAAACTGCTACAAAGTTCAGGGCACTTCTGTGACTTTGACCGTTGCTTTTTCACAGAGAGAAAGCGTAAATACTCTTTCCATACCTGATGTAATGCCTTGAATTTCATAGCAAGAATCCTTTCCTTGATCTTAAGTTCCTGTTTTCATGCAGCAAGCTTCTCTTTGATATAGATGCCATTTTTTTTGCATGCCAAAATAAAATCAGACTCCCAAATGTTAACTTCTTGTTGCTTGATTGGCATAAATTTATCAAACTCTTGCAACGCATTTTTCACAGCCTCCTTGTTAGAAGCCATAGTTAAGCCAATGAAGTTGACTTTGTCCATATTATTTGAGCTTGTACACAAGTTATCAGCACGGACAATTGATTCCTCAACTATTTCTGTTGCTTCGTTAACATTGGATGATGTATGCAATACCTCATTTGTATGTCTTACATCGCACCCATTCTGAACATAGAATGTATCATTGGGTGATTCCATTGACAATTTATCTATGTCACATGCATTCAAAGATACCGCAACATTGGCTGAACCAGAACCATATTCCGAGAGGCTCTCGGTCTTTGGCGATGAGTGAGGAACATTATGGCTTTCTCTTTCACTGTTTAAGGACTTTAACTCATTTTCTAACAAGTATATTTCATATTCAGTTTTTTCCAACTCCTTGGGAATTTCAACTTTCAGAACTTCTAGCCTATTTGTAGCAATATATTTATTAGGTTTGGAATCTCCAGTGCAGGCTTCTTCAGGTTGCAACAAATCATCAAGCAATGAGGTCGGTTCAGATGTAGATGGGTAATAGATCTAATTTTATAGGGAACTTTTCTAAACAATTCATAGGACTAAGTAAAGATTCTTGGCAATTATGAGTATCATCCCAATCGAAATTTGATATGTTAATAAAAGATTGATCACTTACATCACTGTCCATGTAAGCTGATTTACTAAGAGGTTGGTGGCTTTCTTCTTTACCAAAATATGTAGACTTACTGAATGGTTGTTGGTCAGTAGCAACATTTCCTGCCTTACTGAAAGGCTGACAATTTACTTCATTAGCACCTGTTCTAAAATTAAAAAAGAATGATTTCACACATCAATATCAAATTAAAATTGTACAACAAAATTAAAAAAAACAGCAGCATAGCGGGTTTGTTTTTAAAACAAAAGACGTAGATGTTCAAATGTAGTGCTATAAATATAATAACGTAAGTAAACATGACCACTATGATGGAAGAGCTTATGATTTAATATTATAATTAAAATCATCAAAGAAAATAAAAAATTTGACAGACATATGCCAGGCTCAAGTGCAAAAGAAGCCTGGAAACTTACCAAGTTATGAAGGTATATTTGTACAACACTGATAAAGGCTCAACTGCAACAATTTAGGGACAACTGACAAGGTGTTAAAGTATGAATGGCAGAAGAAGATTACCCAAAAAAAACATCATGATAAAGAAGAATGTGCTATCTGCTATGCCAAGTTAAGATGCCCTATAACGATTTGAAAAATAAAAGGTGGAGGGGAAAAAAATAGGAACCCCACTCATAATAGAAGCTATCATTTATTAACTATTGGAAAGAGAGCACGAACACACACATACAAGTGTGCGTATAAAGTGTTGTCATGAATCTAAATCTCAAGCTCATCAAAAATATCATATTCTTTTCTTTTCCAATTTATGTTTAATGAATATACAATATTGAAATTTAATGATTTCAGATCACCATAATACCTTTGTCAGATGTATATTTGATACATATGCATCTAATGTGCCAAAATCCCGTATTAGTATAAACCAAGTATGCAAGGGTTACCTAAAAACCTGACGATAACTAAGAAATTCTCTGTATTCTACTATTGTGTAGCTACAGTAACAGATGAACATAATCAAGTACATCCGTGATCAGTTACCATAGGAAGATCCAAACAATTTCTTGACTCATAGGAAAGAAAAAATGTTAGGACTACAAGGTACGTAGACAGATAGTAAAACATCGTAGTAGCTTATGCTTAACATTTGCAAAAACATGTTAAATGCAAGGTAAATATACAGTTTACATTCTACATATTAGTAAGAGTAATTTCAATCAGTATAGTAATCAAGGTGGGAATTTAGCGACACTTTCAGACTCTCAGCCTGAATCCCAGCATATTGGTGCTGGTTATACGAATACAAACATTGAATTTTCATCCAACAAAGACAATAGCCAAAAGTTGCAAACTGGTAATACAAGCAGAACGAACATGAAATTTTCCAACTGGTTCATGTGATCAATTATATCTATCACCAGTTTAAGTAACTTTTTGGACTGGCAGTGCTATGTTTTATGCACTTAATTAGAAGAATACATACCATTTAACAATACATCGACCTTAGATGGTTGAGATATATTTGTTTGGGCATTTAGGCTTTGATTACAATATCGTAGATCACCTTAAAATATACGTACCTCTTAGAATAAATCCCCCGTTATCACCTTAAAATATACATACCTTGAAGGATGCGAAAGAAAACTTAACATTAATCAATGACTTGAAGGATTAAAAGGTTAGATTAAAAAATATACATACCTCTTAGAACAAATCCCCCGTTTTGGATGACTTTGGAGAGAATCAGAGTTGGAACCGACTAACGGTGGAGCGAATTCGATTTACAGGCTGCTGGTGTGGATCGGAGATAGTCTAGCTTTGGGAATTTATGAAGTTAGGTATTTCAGCGATTTAGGGGAGAGATTAGGTCGAAATGGAAAAAGAGGGAATTATTGTTTTGGCGGCCTATGTTTTTATTATCTCCGCTTCGCTTTTTTTAGTCCCGCCTTTTCAACGGGTTGGATTGATAGCGGAACGTGTGCATAAATAGCTAAATATAATAGTTATTATATTACTTCATTTCTATAGCACAAAATCCATGTTATTTTATTATTTTTTATTATTTTATCATAGCGCTTTAATATAATGCTATGACACAAGGCTATATATATACTCATTTCTTGTAGTGACCAAAACTAATTGTGAAGACAACACCAATTGCTAAGAAAAAGAAAAACGCTAGAAAATAAAAGAAGAAGAAGAACTTTTATTAATGGAGGTTAAGATAGAAAAACAGGATGGTGGCTACAATGATATTACAAGGGTATTTATAGGAGATAACCAAACCATAACCCTAATTACAAATGGGCCTAGTAAGTTTTAGGTCTTTTGTCATTCGGAACAAGTTCTAGGCCTTTTCTCCTTTTCTCTTGCAAGCCTCCTTTAATTTCAGATGTGCATGGCCTTTTTATCAATCATTTTCTTGTCCAACAACAACTAGATGTGAGATCTTCATCTGCAATTCTTCAAAATGTAAATTTATAGCAATTTGATCTCTATTTCTCTACTTTTCTGGTTGCATGTGTGTAACAACCCGAAAATCTGGGCCAGTTTAAAATTTTTATTTTGGCAATTTTAGCGGATTTTGAATATTTAAAATAGATTATTTTAAATATTATCGGCGAGAAAATTTATTTAGAATAGAATTCGAACGTATATATTATACGCGCCGTCGTTAGAATATAAATAATTATATATAATTATAAAAGATATTGAAAATGGCGCGGTAGTTCAATAATTCGATTTCAAACTTCAATTGAATGTACCGGGTGCAAAACAATCCGGATTTTAGTGAAACCAAAAACATTGGGATCTATTTGATAATATCTTTCCAACGAATCCGAATAATCAAAATTTCATAGCGGGAATCAAAAGATATGTCCAGTTGAAAATTCTGAATAGTCGCTATGGAATTCAGGCCCTTAAAAATGGACATTTTGCAAATGACCTCGGATTTCGACGAAACCACTTTTGTTGGGTCCGTGATGTCGAATTATTGCTAGGTTTCAAATTTCATAATTTTTCGAATCAATATGTGGGCGTGGCTGAGGAAAACGCGTTTGACCAGTTTCAGTTGATTTTAATCGACTGGAAATTGGCCATTTTTCAAACGGTCTCAGAATTCGATGAAACTAGTTTTGTTAGGACCGTATCGTTAATACGAAGCTAGAAAATATTTTTCAGGAATTTTTAAAGTTCGTATGTGACCCCGGTAATTTGAAATGTACGTTTAAAATTCGATATAATGTTTTAAATGTAAATTCAAAGGAAACTGATCGAAACGATCAAATCAACCTATGATACATATCCCATTGTGTTCGGAATGGGGGTAAAACGCTATGGACGACAGGCGGTGGGCCTCGTTTAGAGGTCGTATGTAAAAGTCAACTTTTTCAAAAATAAAATAATTAAATAATTAATAAAATAAAATAAAAAACCTCTTCCCCTTAATCTCCTTCTGGCCCCTCCCCCGATTGACTTCAAACCAGAAAAAAAAAAAAGAAAAAAGAAAAAAAAGGGGAAGACCGGAATCGATGGCGGAGCCTCCATCGAACGTCGAAGAACGCGCCGCCCACCTCCTTGCACTGCCGATCAGTGCTCCGCCACTTCCCCTCCAATTCGAATGCGAGGCCGCCGTCGAGTAGGCACTGAGGGGGGGGGTGCAGGTGCGTGGTGCGGAGGCGGAGGATGTGGCAGTGGCCGATCGAGGTCTGGAGGAGCGAGGCTGCGACAATATCGAACCCTAGCTTTCAAGGGAGGTTCGGCCAAACTGAAAACAAGGGAGAAAGGTTTAACAGTTTTTTTTCCTATTTTCTTTTCAGTTTTTTTTTGTTTATTTTAGCAGTTTAAATAAAATCAGTTTTAAAATATAAATTATACTTAGTTTTAAAAATAGGAAAATCTTTATTTTAAAATAGAAATTAAAATTGTTTATAAAATAACAATGTTTAGAAAAAAATATGATATGTTTAGAAAAAAATATAACGATGCTTTGTTTTTGAAAAATATAAAATAGCTTCGTAAAATAAAAATAGGATTTTTATATGTGAACTTTGAAATAAAAATAGGATTTTTATATAAGGCGTGAAAGAAAAATATGATTTTTATATGTAGTACTTCGGAAGAAAAATGGGATTTTTATATATTGAATAACGAAGTAAAAATGGGATTTTTATATATTGAATAACGAAGTAAATATGGGATTTTTATATATTGAATAACGAAGTAAAAATGGGATTTTTATATATTGAATAACGAAGTAAAAATGGGATTTTTATATATTGAATAACGAAGTAAAAATGGGATTTTTATATATTGAATAACGAAGTAAAAATGGGATTTTTATATATTGAATAACGAAGTAAAAATGGGATTTTTATATATTGAATAACGAAGTAAAAATGGGATTTTTATATATTGAATAACGAAGTAAAAATGGGATTTTTATATATTGAATAGCGTAGTAAAAATTCGATTTTTATATATTGAATAACGTAGTAAAAATTCGATTTTTATATATTGAATAGCGTAGTAAAAATTCGATTTTTATATATTGAATAGCGAAATAAAAATATGATTTTTACATATGTAGTGAAAGCAGATAACGAAGGTGACAAAAAGGCGAGAACAGTGAAGATTTCCTGCATTAGAAGTGCCGTGGAGTTAGGATAGCTATCGGTGAGAATTTCTCACTCTTCAATTTCTTTTCTAGTTATATATATATACTAGGATGCAGACGGTGCTTAGTAGCACCCGACACAATCGTCCACAGACCATGGACTTGTTTGTTTGATTGCGAAAATAAGTTAGATTGTTTGATTGAAATTGAGTTGTTTGGGTGAATTGAATGAATTTGATTGATGTGTGAATGGCGTGGGCCTTCACTAGACCGGGGATAAGGCTAGGCCTTGTCCCGTTTCTAGTATCGTGCCGTTATACCGCCGAAATTTTCGAAAATAAGTTAGAAAAATAAAAATATCATTTTATTTAAAGAATGAACTGAATAGAAATTCATATGTTGAAATAAAAATGTTTTATCATTAAAAATATAATTTTTAACGTGAAGTGAATAAAATAAAATATTCATTTACAAACCGGAGGGTTTGTTTATGTACACCTATTTGAATGACGTTGATTGGGACGATAAATTTTACACATCGCCCAACTGCACAAATAAAATCTGTGTTTGATTGTTTGAAAACCCCACACGGGTGTTGGGATGAAATTTGAAGTTCACTCATCCTGATTGACTAAATGTGTCGATCGATTGATTGACAGGCTGTTATAAGCGTTAGATATCTATATTTGATGCTTATACAGTGTAGTGCACTTTGGTTGATGGTTGATTATCTTTCAATGCTATTATATGTGTGTAAGGTATGAAAATCCATATAATTAACTTTATATGGTAATTGATTGGGCCTCATTCCAATTTAGAAAATATAGAAAAATATAAAATAAAGGTTCATGTGTTGACAGTACTCATCCATTGAGATTGGTCATGTGTTGAACGAAATATTTTAGTAATAAAATTTACATCTTTATCAATATAAAATAAAGGTTCATGTGTTGACAGTACTCATCCATTGAGATTGGTCATGTGTTGAACGAAATATTTTAGTAATAAAATTTACATCTTTATCAATATAAAATAAAGGTTCATGTGTTGACAGTACTCATCCATTGAGATTGGTCATGTGTTGAACGAAATATTTTGATAATAACAACTATTTTTGAAAAAGAAATATTTGAAATAGAATATTTGAAAATAGAAATTTATGAAGCCGTGTTGATTAGATTGACGCCATTTTGACGTGATCGATATTTATATCGATTTTAAAAACGATTTCGAAATGAATTGAATTAAAAACGATTTCGAAATGAATTGAATTAAAAACGATTTCGAAATGAATTGAATTGGAAACGATTTCGAAATGAATTGAATTGAAAACGATTTCGAAATAAATTGAATTGAAAAGATTTCGAATTAAATTGAATTGAAAACGATTTCGAAATGAATTAAATTGAAAACGATTTCGAAATGAATTGAATTGAAAACGATTTCGAAATGAATTGAATTGAAAATGATTTCGAAATGAATTGAATTGAAAACGATTTCTAAATGAATTGAATTGAAAACGATTTCGAAATGAATTGAATTGAAAACGATTTCGAAATGAATTGAATTGAAAACGATTTCGAAATGAATTGAATTAAAAACGATTTCGAAATGAATTGAATTGAATACGAATTCAAATTGAATTGAAAGCGAATTGAAATGAATTCAAATTGAATTGAAATTTGAATTGAATAGAAATGAATTTTAAAACGAATTTATAAAGAAGAATTCAATTTTGATTTGAATTGAAAAGAAAGTTGAAATAGCTTTTGAAAACGATTTTAAAACTATTTATATAATTCGTTTTAAATAGAAATCGACGAAGTATATATTATATATATAATATAATGGCCTGAATAGAACGCGCCGCGCCGCGGCAGTTCGCGAATTTCGACCATTTATTTCAAACGGACATTACGGGAGATCCGACCGTCGGATTCTCCTAAAACCGGAACCGTTGGGTTCGTATCGAAAAGAGCTTTCTAACGAATACTAGAAATTCAAAATCTAACGGTTGGATTTGGAATTATGTCCAAATCAAATTTGAAAAAGGTCGCTGTAAGTGCAGTTCGATGGCCGTTGATGGAAATCGACTGTACGGGCCTTGATAAAATTATTAAAAATAGTAATAATTTGTGTAAAATCATAAGAAATGATTTGTGAAGATTTGGGATGAAAAACTCCATATTTGAAAAGATAAAAATAGATTTTTATCGAAATGAACTAGTTTTGAACTAGAATTATAATTCTATTTATTTTTAAATAAATGAATTGAATTTAAAAAGGGTTTTGAAAATAACCAGAATATCCAATGATTGCATTGGAGGGGATTTGAATCGAAATTGTCTTCGGAATATTTCGATGTTGGAATTCGTGATTATACAGGTGTTGTTATGAAAATTTGAAAGATATATATTTATATCGTTATTTCCAATACGACATTTGTTAGTCGTAGAATTTGATATTGAATATAAGCCGATATATTTTCTATTCAGAGCCTTGTATTGAATATCGAATGTGATTTGGGTTTGTCGTGAATGGTGTCTTCACTAACACTGTTCTTGAACCCAGTTGAGAAATGATTAAATCTTTTTATTTAGATTTAATGAAGTGTACCAATTAAATAATATTTAATTGGAATTGAATTGATATTGATTTTTGGGTTTATCGTGAACAGTGTTTTAAAATAACACTCGTTCTTTAACCCAATAATTAATGGAATGTGACTTTGGGTTTATCGTGAACCGTGTTTTAAATGACACGGATTCTTTAACCCAGTTAACGATTAAAACTAAGTGGAGTTTTAATGAATCTTTAATTAGATTGAAATAATCGAAATGGAGTATCACCAGTTTTGCTCCAGGCGTTAGTTAAATCTTTAATTAGATTTGAACGTGAAATGGTAATTGAATTTACCGATAACACCGTGGTGTTAGATATGAAGTATAACCAGTTTTACTTCATGGGATGAATAGGTTGGGATTGGGAAATTAAAACCAATGATTACTTCGGTAAGGTTCGTTAATCTCGACTAGTTTGAATTGATATTCAAAAATAGAATAAAGAATAAATTCAAGGAATTTATCTTGGATAAAATTAATGGGAACCTTTCCCTATGAAGGTGAAATTTAGAAACTAACTGTCGGTTAGCCAAGCAGAATGGTTTTCTGGATATTGATCTGATGTTGGTTTCGGCCTTCGGGGTTAATATTTGGGAAATTATTCTCTTGATTAATTTACGGCTAGTGACTGATGAATTGGAATGAGGCGTATGTTGTGTTTGTGTAACACTTATTTAAAATATACGCGAGTTATTCGGGAAGACCGGGTTTATCCCATTCTGAATGACTGATACGACGATAAGTCGAAGATGAAGACGATGGTCGAAGACCGGAAGTCTTCACGTCGTTTGGGTGATTACTGATGATCTTGATTAGGCTGTACACCCAAGAAGATGGAAACAGTTAGTGATCGTCCAGACGTACTTGGAGATCGATGGATATGCGGGGTACTAGGTGCCTCCGGTTTGGTTCAGACCCAGAACGGACTTGCAAATGGACTGTGTGTCTGACATTGGATTTTAGTCCGTGTGATTGATCTCTATTAAATATATATCTGTTTGGCGGCGGAGAATTTATTCTCTTGCTTAACGCCCTTCTCTGAGACGTACGAGCTCAGGGGTTATATATTGATGGATATCAAACGCATGGAGTGAATTTCCTGTGTGGCATGCCTAAGTGGCAATTGATCGAGGCTTCTGTTGAAAAGCAGAGTCTTGTGGTGATGATCAAAGCACGGCCTTTGTGGCGTAGCTTTGTGTAACGTTTACCTCGCGAATTTCACACCCGGTATGAACCAAAAACGGGAGACGGACGTCAGGGAGGGCATGCGTTTCTTTCTAGCTAGAAGTGGCGTCAGTGGTTTTACACGCCCTGACGAGTTTTACTTATGTGGTTGTTGCTGTTGCGAGGCGCCTCGGTTATATCGGTTTCGGCCGATGCATTCTGGTCGGCTGACGGACCAGACTTACACCCCATAGGGTGGGGAGACGTAGTGTTCATGCATAATAATCCACATCGGTGGACCGGCCCTGAGGATCCAAGGGGCAGTTGCGGCTGTTCCTGAGGGGCGGGCTAGAGCATCTCGAATCGGTTGAGGACTATCTTTTGCCTCGGTTCATAGATGGAAACCCAATTTCCAAATACGTGATTCTGCGGTTTTATTTGTAGAGCCTAGTATGGCGACATAGTGGGATGGGGCATTCATGCCGCCTATGATTGATACTTATGATTTGAAGTTGTTTTATACACTATGCACTTATAGTAGTATCAAATGATTTGTTTTAAACGTACTAAGCATTCTTTGGCTGTTATAAGGGAAAACCCTATCCTCGGCTGCGTTGCATTGTGTGATGGGACCTGGGTCTTATAACAGCTTCATTTTTCTTTATTTAGCATTGCGCTGTTTGTTTTATGCACTGGTATTCTTGGGAGGAAACCCGTTCCGTGTTATACGGCGTGGTCCCTTGATTTACCTAACTTTAAAATAAAGATTAACTGTTTTAGTTCTCACACCAGTCACATGACTGACTTGGAGTTTATTGTTTTAACCTAAACTCTGGGTGCCCTTATTTTGACACGGGCAGCTAGTAGTTTTGGTTTTGCAGATTTATATTCACAGGATCCTGGTTTACAGCTGGAACGATATCCGGAAAGCTTTGTATCCGTATATCTCCTTCTAGTTGTGTATTGTATTATTTTCCGCTGCGATGTATTAAATGTAATTTAAATCTCTGATATTTCTGTGTAATATTCATTTATACTCTGTATATTCTTGTAATCTGATGCATTGTTGTAATATACAATGAAATGTTCTTTTGTATGCGTTCTGTTTTGTCGTGTTCTCAACGATAGGGCGTTTCGAACGGTCTGGGTCGGTTTAGCGACTGGTTCGGACCGAGTGAAATTCCTTCTCGTCACAGTTGGTATCAGAGCTTTGGTTTACAAAGCTCAGAGAACAAGGCACATTAGAACCATACGAAAGAATTCATCAGATATTGGATTAGTAAAATCCAATGGGAATGACTCGTTAGAGAAGGGATCAGTAGTATCCTAGAACGAGTGTGAAGAGTATATTTTTAAAATGAAAGTCAATTTTGTTTTGAAAATTTAAAATCAATTTTTCGTATTTGATTATATATTTATATGGATTTGGACAATTCAGTATATAAAGAATTTGCATATACGCCTTGCAAACGTATATTCAAAGTTTTAATATATTGGATAGATATAGCATCGCACTCTAGTCGCCCGAAGATGATATTGATGATAGCGATCGCATCATCAACGATTATGTTCGAGTTTCGAAGGTGTGGTTTTCTATATATTTCCATTAGACTGGTGTGAGAACCAAAACTTATATATAGCTAGAACACATTGTTGTGAATTGGCATCAAAAACAAGATTTTCAGTATATGTATCAAAATTATGAATTTGATAATCTAACTCACTAATTGATTGATGTTTGTGTTGTTTGTTTATTTGTTTGCTAATTTTGAACCATTATGCCTAATTAAATCAAATATTGAATTATATTGAAAATTTGGTCGCATTTGCTTGCATATATATATACTTGCATTGAACAGGTCATAGCAAGGAGGCTAGAGCAGAGAATAAAATTTGTTTGCCCGACAAATAGGTACATGTTTACTACATAATTTCCAGTTTTGTTTGGGTGATGATGATTTTATGAGCCTATTGGCTAGCCGCTTGGCTTTTTCTTTTTCTTTTTGGGATCTGAAGGACCGGGGAAGCTATTTGAAATTCCCCGATGCTCCCGGTGCAGGGGAGGTTATGGCGAAATTTTTCAAAAATTTAGGGTGTTAGCCAAATTTTTGAAATTTTGAAAATTCTCAGAAACTAAAGAGTTGGAGAATGGAAGCCTGATCGAACGTAGAGTTGATTAATCAAACCACTTTCGACTTTGTTCCTTTTCGGGGACGAAAAGTTTTAAGTGGGGGAGATTGTAACAACCCGAAAATCTGGGCCAGTTTAAAATTTTTATTTTGGCAATTTTAGCGGATTTTGAATATTTAAAATAGATTATTTTAAATATTATCGGCGAGAAAATTTATTTAGAATAGAATTCGAACGTATATATTATACGCGCCGTCGTTAGAATATAAATAATTGTATATAATTATAAAAGGAATTGAAAATGGCGCGGTAGTTCAATAATTCGATTTCAAACTTCAATTGAATGTACCGGGTGCAAAACAATCCGGATTTTAGTGAAACCAAAAACATTGGGATCTATTTGATAATATCTTTCCAACGAATCCGAATAATCAAAATTTCATAGCGGGAATCAAAAGATATGTCCAGTTGAAAATTCTGAATAGTCGCTATGGAATTCAGGCCCTTAAAAATGGACATTTTGCAAATGACCTCGGATTTCGACGAAACCACTTTTGTTGGGTCCGTGATGTCGAATTATTGCTAGGTTTCAAATTTCATAATTTTTCGAATCAATATGTGGGCGTGGCTGAGGAAAACGCGTTTGACCAGTTTCTGTTGATTTTAATCGACTGGAAATTGGCCATTTTTCAAACGGTCTCAGAATTCGACGAAACTAGTTTTGTTAGGACCGTATCGTCAATACGAAGCTAGAAAATATTTTTCAGGAATTTTTAAAGTTCGTATGTGACCCCGGTAATTTGAAATGTACGTTTAAATTTCGATATAATGTTTTAAATGTAAATTCAAAGGAAACTGATCGAAACGATCAAATCAACCTATGATACATATCCCATTGTGTTCGGAATGGGGGTAAAACGCTATGGACGACAGGCGGTGGGCCTCGTTTAGAGGTCGTATGTAAAAGTCAACTTTTTCAAAAATAAAATAATTAAATAATTAATAAAAAAAACCTCTTCCCCTTAATCTCGTTCTGGCCCCTCCCCCGATTGACTTCAAACCAGAATAAAAAAAGAAGAAAAAAAAAGGGGAAGACCGGAATCGATGGCGGAGCCTCCATCGAACGTCGAAGAACGCGCCGCCCACCTCCTTGCACTACCGATCAGTGCTCCGCCACTTCCCCTCCAATTCGAATGCGAGGCCGCTGTCGAGTAGGCACTGAGGGGGTGGTGCAGGTGCGTGGTGCGGAGGCGGAGGATGTAGCAGTGGCCGATCGAGGTCTGGAGGAGCGAGGCTGCGACAATATCGAACCCTAGCTTTCAAGGGAGGTTCGGCCAAACTGAAAACAAGGGAGAAAGGTTTAACAGTTTTTTTTCCTATTTTCTTTTCAGTTTTTTTTGTTTATTTTAGCAGTTTAAATAAAATTAGTTTTAAAATATAAATTATACTTAATTTTAAAAATAGGAAAATCTTTATTTTAAAATAGAAATTAAAATTGTTTATAAAATAACAATGTTTAGAAAAAAATATGATATGTTTAGAAAAAAATATAACGATGCTTTGTTTTTGAAAAATATAAAATAGCTTCGTAAAATAAAAATAGGATTTTTATATGTGAACTTTGAAATAAAAATAGGATTTTTATATAAGGCGTGAAAGAAAAATATGATTTTTATATGTAGTACTTCGGAAGAAAAATGGGATTTTTATATATTGAATAACGAAGTAAAAATGGGATTTTTATATATTGAATAACGAAGTAAATATGGGATTTTTATATATTGAATAACGAAGTAAAAATGGGATTTTTATATATTGAATAACGAAGTAAAAATGGGATTTTTATATATTGAATAACGAAGTAAAAATGGGATTTTTATATATTGAATAACGAAGTAAAAATGGGATTTTTATATATTGAATAACGAAGTAAAAATGGGATTTTTATATATTGAATAACGAAGTAAAAATGGGATTTTTATATATTGAATAACGAAGTAAAAATGGGATTTTTATATATTGAATAACGAAGTAAAAATGGGATTTTTATATATTGAATAGCGTAGTAAAAATTCGATTTTTATATATTGAATAGCGTAGTAAAAATTCGATTTTTATATATTGAATAGCGTAGTAAAAATTCGATTTTTATATATTGAATAGCGAAATAAAAATATGATTTTTACATATGTAGTGAAAGCAGATAACGAAGGTGACAAAAAGGCGAGAACAGTGAAGATTTCCTGCATTAGAAGTGCCATGGAGTTAGGATAGCTATCGGTGAGAATTTCTCACTCTTCAAATTCTTTTCTAGTTATATATATATACTAGGATGCAGACGGTGCTTAGTAGCACCCGACACAATCGTCCACAGACCATGGACTTGTTTGTTTGATTGCGAAAATAAGTTAGATTGTTTGATTGAAATTGAGTTGTTTGGGTGAATTGAATGAATTTGATTGATGTGTGAATGGCGTGGGCCTTCACTAGACCGGGGATAAGGCTAGGCCTTGTCCCGTTTCTAGTATCGTGCCGTTATGCCGCCGAAATTTTCGAAAATAAGTTAGAAAAATAAAAATATCATTTTATTTAAAGAATGAACTGAATAGAAATTCATATGTTGAAATAAAAATGTTTTATCATTAAAAATATAATTTTTAACGTGAAGTGAATAAAATAAAATATTCATTTACAAACCGGACGGTTTGTTTATGTACACCTATTTGAATGACGTTGATTGGGACGATAAATTTTACACATCGCCCAACTGCACATATAAAATCTGTGTTTGATTGTTTGAAAACCCCACACGGGTGTTGGGATGAAATTTGAAGTTCACTCATCCTGATTGACTAAATGTGTCGATCGATTGATTGACAGGCTGTTATAAGCGTTAGATATCTATATTTGATGCTTATACAGTGTAGTGCACTTTGGTTGATGGTTGATTATCTTTCAATGCTATTATATGTGTGTAAGGTATGAAAATCCATATAATTAACTTTATATGGTAATTGATTGGGCCTCATTCCAATTTAGAAAATATAGAAAAATATAAAATAAAGGTTCATGTGTTGACAGTACTCATCCATTGAGATTGGTCATGTGTTGAACGAAATATTTTAGTAATAAAATTTACATCTTTATCAATATAAAATAAAGGTTCATGTGTTGACAGTACTCATCCATTGAGATTGGTCATGTGTTGAACGAAATATTTTAGTAATAAAATTTACATCTTTATCAATATAAAATAAAGGTTCATGTGTTGACAGTACTCATCCATTGAGATTGGTCATGTGTTGAACGAAATATTTTGATAATAACAACTATTTTTGAAAAAGAAATATTTGAAATAGAATATTTGAAAATAGAAATTTATGAAGCCGTGTTGATTAGATTGACGCCATTTTGACGTGATCGATATTTATATCGATTTTAAAAACGATTTCGAAATGAATTGAATTAAAAACGATTTCGAAATGAATTGAATTAAAAACGATTTCGAAATGAATTGAATTGGAAACGATTTCGAAATGAATTGAATTGAAAACGATTTCGAAATAAATTGAATTGAAAAGATTTCGAATTAAATTGAATTGAAAACGATTTCGAAATGAATTGAATTGAAAACGATTTCGAAATGAATTGAATTGAAAACGATTTCGAAATGAATTGAATTGAAAACGATTTCGAAATGAATTGAATTGAAAACGATTTCGAAATGAATTGAATTGAAAACGATTTCGAAATGAATTGAATTGAAAACGATTTCGAAATGAATTGAATTGAAAACGATTTCGAAATGAATTGAATTAAAAACGATTTCGAAATGAATTGAATTGAATACGAATTCAAATTGAATTGAAAGCGAATTGAAATGAATTCAAATTGAATTGAAATTTGAATTGAATAGAAATGAATTTTAAAAAGAATTTATAAAGAAGAATTCAATTTTGATTTGAATTGAAAAGAAAGTTGAAATAGCTTTTGAAAACGATTTTAAAACTATTTATATAATTCGTTTTAAATAGAAATCGACGAAGTATATATTATATATATTATATATATAATATAATGGCCTGAATAGAACGCGCCGCGCCGCGGCAGTTCGCGAATTTCGACCATTTATTTCAAACGGACATTACGGGAGATCCGACCGTCGGATTCTCCTAAAACCGGAACCGTTGGGTTCGTATCGAAAAGTGCTTTCTAACGAATACTAGAAATTCAAAATCTAACGGTTGGATTTGGAAATATGTCCAAATCAAATTTGAAAAAGGTCGCTGTAAGTGCAGTTCGATGGCCGTTGATGGAAATCGACTGTACGGGCCTTGATAAAATTATTAAAAATAGTAATAATTTGTGTAAAATCATAAGAAATGATTTGTGAAGATTTGGGATGAAAAACTCCATATTTGAAAAGATAAAAATAGATTTTTATCGAAATGAACTAGTTTTGAACTAGAATTATAATTCTATTTATTTTTAAATAAATGAATTGAATTTAAAAAGGGTTTTGAAAATAACCAGAATATCCAATGATTGCATTGGAGGGGATTTGAATCGAAATTGTCTTCGGAATATTTCGATGTTGGAATTCGTGATTATACAGGTGTTGTTATGAAAATTTGAAAGATATATATTTATATCGTTATTTCCAATACGACATTTGTTAGTCGTAGAATTTGATATTGAATATAAGCCGATATATTTTCTATTCAGAGCCTTGTATTGAATATCGAATGTGATTTGGGTTTGTCGTGAATGGTGTCTTCACTAACACTGTTCTTGAACCCAGTTGAGAAATGATTAAATCTTTTTATTTAGATTTAATGAAGTGTACCAATTAAATAATATTTAATTGGAATTGAATTGATATTGATTTTTGGGTTTATCGTGAACAGTGTTTTAAAATAACACTCGTTCTTTAACCCAATAATTAATGGAATGTGACTTTGGGTTTATCGTGAACCGTGTTTTAAATGACACGGATTCTTTAACCCAGTTAACGATTAAAACTAAGTGGAGTTTTAATGAATCTTTAATTAGATTGAAATAATCGAAATGGAGTATCACCAGTTTTGCTCCAGGCGTTAGTTAAATCTTTAATTAGATTTGAACGTGAAATGGTAATTGAATTTACCGATAACACCGTGGTGTTAGATATGAAGTATAACCAGTTTTACTTCATGGGATGAATAGGTTGGGATTGGGAAATTAAAACCAATGATTACTTCGGTAAGGTTCGTTAATCTCGACTAGTTTGAATTGATATTCAAAAATAGAATAAAGAATAAATTCAAGGAATTTATCTTGGATAAAATTAATGGGAACCTTTCCCTATGAAGGTGAAATTTAGAAACTAACTGTCGGTTAGCCAAGCAGAATGGTTTTCTGGATATTGATCTGATGTTGGTTTCGGCCTTCGGGTTAATATTTGGGAAATTATTCTCTTGATTAATTTACGGCTAGTGACTGATGAATTGGAATGAGGCGTATGTTGTGTTTGTGTAACACTTATTTAAAATATACGCGAGTTATTCGGGAAGACCGGGTTTATCCCATTCTGAATGACTGATACGACGATAAGTCGAAGATGAAGACGATGGTCGAAGACCGGAAGTCTTCACGTCGTTTGGGTGATTACTGATGATCTTGATTGGGCTGTACACCCAAGAAGATGGAAACAGTTAGTGATCGTCCAGACGTACTTGGAGATCGATGGATATGCGGGGTACTAGGTGCCTCCGGTTTCGTTCAGACCCAGAACGGACTTGCAAATGGACTGTGTGTCTGACATTGGATTTTAGTCCGTGTGATTGATCTCTATTAAATATATATCTGTTTGGCGGCGGAGAATTTATTCTCTTGCTTAACGCCCTTCTCTGAGACGTACGAGCTCAGGGGTTATATATTGATGGATATCAAACGCATGGAGTGAATTGCCTGTGTGGCATGCCTAAGTGGCAATTGATCGAGGCTTCTGTTGAAAAGCAGAGTCTTGTGGTGATGATCAAAGCACGGCCTTTGTGGCGTAGCTTTGTGTAACGTTTACCTCGCGAGTTTCACACCCGGTATGAACCAAAAACGGGAGACGGACATCAGGGAGGGCATGCGTTTCTTTCTAGCTAGAAGTGGCGTCAGTGGTTTTACACGCCCTGACGAGTTTGACTTATGTGGTTGTTGCTGTTGCGAGGCGCCTCGGTTATATCGGTTTCGACCGATGCATTCTGGTCGGCTGACGGACCAGACTTACACCCCATAGGGTGGGGAGACGTAGTGTTCAGGCATAATAATCCACATCGGTGGACCGGCCCTGAGGATCCAAGGGGCAGTTGCGGCTGTTCCTGAGGGGCGGGCTAGAGCATCTCGAATCGGTTGAGGACTATCTTTTGCCTCGGTTCATAGATGGAAACCCAATTTCCAAATACGTGATTCTGCAGTTTTATTTGTAGAGCCTAGTATGGCGACATAGTGGGATGGGGCATTCATGCCGCCTATGATTGATACTTATGATTTGAAGTTGTTTTATACACTATGCACTTATAGTAGTATCAAATGATTTGTTTTAAACGTACTAAGCATTCTTTGGCTGTTATAAGGGAAAACCCTATCCTCGGCTGCGTTGCATTGTGTGATGGGACCTGGGTCTTATAACAGCTTCATTTTTCTTTATTTAGCATTGCGCTGTTTGTTTTATGCACTGGTATTCTTGGGAGGAAACCCGTTCCGTGTTATACGGCGTGGTCCCTTGATTTACCTAACTTTAAAATAAAGATTAACTGTTTTAGTTCTCACACCAGTCACATGACTGACCTGGAGTTTATTGTTTTAACCTAAACTCTGGGTGCCCTTATTTTGACACGGGCAGCTAGTAGTTTTGGTTTTGCAGATTTATATTCACAGGATCCTGGTTTACAGCTGGAACGATATCCGGAAAGCTTTGTATCCGTATATCTCCTTCTAGTTGTGTATTGTATTATTTTCCGCTGCGATGTATTAAATGTAATTTAAATCTCTGATATTTCTGTGTAATATTCATTTATACTCTGTATATTCTTGTAATCTGATGCATTGTTGTAATATACAATGAAATGTTCTTTTGTATGCGTTCTGTTTTGTCGTGTTCTCAACGATAGGGCGTTTCGAACGGTCTGGGTCGGTTTAGCGACTGGTTCGGACCGAGCGAAATTCCTTCTCGTCACAATGTGGGCTGGATTGGAATATCTGTAAAAGTGATAAAACAATACACAAGTAATATTTATTTATATACAGAAGATAAGATATAAGAGCATAAAATAAATACATTTCTATGTTAATCACTTACCTATAGTTCACAAAGCTGTCACCCGCAATCTGTGTACAATTTCTCTACCCTGGCTAGACTATTCAGTAAGCCGTTCAAATCCCAGGCACCTAGAGTTCAAGATGTTATGGAGTTTAGTGAACTACAACAAAGATCGGGAGAGTCCATCAAAGCTTTTCTCACTTGCTTTGATACGGCAGTAGTTGAAGTCCAAAATTTCGAACCCCATCTAGTCCTAATGGCTTTAAAAGGGGGCATATGTAAGAATACCGAATTAGGGTGGTGGTATAAGAAAAAGAAACCAAGTACACTCGAAAAATTACTTAAAAAAGCTGAAAAATACATAAGTATTGAACAAAAAACAGAATATGGACAGATAGAGAAGAAAGGAAATATGCAAAATAGCTCTAAAAGTCAGAAAAGGAGCAATGAAGGGGAAGACAGTCGGGCAAAAAAGAAACTATGCTTTTTCAAGTATTTAGAGTTCACTCCCCTTAATGATACCATTAGAAATATATTCATGGCAACTAAGAACACCGAGAGACATCCAGTCTAGAAACAAAGGCATGTTAAAGATGTTGCTATGAAGTCAGGAAGGTTTGTCAATTCCATAACCAATCAGGACACGATACCAACGATTGTAGGCACTTAAAGTCAGTAATCGAGGGATTAATCAGAAAAAACCATTTACAACAATACGTACAAGACCATGAATGTTGTTCCGAATCTCCGCAAACAAGGGGCAAAAAGCCTTAAAGGAAAGAGGTTTAAACCGATCCGAAGCGAACGCTCGCTTAAAAATCGGTAATCGGTGTCTTGGTCATGAAGCTTTGAACTAGAATCCCCATTACTTTGCTTTACTACTCTGGTTTTATCTTATTATTTGAATCGCTTTACCTTGTTTTTTTATTCGCTGTGATCATGATTAATAATGGTTAACTTGCAAAAACTTTGTGCATCAAAAGTTAATTATGTGTCTACCTGAGTAACATATTTATTAGTCCATGCTAAAAGAAAACCGATCTCTTCGAATGTAGGCATGGTGAAAATAATCCATCATATACAATAGAACTGTGACGAGAAGAGTCTCAAGGCACACCTTAAACAAAGCAGCTTGGGAACTACAAACATCAGGCAAGATCAAATAGGATGGACATACACATCGCCTCAAAAGAACAAGCCATTCTAAGACAAACAACAAGCCAAAAGGCTGCACCTCTCATTGTGAAATATGCCGAATTCTTAGCAAACATCCATTCAAGGGATTGGTGTCAGGCTTCGTTGGAAATGCAGGAATATTACCAAATCTGTCCCACGGATAAAAATTGCTAGTCCCAAAGAGACACCTTGTCAGGTGCAGGATACGAACTCCTTAAAATTGAAATTAAATTCGGCAGCAAGGATTAATGTCCGCCTCCTAAGGACAAAGAAATATAAAAACACTTAGGCTGGAAAACACCAGTCCTAGTATCGGAAGGTCCTACAAACATGCTAGAAGGACCAGGCAATCAGAAATCCTAACCGCAAGGGGGTAACAGAAATCCTAGCCGCAATGGGGTAACAGAAATCCTAACCGCAAGGGGGTAACAGAAATCCTAGCCGCAATGGGGTAACAGAAATCCTAGCCGAAAGGGGGTATCCATTTTATGAAGTTTTTGAATAATTAAAACAATCCTATCAAATAGGGCCTAGAATGGATCGAAAATTATAACCCAAGACCTCCTCAGGGGGCATGTATTCAAAACCAGTCTCTGAAGGGGTTGGTTCTCCAGGTCAGTCAGGCGCGGGGTTGAATACTACTTAATAAAAGATACCAAACACGTTTATAATAATACAAATGCGTAATAAACTACCATAAATAGCAAACTTCAGGGCTTGAGTATCGTTAAGTCACAAAAAAAATCAGGTGCAACCATACAATTAACAAAACGCCCGACCAAACATATAAATCAAAATAAATGTGCAGCATGCGACGCACTAACGCAATGATAGCGGGGTTACATAAAAAACGCAGCGCGTGGAGGTCCAAAGTAGACAATAAAAGGTCACTAACATAAGCATATGATAATAAGCGAGGTTGGCTCCCACATACACAAGCCAGACTAAAAGTATCACCCAAAATTTAAACCAAAATAATAAAAGGTAAAACATTAGCAAACCACAACATTCATATGAGGTAAGCAATGATCCTCTTCCTGGATTCAAGAGCCTTGACAAGTTCAAGACTCTCTTTTTCCAAAGCGTATAGTCGATCAACATTCTCTTTATTTGCCTTCTAAAGGTCTTCAACAAGAGAATGCCAAGCACCTAATTGCTTTAAAATGTAATCCCTGACATTTATGATAAGGTCTTCGACCATATTCGGGCGTGCCTCCAATTGATTGAACTCAGCCAATATGCAATCCTTTATAGCATCCTTTTTGCTGGCAATAATCCATATATCAAATGGGTCTATAAACACCTCAGAACGTGTGCTAGTTGGGTACCAACCCTCAAATTGTTCCGCGAGTTCAGGATGGAAAGGATTGGGAACACAGAGAGGTCTCTGGATAGTCGCAGAGTTCAAAGTGGTAAACAAAAAAGTCACGGATGGACGACTAAGAGCAATCTGAACATCTGGGATAGGGAGTTCATTCAATGAACGATGACTTTGAAGTATCAGTTGCACCAAGCTTCTTTTTACCCGAAGCCTCTTTTTGCTACTAGCCTTTCCCATCAACTTATTCTTAAGTCTCCTAGACATGAAGAATTCCATTCTTGGGCGACCTATTTTAAGAGGAAAAATCAATGTAAACTTGAACAACAACTATAAGAAACTGAGAATAACCCAGCCAGACTCAGACATGAATGGAAGCACTCCAACGAGAGAGTCCTGGGGCATTCCAACAAACAACTCACAACTCATCAGCAATTCCAACATCAAGATTTCAAAGAAAACCACCAGATGGTTCAGATTCTTCAAGATAATTATAGAAACGGTTTATTTGCTATACAAAAATTTGTATATTGCCAAAATCCCAAATTCATACTTAACTCAATCAGGCTACGCTTAAAACGTCCTAGTTTGGAAATGTATAAGTACTCCAACAAAGCAAGGCGAAACAAAGGGAAAACTCACCTAAAAAGATCATGATGCTTCGGAGCTGAAAAGAAGTTTCTCGAAGAAAACAGGTGTTACTGCAAGCACTAAGAAAATAATGAGGTAAGGAAGCCAAAACCTTTTGAAGAAGAATCAAGACAGAAATAACAAACATGGATTACCTGATAAAACCCTTAGGGAAGTGCGACTACAGTCGAAAGGATTAGAAGGAGTAAAATAAAAAAGGTTAAAAGTAAATAAGAGGGAAGATTAAAAGGCATACACCCAGAGCATTCTTGCCACATCAACTTGTTGCTCGAATGCACAAATAAACGTCCCATCAAGTTCCAGCTGGCATCCCGAAATTCAACTGTTCGCTTAAATAATGAAAAGACACGTCAAACATCTCGCTCATAGAAAGGGACAATACCAGTCCACAACAATAAAGCAATCCTAAGTTTTGCACGAACGACCCTTCGATGAGTCAAGATAAATATACCAAGCAATGTTGCGATTAGCCATGTTGAAGCCAGTAATTCCTTGCCAAAAAGAAATAACGGACTTCGAGGGGCAAGTGTTAATCCCTCAAAAATCCATACGCACATTGAATCTGAGCAGGAGCTACAGAACGAATACCTTCAAGGTCGATCGCGCATAGTCTTGTTCAAGGCATTTAAGCGGCTTGTAAAGGATAGAAAACGAATGCACAGAGCAAGACCAAAACCCGAAGAAAGTCATGGTTTGTGCGCGGAAGCAAAGGTCGGTCATTCATATCGGAACGAAGCCCCTCAAGAGTTAACAAAGAAAATCATCCATTTAACAAAGGCAAGAGAGACCATATAACATGACCATAAAGATGGATGGCGCAATACACAAGCAGCAAAGGAAGAACACTCTCAAGCCAAGAGGAACAGTCGTGCAGGGTACAAAGGAGAATTGATTCCAGTCCCGCATTCTTCCCTTATAAAGTCACTTGAAGCACTCGCTCCTATGAAGTCGCTCACAATAATGGAAGACGCTTGACCTAATATCAAGGATCAGTCGTATATATCAGAGCAGGAGTCAGTATCGCACGTATATTTGGAAATCGCTCATGGATTGCAGCTCCTATCACTCGTACGTCCTTACTAGTCGAACACCGACACTTTGGTCAGATACCACCTAACTGTCAGTCGTACACCAGTTCTTAGAAAGAGCAAATTTACATTTCTAGTTGTAATTCTTAGTCAGTTATCTCCAGACTAAAAAAGTCGCCACCTACTCACTCAGGATCAAACATAGCTGCATCAAGAACTATGATCATCCGCCCACCTATCCAAGACGCTCATTCCTTTTGCTCGCGTATGACAGCTGGTTGCAGCTGTCAACAGTTGGCTACAGCTAGGCAGTGGCATGATTGTAATTAATGGAATGTGCGATACATAGCTAGCATATACGGATTTCGGATCATTTCCTCAGAGGAGTTCACCTATAAATACGCCATGGCTGCCAGCGTAAAGAGGATCCAATCTCTTGAACCATAAAGTGCTGCAAAATTCTATCCTCACTCATTGGGAAGTAATGATCATCTTCACCAATCTAAGCGTCATCACTCATTTGGCCATGGCGTCAAGTGAAACCTTGTAATTATAGGAAATAAGACATCATCTTTCTCAATCATTCATCCATTCTTCTCCTCCTCAAACTCTACCATTCTCTCGTAAAATCCCAGGATTGAAGTGTATGAATGAGAGTATATTGATTTGATATAGAGATGTGTGAAAAAAGAGAATTCATGTATTTTGTAATCTCCATTCTAAGAATGCAAGTCATTTTCATAGTGGACGTAGACCTAACATAAGGCTGAACCACTCTAAATCATGTCTCCATTTTATCTTCCTTGCGTTTTTCATTTTCAACTGTTATTAAGTACGACTCCATTTATTTCCCTACCATTTTGATGAAGTACAGTTTTAGTACCTTTGGTGTTTTAGCCATTTTTAGTGTAAACAGGAGTGTAAGGAACTAGTTTTTCTAATGTTTTAAATTTTGAAATTTATTTGATTTTGGTATTTAAGAAAATTTATATTTGTTTGTAATTTTGGAATCTAGACAATTTTAAGTTTGGTTTTTAATTAAATTTTACAAGCGTGAATTAAATTTTAAGATTTGTATTTGAGTTGTCTTGTTATATTTAACGATAGTAGTATTTTAAAATTTGTTGGAATATTTTATTTGAGAATTTATAAATTTGATTTTTAAAATTTAAAACTTAAGATCTTTTATAATTTATTATAGATTTTAATGGGATTTAAAAAAATGATTTAGATTTGAATTGGCAATGTATCTTTAATTTATGTTTGAAATAAAATAAAATAGCTTTACTTTACACTTGTTTGATTTGAACTGAAAAGGTAAACACGTGTCCCTGTGTTTTACACGTGTTCTTGTCCACCGTTTATTACTTTTCACCGTACCCCCATTTTCTTATATTTTCACATATCATTTCCACCCCAAATCTCTGTTTCCCCTAAATCAGATCGAGAAAAGAAAGGCCGCCGCGACCCTTAACTTCCACCGATGCGTCGATCTCTTCACTGCCAAGACCCTTAACCTCCATCGCCAACCTTCGCATCTACACCTGACAGAGAAGACAACCCATACCTGAAGTCTCTCCTTCTTCTCGTGTAAAGCCGGAATTCCCAATTCATCTGATGCCGCCTTTGCCGTCGACTCAAGCTATCACCACCTCTTTGATTTCGAATATGCCGCTTTCGAGAGGTACCCATCGCTGCTTTTCCCTTCGAATCAGAGCTGCATTGCCACCAATTTTCTTTTGATGTTTCTTTGTCTCCACCATCAGGTCCAAACCACTTCAAAAGCGTCGAACTCCTCTGGCTGGTTCCGCGTCAAAGCAATAGTCTGCCGCATCACTGCAAATCAATCAAGACTCACCGCATTCAGCAGATTCCTGTTTTTCCACTGTGTCAGTTTCTTGGTGAGTTTTTACTCACGATTTGCCTTGTTCAAGCATCTTAACTCTCATCACTTACTAGATATGATATTGAGGCTTGTTTGGGTGTTGATTCTCGTTGTTTTCCACAGTCACCTGTTTTGCGTTTGGCCTGTAGAAATATGAAAATGACCTCCCTACCTGAACTCTAACTAGGCTGAACATTTATTGGCTTACCTGGACTTGAAATACTTTGCATGTCTTGAGGTGAAAACCGTAACTTCCCCGGTGAGGAAAGCGAGAATAGTTCGAGAACAAGCCACAACAGAACGAAGACAGAAGAACATTTCATTGTTTATTACAACAACAGCATCAGAATACAAGAATATACAGAGTATAAATGAATATTACACAGTAATATAAGAGATTTAAATTACATTTAAATACATAGCAGCGGAAAATAATACAAAATACAACTAAAGAAGATATACGGATACAAAGCTTTCCGGATATCGTTCCAGCTGTACATCAGGATCCTGTGAATATAAATCTGCAAAACCAAAACTACTAGCTGCCCATGTCAAAATAAGAGCACCCAGAGTTTAGGTTAAAACAATAAACTCCAGGTCAGTCATGGGACTGGTGTGAGAACTAAAACAGTTATTAATCTTTATTTTAAAGTTAGGTAAATCAAGGGACCACGCCGTATAACACGGAACGGGTTTCCTCCCATGAATACCAGTGCATAAAACAACAGCGCAATGCTAAATAAAGAAAAATGAAGCTATTATAAGACCCAGGTCCTATCACACAATGCAACGCAAACCGGGGGATACGGTTTTTACCTTATAATAGCCAAGAATGCTTGATACGTTTAAAACAAATCATTTGATACTATTATAAGTGCATAGTGTATAAAACAACTTCAAATCATAAGTATCAATCATAGACGGCATAGGTACCATATATCATGTCGCCATACTAGTTCTACAACTAAAACCGAATTATCACGTATTTGGAAATTGGATTTCCATCTATGAACCGAGGCCAGGGATCGTCCTCTACCGATTCGAGACAATCTAGCCCATGTCTCCGGAACAGCCGCAACTGCCCCTTGGATCGTCAGGGCTAGTCCACCGATGTGGATTATTATGCTTGAACAATACGTCCCTCCGCCCTATGGGGCGTAAATGAGCCAACAAATGACTCCATCGGACCCGGATCGTCCGATCAAACCGAGGCGCCTCACAACAGCAACAACCACATAAGTCAAACTCATTAGGCATGTAAGACCACTGACGCCACTTCTAGCTAGAAAGAAACGCATGCCCTCCCTGATGTCCTCCCCCGTTTCGGGTTCATACCGGGTGTGAAACTCGCGAAGTAAACGTTACACAAAGCTATGCCATAAAGGCCGTGCTTTGATCATCAACCACAAGACTTTGCTTTTCAACAGAAGCCTGGATCATTTGCCACTTAGGCATGCCACATAGGCAATTCACTCCATGCGTTTGATATCCATCAATATATAATCCCTGAGCTCGTACGTGTCAGAGAAGGGCGTTAAGCAAGAGAATAAATTCTTCGCCGCCAAACAGATATATATTTAATAGAAATCAATCACACAGACTAAAATCCAATGTCAGAACACAGTCCATTTACAAGTCCGTTCTGGGTCTGAACGAAACCGGAGGCACTTTCCTCGCATATCCATCGATCTCTAAGTACGTCTGGACGATCACCAACTGTTTCTCTCCTCTTGGGTGTACAGCCCCATCGAGATCATCAACCCAAACGATGTGAAGATTTCCGGTCTTCGACCACCGTCTTCATCTTCGACACGACGTCAAATCAGTTATTCAGAATGGGATAAACCCGGTCTTTCTGAATAACTCGCGTATATAATAAACTAGTGTTACACAAACACAACATACGCCTCATTCCAATTAAGAATATTCTTTTGTTCAAATATTCTTATACTTTGGGAAAGGTTCCCATTAATTTTATCAAAGATAAATTCTTTAAATTTATTCTTTAATCTTCTTTGAATATCACTTCAAACTAGTCGGGATTAGCGAACCACACCGAAGTAATTATTTATTTTATTTCCCAATCCCAACCTATTTATCCCATGAAGTAAAATTGGTAATACTTCATATCTAACACCATGGTGTTATCGGTAAATTCAATTACCATTTCACGTTCAAATCTAATTAAAGATTTAACTATCGCCTGGAGCAAAACTGGTGATACTCCATTCTCGATCTTTTCAATCTAATTAAAGATTCATTAAAACTCCACTTAGTTTTAATCTTTAACTTGGTTAAAGAATCAGTGTCATGTAAAACACGGTTCACAATAAACCTAAAAATCACATTCCATTAATTATCAGGTTAAAGAACAAGTGTTATTTAAAACACTGTTCACGATAAACCCAAAAATCAATACCAATTCAATTCCAATTAAATATTATTTAATTGATACACTTCATTAAATCCAAATAAAAAGATTTAATCTTTTTTTCTCACCTGGGCTTAAGAACAGTGTTAATGAAGACACCATTCACAACAAACCCAAATCACATTTGATATTAAATACAAGGCTCTGAATCGAAAATATATCGGCTTATATTCAACACCAAATTCTACGACTAACAAATATCGCATTGGAGATAACGATATAAATATATCTTTCAAATTCCCATAACAATACCTGTATCATCACGAAATCCAACATCGAAATATTCCACAGACAATTTCGATTCAAATCCAATCCAATTCAATTATTGGAAATTCTGGTTATTTTCAAAACCATTTTCAAATCCAATTTATTTATTTTAAAAAAATAAATAAATTGCTACTCTAGTTCAAAACTAGTTCATTTCGATAAAAATCTATTTTTATCTTTTCAAATGCGGAGTTTATTCACCCTAATTCTTCACACATCATTTCTTATGATTTTACACAAATTATTGATATTTTTAATAATTGTATCAAGGCCCGTACAGTCGATTTCCATCAACGGCCATCGAACTACACTTACAACGACCTTTTTCAAATTTGATTTGGACATAATTCCAAATCCAACCGTTAGATTTCAATTTTCTAATATTCGTTAGAAAGCTCTTTTCGATACGAACCTAAAGGTTCCAGTTTTTGGAGAATCCGACGGTCGGATCTCCTGTAATATCCGTTCGAAGTCAATGGTCGAAATTCGCGAACTGTCGCAGCGCAGCGCGTTCTATTCAGGCCATTATATTATATGTATAATATATACTTCGTCAATTTCAATTCAAAACGTGCTTTATAAATCGTTTTAAATTCATTTTCAAAATGGTTTCAACTTCATATTCAATATCAAATCAAAATTGAATATTCCAATATAAATTCGTTTTAAATTCATTTCAAATCGATTTCAATTCAAATTGATTTCTAATTCAATTTCAGTTCGTTTTCGGTTCAATTCAATTCGAATTCATTTATATTCAATTTCAATTCGAATTCATTTCTATTCAATTTAATTCGAATTTCAATTCTTTTCAAAATATTAGATTTTGAAATCACTTTCGATATTCATTATAAAATGAATAAAATCGATATAAATATCGTTCACGTCAAAATGGCGTCAATCTAATCAACACGGCTTCATATATTTTTATTTTCAAATATTCTATTTCAAATATTTTTATTTCAAATATTTCTTTTTCAAATACTTCTATTTCAAATATTTCTTTTTCAAATATGGAATGAGGCCCAATCAATTACCATATAATGTTCATTATATGGATTTTCTACAACACATGTATACAATAACAACGATGAATAATCAAGCATCATCCAAAGTGCATTCTACACTGTATAAGCATCAAATATAAATATTCAACGCTTATAACAGTCTGTCAATCAATCGATCGACATACAACTAAACAATCGGGATTAGTGTACGTCAAATATCATCCCAATACCCGTGTGGGGTTTCAAACAATCAAACATAGATTTTATTTGTGCAGTTGGGCGATGTGTAAAATTTATCGTCCCAATCAATATCAGTCAAATGTGCGTATATAAACAAATCGTTCGATTTGTTTATATTAATTTATTTCATTTCATATACACGTTAAAAATTCTATTTTTAACTATAAAATATTTTTAATTGTATAAATATTTTATTTCATTTCACATCACATCACACAATCAATTTTCACCACAACAAACAATCAAACATACAAGCCATCCATGGTCTGTGGATGACGGGTGTCGGGTGCTACTAAACACCGCCAGCATCCTAGTATATATATTTCAACTAGAAAAATAAATTAAAGGTGAGAAGTTCTCACCGACTAGCTAAACCAACGCCACCACTCTTCCTATGCAGAAATCTTCGTCGTGCTCGCCTTTCATCAATTTCGTTGTCCGTAGCCACTACATATATAAAAATCACATTTTTACACCACTATTTAATATATAAAAATCGAATTTTTACTTTTCTATTCAATATATAAAAATCATATATTTACTTTGCTATTTAATATATAAAAATCGAATTTTTACTTTGCTATTCAATATATAAAAATCGAATTTTTGCTTTGCTATTCAATATATAAAAATCGAATTTTTACTTTGCTATTCAATATATAAAAATCGAATTTTTACTTTGCTATTCAATATATAAAAATCGAATTTTTACTTTGCTATTCAATATATACAAATCGAATTTTTTACTTCATTAAAAATGACATCTTTTCTTTATTAAAAATTAAATCTTTGCTTCATTAAAAATGAAACCTTTTTACTTCATTAAAAATGAAATCTTTTTACATCATTAAAAATGAAATCTTTTTACTTCATTAAAAATGAAATCTTTTTTTCTAACTAAAAATGAAATTTTTACATTGTTGTTCATATATAAAAGATCAAATCTTTATATTGACAAAATCACTTCTTTCCTCCATCGCTCCATATATAAAGATCACACCTTTATTATAAACAAAACCCATATTTTTCTCAATCTCTTACACTAAAAAAAACTGATTTTTTATAATTATAAAACCTATTTACATAAAAGAAAAGAAAAATAGATGAACAAAGGACTCACAGGTTTTTTTTCGATGGAGAGGGGGGTGGGACCTTCGCTGGTGGCCGTTGGAGGGAGGATGGGCTGTCAAGCGGAGGAGATGGCGCGAGGGGTTGTCGGTGGCGGAGGGTTCGATTAGGGCGCAGAGAGAGGGCTAGGGGAGCGCGGGTTTTAGGGGTACTGTGGAATCAGAAAAAGGGGAATGAGTGAGGGAGGCGCGCTGGAAGGAAGGGGGTCTGGGGAGGTCGGAGGTTGCGGCGTCGGGGTGGGGAGGCGCTCGGTGGTGGAAGTCCGCCTGGGGGCGGCGGTCTCTGGCGATGGGAGCGCGATTTTTCTTTTTCTTTCTCTGACCTAATTCGATTTGAACGGGGGGGGGGGGGGGGGGGTGAGTATAGAGAGAGAGAAGGCAAGGTTAATATAATATATATATATTTAATATTTATTTATTTCAAAAAGTAACTTTTACATTCGAACTCGAAATCGAACTCACCGCCTGTCGTCCATAGCCAATTACCCCCATTCCGAACACAATGGGATATGTATCGTAGGCTGATTCGATCAGTTTTCATTTAAATCAAAATTTAACTCTATATATTGAATTTGAACGCACGTTTCAATTTATCGGGGCCACATACTAACTAGAAAAATTCCCGAAAAATATTTTCTAGCTTCGTATTGACGATACGGTCCTAACAAAACTAATTTCGTCAAATTCTGAGACAGCTTGAAAAATGGCCATTCTCCAGTCGATTAAAATCAACTGAAACTGGTCAAACACGTTTTCCTTTGCCAAACTCACATATTGATTCGAAAAATTATGAAATTTGAAACCTAGCAATAATTTGACATCGCGGATCCAACAAAAGTGGTTTTGTCAAAATCCGAGGTTGTTCGCAAAATGGCTATTTTTAAGGGCTAGAATTCCATTGCGACTATTCTGAAAATTCAATTGGCCATAACTTTTGATTCCCGCTATGAAATCTTGATTTTTCGGATTCGTTGGAAAGATATTCTCAATTAGATTCGAATATTTTTGGTTTCACTAAAATCCGGTTTATTTTGCACTCGGTACATTCAATTGAAAATTGAAATCGAATTATCGAACTACCTCGCCATTTTCAATTCCTTTTATATATATAAATAAATATTTTTATTCTAATGACGATTCAAATAAATATATACGTTCGAATTCAATTCAAAATAAATTTCTCGTCGTTTTTATTTAAAATATTCGTTTTAAATAATCAAAACTCGCTAAAATTGCCAAAATAAAAAATTTAAACTGGCCCAGATTTCCGGGTTATTACAATTTGTCTGTACCCATGTGATTTTGTTCACCATCAAAATTTGCTACTGTCCCTTGGCTTTAACATGTTTAATGACTTTTGGTTGAAAAAATTTCGGTTCATGTTGGCTATAAAAATACTGTGCACTACACATGTGGCATTTGCACAAGCTGATTTTTGGAAAAAAAAGTACTACACTCGATAAACACCTATATTAATATATATATCCACATACATATGCCTGACAATCAATATATGTTGCATCCCTTGTATAATTGCTGTGTTACTGCACTGGTAGCCAAATTCGTTTTTAATTCCTATAGCAACATATTGGTACTTTACCGGTGCATTTTGATTTATTTTTTTGTAGTTGTTTTTTTGACTGTCCATGAACAAACCATATAACTGCATGCTTGGTTGAAGATTCCCTTTTATAAGTTGTTTATTTTGACAAGTAATTGGTTAGGGCCTAGTTCACATGTTAATAAATCTCAGCCTATACATATTCATGCGCATGGTTCTTTAATTTGTCTATTGAATCTTGACCTCAATGTTAAGCTGAACCTAGGTTTTATATAATTCATTTTGATTTTGAATCCTTGACATTTTCCATGTACCCTTGCTTGCTTGGAATTTGAACATATGGGTAGCACTCCTTTTTTTATGGAACAAGTTCTTGTTTTTTTTCTTTTTTGAGTGACGGGTTGTTTTAATCATGTATATTTTTTTGTCAACTATTTTATGCTAACCATAAATATGTATATATATATACACACAATGCACATGCAAATCCCATCCTATTACTGTGTTTAAAAACTATAAACATCGTGCTTGCCTTAAACCTGAATTGTGAAAGTCGAAAAACCTTGTCGCCCTTTTTGATCGTATATCTCTACACATTTTGTGATTTTCATCGCACTGGCTATTTTCTTGCTTGCGGGACGCTGAGGCAGTGCACACTTATACCTATACACATGCAGGCCTTCATGATCGTCGTCCCTGGAAAGAAAAACTGATAAGCAAAGATATTATGCTTGATTTTTGAGCTGATACTACACTAGATTTGTACCCAGTTAAACTAAAGCGAATAGGTGCTATACTTAAATATAAGCTGATATAGAACGAACACTGCACATTGACAAGAACAGATACTACACAACTGTTTACATTTGATGTTAGGATCAATTATTATATTCAGTTTTATTGAAGTTAATTTACTTAAACTATGATTAATGATGACTAGAGTGTTTTGTGTTTTTGCATGGAACGCTTGGGTCATATATGAGTGCTGCAAATTTTAGAGGTTCAACTATCGAAGCTTAAAGCACGTGAAGGCACGCTCGCTTGGGTTCGTTCTTCCTTTTTATTTTATAAATCTATGTATATCTTCCGCTGTATAAAATAAATATGTTGTATTAACTCTGATACTTCTTGTAATTAAATTCCGTTGTGATATGTGTTGTCTGTTCTGTATTATGTGATTCTATGTGTAAAATTATATTCAAACTGGCTAACCTAATAACGATATGTCTTTTTGAATGTTATGAATTGGTTTAGTTACCTACTTGGAGCGGTTAAAATGGCAGATCATTATATTTATTCAAAAAAATCGATTTAAGAGGAAATTCACTTCTCTAGAGTAGTAATGTCAAAACCTTAGGATAATTGATCATGCTTATTATTCTTGGTATGTAGGAGATCCCTAGGGCACTAAATTTGTCTTTTTAATCGATTTATTTCCTTTCTTGGATGGTTCCATTTTGCTGTCAGGAGACATCTATCAAAAATTTTGAATCACAATAAGATAATTGGTGGATAAGAAAATAGTGAGGCTTTGTCAATTTACATTTTAAATTAATTAAGTCTTAAGGTCATATAGTGCCTTGCCACCCAAATACCATATGAATAATTATGTGCTGATTGTAATAAGTGAGAAACAGCGTATCAATTTCTATTAGAAAAAGTACAAAATAATAAAGTGTGGAGTCAACGCAGAAGATTTGATATACTACAATCAAGCCTAATAGGCAATCACCCATATTACGCTGAGGGGTGGTGTTACACCCCGTAATTTTAACAACACTAAAAAGAACAAATTAAAGAATAATTAATTTGATATTCAGAATTTAGGGAAATGACTATGTCATTGCGTACGTCTCAAAATTCTGGTTAAGATAGACATTTTGTTTGCGTAAAACGGACAACGTATGAAGAAGTTATTAAGGTTTGAAGTTTGTATGCGCACAAGAAGAATATATATATATATATATATATATATATGTGTGTGTGTGTAGGGTCCAGGAATTAAAAATTTTAGTTTAAATTTCAAAATCGCGCACATTGGGGTGAGTGGGAAAAATCCCGGCCAGGGGAGTTCCATTAAGGGGGTGTCGACCCGTTGGAGGGGTCAACCCCCCTAAGGAAAATGTGGCATTTAGGGTTTGGGGGCTGGAGGCTATAAATATGGCTCCATTTCTCTTGTTTTCTACACTGAAAATTAATAAAGGACAAGATGCTGTCGATGCCCAGACTGAATCAAACCTTTTTCCTTCTTCTACAATCAGGTTATTCAAGTGTAGATCTGTGATTCAATCTCTGCTATTCTTGCTCTATCTTTCTAGATCCTAACACTGTGAGTTTAAATTAATTTTAGATTTATATAATTAAAAAGTAAAACATGATATGACTGTAATTTGGGTCTATGCCTATGACTGCTTGGATCATGTCAGATCTGTAATAATTTGTGAATCCATGATATTCTGACATAACTATGACTTGGATCTTAACCTTTATCATATCAGATCTACCTTTGATTATATAACTAATTTTCTATTTAGATCACCTTGTACCTATCATGTTTGTGGTTAAATTAGAGTAGTTATTAGTTGAACATCTAAATTACTATTTAGATCTTACTATGCCTATTATGACATCCCTACTATGTTAGACACAGTTCTATTATTTTAGGTTCATTAGATCTGTTCTTATATGCCCATCTTATCATTATGCCACTATATGTTTATGTCAATTTTGTTAGCATAATCATCTCTTTCAACTTCCCTTTATCTTTCCCTTTTATTTTATATAGCCAGGCTGCTTTCAAGCCTAGGCATGCCACTGAAATATGCGAACACGTTAAATGGGGAATGAGGGGGATAAAATTGAAATTGGGCATAATTTGTAATTGGGAATTTGGTGCATAACCTGAATAAAATGTATGAATATGAATTTAGGGCATATAATTCATTATGAAAATAATTGGGGAAAAAGGGGCATGAAAACCTATAATGACATAGGTAAAAATTGGATAATAATGAAATGCCTAGGATTGCAGTAATTTGGAACTGTAACTGTTCCTAGACGCGAGGTTAGATTACGCTTGTGGTGGAAGTCTCCCGGAACCGCCCGGCATATCCAGCAACCATAGGTGGTGAATCTAATTTGAGGGGTCTAGGTGCACAAATACGAGACGTGCTGAGACACGAGGTTAAGCTTGACTTGTGGAAGAAGTCTGCCCGGAACCGACCGGTATATCCAGCATCTACAATTGGTAGGCTTAATGTGAAGGGTCCAACATATTATAACCATAAATGGACTTGGTAATGAATTGGAACACTTAACCGAGTTGAATCCATAGGGATTGTATGAACATAAACTTGAACAGGGGTTGAGTGAACTTGTTTAAATAGTGGATGGGTTAAGTAAATATGAGGGAGGGGGTGGGTGGGTAATATTTATATATAGACCCACAAACTTGACTTGAGGGGGTTATGTAATTAAAGACACCAACAGGTATACATAACCTGAGGAAATCCTAGTGGGGATACAAGAAAAGGGGGAGAGCTTGTATCATCTTGTATGTGGGACCCGTTTAAGTCAGTAACCCATGTAACGGTATCGAACGAGTACTCCGCTCTAGGTCGGAGTCGGGACACGCTTACTAGGCTGATTGAAAGAGATCCAAATGTGGAAGACAGTGTGGGCGACGCAAATCGACCGAGACATGTGCGTGCATGCCCGGGCAGAGGGGGATAAGACGACCGTGACACCAGTAGATATGGTTGTGCACAAGGGTTGTCACTTTAGGAAGTGATACATCCTACTGTGGGGCCAGCACACGCTATCTACGGAGTAGGGAGCCGTTCGATTAGGGTAGTAGTTAAGGTACATCTAGACCCTGGTAAAAAGATTATGAGCCTATTAGGTGGGGCTGTCTATGGATTGTACAGGGTTAAAACCTCTCACCAGAAGTACGCCTAAGTCTACCATCTTAGATATGTTTGGATCATCTCATTCACTATTATTAGTGCAGAGAATAAGAGTAATTATTAGAGAAGCATATACACTCCATCATGTTCACCTTGTCATGCCTGCCTTTTTTGATGTTATCTTTCTTATCTACTTTATATGCCTGTCATGATACTTTTATTTATTTACTTGCTAAAAGTAACTAGACTCGCCAGGCTTTATGTCTGACCCTTTTTGTTTCCTCTTCTTTCTTCCGTTCCCCCTCCCTCCAAGGTTCTTAGGGTGGGAATACTCAATTTTGACTAGGATTTTGCTATCGTTTTGTTGGTGTTTCTTATATGTATTGCTCAAGCTCCTATCTTTGCTACTGTGGCTATGTTTTCATTTGGTTATTTTTCTTCATTTATTTTGTACTCTGATGTTTAAGTATAAGATAGAAATTTTATGATGTACTAGTTTTTATGTAATTCAGACATATGACGTTTTTGAACCAAGATGCTTTATAATTAATAAAGTTTTTTTATTCTGCTGCTATTTTATATTTGTCTTATAATATTTCTGTTTCTATTTACCTATAACGCTTCATGAAACTTAATGCATTCTCTTAATGAGTGACATTAACAGACGTGGGGTGTCACACATTGTATCAGAGCTGAAGCTTACCAGATTAGATAAAAGATTTTGAAGATTATTTTCAAAAAGGTTTTAAAAGAAAGCATTTTCAAAAAGAAAAGTCTATTTTGAAAAATATATTCCTCAAAGCCATATGTACTATATTTCGATCCTTTTTCTAGATCTCTTTCCTTTTCTTTTCAGCATATCTAGGGAACCTAATATTCTATAGGGCCTTACGATGCCAGGCTGGTTCTGTAGGTATCTAGAGGCCACGGTGCCTGCCGGTGGTCAAGCTGACATTCCTCCCCCAGTTGCACCCGTCGTTCCTCCTCCTCCGCCAAGAGCAGATAATTTCACCAAGATCTGCAAAGATTTCTATGCCACGTGTGGGAAGCCATTCCGTGGAACCGAAACATTCGTAGAGTCAAGGAATTGGCTCAGGGAGATACATGACTTGTTTGGAATTTTCGAAGTAGAAGATCGAAGGAAGATTCATTTAGTTGTCTAGCTACTGAAAGATGAATCTTGATTCTGGTGGGAAATTACCCAAGTTCGACGTCTGGTGGAGACATAGGATGATTTTAGAATGAGGTTTGAAATGAAGTTTCTTTCTCAAGCTAAGAAAAGCATGCAAATGGAGAGGTTCTTGGCACTATAACAAGGAAACATTACTGTCAAAGAATATGTGAAAAATTCAACCAGCTAGCAAGGCTTGGGTTGGAACTGGTAGATACTCCGCATAAGAAAGCCTTGCGGTTTGTTAAAGGGCTGAATGAACCCCTTCATTGGTTAGCTATGTCCCATATTCCAATGGGATCTTCTTTTGAAAGGCTTGTTGATATGGCCTTGATGCATGAGGAAGAAAAAGGAGAAAAGAAGGAAGTTAAGGTTGAGGAAACAATGCAAACCAAGAAGGTACGACCCAAGAAAGGACAACAACAGCAATAGAAGAAGGGCGAGAAGAATGACAAGGCTAAGGATAAGAGGAAGTGTCACAGTTTTGGAAGAGAGGTTCACTTGGTCAAGGACTGCAAAATAAGCAAGTATACTTGCTTTAATTATGGAGAGGTCGGACACTTTGCTAGGGAGTGCCCAAAGAAACAGGGACAAGGTCAAAGGGCAGGAGCTTCTGGAGGGTTATCGCGACCATTGCTCCGGATAGAGGTAGGAAAATTTCTGTGGAAGGTTCGATCACATTCATTTATATCTAGTTCTGTGGTTGAATCTCTACACTCAAATACTAGTATGGTAGTGGATCCTGTTATCGTCTCAAACCCCATTGGTGGTTCGGCTCTTTTGTCCATGATTTGTTGGGGTTTGAGAATATCCGCGTTAGGCGTCGAGTTTGAGTGCGATGCATATGTGTTCGGTTCTATGGGCTACAGTTTGATTCTAGGGATGGATTGGCAAGCCATGTATGGTGCCATTCTAGATTGTGAGAAAAGGGGGGTTAGGCTTCTGACTTGTTGTGGGAGGACCCTCGAGATTTCTTGTGACCTGCAAGGATCTGTTATGCTTAATTTCCTAGAGTCTCTTGATGCATCTATTGATGATCTGCAATATGTTCCAGTAGTCCGAGATTATCCTGATGTCTTTGATGAGGTACAGGGCTTACCTCCGAGGCGCGAGATCGATTTTCGTATATATTTGGTGGACAATGCAAAGCCAGTTGCATTACTGGTGCGCCAAATGGCTCTAAGGGAAAGGAGGGAGCTTAACAAACAAGTAGGGGAGCTACTTGAGAAAGATTTATTAGGCGAAGCATATCTGAATGGGGTGCTTTAGTAGTATTCATGACTAAGGCGGATGGTTCGCTTCGCTTGTGTGTAGACTACAGGGAGTTGAATAAACTCACAAAGAACAGGCACCCACTCCCAAGGATAGATGACTTGTTTGACTAGCTTGTTGGGGGCATCAGTAATCTCTCAGTTAGACTTGGCCACGGGGTTTCATCAGTTGAGGGTGGCTGAGGATAGTATAGATAAGAAGCTTTTAGGGCTCCAGATGGTTTCTTTTAATGGCTCGTCATGCCTTTTGGGTTGACGAATGCACCCGCCTATTTTGTTGATCTGATGAGTAGGGTGTTTCTGGAGTTTCTAAATAAATTTGTCATGGTCTTTGTTGATGATATCTTGATCTTCTCAAAGAGCGAAGAAGAGCATGCCCAACATTTGAGAGAAGTTTTGAAAACTCTCTGTGCTCATCAGCTTAAGGAAAAGTTCTCCAAATGCCATTTTTGAGAAAAGAGGTGAGATTTCTAAGGCATGTAGTTTCCAAAGATGGGATAGCAGTATATCACGCAAAGGTAGTTACAGTTCAAGATTGGCAAATTCCGAAGAATGCATTGGAGGTGAGAAGCTTTCTTGGGTTGACAGGCTATTATAGGAAGTTCATCAAGGACTTCGCAAAGATATCATCCCTACTCACCAGACTAATGAAGAAGAATCTAACGTTTTCATGGGATATAATTGTGATGTTGCTTTCCAGCGACTAAAGAGGGCTTTGACAACAGCCCCAGTCTTAACCTTTCCTGATGGGAACAAAGTATTTACAGTATACACCGATGCATGTGGTACAGGGCTTGGTGCAGTTCTGATGCAAGAGGGAAGGGCAGTATGTTATGGAGGTAGACAGCTATGGGTCCATGAGAAGAACTACCCTACCCATGACTTAGAGTTAGCTGCCATAGTGCTCGCGCTTAAGACATGGCGTCATTATTTGCTCGGAGAGAAGTTCAAGTTTTACACCGATTATAAATCTCTCAAGTAATTGTTCTCGAAGAAGGATCTTAATTTAAGGCAACAAAAGGGGATGGAGTTCCTAGCATCATATGACTTTGAGATTGCTTATACCCCTGGCAAGGGTAATGTGGTAACAGACGCACCGAGTAGGCAGAGGATGACCTTAAGTCCTCTGTTTGTGGAAAGGAAAAGCTCGGAGTTCATATCAACTTTTAACTTTAGACCCTCCACCGAGTTTTTGCCTAATTTGTTTGCATCGCTAGAGATACGACCTACTCTTATGGATCAGATAGAAGCTTCACAGCGAGATAATCCGCATATTTCAGACATCTTGGATAGGCTCAGTAAAGGGGAGACTTCGAGTCACCTCAATAAATATTCCATAGACGATAATGGGTGGTTGCGACGAGATGGAAGGCTTTGTATTCCTCAAACTGGAAGTTTGTTAAAGAAAGTCCTAGAAGAAGCCAATCATTCTAAGAAGACTATTCATCCAAGCGGTGATAAGATGTATAAGGATATGAAGAGGGTTTTCTTTTGGGATGGGATGAAGAAAGATGCGGCCGAATTTGTTTCTCAATGTTTGGTTTGTCAACAAGTCAAAGCTAAGAAAAAGAAGCCGGGTGGTTTACTTCAACCTTTGGATGTTCCGCAGTGGAAGTGGGAGAGTGTCTCTATGGATTTCATAGATGGTTTGCCTAGATCAAAGAAAGGCAACACCAGTATTTGGGTTGTAGTGGACAGACTTACTAAGATCGCTTATTTCATTCTAGTTAAGAGCAAGAGGATGTCAACATGGTTGGTAGCAATTTACATTTGTGGGATAGTCCATCTTCATGGAGTACCTTCCAGTATCGTAAGCGATCATGACCCCATTTTTACTATTCAATTTTGGAGGTGCTTGCAAGAAGCATTAGGTACACAGTTATGTTTAAGAACCGCTTATCATCCTCAGACCGATGGATAGACGAAGAGGGTGAACAGATTTCTAGGGGATCTTTTAAGACTATGTATCCTAGACTTCAAATAGTAGAGTTGGCTTACAATAATAGTTATCAAGCTAGCGTTGGTATGGCACCCTTTGAAGCATTATACAGATGACCTTGTAGGTCACCAGATCTACATAAGGGCTATTACTTGGACGGGATATGGTTAGGGAAACGTCCGAGAAGATTGATCTTATCCGACGACGAATGAAGACGCTCAAGACAGGCAAAAATCCTACGCTGACAAGAGAAGGACTGACATTGAATTTGAAGTAGGAGATATGGTTTTTATTAAAGTGTCACCTTTGAAGAATGTGGTTCGCTTCGGATCTGTAGGGAAATTGGCACCAAGATTTGTAGGGCCATTTCCCATAACAGAAAGGAATGGCCAAATGGCCTATAGAGTAAAGCTACGAGAGAGACTATCCAGTGTTCATGATGTTTTCAACCTTTCTCATGTGCAGAAGTGCTTGCATGATACAGTAGAAGTAGTTGAGTCAAGTATATTGGAGGAAGTAGAGGTGGAAAGGGAGGCGACAATCAAACGAGTTCCTTCCCGTATTCTTGGATCAGAAATTAAGAATCTGTGCAATGGAGAAGTCAAGTTGATGAAGCTTCAGTGGGGAGATAACCCAGAGGATGCGACTTGGGAGACCGAAGACAAGATTCATACTTCATACCCTTTTCTTTTCGAGGGTATGTTCTTAACTCCTTTTTCCAAAGTTTTATCTATGCTTGTTTCTATCATTTAAGTATGTCCTATCGTTCGAATCTTCAACCTTTTGGTAGGAATCCCATGGATGTAAACATGTGTTTGAGACATGTTATGTTTGATGGATGCAAGTGGATGCGAGGGTTTGCTAGTGGCTGCCTGTGGATTCATATACACACACATAGGCACTAAATCGGCTCAATCACTCTCATACTGCATATGGATGTGTGTGCATTTTTCTTTATGGATGAAATTAAATGTATCATCATATGAATTTTGCATTTGAGTGGATGATTGTGCACACATATAGAACTTACATGTTATAATAGGACTGTTGCATACATGTTGGATTCATGACACTAACATACATTGCATTAAGGAGGTCGACTGAACCAGTAGACCGCCTGATCTTCGCATTGGTATTGAGACATATACACACACACACACCTGTTAACCCTCTTTTTGGAAAGAGCCTCAATGAGCCAGATCGAAGCCCAAACGCGCAACTGGATATATGTCGCGCTTCAAGAAGCCCAGCAGATGCACGATCCGAAGCAGTCACATATCGACCCAAGTACAGCTTCACCCATTGATAGCTCACTCCGGAAGAATCGCTCTCCCAGTCGACTGAGCATCTCGCTTCCATATAAGGCCCGTCGACCAAATATCTCGGACAAGCGTTGAGATTTTCAACAGAGCTATTCCACCATATATTCTGACTTTCAAGGCAATAAAAGGGGTCAAGCTATATCTGGGCAAATCTCTACTTTTGATATACCTCACAGTGGATGCCGCATCAGCCACAACATCCGAGAATACTATTTATGAATAGTGGAATAAGTCTTCCAACCGCTATTCAAACCAACTGATGGGCTCCACGTGTCCAGGCTTTCCCGGAATGGCCAGACCATATCGTAACAGCCCATGCTGCATTCTCCCCCTATAAATACCTCAAAGCTTAAAGAGGAAAGGGATTTTTTTCGAACTCCTTTACACTTCATTTCTAGAGTTCACTTCTCTCAATCCGTCCCAAAAGGAAGAGGAGTTAGTCGCCTTGTTTCTCTTCTTCAAATAGAAAAAAGAAATTGTATTTGTTATCCAAAAAGAGAAATAATATATAAAGTGCACGTAGGGCCAGTCTTTGCTGAACCACTATAAAAATTCTGTATGTGCTCTCCGTTATTTTACTTTTTCTGCATTTTTATAATCATTATTCGTGTGTTTATCACATGATTGGTGGTTGACTATCACTATTGACCAACTTTTGACGTCAACACTTTTGGCGCGCCAGGTAGGGGGAGAGCACCGATTTTCATTTAGAGCCTCTGCTCACTTTTGCTTATGGTGAACAAGCGAAAGAAAGAAGCAACATCCTCTTGCCCCACAACTGCCGATGTTGGCGATAACAACGCCACGGAAGTGATTCTCGAAGCTTTCTCTCATGAAGATGTATTTCGACATGTTACTCGGGATGAAATGGATAAGATGATGGTCGAATTCAGAGAACAAATGGCATCTCAGTGTAAACTCCTCGAATGACACCAGCAGTTGATGGATCACCTTCTTGGTGGACTGGAGACAAGCGCTTCAACATCAATTCCTCCACCGGCCGGGACTGGGGCAACAACTGACCTTCAGTTTGCACGAAATCAGGCCACTGATCAGGCTACACCTTTATTTCATCCTGGTTTGGTCCCACCAATCGATCAACCACAACTAGCAGTATCGCTTCTAGCGACCAATGCAGCTGTAGCAGCAGAACCTCAGGAGACGGGCGATCAAGATCTAGATCGATCGAACATTGTGCCTCCACTCTGTGGAAAACCTCGATCTATCGAACCAGTCGAGCAGCCACTGGGTCCATCAGAATCAACGCCATTCCCATTGCAACTCGGAATCTTACCTCAGACCAATCTAACCACTCTTCCCCTTCAACGAAGAGTTGGTGCAGCCTTCCCTTCGAACAATGGAGGCCACCCTACTATACCAGTCCTCGCTATGGCAGAAGAAAACGCTATCGTAGACCTCCTAACCTCGCTCCAAACGGGGGCAACCCCGAGCTCCGAACATCACATGCTATGCTGAATCAGCCTAGGACCTTTGTTATGGGTACGACTCATCCCACTACTCATCAGGTTCTAGAGGGGCCATTCTCCCCAGAACCACCTACTACAGCTCACCTCCCCTCACACCTTCACTCAACTCTCGGAGGTCGAGCCCAGTCAACGGCCGCCCTTCCGAGCATGCTTTTGCCAGACCCCCGCACAGAAGCCTTCCAGAATGCAGAGCTAAATTCATGGCAATGACTCCTCGTAGATGGGAGCCAACTTGCAAGCATCATCCGACGTTTTACTCGGGGAAATTCTTCGCAGCAAGACATAGATAATGTCAACCGCAACCCCTTCACCAAGGAAATCAGAAAGTCCCGAAATCCTCCGGACTTCAAGTTCCCAGATATCGAGCTATATAACGGTCGTACTGACTCGACCATCCACCTCATGTGATACATACGACATTTGGAAGTGCTTGGCGCATCAACCAACGTAATGGCTAAGTGCTTCCCCCTCTTTCTCATGGACATAGCTGGAATATGGTTTCGACAGCTGACAACGGAGTCGATCAGAAGCTAGAACACTCTGGTCACCCGCTTAATCGAGCAGTTCCGAGTACATATCTCTCGACTGAAAAGTGTTATGTTCCTATCTACCAACAAGCAGCGATCCGGAGAGACGCTCAGATCATTCCTTGAATGATTCAACGTGGCTGTAGCATCTGTCGATCGGCCTGAGCCATCAATGGTGCTCATTGCCATCGCAAGAGTTCAAAATCGATCAGAATTCTCAATCTCTTTAACCGGAGATCCACCCGAGGATATAGACGACTTTTACTCCGAGGCCGAGCGATTCCTTCGATAAGAGGATGCCAGCCTTGAAATGGAGAGCCTCGAGGTTCTAGTAGCCAAACAACAAGGTCCATTCAATGGCAACAGCAAGAATAAAGGAAGAGGAAAGGCCGTAGAGAAGAGCGAGCGCAATGTGCGATCTCGAAATGAGAATAAGTATGATCAATACACCGAGCTCAATTCCTCTTTGCTCGATATCTATCTCGACATGCGAGGATCCTTACCCATTCCAAGAACACCTCGACGAGAGCCAACCCAGATGGAACTCGATTCTGGCAAGCACCGTATATTGCACAATTTATATAATGGCCCGCAAATCGATACTATCTGAGTTGAATAATAACACCACATGTCCAACCCAAATTGCATAGAAATACGAATCATTATTACAAAGAAGTTGGAGGATGAGAAATAGAAAGAAGGAAATATTAGAATAGAAGGAAACGAAGATCACAAACTCACAGCGGAACGAATAAAATATATTAGGTAACATAAACTTTGAAATACAATTCGATAACTTTATATACATACCATCACCAGAGCACAATAGCTATTTCTGGAACAATTATAAACACCTATTTCCAGATACAAACATGGTACATAGTGGAATATATGATAGTCTATAGCTAACTAGTGAAGCCTCCTGCTTCAAACTCCTCCAAGTGAATCTGTAAAATCCCGACTACTTGACTTCCCGTACAAATTTGGGCACCCAAGAGTTTAGGGAAAACAAACAAAATAAACTCTGGGTCATTCATGGGACTGGTGTGAGTAAACTCCAACCATTTGTATAAATTTAAAAATCCTTTCGAAAGAAATGATAATCATAAGACCGATCCACACGTAAACACGGATGGTTTTTTACATTACGATAACCCAAAATATCTTTGATATCAAATCTAGTGATATTATAATTATGTCTACATCAAAAAAATAGAATCTAGCAGAATACTTGCGTCTCATGCTCCATATATAATATAAAATCAAAAACCGCATGGCGCTTATTGAAGATTGGATTTCCAACTTGACAAGGTATCGAGCCACCTTCCGATCAGTGTACTCTAGAGGGGATACACTGGGGTTCAACAAGAACATCTTGCAACCCGGCTCACACATTACCGACCACTCATTTCGCTTGAATGTATCAAATGTATATCACCAACGGTTGGGATCAGCAACCATTTCCCGAAAAAGGATAGCATCGATAGATTAAAGAAGTAAAAGGAATTTCTCTAGATAGGTTATTATACACCCTAATGGGAGCGACCCACATAGCCATGCTGCCTGCCCGATTTTTGTCATTTCCCGGTTGTTGAGGCCTGAGGCTACGATTTCTTATCATTCATTGATAGCACAATCACTTTGAATGCCACATTGTCAGATATGTAAATCATTAATTGATTTGCACAAATATATTATGGATATTATGATAAGAGAATAAATTCTCTGCCACCATATACATCTATATAGACCAACATATGCGATCATTGGAAATACTGTCAGACATTCGTCCATACACTTTGTTCTGGGATTGACCGAAACCGAAGGCACAATTTCTATAAATAGAAAAAGTCCTTTTACTTTACTCCGTTTTCGATTATCTTCATAAAATCTGATTTGCAACGCTACGTCCAATACAGAGCGGTTCACAGATAATAATCCAACCGGTCTCTCCATATTGACAACGATATTGGAAAATACTTCGATAGTCGGTTATTTAACTATTGAATAAAAATAAACAAACATTCCAACGACCAAACAAATCACTGGGCCCTTTAATTAATATTTCATTAATTAAAACTCTTCTCCATTTCCTTATCCATATTCATTAACACGATATTTTCGATAATCATCTTGACCACTTACACTATTTGGAAAACATTTCCATATATCGCCTCCTTCTATTTTCTATACGTAGAAAACATCTTTTATTTATAATTGGAAAACATTCCAATTACTTATCTCTTTCACGCCCGTTCATTTCTATACTCAGGAAATATTTATTTATTATATTTCCAAAATTTCACTTCCTTGGGTTAAAACGAATGTTGTATAAAAAATTGTTACAACAACCCAAAATACTACATTTAACTAAACTCTTTAAACATCTCTCTTTGAGACTGAATCTTGCCATTTATCGGTTAAAAACGAAATCAATCAAGTTGGGGTATAACTACCTCTCAGACCTTAACTGAAAATATCCTAAACTTCAAAACGGACAAGAACACTTACCTCGAATAATTAACATCATATAAAACCAATTCTCCATTTTTAAAACGTATATACATTTCTCTTTCTATTTTCAGATTATCGATTTCCTTCTTGTCTATAATATTCTATTTTTTAGTTCGTTCCCTTACCAAATTTTATATATATTGATATATAGATTTCTAATTATCAAATTATCTTAAAAATATTCTAAGTCCTTAAATTCCAGGAAAATTTCGCCATAACCTCCTTTGTACCGATCGATAGTTCAAACCTCAACTCGCCTCTCTAGGCCCTTTCCATTCAAAAAGAAAATCAAAAAGCCAAGTGGCTTGCCGATTCGGTGCATAAAATCTCATATGGAATTTAAACGTGTACCTTTTTGTCGAGCACTTAAATTATAATCTTCACACACTTCATTCCAATCCTTCTTAATCTATGTTCACCTGTTTTCCGATTTATCCCAACTCAATACGGTCATTCCAAACTCAGTTTGCTAATTTATTCTTCAATTAGCTATTTTACCTATTTCACTTCTTTATTTGAACATAACATGCTCAAATAAAATATTTAACTTGCTTATAAACAAATTGAATTCCAATTTCAATTCGAGTTTCCTTTTCGATTTCGAGTATAAATTTCCAAATCGAATTCACTTATTCAAAGCCCAATATCAATTCAAAATCTCACTAACTAGTTACTATTCAAATTAGTTAATTCTATTCAATAATTAAAAATTTGATTTCTATTTCAAAAATCAATCTATTACTCCACTTGAGTTCACATATATTTTACAACTCAAATCCGAAATTTTCTAAATAGAAATTTGGATTTTATTCGCTTAAAATCCTTTTATAAAATTAAATAAACCGTTATGGTTTTTAAATGGTTATGGCGCTGTTTTTCTGAAAATTTTATTTTGACATAACTCAAAATCTACAAGATGAAATCCAGATTTTTCTCTTGCATTAGAAAACTATTATCTAATTGGTCCTGACGGTTCTTGTTTCAAAGAATTCCGACTAAATTTGAGTTTTATATACTTAATTGGAGTTCGAATCGCCAATTTATGAACTGCCGCGCTGTGGCGAGTTCGTTTTAATTATATTTATATATATAAAATTTTAAACTTCGTTTATAATAATTTAAACTCTAATCTAATATACATTAATATATATTAAACTAATTTTCCCAATTCAACTTAATATTTCTGATTGTCTATAATTGTCGATTTCCCCTTATTCGGTAATAAATTTATTTATACTTCGATCTTCTATATTTGATTCCAATTCCTTTTATAAATAAATTATTTATAAAATTCAATATAATCTAATTTCAATTATAAATCCGTTAAATTCTTCTCAATTCAGCTTATATTTCGAATTCTGAAATATAATCATTCGTTTTGTTTCAAAACACTTCCCAATTTACTTTTAAATTCCTATTTGAATTTAAATGGTTTATTATCCAAATGTTAATTTATTTCACCAAATTTATAACACTATTTATAAATTCAACTTCCTTGTTTCATATATTTAAACAAGTTCCCTTTTCAAATTTCTATTTGAAACTCCATCCCTTTGTTGTTCTGAATTGCGGAATAAAAATCGTTAGTCCCTTTCAACTGATTTCAAAATCTATTTTTAAATTCACATTTGAATTCAAATATTCAAATTATCTCTTGATAATTAATTCATTATATTTATCAACACCATTTTATAAATTTTCTTGTTTATATTTTTAAACAAGTCTATTCCGAAATCTATTTAAAACCAAAATCTTATTTTGGAAATTTCTACTTATAATAACTTATATATATAACAACCAATTTATTTTCATATTCAATTTAACTTCTATTTAAAGAAATTCGAATTCATCGAATTCAAATCATAAATCCTTACGGATTTATTTTAGTTCAATTTATATTCTGAACATCAGAATAAATTCCATTGTTTATTTCTTTAAAACGATTTCCCCTTTTCTATTTTTAAATTCACATTTGAATTTAAATATTCAAATTATCAAATGATAATTTTTCCCACTACATTTATAAACCCCGTTTATAAATTTAGTTCAATTCAATTCCCTGATTATTGAATGAAAATCATTCCATTTCATTTATAAACACCGTTTATTAATTTACTTCAATTTCCTACGTTATTTAATTTACAAATGTCATTTATAAATTCATCACTTCAATTTCCCGTATTATTTAATTTATAAACACCATTTATAAATTCAATACTTGTTTTATTTATTCAAACAAGTACATATTTTTCTATAGCTCATTAAAATTTCAAATTCTATTTTTAAAAATAGATTTCCCCTTTTAAATCTCAAATATCCTTTTTACGATATTTTTATATATTAATATTTTGGCCCCAATGATATTTAAACAATCAAAACAACCAATTACCCAACACATATTTTCCAACACATCATATATGAAACAAACAAATAATAATATTTTCGAGGAATCCAGTTGGATCCCTCCAACCTGTTTTCCTACTTCCACAGACGTTAGTCACATGAAGAATACCCATCCTGCTTCGAGGTAGGATACCGCGGTATAGAATGTCATCCACTATCATAGCGTGCGGCGTATAGGGTCATCCGCTAATGATACTACGGGCATCCGCAAATGATAATGCGGGAATCCAACTAATCACCAATATATATATAATAGCCACAGACACCAATCCTAAATAACTAATATATACTATAGCCACAAAAATATTTCAGTGCATGCAAAGAACCAACGAACAATTATTTTAATGAATAAAATAATTCTATGTAAAAATGTGAGTGAAATTTACTCACCTGTTTTTAGTTTGCACTTGTATCAATTTCAATTTCCTTTCATTGATTTCTGAGTCTTCGAACTCCACACAAATGATTTTATTTGATTCTGGAAATGTATACGAAATAAATATCATCAAATTTTATTTCGTTGCAGATATTCTTTTGAGATTTTTATACCAACTACCCTACATGTTATATGACATTAGATTGTTACCTAATTTGAGTAAGTTATTGTATTTAAATTATTTAGTTGAATTAGCCAGTATTAACAAAAGAAATGAATTAACTAATTTACTTACTCACAATGTACAGGTTTTAATTATAGCGTTTATCAGAAACACGGATTATCTCAGCAAATGGAATTTAAAAGGAAAACTTCAACTTTGATCTTTGATTTAATCTAACTATAAATTTACCTCTTCGTCCTTGTTGAATTACCAACTAGTACACGCTGGCCCTTTTTTAGAAATGAGCCGCTCATGTAGCTTTACCATCAGCCATGACTTCCACTGAAACTATAACACCCCGCATTTTTAATATAATTAAAAATGGGATATATGTATATATGCATGGATATATTTAAAGGAAATATTAAATAATATTAATGTAATTGCATATAAGAAGTTTATGCAAAGAAATAAAGAAAAATATTAATAAAGAAATTACATGCAATATTTGAAATAAGAAGAAATATAGTGAAATGCGAAGAAATACATGCGAACATTTAAAAAGAAATAAAAAGGAGAATTTGAAGAGACTCTAGAATTTGGTCATTAGACTAGTGTCATTACGTTCGTGGTGATTTTCTTGTCAATTTAGACCTATAGTTTGTAGAAAACTAATTTAAAACGAAGAAGTTATCCTTAATTTAAGAAATGCAACAAAACATGAAAAAGAGCAATGGGAAAAGAATAATATGTAGCTTTGTCCTAAGTCTTGTTAACAAAAGACTTATTAGCTCATTTGGTTAAAACATGAGACCTGTACATAAGAGGTTATGAGTTCAATCCTCACCAGAACCATATTTATTGTTTTGTTTTAAGGAGCGGCTAAATAGTGGCTTAGCAAATTGGTTCAGTGCGAAAGGGGATAAGTTAATTGGAGTTTTAATTGAAAGAATGGAAATAAACCATTAATTGATTAAGGAAGATAATTTCTAAATAAAATAGACAATTGTTCGCATATAAAAATTAGTATACGCATAAGAGATGGATGCGTATGAACATGATTCCAATTTGAAGTTGCGCGCGAACATAGAGACAAACAAAAAGGGGGTATATATGTATACATGTTATTTGAAATTAATGCAATAAGGGAAAGTGGATATGTGAAATTATTGCATTAAATAAATGGATGATGCATGAACCTGAATAAAAATAAATTAATGTGATGCAAATAAAAGAAAGAGAATATGGAATGCAAAACATGTCAAATGTGCAATTAAAGCATGCATAGAAAAAGGTTGTAAATATTAAAATGGAGCAATTAAATGTGAAGGGGATCAACTTTTGAAATTTAAACGTTTAAAAAGTAAACTATTAAGGCCGTAAGCAAGCCACAATTGGAGGAAGGTTAATGTTATTAAATAACATTCAAATCAGAGACGCATGCACATGTGATTAGATGTAAATAAATAAAAGAAAATGGTTTAAGGACATGCGGTTTCTTTTCAAAAAGAGTAGACAAAAAGAGAAAGAAATCAATTAATTGATTAGGAGAAGAATATAGAAAATAAAGGTTCACGTATAAGCGCAAATAAATAAATAAATAAAATAATTGAATGCGTGTAGGAAAGAGGTTGCTATACGTTACAAATAGTATGTAATGCATTAATTAGAAAGAAATAAAGCGGTTTTTTTTTTTTTTTTGAAGGAGCACTAAGTGTGAAAAGGGTTGTTCTGGATGGTTCTTTTCTAGGGTGAGGTGGACGGTTTAGATGAGTTTTTATTTAATCCTAAGGTACTAGTTTCTCTAACCCACCTATAAAAGAACACCTAACCTAACCCTAAAATCATTCTATCTCTTATAAGACAACTCCATGCCACCAAACTTCAACCCAACATAGCCGCCGCCTCTAAACTCTAAATTAAATTGCAAGTTCTTCATCAATTTTGGAGTTTAATCAAATCAAGTAGCAAGTTTCTTCAACAACAATTCACGGTCTGCGTCAATAATCAAACAAGAAGCCTAAACCAACGTTCTACCTCGACAACCAGTTGTTTATTCCTCCAATCCAGTCAAGGCAAGTGGTTTAAAATACAGTTGTTGTGTAATTGTACTTCTATCGTTTTCCATTCCCCATAATGAATATGATGATAATTTAATAAGATCAGTTATTTCATTTATGCTTACGATTGAGTTCTCTCCTTTTTATTCTTTCCCCTTTTTATTTTTATAGCTAGGCTATCTCGAGCCTACATCTATCATGAATTTATGCGTTGTAAATGAGAACGAGAAAGTAAAAGGAAAAAAGGGGTTGTTTGGGCATAATATGGGTTGGAAGGATTTATGTATGATTTGAATAGAATTATGGACATAATTGTATGGTAATTTTAAATCTATGTAGTTTGGCATGATTGAAATTGGATATGGAATTAGTGCAATTTAATATTGTAATTGGATATCATGGATTGGTGAAATTTATAGGTAAGATAAGCCTAAAAGGTGAATTAGGTTATATGTATGAACATGGGAACGTTGGGAAATATATTGGAAAAATATTGATTTTATGAACTTGAGTATTATTGGATGTTTTGGATAATTGGAATATAAAAGAAATTGGCATATTTGGGTATGGATTACATGGAATTGATGAAATTGCCTATAATTGGAAATTTATAATTAAGGCTAATTAATGTGTAATTAGTGACATGTTGGAATAGGAAAAATTGTAAACATGACTATATGTTGAATTGGAAACACATAACATGAAAATTTGAATTTGGGTGAAACAGGATGTTAATGAACCTTTGACACGAGGTTAGGCGCAATTGTGGTGTAAGACTGCCCGAAACCGCCCGGCAAATCCAGCTGCCACAATTGGACGTCTAATGTGAGAGGTAAAAGGCATGAATTGTAGGCGTAACAGTTGGTGACACGAGGTTAGACCCGCTTTTTGGTGTAAGACCGCCCGGAATTGCCCGGCAAATCCAGCAGCCACAAAGTGTTCGGTCTAATGTGGGAGGTCATGCATCGTTCGTCATAATGAATGAATTAAGGAATACTAACCATAATAAGACATGTGTGTAATAACCCGGAAATCCGAGCCAATTTAAAAATTTTATTTTGGCTATTTTAACAAATTTTGATTATTTAAAATGAATTATTATAAATAATAACGACGAAAAATTTATTTTCGCAGAAGTTAAAACGAATAAATTTATTTTAATTATATAACAAGCCTGAAATGGCGCATTAGTTTGAAATTTCGATTTCGAATTTCAAATGAATATACATAATTCGTTTTAAGTCGGAATTTGACAAAACCAGAAATATCTAAATCTGTTTGACGATATCTTTCTAACGGATGTAAGAAACTGAGATTTCACTTTAGAAGTTGAAAGATATGTCCAGTTTAAAATTCAGAATAGTCGCTATGGAATTCTGGCCCTTAAAATTAGTCATTTTGCAAACGACCTCGGTTTTCGACGAAACCACTTTTGTTGGATCCGCACTGTTAAATTATTACTAGGTTTCAAAATTTGTAATTTTTTGAATCAATATGTGAGCATCGCAAAGGAAAACGCGTTTGACCAGTTTTAGTTGATTTTAATCGACTGGAAAATGACCATTTTTCAAACGGTCTTAGAATTCGACGAAATTAGTTTTGTTAGGACCGTATCGTCAATACGAAGCTAGAAAATATTTTTCGGGAATTTTTAGAGTCTGTACGTGGGCCCGGTAAAATGAAATGTGCGTTCAAATTCAATATATAGAGTTATATTAGGATTTTGACGAAAACTGATCGAAACGATCGAATCAGTTTACGATACATATCCCATTGTGTTCGGAATGGCGGTAATTAGCCGAGGGCGGCAGTCGTTGGATTCGAATTGGAGTTCGTATGTAAAAATCTCATTTTTCGAATAGAAAAATAAATATAATATATATATATAAAAATATAAATTAAAACCCTATCCTTTTCATTTCAAAGTCAACGGGTCAAACCCACACCTCTCAAGCGACAAACGACGGAAAATTAATCATCGCTTCTTCTCAAATCATTTCTGATCCCCTCAATGAATTCAGATGCTTTGAAACAAAAATCAAAGGGGTTTCTCCCTTCTTTAAATCCAAACAAGTCTGATAAATTTTCGTGGCCTGGTTCGTTATTCGTCCTCAAACCGCCGTTGTTCGTGGGATTTTCGTGAGGTTTGGGAGCACCGAACTGGGTGCTACACAGCGCGGAGGTAGGCGGCGTGGAGCTCGAGAGCGTGGCACTAGAGGATCATTGGCCGATGCAAGTAACGAGGTGCGAGGGTCAACCCTAGATGAGGAGCGTGGTCGAGTTTTTGTCTGAAGGGGGAGGGGGCCAGTTTCTAGTTTAAAGAGAATGAAGAAGAAAAAGAGAAAGGTTTAAAGTTTTCATATATTTTTTCTTATGTAATTAGATTTTAAAATAAATAGCACTGTTGTTAAAATAAATATGACATTATTTTTGGCAAATATAAATTACATAGATTTGAAAATATAAAATGCCATTGATTTGAAAATATAAATTACATTGTTTTAAAATATGATTTTTTATTATGAAGTTATAATTTAAAAATACGATTTTTATATATGTAATAGAGTGATAAAAATATGATTTTTTATTATGAAGTTAGAGTTATAAAAATACGATTATTATATATGTACTAGAGTGATAAAAATATGATTTTTGTTTATATAGTAGCAGTATAAAAATGTGATTTTTAATAATCAACTACGTGAAACAGATGACGATGGAACTGACTGAAAGTAAAATGGAATTCAAACCGTTCAGAGATAAGGAATGGAGGAGTGGATGCCAAGGTGAGAACTCCTCACTTTTAATTTAATTTCTAGTTGAAATATATACTAGGATGCAGAAGGTGTTTAGTAGCACCCGACACCCGTCGTCCACAGACCATGGATGGCTTGTTTGTTTGATTGCTATGTTGTGAAATTTGATTATGTGATGTGGAATGGAATAAAATATTTTATAGTGGATAATATATTATAGTTAAAAAATATGATTTTTAACGTGTATATAAAATAAATACTTATAAACAAATCGGCCGATTTGTTTATATACACTGATTTGACTGATATTGATTGGGACGATAAATTTTACACATCGCCCAACTGCACAAATAAAATCTGTGTTTGTTGATTTGAAACCACACACGGGTATTGGGGTGATATATAACATACACTAATCCCAATAATTAGTTGTATGTCGATCGATTGATTGACAGACTGTTATAAGCGTTGAATATGTATATTTGATGCTTATACAATGTAGAATGCACTTTGGATGATGGTTGATTATTTGTCATTGTTGATATATACATGCATTGTATGGAAATCCATAGAAATAAAATCTATGGTAATTGATTTGGTCTCATTCCAGTTTTGAAATAGAATATTTGAAATAGAATATTTGAAAAAGAAATATTTGAATAGAAATATTTGAAATAGAATATTTGAAATAGAATATTTGAAAAATAAATATTTGAATATAAATATTTGAAATAGAATATTTGAAAATAGAAATATATGAAGCCATGTTGATTAGATTTGCGCCATTTTGACGCGAGCGATATTCATATTGATTTTATTCGCTTTTATATCGAAAAGGAAGTGATTTCAAAATATAACGTTTTGAAAATATTATCATTTATATGTTAATGATATGGAATATTCAGTTTTGATTTGAAATTGAATATGAAGTTGAAACCGCTTTGAAAACGAATTAAAAACGATTTGAAAAATAGGCTTTTAAAAGGAAATCGATGAAATATATATAATATATATTATATATATAATGGCCTGAATATAACGCGCTGCGCTGTGGCAGTTCGCGAATTTCGACCATTGACTTCGAATGGGTATTACGGGAGATCCGATCGTCGGATTCTCCTGAAACCAGAACCATTGGGTTCGTATCGAAAAGAGCTTTCTAATGAATATTAGAAATTAGAAATATAATGGTTGGATTTGGAATTATGTCCAAATCAAATTTGGAAAAGGTCGCTGTAAATGCAGTTCGATGGCCATTGATGGAAATCGACTGTACGGGCCTTGATAAAATTATTAAAAATAGTAATAATTTGTGTAAAATCATAAGAAATGACTTGTGAAGAATTGGGATGAAAAACTCCATATTTGAAAAGATAAAAATAGATTTTTATCAAAATGGACTAGTTTCGAACTAGAATTGTAATTCTATTTATTTTTAAAATAAATAAATTGGATTTGAAATGGTTTCAAAGGTAACCAGAATTTCCAATAATTGAGTTGGAATGGATTTGAATCGAAATTGTCCTTGGAATATTTCGATATTGGATTTCGCGATTATACATATATTGTTATGGGAATTTGAAAGATATATTTATATCGTTATTTCCAACACGATATTTATTGGTCGTAGAATTTGATATTGAATATAAGTCGATATATTTTCTATTCAGAGTCTTGTATTTAATATCAAATGTGATTTTGGTTTGTCATGAATGGTGTCTTCATGTAATAACCCGAAAATCTGGGCTAGTTTAAAAATTTTATTTTGGCAATTTTGGCGAATTTTGATTATTTAAAATGAATTATTTTAAATAATATCGACGAGAAATTTATTTTGAATTGAATTCGACGTATATATTTATATACGTCGTCGTTAGAATATAAATATTTATATATAATTATAATAGAATTGAAAATGGCGCGGTAGTTCGATAATTCGATTTCAAACTTCAATTGAATGTACCGGGTGCAAAACAATCCGGATTTTAGTGAAACCAAAAACATTAGGATCTAATTGATGATATCTTTCCAACGAATCCGAAAAATCAAGATTTCATAGCGGGAATCAAAAGATATGTCCAGTTGAAAATTCTGAATAGTCGCTATGGAATTCAGACCCTTAAAAATGGACATTTTGCAAATGACCTCGGATTTCGACGAAACCAGTTTTGTTGGGTCCGTGGTGTAAAGTTATTGCTAGGTTTCAAATTTCATAATTTTTCGAATCAATATGTGAGCGTGGCAAAGGAAAACGCGTTTGACCAGTTTCAGTTGATTTTAATCGATTGGAAATTGGCCATTTTTCAAACGGTCTCAGAATTCGATGAAACTAGTTTTGTTAGGACCGTATCGTCAATACGAAGCTAGAAAATATTTTTCAGGAATTTTTAAAGTTCGTATGTGACCCCGGTAATTTGAAATGTACGTTTAAAATTCAATATAGTGATTTAAATGTAAATTAAACAGAAACTGATCGAAACAGTCGAATCAGCTTGCGATACATATCCCATTGTGTTCGGAATGGGGGTAATTAGCTATGGACGACAGGCGGTGGGCCTCGTTTAGAGGTCGTATGAAAAAGTCAACTTTTTAAAATTAAAAATAATATAATATATTTATATTTATTCTCTTATACCCCCCTCCCCTTTATCTCTCCTCAGAAATCGATTATATATAAAAAAAAAAGAGAAAAGGAGATCGGCGATCGTTCCCCAGCTCCCGTCGACTGCCGCCATCACCCCATCGCCACCCGTCCTCTTCTCCCTCCCCTCCGCCGTGCTCCAGCAGGCCCTCCTTCTCCAGCCCGATCCGACGCACCCAAAAATCCACGCCACAGCCTCCCCATCGATCCCGCCCACCACCGCGCCAGCATGCGCGCCACCACCCGCCTCAGGCGATCTTCCCCCACCCCCCCTTCGAAGCTCCTGCGCCATCTCCCTCTTCTAACCCAAAAGACCTTAACCCCTAACGCCTGAAAGCCGCCGCCTCTGGCCAATATTCGCCGCCACCAACTCCCGACGTCACCAGCGGCTCCCCGAGCCCGTCAACGCCCTTCCTACCCCAGAATCGACTGTAAGTTTTTAATTATATTTTATTTAGTTAGTTATTTTAATTTATTTAGAGTAATTAGTTTTAAAAGAGATAAAAATCGTTTTTTTTTAGGAAAAGAGCATAGTTGAAAACTGAATTTTCTATATTGAACATCGAAGTAAAAATATGATTTTTATATATTGAACATCGAAGTAAAGAAATGATTTGATATATTATATCGAAGTAAAAATATGATTTTTATATATTGAACATCGAAGTAAAAATATGATTTTTATATATTGAACATCGAAGTAAAAATATGATTTTTTACATATGTAGTGGCTACGGGCAAAGAAAGTGATATCGACGAGAACAGTGAAGATTTCCTGCATTAGAAGTGCCGTGGAGCTAGGATAGCTATTTGTGAGAACTTCTCACCTTTCAATTCAATTTTTCTAGTTATATATATATACTAGGATGCAGACGGTGCTTAGTAGCACCCGACACAATCGTCCACAGACCATGGACTTGTTTGTTTGATTGCAAAAATTAGTTAGATTATTTGATTGAAATTGAATTGTGTGGTGAAATGAATTGATTTGATTGATGTGTGAATGGCGTGGGCCTTCACTAGACCGGGGATAAGGCTAGGCCTCGTCCCGTTTCTAGTATCGTGCCGTTATGCCGCCGAAATTTTCTAAAATACGTTAGAAAATAAAAATATCATTTTATTGTGTAAATGAATAATAGAAATTCATATGTTGGAATAAAATGTTTTATCGTTAAAAATATAATTTTTAACGTGAATATGAATATAGTGAAAGTGAATAAAATAAAATATTCATTTACAAACCGGACGGTTTGTTTATGTACACCTATTTGAAGGACATTGATTGGGACGATAAATTTTACACATCGCCCAACAGCACAAATAAAATATGTGTTTGATGGTTTGAAACCCCACACGGGTGTTGGGATGAAATTTGAAGTTCACTCATCCTGATTTATTAAATATGTCGATCGGTTGATTGACAGGCTGTTTTAAGCGTTAGATACCTATATTTGATGCTTATACAGTGTAGTGCACTTTGGTTGATGGTTGATTATTTTTCCATGCTATCATATACATGTGTTGTATGAAAATCCATATAATTAACTTTATATGGTAATTGATTGGGCCTCATTCCAATTTGAAAAATAAAGAACAATATAAAATAAAGGTTCATGTGTTGACAGTACTCATCCATTGAGATTGGTCATGTGTTGAACGAAATATTTTGATAATAAAAACTATTTTGAAAAAGAAATATTTGAAATAGAATATTTGAAAATAGAAATTTATGAAGCTGTGTTGATTAGATTGACGCCATTTTGACGTGAACGATATTTATATCGATTTTATCGATTTCGAAATGAATTGAATTGAAAACGATTTCGAAATGAATTGAATTGAAAACGATTTCGAAATGAAATGAAATGAATTGAAAACGATTTCGAAATGACATGAAATGAATTGAAAACGATTTCGAAATGAATTGAATTGAAAACGATTTCGAAATGAATTGAAAACGAATTCAAATTGAATTGAAAGCGAATTGAAATGAATTCAAATTGAATTGAAATTTGAATTGAATAGAAATGAATTTTAAAACGAATTTATAAAGAAGAATTCAATTTTGATTTGAATTGAAATGGAAGTTGAAGTTGCTTTTGAAACGAATTTTAAAACTATTTATATAATTCGTTTTAAATTGAAATCGACGAAATATATATTATATATATAATATAATGGCCTGAATAGAACGCGCCGCGCCGCGGCAGTTCGTGAATTTCGACCATTTATTTCAAACGGACATTGCGGGAGATCCGACCGTCGGATTCTCCTAAAACCGGAACCGTTGGGTTCGTATCGAAAAGAGCTTTCTAACGAATATTAGAAATTAGAAATCTAACGGTTGGATTTGGAATTATGTCCAAATCAAATTTGAAAAAGGTCGCTGTAAGTGCAGTTCGATGACCGTTGATGGAAATCGACTGTACAGGCCTCGATAAAATTATTAAAAATAGTAATAATTTGTGTAAAATCATAAGAAATGATTTAGAAAGAATTGGGATGAAAAAACTCCATATTTGAAAAGATAAAAATAGATTTTTATCGAAATAAACTAGTTTTGAACTAGAAATATAATTCTATTTATTTTTGAATAAATAAATTGAATTTGAAAAGGGTTTTAAAAATAACCAGAATTTCCAATGATTGCATTGGAGTGGATTTGAATCGAAATTGTCTTCGAAATATTTCGATGTTGGAATTCGTGATTATACGGATGTTGTTATGGAAATTTGAAAGATATATATTTATATCGTTATTTCCAATACGACATTTGTTAATCGTAGAATTTGATATTGAATATAAGCCGATATATTTTCTATTCAGAGCCTTATATTGAATATCAAATGTGATTTGGGTTTGTCGTGAATGGTGTCTTCATTAACACTGTTCTTGAACCCAGTTGAGAAAAGATTAAATCTTTTTATTTAGATTTAATGAAGTGTACCAATTAAATAATATTTAATTGGAATTGAATTGATATTGATTTTTGGGTTTATCGTGAACAGTGTTTTAAATAACACTTGTTCTTTAACCCGATAATTAATGGAATGTGATTTTGGGTTTATCGTGGACCGTGTTTTAAATAACACTGATTCTTTAACCCAGTCAAAGATTAAAACTAAGTGGAGTTTTAATGAATCTTTAATTAGATTGAAATAATCGAAATGGAGTATCACCAGTTTTGCTCCAGGCGATAGTTAAATCTTTAATTAGATTTGAACGTGAATTGGTAATTGAATTTACCGATAACACTGTGGTGTTAGATATGAAGTATTACCAGTTTTACTTCATGGGATGAATAGGTTGGGATGGGGAAATTAAAATGAATGATTACTTCGGTAAGGTTCGCTAATCCCGACTAGTTTGAATTGAGATTCAAAAATAGAATAAAGAATAAATTCAAAGAATTTATCTTTGATAAAATTAATGCGAACCTTTCCTTATGAATGTGAAATTTAGAAACTAACTGTCGGTTAGCCAAGCAGAATGGTTTTCTGGATATTGATCTGATGTTGGTTTCGGCCTTCGGGGTTAATATTTAGGGAATTATTCTCTTGATTAATTTACGGTTAGTGACTAATGAATTGGAATGAGGCGTATGTTGTGTTTGTGTAGCACTTTTATAAAATATACGCGAGTTATTCGGGAAGACCGGGTTTATCCCATTCTGAATAACTGATACGACGATAAGTCGAAGATGAAGACGATGGTCGAAGACCGGAAGTCTTCACGTCGTTTGGGTGATAACTGATGATCTTGATTGGGCTGTACACCCAAGAAGATGGAAACAGTTGGTGATCGTCCAGACGTACTTGGAGATCGATGGATGTGCGGCGTACTAGGTGCCTCCGGTTTCGTTCAGACCCAGAACGGACTTGTAAATGGACTGTGTGTCTGACATTGGATTTTAGTCTGTGTGATTGATTTCTATTGAATATATATCTGTTTGGCGGCGGAGAATTTATTCTCTTGCTTAACGCCCTTCTCTGAGACGTACGAGCTCAGGGGTTATATATTGATGGATATCAAACGCATGGAGTGAATTGCCTGTGTGGCATGCCTAAGTGGCAATTGATCGAGGCTTCTGTTGAAAAGCAAAGTCTTGTGGTGATGATCAAAGCACGGCCTTTGTGGCGTAGCTTTGTGTAACGTTTACCTCGCGTGTTTCACACCCGGTATGAACCAAAAACGGGAGACGGACCTCAGGGAGGACTTGCGTTTCTTTCTAGCTAAAAGTGGCGTCAGTGGTTTTACACGCCCTGACGAGTTTGACTTATGTGGTTGTTGCTGTTGCGAGGCGCCTCGGATTGATCGGTCGTTCTCGAACCGATGGAGTCATTTGATGGCTCATTTGCGCCCCAAAGGGCGGGGAAACGTAGTGTTCAGGCATTTTAATCCACATCGGTGGACCGGCCCTGTCGCTCCTAGGGTCACTCGAGCTCTGATCCTAAGACATGGTAGGCTAGATTGTCTCGAATCGGTTGAGGACTATCTTTTGCCTCGGTTCATAGACGGAAATCCAATTTCCAAATACATGACTTTGCGGTTTTATTTGTAAACCTATACATGGCGACATAGTGGCATGGGACGCTCATGCCGCCTATGATTGATACTTATGATTTGAAGTTGTTTATACACTATGCACTTATAATAGTATCAAATGATTTGTTTTAAACGTATCAAGCATTCTTTGGCTGTTATAAGGGAAAACCCTATCCTCGGCTGCGTTGCATTGTGTGATGGGACCTGGGTCTTATAACAGCTTCATTTTTCTTTATTTAGCATTGCGCTGTTTGTTTTATGCACTGGTATTCTTGGGAGGAAACCCGTTCCGTGTTATACGGCGTGGTCCCTTGATTTACCGAACTTTGAAAATAAAGATAAATAACTGTTTTAGTTCTCACACCAGTCCCATGACTAACCTGGAGTTTATTGTTTTAACCTAAACTCTGGGTGCCCCTATTTTGACACGGGCAGCTAGTAGTTTTGGTTTTTGCAGATTTATATTCACAGGATCCTGGTTTACAGCTGGAACGATATCCGGAAAGCTTTGTATCCGTATATCTCCTTCTAGTTGTGTATTGTATTATTTTCCGCTGCGTTGTATTAATGTAATTTAAATCTTTGATATTTCTGTGTAATATTCATTTATACTCTGTATATTCTTGTAATCTGGTGCATTGTTGTAATATACGGTGAAATGTTCTTCTGTATGCGTTCTATTTTGTCATGTTCTCAAACGATAGGGCGTTTCGAACGGTCTGGGTCGGTTTAGCGACTGGTTTGGACGAGCGAAATTCTTTGTCGTCACAGTTGGTATCAGAGCTTTGGTTTACAGAGCTCGAGAACAAGACACATTAGAACCATACGAAAGAATTCATCAGATATTGGATTAGTAATATCCAATGGAATGACTCGTTAGAGATGGGATCAGTAGTATCCTAGAACGAGTGTGAAGAGTATATTTTTGAAAATGAAAACAAATTTTTGTTTTGAAAATTTAAATCAATTATACGTATTTGATTATTTATTTACATTGATTTGGACAATCAAATATATAGAGATTTTAGTATACGTCTGATCCACGTGTATTGAAGCCTCAAATATATTCGATAGATATAGAATCACACTCTAGTCGCTCGGACATGATTCTAATGATTGACGCGTCATCATTAGAATTTATTTTCGTGTTTCGAAGGTGAGATTTCTATATATTTCCTATTGACTGGTGTGAGAAACAAAATTAGATAGGGCCTATTGTTGTGATTTGGCATCAAAAATCTGATTTTTGTATATGTATCAAAATTATGAATTTGAAACTCTAATTCACTAATTGATTGATGGTTGTGTTGTTTGATTACTGTTTTGATTAATTAAAATTTTAACCATATAGCCAATTTGATCAAATAGTGAATTGTATTGAAATTTGGTCGCATTTGCTTGCATATACATATACTTACATTGAACAGGTCATAGCAAGGAGGCTAGAGCAGAGAATAAAATTTGTTTGCCCGACAAATAGGTACACGTTTACTACATAATTTACTGTTTTGTTTGGGTGATGATGATTTTATGAGCCTATTGGCTAGCCGCTTGGCTTTTTCTTTTTCTTTTTGAGATCTGAAGGACCGGGGAAGCTATTTGAAATTCCCCGATGCTCCCGGTGCAGGGGAGGTTATGGCGAAATTTTTCGAAAATTTAGGGTGTTAGCCAAATTTTTGAAATTTTGAAAATTCTCAGAAACTAAAAAGTTGGAGAATGAAAGCCAGATCGAACGTAGAGTTGATTGATCAAACCACTTTCGACTTTGTTCCTTTTCGGGGACGAAAAGTTTTAAGTGGGGGAGATTGTAATAACCCGAAAATCTGGGCCAGTTTAAAATTTTTATTTTGGCAATTTTGGCGAATTTTGATTATTTAAAATGAATTATTTTAAATAATATCGACGAGAAATTTATTTTGAATTGAATTCGACGTATATATTTATATACGTCGTCGTTAGAATATAAATATTTATATATAATTATAATAGAATTGAAAATGGCGCGGTAGTTCGATAATTCGATTTCAAACTTCAATTGAATGTACCGGGTGCAAAACAATCCGGATTTTAGTGAAACCAAAAACATTAGGATCTAATTGATGATATCTTTCAAACGAATCCGAAAAATCAAGATTTCATAGCGGGAATCAAAAGATATATCCAGTTGAAAATTCTGAATAGTCGCTATGGAATTCAGACCCTTAAAAATGGACATTTTGCAAATGACCTCGGATTTCGACGAAACCAGTTTTGTTGGGTCCGTGGTGTCAAGTTATTGCTAGGTTTCAAATTTCATAATTTTTCGAATCAATATGTGAGCGTGGCAAAGGAAAACGCGTTTGACCAGTTTCAGTTGATTTTAATCGATTGGAAATTGGCCATTTTTCAAACGGTCTCAGAATTCGATGAAACTAGTTTTGTTAGGACCGTATCGTCAATACGAAGCTAGAAAATATTTTTTAGGAATTTTTAAAGTTCGTATGTGACCCCGGTAATTTGAAATGTACGTTTAAAATTCAATATAGTGATTTAAATGTAAATTAAACAGAAACTGATCGAAACAGTCGAATCAGCTTGCGATACATATCCCATTGTGTTCGGAATGGGGGTAATTAGCTATGGACGACAGGCGGTGGGCCTCGTTTAGAGGTCGTATGAAAAAGTCAACTTTTTAAAATTAAAAATAATATAATATATTTATATTTATTCTCTTATACCCCCCTCCCCTTTATCTCTCCTCAGAAATCGATTATATATAAAAAAAAAGAGAAAAGGAGATCGGCGATCGTTCCCCAGCTCCCGTCGATTGCCGCCATCACCCCATCGCCACCCGTCCTCTTCTCCCTCCCCTCCGCCGTGCTCCAGCAGGCCCTCCTTCTCCAGCCCGATCCGACGCACCCAAAAATCCACGCCACAGCCTCCCCATCGATCCCGCCCACCACCGCGCCAGCATGCGCGCCACCACCCGCCACAGGCGATCTTCCCCCACCCCCCCCCCTTCGAAGCTCCTGCGCCATCTCCCTCTTCTAACCCAAAAGACCTTAACCCCTAACGCCTGAAAGCCGCCGCCTCTGGCCAATATTCGCCGCCACCAACTCCCGACGTCACCAGCGGCTCCCCGAGCCCGTCAACGCCCTTCCTACCCCAGAATCGACTGTAAGTTTTTAATTATATTTTATTTAGTTAGTTATTTTAATTTATTTAGAGTAATTAGTTTTAAAAGAGATAAAAATCGTTTTTTTTAGGAAAAGAGCATTGTTGAAAACTGAATTTTCTATATTGAACATCGAAGTAAAAATATGATTTTTATATATTGAACATCGAAGTAAAGAAATGATTTGATATGTTATATCGAAGTAAAAATATGATTTTTATATATTGAACATCGAAGTAAAAATATGATTTTTATATATTGAACATCGAAGTAAGAATATGATTTTTATGTATAGAACATCGAAGTAAAAATATGATTTTTTACATATGTAGTGGCTACGGGCAAAGAAAGTGATATCGACGAGAACAGTGAAGATTTCCTGCATTAGAAGTGCCGTGGAGCTAGGATAGCTATTTGTGAGAACTTCTCACCTTTCAATTCAATTTTTCTAGTTATATATATATACTAGGATGCAGACGGTGCTTAGTAGCACCCGACACAATCGTCCACAGACCATGGACTTGTTTGTTTGATTGCAAAAATTAGTTAGATTATTTGATTGAAATTGAATTGTGTGGTGAAATGAATTGATTTGATTGATGTGTGAATGGCGTGGGCCTTCACTAGACCGGGGATAAGGCTAGGCCTCGTCCCGTTTCTAGTATCGTGCCGTTATGCCGCCGAAATTTTCTAAAATACGTTAGAAAATAAAAATATCATTTTATTGTGTAAATGAATAATAGAAATTCATATGTTGGAATAAAATGTTTTATCGTTAAAAATATAATTTTTAACGTGAATATGAATATAGTGAAAGTGAATAAAATAAAATATTCATTTACAAACCGGACGGTTTGTTTATGTACACCTATTTGAAGGACATTGATTGGGACGATAAATTTTACACATCGCCCAACAGCACAAATAAAATATGTGTTTGATGGTTTGAAACCCCACACGGGTGTTGGGATGAAATTTGAAGTTCACTCATCCTGATTTATTAAATATGTCGATCGGTTGATTGACAGGCTGTTTTAAGCGTTAGATACCTATATTTGATGCTTATACAGTGTAGTGCACTTTGGTTGATGGTTGATTATTTTTCCATGCTATCATATACATGTGTTGTATGAAAATCCATATAATTAACTTTATATGGTAATTGATTGGGCCTCATTCCAATTTGAAAAATAAAGAACAATATAAAATAAAGGTTCATGTGTTGACAGTACTCATCCATTGAGATTGGTCATGTGTTGAACGAAATATTTTGATAATAACAACTATTTTGAAAAAGAAATATTTGAAATAGAATATTTGAAAATAGAAATTTATGAAGCCGTGTTGATTAGATTGACGCCATTTTGACGTGAACGATATTTATATCGATTTTATCGATTTCGAAATGAATTGAATTGAAAACGATTTCGAAATGAATTGAATTGAAAACGATTTCGAAATGAAATGAAATGAATTGAAAACGATTTCGAAATGACATGAAATGAATTGAAAACGATTTCGAAATGAATTGAATTGAAAACGATTTCGAAATGAATTGAAAACGAATTCAAATTGAATTGAAAGCGAATTGAAATGAATTCAAATTGAATTGAAATTTGAATTGAATAGAAATGAATTTTAAAACGAATTTATAAAGAAGAATTCAATTTTGATTTGAATTGAAATGGAAGTTGAAGTTGCTTTTGAAACGAATTTTAAAACTATTTATATAATTCGTTTTAAATTGAAATCGACGAAATATATATTATATATATAATATAATGGCCTGAATAGAACGCGCCGCGCCGCGGCAGTTCGTGAATTTCGACCATTTATTTCAAACGGACATTGCGGGAGATCCGACCGTCGGATTCTCCTAAAACCGGAACCGTTGGGTTCGTATCGAAAAGAGCTTTCTAACGAATATTAGAAATTAGAAATCTAACGGTTGGATTTGGAATTATGTCCAAATCAAATTTGAAAAAGGTCGCTGTAAGTGCAGTTCGATGACCGTTGATGGAAATCGACTGTACAGGCCTCGATAAAATTATTAAAAATAGTAATAATTTGTGTAAAATCATAAGAAATGATTTAGAAAGAATTGGGATGAAAAAACTCCATATTTGAAAAGATAAAAATAGATTTTTATCGAAATGAACTAGTTTTGAACTAGAAATATAATTCTATTTATTTTTGAATAAATAAATTGAATTTGAAAAGGGTTTTAAAAATAACCAGAATTTCCAATGATTGCATTGGAGTGGATTTGAATCGAAATTGTCTTCGGAATATTTCGATGTTGGAATTCGTGATTATACGGATGTTGTTATGGAAATTTGAAAGATATATATTTATATCGTTATTTCCAATACGACATTTGTTAATCGTAGAATTTGATATTGAATATAAGCCGATATATTTTCTATTCAGAGCCTTATATTGAATATCAAATGTGATTTGGGTTTGTCGTGAATGGTGTCTTCATTAACACTGTTCTTGAACCTAGTTGAGAAAAGATTAAATCTTTTTATTTAGATTTAATGAAGTGTACCAATTAAATAGTATTTAATTGGAATTGAATTGATATTGATTTTTGGGTTTATCGTGAACAGTGTTTTAAATAACACTTGTTCTTTAACCCGATAATTAATGGAATGTGATTTTGGGTTTATCGTGGACCGTGTTTTAAATAACACTGATTCTTTAACCCAGTCAAAGATTAAAACTAAGTGGAGTTTCAATGAATCTTTAATTAGATTGAAATAATCGAAATGGAGTATCACCAGTTTTGCTCCAGGCGATAGTTAAATCTTTAATTAGATTTGAACGTGAATTGGTAATTGAATTTACCGATAACACTGTGGTGTTAGATATGAAGTATTACCAGTTTTACTTCATGGGATGAATAGGTTGGGATGGGGAAATTAAAATGAATGATTACTTCGGTAAGGTTCGCTAATCCCGACTAGTTTGAATTGAGATTCAAAAATAGAATAAAGAATAAATTCAAAGAATTTATCTTTGATAAAATTAATGGGAACCTTTCCCTATGAATGTGAAATTTAGAAACTAACTGTCGGTTAGCCAAGCAGAATGGTTTTCTGGATATTGATCTGATGTTGGTTTCGGCCTTCGGGGTTAATATTTGGGGAATTATTCTCTTGATTAATTTACGGTTAGTGACTAATGAATTGGAATGAGGCGTATGTTGTGTTTGTGTAGCACTTTTATAAAATATACGCGAGTTATTCGGGAAGACCGGGTTTATCCCATTCTGAATAACTGATACGACGATAAGTCGAAGATGAAGACGATGGTCGAAGACCGGAAGTCTTCACGTCGTTTGGGTGACAACTGATGATCTTGATTGGGCTGTACACCCAAGAAGATGGAAACAGTTGGTGATCGTCCAGACGTACTTGGAGATCGATGGATGTGCGGGGTACTAGGTGCCTCCGGTTTCGTTCAGACCCAGAACGGACTTGTAAATGGACTGTGTGTCTGACATTGGATTTTAGTCTGTGTGATTGATTTCTATTGAATATATATCTGTTTGGCGGCGGAGAATTTATTCTCTTGCTTAACGCCCTTCTCTGAGACGTACGAGCTCAGGGGTTATATATTGATGGATATCAAACGCATGGAGTGAATTGCCTGTGTGGCATGCCTAAGTGGCAATTGATCGAGGCTTCTGTTGAAGAGCAAAGTCTTGTGGTGATGATCAAAGCACGGCCTTTGTGGCGTAGCTTTGTGTAACGTTTACCTCGCGTGTTTCACACCCGGTATGAACCAAAAACGGGAGACGGACCTCAGGGAGGACTTGCGTTTCTTTCTAGCTAAAAGTGGCGTCAGTGGTTTTACACGCCCTGACGAGTTTGACTTATGTGGTTGTTGCTGTTGCGAGGCGCCTCGGATTGATCGGTCGTTCTCGAACCGATGGAGTCATTTGATGGCTCATTTGCGCCCCAAAGGGCGGGGAAACGTAGTGTTCAGGCATTTTAATCCACATCGGTGGACCGGCCCTGTCGCTCCTAGGGTCACTCGAGCTTTGATCCTGAGACATGGTAGGCTAGATTGTCTCGAATCGGTTGAGGACTATCTTTTGCCTCGGTTCATAGACGGAAATCCAATTTCCAAATACGTGACTTTGCGGTTTTATTTGTAAACCTATACATGGCGACATAGTGGCATGGGACGCTCATGCCGCCTATGATTGATACTTATGATTTGAAGTTGTTTATACACTATGCACTTATAATAGTATCAAATGATTTGTTTTAAACGTATCAAGCATTCTTTGGCTGTTATAAGGGAAAACCCTATCCTCGGCTGCGTTGCATTGTGTGATGGGACCTGGGTCTTATAACAGCTTCATTTTTCTTTATTTAGCATTGCGCTGTTTGTTTTATGCACTGGTATTCTTGGGAGGAAACCCGTTCCGTGTTATACGGCGTGGTCCCTTGATTTACCGAACTTTGAAAATAAAGATAAATAACTGTTTTAGTTCTCACACCAGTCCCATGACTGACCTGGAGTTTATTGTTTTAACCTAAACTCTGGGTGCCCCTATTTTGACACGGGCAGCTAGTAGTTTTGGTTTTTGCAGATTTATATTCACAGGATCCTGGTTTACAGCTGGAACGATATCCGGAAAGCTTTGTATCCGTATATCTCCTTCTAGTTGTGTATTGTATTATTTTCCGCTGCGTTGTATTAATGTAATTTAAATCTCTGATATTTCTGTGTAATATTCATTTATACTCTGTATATTCTTGTAATCTGGTGCATTGTTGTAATATACGGTGAAATGTTCTTCTGTATGCGTTCTATTTTGTCATGTTCTCAAACGATAGGGCGTTTCGAACGGTCTGGGTCGGTTTAGCGACTGGTTTGGACGAGCGAAATTCTTTGTCGTCACACTTCATTGACACTGTTCTTAGACCCGGTTGAGGAAAAGATTAAATCTTTTCATTTAGATTTAATGAAGTGTACCAATTAAATAATATTTAATTGAAATTGAATTGGTATTGATTTTTGGGTTTATCGTGAACAATGTTTTAAATAACACTTGTTCTTTAACACGATAATTAACGGAATGTGATTTTGGGTTGTCGTGAATGGTATCTTCAATAATACTGTTCTTAGACCCAAAGGAGTTAAGAAAATTAGAAACTAACTGGAGATTAGTTAAGTTGAATGGTTTCTGGGGTATTGATCTGATGTTGGTTTCGGCCTTCGGGGTTAATACTTAGGGAATTACTCACTTGCTAATTTACGGTTTGGGACTGATTGAAATGTGATGTGATTTTGGGGTTTATCGTGAACCGTGTTTTAAATGACACTGATTCTTTAACCCAGTCAAAGATTAAAACTAAATGGAGTTTTAATGAATCTTTAATTAGATTGAAAAGATCGAGAATGGAGTATCACCAGTTTTACTCCAAAGGTTAGTTAAATCTTTAATTAGATTTGAACGTGAAATGGTAATTGAATATACCGATAACACCGTGGTGTTAGATATGAAGTATGGCCAGTTTTACTTCATGGGATAAATGGGTTGGGACTGGGAAATAAAATAAATAATTACTTCGGTGTGGTTCGCTAATCCCGACTAGTTTGAAGTGATATTCGAAGGAAGATTAAAGAATAAATTTAAAAGAATTTATCTTTGATAAAGTTAATGGGAACCTTTCCCTAAGAATGTGAAATTTAGAAACTAACTGTAGGTTGGCTAAGATGAATGGTTTCCTGGGTATTGATCTGATGTTGGTTTCGGCCTTCGGTGTTAATATTTGGGGAATTGTTCCCTTACTAATTTACGGTTAGTGACTGATGAATTGGAATTGGGCGTATGTTGTGTTTGTGTAACACTTGTTTATTATATACGCGAGTTATTCAGAAAGACTGGGTTTACCCCATTCTGAATAACTGATTCGACGATTAGTCGAAGATGAAGATGGTGGTTGAAGACCGGAGGTCTTCACATCGTTTGGGTGATTACTGATGATCTTGATTGGGTTGTACACCCAAGAGGAGGGAATCTGTTAGTGATCGTCCAGACGTACTTGGAGATCGATGGATATGCGAGGTACAAGGTGCCTCCAGTTTCGTTCAGACCCAGAACGAACTTGTAAATGGACTGTGTGTCTGACATTGGATTTTAGTCTGTGTGATTGATTTCTATTAAATATACATCTGTATGGTGGCGGAGAATTTATTCTCTTTCTTAACGCCCTTCTCTTAGACGTACGAGCTCAGGGGTTATATATTGATGGATATCAATCGCATGGAGTGAATTGCCTATGTGGCATGCCTAGGTGGCAAATGATCAAGGCTTTTGTTGAAAAGCAGAGTTTTGTGGTTGATGATCAAAGCACGGCCTGTGTCGCATAGCTTTGTGTAGCATGGATTCGCGAGCCTCACACCCGTTTGTGAACTAGAAACGGGAGAAGGATCCAGGGAGGGCATGTGTTTCTTTCTAGTTAGTAGTCGTGTCAGTGCTTAAACTGGCTGACATTTATAAACTTTTCACCTGTGTGGTTGTTGCTGTTGCGAGGCGCCTCGGATATATCGTTGACTATGTGAAGCCGATGGAGTCATTCGCTGTCTCATTTATGCCCCAAATGGGTGGGGAAACGCAGTGTTCAGGCATTTTAATCCACATCGGTGGACCGACCCTGTGGCTCCTAGGTGCAGTTGCGGCTGTAGGCTGAGGCTCGGGCTGGAGAGTCTCGAATCGGTAGAGGACTATCTTTTGCCTCGGTTCACAGATGGAAATCCAACTTCCAAATACGTGAAATTTGCGGTTTTGACTGTAGAACCTAGTATGGCGACATGATATATGGTACCCATGCCGTCTATGATTGATATTTTGATTGTATATAAAATCAGAAACTAACTAGAAACGAGCTAAGATGGGTGGTTTCTTGGGTATTGGTCTGATGTTGGTTTCGGCCTTCGGGATTAATACTTAGGGAATCGTTCTCTTACTAATTTGCGGTTGGAGTCTGATTAAGAATTAAAAAAATTCACGTATCAAGCATTCTTTGGCTGTTATAAGGTAAAGCCCTATCCTCCGGTTTGTGTTGCATTATGTGATGGGACTTGGGTCTTATAATAGCATCATTGTTCTTTATTTAGCATTGCGCTGTTGTTTTATGCACTGGTGTTCTTGGGAGGAAACCCGTTCCGTGTTATACGGCGTGGTCCCTTGATTTACCTAACTTAAAAATAAAGACTAACAACTGTTTTAGTTCTCATACCAGTCCCATGACTGACCTGGAGTTTATTGTTTTAACCTAAACTCTGGGTGCCCTTATTTTGACATGGGCAGCTAGTAGTTTTGATTTTGCAGATTTATATTCATAGGATCCTAGTTTACAGATGGAACGATATCCGGAAAGCTCTGTATCTGTATATCTCTTTCAATTGTGTATTGTATTATTTTCCGCTGTGATGTATTTAAATGTAATTTAAGTCTCTGATATAATCAGTGTAGTATTTATTCATACTCTGTATATTCTTTTATTCTGTTGGAATTTTTGTAATTAACAATGCAATGTTCTTCTGTTTGCGTTCTTTTGTGGCTTGTTCTCAATTCAATCCGTGATTTCCCGTCGGGGGGATTTCGGGTCGTTTCATCGTGGTATCAGAGCTTTGGTTTACAGAGCTCGGAGAACAAGACACATTAGAATCGTACGAAAGAACTCATCAGAAATTGGGTTAGTAATATCCGGTGGGAATGACTCGTTAGAGATGGGATTAGTAGTATCCTAGGACGAGTGTGAAGAGTGTTGTTTTGAAAAATAAAAACGAAAACAATTTTTGTTTTGAAATTTAAATCGTTTTATTCGTATTTGATTATTTATTTTATATTGAATTTGGACAATCCAATATATAAAGATTTTGCATATACGCCTTGCAAACGTGTATTCGAAGTTTTAATGTACTGGATAGTTATAGAATCACACTCTAGTTGCCCGGGGATAATTCTGGTGATGGGGCACCATCGCCAGTATTTATTTTCGAGTTTCGAAAGTGAGATTTCTATATTGGCTGGTGTGAGAACTAAAGTTAGATAGGGCTTATTATTGTGATTTGGCACCAAAAACGTGATTTTTGACTATATATCAAAATTATGAATTTGAAACGTTAATCAACTAATTGATGGTTGTGTTGTTTGATTATTGTTTGATTAATTTAAATGTTGAACCTATAACCAAACTGAATCAAATAGTGAATTGTATTGAAAATTTGTCGCATTTGCATACATATACATGTACTTACATTGAACAGGTCATTGCAAGGAGGCTAGAGCAGAGAATAAAATTGTTTGCCCGTCAAATAGGTATATGTTTACCATAATTTACTGTTTTGTTTGGGTGATGATGATTTTATTAGCCGATTGGCTACCCGCTTGGCCTTTTCTTTTTCTTTTGGATTGAAGAAGGCCATGGGAAGCTATATGAAATATCCCGAAGTCACCGGTGCAGGGGAGGTTATAGCGAAATTTTTCGAAAATTTAGGGTGTTAGCCAAATTTTTGAGAAATTTGAAAAGTTCTTCGAAACCGAAAAGTTGAAGAACTTAAGCCGTAATGAAAATAATGGAAGTTGAGTTGATTAGTTAAACAACTTTCGGCTTCATTCCTTTTCGGGGACGAAAAGTTTTAAGTGGGGGAGATTGTAATAATCCGGAAATCCGAGCTAATTTAAATTTTTTATTTTGGCTATTTTAATGAATTTTTATTATTTAAAATGAATTATTTTAAATAATAACGACGAAAAATTTATTTTCAATGAAGCTAAAACGAACAAATTTATTTTAATTATATAACGAACAAAGAACTTAAGTCGGAATTGGAAAAAACCAGAAATATCTAAATCTGTTTGACGATATCTTTCTAACGGATGTAAGAAACTGAGATTTCACTTTAGAAGTTGAAAGATATGTCCAGTTTAAAATTCAGAATAGTCGTTATGGAATTCTGGCCCTTAAAAATAGTCTTTTTGCAAACGATCTCGGTTTTCGACGAAACCACTTTTGTTGGATCCGCAGTGTCAAATTATTGCTACGTTTCAAAATTCGTAATTTTTTGAATCAATATGTGAGCGTGGCAAAGGAAAACGCGTTTGACCAGTTTTTGTTGATTTTAATCGACCGGAAAATGGCCATTTTTCAAACGGTCTCAGAATTCGACGAAATTAGTTTTGTTAGGACCGTATCGTTAATACGAAGCTAGAAAATATTTTTCGGGAATTTTTAGAGTCTGTATGTGGGCCCGGTAAATTGAAATATGCGTTTAAATTCAATATATAGAGTTATATTTGGATTTTGACGAAAACTGATCGAAACGATCGAATCAGCTTACGATACATATCCCATTGTGTTCGGAATGGGGGTAATTAGCTATGGGCGGCAGTCATTGGATTCGAATTGGAGTTCGTAGGTAAAAATCTCATTTTCCAAATAGAAAAATATATATAAAAATAGAAATTAAAACCCTATCTTTTCATTTCAAAGTCAACAGGTCAAACCCGCACCTCTCAAGCGACGAATGACGGAAAATTAATCATCGCTTCTTCTCAAACCATTTCCGATCCCCTCAATGAATTCAGATGCTTTGAAACAAAAATCAAAGGGGTTTCTCTCTTCATTAAATGCAAACAAGTCTGATAAATTTTCATGGCTTGGTTCATTCGTAATTCGTCCTCAAACCGCCGTTGTTCGTGGGGATTTTCGTGAGGCTTGGGAGCACGAACTGGGTGCTACACAGCGCGGAGGTAGGCGGCGTGGAGCTCGAGAGCGTGGCACTGGAGGATCATTGGCCGATGCAAGGAACGAGGTGCGAGGGTCAACCCTAGATGAGGAGTGTGGTCGAGTTTTTATCTGAAGGGGGAAGCAGTTTCCAGTTTAAAGAGAATGAGGAAGAAAAAGAGAAAGGTTTAAAGTTGTTAGATTCTTTTTTTCTTATGTAATTAGATTTTAAAATAAATAGCACTGTTGTTAAAATAAATATGACATTATTTTTGGCAAATATAAATTACATAGATTTGAAAATATAAAATGCCATTGATTCAAAAATATAAATTACATTGTTTTAAAAATATGATTTTTTATTATGAAGTTAGAATTTAAAAATACGATTTTTATATATGTAATAGAGTGATAAAAATATGATGTTTTATTATGAAGTTAGAATTTAAAAATACTATTTTTATATATGTAATAGAGTGATAAAAATATGATTTTTTATTATGAAGTTAGAGTTATAAAAATACGATTTTTTCATATATGTAATAGAGTGATAAAAATATGATTTTTGTTTATATTATAGCAGTATAAAAATGTGATTTTTAATAATCAACTGCGTGAAACAGATGACGATGGAACTGACTGAAAGTAAAATGGAATTCAAACCGTTCAGAGATAAGGAATGGAGGAGTGGATCCCAAGGTGACAACTCCTCACTTTTAATTTAATTTCTAGTTGAAATATATACTAGGATGCAGACGGTGTTTAGTAGCACCCGACACCCGTCGTCCATAGACCATGGATGGCTTGTTTGTTTGATTGCTATGTTGTGAAATTTGATTGTGTGATGTGGAATGGAATAAAATATTTTATAGTTAAAAATATGATTTTTAACGTGTATATAAAATAAATACTTATAAACAAATCGGCCGATATGTTTATATACACTGCTTTGACTGATATTGATTGGGACGATAAATTTTACACATCGCCCTACAGCACAAATAAAATCTGTGTTTGTTGATTTGAAACCCCACACGGGTATTGGGGTGATATACGACATACACTAATCCCAATAATTAGTTGTATGTCGATCGATTGATTGACAGACTATTATAAGCGTTGAATATTTATATTTGATGCTTATAAAGTGTAGAATGCACTTTGGATGATGGTTGATTATTTGTCATTGTTGATATATACATGCATTGTATGGAAATACATAGAAATAAAATCTATGGTAATTGATTGGGCCTCATTCCAGTTTTGAAATAGAATATTTGAAATAGAATATTTGAAAAATAAATATTTGAATAGAAATATTTGAAATAGAATATTTGAAATAGAATATTTGAAAAAGAAATATTTGAATAGAAATATTTGAAAATAGAAATATATGAAGCCGTATTGATTAGATTTGCGCCATTTTGATGCGAGCGATATTCATATCGATTTTATTCGCTTTTATATCAAAAAGGAAGTGATTTCAAAATATAACGTTTTGAAAATATTATCATGTAATGACCCGCATTGGCAGAGTTATTATGATTAATTTATTTAATTATATAAATGGTGGTTTATAGAATTTAATGATCGTGGAATTAAATAATGATGAATATTTAATTAAAATAATAAACTAAATAATATATTTAATTCTGAAATAATCAAAATTGGCTGAAATGGCGATATGGTGTGAGCCGGATCATCTGTGATATTTACTTCAGTTTAGAATTGAATTAGAATAACGAATATATTATATAAATGACAATTTGAATGTATAATTATATTGTAATTATAAACGAGCTTGAAATGACGTTGCAGTTCGTAATTTGGCGATTTGAACTTCAACTGAATATATAGGGTTCGTTTTAAATCGGAATTCTGTGAAATAAGAAACGTGTGGAGCTGGTAGAGTATATCTTTCTAGTGGAAGAGAAAATTCGGGATTTCGTCATGTAGATTTTGATTTATGTCCAAATCCAATATTCAGAAAAACAGCGGTATATTCGTTCGTGGCCATAATGGTTATTCAAAAATATTTGAATATCGGGTTTGAATTTAGACATGGTTCTTTTGGGACATAACGATAATTTAATTTTTAGAATTTTATGGAGATATTTAATTAATTAAATAAGCTACTTTTTATTTGGAGTATTTTGCACCCTTAATCAGCGATTTTGGGGTTTCACAATATGAGTTAACCTACCGGTATTATTATATTTTTGGGATCGTGGCACATTGCTCGACTCAACGGTATTTTTATTTCTGTCAATAGAGACCCATAAACGAATGGGGTTACATAAACCAGTACGCTAAACCAATATAAAGAATACTGATATTTATTTATTATGGCCCTAAGTAATGGTACGTGCTTCCTTTTTCACCGCAGACAAGGAATGGCCGTGAATGAAACGTATAGCCCACCTCACATCAGCTGTGTCCTTGGCTTCCTTAAGAGCTAAGATATTCTCACCAATATATGGGCGTTAACAAACGGGGATGAATCTTCCTTTCTTTGTTTCCACTCTGCACGTCTGTCTCTCTACACTTTCTTTTTCTTTTCTTTTTTCATTTCTCTTCCACGTTTTACACAAGGGAAATTAAAACAAATGAAAATGGCCGAAGGTGTGGCAGCGCTTGCATAACTAAAAACGCAAGAAGCAACTAATAACAAAACGCATTGCATAGCATTTTTTTGAAGCTGCATAAGGGTGTAAGGACGGAGAGCAGGGTGGATGGTCGTGCTTGTTGAAGACAGGTGGGCGCAAGACGCTAGCAAATAACGTAAAGAGGAAGGACTTGGTGGGTTAAAGATTTGCTGGAGCTTTTTGTTAAGTCTTAGATGGAGGAAAGGGAAGAAGAGTTGAGAACAGAACGGGAGGGAAGACATGATGTTGCGGTGTAAAATAATGATGCAGGGACTGATGGGGTACTGTGTATAAGGAGAGCGAGTTCGTATGTTGTGGAGGAAGGAATGAGCGGACGGTTTAACAGGAAAGGAAGATCCGGGTTCTTCAATGAACGGACGAAGTGAAAGAGGGATCAACAAGAGGAACGCTGGCGGGATCCTGGTTGAACTCGGCAGTTTGACGATAGAGAAATCGGGAGGTAGGAGGAGCGGTGTGGAGGTGTGTCGCGTTTTACGTTTGAGTGCAGCAGGTTTGGAGAAGAAGTCTTTTGGAGCGAGTATGGCCTAAGCAGGGTAATGGGCCATTGAAATTAGGGAATCATGAACCGTAAGTTGCGTTGGGGTCGTATGGACGAGAGCTTCACAATGAAGCTGGCTGGAAGTGGATTGGTGCTCGTTTGAATTTAAGGCGAATTAATCTATTTGATTCAAATCAAATAACAGTTTATCGTTCTTTAACGATGAACTGCCAAAGTGAGTAAATCTCACCAACTCTGAATAGTTATATTTTTATAAAGTATTGTTAGAACTGTTAATCATCTGTTGATTGTTGTATGTTGACTGTTTGATTGAACTGCTATTCAGTTAGTGAAATTTCTATATTGATTCTGTTTAACAGAATATATCATATGGAACTGAAAGTGATGTTATCTATATTGTTTAACATCTGTGATGCAGGGTAACAGGTTGGAGAAATCCCACTGGATTCCTCAACATTTATTTTACTGTTTTTCATATATTGTGATATATGATGTGTTATATAATCTATTGTGGATTATGTGTGTTGGAATGATGTTGATCATTGTTATTCGATATTTCAAATATCATAAAAGACCCTGGGATGTAAAAAGAATTATTTCAATGTATATTGAAATAAAGGGATTTTATAAAATCAACAGATTTTATAAAAGGAAATATTTCGAAAGTAAATAAAAGGGAAAAAAATGTTTTTAAAATGAATAGAGTTTTATAAAAGGGAAATCATTTGTAAAGTGAAGAACCGTTACTAAAAGTAAATCTTTATAAATGAATAGTTTAATCGAGTTAAAAGGAGTTAATCGATTAGAGTTAAAGCAAATGAGTTAATCGAATATAGTTTATTCGAATAGAAAGTAAAAGGAGTTAATCGATGTTAGTTTAATCAAGTTAAAAGGAGTTAATCGATGTTAGTTTAATCGAATAGAATTAAAAAGAGTTAATCGAATATAGTTTATTCGAATAGAGTAAAAAGGAGTTAATCGAACATAGTTTATTTGAATAGAGTAAAAGGAGTTAATCGAATATAGTTTATTTGAATAGAGTAAAAGGAGTTAATCGAATATATTTTATTCGAATAGAGTAAAAGGAGATAATCGAATATAGTTTATTTGAATAGAGTAAAAGGAGTTAATCGAATATAGTTTATTCGAATAGAGTAAACGGAGTTAATCGAATATAGTTTATTCGAATAGAGTAAAAGGAGTTAATCGAATATAGTTTATTCGAATAGAGTAAAAGGTGTTAATCGAATATATAGTTTATTCAAATAGAATTAAAAGAGTTATCGAATATAGTTTATTCAATAGGAGTTAAGTGAATAGAGTTAGAGTTAAATCAAAAGAGTTAAGTGAATAGAATAAATTAAATAGAGTTATCGAATATACCATATCGAAGGAAAGAATTATCATATAGAAAAGATTTGAAAGAGAGTTACGTAAGGAAGTTTTTTAAAGAATTAGAAGGGTGAACTTTGTCTATTTCAAGGTTAGAAACGTTGTTCAGTTAAGGTATGAGAGGTAGTATTACCCCAACTTGATTGACTTCATTTTTAACTAAGGAATGGTTAAGGTTCGATAGTAAAGGATGGTTAAGTGAATTTAGTAATTAAAGGAAATGGTTTGAGTTGGCATCGCGATGGTTTGTTTAAACATCTGTCTAAGTCCAATGAAGAAGCTTTGGAAATGTTTTCCAAATAAGAAACCAGAAATGTTTTCTAATAAAGAAAACAAGAAATGGAAATGTTTTCCATTGTTAATAACATATATTTTCCAAATTTAGAAAATAAGAAATACTGAATATAGGGAAACAGGAGATAAGTAAATTAATGAAATAAAGAGATAAATGTTGAATGATGTTTGATCGATATAAATTTCCATTTGGGAATAATATCGTTGTTTGCACACCTGTTTTTCTTCGATAGTTAAATCACAGACTATCGAAGTTTTGACCATTTTAACGTTGTTAATATGGAGAGACCGGTTGGACTATGTTAGACCAAAAAGTGGTTCTAACACCCAAATTGATTAAAAGCAGAATGAAATGAAACCAAAAATAAAAATGAACACACAGGATTTATAGTGGTTCGGCGAAGAAATGCCTACGTCCACTTGTCTTTCACTATTTTCACTGATTTAGTTGCAAGTACAATGAAATGTTCACTTGATTTCTCTCACAACTCACTTACAATCGCTCAATTGTCTAAAAACAAATAATGAAAGAAGATTTGGATTTTCCGGGAGTGCTGGAATTCGGGTTATGAAGGTGGTTGAACTCTCAAAGTGCCAGAAAAAAGATCCTTTTCTTTGTCTCCAGACGGGGTATTTATAGGTGAGAATTTGCTCAGAACCCGATCCGGATCGGAGCCACGTGTCATCCATCCCAATAGCCTCGGGTTTGGATGGATTTCTGTGTTGACAACGCATCAGAGCAGTGGACGTTGTGGGTAGGAACTGGTCATAGCCGCTCCGAATAACAAGGCGCTCATGCAGGAAAGTGACGTGTAAAAATGGGTTCGGATCGGAGGGACATGCTCATGGGGTTCGGATCGGCATCTCCGATCCGACCAGGATTAACTCAGGGCCAATTCTCTCTCCTTTTTACTCTGCTCCGCTCGGATCTATTTCTATAGCAACAGGGTGGCCTTCCGATCCAACTTGAAGTAGATTGCCCTCCGATCCGAACAGCTGTGCCTCTCTGATTCCAACAGCGATTGTTCACCGATCCGAACAGAAGACCTTATCCGATTCGAACCGATACGCTGCTTCGATCCGACCTACTTCAATACTTCCCAAGTTTTTTCAATATTTCACATCTTGACTTTGTGTTGCCCAGTTCACAAAGTGGGCTAACATTTTGCCCCCTCAAAGGATGCTTCTGTTGGAGACGGAGCATACTTTGACTATCATTGCACAACGCTCTTCAAGGTGATTTTTCTTGTGTTTTCATCTTTTTCTTCAAATTTCAATTTAATTCGCTGCTAAGCTAAAGAACTCGGTTCGGTTCGGATTCTGATCCGAACAGATCCCTTCTCCTTTCTATTTTTCACTGGACTGTTGGGCCAAGCTTCGCTTCTGGGCTGTCCATCCGATCCGAACGAGAATTCTCCTACTGGGCTGCCGATCCGAATGGGGAGACGAATAGACACTCTTCTCTTCTATATAAACACTGCCTTCTTCCTCCTTTCATTTTTACTGTTTTACTCCTGAAATTCTGCAGAACGAGAGAAAGAAAACTAATTCGTGAAGCATCAAAATTCCTTTTAATTCTCGAAGTAATTACATCGGTAGGTTATAAAACATCGATCGATTCCTTCTTTAATCATTCTCGAGTCGGATTCGTGAGCGATTAGGATGATTTAACTATGAGACTCTGATGACCTTCCCGCCGTGACCCTCCCTCTCGCCATCGTCGCCAGTAGGCTCGTCGCCGTCTTGAGGTTGGAGCGGAGGGAACGAGAATCCGTAGTTGAGTGCACCAGCATGTAATTGCTTGGTTTTTCTTTGAGGGACTGGCATGAAATTGGCCTTGGGGTCGGTTAGGGAAAAAAGAGGGTGAAGGAGAAGAAGAGGATGATGGAGAATCGGTTCGGTTCGGAGGGTCATGGAAGTTGAAAAAAGTGAGGGAAAGAGGAAAGGAGTTCAGGAAATCGGACCGGGTCGGGGCACGTAAAGAAAGAAAAAAGAAAAGAAATCCAGGAGATCGGATCGGGTCGGAGCAAGTATTTAAAGAAGGGAAGAAGGAGCTTACCTAACCGGATCGGGTCGGACCGTAAGATGACGGAGGAGAAATAAAACTACGTGATCCGATCCGAACCATTAGGGGACTTTGCCTCCAATCCGATCCGCCTTTGATTTCTGAGTTTCAATGTGATATTCAAGCCTAAGGCCACGCCCCCGATCCGATCCCAACGAATGGACCCGAACCGAACCGAAGCACAGTCTACCTTAACGCATAAAAACTCGTCTAACTGGCCCAATCAACCTTTGGCATGATCTTCAATTTAATGGACAGTTAGGATAGTGCCTTGCGAACGTAACTGGACATCAAGAATTACTTCAACTTTTTATATCTTGCCGAACTTTTTCGTCGCACTTTTAAACATTTACTTTGCACTTTCCGTATGCACTGTTTACACTTTAGTTTGCACACACGCACGGGGGGATACGGGCTAATTTGCTCTAATTTGTGCTATTGCTTCTTCAATAGTTTTATGACCATGAGACCCAGACGCTCTTCCAGACTAGCTGAGAGGAAAGAAGCCCCGGAAACCTCTAACAAGATTACTCTCGAGGACATATCTTCTCCGTCGGATCCAGAATGGGATAATGAGGGTTCAGACTACGACCTCGGAAATCGTAAAAGTGACGAAGAGTCTTCAGAGAATGAAGTTTCTTTAGGGTTTGAAGAAGAAGGAGGGGTTGGCGACGACCGGGCTCCTGATGAGTTTGAATCGGCTGTCATATTGGAATCGCCCCAAGATTCCGTTGAATCAACAATCGATAACGACCGACTTACTCGAATTTGTTTGAAATATGGGATAATGAAAAGGGACACTCTAGTGCCTTCAAGCTATGACCGTCCCCACAACCCTCCAGAAGGATATATGGCGGTCACTCGGTTGATGTGTATGGTCGGCGCTATCCCTCCATTTTCTCCCTTCATCGTTGACTTTCTAGGACAAATGCGGACTGCCCCCATGCAGCTGCATCCCAATTCTTGTGCCTACTAGCACACTTTGTACATAGCATACCATGAGATCTTAGGCATAGAGCTCACGTTCGATGACGTTCATTTCTTCTATAACTTCAAGCATCGGACTCGAGAGGCTCCATCTTTCTACTATTTTGAGTCTGTTCCTAAGAGGAAGATAATCTCGGCGCCATTCAGCAGTAAAGCTGGAGATTCCAGACTGGAATGGTTCTATGTGAAGCGACAACCTGGATGTGCCAGGAGGTGGACGAAATCAAGTAAAGCACTGATTTTCTAAATCCGGGCTCTATACACTCGAGTCATTTCCTTAACTTGTTTTCCTTTTTGTTTGCAGTTGACAATCCAAAACAAATATCAGATCAGGTGTTCTTTGACCGGATGCACCAACTTCTTAATGGCGATCAGAAATTTTTGACTATTGATGAAGTCCTTAAGGACGAATATCTTCACTTTCATGGGCTGTTATCCGTTTTTCGTAGTATTGGTCATGGGACGGCTCCATACGTATATATTCCTCCAGTGGAGGTAGTTCCAGAGACAGGAGAAGGCTCGGGAGTTCCTACAGTGCCTCTTCAAACTTCACCTTCTCCATCTTCTACTCAGGATGACGAATTGGCTAACCTGGCCGAAAAGCATTGTGAAGGTTATACTGCCCCCGAGGAGGCTACTTCTCTGGAAAAGTCAACGTCCTCCCAAGAGTCGCCGCTTAATGCTTCCGAGGGAGATGTCCCTAGTACCGATGATCCAATATTTCAGGGTTTGGGGGATCTCCCCTTACCTGAAACTATATACACTTCAGAGGATTTTAGGAAGGATCCTTTAGTCTTCACCTCTTCTGAAGAGACCACTCCTGCTAAGGCCAAAGAGCCTGCCCGTACTAGTCTAGCTTCAGACTCGGGTTGGTTGGGGGGAAACACACCACTTAGGACACACTTTATACAACAGCATTAGCATTCATTGCACCTCTTTCTCTGTGAATCCATTGATTCTGAATTTTGTTTGTCTTATTGTGCAGGCACGATGTCTCGATCTTACTATGATATCAGGAAGCTTCGCCGCAGCATGTCTAATCCACCTCAGGATATCGAGTACGATCGCTGCGATGATCGCGGTAGGGAGGAGAGAAGGCCTTATGATCCCTATCGCTCTCGACCCTCACGTTCTCGCTCTCCCGTTCGGTCGGAACAAGAGAAATACAATGGTTATCAAAGCCGTAGGGAAGAGGACAGGCCACAATCGAAAGACTCCGCCTCTTCCCACGAAAAGCGCAGCAGAGAGAGAGAAGCCCTCCAAAAGATACTGAGTCTCGAAGTAAGCGCAAGGTCCCTGCTACTAAACGACCTAGGACAAACAAAGAAACTACTGAATCCTCCACACACAGGGACACTGAATTGACGATCCCCGCTCCTCCCCCACTAGATGCGGAAACTGCAATAAAGCGAGCGTATTTGGAGGAGCAGTTTCCCGAACACTACTTCGAGACTCTGACTTTTTTACCTGCCTTGAACCTGTTTCTTCTAAGTGGGCAGATGAGGCCAAAGCAAAGATAGACGCGGTTGAAAAACAGTATTCTGAGATGTTTAAGTATTCACGCAATCTTTCTAGAATTATCCGTACTCTAATCACGAATGTTGACTCAATGCAAAAAACCGCGGAAGAAGATCCTTAAAGAACCTAGGTAAAGATTTGGAGGACACACAGGCCCAGCTTGCTATTGCTCAGAGAGACGCTACCAACTTCAAACAACAATTTGAGGATATGCAGAAACGTTATCATGACTTGCTTGAATCTCACACTCAAGAGCGTTCTGAGTTAAAAAAGAAAGCTGATGAGGCTAAGTCAGAAGCTGCTAAGACGCGCCTTGCTTATACTAACCTCGAACGGAAAAATGCCGAGTTAGCAAAGAGGAATACTGAACTAGAAAAGAAGAATGCTGACTTGGCTTCAAAGCTATTGGAGGCAGAGAACAGAGCTGCCCTGGCTGAGGGCAATGTAGAGTGTGCTATCAAATCTGCGGTGGAAGCCCGCAAACAACTGTCAGAGGCGGAGGCTGATATTCAGGGTTTCGGCGAATTGATGATTGAATTCTTCGCACATATCATCCGTCGCCGAAACATTTCTTGGATAGAGGATTATCCATCCACTCTAGTTCAAGTATGGAATCAGATCGTCGAGTGGGAAAAAGAGGAGCTTAAGGTCGATTCCATCGATGAAGATAAGCTAATGGAGAAATACTTGAGGGATGATGAGCCGGAACGCCTAGCTGAAGGGCGTCGCCTCATTGCTGAGGCCATGGAAGAAGAGAGACGGAAGTCTAAACAGAAGAATGTTCTCGAAGCTGGTTCCTCTTCTGCTGCCCCTGCGACTTCTGAAGTAGAGGGGTATGATCCTGAAAATCCGAGAATCCCCCGAACAACTCTGCTATCCCCTATTCCTGAAACAGCATCGGAGCCAGTAGTTACCCCTGCCGAGAAGTCTTCGGAAGGTATCCCTACCTTTTCTCCTCAATTTGTCAAGGCTATTTCTACCTTTCGCCACATGATTGAGCAATCGATGAAAAACCCATTGTTTTTGCCTGAGTTGATAACTGTTGCTTCTCATTCTGTAGGTATTGAGCCATCCGAAAAGACAGATGTGACTCAGGGAGCCACCGCCGGGGCAGAGCCTACAGAAAAGGCAAAAGGAGGGGAGGACAAGGCTGCTCCTATAGACTTGGGAGAAGGAAGTGTGCCGATTAAGGCCGCCACTCCCCATGATGAAGAAATGATAGCAGCTTTAAAGGATGATGGCGGTGACGGAGGTCATGAGGAGGAACCAGAAGTTGCAATAGTCGGGGAGTCAAAAAATGCTGATGATGTTACTTTGGCTGCAATGAAAGCTGATCAAGACAAACGCTTGCAATTGAAAGCCGAAGAACTAGACCCTGAAGCCCTGAAGCCCTCAAGCCCCTCGAAGTTGTGGATGCGGGATCAAGGTTAGTTGTTAAGCTCTCAACTAGATCTATTACAGAGGAACTCACTAAAAAATCTTCTCTTGATTCCAGCGCTCCGCCCTCCGGGAAGAAGTCTACCGGTTCCAGCACCGCATCTTCAGGAAAGAAGAAATCAAAACGAATCTTGATAGAGGCCGAGAAAGAAGCAAAGGATGCGGAGAAAGCCGCCAAGAAGTCCAAGGCTCACTCAAAATCTAAATAGTGGATTGCCTTGTGTCGTTTTAGCATTTGGTGAACCAACAATTGCTGCTACAAGAGCGGCTCTTGCACCTTCTTTTTTAGCTACCCTCCTGTACAAATTCATTCATTCGTAAATAAATAAAAAATAATTCATTTTATACAATGTTTGTTTGTCAGTAGTTCTGCACTTATGTAAAAATGCATATCTTACTATAGCTATGAAATGAAGTTACGGAGGGAGGAAATATGCGTATACATATATGACCCCCAGTTAATTCTCACAAACTATTTAATGCTTAATCAAGCAATCTGAATGCTCCCGATTTTCTGATGGGATAGCATTTCGTGTGTCGTCAGTGCCTGTCGCTTTTTCTGGCATTTCTTTTATACTCTCCTGTCTTATACCCAGGTTAGAATTGTTACTGAGGCGGTCCCTTGTCTGGGTGCACCTTCATGCCTCAGAGGATGTCGTCTTCCCGTCCTTTTATACTCCCTCTCTCTCTGGAGAGCTAGAGTTCGAGCTCAGCAATCTATTCATTCCCCGATCTTTCAGCGGGGAAGGATCTCTTTCTCAGCGCTCAGTCGGAGATGCTTTTATACTCTCTCTCTCTGGAGAGTTAGAGTTAGGGGAAGGATTTCTTTTTCAGCGCTCAGTCGGAGACGCTTTTATACTCTCTCTCTCTGGAGAGTTAGAGTTAAGAATGTCGTTTTCTCATTCTTTTATGTCTTGTCGCACAAATAGTCGTTGTGCTTTTTCTTATGTTTAAACTGTCTTCAACCTTTTCAGGTTTTGAATCATCCTGTATTCCATAATCACAACAGAATAATCGATGAATGTATATATATAATGCATAAAAGTAAATAACACACAATATTTTTATAGTGGTTCGGCTAAGTCGTAGCCTACATCCACTTTATAGTCCTTTATTCATATCGTCAGATTTTCCCAAGGCAAGTCGTGCCTTATTACAGAGTTCATAAGAAAAATAACAAAGAGTACAACATTTCTAATCCAAATATCGCATTAAGTGTTGGGCATTCCATGCTCTAGGGACTTCTTCGCCATCTACGGTCGTTAACTTGAAGGTTCCTTTTTCAATTTTCCGTTGGATGACAAAGGGTCCTTCCCATTTTGGACCGAGGTGAGGAAGGGATGGAAAGACTCTCTTTAGCACCAAATCTCCTGGTTCAAAAGTCCTGAGGCGAACTTTTTTGTCGTAATAGCGTACCATCTGACGTCGATGTCTTGCCGCACGCAAATCTGCTTCGTCCCTTTTTTCTTCGACTTCATCAAGAGACTCAAGTAAGAGTGCCCGATTTGTCATCGGGTCATAATACGTCACCCTATGGGAAGGAACTTCCAATTCAACTTGAATTACTGCTTCTGAGCCAAAGGAGAGAGAGAAAGGGGTGTGACCAGTAGCCGTCTTAAATGTTGTCCGATATGCCCACAAAGCCAGGGGCAATTCGTCAACCCATTTTGCCTTTGCACGCTCTAACCGTTTCTTGAGGATGGATTTTATTACTTTGTTTATTGCCTCTACTTGCCCGTTCGACTACGGATAAGCAACCGCAGTGTATCGCTTGTCAATCTTATACTTCTGGCAGAAATTTCTGAATTTAGTACCATCAAACTGGGTTCCGTTGTTAGTTATAATGGTCCTTGGGATCCCGAACCGGCATATAATATTTCTAACCACGAAACTTATCACCTTTCTTGCCGTGATTTTGGTCAAGGGCTCAGCTTCCACCCACTTCGTAAAATAGTCCACAGCGACTATTGCATATTTCGCTCCTCCTTTAGCCATTGGTAAAACTCCAATGATATCAATTCCCCATGTGGAAAATGGCCAAGGACTCACCATTGATTTGAGTTGGGTCGACAGTGCTCTGGGGATTTTAGCGAATCTCTGGCACTTATCGCAGCGTCGTGAATAATCAGCTGCATCTTTATTAATTGTGGGCCAGAAGTATCCATATCGCAATATCTTTTTTGCTAAAGTCTGACCTCCTGTATGATCTCCACACTCACCTTCGTGCACTTCTCTCAGTACACGTTTGATGTCGTCGTGTGCTATACATCGTAACAGGGGCAAAGAAAATCCTTGCCTATAAAGAGTATCATCTTGCATGACATATCTGGTAGCCTTGCGAACTACGACCCTTTTCTCACTCTTCTTTGATGGGAGTGTCCCATTCGTAAGGAAGTTCTTAATTGGGGTCATCCATGACTCTTTTTCCGATTCCGCTTCGAAAGCGAACTCAACTTCCATTGACTCAAAGCTTGGCGATTCCAACATTTCAATTGGAATTATTTCAATCTCTTCTGGATTGTCGGAACTAGCCAGCTTTGCCAGCCTATCCGCCTTCTGGTTTTCGGCTCTTGGGATGTGTGTTATATTGTACCGCTCCAAGCTACTCAATAGCTCTCTCACTTTCCTGAGGTAGGCGATAAGTCGAGGTCCCCGAGCCACAAATTCCTCTTGCACTTGGCAAACAACGATTTTAGAGTCACAGAATATGTCCAACGTTTTTATTCGGAGGTCTTTAGTAAGCTTCAACCCGGCAATCAGGGCTTCATATTCAGAGTCATTGTTAGTCGCCGAAAATTCTAATCGTAGAGCGTAATATAACGACCGTCCCTCAGGAGTGACTAAGACGATTCCAGCTCCGGACCTTCGGTCGTTCTTGGCTCCATCTGTGTGTAGTTTCCACGGATCTATCTTTAACTCATCCTCGGGCTTAACCACTCTGTCATCGATTACTTCCTCCTCTGGGATGGTGAACTCCGCAATAAAGTCTGCCAGAGCTTGCCCCCTGATCGACTTTCGTGGTTGAAAATTCAAATCAAACTGACTTAATTCTATATTCCATTTGATCAACCTTCCCGATGCTTCGGGTCTCTGCAACACCTGCCTCAAGGGCTGGTCAGTGTATATGGTTATTGGATGAGCTTGGAAATAGTGACGAAGTTTTCGAGATGCGATTAGGAGGCTGTAAGCGAGCTTCTCAATCTTTGGGTAGTTGCGCTCTGCCGCTGCTAATTTCTTGCTTACATAATACACTGGCCTTTGTACTTTTCTTCTTCTCGAACCAGGGCTGTGCTAACGGCGTGAGCCGAGACTGCCAAGTAAACAAACAATTCTTCGTGATCTATTGGCTTTGACAAAATCGGCGGTTTCTCTAGCAGTTCCAATAAATTTCGAAAGGCCTCAACACAGTCCGGAGTCCACTCAAAGTTTTTCTTTCCCCTTTTAATCAAATCAAAAAACGGAACACACTTGTCTGTAGCTTTGGAGATGAATCTACTCAACGCGGCTACTTTCCCTGCAAGACTTTGGACATCTTTAATTCTTCTTGGTTCTTCAATGTTTCTAATCGCTGCTATTTGGCTAGGATTGATTTCAATTCCTCGGGAGCTCAAAATGAAGCCTAGGAATTTTCCCGACGCCACTCCAAATGAGCATTTCAGAGGATTCAACTTCATCCGATACTTTCGCAGGATACCAAACATTTCTGCCAAGTCTTGCGTATGGCTGGAGGACTGTTTCGATTTGACAAGCATATCATCCACGTAAACTTCCATAGTCTTCCCTATTTGATTATAAAACATTCTGTTCACCAAGCGCTGATAAGTGGCTCCGACATTTTTCAATCCGAACGGCATTACGACATAACAATATAATCCCAAATTCGTAATGAAGCTCGTATGTTCTTGGTCTGGCACGTGCATAGGAATTTGGTTGTATCCAGAATATGCATCCGTGAAAGAGAGAAGTTCATGACCTGCTGTCGAATCTACAAGCTGGTCAAGTCTGGGAAGTGGGAAACTATCTTTTGGACAGGCTTTGTTCAAATCTGAAAAATCAATGCAAGTCCGCCACTTTCCATTCGGCTTCTTTACCAAGACGGGATTCGATATCCAGTCAGGATATGTCGATCTCGAATAAATCCGTTCTGCTTCAGCTTCTCCACTTCCTCTTTGAGAGCAGCCGACCTCTCTGGGCCCAGCATACGTCTCTTCTGCTTCACAGGCGGATGTTTTGGGTTTACATTTAGTGTGTGACTTATGATGGATGGTGATATCCCACACATGTCAGCGTGGGTCCAGGCAAACACGTCCAAGTTCGCCTTCAAAAAGTCCATTAGTTCTTTGGCCCGACGTGGATCTAATTGAGACCCAATCTTCAAAACTCTTGTTGGATCAGCTTCATCAATGGGAATTTCCACTGTCGCTTCATTAGGAGTTGCATTTCTAGTCTCTGGTTCCTCGTCTTTTCTGGGATCTAGGTTTTTAGGCGTTCCTTTGGGCAACTCCTTCGGGGTCAATTTCTCTAATTGCTACAACGAGCCCCCCTTTGGGGAAGGCGAGGCATCTTTACTCTCGATGTTAAGTCCTTTCATCAACATCTTCAATTCGGCAACATAGCAGGCCCGTCCGGAAACTTGATCCCCTCTCATTACTCCAGTTCCGGCTTCGGTTGGGAACTTAAGCAATAAACACCAAGGGGCGATACAAGCTCTGAATTCAGCAAGGGCAGGCCTCCCCAAAAATGCATTATAAGGCGAATCTACGTCCAATACTACGAACTGAAGCATCCGCACTCTTCTGCGTTCTCCTTGCCCCAAGGTCACGGGCAATTCTATGTACCCCATGGGGGCTGTTGACGCCCCGTTGAAGCCTCTGATCCATCCTTCACATGGCTTCAAATCTTCAGATTCAAGCTTCATCTGATCGAATGACTTTTTAAATAAAATATTGATAGAACTTCCGTTGTCTACTAATACCTTATGAACCAAGGCCGGCCCAATGGTGGTAGTAATAACCAACGGATCATCAGTGGGTGATTGGATCCCAGTATTATCTCTGCTGCGGAATACCACGTCGTCAAACATGGTCTTCTGTTGTTTTATGGGGGCGATATCCTCCAAATCGTCACCTTCATTCACATCTATGTGCTTGGCAGCATTTACATATTGATCCATCGCTCTGAAACTACGGATTGCCTGGTGAGGTCCACCCACTATGGAGTTGATAACAATTCCTTTACCTTTCTGCTGCGCTGTAGGCTTGGGAGCAGGTAGAATCTGTTTTGGAGCCTGCTCTCCTTGCCCCATGTCCCTCGGGGCAACCTTGTATTCATCCAACTTCCCTTCACGCAGCATCTTCTCAATCACATCTCTCAAATGCCGACATTCATTGGTTGAATGCCCATGGGTTCCATGAAACAAACAAAACTTCCCAGTTGCCATTTCTTTCTCGGTCGAATCACGAGGTGGCGGTCTTTTATACTGCAAAACGTTGTACGTGTCCAGGTAAATATTCTCCAGGGTGTCGTTCAATGGTGTATAATTCTCGTAAGTCTGGAATCGGGGTCTTTTGTTAGGATCACTTCCCCTATTTCTATTTTTTCTATTACCGTTCGCATTACGGTTATTGTTGTTGCCCCCGTTTCCAGCATTGTTGTTTCCACCCTTGTTTCCCACATTTACTTCAACCTTTCCGGAACTTTCCCCAGACTGCTTCACGGCGACGTTGCTCTGCACATTTTCTTTTGAAGCTGCTTCAGACTTTCTCTTTCGGTTTTCCCTGGCCTCCTCTCGTCTTAAATAAATATCGGCTTTTTCATAGAATATCTCTCTTGTGGATGGTGTCTTCCCAGAAAGGTAATCCCCGAACTCGGATTCAGGATCGACTCCTTCTTTTAATGCCATCAGAATGGTGGGCTCATGAGGGTCACTAACTTCAGTCACAGCTAAGTTAAAACGGTCAAGATACGACCTCAAAGACTCTCCTGGCGCCTGCTTAATTCTTGATAATTCAATAACACTTTTGGACTTTCGGGTATGGAGTCGGAACTGATTCATAAAACATTCGCTCAGTTCCCTGTAATTCGAAACCGAACGAGGGGGAAGTCGGGTAAACCAGAACAGCGCCACATCTTCTAAATAGATCGGGAATGCTTTACACTTCACTTCATCAGGGGCAGCAGCAGCATTCATGAGCCACGAATATCGGATCAAATGCTGTCCCAGATCAGTTCTCCCGTTGTACTTGTCCATCTGTGGCAGGTTAAAACGCCAGGGAAACTGGAAGTCGAGGATATCGTCGGTGAAAGGAGTATGGCTTCGCTCAATGCCATAATCTTCATTTGTATAGTTCCGGCTCTCGGACATGATCTGGCACACCAATGCCTGTACATCAGCATTAGTTAGGGGCCATTCAGGTTCCCTGGCCCTAGTATCCGGGTTCCTTCTGGGCTCTTGTTCAGGAGATGCCCTTCTTCTTCGAGCTGCTTCTGCTCTATTCCTTTCCCTACGCTCCCGGTCGATCTCGGGAGGAGGGGACTGGAGCCTTTGCCCCTGAGTGGGGTCATTGTTTCCTAGTGCTCGTGCAATATCCTCACGAGACCCCAAAGATCCGAATGTCAGCTGCTCCACATTCTGAGGTCGTTCGAGCGGCCTTCGTTCACGGGGCCGCTCTTCCTCGGAAGATGAAGACTGATCCACTGGTGTGTGACGAACCGGTGATGGGGTTCTTTGTCGACGGAGTTCGCTAATCTCCCTGCTCATGAGCCTCATATTTTCCTACATCATGAGATTAGTGCGCTCGTGGACTTTCATAGCCTCCCTAGTACTCTCGAGCATGTCAAGTAAGCACGAGAAATCTCCTTGAGTAATGGGCGCAGATGGATTGACCTGGTCACTGACCCTGATGGCTGGAATCAGAGCATTTGTAGGGACTCGAGTAGAGGTTCCAACACCACCAAGAGTCGGATCGGATCGGGGATGGGAGATCGGGTCGGTTCGGAGCTGGGGAGCCTGGTCAGGTCGGTATATGGCAAGCTGCTCGGGTCGGTTCCGATTGGGGGAATGCACTACTTCAGAATCTCCTACCCGGATCGGATCGGAGCTCTCCCCCTGGAGGCGGTTCGGATTTCCTGCATCGGTTCGTCCTGCTGCCGAACTCTGCCCACGAGACCTTGTTACAACCGCATTTTGCTGATCTTCGCCAGCTCCATTTCCTCGACCGGATTGAACTTCTTTGCCTTTTCCTCTGGCCATGATTCTTCGACAATCAGTTCAACAAATATCCAAGGGCGTTGAAACTTGAGGATTAACTTCTTTGAACTCAACAGTCCAAAAAGTAGAACGATAATCCCGAAAAACAAAGAATTCAGATGAACTCTCAGTGAAAGCACCAAAATGTTAGACCAAAAAGTGGTTCTAACACCCAAATTGATTAAAAGCAGAATGAAATGAAACCAAAAATAAAAATGAACACACAGGATTTATAGTGGTTCGACAAAGAAATGCCTACGTCCACTTGTCTTTCACTATTTTCACTGATTTAGTTGCAAGTACAATGAAATGTTCACTTGATTTCTCTCACAACTCACTTACAATCGCTCAATTGTCTAAAAACAAATAATGAAAGAAGATTTGGATTTTCCGGGAGTGCTGGAATTCGGGTTATGAAGGTGGTTGAACTCTCAAAGTGCCAGAAAAAGGATCCTTTTCTTTGTCTCCAAACGGGGTATTTATAGGTGAGAATTTGCTCAGAACCCGATCCGGATCGGAGCCACGTGTCATCCATCCCATTAGCCTCGGGTTTGGATGGATTTCTGTGTTGACAACGCATCAGAGCAGTGGACGTTGTGGGTAGGAACTGGTCATAGCCGCTCCGAATAACAAGGCGCTCATGCAGGAAAGTGACGTGTAAAAATGGGTTCGGATCGGAGGGACATGCTCATGGGGTTCGGATCGGCATCTCCGATCCGACCAGGATTAACTCAGGGCCAATTCTCTCTCCTTTTTACTCTGCTCCGCTCCGATCTATTTCTATAGCAACTGGGTGGCCTTCCGATCCAACTTGAAGTAGATTGCCCTCCGATCCGAACAGGTGTGCCTCTCTGATTCCAACAGCGATTGTTCACCGATCCGAACAGAAGACCTTATCCGATCCGAACTGATATGCTGCTTCGATCCGACCTACTTCAATACTTCCTAAGTTTTTTCAATATTTCACATCTTGACTTGGTGTTGCCCAGTTCACAAAGTGGGCTAACAGATTATTATCCAAAGAACCACTCTGTATTGGCATAAGCATTGCGAATCATATATGCCAAAGGAAATTGAAGACGGAGTTATGCAAGGGCTATCCTGTTTACAGAATAGTTCCTTCGGTTCATCCTGTTCCTGGATGACTTGTATGGATGGATGTCTGACAGAGTATTTCCAGACGATCACATATATTGATTTCTCCAACCGTACCAAGAGTGGAAGCAGAGAAGGAAACTTCTTTTAGCTAACACATAATGTATGGTTGAGGACGTCAATCGGTGATTTGATGGATGTGACGATGTGGCATTCAAAGTGAATCTGGGGTGATGATAAAGCGTAGTTTCTAGCCTCACATCTGGTAAATGACAGAAATCGGGCTGGCAGCATAGCTAAGTCGATCGCACCAAAGTAGGGTGTATAATCACCTGATCTAGAGTTTCATTTATTTCTAAAAATCTATTGTTGATGTTGTCCCATTCGGGAAACGGTTGCTGATCCCAACCGTTGGTGATATACATTTGATACACTCAAGCGAAATGAGTGGTCGGTCATGTGTGGCCGGGTTGCAAGATGTTCTTGTTGAACCTAGTGTATTCCTCTCTAGAGGTACACTAGTGAAAGGTGGTTCCATACCTTGTCATAGTTGGAAATCCATTACCCAATACGTGCTTGCGGTTTTGATTGTATACTGTATATGTAGAACGTGAGATGAAAGCGTTTCTGCTAGATGATTATTATATTGTGTTGATAGACATTATTATAATATCAAAAGGTTTTTGATATAAAGATATTTGGATTTTCATAAGGGAAAAACCCGTTCCGTTATACGGCGTTGTCTTATGAGATATCGATTACCTGCTTGAACTGTTTTAAACTGTTTTACTCATACCAGTCCCATGACCGACCCGGAGTTTATTTGTTTGTTTTCCCTAAACTCATGGGTGCCTAAATTTGTATGGACAGTCAAGTAGTCGGGATTTATAGATATACTGGAAGAGCTTACAGCAGGAGGCTTTAGGATCATATAGCTATAGTTATTTACGCTGTGTTGTAAGTGTTGTACTTTGATAATGATACGTATATTCAAGTACAGATTTGTATTTCAAAGTTATGTTATGAAATATATTTATTCGTTCCGCTGTGAGATTCGTGTTACTCTGATATTGTGTTCTTCTTCTTCTTCTATTCTAAGTTTCTATCTTATCTTTCCTCACCCTCTAATTTCTTTCACTAATGACTGGTATTTTTCGATGTTTGGTTAGTCGTCATTGAGTTTATGGCGATAACCAAAGTCGTCAAAATCCCGGGTCATTATAGTTGGTATCAGAGCTTAAGTTAAGCGAATTACCTTGGCTTTGTGGCGTGACTCAATAGAGATAGGGATAGCAATACCCTAGATTGAGTTTGAGTGTATATATACGAGTGAACGTATTTGTTATTGATATAAAAATTTATTTTATATTGTGGAGATTTATTGGTTGAGTCATTTATGAGTTCTGGTCGATCAGTTTGATCCACTGTATCGGTAGGAGTTTATTAACACTCGAATATGATGGGTCGACACGATATGTTTTGAAAAAGAGGGTGAATTAAAATAAGTTTACCCAATGTATATCTTGATATAGAGAAGATATATATATCAAAATTATAATATAGTGGATTTATTGGTTGTGATTATAATCGAGTAAGATTATAAATTAAATGGTTATGTAAATAACCAATCAGAATTCATATAAGTGAAATACGTGAAATCAGATGAGTTAAATCTGAAATTTAAACCAGAAATTGAGTTAAAACTCTAGAGAATTGGAAAAGTGTTTGTAAATGGATTTGGATTAAAAATAAGGAAAATTTAAGATCCGGGGAGATTTTAAATTGTTTTACAAGCAGTGTGAATTATATTTTGAAATGAATTTCAAAGTGGAAATGTTTAGAAATGGTTTTATAGTATTGAACTCACTTCGATTGCTGGAAAATAGATTCTGATGATGACAGCTGCATCATCAGTATTCATTTTCGAGTTGTAAGTGACGAATTACTACCAGAGATACTATTTTGAATTTGTTTTGGGAAAGACAAGTTGTGTTGAATTTCAAAATGGGATTTAAAATATAGAATTTGAATTTTTAAATAGATTTGAAATATTAACTTGTTTTAAAAAAATAAAACGAGAAGTTCCTTTACAAACGAAGTTTATAAATAGTTCTTTTATAAACGAAGTTTATAAAAGAAAGTGAAAAGAATTATCATTGGATAATTCAGAAATAAAAATACAAATGTGAAATTGAAAGGGAAATCTATTTTCCAAAGGTAGAAATATCGATTTCAAAAGGAATTGAAATCGAGACTTATGTAAAAATGAATAAAGAAAGTTTGAAAATGAATTTGAATAAAGGAAGTCCAAACATAGAAATTGAATGTAGAAAATTCAAAGGGGATTTGAATATAGAAATTCAAATGAGATTTGAATAAAGAAGATTTAAATAAGGGAAAATTAAATATAGAATTCATATAGAGTAATAATAGAATTTGAATATAGAAATTCAAATGGAATTAAAATATAAGATTTGAATATGTAGAATTTGAATATAGAATTCAAATGGAATTTAAACTATAGAAGTGATATAAAATTTGAATTGAATTTGATATATAGATTAGAATAATAGAATTTGAAGATATAAAATTTGAATAGAAATTGAATAGAATTAACTAAGTCGAAGAAGAATTAGTTAATCGAGTTTTGAATTTGAAGTTGAACTTTGGAAGGTGAATTGGATTTGTAAATGGATATTCGGAATTGAATATAGAACTTAAATTTGAAATTTGGATTCAAATTAGTTAATAAGCAAGTTAAAATATATTTGAACATGTCATGTTCAAATATAAAAGTGAAATAGACTAAAGAGTTAATTAACAAATTAATTAACGAATTGAGTTAAAACGATCAGGTATAGTTAAAATAGATTGGGCAGGTATAAGTATACATGAGATAGGTATGGATAAGGTATGCAGTTATATAAATAGAATGCTCGACGAAAAGGTATGTATTTAATTCATATATAAGATTTTATGCGCTGTATCGGCTAGCCGCTTGGCTTTTTCTTTTGGATTGGTGAGGGCCATGGGAGGCTATTTGAAATATCCCGATGCTCCTAGTACAAAGGAGGTTATAGCGATTTTTTCCGAGAATTTAAGGAGTTAAAATATTTTTAAGATAATTTGATAGTTAGAAATCAACGTATCAATATATATAGGAATCGATAAGGAAACAAACTTAGAAATAGAATAGTAAAATCAAAAAGTAAGACTAAGAACAAATTCTAGTAAGAATAGAAAGACGAAGCGTATACGTGTTTAAAAGTGAATAAGTAGTTGTATGGTATTGATTATTCGGGTAAGTAGTCATATCTGTTTTGACGTTATAAATGTTATTCAGTCAAGGTCTGAGAGGTAATTATACCCCAACTTGATTGATTTCATTATTAACAAATAAATAGTAAGATTTCAGGCTCGAAGATCAATGTTGAAGAAGAGTTAGTTGAATATAGTATTTGGGTTGTCGTAATGATGTTTTACTCAACATCCGTTTTAACCCAAATAAGTGTAAGCTTGGAAATATAATAAAGAATATTTCCTAAGTATAGAAATAAACGAGATCGGAAAAGAGATAAGTAATTGGAATATTTTCCAATTATAAATAGCATATATTTTCTAAAAGTTTAGAAAATAAAGGAAGGCGATATTCGGAAATGTTTTCCAAATAACATAAAAGGCCAATATGGTTATTGAAAATATTTGTTTAACAAATATTGATAAAGAAATAGAGAAGTGATTTAACTAATGGAATATTAATTAAGGGCTCAGTGACATGTCCAAAAGAAAATTTTGATTTTTGAAAAGAGTAAACTGTTTAAAAAAAACCAGGGAAAGACTGTTTGAATTAAAAAAAAAAAATTTAACAGAAAATTTGTGAAAGCAAAATTGAATTACAGTAAAGCCAGTAAAGTGGTAACTGAGATTGAATTAGAATGATATCAAGACAAATTGGATTGTGAGATTCAAATTGAAGTGTAATGTGATAATCAAGTTAAGAGTTGGGAATCGAGAAGAAACTCGAGTTGAAATGATATTTGGCTCGGATATAAGCGAATGGTTGTGTTGTGGATAAAAGCAGATTGAAATTTAATTGGGATGACCCTTATATCTGTTGAATTGATAACGGGTGGAAAGGATATAATGATATGCCGACAAAAGGTACAAGTTTATATTTCCATTGGGTATGAGATTTTGACGAGCCGAATTGGCAAGCCGCTTGGCTGTTTGATTGTAATAACCCGAAAATCTGAGCCAGTTTAAAATTTTTATTTTGGCAATTTTAGCGAATGTTGAACATTTAAAATGGATTATTTTAAATAATATCGATGAAAGTTTATTTTCAATATAATTAGAACATATATATTATATACGCCGCCGTTAGAATATATAATATTTATATATAATTATAAATAGAATTGAAAATGGCGCGGTAGTTCGATAATTCGATTTCAAACTTCAATTGAACATACCGGGTGCAAAAAAATCCGGATTTTGGTGAAACCAAAAACATTAGGATCTATTTGAGAATATCTTTCCAACAAATCCGACAAATCGAAATTTCATAGCGGGGATCAAAAGATATGTCCAGTTGAAAATTATGAATAGTCGCTATGGAATTCAGGCCCTTAAAAATGGGAATTTTGCAAACGACCTCGGATTTCGACGAAACCACTTTTGTTGGGTCCGTGCTGTCAAATTATTGCTAGATTTCAAATTTCATAATTTTTCGAATCAATATGTGAGCGTGGCAAAAGAAAACGCGTTTGACCAGTTTCAGTTGATTTTAATCGACTGGAAAATGGCCATTTTTCAAACGGTCTCAGAATTCGACGAAACTAGTTTTGTTAGGACCGTATCGTCAATACGAAGCTAGAAAATATTTTTCTGTAATTTTTCGAGTTCGTATGTTACCCCAGTAAATTGAAATGCGCGTTCAAAATCAATATATAGAGTTATATGTTGATTTTGACGAAAACTGATTGTAACGATCGAACCAGCCTACGATACATATCCCATTGTGTTCGGAAAGGGGGTAATTAGCTATGGACGACAGGCGGTGGGTTTCGTTTGGGGTTCGAATTTAAAAGTTACCTTTTTGAATTAATTAAAGAATAAATAAATAAATAAATAAAATTTAAAACCCCCTTTCTCCCCTTAACTCAGTCAAACTGCCCCCCCCCCCCAATTCAAAACCGCAATCGACATCAGAGAAAAAAAAAGAGAGCGAACCAAATCGACGCCGCCCCCTCCCCCCCAACCGACCCTCGCGACGCCGCCAGGGGGGCCCCCAACCGCCGCCACCTCGAAGCGACCCCCCCCCCCCCCGTCCATCGAAGCGCGACAGCCCCCCCTCGTTTCAGAAATCGCAACAAACCACCCTTACACCCGCCCCCTCCAGCACCTCGCGCGGCCTCCCCATTCACCTCAGGCGCACCCCCCCTCGGACGAGCAAGCGAACAAGCCACCCCCTTCTTCCACTTTACAGTAAGTTTGTTTTTATTTATTTTAATTCTGAAATTTCAATTTTTATGTATTGAAAGGACTGAATTTTTATAGTGTAAAAAACTGAATTTTTAAATGGTTAAAAACAGAATTTTTATGATGTTAAAGATTAGATTTTTATTGTAGGAAAGTTTTGATTTTTATTTATACGAAGGTGTCATTTTATTCATATAGTAATATGGTTTTTACCATATGAACAACAACCTAACAATGTGATTTTTATAGTTGAAAAGGCGATATTTTTATATTATAGAAAGGCTAAAAATATAATTTTTATATAATATGGATAATAAAAATTCGATCTTTATTATGTGGGAGATGTAAAAATATGATTTTTATATTTTTAATGTATTAAAAATATGATCTTTATTATGTAGAAGATGAAAAAAATATGATTTTTGTTTATGTAGAGAATTAAAAATATAATTTTTACATGATAGGAATATTAAAAATAGCATCTTTATATGTGTAGCAAAATAAAAATGTGATTTTTATAATGATATATTTGAAAGGCGAAATCTTTATATTTGAAAAGGCAAAATCTTTGTATAGAGAATAGCGAGGTAAAAATATAATTTTTATCTATATAGTAGCATTGTAAAAATAGAATTTTTATCCATATAGCGTGATAGTAAAAATTCGATTTTTATATAATGAATAGCAAAGTAAAAATTCGATTTTTATATATTGAATAGCAAAGTAAAAATTCGATTTTTATATATTGAATAGCAAAGTAAAAATTCGATTTTTATATATTGAATAGCAAAGTAAAAATTCGATTTTTATATATTGAATAGCAAAGTAGAAATTCGATTTTTATATATTGAATAGCGAAGTGAAAATTCGATTTTTAAACGTATGAAGCGATTATAAAAATATGATTTTTAAATTGAAAGTGAACAGATAAAAATGTGATTTTTATTTTAAAGACGTCAAAATATAAAAATGGGTGATTTTTATATATGTAGTGGCTACGGGCAAACGAAGGTGACAAAAAAAACGAGAACGACGAAGATTTCTATAAATGAAGAGTCGTGGTATTGGATAGCTATCGGTGAGAATTTCTCACCTTTCAATTTCATTTTCTAGTTATATATATACTAGGATGCAGACGGTGCTTAGTAGCACCCGACACAATCGTCCACAGGCCATGGACTTGTTTGTTTGATTGCAAAAAATTAGTTAGATTATTTGATTGAAATTTGAATTATTTGGTGAAATGAAATTGATTTGATTAATGTGTGAATGGCGTGGGCCTTCACTGGACCGGGGATAAGGCTAGGCCTTGTCCCGTTTCTACTATCGTGCCGTTATGCCGCCGAAATTTTCTAAAATATGTTAGAAAAATAAAAATATCATTTTTATTGTGTAAATGAACTGAATAGAAATTCATGTGTTGAAATAAAATATTTTATCGTTAAAAATATAATTTTTAACATGGAAGTGAATAAAATATTCATTTACAAACCGGACGGTTTGTTTATGTACACCTATTTGAAGGACATTGATTGGGACGATAAATTTTACACATCGCCCAACTGCACAAATAAAATCTGTGTTTGATTGTTTGAAACCCCACACGGGTGTTGGGATGAAATTTGAAGTTCACTCATCCTGATTGATTAAATATGTCGATCGATTGATTGACAGGCTGTTATAAGCGTTAGATATCTATATTTGATGCTTATACGGTGTAGTGCACTTTGGATGATGGTTGATTATTTACGGTTGCTATTATATACATGTGTTGTATGGAATCCATATAATTAACTTTATATGGTAATTGATTGGGCCTCATTCCAATCGGGAAAATAAAGAATATAATAAAATAAAGGTTCATGTGTTGACTGTACTCATCCGTTGAGATTAGTCCTGTGTTGAACGAAATATTTTAACAATAAAATTTATATCTTTATCACTATAAAGTAAAGGTTCATGTGTTGACTGTACTCATCCGTTGAGATTAGTCCTGTGTTGAACGAAATATTTTAATAATAAAATTTATATCTTTATCACTATAAAGTAAAGGTTCATGTGTTGACTGTACTCATCCGTTGAGATTAGTCCTGTGTTGAACGAAATATTTTAATAATAAAATTTACATCTTTATCATATATAGAATTAGAAATCAACTGGAAAATAGATGAGATGAGTGGTCTCCTGGATATTAATCTGATGTTGGTTTCGGCCTTCGGGGTTAATATTCAGGAAATCGTTCTCTTACTAATTTACGGTTGGAGTCTGATTCAATATCAAACGATAGATACCTTAATTTTCATAAAATATATTAAATAACAAAAATAGTCACACGTGGACAGTACTCATTCGTTGAGATTAGTCGTGTGTTGACAAAGATATAGAGTCGTGTATTGAAAGAAATATAGATCCATTTGTTGAATATAAAGCCGTGTTGATTAGAGATGCGCTATTTTGACGCAAACGATATTTATATCGATTATATTCGAATTGAATTTGATTTCAATTGAATATATAACGAATTTGAATTGAATTGAAAATGAATTCGAAATGAATTGAATATATAACGAATTTGATTTGAATATATAACGAATTTGAATTGAATTGAAAACGAATTCGAAATGAATTGAATACACAACGAATATGAATTGAAAACGAATTCGAAATCAATTGAATACACAACGAATATGAATCGAATTGAAAACGAATTCGAATTGAATTGAAAACGAATTGAATTGAATTCAAATTGAATTGAAATTTGAATTGAATAGAAACGAAAGTAAAAAGGATTTATAATTGAAAATTCAATTTTGATTTGAATTGGAAATAGAAGTTGAAATTGTTTTTGAAACGAATTTAAAACTATTTATATAATTCGTTTTAAATAGAAATCGACGAAATATATATTATATATATTATATATATAATATAATGGCCTGAATAGAACGCGCCGCGCCGCGGCATTTCGTGAATTTCGACCATTTATTTCAAACGTACATTACGGGAGATCCGACCGTCGGATTCTCCTAAAACCGGAACCGTTGGGTTCGTATCGAAAAGAGCTTTCTAAAGAATATTAGAAATTTTGAATCTAACGGTTGGATTTGGAGTTACGTCCAAATCGAATTCGTAAAGGGTCGCTATAGGTGCAGTTCGATGGCCATTGTTGGAAATCGACTGTACGGCCTTGATAAAATTATTAAAACTATCAATAATTTGTGAAAAATCATAAGAAAGGATTTGAGAAAAATTGGGATGAAAATCTCCATATTTGAAAAGATAAAAATAGTTTTTTATCAAAATGAACTAGTTTTGAACTAAAATTAAACCCGTTCATTTTTAAATAAATAAATTGGATTTGAAACGAGTTTAAATAGAATTGTTTTGTGGGTTTATCGTGAACAGTGTTTTAAATAACACTTATTCTTTAACCTGATGGTAAATAGAATGTGATTTGGGTTTATCGTGAACTGTGTTTTAAATGACACTAGTTCTTTAACCCAGAAAAAGGAGTTTTAATGAATCCGCACTTAAATTGAAATGTGAATTGATAATTTAAATTATCAAATAAAGGAAATGAGCGAGAATGGAGTACTACCAGTTTTGTTCCAAAGCGATAGTTAAATCTTTAATTAGATTTGAACGTGAAATGGTAATTAATTTTACCGATAACACCGTGGTATTAGATATGGAGTATTACCAGTTTTGCTTCATGGGATGAATAGGTTGGGATTGGGAAATAAAATAAAATGAATAATTACTTCGGTGTGGTTCGCTAATCTCGACTAGTTTGGGAAAACCATAATTTGGTTTGAAATGACATCCAAAGGAAGATTAAAGGATAAATTTTAAAGAATTTATCTTGGATAAAATTAATGGGAACCTTTCCCTAAGAATTGAGAATATGAATTGGAATGAGGCGTATGTTGTGTTTGTGTAACAATTGTTTTTAATATATGCGGGTTGTTCAGAAAGTCCGGGTTTATACCCATTCTGAATAACCGATTCGACGATATGTCGAAGATGAAGATGGTGGTCGAAGGTCGGAAGTCTTCACATCGCTTGGATAATTACTGACGATCCTGATTGGGCTGTACACCCAAGAGGATGGAAATAGTTGGTGGTCGTCCAGACGTACTAGGAGATGGATGGATATGCGAGGAAAGTGCCTCCGGTTTCGTTCAGACCCAGAACGAACTTGTAAATGGATTGTGTGTCTGACATTGGATTTTATTTCTGTGTTGATTGATTTATGTTAAATATATATCTGTTTGGCGGCGGAGAATTTATTCTCTTGCTTAACGCCCTTCTCTGAGACGTACGAGCTTAGAGGTTATATATCGATAGATATCAATCGCATGGCATGAATTGCCTGTGTGGCACGCTAAGATGCAATGATCAAGGCTTCTGTTGAAAAGCAAAGTCTTGTGGCTGATGATCAAAGCACGGCCTACGTGGCAGCTTTGTGTATAACGTGAATTCGCGAGCCTAACACCTCGGTATGAGTTAAAAACGGGATACGGACTGCAGGGAGAGCACGACGTTTCTTTCTAGCTTTGGTGGTGTCAGTGACTTACCAGCCCTGACATTTATATACTTTTCACCTATGTGGTTGTTGGAATGAGGCGCCTCGATTTTAGGTCTATAAGGACCGGGAAACGTGTGTTCAGGCATAACTAATCCTCTAACGTAAGTGAGGACCGGCCCTGAAGATCCAAGGATTTCCCAGAGTGTGTAGTCGTGAGATATTTGCTAGAGTGTCTCGAGCGCGGAGAGGAGCTTGCCCCTTGCCTCGACTCATGACGGAAATCCAATTTCCAATACGTGTATCTCGGTTTTATTTGTAGAGCCTAGTATGACGACATAGTAGCATGGGATGCTATGCCGTCTATGATTTATATTTATGATTGAAATTGTTTTGACACTATACACTCATAATAGTATCAAATGATTTGTTTTAAACGTACCAAGCATGTTTGGCTATTATAAGGGAAAACCCTGTCCTTCGGCTTGTGTTGCATTGTGTGATGGGACCTAGGTCTTATAATAGCTTCATTTTTCGAAAAAGCATTGCGTTGTCTTTTCTATGCACTAGTATTCTTGGGAGGAAACCCGTTCCGTGTTATACAGCGTGGTCTCTTGAATTACTCTTTTTAAAGTAAAGTTTTAAATAACTGTTTTAGTTCTCACACCAGTCACATGACTGACCTGGAGTTTATTGTTTTAACCTAAACTCTGGGTGCCCCTATTTTCCGCACGGGTAGCTAGTAGTTTTGGTTTTGCAGATTTATATTCACAGAATCCTGGTTTACAGCTGGAATGATATCCGGAAAGCTCTGTTTCCGCATATCACCTTTAGTTGTGCTTTGTATTATTTTCCGCTGCTATGTAACTTATTGTAGTCTTTGATATTTATTCGAATGTAATTTATTCAATCATAATCTGTATATTCTTGTATTCTGATGGAATTGTTGTAATAACAATGAAATGTTCTTCTGTTTGTGTTCTGATTTGTCCTGTTCTCAAAACGATCAGGGTTTTCGAACGGTCTAGATCGGTTTAACGACTGATTCGGATCGAGCGAAATTCCTTGCCGTCACATTTGGTATCAGAGCTTTGGTTTACAGAGCTCGGGAACAAGACACATTAGAACCATACGAAAGAATTCATCAGATATTGGATTAGTAATCTCCAATTAGAATGACTCGTTAGAGATAGGATCAGTAGTATCCTAGAACGAGTGTGAAGAGTATATTTTTCTATGAAAACAATCTTGTTTTAAAAATTTAAACCATTTTATACGTATTTGATTATTTATTTATTTTGAATATGGACAATCCAATATATAAAGATTTTGCATATACGCGTCATGAACGTATATTCGAAGTTTTAATATACTGGATAGATATAGAATCACATTCTAGTCGCCCGGAGATGGTACTGATGATTGTCATGACATCATCAGTATTTATGTTCGTGTTTAGAAGGTGTGATATCTATATATTTCCATTAGACTGGTGTGAGAACCAAAACTTATATAGCTAGATCACATTGTTGTGAATTGGCATCAAAAACATGATTTTCTGTATATGTATCAAAATTATGAATTTGAAACTCTAATGCACTAATTGATGGATGTTTGTGTTGTTTTTTATTTGTTTGATAATATTGAACCATTTAGCCTAATTGAACCAAATATTGAACTGTATTGAAAATTGGTCGCATTTGCTTGCATATACATATACTTACATGAACAGGTCATAGCAAGGAGGCTAGAGCCGAAGAATAAAATTTGTTTGCCCGACAAATAGGTACATGTTTACTATATAATTTACTGTTTTGTTTGGGTGATGATGATTTTATGAGCCTATTGGCTAGCCGCTTGGCTTTTTCTTTTTCTTTTTGAGATCAGAAGGCCTATATGGCAATTTCGGGATTTTCCCGTGGCTCCCGGTGTAGGGGAGGTTATGGCGAAATTTTTCGAAAATTTAGGGTGTTAGCCAAATTTTTGAAAATTTGAAAATTCTCAAAAACTGAAAAGTTGGAGAATGGAAGCCAGATCGAACATAGAGTTCATTAATCAAACCACTTTCTACTTTGTTCCTTTTCGGGGACGAAAAGTTTTAAGTGGGGGAGATTGTAATAACCCGAAAATATGAGCCAGTTTAAAATTTTTATTTTGGCAATTTTAGCGAATGTTGAACATTTAAAATGGATTATTTTAAATAATATCGATGAAAGTTTATTTTGAATATAATTAGAACGTATATATTATATACGCCGCCGTTAGAATATATAATATTTATATATAATTATAAATAGAATTGAAAATGGTGCGGTAGTTCGATAATTCGATTTCAAACTTCAATTGAACATACCTGGTGCAAAACAATCCGGATTTCGGTGAAACCAAAAACATTAGGATTTATTTGAGAATATCTTTCCAACGAATCCGACAAATCGAAATTTCATAGCGGGGATCAAAAGATATGTCCAGTTGAAAATTCTGAATAGTCGCTATGGAATTCAGGCTCTTAAAAATGGGAATTTTGCAAACGACCTCGGATTTCGACGAAACCACTTTTGTTGGGTCTGTGCTGTCAAATTGTTGCTAGATTTCAAATTTCAAAATATTTCGAATCAATATGTGAGCGTGGCAAAAGAAAACGCGTTTGACCAGTTTTAGTTGATTTTAATCGACTGGAAAATGGCCATTTTTCAAACGGTCTCAGAATTCGACGAAACTAGTTTTGTAATTTTTCGAGTTCGTATGTTACCCCAGTAAATTGAAATGCGCATTCAAAATCAATATATAGAGTTATATGTTGATTTTGACGAAAACTGATTGTAACGATCGAACCAGCCTACGATACATATCCCATTGTGTTCGAAATGAGGGTAATTAGCTATGGACGACAGGCGGTGGGTTTCGTTTGGGGTTCGAATTTAAAAGTTACCTTTTTGAATTAATTAAAGAATAAATAAATAAATAAAATTTAAAACCCCCTTTCTCCCCTTAACTCAGTCAAACTGGCCCACCCCATTTCAAAACAGCAATCGACATCAGAGAAAAAAAAGGGCGAACCAAATGGACGCCCCCCCCAATCGACCCTCGCGACGCCGCCAGGGGGTCCCCCAACCGCCGCCACCTCGAAGCGACACCCCCCCTGTCCATCGAAGCGCGACAGCCCCCCCCCCCCTCGTTTCATAAATCGCGACAACCCCCCCTCCCCATCCGCACCCGCCCCCTCCAGCACCTCGCGCGGCCTCCCCCCTCACCTAAGGCATACCCCCCCTCGGACGAGCAAGCGAACAAGCCACCCCATTCTTCCACTTTATAGTAAGTTTGTTTTTATTTATTTTAATTCTGAAATTTCGATTTTTATTTATTGAAAGGACTGAATTTTTATACTGTAAAAAACTGAATTTTTAAATGGTTAAAAACAGAATTTTTATGATGTTAAAGATTAGATTTTTATTATAGGAAAGTTTTGATTTTTATTTATATGAAGGTATCATTTTATTCATATAGAAATATGGTTTTTACCATATGAACAACAACCTAACAATGTGATTTTTATACTTGAAAAGGCGATATTTTTATATTATAGAAAGGCTAAAAATATAATTTTTTTATAATATAGATAATAAAAATTCGATCTTTATTATGTGGGAGATGTAAAAATATGACTTTTATATTTTTAATGTATTAAAAATATAATCTTTATTATGTAGAAGATGAAAAAAATATGATTTTTGTTTATGTAGAGAATTAAAAATATAATTTTTACATGATAGGAATATTAAAAATAGCATCTTTATATGTGTAGCAAAATAAAAATGTGATTTTTATAATGATATATTTGAAAGGCGAAATCTTTATATTTGAAAAGGCGAAATCTTTGTATAGAGAATAGCGAGGTAAAAATATAATTTTTATCTATATAGTAGCATTGTAAAAATAGAATTTTTATCCATATAGCGTGATAGTAAAAATTCGATTTTTATATATTGAATAGCAAAGTAAAAAATTCGATTTTTATATATTGAATAACAAAGTAAAAATTCGATTTTTATATATTGAATAGCAAAGTAAAAATTCGATTTTTATATATTGAATAGCAAAGTAAAAATTCGATTTTTATATATTGAATATCAAAGTAGAAATTCGATTTTTATATATTGAATAGCGAAGTGAAAATTCGATTTTTAAATGTATGAAGCGATTATAAAAATATGATTTTTAAATTGAAAGTGAGCAGATAAAAATGTGATTTTTATTTTAAAGATATCAAAATATAAAAATGGGTGATTTTTATATATGTAGTGGCTACGGGCAAACGAAGGTGACAAAAAAACGAGAACGACGAAGATTTCTATAAATGAAGAGTCGTGGTATTGGATAGCTATCGGTGAGAATTTCTCACCTTTCAATTTCATTTTCTAGTTATATATATATATATATACTAGGATGCAGACGGTGCTTAGTAGCACCCGACACAATCGTACAGACCATGGACTTGTTTGTTTGATTGCAAAAAATTAGTTAGATTATTTGATTGAAATTTGAATTGTTTGGTGAAATGAAATTGATTTGATTGATGTGTGAATGGCGTGGGCCTTCACTAGACCGGGGATAAGGCTAGGCCTTGTCCCGTTTCTACTATCGTGCCGTTATGCCGCCAAAATTTTCTAAAATATGTTAGAAAAATAAAAATATCATTTTTATTGTGTAAATGAACTGAATAGAAATTCATGTGTTGAAATAAAATATTTTATCGTTAAAAATATAATTCTTAACGTGGAAGTGAATAAAATAAAATATTCATTTACAAACCAGACGGTTTGTTTATGTACACCTATTTGAAGGACATTGATTGGGACGATAAATTTTACACATCGCCCAACTGCACAAATAAAATCTGTGTTTGATTGTTTGAAACCCCACACGGGTGTTGAGATGAAATTTGAAGTTCACTCATCCTGATTGATTAAATATGTCGATCGATTGATTGACAGGCTGTTATAAGCGTTAGATATCTATATTTGATGCTTATACGGTGTAGTGCACTTTGGATGATGGTTGATTATTTATCGTTGTTATTATATACATGCGTTGTATGGAATCCATATAATTAACTTTATATGGTAATTGATTGGGCCTCATTCCAATCGGGAAAATAAAGAATATTATAAAATAAAGGTTCATGTGTTGACTGTACTCATCCGTTGAGATTAGTCCTGTGTTGAACGAAATATTTTAACAATAAAATTTATATCTTTAACACTATAAAGTAAAGGTTCATGTGTTGACTGTACTCATCCGTTGAGATTAGTCCTGTGTTGAACGAAATATTTTAACAATAAAATTTATATCTTTATCACTATAAAGTAAAGGTTCATGTGTTGACTGTACTCATCCGTTGAGATTAGTCCTGTGTTGAACAAAATATTTTAACAATAAAATTTATATCTTTATCACTATAAAGTAAAGGTTCATGTGTTGACTGTACTCATCCGTTGAGATTAGTCCTGTGTTGAACGAAATATTTTAATAATAAAATTTACATCTTTATCATATATAGAATTAGAAATCAACTGGAAAATAGATGAGATGAGTGGTCTTCTGGATATTAATCTGATGTTGGTTTCGACCTTCGGGGTTAATATTCAGGAAATCGTTCTCTTACTAATTTACGGTTGGAGTCTGATTCAATATCAAACGATAGATACCTTAATTTTCATAAAATATATTAAATAACAAAAATAGTCACACGTGGACAGTACTCATTCGTTGAGATTAGTCGTGTGTTGACAAAGATATAGAGTCGTGTATTGAAAGAAATATAGATCCATTTGTTGAATATAAAGCCGTGTTGATTAGAGATGCGCTATTTTGACGCAAACGATATTTATATCGATTATATTCGAATTGAATTTGATTTGAATTGAATATATAACGAATTTGAATTGAATTGAAAACAAATTCGAAATGAATTGAATATATAACGAATTTGATTTGAATTGAATATATAACGAATTTGAATTGAATTGAAAACGAATTCGAAATGAATTGAATACACAACGAATATGAATTGAATTGAAAACGAATTCGAAATGAATTGAATACACAACGAATATGAATCGAATTGAAAACGAATTCGAATTGAATTGAAAACGAATTGAATTGAATTCAAATTGAATTGAAATTTGAATTGAATAGAAACGAAAGTAAAAAGGATTTATAATAGAAAATTCAATTTTGATTTGAATTGGAAATAGAAGTTGAAATTGTTTTTGAAATGAATTTAAAACTATTTATATAATTCGTTTTAAATAGAAATCGATGAAATATATATATTATATATATATATATATAATATAATGGCCTGAATAGAACGCGCCGCACCGCGGCAGTTCGTGAATTTTGACTATTTATTTCAAACGTACATTACGGGAGATCCGACCATCAGATTCTCCTAAAACCGGAACCATTGGGTTCGTATCGAAAAGAGCTTTCTAACGAATATTAGAAATTTGGAATCTAAAGGTTGGATTTGGAGATACGTCCAAATCAAATTCGAAAAGGGTCGCTATAGGTGCAGTTCGATGGCCATTGTTGGAAATCGACTGTACGGGCCTTGATAAAATTATTAAAAATATCAATAATTTGTGAGAAATCATAAGAAAGGATTTGAGAAAAATTGGGATGAAAATCTCCATATTCGAAAAGATAAAAATAGATTTTTATCAAAATGAACTAGTTTTGAACTAAAATTAAACCCGTTCATTTTTAAATAAATAAATTGATTTGAAACGAGTTTAAATAGAATTGATTTGTGGGTTTATCGTGAACAGTGTTTTAAATAACACTTATTCTTTAACCTGATGGTAAATAGAATGTGATTTGGGTTTATCGTGAACTGTGTTTTAAATAACACTAGTTCTTTAACCCTGAAAAAGGAGTTTTAATGAATCCGCACTTAAATTGAAATGTGAATTGATAATTTAAATTATCAAATATAGGAAATGAGCGAGAATGGAGTACTACCAGTTTTGCTCCAAAGCGATAGTTAAATCTTTAATTAGATTTGAACGTGAAATGGTAATTAATTTTACCGATAACACCGTGGTATTAGATATGGAGTATTACCAGTTTTTCTTCATGGGATGAATAGGTTGGGATTGGGAAATAAAATAAAATAAATAATTACTTCGGTGTGGTTTGCTAAACTCGACTAGTTTGGGAAAACCATAATTTGGTTTGAAATGACATCCAAAGGAAGATTAAAGGATAAATTTTAAAGAATTTATCTTGGATAAAATTAATGGGAACCTTTCCCTAAGAATCGAGAATATGAATTGGAATGAGGCGTATGTTGTGTTTGTGTAACAATTGTTTTTAATATACGCGGGTTGTTCGGAAAGTCCAGGTTTATACCCATTCTGAATAACCGATTCGACGATATGTCGAAGATGAAGACGGTGGTCGAAGGTCGGAAGTCTTCACATCGTTTGGGTAATTACTGACGATCCTGATTGGGCTGTACACCCAAGAGGATGGAAATAGTTGGTGGCCGTCCAGACGTACTTGGAGATGGATGGATATGCGAGGAAAGTGCCTTCGGTTTCGTTCAGACCCAGAACGAACTTGTAAATGGATTGTGTGTCTGACATTGGATTTTATTTCTGTGTTGATTGATTTCTGTTAAATATATATCTGTTTGGCGACGGAGAATTTATTCTCTTGCTTAACGACCTTCTCTGAGACGTACGAGCTTAGAGGTTATATATCGATAGATATCAATCGCATGGCATGAATTGCCTGTGTGGCACGCTAAGATGCAATGATCAAGGCTTCTGTTAAAAACAAAAGTCTTGTGGTTGATGATCAAAGCACGGCCTACGTGGCAGCTTTGTGTATAACGTGAATTCGCGAGCCTCACACCTCGGTATGAGTTAAAAACGGGATACGGACTGCAGGGAGAGCACGACGTTTCTTTCTAGCTTTGGTGGTGTCAGTGACTTACCAGCCCTGACATTTATATACTTTTCACCTATGTGGTTTTTGGAATGAGGCGCCTCGATTTTAGGTCTGTAAGGACCGGGAAACGTGTGTTCAGGCATAACTAATCCTCTAACGTAAGTGAGGACCGGCCCTGAAGATCTAAGGATTGCCCAGAGTGTGTAGTCCTGAGATATTTGCTAGAGTGTCTCGAGCGCGGAGAGGAGCTTGCCCCTTGCCTCGACTCATGACGGAAATCCAATTTCCAATACGTGTATCTCGGTTTTATTTGTAGAGCCTAGTATGACGACATAGTAGCATGGGATGCTATGCCGTCTATGATTTATATTTATGATTGAAATTGTTTTGACACTATAAACTCATAATAGTATCAAATGATTTGTTTTAAACGTACCAAGCATGTTTGGCTAATATAAGGGAAAACCCTATACTCCGGCTTGCGTTGCATTGTGTGATGGGACCTGGGTCTTATAATAGCTTCATTTTTCGAAAAAGCATTGCGCTGTCTTTTCTATGCACTAGTATTCTTGGGAGGAAACCCGTTCCGTGTTATACGGCGTGGTCCCTTGAATTACTCACTTTTAAAGTAAAGTTTTAAATAACTGTTTTAGTTCTCACACCAGTCACATGACTGACCTGGAGTTTATTGTTTTAACCTAAACTCTGGGTGCCCCTATTTTCCGCACGGGCAGCTAGTAGTTTTGGTTTTGCAGATTTATATTCACAGGATCCTGGTTTACAGCTGGAATGATATCCGGAAAGCTCTGTATCCGTATATCACCTTCAGTTGTGCTTTGTATTATTTTCCGCTGCTATGTAACTTATTGTAATCTTTGATATTTATTCGAATGTAATTTATTCAATCATACTCTGTATATTCTTGTATTCTGATGGAATTGTTGTAATAACAATGAAATGTTCTTCTGTTTGTGTTCTGATATGTCCTGTTCTCAAAACGATCAGGGTTTTCGAATGGTCTAGATCGGTTTAACGACTGATTCGGATCGAGCGAAATTCCTTGCTGTCACATTGATTTTCTTTTGGGATGGAGATGGCCCAGAGAGGCGAGTTGGAGTTTGACCGATTGACCAGTACAAAGGAGGTGCTGGCGATTTTTTTTGAAAAGTTAAGGTGTTAGAAAATTTTCAGGATTTTTGAAAATTTTCGTTGATAAGAATTAATTAATATTTTGATTGAAATTAAACTGGTTCAGTTGAAACTGAAGTTAAGAAGTGAACAAATATGTTCTAACCAGTCGATAGGTCGTCCTCAACCTTTTAGCAATTTCGAGGACGAAATTATTTTAAGTGGGGAAGAATGTAATGACCCGCATTGGCAGAGGTATTATGATTAATTTATTTAATTATATAAATGGTGGCTTAGAGAATTTAATGATCGTGGAATTAAATAATGATGAATATTTAATTAAAATAATAAATTAAATAATATATTTAATTCTGAAATAATCAAAATTGGCTAAAATGGCGATATGGTGTGAGCCGGATCATCTGTGATATTTACATCAGTTTAGAATTGAATTAAAATAACGAATATATTATATAACCGATAGTTTGAACGTATAATTATATTATAATTATAAACGAGCTTGAAATGACGCTGCAGTTCGTAATTTGGTGATTTGAACTTCAACTGAACATACAGGGTTCGTTTTAAATCGGATTTCTATGAAACAAGAAACGTGTGGAGCTGGTAGAGTATATCTTTCTAGTGGAAGAGAAAAATCGGGATTTCGTCGTGTAGATTTTGATTTATGTCCAAATCAAATATTCAGAAAAACAGCGGTATATTCGTTCGTGGCCATAACGGTTATTCAAAAATATTTGAATATCGGGTTTGAATTTAGACATGGTTCTTTTGGGACATAACGATAATTTAATTTTTAGAATTTTATGGAGATTTTTAATTAATTAAATAAGCTACTTTTTATTTGGAATATTTTGCACCCTTAATCAACGATTTTGGGATTTCACAATATGAGTTAACCTACCGGTATTATTATATTTTTGGGATCGTGGCACATTGCTCGACTCAACGGTATTTTTATTTCTGTCAATAGAGACCCATAAACGGATGGGGTTTTATAAACCGGTACGCTAAACCAATATAAAGAATACTGATATTTATTTATTATGGCCCTAAGTAATGGTACATGCTTCCTTTTTCACCGCAGACAAGGAATGGCCGTGAATGAAACATATAGCCCACCTCACATCAGTTGTGTCCTTGGCTTCCTTAAGAGCTAAGATATTCTCACCTATATATAGGCGTTAACAAAAGGGGATGAATCTTCCTTTCTTTGTTTCCACTCTGCACCTATGTCTCTCTACACTTTCTTTTTCTTTTCTTTTTTCATTTCTCTTCCACGTTTTACACAAGGGAAACTAAAACAAATGAAAATGGCTGAAGGTGTGGCAACGCTTGCATAACTAAAAACACAAGAAGCAACTAATAACAAAACGCATTGCATAGCATTTTTTTGAAGCTGCATAAGGGTGTAAGGACGGAGAGCAGGGTGGATGGCCGTGCTTGTTGAAGACAGGTGGGCGCAAGCCGCTAGCAAATAACGTAAAGAGGAAGGACTTGGTGGGTTAAAGATTTGCTGGAGCTTTTTGTTAAGTCTTAGATGGAGGAAAGGGAAGAAGAGTTGTGAACAGAACGGGAGGGAAGACATGATGTTGCGGTGTAAAATAATGATGCAGGGACTGATGGGGTACTGTGTATAAGGAGAGCAAGTTCGTATGTTGTGGAGGAAGAAATGAGCGGACAGTTTAATAGGAGAGGAAGATCTGGGTTCTTCAATGAACGGACGAAGTGAAAGAGGGATCAACGAGAGGAATGCTGGTAGGATCCTGGTTGAACTCGGCAGTTTGATGGTAAAAAAATCGGGAGGTAGGAGGAGCGGTGTGGAGGTGTGTTGCGTGTTACGTTTGAGTGCAGCAGGTTTGGAGAAGAAGTCTTTTGGAGCGGGTATGGGCTAAGCAGGGTAATGGACCGTTGAAATTAGGGAATCACGAACCGAAAGTTGCGTTGGGGCTGTATGGACGAGAGCTTCACAATGAAGCTGACTGGAAGTGGATTGGTGCTTGTTTAAATTTAAGGCGAATTAGACTGTTTGATTCAAATCAAATAACAGTTTATCGTTCTTTAACGATGAACTGCCAAAGTGAGTAAATCTCACCAACTCTGAATAGTTATATTTTTATAACGTATTGTTAGAACTGTTAATCATCTGTTGATTGTTGTATGTTGACTGTTTGATTGAACTGCTAGTCAGTTAGTTAAATTTCTATATTGATTCTGTTTAACAGAATATATCATATGGAACTGAATGTGATGTTATCTATATTGTTTAACATCTGTGATGCAGGGAAACAGGTTGGAGAAATCCAACTGGATTCCTCAACATTTATTTTAATGTTTTTCATATATTATGATATATGATGTGTTATATAATCTGTTATGGACTATGTGTGTTGGAATGATGTTGATCATTGTTATTCGATATTTTAAATATCATAAAAGACCCTGGGATGTAAAAAGAATTATTTCAATGTATATTGAAATAAAGGGATTTTATAAAATCAACAGATTTTATAAAAGGAAATATTTCGAAAGTAAATAAAAGGGAAAAAATGTTTTTAAAATGAATACAGTTTTATAAAAGGGAAATCATTTGTAAAGTGAAGAACCGTTACTAAAAGTAAATCTTTATAAATGAATAGTTTAATCGAGTTAACAGGAGTTAATCGATTAGAGTTAAAGCAAATGAGTTAATCGAATATAGTTTATTCGAATAGAAAGTAAAAGGAGTTAATCGATGTTAGTTTAATCAAGTTAAAAGGAGTTAATCGATGTTAGTTATCGAATAGAATTAAAAAGAGTTAATCGAATATTGTTTATTCGAATAGAGTAAAAAGGAGTTAATCGAATATAGTTTATTTGAATAGAGTAAAAGGAGTTAATCGAATATAGTTTATTTGAATAGAGTAAAAGGAGTTAATTGAATATAGTTTATTCGAATAGAGTAAAAGGAGTTAATCGAATATAGTTTATTTGAATAGAGTAAAAGGAGTAAATCGAATATAGTTTATTCGAATTGAGTAAAAAGGAGTTAATCGAATATAGTTTATTTGAATAGAGTAAAAGGAGTTAATCGAATATAGTTTATTCGAATAGAGTAAACGGAGTTAATCGAATATAGTTTATTCGAATAGAGCAAAAGGAGTTAATCGAATATAGTTTATTCGAATAGAGTAAAAGGAGTTAATCGAATATATAGTTTATTTAAATAGAATTAAAAGAGTTATCGAATATAGTTTATTCGATAGGAGTTAAGTGAATAGATTTAGAGTTAAATCAAAAGAGTTAAGTGAATAGAATAAATTGAATAGAGTTATCGAATATACCTTATCGAAGGAAGGAATTATCAAATAGAAAAGATTTGAAAGAGAGTTACGTAAGGAAGTTTGTTAAAGAATTAGAAGGGTGAACTTTGTCTATTTCAAGGTTAGAAACGTTGTTCAGTTAAGGTCTGAGAGGTAGTATTACCCTAACTTGATTGACTTCATTTTTAACTAAGGAATGGTTATGGTTCGGTAGTAAAGGATGGTTAAGTGAATTTAGTAATTAAAGGAAATGGTTTGAGTTGGCATCGCGATGGTTTGTTTAAACATATGTCTAAGTCCAATGAAGAAGCTTTTGAAATGTTTTCCAAATAAGAAACCAGAAATGTTTTCTAATAAAGAAAACAAGAAATGGAAATGTTTTCCATTGTTAATAACGTATATTTTCCAAATTTAGACAATAAGAAATATTGTGTAACAACCCGAATTTTAAACAACGTGGTAAGACAAGAATCAAGGCAGAATTAAATTATAAAATCTGAATCAGGATAAACAGGTTGCGCCATTGCGTTCGTCTAGGAAAAATACGCGAAATAGAGTCCGAAATTTCGTAAATCGGAGCCCGTATGACCCAGTTAAGGCCCAACGAAGTTTCACGAAAATTCAAATCCGAAAACAGATTTGAAATTCAGCCCAAAAAGAGAGGCGGGAAAAATTCCCGCAAGACACTCAGGGTCGACACCCATGTCGACATGGGTGTCGACCCCTCCCCAGGGGGTCGACATTGGTATCGACCCCTGGGTCGACCCCCTCCCCCCTGTAGAACCCCGACCTGGTGCACCTGCTTGTCATGTTGGCTCGGTTTTGGAGGCTTGTGACGATTTTGGATGGCTTGGATTCGATCTAGGGTTAATCCTATGACCTAAAATGCTCCTAAACTCTATAAAAAGACCCTAACCCCCTAACCTAAAACACTCAAACTCTCTCATGCCACGAAGTGCTGCCCAAATGCCGAGTGATCATGGCCTCCATCTCCAACTCCAAGAGACTATGCATGCAAATCGGATCCGAATCGAAAGGTGCAAGCTTGCTACACCAAATCGAGGCTCGATCAACGTTGCTACGGTGATTTCATGACGGTTCTTCATCAAAGGAGCCACCTTTCTTCGTCACGACGATGCATAATCCTTCCCTAAGCCTCGCTATGTAAGTTCTAGCTACTTGTAGATTCTAACGGTGGTTCTAATGTGACATGGGATAAAATGCGATGAAACATAAGTATGCTAGCTTATGTGAACTTAAATTTGCCCCTTTTCTATGATCTATGACCTTGGGCTAAGTTGTAGCGACTTAATCATGCCATTCATGTTATGTTTAACCTAGTATACCTTGCAAGTTTGAATCTTTATCTATGAAATGTTAGCATGAACCTTTGGGACCCACTTGACTTGTGAAACATGGGCAAAGACTTGACTTTGGGGCTTATGCATGTTTGTGGCCAAATTACCTTAGAATGCTATGCATGTTTGTGGCCAAATTACCTTAGAACGCTATGCATGTTTGTGGCCAAATTCACTTATGATACTATGCATATTTGTGGCCAAATTCCCTTATGATACTATGCATATTTGTGGCCAAATTCCCTTATGATACTATGCATGTTTGTGGCCAAATTCCCTTATGATGCTATGCATGCTTGTGGCCAAATTTTCTTATGATGCTATGCATATTTTGAGGCCAAACCCCTTATGATACCATGCATGTTGTAGCCAATCCCTTTTTGACGTCGTGCATGTTGTGAGGCCAATATGTAACATAGTACCCTTACTATGTTGACTCGCTTTTACTTGGGTTGGAAACACGCTTTGGGGTAGGTTAGACGTGCGTGATTATGACATGATAATTTGACATGGGATTTCATGGAAATATGGCACTTATGATACATCTAAATGTGGGCATGACATGTGGGGTAAACATGGGACTTGAAACTAGACACGTATAGGTTGAAAGTGTAATATGACACTAGACCAAACATGAAAGTGGCCAACTCGAGGTTGGGTTGAGTTTGTAGCATAAATCTACCCGGACCCGCCCGACTTAACTAGTGGCTACAAACAATAGGATCCAATGTGAGAAGTTGGTCATGTCACGCTTAAGGCCCGAGGTTAGGCTAGGTTGTGGTGTAAAACTACCCGGACCCGCCCGGCTTAACTAGTAACCACAACAAGGTCTAATGTGAGAGGTTGAGAGTGCATTAATTAAATTAATGCCACATGATAAGGTTAAGTAAATTTGACTAATGACACTTAACCGATATGACGCGAATGGGTAGGTTAAGTGGGACCGGGCTTGATTTCTTAATGACACTTAACCATACAAGACAATTAGGGGATGGGGTTAAGTAATTTACACTTAACTAATCCGACTTGGTAATTAGATGGGGTTAAGTAACTTAGACTTAACTAATCTAAACACGGTAATTCGATGGGATTAAGTTAAACACTTAACCAATCTAAACTTGGTAATTCAATGAGGTTAAGCAACCAATACTTAACCAACTTAACATGATAATTTAATGGGGTTAAGTAACTTATAATTAACCAATTATACATGATGATTTGATGAGGTTAAGTAACCTATACTTAACCAATCTAACATGTGGACTTGATAGGGTTAAGCCACAAGACCTTTTGAATATACTTAACCCTTGTAGTACGATTAGTGGATGAGGTTATGCTAACCCATACTTAACCAATCCGACTCGATGATCTGATGCGATTAAGATAATCTATGCTTAATCAATCTAACACGATAATCTGATAGGGTTAAGACAAACCAATACTTAACCAATTTGACTTGATAGGGTTAAGTCATGCGCTTCTTGGTATACTTAACCACCTTGTAGGGCTAAGCCTTGAACTTAAATACTTAGCCAATCCTGACATGATTCGTAGGCGGGCTAAGTCATGAACCTGAATAACAACACCTAACCCAATAGACAAAACCCTAGTTAGAGGAACTAGGTAGAAAATCGTGGTTAATCAAGGGTAACGGGGAAAAGAAGCTAAGTGGTAAACCTTAGTTAAGTATAACTAAGTAATAATTCTTAGCCAAGGACATGGGACTAGTTCATGAATGTATAAGTAACCCGATATGGTAGGTCATCGCTTAAACACACGAGGAGATGCAAATTATCTAACTTGGATAAAAGCTCCAACGAACCGGGTGACGAAGCGGTAGCTTCGGGGGACGTGAGGGTACTCTTGGTATCCCTATGTGAGGTGGCAGGTGGTCCATGAAACCCGGCCCCAAAGAGGTTAAGGTCTGCGGTAGAAGAGCCAAGAGTATGCCTTGGTTGCTATGCGAGCGACCTAAAGACTGGGGTGGATTAGCGTGGAGTCGACGATACTTGATTTTGCCCTGGATAGCAGGTCGCCGACTACCTACCATCTTTAGTCAATCGTGTACGAACGGAAAGGCAGAGAACCACCAACAAACCATGTTCTTGCTATCGAGTCATGGGTGAGGTTGGCCCATAGGAAAGTGGGGCAATAGTGGGGCCGGGATGTGGTTCTCATACATGATTTTTCTTGGATTGCCTTTCAGTAGTTGCGGGAGGGGTCATGTGGGACCATAGCCACGGGTACAAAAACAGACCTTGATATCTGCATCAGCAGACGACTTAAAGCTCCCGACCGAGTTCCGTATTTCTTGATTTGCCCTGGCACGGAACTCGGATGGCACATTGAGGAACATGTGCGTCTAGACATGGAAAACGATTCACGATACATACGCGGGATAAAGGGCGTGGTTGACGGGTTGCATAATCCCTAGTGGTCCTAATTGGCTTGAACCCAAACCGAGACACGGAAACATTCATTAGGTAGCATTATCCCTAGTGGTCCTAGGTGGCGTAAATCCTAAGTGAACACGCGATAGTTCATGGTAAGAAAACATAACCAGATCAAGGGTAGCAGTCCAAAACAACTTCAAGGATAAAATGATACTACGTTGAGGTGGTATAGATTTACATGGGAAAGCCCTTACGGCCTACGGCAAAGGACTGAACTTATACATGGGAAGAAACATACGAGTTGGGAAACCTACATATGCTATATATTAGGTTGACATGGACCATTACATGACATTGGGCAAGGGACATTCATAGTTAACACATGACGCGGGTAGGGATACTAGTACGAGAGGTGCAGAGCAAATATACGTGACAAATACCTTGGGATGTTATACATGATAGATACCGTAGGATGTTATACATGACAGATACCTTGTGATAGTATACTTGATAGAAACCTGACGATGTGATACCTTGATTCCTGACACCGTAGTTTATCATGATACTTTAGCTTACCTTGCTACAGTAGTTCATCCGGTTATCTTGGTTTAGCTTATCTATCTTGTTGTCATCCTTATGTTTACTTTCAGTTTATGCATGTCATGTTACCTTTACCTGTTTTTATACTGGAAGTAGATAGGACTTACCAGTCTTTATGACTGACCCCGTTTTCTTTCGCCTCTTTGTCTTCCATTCCCCCCCCCCCCCCCCAGGTTTTCAGGGAGGAAACACTATTATTTAGTTCGGACTTCTTCTGCTTGAAGGTCATCATGCATGGCTTGGACTTCTCTTGGCTATGGCTACCTTACTGTTTTATTTGGGGAATAATTTATGAAAAAGGTTTTATGCTTCTTTACCATGGCAAGACAGGTTTTGATGTATTCTGATGTAAAAGGCTTTAGACCTTATTTTATAAGGTAATGAAATTTGTTTTACTTCCGTTGTTTTATATATGTTCTGTGTTGTAATATTTCTGTGCATGTTTACCTCGATAATGCTTCACCAAACCTAGTGCATTCCCTTTGTGAGTGACCCTAGCGGAGGTGGGGTGTTACATTTGGTATCAGAGTAGAAGGTTACCATACTGGGCAAAAGTTTTTAAAACCTTCTGAAAACTATTTGAAAAAAACCGTTTACAAAGAAGCATTTTTCAAGAAAAGTTTTTAAAGGCTATTCCCCAAAAGCCATTAGCACTATCCATTGATTCCTTGATTGAATCTCTTTTCCTTTCTTTCCTCCATCTGTAGTCACAGTAGTTCTAACTGTGACTAATCTTTGTCTAGCCACGTAGGCGTTTTCCGTACGATGGAGGTGGCTCTCGAGAGACCTGTTGCCGTGGTACAAGGAAGGATAATAAGAGTAAGGATAAAGAACGCGAGCTTAAGGATAAGCAACTTGTTGGTATGGCTTAGTCCACCAAGGAGGACAAGGACAAGATCATCAGAGAGGGCAATTGTACGCTCCCATTTCTAGGGTACCTAAAAGAGATGGTACCGTTTCTGGTAAAGGTTTAGCCGTTCTTTTCTATCATCCCGTCCAGACTTTGTCTTGATCATCGTATCATTTAAGTCTGCTTGGATAGTTGAGTCTCTGCACCTTAGTACTAGCATGGTAGAGGATCCCAGTTTTTGTCCCAAAAATCTGGTTGGAGAGTTGGTCCATTTCTTCATGACTTGTTTTGATTTGAGAATGACATGTCTCGGCTACGGATGGATTCTAGGGATAAAGTGGTCACCCAATAAGGGGTGCCATTCTCGGTTTTGAAAGGAGGGTAGTTAGACACTTGACTTGCTTTGGTAATACCCTCGAAGTCTCGTGTAACCTTATAGGTTCTGTCATGGCTAGTTACTTAGAATCTCATGATGCAGTTGTTGGTAATCCGTTCAAAAAGAATTCGCCGCTAAGGCGGATGGTTCGTTTCGCTTATGCATGAGTTATGGGAATCACCCTAGTAAGTGCTCTTGGCAACATGGATTGGCATCGGCAAACGAGATCCAGAATTCCCTAGTGAATTTTGGAGAGCTTGCATGAGTAAGTGGATATGTTTGAGCCAAGTATACTAGGGAAAGGATAAGTGAAAGTGGAATAAGAGGCGACAATGAAATGAGTTCTAACTCATATCTTGGAAATAGGAATCAAGGAGCTACAAAATCATGGAGTTAAAAAGATGGTCAAGGCACCGAGGAATTAAGCTCAAGGAAACGCGACTTAGAAGACGTAAGGCTAGACACGCGCATCGTACCTCTTTTTAAAGAGTGTATCCTTGATCCCTGGTTTTTCCTGTAGAGCTTGCTCGCATGTTATCTTTTGGTGAATATCCTCTCGATCCTGTTTGTGTTGCAAACCCCGTAGGGAGTTTACCTTGTTTATCTCCTCGATCCTATCGTGAGAACCTTAGGTAGAATCATATGGATGTAAACATGTGTTTGAAACATGTTATGATCGATATGGTTGCAAAATGGTTGCAAGTGGTTGCTCGTGGATGCGCGAATACACGTTAGATACTAGATCGACGCACTCACATTTTGCATTGCATATGCACGAGTATTTATACTTGTTTATGGATGAAATTTAATGTGTTGTCATGTGGATGTTGCATGTGGATGAATGTTTGTGCACGCATATAGTACTTATATGACTAGGACTATTTGCATACATGTTGGACTCATGGCACTAAACATATTTTGCATTAGAAGATCATTCAGGCCTGATCATTAGCATTAGCTAAGGAACATATACACACATTTTCTTGCATGTGTTCATAAAGCATTAGAAGCCTCTTAAGGACCATGGTTGTCAGTGGATGATGTTTTGAGTAGATGGATGATGGGTGGTAGGATATGTTCTTCCTAACTTGGAGATTTCGGGGACGAAATCCTTAAAGGAGGGGAGAATGTAACAACCCGAATTTTAAACAACGTGGTAGGACAAGAATCAAGGCAAAATTAAATTATAAAATCTGAATCAGGATAAATAGGTTGCGCCATTGCGTTCGTCTCGGAAAAATACGCGAAATAGAGTCCGAAATTTCGAAAATCGGAGCCCGTATGACCCAGTTAAGGCCCAACGAAGTTTCACGAAAATTCAAATCCGAAAACAGATTTGAAATTCAGCCCAAAAAGAGAGGCGGGAAAAATTCCCGCAAGACACTCAGGGTCGACACCCATGTCGACATGGGTGTCGACCCCTCCCCAGGGGGTCAACATGGGTGTCGACCCCTGGGTCGACCCCCCCCCCTGTAGAACCCCGACCTGGTGCACCTGCTTATCATGTTGGCTCGGTTTTGTAGGCTTGTGACGATTTTGGATGGCTTGGATTCGATCTAGGGTTAATCCTATGGCCTAAAATGCTCCTAAACTCTATAAAAAGACCCTAACCCCCTAACCTAAAACACTCAAACTCTCTCATGCCATGAAGTGCTGCCCAAATGCCGAGTGATCATGGCCTCCATCTCAAACTCCAAGAGACTATGCATGCAAATCGGATCCGAATCGAAAGGTGCAAGCTTGCTACACCAAATCGAGGCTCGATCAACATTGCTACGGCGATCTCATGACGGTTCTTCATCAAAGGAGCCACCTTTCTTCGTCACGACGATGCATAATCCTTCCCTAAGCCTCGCTATGTAAGTTCTAGCTACTTGTAGATTCTAACGGTGGTTCTAATGTGACATGGGATAAAATGCGATGAAACATAAGTATGCTAGCTTATGTGAACTTAAATTTGCCCCTTTTCTATGATTTATTACCTTGGGCTAAGTTGTAGCGACTTAATCATGCCATTCATGTTATGTTTAACCTAGTATACCTTGCAAGTTTGAATCTTTATCTATGAAATGTTAGCATGAACCTTTGGGAACCACTTGACTTGTGAAACATGGGCAAAGACTTGACTTTGGGGCTTATGCATGTTTGTGGCCAAATTACCTTAGAATGCTATGCATGTTTGTGGCCAAATTACCTTAGAATGCTATGCATATTTGTGGCCAAATTCACTTATGATACTATGCATATTTGTGGCCAAATTCCCTTATGATACTATGCATATTTGTGGCCAAATTCCCTTATGATACTATGCATGTTTGTGGCCAAATTCCCTTATGATGCTATGCATGCTTGTGGCCAAATTTTCTTATGATGTTATGCATATTTTGAGGCCAAACCCCTTATGATACCATGCATGTTGTAGCCAATCCCTTTTTGACGTCGTGCATGTTGTGAGGCCAATATGTAGCATAGTACCCTTACTATGTTGACTCGCTTTTACTTGGGTTGGAAACACGCTTTGGGGTAGGTTAGATGTGCGTGATTATGACATGATAATTTGACATGGGATTTCATGGAAATATGGCACTTATGATACATCTAAATGTGGGCATGACATGTGGGGTAAACATGGGACTTGAAACTAGACACGTATAGGTTGTAAGTGTAATATGACACTAGACCAAACATGAAAGTGGCCAACTCGAGGTTGGGTTGAGTTTGTAGCATAAATCTACCCGGACCCGCCCGACTTAACTAGTGGCTACAAACAATAGGATCCAATGTGAGAAGTTGGTCATGTCGCGCTTATGGCCCGAGGTTAGACTAGGTTGTGGTGTAAAACTACCCGGACCCGCCCGGCTTAACTAGTAACCACAACAAGGTCTAATGTGAGAGGTTGAGAGTGCATTAATTAAATTAATGCCACATGATAAGGTTAAGTAAATTTGACTAATGACACTTAACCGATATGACGCGAATGGGTAGGTTAAGTGGGACCGGGCTTGATTTCTTAATGACACTTAACCATACAAGACAATTAGGGGATGGGGTTAAGTAATTTACACTTAACTAATCCGACTTGGTAATTTGATGGGGTTAAGTAACTTAGACTTAACTAATCTAAACACGGTAATTCGATGGGGTTAAGTTAAACACTTAACCAATCTAAACTTGGTAATTCAATGAGGTTAAGCAACCAATACTTAACCAACTTAACATGATAATTTAATGGGGTTAAGTAACTTATAATTATACATGATGATTTGATGAGGTTAAGTAACCTATACTTAACCAATCTAACATGTGGACTTGATAGGGTTAAGCCACAAGACCTTTTGAATATACTTAACCCTTGTAGTACGATTAGTGGATGAGGTTAAGCTAACCCATACTTAACCAATCCGACTCGATGATCTGATGCGATTAAGATAATCTATGCTTAATCAATCTAACACGATAATCTGATAGGGTTAAGACAAACCAATACTTAACCAATTTGACTTGATAGGGTTAAGTCATGCGCTTCTTGGTATACTTAACCACCTTGTAGGGCTAAGCCTTGAACTTAAATACTTAGCCAATCCTGACATGATTCGTAGGCGGGCTAAGTCATGAACCTGAATAACAACACCTAACCCAATAGACAAAACCCTAGTTAGAGGAACTAGGTAGAAAATCGTGGTTAATCAAGGGTAACGGGGAAAAGAAGCTAAGTGGTAAACCTTAGTTAAGTATAACTAAGTAATAATTCTTGGCCAAGGACATGGGACTAGTTCATGAATGGATAAGTAACCCGATATGGTAGGTCATCGCTTAAACACACGTGGAGGAGCAAATTATCCGACTTGGATAAAAGCTCCAACGAACTGGGTGACGAAGCGGTAGCTTCGGGGGACGCGAGGGTAATCTTGGTATCCCTCTGTGAGGTGGCAGGTGGTCCATGAAACCCGACCCCACAGAGGTTAAGGTCTGCGGTAGAAGAGCCAAGAGTATGCCTTGGTTGCTATGCGAGCGACCTAAAGACTGGGGTGGATTAGCGTGGAGTCGACGATACTTGATTTTGCCCTGGATAGCACGTCGCCGACAACCTACCATCCATAGTCAATCGTGTAGGACGGAAAGGCAGAGAACCCCCAACAAACCATGTTCTTGCTATCGAGTCATGGGTGAGGTTGGCCCATAGGAAAGTGGGGCTATAGTGGGGCCGGGATGTGGTTCTCATACATGATTTTTCTTGGATTGCCTTTCAGTAGTTGAGGGAGGGGTCACGTGGGACCATAGCCACGGGTACAAAAACAGACCTTGATATCTGCATCAGCAGACGACTTAAACCTCCCGACCGAGTTCCGTATTTCTTGATTTTCCCTGGCACGGAACTCGGATGGCACATTGAGGAACATGTGTGTCTAGACATGGAAAACGATTCACGATACATACGCGGGATAAAGGGCGCGGTTGACGGTTGGCATAATCCCTAGTCGTCCTAGGTGGCTTGAACCCAAACCGAGACACAGAAATGTTCATTAAGTAGCATAATCCCTAGTGGTCCTAGGTGGCGTAAATCCTAAGTGAACACGCGATAGTTCATGGTAAGAAAACATAACCAGATCAAGGGTAGCAGTCCAAAACAACTTCAAGGATAAAATGGTACTACGTTGAGGTGGTATAGATTTACATGGGAAAGCCCGTACGGCCTACGGCAAAGGACTGAACTTATACATGGGAAGAAACATACGAGATGGGAAACCTACATATGCTATATATTAGGTTGACATGGACCATTACATGACATTGGGCAAGGGACATTCATAGTTAACACATGACGCGGGTAGGGATACTAGTATGAGAGGTGCAGAGCAAATATACGTGAAAAATACCTTGGGATGTTATACATGATAGATACCGTAGGATGTTATACATGACAGATACCTTGTGATAGTATACTTGATAGAAACCTGACGATGTGATACCTTGATTCCTGACACCGTGTTTATCATGATACTTTAGCTTACCTTGCTACAGTAGTTCATCCAGTTATCTTGGTTTAGCTTATCTATCTTGTTGTCATCCTTATGTTTACTTTCAGTTTATGCATGTCATGTTACCTTTACCTGTTTTTATACTGGAAGTAGATAGGACTTACCAGTCTTTATGACTGACCCCGTTTTCTTTCGCCTCTTTGTCTTCCGTTCCCCCCTCCCCCCAAGGTTTTCAGGGAGGAAACACTATTATTTAGTTCGGACTTCTTCTGCTTGAAGGTCATCATGCATGGCTTGGACTTCTCTTGGCTATGGCTACCTTACTGTTTTATTTGGGGAATAATTTATGAAAAAGGTTTTATGCTTCTTTACCATGGCAAGACAGGTTTTGATGTATTCTGATGTAAAAGGCTTTAGACCTTATTTTATAAGGTAATGAAATTTGTTTTACTTCCGCTGTTTTATATATGTTCTGTCTTGTAATATTTCTGTGCATGTTTACCTCGATAATGCTTCACCAAACCTAGTGCATTCCCTTTGTGAGTGACCCTAGCGGAGGTGGGGTGTTACATATTGAACATAGGGAATCAGGAGATAAGTAAATTAATGAAATAAAGAGATAAATGTTGAATGATGTTTGATCGATATAAATTTCCATTTGGGAATAATATCGTTGTTTGCACACCTGTTTTTCTTCGATAGTTAAATCACAGACTATCGAAGTTTTGACCATGTTAACGTTGTTAATATGGAGAGACCGGTTGGATTATTATCCAAAGAACAACTCAATATTGGCATAAGCGTTGCGAATCATATATGCCAAAGGAAATTGAAGATGGAGTTATGCAAGGGCTATCCTGTTTATAGAATAGTGCCTTCGGTTCATCCTGTTCCTGGATGACTTGTATGGACGGATGTCTGACAGAGTATTTCCAGACGATCACGTATATTGATTTCTCCAACCGTACCAAGAGTGGAAGCGGAGAAGGAAACTTCTTTTAGCTAACACATAATGTATGGTTGAGGACGTCAATCGGTGATTTGATGGATGTGACGATGTGGCATTCAAAGTGAATCTAGGGTGATGATAAAGCGTAGCTTCTAGCCTCACATCCGGTAAATGACAGAAATCGGACAGGCAACATAGCTAAGTCGGTCGCAGCGAAGTAGGGTGTATAATCACCTGATCTAGAGTTTCATTTATTTTTAAAAATCTATTGTTGATGTTGTCCCATTCGGGAAACGGTTGCTAATCCCAACCGTTGGTGATATACATTCGATACACTCAAGCGAAATGAGTGGTCGGTCATGTGTGGCCGGGTTGCAAGATGTTCTTGTTGAACCCAGTGTATTCCTCTCTAGAGGTACACTAGCGAAAGGTGGTTCCATACCTTGTCATAGTTGGAAATCCATTACCCAATACGTGCTTGCGGTTTTTATTGTATACTATATATGTAGAACGTGAGATGAAAGCGTTTCTGCTAGATGATTATTATATTGTGTTGATAGACATTATTATAATATCAAAAGGTTTTTGATATAAAGATATTTGGATTCTCATAAGGGAAAAACTCGTTCCGTTATACGGCGTGGTCTTATGAGATATCGATTACCTGCTTGAACTGTTTTAAACTGTTTTAATCATACCAGTCCCATGACTGACCCGGAGTTTATTTGTTTGTTTTCCCTAAACTCTTGGGTGCCTAAATTTGTACGGGCAGTCAAGTAGTCGGGATTTACAGATATACTGGAAGAGCTTGGAGCAGGAGGCTTCAGGATCATATAGCTATAGTTATTTCCGCTGTGTTGTAAGTGCTGTACTTTGATAATGATATGTATATTCAAGTACAGATTTGTATTTCAAAGGTATGTTATGAAATATATTTATTCGTTCCGCTGTGAGATTCGTGTTACTCTGATATTGTGTTCTTCTTCTTCCTCTATTCTAAGTTTCTATCTTATCTTTCCTCACCCTCTAATTTCTTTCATTAATGACTGGTATTTTTCGATGTTTGGTTAGTCGCCATTGAGTTAATGGCGATAACCAAATCGTCAAAATCTCGGGTCATTACATATCATTTATATGTTAATGGTATGGAATATTCAGTTTTGATTTGAAATTGAATATGAAGTTGAAACCGCTTTGAAAACGAATTTAAAACGATTTGAAAAATATGTTTTTAAAAGGAAATCGATGAAATATATATAATATATATATAATGGCCTAAATAGAACGCGCCGCGCTGCGGCAGTTCGCGAATTTCGACCATTGACTTCGAATGGGTATTACGAGAGATTCGATCGTCGGATTCTCCTGAAACCAGAACCATTGGGTTCGTATCGTAAAGAGATTTTTAACGAATATTAGAAATTAGAAATCTAACGGTTGGATTTGTAATTATGTCCAAATAAAATTGGGAAAGGTCGCTGTAAATGCAGTTCGATGGCCGTTGATGGAAATCGACTGTACGGGCCTTGATAAAATTATTAAAAATAGTAATAATTTGTGTAAAATCATAAGAAATGATTTGTGAAGAATTGGGAAGCAAAAATCCATATTTGAAAAGATAAAAATAGATTTTTGTCAAAATGAACTAGTTTCAAATTAGAATTGTAATTCTATTTATTTTTAAAATAAATAAATTGGATTTGAAATGGTTTCAAAGGTAACCAGAATTTCCAATAATTGAGTTGGAATGGATTTGAAACAAAATTGTCTTTGGAATATTTCGATATTGGATTTCGTGATTATACAGATATTGTTATGGGAATTTGAAAGATATATTTATATCATTATTTCCAACACGATATTTGTTGGTCATAGAATTTGATAATTAATATAAGCCGATATATTTTCTATTCAGAGCCTTGTATTTAATATCAAATGTGATTTGGGTTTGTCGTGAATGGTGTCATCATTGACACTGTTCTTAAACCCAGTTGAGGAAAATATTAAATCGTTTCATTTAGATTTAATGAAGTGTACCAATTAAATAATATTTAATTGAAATTGAATTGGTATTGATTTTTGGGTTTATCGTGAATAGTGTTTTAAATAACACTTGTTCTTTAACCCGATAATTAATGGAATGTGATTTTGGGTTGTCGTGAATGGTATCTTCAATAATACTGTTCTTAGACCCAAAGGAGTTAAGAAAATCAGAAACTAACTGGAGATTAGTTAAGTTGAATAGTTTCTGGGGTATTGATCTGATGTTGGTTTTGGCCTTCGGGGTTAATCCTTAGGGAATTGCTCACTTGCTAATTTACGGTTAGGGACTGATTGAAATGTGATTTGATTTTGAGGTTTATCGTGAACCATGTTTTAAATAACACTGATTCTTTAATCCAGTCAAAGATTAAAACTAAGTGGAGTTTTAATGAATCTTTAATTAGATTGAAAAGATCGAGAATGGAGTATCACTAGTTTTACTCAAGACGATAGTTAAATCTTTAATTAGATTTGAACGTGAAATGGTAATTGAATTTACCAATAACACCGTGGTGTTAGATATGAAGTATGACCAGTTTTACTTCATGGGATAAATAGGTTGGGATTGGGAAATAAAATAAATAATTACTTCGTTGTGGTTCGCTAATCCCGACTAGTTTGAAGTGATATTCAAAGGAAGATTAAACAATAAATTTAAAAGAATTTATCTTTGATAAAATTAATGGGAACCTTTCCCTAAGAATGTGAAATTTAGAAACTAACTATAGGTTGGCTAAGATGAATGGTTTCCTGGGTATTGATCTGATGTTGGTTTCGGCCTTCGGGGTTAATATTTGAGGAATTGTTCCCTTACTAATTTACGGTTAGTGACCGATGAATTGGAACGGGGCGTATGTTGTGTTTGTGTAACACTTGTTTATTATATGCGCGAGTTATTCAGAAAGACCGGGTTTATCCCATTCTGAATAACTGATTCGATGATTAGTCGAAGATGAAGACAGTGGTTGAAGACCGGAGGTCTTCACGTCGTTTGGGTGATTACTGATGATCTTGATTGGGCTCTACACCCAAGAGGAGGGAATCAGTTAGTGATCGTCCAGACGTACTTGGAGATCGATGGATATGCAAGGTACAAGGTGCCTCCGGTTTCGTTCAGACCCAGAACGAACTTGTAAATGGACTGTGTGTCTGACATTGGATTTTAGTCTGTGTGATTGATTTCTATTAAATATACATCTGTTTGGTGGCGGAGAATTTATTCTCTTGCTTAACGCCCTTCTCTAAGACGTACGAGCTCAGGGGTTATATATTGATGGATATCAATAGCATGGAGTGAATTGCCTGTGTGGCATGCCTAGGTGGCAAATGATCAAGGCTTTTGTTGAAAAGCAGAGTCTTGTGGTTGATGATCAAAGCACGGCCTGTGTCGCATAGCTTTGTGTAGCGTGGATTCGCGAGCCTCCCACCCCGGTTGTGAACCAGAAACGGGAGAAGGATCCAGGGAGGGCATGTGTTTCTTTCTAGTTAGTGGTCGTGTCAGTGCTTAAACTGGCTGACATTTATATACTTTTCACCTATGTGGTTGTTGCTGTTGCAAGGCACCTCGGATATATCGGTGACTATGTGAAGCCGATGGAGTCATTCGTTGGCTCATTTACGCCCCGAAGGGCGGGGAAACGCAGTGTTCAGGCATTTTAATCCACATCGGTGGACCGACCCTTTGGCTCCTAGCTGCAGTTGCCGCTGTAGCCTGAGGCTCGAGATAGAGAGTCTCGAATCGGTAGAGGACTATCTTTTGCCTCGGTTCACAGATGGAAATCCAACTTCGAAATACGTTACATTTGCGGTTTTGATTGTAGAGCCTAGTATGGCGACATGATATATGGTACCCATGCCGTCTATGATTGATATTTATGATTGTATATAAAATCAGAAACTAACTAGAAACGAGCTAAGATGGGTGGTTTCCTGGGTATTGGTCTGATGTTGGTTTCGGCCTTCGGGGTTAATACTTAGGGAATCGTTCTCTTACTAATTTGCGGTTGGAGTCTGATTAAGAATAAAAAAATTTAATCACGTATTAAGCATTCTTTGTATGTTATAAGGTAAAACCCTATCCTCCGGTTTGTGTTGCATTGTATAATGGGTCATGGGTCTTATAATAGCTTCATTGTTCTTTATTTAGCATTACGCTGTTGTTTTATGCACTGGTGTTCTTGGGAGGAAACCCGTTCCGTGTTATACGGCGTGGTCCCTTGATTTACCTAACTTTAAAATAAAGATTAATAACTGTTTTAGTTCTCACACCAGTCCCATGACTGACCTGTAGTTTATTTTTTTAACCTAAACTGTGGGTGCCCTTATTTTGACATGGGCAGCTAGTAGTTTTGGTTTTGCAGATTTATATTCATAGGATCCTGGTTTACAGCTGGAATGATATCTGGAAAGCTCTGTATCCGCATATCTCTTTCAGTTGTGTATTGTATTATTTTCCGCTGCGATGTATTTAAATGTAATTTAAATCTCTGATATTTTCTATGTAATATTTATTCATACTCTGTTTATTCTTGTATTCTGATGGAATTGTTGCAATTAACAATGCAATGTTCTTCTGTTTGAGTTCTTTTGTGGCTTGTTCTCAATTCAATCCATGATTTCCCGTCAGGGGATTTTGGGTCGTTTCAATGTGGGTGACATGGGTATGGTTAGAGGATTAAGTGGGTGACATGTAAAATATGACATGTAAATATGGACTTAAACGTAGTAAGACAAGACATGTAAAGCATGTAAATGTGGACTTAACTGTAGTAAGATACGTGAAGTAAAACATGACTAAGGTGGACTTAACTGTAGTAAAGCATGTGTAAGACATGGAAACAATTGTAAAAGAGGTTAAGTGGGACATGGGCGACATGTAAGACATAAATAAATAATGCTTAACCAAAGGGGGCTCGTTATGGCATCACAAATTAATTGAATTGGGTAAAGTTTAGATAATGGGTTAAATAAATGGAAAGGGTTAAGTAAATCTGAATTAATGACAAAAGTGGGGAATGGTAAATAACCTATTATGAATGAATTCGAATAAGAAAAGGAAGGATAATATGTTAGACTTGTCCTAGGGACAAGTGGACTGTATAACTTATGGGATAAGGTAAGTTATAAGAAACGATAGAGGAAAATAAGGTAACTTATATGTGAAGATATATTTAATTATAAATTAAGTAGTTTGGGAAGGAGAAGTGTGAAATTTAAGGTGATATAAGTTATATGAATGGAAAAGAAATTAGAATCATATATGTTGGTTGGCTTGAGTAATTCTCTGGGTGCCAATCTGATGTTGATTTCAGTCTTCCGGGCTGGTGTTTAAGGGATTATTCTCCTAATCAGTACATATGTGGATAAGACATACTTAACTATGAATTATGTATAACATGTTGTTGTAACCCTAAAAGGGAATAATTTATGAAGTTGGAAAACAACATGTTGTGGTCTTATTAATGGACTTAAATAGGTTAAGTATAAATTGAATTAATAAGCGGGGGTAACTTGGTAAACTTGAAAAGGAAGTCAATATGAATAAGAATAACCAAGTTAAATAAGACAAACTGATGAGGTAACATAAGCGCATAAGAATTGATTAGACATAGGGTCTAATGATATATAAAATCAAGGTGCTTGGGGCAATCCGTATGTTGTAGGATGAATAACCCAACAAGGTAAATCATCACAATGTCATAAGACACGAGGGGAGCGCAGATTCGTTATTTTGGCGGCTCCAACGGACTGGAAGGGGAAGCACGCGGCTTCCTGAGACATTAAAGGTGCTCCTTGTACTCCTCTGTGTGGTGGAAGATGTTTCAGGTTGTGCCCGCAGAGGTTGGGTCTGCGCGTAACTACTAGGTGGGTAGGCCTTGACTGCAAGAATAGCTGGGCAGTCAAAATGTTGTTCACGGTGACGGAAAAGGTGATTCGACAGCTGCCTCAACGGAGGTGGAGGGTCAGGACCAACAAGGATAGTAGGTCGTCGAGTGCCTGTTACCACAGCCAGTAGGATGCGGAAAGACTAGAGCTAGACCCAATATACTGTTAACCATTCACTATCGTCGGACGATGGTTGTGAGGAGACGCCACATGGATGTTTAGATTGGTTGCTTAGGTGCTTGTCACTTAGCTCTCGTAGTCTTTATTAGTTATGGTAGGGGCCGAGGTGGAGCCATAGCCACCGTAGAAAACAGACCCTAGGGATATTTGTATAGGAGGCTCTTAAAGGCGGGCCTTGCACAAATATAAGGAAATCTTCTGACCGAATTCTGTGTTTCTTATGTAGCCCTGCCACGGAACTCGGGCACGCACACACGATGGGTGTGCGGGTTAGATATCGAATACGATAGAGAATACGTACGCGGAAGAGTCTAGATATAACAATATCTGCTTTGGGTGGTGTATCGTAGACTAGTGGGCATTATTCGATAACGGCAGTCAAATTAGAGTGATCCTATGTGGGCGTAGTGTTGTATTATATGTATAAGAGGAATATACGTTACTATGACATAGGATGGGGGACTGCGTATATCACTGCGAGGAACGGTGGGGACCACGCGAGTGGGGTACCACGGGGTGTACCTCAGTTTGGGGGTAGCTACATATACATTATATTAGGTTAATCTACTCGGAGTAGATGGGTGCGATGTGTGTGTAAGCCTTGAGCGCTAACGACACAAATAACCTAATAAACAATAAAACGCAACTGCACGGTATATGTAGGATTATTCAAGAAGTGTAGTTTAAACTCATTCACATATAACTTATGTTCTGACCCCCTCCTCATAACATTCGCAGGTTAGATTCATGACAGAGACTTATAGCTTCGGAGATACTGATTTAGCTGTATTGTAATTAAGGTAAAACTATGTTTATATATATTATATTTTATTCCTTCCGTTGTGAGGTGTTTTTCGAACTCTGACATATTTCTTGTCTCTGTCTTTTCTGTTGGATACCAGAGCAACCAACTCGGGTTTTGATGGATTGGGTTTTTGAAAAAAAATCGGTCCATCGGAATTCGGGTTGTTACATTTGGTATCAGAGCATAGGTTTATGATTCCTATATAGATAATGAGGGAGCGTATTTGTATTTTCAAAAATATAAATATATTATATATAAACGTAGATCTATAAAGAAGTCCACTAAATAGAAAGAGTAAAACAGTAAAACATGGAAAGAACTGGGATAACTGTTTTGTACGCTAAACGAATGAGTAAGGAAATCTGAGACAGTTAGGTATGTTGGGTGGAAAGCGTACAAAATGATTAGTGTTAAGAAAGATGTATCCCGTTCAATATTAACTGAGATTAGTGGGTTTAGTAGGGAAACCTTATAAAGTGGAAAATGGATTAGGAATATATATAGTTGGAAGAAATGATTTCGTGGATGTGTCTAGGAAAGCCTAGGTAATTTGGAAACCCGATTAAGAAATAGTTGTCCTTGTCTACTCCAGTTTTTGATGTTTGAAAAAAATGTTTTGCATTTTTGTTACGGCGTGTTTTTATGGTTTGGCAAAAGCAAGTTTTGGTAAAGAAAATAAAGTTTTACCATTTTTAATTTTTGGGAGAAAAAATTAGAAAAAAAAAGAGACCAAACCATGTCATAAAACGAATGGAGTAGGTAAGGATTAGTGTCTAGAAAGAACGAGTTTGAGGCTAGGAAGTAAATAATAAGGACTATCCTAGAATAATAAAAATAAATTCCCGTAGAATGCATAAGCATTATAAAGACTAGAATTGTTGCTCGAAAAAGATAAGTTGAAAAAAAAAGTTTCTTATGTAATTGCGCTTGGATAGGAAAATAGGAACTTTTTATAAAATAGCTATGTAAAAATCCAAGTGCAACCAGAAAAGGTACATAAAAGAAAAACGGAAGATAGAAAAGGTACATAAAAGAAAAACGGAAAATGTAAATTCTTCCATTTTATACCTTTTTGTGACATAAGAAGTCGAATTTGGAAAATTAGATTTTTCTAAATTTCGAATTTAATAATGGTTGGTAGGATTTTGGATGCAACAATTGGATGAACTATGCTCTTATTCTATAAGAGTATGGGAAAATTTGGATGAAAAATGTTTTGGTTTTTCAAAAATATTGCATTCATATAGAACTGCAAGTATATTTAGGATGTGAGCATCATGTTTTGAAAAAAAAATTGAAAGGTTGCATACATATAGGTGGTACCAAATTAGGCATACATGCATTACTGTGATGTATTTCACTTTGCACAAGTGCACAATGTTTGCAAAAAAATTGGATGCACACTTGATGGTTTGATATTATGTGAGGAATTATATATTTTATCGAATTTCGAGGACGAAATTCCTTAAGTGTGGGAGAATGTAACACCCCACATTTTTAATATAATTAAAAATGGGATATATGTATATATGCATGAATATATTTAAAGGAAAGATTAAATAATATTAATGTAATTGTATGTAAGAAGTTTATGCAGAGAAATAAAGAAAAAGATTAATAAAGAAATTACATGCAATATTTGAAATAAGAAGAAATACAGTGAAATGCGAAGAAATACATGCGAACATTTAAAAAGAAATAAAAAGGAGAATTTTAAGAGACTCTAGAATTTGGTCATAAAATTAGCATCATTACGTTCATGGCGATTTTCTGGTCAATTTAGACCTATAGTTTGTAGAAAACTGAACGAAGAAGTTATCCTTAATTTAAGAAATGCAACAAAACATGAAAAAGAGCAATGGGAAAAGAATAATATGTAGCTTGGTCCTAAGTCTTGTTAACAAAAGACTTAGCAGCTCATTTGGTTAAAACATGAGACTTGTACATAAGAGGTTGTGAGTTCAATCCCCACCAGTGCCATACATTTTTTGTTTTGTTTTAAGGAGCCACTAGATAGTGGCTTAGCAAATTGGTTCAGTGCGAAAGGGGATAAGTTAATTTGAGGTTTAATTGAAAGAATGGAAATAAACCATTAATTGATTAAGGAAGATAATTTCCAAATAAAATAGACAATTGTTCGCATATAAAAATTAGCATACGCATAAGAGATGGAGCGTATAAACATGATTCCAATTTGAAGTTGCGCGCGAACATAGAGACAAACAAAAAGGGGGCATATATGTATACATGTTATTTGAAACTAATGCAATAAGGGAAAGAGGATATATGAAATTGTTGCATTAAATAAATGGATGATGCATGAACCCGAATAAAAATAAATTAATGTGATGAAAATAAAAGAAAGAGAATATGGAATGCAAAACATGTCAAATGTGCAATTAAAGCATGCATAGAAAAAGGTTGTAAACATTAAAATGGAGCAATTAAATGTGAAGGGGATCAACTTTTGAAATTTAAACGTTTAAAAAGTAAACTAATAAGGCCATAAGCAAGCCACAATTGGAGGAAGGTTAATGTTATTAAATAATATTCAAATCAGAGACGCATGCACATGTGATTAGATGTAAATAAATAAAAGAAAATGGTTTAAGGACATGCGGTTTCTTTTCAAAAAGAGTAGACAAAAAGAGAAAGAAACCAATTAATTGATTAGGAGAAGAATATAGCAAATAAAGTTTCACGTATAAGTGCAAATAAATAAATAAATAAATAATTGAATGCATGAAGGAAAGAGGTTGCTATATGTTAAAAATAGTATGTAATGCACTAATTAGAAAGAAATAAAGCGGTTTTTTTTTTATTTAAAGGAGCACTAAGTGTGAAAAGGGTTGTTCTGGATGGTTCTTTTCTAGGGTGAGGTGGACGGTTTAGATGAGTTTTTATTTAATCCTAAGGTCCTAGTTGCTCTAACCCACCTATAAAAGAACACCTAACCTAACCCTAAAATCATTCTATCTCTTATAAGACGCCTCCATGCCACCAAAATTCAACCCAACATAGCCGCCGCCTCTAAACTCTAAATTAAATTGCAAATTCTACATCAATTTTGGAGTTTAATCAAATCAAGTAGCAAGTTTCTTCAACAATAATTCACGGTCTGTGTCAATAATCAAATAAGAAGCCTAAACCAACGTTCTACCTCAACAACCAATTGTTTATTTCTCCAATCCAGTCAAGGTGAGTGGTTTAAAATACAATTGTTGTATAATTGTGCTTCTATCATTTGTCATTCCCCATAATGAATATGATGATAATTTAATAAGATCAGTTATTTCATTTATGCTTACGATTGAGTTCTCTCCTTTTTATTCTTTCCCCTTTTTATTTTAATAGCTAGGCTATCTCGAGCCTACATCTATCATGAATTTATGCGTTGTAAACGAGAACGAGAAAGTAAAAGGAAAAAAGGGGTTGTTTGGGCATAATATGGGTTGGAAGGATTTATGTATGATTTGAATAGAATTATGGACATAATTTTATGGTAATTTTAAATTTATGTAGTTTGGCATGATTGAAATTGGATATGGAATTAGTACAATTTAATATTAACAACATGTAATTGGATATCATGGATTGGTGAAATTTATTGGTAAGATAAGCCTAAAAGGTGAATTAAGTTATATGTATGAACATGGGAACATTGGGAAATATACTGGAAAAATATTGATTTTATGAACTTGATTATTATTGGATATTTTGGATAATTGGAATACAAAAGAAATTGGCATATTTGGGTATGGATTACATGGAATTGATGAAATTGCCTATAATTGGAAATTTGTAATTAAGGCTAATTAATATGTAATTAGTGACAAGTTGGAATAGGAAAATTTGTAAACATGACTATATGTTGAATTGGAAACACATAACATGAAAATTGGGATTTGGGTGAAATACGATGTTAATGAACCTTTGACACGAGGTTAGGCGCAATTGTGGTGTAAGACTGCCCGGAACCGCCCGGCAAATCCAGCTGCCACAATTGGACGTCTAATATGAGAGGTCAAAGGCATGAATTGTAGGCGTAACAGTTGGTGACATGAGGTTAGACCCGCTTTGTGGTGTAAGACTGCCCGTAACCGCCCGGCAAATCCAGCACCCACAAAGTGTTCGGTCTAATGTGCGAGGTCATGCACCGTTCGTCATAATGAATGAATCAAGGAATACTAACCATAATAAGACATGTGGGTGACGTGGGTATGGTTAGAGGGTTAAGTGGGTGACATGTAAAATATGACATGTAAATATGGACTTAACCGTAGTAAGACAAAACATTTAAAACATGTAAATGTGGACTTAACTGTAGTAAGATACGTGAAGTAAAACATGACTAAGGTGGACTTAACCATAGTAAAGCATGTGTAATACGTGGGAACAATAATAAAAGAGGTTAAGTGGGACATGGGCGACATGTAAGACATAAATAAATAATGCTTAACCAAAGGGGACCTGTTATGGAATCACAAATTAATTGAATTGGGTGAAGTTTAGGTAATGGGTTAAATAAATGGAAAGGGTTAAGTAAATCTAAATTAATGACAACAGTGGGGAATGGTAAATAATCTATTGTGAATGAATTCGAATAAGAAAAGGAAGGATAATAGGTTAGACTTGTCCTAGGGACAAGTGGAAAGTATAACTTATGGGATAAGGTAAGTTATAAGAAATGATAGAGGAAAATAAGGTAATTTATATGTGAAGATATACTTAATTATAAATTAAGTAGTTTGGGAAGGAGAAGTGTGAAATTTAAAATGATATAAGTTATATGAATGGAAAAGAAGTAAATTAGAATCATATATTTTGGTTGGGTTGAGTAATTCTCTGGGTGTCGGTCTGATGTTGATTTCGATCTTCAGGGCTGGCGTTTCGGGGATTATTCTCCTAATCAGTATATATGTGGATAAGACATACTTAACTATGAATTATGTATAACATGTTGTTGTAACCCTAAAAGGGAATAATTTATGAAGTTGGAAAACAACATGTTGTGGTCTTATTAATGGACTTAAATGGGTTAAGTATAAATTGAATTAATAAGCGAGGGTAACTTGCTAAACTTGAAAAGGAAGTCAATATGAATAAGAATAACCAAGTTAAACAAGAAAAAATAACGAGGTAACACAAGCGCGTAAGACTTGATTAGACGTAGGGTCTAATAACATATAAAATCAAGGTGCTTGGGGCAATCCGTACGTTGTAGGATGTATAACCCAACAAGATAAATAATCATGGTGTCATAAGACACGAGCGGAGCGCACATTCGTTATTTTGGCGGCTCCAACGGACTGGAAGGGGAAGCATGCGGCTTCCTAAGACGTTAAAGGTGCTCCTAGTAGTCCTTTGTGCGGTGGCAGATGTTTCAGGCTGTTCCCGCAGAGGTTGGGTCTGCGCGTAACTACTAGGTGGGTGGGCCTTGACTGCAAGAATAGCTGGGCAGTCATAATGTTGTTTGCGGTGACGGAAAAGGTGATTCGACGGCTGCATCAACGGAGGTGGAGAGTCAGGACCAACAAGGATAGTAGGTCGTCTAGTGCCTATTACCACAGCTAGTAGGATGCGGAAAGACTAGAGCTAGACCCAATATACCATTAACCATTCACTATCGTGGGACGGTGGTTGGGGGGAGACGCCACATGGATGTTTAGATTGGTTGCTTAGGGGCTTGTCGCTTAGCTCTCGTAGTCTTTATTAGTTATGGGAGGGGCCGAGGTGGGGCCGTAGCCACCATAGAAAACAAACCCTAGGGATATTTGTGTGGGAGGCTCTTAAAGGCGGGCCTTGCACAAATATAAGGAAAGCTCCCGACCGAGTTCCGTGTTTCTTGTGTAGCCTTGCCACGGAACTCGGGCACGCACACACGATGGGTGTGCGGGTTAGATATCGAATACGATAGAGAATTCGTACGTGGAAGAGTTTAGATATAACCATGTCTGCTCTGGGTGGTGTATCGTAGACTGTGGGAATTATTTGATAACGGCAGTCAAATTAGAGTGATCCTATGTGGGCGTAGTGTTGTATTATTTATATAAGAGGAATATACATTACTATGACATAGAACGGGGGACTGCGTATATCACTGTGAGGATACGGTGGGGACCATGCGAGTGGGGTACCATGGGGTGTACCTCAGTTTGGGGGTAGCTACATATACATTATATTAGGTTATTCTACTGGGAGTAGATGTGTGCGATGTGTGTGTAAGCCTTGAGTGCTAACGACATAAATAACCTAATAAACAATAAAATGTAACTGAACGGTATATGTAGGATTATTCAAGAAGTGTAGTTTAAACTCATTCACACAGAACTTATGTTCTGACCCCCTCCTCATAACATTCGCAGGTTAGATTCATGACAGAGACTTACAGCTTTGGTGATACTGATTTAGCAGTATTGTAATTAAGGTAAAGCTATGTTTATATATATATATTATATTTTATTCCTTCCGCTGTGAGATGTTTTTCGAACTATGACATATTTCTTGTCTCTGTCTTTTCTGCAGGATACCAGAGCAACAAACTCGGGTTTTGATGGATTGGGTTGTTAAAAAAAAATCTGTCCGTCGGAATTCGGATTGTTATAGAAACCCCGAGCTGTTGTGCGTCATCTCCTTCAACTTCTCCTATAACTACTCCATCTCGAATAAACCCAATCCAAATCCTCCTCACGATCTTACTAGCACACCAAAACTTCTTGAACCCATTTCCATCATTTTGGTCATCGGCTCCCCCTCGCGTTTTCCCACCTAGTGCTCGAAGGTTGTCACCAAAAAAACTAACTGTCCTTCCAAATCATGAAATCCAATTTACCCCTGACTCAAACAGTCGAACGCCCTAAATCCTCCAATTCGTGAACCCTAGATTGCTTGAAACTGGTCATCGAACGCCCGTTCACCATTCCGAACCATGGCGCCTGAAACTCCCCCCATCACTTCGCCTTCTGACACTTACACGCATAAGGTCAGATTCGACCTCAACGCCCATGCACCCATCAAACAGAGTTCGGACCTCTCAATTACCAAGAAACTAAAATCCTCGCTTCATGCAACACCACAAATTGTGCCCTAGCCATCGTTCCATGAGATCGATTATTCGATTATTGTATCGAACCTCAAATCGAGGTTATCAGAGTGACATTCTCCGACTCACAATCGCATACCCCTAAACAAAACCCAAATCGCGACTTTGACAAGTCCCCAGAACCATTGTCGCTACCCCCGTACTGACCTCGACAAATCCCCTTCCACGCAACCCCTGAAAACTACTTTCGAACTACCTAAATGCAAGCGCTTCAGGTCTAGTCGTGCTTCTGGAACCCCGAGTTCACATCGCGATTCAAAATCCTCTTTTTTTGTAATTAATCGAATCGATTAGGATTTTCTTAGACTAGAAAGAATGGCTTTTAAAAGGGGAAGAACGGATTTGGTTTTAAAATGAATTGGAAAAGGGACAGCAGTTTTAGTTTGTAGAACAGAAGAAATAAAGGAAGAGATATGCGCGATTTATAGAAGAATCATTACTTGGTCATTAAGGAATTTAGTCTAGGGTAGTTTAGGTATAAGGAAGTACAAACGAATTAAATTCGATTTGATTTTTTTTAATTTGATTTGAAATAAAGTGATTTTTATTTCATCTAAAACGATATCGATTTGATTTTCGATTTGATTTTGATCTTATCCATTACAAATATATTAGGGTTCACAATTAAAAATCGTGAACCGCTATTTTAACATAACCACTGTCGTTTAAATGTTATAACACTATACTGACCTAAACAGTATATATTCTGAAATTTAATTTCAACCTGTATATCATTATAAATTCAGAACTAATCAATCCGCTGGTAATAAATTATTTTTATTATCGCCTATATTCAAATACAATTAATGTTGATCATCTGAATTGTTTCAATTTAGTTTTTAACTTCGTTTTCAATTATTTACGGTTTTTGATAATATGATATACACGAATTAAATTATATTTGATTATAAATCGATAAATTCTATATAAATATCCATTTACATTATCAATTCAATATCTAAAACCATATTAAATATTTAAAATAAACTGTTCAAAAATCTGGGTCGTTACATTCTTCCCCCCTTAAAAGAATTTCGTCCTCGAAATTACGAAGGTAGGAAAAATACTATAAACCCATTAACTTTTCAAAACTCCTTTATGTTGAAACTCGCCTCTTCATATTTCAACAAATTTTATTCTACCAAAACATTTGGTTTCCATTAACATAACACATCATCTATACTCACATTCATTTATTTTGAATGATTTATCACCAATTCCTATTTCATTCAGATGTATTTAAATCCATTCAAATTGATTCTAGTCAATTTATTCACTTTAATTCATTTTACTTGCTTAAGTTAAATTTAGATTCCAGAACTCAAATCCCCGGGTTTTTATTTCAAATCCTTTTGAAATCACATAAATATATACATATATTTATAACCATTTCAAATTCAAAATATTTGAATTTTCAAACCAACTTGTTTTATTTCCAACAAATTTCCACGAAAACTTTTCTAAGGTATCAACTAATCACTTAGAAACTCGAAAATGAACACTGATGAAGCTGTACTCATCATCAGAATTATTATCCAGCCACTGAAGTGAGTTCAGTGCTTTAACACTTTCAGAATCCATTCAAAACGATTTTTATTCAAAAATCCTTTCAAAACAAAGCTATATTATTTAAATATACTTTAAAAATATTTTCCAACTTCCCAGTATTTAAATTCCAAACTCTGTTTTAAATTCAATTCCAGTTCATCTCATTTGTATATTTCATTCATATACAATTTATACTTTAGTTATATATAACCATTCCAATTTTATGATCTCATTTGATTTTAATAATATCAAGTAACACATCCATATATTATAATAATTTCACAAAATTATTCCTTCTATCAAAATAGAATCTAGCGGAATGCTTGCGTCTCATGCTCCATATATAATATAAAATCAAAAACCGCATGGCGCTTATTGAAGATTGGATTTCCAACTTGACAAGGTATCGAGCCACCTTCCGATCAGTGTACTCTAGAGGGGATACACTGGGGGTTCAACAAGAACATCTTGCAACCCGGCTCACACATGACCGACCACTCATTTCGCTTGAGTGTATCGAATGTATATCACCAACGGTTGGGATCAGCAACCATTTCCCGAAAAGGGGCAGCATCGATAAATTAAAGAAGTAAAAGGAATTTCTCTAGATAAGTGAATATACACCCTAATGGGAGCGAGCTACAAAGCCATGCTGTCTGCCCGATTTTTGTCATTTCCCGGTTATTAAGGCCTGAGGCTAGATTTCTTATCATTCATTGATAGCACAATCACTTTGAATGTCACATTGTCAGATCCGTAAATCATTAATTGATTTGCACAAATATATTCTGGATATTATGCTAAGAGAATAAATTCTCTGCCACCATATATATCTATGCAGACCAACATATGCGATCATTGGAAATACTGTCAGACATTCATCCATACACTTTGTTCTAGGATTGACCGAAACCGAAGGCACAATTTCTATAAATAGAAAAAGTCCTTTTACTTTACTCCATCTTCGGTTATCTTCATAAAATCTGATTCTCAACGCTACTGCCAATACGGAGTGGTTCACGGATAATAATCCAACCGGTCTCTCCATATTGACAACGATATTGGCAAATACTTCGATAGTCGGTTATTTAACTATTGAAGAAAAATAAACAAATGTTCCAACCACCAAACAAATCACTGGGCCCTTTAATTAATATTTCATTAATTAAAACACTTCTCTATTTCCTTATCCATATTCGTTAACACGCTATTTTCGATAATCATCTTTGCCACTTACACTATTTGGAAAACATTTCCATATATCGCCTCCTTCTATTTTCTATACATAGAAAACATCTTTTATTTATAATTGGAAAACATTCCAATTACTTATCTCTTTCACGCCCGTTCATTTCTATACTCAAATATTTGTTTATTATATTTCCAAAATTTCACTTCCTTGGGTTAAAACGAATGTTGTATAAAACATTGTTACAACAACCCAAAATACTACATTTAACTAAACTCTTTAAACATCTCTCTTTGAGACTGAATCTTGCTATTTATCGGTTAAAAACGAAATCAATCTAATTGGGGTGTAACTACCTCTCAGACCTTGACTGAAAACATCCTTAACTTCAAAACGGACGAGAACACTTACCTCGAATAATTAACATCATATAAAAACAATTCTCCACTTTTAAAACGAATATACATTTCTCTTTCTATTTCCAGATTATCGATTTCCTTCTTGTTTATAATATTCTATTTTTAAGTTCGTTCCCTTATCGGATTTTATATATATTGATATATAGATTTCTAATTATTAAATTATCTTAAAAATATTCTAACTCCTTAAATTCCCAGAAAATTTCTCCATAACCTCCTTTGTATCGGTCGATAGTTCAAACCTCAACTCGACTCTCTAAGCCCTTTCCAATCAAAAAGAAAATCAAAAATCCAAGTAGTTTGCCGATTCGGCGCATAAAATCTCATATGGAATTTAAACGTGTACCTTTTTGTCGAGCACTTAAATTATAATCTTCACACACTTCACTCCAATCCTGCTTAATCTATGTTCACCTGTTTTCCGATTTATCCCAACTTAATCCGGTCATTCCGAACTCAATTTGCTAATTTATTCTTTAATTAGCTATTTTACCTATTTCACTTCTTTGTTTGAACATAACATGTTCAAATAAAATATTTAACTTGCTTAAAACCAAATTGAATTCCAATTTCAATTCGAGTTTCCTTTTCAATTTCGAATATAAATTTCCAAATCGAATTCACTTATTCAAAGCCCAATATCAATTCAAAATCTCATTAACTAATTACTATTCAAATTAGTTAATTTTATTCAATAATTAAAAATCTGATTTTTGTTTCAAAAATCAATCCATTACTCCACTTGAGTTCACATATATTTTACAACTCAAATCTGAAATTTTCTAAATAGAAATTCGGATTTTATTCGCTTAAAATCCTTTTATAAAATTAAATAAACCGTTATTGTTTTTAAATGGTTATGGCATTGTTTCTCTGAAAGTTTGATTTTGACATAACTCAAAATCTATAAGATGAAATCCAGATTTTTCTCTTCCATAAGAAAACAATTATCTAATTGGTCCTGACGGTTCTTGTTTCAAATAATTCCGACTTAATTTGTGTAACGACCCGGATTTTCAAACAGTTTATTTTAAATATTTAATATTTGTTTTAAATATTTAGTTGATAATATAAATTAATTTTTATATTGAGTTATCGATTTAATAATTGAATATAATTTAATTTAGAATATATCGAATTATTTTAATTCAAAATATAATTGAAATCGAAGTTAAAAACTGAATCAAAATGATTCAGATGATATGTAGGAATTTTATTTGATATAAACGATAAATAATAATAATTTATTTTTAAAGAATTTGTGGTTTTCAAATTTAAATTATATTATATTAATTTAATATGGTATATACGTTCAAATTTAATTTCAGAATATATTATGTTAAGCTCAGAACACAGTTATTACATTGGAACGATGGTCAGTACGCTAAAATAGCGGTTCACGATTTTAATTGTGAAATCCGAGATATTTGATTGTGGGTAGGTTCGAAATCAAATCGATATCAATCTAAAAAGAATAAAAATCGCTTTATATCGAATCTTATTAAATACGAAATCAAATCAAATCTATCTTAATATTTTCAAAATCCCACAGTAGACAAATTCCTTAACCACTAAGTTTCCATTGCCTATATAATCACGACAGCCTCCCCTAATTTTCCTTTACAGTTCGTTCCTCTTCTAAATCAAAGTAGAGAGAAAGAAAAATGTTAATTCCTTACTTCGTTTAACATAGAATAACCGCACCTCTTCCTTGATAAAAATTGCGTAATTAACCCCTACTCTTGCACCTTTTCATTACGGTCTTCAGCAAACCAATTTTGCCCTCTTTTAAAATTTGATTTTTGAATTCGCATATGTGACTGGCGAGCGACACGAGTTTTAGGTCGTCTTCGAGTGGAAGGGCGAGTTTGGGTAAAATCGAATCACGCGAGGCTAGTATCAATGCCAGAAGTAAGATCGCAAGTCCTGGAGGAGCAAGTAGAAGTCGTTGTTTTCCTATAGCAGTGGGGTTTAGACCTCCAACGCGTTCTGCATGATGGCTTTAACCTAATAATCGACGCGACGATGGGGAAACAAGGTGAGGGTTCAGCTCAGTGAAGTTGCGATTTCAATTAAATTATAAGGGGTTCGACTGTTTCGTGCCCACCCTAAAGTTCATCGCGATTTGATAAGGAGCATGAAGTCTCGTATTGCGGTTGTCAAATGGGAAGGGATACGCGATAAAGACATTTGGGGAATTTCAAAATTTGCGATGGTATGTTTCGATCCGGTTCTCATTTTGTGGCTAGGGCGGTGTTTGATTGTCTGATGTGAACTGGGGACCGTCTGAACTAATGTTGATCTTTGTTTGGTTTTCGCTTGTACTGAGGGGATGTTTGATGAGCGGTATGTGGAGTATGGCATGTTAGTTTTGAACGTGATTTAGGTTTAAATAAATTTCATGATCTGGAGAAGATAACAAGCCTGGGAAGCGCAGACTAAAGGGCACGTTGGCCTGACTAGTCGTGACAAAGAGAATGGTCGGACATGGAATGGCAAATGCCGGAATATTTTGGGGTTAGTTACTGAGCAAGTTCGAATTTGCTTAATATGGAGTATGTTGAAGTTTAAAACACGAGGCAACAAAGGGAGGACAAGTAGTAGTGTGTTTTCTGTTCTAAAACACCAAGGAAAAGATAGGGTTAAAGATTCGAGTGAAAAACTGGTTACGTTGAATTATATCGGTGTAGGCTACATGATGGAATTAAAATGGGAGTCGAAATGGATCGTAGTAAATATCACGGTGAGCAAATCTCACTTTGTTTTTATTTAGAATTATTTTTCTTTGTTAAAAATATTTGTCTGTTGGTTGCATTAAAATATTATTGTGGCTATTATAAATATATATTAGTTATTTAGGCTTGGTGTTTGTAGTTATTATATATATTGGTGATTGTATAGTTCTCGCGGTACCATTAGCGAATGCCAACAGTATCATTAACGGATGACCCTATTCGCCCTACACTATTATAGTGGATGACCTTATATACCATGATATCCTGCCACGAAGCAGGATGGGTATTATTTCTGTTAGCTAACATCTGTGGATGCAGGAAAATAGGTTGGAGGAATCCAACTGGATTTCTCAGAAATATTATTAGTTGTTTGTTTCACATATATTACCATATATGATGTGTTGGAAAATACGTGTTTGACAATTGGCTGTTTTTTATTGGTTAAATGTCACTGGCCCTAAATGTTGATTAAATAAAATATCGTAAAACGATATTTAAAAATTTAAAAGGGAAATCTATTTTTCTAAAAATAGAAATGGGGAAATCGTTTTAAAGAAATAAACGATGGAATTTATTCTGATGTTCAGAATATAAATTGAACTAAAATAAATCTGTAAGGATTTATGATTTGAATTCGATTAATTTGAATTTATATAAATAGAAGTTTAATTGAATATGGAAATAAATTGGGTGTTTTGTACATAAGTTATTATAAATAGAAATTTCCAAAATAAGATTTTTATTTTAAATAGATTTCGAAATAGACTTGTTAAATATATAAAACAAGGAAATTTATAAAATGGTGTTTGTAAATATAATGAATTAAATATCAAGAGATAATTGGAATATTTAAATTCAAATATGAATTTAAAAATAGAATTTGAAATCATTCGAAAGGGAACAACGGTTTTTATTCCGCAATTCGGAATATCAAAGGGATGGAGTTTCAAATAGAAATTTGAAAAGGGAACTTGTTTAAATATATGAAACAAGAAAGTTGAATTTATAAATAGTGTTATAAATTTGGTAAAATAAATTATCATTTGGATAATTTGAACCATTTAAATCCAAATAGGAATTTAAAAGTAAGTTGGGAAGTGTTTTGAAAAAAATGATTGATTATATTTCAGAATTTGGATTATAAGTTGAATTGAGAAGAAATCAAAGGATTTATAATTGAAATTCGATTATATCGAATTTATAAACAATTTATTTATAAAAGGAATTGGAATTAAATATAGAAGATCGAAGTATAACTAAAATTATTATCGAGTAAGGAAAAATCGATAAATATATATTAAAAATATATATTAGAATGGAGTTGAATTTATTTTAAACGAAGTTTAAAAGTTTTTATATATAAATATAATTAAAACGAACTCGCCGCATCTCGCCAGTTCGTAAATTGGTGTTTCGAACTTCAATTGAGTATGTGGAACTCAATTTAAGTTGGAATTCTTTGGAACAAGAATCGTCAGGACCGGTTGAATAATAGTTTTTTAATCGAAGAGAAAAATCAGGATTTCGTCTGATAGATTTTGAGTTATGTCAAAATCAAATTTTCAGAAAAGCAGTGCCAAAATCGTTTAAAAACCATAATGGTTTATATAAATAAATATAAGGATTTTAAGTAAATAACATCCTAATTTCCATTAGAAAAATCCAGATTTGAGTTGTAAAATAAATACTAACTCAAGTTGTGTAAATAAAATGATTTTTGAAACAAAAATCGGATTTTAAATTATTGAATTGAATTAACTAATTAGAAGAAAAATTAGTTAATAAACCTTTGGGTTGAATTAGACAATGGATAAGTTAATGGGGTTTGTAATTAATATTTGAATTTGAATATGGAAATTGAATTGAAAATGGAATTCAAATGGGTTTATAAGCAAGTAAATATTTGTATTTAAACTGATATGTTCAAACAGAAAGTGGAATAGGCAAAAGAGCTAATTAGAAAATTAATTAGCAAATTGAATTAAAGTGTCCAGATTGAGTGGGAATAAAATGTAAATGGAAATATATGGGTTAGACAGGTATGGAATGAAGTATATGAAGATTATAATTTGTGTTCCCGACAAAAAGGTACACATTTAAATTCCATATAAGGTTTTATGCGCCGAATCGGCAAGCCACTTGGCTTTTTGATTTTCTTTTTGAATGGAAAGGGCCTAGAGAGGCGAGCTGAGGTTTGAACTATGACCGGTACAAAGGAGGTTATGGCAAAAATTTCTGGAAATTTAAGGAGTTAGAATATTTTTAAGAAAATTTGATAGTTAGAAATCAATGTATCGATATAAATATAGAACTCGACAAGGAAACAAACTTAAAATAGAATATTATAAACAAAAAGGAAGTCGATAATCTAGTAATAAAAAAGAAATGTATACACGTTTTAAAATGAATAATTGGCTTTATATGGTGTTGGTTATTCGATAATAAGTGGTCTTGTCCGTTTTGAAGTTAAGAATGTTTTCAGTCAAGGTCTGAGAGGTAGTTATACCCCAAATTGATTGATTTCATATTAACCGATAGATAGCAAGATCCAGTCTCGAAGAGAAATTTTTGAATAAAAGTTAGTTGAATGTAGAGTTTTGGGTTGTTGTAACAATGTTTACACAACATTTATTTTAACGCAGATAAGCGGAATATTGGAAATATAATAACAAATATTTCCAAAGTATAGAAATAAATGTTCATGAAAGAGAAAGTAACTGGAATGTTTTTCCAATTGCAAATAGAATATATTTTTCAAAGTATAGAAAATAAAAGGAGGCTATATATGGAAATGTTTTCCAAATAGCGTAAAAGGGCCAAGATGATTGTTGAAAATATTTAGCTAACAAATATTGATAAGGAAATGGAGTAATGATTTAATTAATGAAAGAAATATCAATTAAATGGCTCAGTGATTTGTTTAATGCTTTGAATGGATGTCTGTTTTTCTTCGATAGTTAAATAACCGACTATCGAAGTGTTTGCCAATATTGTGGTCAATATGGAGAGACCGAATGGATTATTATCCGAGAACCACTCTGTATTGGTAGTAGCATTGCGAATCAGATTATATGAAGATAATCGAAGACGGAGTAAAGTGAAACGACTTTTTCGATTAATAGAAATGGTGCTTTTGGTTTCATTCAATCCCAGAACGAACGTAAATGGACGGATGTCTGACAGAGTATTTCCAATGATCGCATATGTTGGTCTGTATAGATATATATGGTGGCTAAGAATTTATTATCTTAGCATACTATCCAGAATATATTTGTGCAAATCAATTAATGATTAACGGTTCTAACAATGTGGCATTCAAAGTGATTGTGCTATCAACGAATGATAATTAATCGTAGCCTCAGGCCTCAACAACCGGGAAATGACAAAAATCGGGCAGGCAGCAAGGCTATGTGGATCGCTCCCATTAGGGTGTATAATCACCTATCTAGAGAAATTCCATTTGCTTCTTTAATCTATCGATACTGTCCTTTTTGGGAAACAGTTGTTGTTCCCAACCGTTTGTGATATACATTCGATACACTCAAGCGAAATGAGTGGTCGGTCATGTGTGGGCCGGGTTGCAAGACGTTCTTGTTGAACCTAGTATATTCCTCTCTAGAGATACACTATCGAAAGGTGGTTCCATACCTTGTCATAGTCGGAATCCAATCTCCAATAAGCGCCCTACGGTTTTTTATTTTATATTATATATAGAGCGTGAGATGCAAGCGTTCCGCAAGATTGTTATTTATTTGATTTAGACACTATTATAATATCACTGGATTTTCGTATCAAAGTGTTTTGGGTTATAATAAGGTAAAAACCGTCCATGTTTATGTGTGGGCTAGTCTTACTATTATCCTTTCTTTAGAAGGGATTTTGAAAGTAAAACAAATGGTTGGAGTTTACTCACACCAGTCCCATGACTGACCCAGCGTTTATTTTGTTTTCCCTAAACTCTTGGGTGCCCAAATTTGTAAGGGCAGTCAAGTAGTCGGGATTTTACAGATTCACTTGGAGCAGTTTGAAGCAGGAGGCTTCGCCAGTTAGCTATAGACTATCATATATTCCGTTGTATACCATGTTTGTATTTGGAAACAGGTGTTTATAATTGTTCCCGAAATAACTGTTGTGCTCTGATGATGGTATGTATATAAAGTTACCAAATTGTATTTCAAAGTTTATGTTACCTAATATATTTTATTCATTCCGCTGTGAGTTTATGATCTTCGTTTTCTTCTATTCTAATATTTCTTTCTTTCTATTTCTCATCCTCTAACTTCTTTCTAATAATGATTCGTATTTCTGTGCAATTTGGGTTGGACGTGTGGTGTTATTAGTCAACTAAGATAGTACGGATATGCGGGCCGTTACATTTGGTATTAGAGCTTAGGTTGAGCAAATACCTAGGCTTTGGTGGGATATGCTCATTAGAGATAGGGTCAGTAGTACCCTAGAATGAGTTGGGTGTATATATACGAGAGAGCATATTTGTTAATTGATATAAAAATTATTTTATATTGTGTTTACTATTCTGTTGAGTGGTTTATGAATTTTGATCGAATCGTGGGATGCCACGAAGTCGATTAGAATTTCTAAACACTTGAACAGAGAAATTTGACACAATAAAGTTTTAAAGTGGGAGGATGAAATAATTTTACCCAAAAATTATATTTTGATATAGAAAGAATAATTTTTAGAAATTATTATAATATATGGATGTGTTGGATGTTAATGTTATAATCAAATTAGATTATAAAAATTGGAATGGTTATATATAACCAAAACAGAATTTGTATATGAACTAAATATACAAATGAGATGAACTGCAATTGGATTTAAATCATAATTTGAAATTTTAAATCCTAGGTGTTTAGAAAAATATTTTCTGAAGTATATTAAAATAATATAGCACTGTTTTAAAAGGGATTTTTGAATAGAAATCATTTTAGATGGATTTTGAAAGTGATAAAGCACTGAACTCACTTCAGTGGCTGGAAAGTAATTCTGATGAGGACTGCAGCTTCATCAGTGTTTATTTTCTAGTTTCTAAGTGATGGGTTGCTACCTTAGAAAAGTTTTTGATGGAAATTTGTTTGAAAGAAAACAAGCTGGGTTGGAAAATTCAAATGTTTTGAAATTATGATGAGTTATAAAAATAGGTATATGTTATATGATTTCAGAAGGATTTGAAATGGAAACCCGGGGATTTGAATTTTGGAATTTAAAATTTAACTAAAGAAAGTTAGTGGAATCAAAGTGAAAAAATTGAATCAGAATCAGTTTGAATGAATTAGAATGATATGAATGGAAACCAAAAGTTTTGGTTGGAATTAAAGTCATAGGAATATGAAACGTTGAGTTTCAACATAAGTGAGTTTTTGAAAAGTTAATGGGTTTTTGACATTTTTTTCTACCTTAGTAATTTCGGGGATGAAATTCTTTTAAGAGGGGAAGAATGTAACGACCCGGATTTTCGAACAGTTTATTTTAAATATTTAATATTTGTTTTAAATATTTAGTTGATAATATAAATTAATTTTTATATTGAGTTATCTATTTAATAATCGAATATAATTATTTTAGAATATATCGAATTATTGTAATTCGAAATATAATTGAAATCGAAGTTAAAAACTGAATCAAAATGATTCAGATGATAAGTAGGAATTTTATTTGATATGTATGATAATAAATAATAATTTATTTTCAAAGAATTTGTGGTTTTCAATTTAAATTATATTAATTTAATATGGTATATACGTTCAAATTTAATTTTAGAATATATTCAGTTAAGCTCAGAACACCGTTATTACATTGGAACGACGGTCGATACGCTAAAATAGCGGTTCATGATTTTAGTTGTGAAACCCCAAGATTTGATTGTGGATAGGTTCGAAATCAAATCGATATACATCTAAAAAGAATAAAAATCGCTTTATATTGAATCATATTAAATACGAAATCAAATCAAATATATCTTAATATTTTCAAAATCCACAGCAGACAAGTTCCTTAACCACTAAGTTTCCATTGCCTATATAATCATGATAGCCTCCCTAATTTTCCTTTACACTTCGTTCCTCTTCTAAATCAAAGCAGAAAGAAAGAAAAATGTTATATCCTTACTTCATTTAATAGAGAATAGTCGCACCTCTTCCGTGATAAAAATAGCATAATTAACCCCAACTCTTACACCTTTTCATTACGGTCTTCAGCTAACCAATTTTGCCCTTTTTCAAAATTTGATTTTTGAATTCATATATGTGACTGGTGAGTGACGCGAGTTTCTGGTCGTCTTCGAGTGGCAGGGCAAGTTTGGGTAAAAACGAATCACGCGAGGCCAGTATCAACACCAGAAGTAAGATCGCAAGTCCTGGAGGAGCAAGTAGAAGTCGTTTTTTTCCTGTAGTAGTGGGGTTCAGACCTCCAACGCATTCTGCACGATGGCTTTAACCTACTGATCGACGCGATGATGGGGAAACAAGGTGAGGGTTCGGCTCAGTGAAGTCACGATTTCAATTAAATTATAAGGGGTTTGGCTGTTTCGTGTCCACCCTAAAGTTCATCACGATTTGAAAAGGAGCATCGAAGTCTTATATTGCGGTTGTCAGATGGGAAGGGATGCGCGATAAAGCCATTTGGGGAATTTCAAAATTTGCGATGATATCGTTCGATCTGGTTCTCATTTTGTTGTTAGGGCGGTGTTTGATTGTCTGATGCTAACTGGGGATCGTCTGAACTAATGTCGATTTTTGTTTGGTTTTCGCTTCTATTGAGGGGATGTTTGATGAGCGGTATGTGGAGTATGGCATGGTAGTTTTGAACGTGTTTTAGGTTTAAATTAATTTCATGATCTGGAGTTGATAACAAGCCTGGGAAGCGCAGACTAAAGGGCACGCTGGCCTGACTGGTCATGACAAAGAGAATGGTTAGCCACGGAATGGAAAATGCCGAAATATTTTGGGGTTAGTTACCGAGCAAGTTCGAATTTTCTTAATACGGAGGATGTTGAAGTTTACAATATGAGGCAACAAAGGGAAGACAAGTAGTAGTGTGTTTTCTGTTCTAAAATAGCAAGGAAAAGATATGGTTAAAGATTCAAGCGAAAAACTGGTTATGTTTAATTATATCGGTGTAGGCTACATGATGGAATTAAAATGGGAGTCGAAATAGATCGAAGTAAAAAATCACGGTGAGTAAATCTCACTTCATTTTTATTTAGAATTATTTTTCTTTGTTAAAAATATTTGTCTGTTGGTTGTTGGTTGTTGGTTGCATTAAAATATTATTGTGGTTATTTTAAATATATATTAGTTAATTAGGCTTGGTGTTTGTGATTATTATATATATATATATATATATATTGGTGATTGGATAGTTCCCGCAGTACCATTAGCGGTTGCCGTAGTATCATTAGCGGATGACCCTATACGCCCCATGCTATGATAGTGGATGACCTTCTATACCATGATATCCTGCCATGAAGTAGGATGGGTATTATTTCAGTTAGCTAACGTCTTTAGATGCAGGAAAACAGGTTGGAGGAATCTGTGTGGATTCCTCAAAAATATTATTAGTTATTTGTTTCACATATATTATCATATATGATGTGTTGGAAAATATGTGTTTGATAATTGGTTGTTTTTTATTGGTTAAATGTCACTGGCCCTAGATGTTGATTTAAATAAAATATCATAAAATGATATTTAGAGATTTAAAAGGGAAATCTATTTTTCTAAAAATAGAAATGGGGAAATCGTTTTAAAGAAATAAACGATGGAATTTATTCTGATGTTCAGAATATAAATTGAAATAAAATAAATCTGTAAGGATTTATGATTTAAATTCGATTAATTCGAATTTATTTAAATAGAAGTTTAACTGAATATGGAAATAAATTGGGTGTTATATATATTTAAGTTATTATAAATAGAAATTTCCAAAATAAGATTTTTATTTTAAATAGATTCCGAAATAGACTTGTTAAATATATGAAACAAGGAAATTTATAAAATGGTGTTTATAAATAATGAATTAATTGGAATATTTAAATTCAAATATGAATTTAAAAATAGAATTTAAAATCATTCGAAAGGGAACAACGGTTTTTATTCCGCAATTCGGAATATCAAAGGGATGGAGTTTCAAATAGAAATTTGAAAAGGGAACTTGTTTAAATATATGAAACAAGGAAGTTGAATTTATAAATAGTTTTATAAATTTGGTATAATAAATTATCATTTGGATAAATTGAACCATTTAAATTCAAATAGGAATTTAAAAGTAAGTTGCGAAGTGTTCTGAAACTAAATGATTGATTATATTTCTGAATTTGGAATATAAGTTGAATTGAGAAGAATTCCACTGATTTATAATTGAAATTCGATTATATCGATTTTATAAATAATTTATTTATAAAAGGAATTGGAATTAAATATAGAAGATCGAAGTAAAAATAAATTTATTACCGAGTAAGGAAAAATCGATAATTATAGATAATCGGAAATATTAAGTGAATTGTGAAATTTATTTTAATGTGTATTAAAAATATATATTAGATTGGAGTTGAATTTATTTTAAATGAAGTTTAAAAGTTTTTATATATATATATATATAATTAAAACCAACTAGCCGCAGCGCGGCAGTTCGTAAATTGGCATTTCGAACTTCAATTGAGTATGTGGAACTCAATTTAAGTCGGAATTCTTTGAAACAAGAATCGTCAGGACCGGTTGAATAATAGTTTTCTAATGGAAGAGAAAAATCTGGATTTCGTCTGATAGATTTTGAGTTATTTCAAAATCAAATTTTCAGAAAAGCAGCGCTAAAATCGTTTAAAAACCATAATGGTTTATGTAAATAAATATAAGGATTTTAAGTAAATAAAATCCGAATTTCCATTAGAAAAATCCGGATTTGAGTTGTAAAATAAATACTAACTCAAGATGTGTAAATAAAATGATTTTGAAAACAAAAATCATTTTTTAAATTATTGAATAGAATTAACTAATTAGAAGAAAACTTAGTTAATGAACCTTTGGGTTGAATTAGACAATGGATAAGTGAATGGGGTTTGTAATTCATATTCGAAATCGAATATGTAAATTGAATTGAAATTGGAATTCAGATGGGTTTATAAGCAAGTAAATATTTGTATTTGAACTGATATGTTCCAACAGAAAGTGGAATAGGCAAAAGAGCTAATTAGAGAATTAGTCAGAGAATTGAATTAAAATGGCCAGATTGAGTTGGAATAAAATGTAAATGGACGTATATGGGTTAGACAGGTATGGAATAAAGTATATGAAGATTATAATTTGTGTCCCCGACAAAAAGGCACACGTTAAATTTCCATATGAGGTTTTATGCGTCGAATCGGCAAGCCACTTGGCTTTTTGATTTTCTTTTTGAATGGAAAGGGCCTAGAGAGGCGAGTTGAGGTTTGAACTATCGACCGGTACAAAGGAGGTTATGGCGAAATTTTCCGGAAATTTAAGGAGTTAGAATATTTTTAAGAAAATTTGATAGTTAGAAATCAATGTATCGATATATATAGAATTCGATAAGGAAACAAACTTAAAATAGAATATTATAAACATAAAGGAAGTCGATAATCTAGTAATAGAAAAAAGATGTATATACATTTTTAAAAATTAATAATTGGCTTTATATGGTGTTGGTTATTCGAGAATAAGTGGTCTTGTCCGTTTTGATGTTAAGGATGTTTTTAGTCAAGGTCTGAGAGGTAGTTGTACCCCAACTTGATTGATTTCATTTTAACCGATAGACAGGAAGATCGAGTCTCGAAGAGAAATGTTTGAATAAAAGTTAGTTGAATAAAGAGTTTTGGTTTGTTGTAACAATGTTTACACAACATTTATTTTAGCGCAGATAAGTGGAATATTGGAAATATAATAACAAATATTTCCAAAGTATAGAAATAAATGGTCGTGAAAGAGATAAGTAATTGGAACGTTTTCCAATTGTAAATTGAATATATTTTTCGAAGTACAGAAAATAAAAGGAGGCTATATATGGAAATGTTTTCCAAATAGCGTTAAAGGGCCAAGATGATTGTTGACGATATTTGGCTAACAAATATTGATAAGGAAATGGAGTAGTGATTTAATTAATGAAAGAAATATCAATTAAATGGCTCAGTGATTTGTTTGATGCTTTGAATGGATGTTTGTTTTTCTTCGATAGTTAAATAACCGACTATTGAAGTGTTTGCCAATATCGTTGTCAATATGGAGAGACCGGTTAGATTATTATCCGAGAACCACTCCGTATTGGTAGTAGTGTTGCGAATCAGATTATGTGAGGATAATCAAAGATGGAGTAAAGTTCAAGGACTTTTTCTATTAATAGATTTGGTGCCTTCGGTTTCGTTTAATCCCAAAACGAACGTAAATGGACGAATGTATGACAGAGTATTTCTAATGATCGCATATGTTGGTCTGTAGAGATATATATGGTGGCGGAGAATTAATTCTATTAGCATAATTTCTAGAATATATTTATGCAAATCAATTAATGTTTAACGGATCTGACAATGTGGCATTCAAAGTGATTGTGCTATCAATGAATGATAAGTAATCGTAGCCTCAGGCCTCAACAACCAGGAAATGACAAAATCGGGCAGGCAGCATGGCTATGTGGGTCGCTCTCATTAGAGTGTATAATCACCTATCTAGAGAAATTCCATTTGCTTCTTTAATCTATCGATACTGTCCTTTTCGGGAAACGGTTGCTGATCCCAACCGTTGGTGATATACATTCGATACACTCAAGGGAAATGAGTGGTCGGTCATGCGTGGGCCGGGTTGCAAGATGTTCTTGTTGAACCTAGTGTATTCCTCTCTAGAGATATACTATCGGAAGATGGTTCCATACCTTGTCATAGTCGGAATCCAATCTCCAATAAGCACCCTGCGGTTTTTGATTTTATATTATATATGGAGCGTGAGATCCAAGCGTTCCGCTAGATTGTTATTTATTTGATTTAGACACTAATATAATATAACTGGATTTTTGTATCCAAGTGTTTTGGGTTATAGCAAGGTAAAAACCATCCATGTTTATGTGTGGGCTGCTTTTACTATTATCCTTTCTTTCGAAAGGATTTTGAAAGTTAAACAATTGGTTGGAATTTACTCACACCAGTCCCATGACTTACCCAGAGTTTATTTTGTTTTCCCTAAAATCTTGGGTGCCCAAATTTGTACGGGCAGTCAAGTAGCCGAGATTTTACAAATTCACTTGGAATAGTTTGAAGCAGGAGGCTTCACCAGTTAGCTATAGACTATCATATATTCCACTATGTGTCATGCTTGTATCCGGAAACAGGTGTTTAAAATTGTTCCTGAAATAGCTGTTGTGCTATGATGATGGTATGTATATAAAGTTGCCGAATTGTATTTCAAAGTTTATGTTACCTAATATATTCTATTCGTTCTGATGTGAGTTTGTGATCTTCGTTTTCTTCTATTCTAATATTTCTTTCTTTCTATTTCTCATCCTATAACTTCTTTCTAATAATGATTCGTATTTCTGTGCAATTTGGGTTGGACGTGTGGTGTTATTAGTCAACTCAGAAAGTACGGATTTGTAGGCCGTTACAATTTGAGTTCTATATACTCAATTGTAGTTCGAATCGCCAATTTACGAACTGCCGTGCTGTAGCGAGTTCGTTTTAATTATATTTATATTTAAAAACCTTTAAACTTCATTTATAATAATTTCAACTCCGTTCTAATATACGGTAATATATATTAAACTAATTTTCCTAATTTAACTTAATATTTTTGATTATCTATAATTGTCGATTTTCCCTTACTCGGTAATAAATTTATTTATACTTCGATCTTCTATATTTGATACCAATTCCTTTTATAAATAAATTATTTATAAAATTCGATATAATTGAATTTCAATTATAAACCCGTTAAATTCTTCTCAATTCAGCTTATATACCGAATTCCGAAATATAATCAATCGTTTTGTTTCAAAACACTTCCCAATTTACTTTTAAAATCCTATTTAAATTCAAATGGTTTAAATTATCCAAATGATAATTTATTTCACCAAATTTATAACACTATTTATAAATTCAACTTCCTTGTTTCGTATATTTAAACAAGTTCCCTTTTCAAATTTATATTTGAAACTCCATCCCTTTGATGTTCCGAATTGCGGAATAAAAACCATTGTTCCTGTAACACCCCGTAATTTTCAATATTAATATTCACAAATTAAAGAATAACTAATCTCAGATGTGAGAACTAAGGGAAATGGGTTGTGCCATTGTGTTCGTCTCGGAATTCTGGTTGAGATAGAGTCTGAGTTTGCGTGAATTGGACTTCGTATGAAGAAGTAATGGCGATCGGAAGTATCAGAAAATTTAAACAGATTTCAAAAATTCGAATTTCAGAGTCAGATTGGGCTAGACGGGAAATTTCCCGCCAAGGCCAGGTCGACCAGGGGGTCGACCTACCCACACTGGTCGACCAGGGGGTCAACCTGGGGGTCGACCTACCCACACTGGTCGACCAGGGGGTCGACCTGCTCCCCCCGGGGCAGATTTGTTTTATGACGATTAATGACTGTATGCTAAGTCATTAGGGTTTCTAATCTGGTCTGAATGGCTGGGGTTAATTCTGGGTTGATCGGATGGCCTAAATTAATCCTAAGGTCTATAAAATACATGTAGACTCAAACCATTAAATCAAATAAAAATTAGAATCATGGCCTCCATGCTGTCACCTTGCAACCTAGAATAGCCGCCACCAATTAGATAGGAAGAAAAGCTAATCAATTCAATTCTAATCTAAACTGCAACAAACGGTCTTCTTCAAAGGAAAGATAAATCAATTTCAGAACTCAGATTTCAGAACACAAGACCTTCTTTGAGTTTTGAGTTCGATTTCTTTAATAAGATAATTTACAATTTAATTTGGTTGAGTTATGATTTGGTATTATATGGTTATGTTGTGAATCATAGACCATTATGTTATTATCTATGTTGTAAATATGTTATGCTATTATCCATGTTGTTATTATCTATGTTGTAAAGCTGTGATGTTATTTTGTAAATCTATGTTAATTATTGGCTTATGTACAATCAATTCATATGCTTGTTTGGTTATTTTTGTGGAACTAATTCATGTTTTAAGTTGTATAAAGTTTAACTTGATAATTCTACATACAAGTTAGGTTGTTAATTGAGGCATGGATCATATGCAAGTTAATGAAAATTATATACAACCTTACATGTTTCATGACATCTATTTTATGTGTAAATTGGATCTAAAGTTAGGCTATGACATGTGTGAGTTATATACTAGTATACAAAATTCTATATGCTAGTTTACATATGCAAGTATATATATATATATATATATATATATATATGTTTGGAGTATGAATCATGTAATGTAAGTTTGAGATTATTTCCTATGCAAGTTTACACCTTATGATTAGATCTATGACATACATGGTTTATACAAGTTTGTGACTATTACCTAAACAAGTTTACACCTTTAGATTTAGATCTATGACATATGTAGTTTTATGTAAGTTTGTGACTTTGGCCTATGCAAGTTTTTAGATGAAGAACCTCATTCACACATGCAAGTTCACCCCTTATGTTTAGATCTAGTTTTTATTCTATGCATGTTGTGATGTTTTCTCTTTATTCCATAAGTTAGACTATTCGAGTCTAACGTATATTTTATGATAAACGAACGAACGTACAACGTGGGGCAATGGGATAATATTAAAAGATTTAATATTGAGAATTGGCGTAAATGTCGTAGATGGCATAAAATAAATTTATGATGATAATTGGTATAATTTGGCATACCATAAATAGATGGACATAATTGAGTCAATTATGGATATAGTTAAATTAGGAATTGATTGATAATTTGAATAGGGAAATTAATTGAAATTGGGGGATAATTAATTATGTGTAATTAATCGCCTAAGATTCGAGGTTAGTCTCTTTTGTGGTGTAAGACTCCCCGGACCCGCCCGACAAATCCAGCTGCCACAAATGCCAGTCTAATGTGGGATGTCTTAGGCATAAATTAAATGCATAACAGTTGTAAAGACACGAGGTTAGGCTCGTTTGTGGTGTAAGATTGCCCGGACCCGCCCGGAAAATCTAGCTGCCACAAATGCCAGTCTAATGTGGGAGGTATTTACAAGGTTATGGTGTTAGTGAATTAAGAAACACTTAACCAGATAAACATGTGGTGGGACATGGGGGTTAAGTGGGTGCCTTGGGTGGCTTGTGAAATACGATTAGAAACACTTAACCAAAATTGAAACATGTAAGTGAACATGAATGAGGAGAGGGTTGATTGGGATGTACTAGAGGGGAACAAGCTTAGGTGGATAGCTTGGGTCAAGTAATGGAGGCCCGTTTCAACCAGTAACCCATAAGTATCTTTGTGGGCTCGACCCAAGTCGAGGATGGGACACGCATACTGGGCTTGACTGTAGGAGGCTAAAACGGGTTAGCGGTGGCAACGCAAGTCCAACGGGTTCATGTGTGTGTGTGGGCCCGAGTTGGTAGGTAAGACGTTGTTGCATCGTGTAGGTATAAGCCATGCATTGTTGGTGGTATCGGGTTGCCACTTTGGGGAGTGATACACCCCACTGTGGGGCCAGCATGGGTATCTACGAGTTAGGGAGCCGATCGCATGGGGGTAGTGGGTACATCTAGTGGAGATAGGGGAAGGTGGCACCTATGAAGGCTACTAAGGGTACACGAAACTACTATTATCATTATTAAAGTCTTGTAGGCGGGATCAACTTTTTGGGTGTTTGGTGTGGTGCCGTGTAGTAATTATCTTATAGCGACTAGGTGCGCCTTTAACGTTATCTTTGTTCATCTTATTTCCTTTAGTTTTCTCTATCATACCCAATTGTTCACAGTCATTTCCTTATTTTCCGACTTATGCCTTAGCCTAGTTATTTTGATAATTAGATTGTTAAAGTTATCGCACTTGCCAGACTTTATGTCTGACCCCCTTTGTTTCCACCTCTTTTCTTCCTTTTCCCTCCAGGTGCTCCGGGTGGAACTAGCACCAGTGGAGCTTGATTTTGGACAGCTGTATCTCTTGCTTTTAGAAGTTGCTTGGATCGCTGAAGTAAAAGTTCAGCCTATCTTATTTATGGCTATTATGTGTTGGGGTTATGTCTTTCAATTTTATGTACTCTGATTTAGTCAAGATGGATATTATGTACTTTGACTCTGGTTTTTGATTATGTAATCAAACCTATGTGTTTACCGTCGCAATGAATAAAATTCTAAATTTTTAAATACTGTTTGTATCTGTCTTGTTGTTAAGTTTCTGTTCTATACACAGTTAAAATGCTCCATAGAAGTTAATGCATTCCTTTGTGGGTGACATTAATGGACGTGGGGTGTTACACGTGGTATCAGAGCTGAAGGTAACCATAACAGGTATGAATTTTGAAAAACTGTTTTTCAAAAACACTTCTATAAAGAAGTACCTTCAAAAGTATGTTTTAAGGAAAATATTTTCAAGAGAAAAGCTTATTTTAGAAAGCATAACCCCAAGAGCCATATATCTTTCCTTCAGTTCTTTTGGATTTGAATCTTTCCTTTTTCGTTTCAGCATGTCTGGAATTCCCGAGATACCCGAGAGGATACCGATACAAGGATGGTTTAGGAGGTATTTGGAGACTCGGGCCACCACCGCAGGTCCATCAAATTCCACTACAACAAAATGACCCTATTACAACGGTGGAACACCGTTGTAATATACATTTTACAACGGTAGGCAAACCGTCGTGTATTAAGAAGTTGTAATAGACTAATATCTTTTACAACTTTTTTGCACTGTTGCAACACCGTTGTAATATGTATATTTTACAACTTTTTTCCACCGTTGTAATATCTTTTATTACAACTTCTATGCACAGTTGTTGTTGACTGTTTATAACTGCTGTGGTATGTTTTATTATAATTATTATTTAAAAATTGTAATATATCCACAAATTATATATATATATTATATATATATATATATAAATCTATGTATTATATATGTGCAACAATAAAAAATAAATAACATAAGAAATAGATGTAATTTTAATGACATCATGATCCATTCATTGATAAAAATCACAACTTGTTCAATACAGATTTAAACACAAGAAAGAATCAGACCATTTTGATTCACAACTCAATTCTTCAGCAAAAACTTCTTAGACCAAAGAGCAGAGCTTTTAGGATATCTCTTCAATGTCTTATAATCACAACTTGCCCTTGCGCCAACTTCAAATACATGTCATCAGCATCACATTATGTGAGGAAAACTGCCAACCTGGGTTCTTTTTCTGTTCACATGTCTGCTCTTTATAGTTGAGTAGAGGACTAACTTTGGCTTGATTTCCCATGTTTCTCCATATGCCAACAATATTCAGTTTGCCCAAAGAATATCATCACAAGGGAAATCTTCAAGCAGCATCCCTTCTTCTCCTATCTCTAACTCTAACTACAATAAAAATCATTCCATTTAGTACATCAATAAAAGGTTAAAATAAACAACACTTGTTTGCATAGAACATGCAGGTAAATCAAGGCAGAGTTAAAGAATACAAGTGCAATTTATTTTACGTCAAGGTCATCAGCAAGTGATCTTATCGGAATTAGCTAATTACAGATAAGTTAAAATACGGAAAATCAATTACCAAGTGCAATATCATGTAATGCATGTTTGCAGTCCACTATATTTTGAAATTTATTTGTAGTCCACTATATTTTGAAACTTATTTGCAGCCCACTATATTTTTATATATTAGCAGTTCTAGAATCAACTATATGGTCATTTATAAATTGTAGGGATAAGCAATTCATTTATAAATTATAGGGTACTTAAAAGTGGTAACTACTGTGTTAAACTGCAAAAGGACCTATACATTCAGAAAAATATGCTGCATACATATATATATATACATATATATATATATATATATTGAAAGCATTCGATATGTAAACCACAGCCGAACAATGGTGCAAACAATTTTTTATTTTTTATTTTAAAAAAAAATACTCAGGGAAGTTTAAGTTTGAACATTACTGTCGTGGACCTGAGAGGTCTAGATTCCAAATGCCTAAGGACAGTTTCTAAAGTACTGCTTGCAGCTTGTAGACTGTAGCTGATTATACCAATAACCACCAAATGACACTAAAATAACTAAGGCAATACACCAAAACAGAGATGTAGTAGCAACCAACCCAAGATAATTATAATTAGTGAAACCAAAGAAAATAACTTGCAACCAGTTTAATCGTAAGAAAACTTACCATTAGCAGTGGAAGAAGGCGCAGGAGATGGTTTTGCGATGGCGGTGAAAACTGAGGCTGTTCTTATGTGGTTCGTTGGTTGCGGTAGACTGGCGAAGGGAACTTGGTCTCTCCGCTGGTAGACAGAAACAACTCCGATGCGGTGGTCAGGTGCAGTGCCTGGAGCAGCTGGCGGCAGTCAGTGCAGCGTCGGGAGGCAAACGAAGTGGAGTAGCGAACAGGGAAGAAATGCGGACCTATGATATGGAGGAGATCACGGGTCTGATGAAAATACGGTAGTGGCTCAGAGCATCGCGGGGGAAAGGAGGCGACGCTGATGTGGGAGAAGAACAGTACGGGTAGGTGGCGAATTGATTTCGATGGACATGATCTAGGGATTTATTATTTGGGGAGAAAGGGGGACTGCCTCGTTGAATTAGGCAGATCTACATTCGAGGGTTCCAGATTATTTAGGGGTTTTAGATAATTGGGACTTAGGCGGTAAAAGGCGGGGAACGAAATGTAGAAGCGGGAAATGAAAAATTATGCGTGTACGTGAGTTATTTCTTGGAAGACGGAGTGGTAGGAAGCTTTACAATTAAACTTAAAACACAACTAAGAAAATTATCACAAGTTATTATTATTACTTGTTAATTATAAATAATTCTTATTTGTTAATTAATGATGATTATTAAAAGTCATTGGTTATAATAAATTATAAATGATTAACAATGCAAATTATCATTCTATGATTAATAACTATAAAATATTAACTATTTCAAAAAAAAACTATTAAATATTAACTATTACTTATTAAATACATAACCGTTGTTAATTATTATGATTATTTAATAGTAAATTTTATAAATTATTAGCTATTTATTGAAAATTATTAGTTATTCAAATTAGTATTAATTTGTAAAGTTATTATTGAATATTAATTATCAATTATTCTTAAATGTTAATTTTATTAATCATTAAATATTAATTGTTATTAAATTTAATAAGTCTCTATTACAACAAATAGAAAAAGAACTATTGAAAATAAGTTTAAACAACTTTTTGATTTAATTATTAATTATCAAAAATTAATTGCTAGATATTAGTTATTACTTCTTAATATTTAATATTAATGACTAATTCTTAATTAATAAGTGTTAAAAAATTATTTTTTAAATAATAATAATATTATTATTATTTATTATACGAATTATTAATATTAATTATTAACAGTCATTTATAGATTATTAAATATTCAATAGGTCTCTAATATAAGAAATAGAAAAAAGAGTTACTAAAAATTATTAATATTAATTATTAACAGTGATTTTTTTCATCTCATGTAGTATATTATATGTTTATTACAACAGTGCGTTCTGCAAAGTTGTAAAAAAGGATCTATTACAACGGTGCTTTTGCACCGTTGTAAAATTAAAGTTGTAATATGGTATATATATGTTCTTTACAACAGTGATTATTGCACCGTTGTAAAAAAGAATCTATTACAACGGTGCTTAATGCACCGTTGTAAAATTAAAGTTGTGATATGGTAAAATATATGTTCTTTACAATAGTGATTATTTTACCGTTGTAAAAAACATTTATTACAACAGTGCGTTTTGCACCGTTGTAAAAAAGGATCTATTACAACGGTGCTTTATGCACCGTTGTAAAATTAAAGTTGTAATATGGTGTTTTTGTTGTAGTGTTCTCCTCCTCCTCCTCCTCATGTCGATACTTTTGCAAAGATATGTAAGGACTTTCGGGCAATTGGTGGAAAACCTTTTCATGGGACAGATACATTTGTTGAAGCTCGTAATTGTCTAAAGGAGGTGGAAGAATTGTTTGGAATCTTTGAATTTGAAGATGGAAGAAAGCTCCAGTTAGCTTCCTGGCTAATGAAGGATGAGGCCTCGTTTTGGTGAGAGGTTACTAATGGAGAGCATCCAGTTGATACATGGCCAGATTTCAGGCGTAGGTTTGAGGCAAAGTTTCTCTCACGGGCTGAAGAGAATTTATATATGGAAAGATTTTTGGCGTTGAAGCAAGGGAATCTATCAGTGAAAGAATACGTCAACAAATTCAATCAGTTGGCGACATTTGGCTTGGACTTGGTGAATACACTAGAAAAGAAGGCCCTGAGATTTGTTAAGGGTTTAAACGAGCCGCTTCATGGGTTAGCTATGATCCACATCCCCATGGGGGCTACCTTTGAGAGACTAGTTGACATGGCGCTTATGCATGAAGAAGAGAAGGGCGCCAATGCTAATAAGGCACCCGAGAAGAAAGGGATGAAAAGAAACCGCAACAGCAACAACAGAACAAGAAAGGTGGTAAAGGAAACAATGGTAAGGGAAAGAAAAGATGCTTCAACGGTGGGACACCAGGCAATCTAAGCAAAGATTGTAGGAAGAAAAAGAAGACTGGCTGTTTCCACTGTGACGAAGCGGGACATCTAATTAAGGACTGCCCAACAAAAGGGCAGAGGGCAGGGCCTACCTCGAGAGGACAGGTGCAGGCTCTTATGGCAACAGGGCAGGCAAGGGGGCAAGTTCAGGCTCTCGTGGTTCCACCGCTGCAAGAACGAGTTAGAACGATTTCCGTTGAAAGTTTAGTTTTTCTGTTTGATCATCCTATCCGTACGTTATTCGATTCTGGTGCATCACATTCGTTTATCTCTACATCATTAGTTGAAACACTGCACCTAAATACTAGTTTAGTTATAGATCCCTTAGTAGTCTCAAATCCTATTGGTGGTTCCGCTCATCCTTCTATGATTTGTCGGGATTTGAGAGTGTCTATCTTGGGCGTTGGGTTTGAATGCAACGCCTTTGTTCTTGGCTTCATGGGCTACGGCTTGATTCTAGGTATGGATTGGCTAACTAGATACGGGGCCATCCTAGATTGTGAAAGAATGGTAGTTAGATTGTTGACTCGTTGTGGAAAGACCCTTGATATTTCTTATGACCCTAGTGGTCCAGTAATGCTTAGCTACTTAGAATCCCTTGATGCATCCAATGATGATTTACATTCTGTTCGTATAGTCCGTGAATATGTTGATGTCTTCGATGAGGTGAGGGGTCTACCCCCAAAACGTGAGATAGACTTTCGAATATATCTAGTAGATAATGCAAAGCCAGTTGCAGTGCCAGTGCGCCACATGGCTCCAAGAGAGAGAAGAGAACTCAGTAAGAAAGTGAAAGAATTGCTTGGGAAGGGGTTCATGAGACGTAGTATATCGGAGTGGGGTGCTCCAGTAGTATTTGCCACGAAGGCAGATGGGTCCCTTATACTTTGTGTGGACTATAGAGAACTTAATAAGCTTACTAAGAAGAATAGGCACCCACTGCCAAGGATTTACGATCTCTTCGATCAGTTAGTTAGCACCTTAGTGTTTTCGCAGTTGGAATTAGCCACGGGTTTCCATCAGTTGTGAGTGGCTGAGGATAGCACAGACAATACTGCATTTAGGATTCCGGACGGCTTCTTCGAGTGGCTTGTAATGCCCTTCGGTTTGGCAAACGCCCCCGCATACTTTGTTGACTTGATGAGTAGGGTGTCTAGGTAGTACCTTAATAAATTCGTGGTAGTCATTGTGGACGACATCTTGATCCTTTCTAAGAGCGAGGAAGAGCATGCCCTACATCTTAGGGAAGTGTTGGAGACACTTCGAGCGCATAGCCTTAAAGCTAAATTTTCTAAATATCACTTTTGGAGGAAGGAAGTGCGATTCTTAGGGCACGTGGTTTCCAAAGAAGGGATAGCTGCGGATCCCGCGAAGGTAGTGGCCATCCAATATTGGAAGGTCCCTAAAAAAGCTACCGAGGTGAGGAGTTTCTTAGGATTGGCTGGCTACTATAGGAAGTTTATCAAAGATTCACAAAAATATCAGCCCCATTAACACGCTTGACTAAGAAGAACCTAGTTTTCACATGGGACGTAGAATGTGATGAGGCATTCCAACCTTTAAAGAGAGCTTTGACCACAGCCCCAGTCTTAGTGTTGCCAGATGGGAGTAAGCCATTTACCGTTTATGCCAATGCTTGTGGGACAGGACTAGGCGCATCTTAATGCAAGAGGGAAGGGTAATAGCCTATGGAGGAAGGCAGTTGAGAGTGCATGAGAGAAATTACCCTACACATGACCTAGAGTTGGCCGCTATTGTTTTCGCGCTTAAGTCTTGGCGCCATTATCTTCTTGGCGAGAAATTTGAATTGTTCACTGACCACAAATCGCTAAAATACTTGTTCTCTCAGAAGGAATTGAACTTAAGGCAGCAAAGGTGGATGGAATTCCTAGCATCCTACGATTTCGAGATAGCATATACCCCTGGCAAGGGTAACGTGGTGGCAGACGCCTTAAGTAGGAAAAGGTTGTCCTTGAGTCCGTTGTTTGTTGAGCGGCGAAGCTTAGAGTTCATCTCTACATTTGACTTTAGACCTTCCATTGACTTTGTACCCGGTTTGCTAGCATCCTTAGAGGTCAGACCTACGCTTTTGGGACGGATTGGTGAGGCACAGCGAGATGACCCATAGTTGATTGAGTTAGTAGAGAAGCTCAAAAGGGGGGAGTCATTGAGACATCTTAGTAGGTATACCCTAGATGATAAGGGTTGGTTACGTAGGGACGGTAGACTTTGTGTACCAAAGGACGAGAATTTGGGGAAGACCATTCTTGATGATGCACATCGTTCGAAGATGACCATCCATCCCGGCGGGGACAAGATGTACATGGACATGAGACGAGTTTACTTTTGGGAAGGTATGAAGAGGGATGTGGCTGAGTTTGTCGCAAGATGCTTGGTGTGCCAACAAGTAAAAGCAGAGCAAAAGAAGCCCGGTGGGTTGCTTCACCCATTGGTGGTCCCACAATGGAAGTGGGAAAGTGTCTCAATGGACTTTATTGATGGGTTATTGAGATCGAGGAAGGGTAATACGGGGATTTGGGTCATGGTAGACAAACTTACTAAGAGTGCCCATTTCATTCCCGTGAAGAGTAAGAGGACTGCTCCATGGTTAGCCTCCGTATACATTCGAGAGATAGTTCTTTTGCACAGTGTTCCTTCTAGCATAGTGAGCGACCGCGATCCTATCTTTACTAGCGAGTTTTGGAAGAGCTTGCAAGAGGTGGTAGGGACTTAGTTATGTTTGAGCACCACATATCATCCTCAGATAGACGACCAGACCGAGAGGGTGAATCGTATTCTAGAGGACCTATTGAGGTTGTGTGTCTTAGACTTCTGAGGTACATGGGAGGAACATCTTCCTTTGGTGGAGTTCGCATATAATAATAGCTTTCAGTTTAGCATTGGCATTGCACCGTTTGAGGCTCTTTATGGACGGTTGTGTCGTTCGCCTACATGTTGGTGGGAGTCTACAGATAAGATCTTGCTTGGGCCCGATATGATTAGAGAGACTTCGGAAAAGATCGATTTGATTTGAAGGAGGATGAAGACGGCGCAAGATAGGCAGAAATCTTATGCGAACAAGAGGAGGACAGATCTTGAGTTTGATATTTGAGGACATGGTCTTTGTCAAGGTGTCTCCATTAAGGAATGTTGTTCGCTTTTGGTCCGTTGGGAAGTTAGCACCAAGGTTCGTAGGGCCGTTTCCTATTAAGGAGAGGATTGGACAGATGGCGTATAGAGTGAGTTTCCCGAGAGACTTAGTGGTGTACACGACGTATTCCATGTATCACATTTGAGGAAGTGCTTGCATGAGACCACGGAAGTGGTAGAGCCGAGCTTGCTTAGAGAAGTGGAGATAGAGCATGATGAGACGACTAGACGAGCTCCTACGTGCATTCTTGGCTAGGAGATTAAGAATTTGAGGAATCGAGAGGTCAAGCTAGTCAAAGTGCAATGGGGAGATGATGAGAGCAATGCTACTTGGGAGATGGAAGAGAAGATGCGTTCATTATACCCTTTTCTTTTCGAGGGTATGTCCTTTAATTTCTCCTTTATCGCTTAGCTTGTACTTGTTTTATCTTTAGTATGTCCTCTCGCTAGTATCTTTGACCTTTAGATAGGGTAGTCCTATGGTTGAAACATATGTTTGAGACATGTTATGTATGATGGATGCATGTGGATGCAAGTGGTTTCTAGTGCATACATATACACACATTTTAGGCACTAGATCAGCTCAGTCACTTCATATTGCATATTGCATATAAATGTGTGTACCTATTTAAGTTAATGGATGTATAATGGTTGTACTATCATATGAATGTTGCATTTTGGTGAACGGTTGTGCACACATGTAGAAATAATATGTATCAACAAGATTCTTTCGCATACATAATGGACGCATGACACTATCATGGTTTGCATTAAGGAGGTCAACTGAATCAGTAGACCGCCTTATTTTGCATTAGATAAAGAACATATACACACACTCCTTGCATATGTTCATACGGCATTAGGAATTTTATAAGGACAATGGATGCATGTGTTTGATGGTTGAGTAGATGGTTGTTTGGATGTTAGGATATGCATTCCCCTTAATTTGGAGATTTCGGGGGCGAAATCCTTTAAGGAGGGGATAATGTAACACCCCGTAATTTTCAACATTAATGTTCACAAATTAAAGAATAACTAATCTCATATGTGAGAATTAAGGGAAACTGGTTGCGCCACTATGTTCGTCTCGGAATTCTGGTTGAGATAGAATCCGAGTTTGCGTGAATTGGACTTCGTATGAAGAATTTATGGCAATCGGAAGTTTCAGAAAATTTAAACAAATTTCAAAAATTCGAATTTCAGAGTTAGATTGGGCTAGGCAGGAAATTTCCCGCCAGAGCCAAGTCGACCAGGGGGTCCACCTGGGGGTCGACCTGCCCCCCCCTCCCCCAGGCAGATTTGTTTGATGACGATTTAATGATTGTATGCTGAGTCATTAGGGTTTCTGATCAGGTCTGAATGGCTGGGATTAATTCTGGGTTGATTGGATGGCCTAAATTATTCCTAAACTCTATAAAAACACATGTAGACTCAAAACCTAAAATCGAATTAAAATTAAAATCATCGCCTCCATGCTGTCACCTTGCAACCTAGAATAGCCGCCACCAATTAGAGAGGAAGAAAATCTAATCAATTCAATTCTAATCCGAACCGTAACAAATTTTCTTCTTCAAAGGAAAGCTAAATCAATTTCAGAACTCATATTTCAGAACTCTAGACCTTCTTTGAGTTGTGAGTTCGATTTCTTTAATAAGACAATTAACAATTTAATTTGGTTGAGTTATGATTTGGGATTATATGGTTATGTTGTGAATCATTAACCGTTATGTTTTTATCTATGTTGTAAATCTGTTATGCTACTATCCATGTTGTTATTATCTATGTTGTAAAGCTGTGACGTTATTTTGTAAATCTATGTTAATTATTGGCTTATGTACAATCAATTCATATGCTAATTTGGTTATGTTTGTGGAACTAATTCATGTGTTAAGTTGTATAAAGTTTAACTTGATAATTCTATATACAATTTAGGATGTTAATTGAGGCATGGATCCTATGCAAGTTAATGAAAATTATATACAACCTTACATGTTTCATGACATCTATTTTATGTGTAAATTGGATCTAAAGTTAGGCTATGACATGTGTGAGTTATATGCTAGTATACAAAATTCTATATGCTAGTTTACATGTTTAGATGTAAGTTTACACCATCATTTATGTTGCATAAATCACATATGCAAGTATATATATGTGTGTGTGTATATATATATATATGTTTGGAGTATGAATCATGTTAATGTAAGTTTGTGATTATTGCCTACGCAAGTTTACACCTTATGATTAGATCTATGACATACATGGTTTATGCAAGTTTGTGACTATTACCTAAACAAGTTTACACCTTTAGATTTAGATCTATGACATATGTAGTTTTATGCAAGTTTTTGACTTTGTCCTATGCAAGTTTTTAGATGAAGAACCTCATTCACACATGTAAGTTCACCCCTTATGTTTAGATCTAGTTTTTATTCTATGCATGTTGTGATGTTTTCTCTTTATTCCATAAGTTAGACCATTCGAGTCTAACGTATATTTTACGATAAACGAACGAACGTACAACATGGGGCAACGGGATAATATTAAAAGATTTAATATTGAGATTTGGCATAAATGCCTTAATTGGCATAAAATAAATTTATGATGATAATTGGTATAATTTTGCATACCATAAATAGATGGACATAATTGAGTCAATTATGGACATAGTTAAATTTGGAATTGATTGGTAAATTGAATAGGGAAATTAATTCAAATTGGGGGATAATTAATTATGTGTAATTAATCGCCTAAGACACGAGGTTAGGCTCTTTTGTGGTGTAAGACTGCCCGGACCCGCCCGACAAATCCAGCTGCCAGCCTGCCACAAATGCCAGTCTAATGTGGGAGGTCTTAGGCATAAATTAAATGCGTAACAGTTGTAAAGACACGAGGTTAGGCTCGTATGTGGTATAAGACTACCCGGACCCGCCCAACAAATCCAGCTGCCACAAATGCCAGTCTAATGTGGGAGGTCTTTACAAGGTTATGATGTTAATGAATTGAGAAACAATTAACTAGATAAACATGTGGTGGGACATGGGGGTTAAGTGGGTGCCTTGGGTGGCTTGTGAATATGATTAGAAACACTTAACCAAAATTGAAACATGTAAGCGAACATGAATAAGGAGAGGGTTAAGTGGATGTACTAGAGGGGACCTAGCTTAGGTAGATAGCTTGTGTCAAGTAATGGGGGCCCGTTTCAACCAGTAACGCATAAGTATCCTTGTAGGCTTGACCCAAGTCGAGGACGGGACACGCATACTGGGCTTGACTGTAAGAGGCCAAAACGGGTTAGTAGTGGCAACGCAGTCCAACGGGTTCATGTGCGTGTGTGGGCCCAGACTGGTAGGTAAGACGTTGTTGCATCGTGTAGGTATAAGCCATGCATTGTTGGTGGTATCGGGTTGCCACTTTGGGGAGTGATACACCCCACTGTGGGGCCAGCACGGGTATAGGGAGCTGATCGCATGGGGATAGTGGGTACACCTAGTGGAGATAGGGGCAGGCGGCACCTATGAAGGCAACTAGGGGTACACGAAACTACCATTATCATTATTAAAGTCTTGTAGACAGGATCAAATTTTAGGGTGTTTAGTGTGGTGCAGTGTAGTAATTATCTTATAGCGACTAGGTGCGCCTTTAACGTTATCTTTGTTCATCTTATTTCCTTTAGTTTGCTCTGCCATACCCAATTGTTCACAGTCATTTCCTTATTTTCCAACTTATGCCTTAGCCTAGTTATTTTGGTAATTATATTATTAAAGTTATCGCACTCGCCAGACTTTATGTTTGACCCCCTTTGTTTCCACCTTTTTTCTTCCTTTTCCCCCCAGGTGCTCACGGTGGAACTAGCACCAGTGGAGCTTGAATTTGGACTGCTGTATCCCATGCTTTTAGAAGTTTCTTGGATCGCTGAAGTAAAAGTTAAGCCTATCTTATTTACGGCTATTTTGGGTTGGGGTTATGTCTTTCAATTTTATGTACTCTGATTTAGTCAAGATGGATATTATGTACTTTGACTCTGGTTTTTGATGATGTAATCAAACCTATGTGTTTACCGTGCAATGAATAAAATTTTAAATTTTTAAGTACTGTTTATATCTGTCTTGTTGTTAAGTTTCTGTTCTATACACACTTAAAACGCTCCATAGAAGTTAATGCATTCCCTTTGTGAGTGACATTAATGGACGTGGGGTGTTACAGTTCCCTTTCGAATGATTTCAAATTCTATTTTTAAATTCATATTTGAATTTAAATATTCAAATTATCTCTTGATAATCAATTCATTATATTTATAAACACCATTTTATAAATTTCCTTGTTTATATTTTTAAACAAGTCTATTTCGAAATCTATTTAAAACCAAAATCTTATTTTGGAAATTTCTACTTATAATAACTTATATGTATAACATCCAATTTATTTTCATCTTCAATTTAACTTCTATTTAAATAAATTCGAATTAATTGAATTCAAATCATAAATCCTTACGGATTTATTTTAGTACAATTTATATTCTGAACATCAGAATAAATTCCAACGTTTATTTCTTTAAAACAATTTCCCCATTTCTATTTCTAAATTTACATTTGAATTTAAATATTCAAATTATCAAATGATAATTTTTCCCACTACATTTATAAACCCCGTTTATAAATTCAGTTCAATTCAATTCCCTGATTATTCAATGAAAATCTTTCCATTTCATTTATAAACACCATTTATAAATTTACTTCAATTTCCTACATTATTTAATTTATAAATATCATTTATAAATTCATCACTTTAATTTCCCGTATTATTTAATTTATAAACACCATTTATAAATTCAATACCTGTTTTACTTATTCAAGCAAGTACGTATCTTTCTGTAGCTCATTAAAATTTCAAATTCTATTTTTAAAAATAGATTTCCCCTTTTAAATCTCAAATATCCTTTTTACGATATTTTTATATATCAATATTTTTGCCCCAGTGATATTTAAACAATCAAAACAACCAATTACCCAAAACATATTTTCCAACACATCATATATAAAACAAACAAATAATAATATTTTTGAGGAATCCAGTTGGATCCCCCCAACCTGTTTTCTTAGATCCACAGGCGTTAGTCACGTAATTAATACACATCCAGCTTCGAGGCAGGATATCGCGGTATAGAAGGTCATCCACTATCATAGCGTGGGGCGTATAGGGTCATCCGCTAATGATACTATGGGCATTTGCAAATGGTACTGCGAAAATCCAACCAATCACCAATATATATATATATAATAGCCACAAACACCAATCCTAAATAACTAATATATACGATAGCCACAAAAATAATTCATTGCATGCAAACAACCAACGAACAATTATTTTAACGAATAAAATAATTCTAAGTAAAAATGTGAGTGAGATTTACTCACTTGTTTTTAGTTTGCACTTGTGTCAATTTCAATTTCCTTTCATTGATTTCTGAGTCTTCAAACTCCACACAAATTATTTTATTTGATTCTGGAAATGTATACGAAATAAATATCATCAAATTTTATATCATTGTAGATATTCTATTCAGATTTTTATACCAACTACCCTACATGTTATATGACATTAGATTCTTACCTAATTTGAGTAAGTTATTGTATTTAAATTATTTAGTTGAATTAACTGGTATTAACAAAAGAAATGAATTAACTAATTTACTTACTCACTTTGTACGGTTTTAATTATAGCGTTTATGAGAAACACAGATATCTCAGCTAATGGAATTTAAAAGGAAAACTTCAAATTTGATCTTTAATTTAATCTAACTATAAATTTACCTCTTCGTCCTTGTTGAACTACCACCTAGTTCACGCTGGTCCTTTTTCAAAAATGAGCCGCTCATGTAGCATTACCATCAGCCGTGACTTTCACTGAAACCCCAAGCTGTTGTGCGTCATCTCCTTCAACTGCTCCTCTAACTACTCCATCTCGAATAAACCTAATCAAATCCTCCTCATGATCTTACTAGCACACCAAAACTTCTTGAACCCATTACCATCATTTTGGTCATTGCCTCCCCCTTACGTTTTCCCACTTCGCGCTCGAAGGTTGTCACTAAAAAAACTCACTGGCCTTCCAAATCATGAAATCCAGTTTACCCCTAAATCGAACAGTTGAACGCGCTAAATCCTCCAATTCGCGAACCCTAGATCGCTTGAAACAGGTCATCGAATCACCGTTCACCATTCCGAACCATGGCGCTTGAACCTCCCACCATTACTTCGCCTTCTGACACTTACACGCATCAGTTCAGATTCGACCTCAACACCCATGCACCCATCAAACAGAGTTCGGACCTCTCAATTACCAGGAAAAAAAATTCCTTGCTTCAAGCAATACCACAAATTGTGCCCTAGCCATCGTTCTACGAGATCGAGTATTCGATTATTGCATCGAACCTCAAACCGAGGTTATCAGAGTGACATTCTCCGACTCACAATCACATACCCCTAAACAAAACCCAAATCGCGACTTTACTAGTCCCCAGAACCACTGTCGCTACCCCCATACCGACCTCGACAAATCCCCTTCCACGTAACCCCTAACAACCACTTTCGAACTCCCTAAACGCAAGCACTTCAGGTCCAGCCGAGATTTCTGGAAGCTAGAGTTCACATCGCGAATCACAATTATCTCTTTTTTTTATAATTGATCGAATCGATTAGGATTTTCTTTAACTGGAGAAAATGGCTTTTAAAAGGGGAAGAACTGATTTGGTTTTAAAATGAATTGGAAAAGGGACAGCAGTTTTAGTTTGCAGAACAAAAGAAATAAACGAAGAGATATGCGCGATTTATAAAAGCAGCATTACTTGGTCATTAAGGAATTAGTCTAGGGTAGCTTAGGTACAAGGAAGTACAAAAAAATTAAATTCGATTTGATTTCTATTTAATTTGATTTGAAATAAAGAGATTTTTATTCTTTTTAAAATGATATCGATTTGATTTTCGATTTGATTTCGATCTTATCCATTACAAATATATCGAGGTTCACAATTAAAAATCGTGAACCGCTATTTTGACGAAACCACTGTTGTTTAAATGATATAACGCTATTCTGAACTGAAAATTATATATTTTGAAATTTAATTTCAACCTATATATCATTTTAAATTCAGAACTAATCAATCCACTGGTAATAAATTATTTTTATTACCGCCTATATTCAAATACAATTAATATTGATCATCTGAATTGTTTCGATTCAGTTTTTAACTTCGGTTTCAATTTTTTATGGTTTATGATAATTCGATATACACGAATTAAATTATATTTGATTATAAATCAATAAATTCTATATAAATATCCATTTACATTATCAATTCAATATTTAAAACCATATTAAATATTTAAAATAAACTTTTTGAAAATCCGGGTCATTACAATGTAGCTGGACATAATACAAATGAATTTCGACATCTACGCGATCTGGTCGAAGGGCGAGTCGGAAAAGGAGAGCTTCCCGAATATGTCAAAAATCGCGCCCCGGCCATGCCGCCGCGACCTTCTGCCCAAGCTCCTCGGATCGGTCCTTGAGCTCCTAGAAACGGAAAGGACCCCGAGACTAGCACTCGCGGCATTATCATTAATTAAATTCTTTTCTTTCGATGTATTTATTTCAATAATAAGGACACCTTGATGTACACATGTATGGGGTTAGGATTTAGCTCCTAGGCATGCTCTGGACTCAACCGCTGTCCTCGTAGAGTTTCTTTCCTTTGTAATAATTATTTAGCAATTATTAATTATCTTTTACAAACTTAGATCGTGTTTGAAAACCTCTAAACTAAGCACGGATAATGCTCGTCCCTTTGTTTATGTGGTCAGCGCGAAAGCCCACCACCTTTTTCTAACACACCTACTCCTTTAACCGAGCGACTCGCCACTAAGCTGAGCATTGTTAATGCTCGCCACTAAGCCAAACATGGTTAATGTTCGCCACTAAGCTGAGTATGGTTAATGCTCGCCAACCTCCAAAGCCAAGTGAAATGAAATGCTCGACCCATCAACATTCTCCAAAACGAGATTGGCTTATTTTGTATTTGCACGAACCAACTCTCATACAGATAGCGATCATCATATCGGCCGTAATACGGTTCCCGATTGTTGTCGGTTTTCCGGCCTTAATACGACTGAGTATGATCGTCAGTTTTCTGGCCTAAATACAACATCGGGACCGTCGGTTCTCTGGCCTTAATATGCTCCGGCGTGACCATAGCTGTTCGAGCGTTTGTACTTCGATTCAGATTTCAGATCACACCTCCCTCTATCGACGAAGATGCATTCTGAGGGGCAAAGTTTAACCCTCTTTTTGGCAAGAGCCTCAACGAGCCAGATCGAAGCCCAAACACGCAACAGGATATATGCCGCGCTTTAGGAAGCCCAGTAGACGCACGATCCGAAGCAGTCACATATCGGCCCAAGTCCAGCTTCACCTATTGATAGCTCACTCCGAAAGAATCGCTCTCCCAATCGACTGAGCATCTCGCTTCCACATAAGGCGCGCCGACCAAATTTCTCGGGCCAGCGTAGAGATCTTCAATAGAGCTATTCCACCATATATCCCGACTTTCAAGGCAATAAAAGTGGTCAAACCATATCCGGACAAATCTCTACATTTGATATACCTCACAGTGGATGCCGTGTCAGCCACAACTTCCGAGGATACCATTTATGAATAGTGGAATCAGTCTTCTAGCCGCTATCAAACCAACTGATGGGCTCCACGTGTCCAAGCTTTCCCGGAATGGCCGGACCATATCGCAACAGCCCAAGCTGCATTCTCCACCTATAAATACCTCAATGCTTAAAGATGAAAGGGACTTTTTTCGAACTCCTTTACACTTCATTTCTGGAGCTCACTTCTCTCAATCCATCCCAAAAGTAAGAGGAGTTAGCCGCCTTCTTTCTCTTCTTCAAATAGAAAAAAGCAATTGTATTTATAATCCGAAAAAGAGAAATAATATATAAAGTGGACATAGGCATAGTCTTTGCGGAACCACTATAAAAATTCTGTGCGTGCTCTCCGTTCTTTTACTTTTTCTGCATTTTTATAGTCATTATTTGTGTGTTTATCATACGATTGGGGGTTGACTATCATTAGTGACCAACTTTTGACGTAAACAACACCTTTGCATATGTTCATATAAACATTAGAAGTCTTTTAAGGACAATGGATGCCTGTGATTGGTGGATGAGTAGACAGATGTAGATGGTAGGATATACATTCTTCTTAACTTGGAGATTTCGGGGACGAAATCCTATTAGTATGGGAGAATATAACACCCCGTAATTTTAACAACACTAAAGAGGAAAAATTAAATAATAATTAATTTGATATTCAGAATTAAGGGAAACGGACTGCGCCGTTGCATCCGTCTAGAAATTATGGTCAAGATAGACATTTGGTTTGCATAAAACAGACAACGTATGAAGAAGTTATTAAGGTTTGAAGTTGATATACACACAAGAATATATATATAGGTCCAAGGATTCAAAATTTTAGTACAAATTTCAAAATCGCGTAGATTGGGGAGAGCGGGAAAAATCCCACCCACGAGAGTCGGCCCCTCAAGGGGGTGTCGACCCCCTAGGGGGTCGACCCTTAGGTCAACCCAGACGTGGCATTTAGGGTTTGGGGGCTAGCAGCTATAAATATGGCTCCATTTCTCATGTTTTCTACACTGAAAATTAAAGGAGGAATAGATAATGTCGGTGCCCAGACTGAATCAAACCTTTTTCCTTCTTCTGCAGTCAAGTTAATCAAGTGTAGGTCTTTGATTCAACCTTTGCTATTCTTCTTCTATCTTTCTAGATCCTAACATTATGAGTTTAATTTATTTTTAGATTTAAATAATTAAAAAGTAAAACATGATATGACTGTAATTTGGATCTGTGACTATGACTGCTTGAATCATGTCAGATCTGTAATAACTTGTGAATCTGTGATATTCTGACATAACTATGACTTGGATCTTAACCTTTATCATGTCAGATTTACCTTTGATTATAGATCTAATTTTCTATTTAGATCACCTTGTACCTATCATGTTTGTGGTTAAATTGGAGCAGTTATTAGTTGAATAACTAAATTATTATTTAGATTTTACCATGCCTATTATGATATCCCTGCTATGATAGACACAGTTCTATAATCTTAGGTTCACCAGATCTGTTCTTCTATGCCCATCTTATCATTATGCCATTATATGTTTATGTCAATTTTGTTAGCATACTCATCTCTGTCACCTTCCCTTTATCTTTCTCTTTTATTTTATATAGCCAGGCTACTTTCGAGCCTAGGCATGTCGCTGAAATATTTGGCAAGTATCACCAGCCATCATGAAATTAACTTCAATCATGTAATAAAATTAAAGAGTCATGCACATAAAAATAGAAACAAAATTCAACATACCATTAAAGGACCTTGTAGAAAACTAAGGTTCCAATCTGCTTGTTAACGTAGTCATGTTGGTAAATTAACTTAGTCACCTATAGAGGCTTTTTCAGTTTAATTTTATGCCATGTTTCCTGCAAAAATTGGACACTGTCTGATAAATAATTCAGCAAAAATTGGACACTGTTTGGTAAATAATTCAGCAATGGTAATTGTTTAAACAATTGATATGTGAAAACTATCATGAAACAAAAGTTTGTGATCATCGTGTCATAAAAAAACCAAAGAAGGAAAATAGTGAGAAAAAAGTATAGATATCTTCAAAAATATAGCATTGTAAGGCAGAACATAACATTGAGCTATCAAGATTGATCGTAATATGGTTATTTTGAAGCTTATTAGCTATCTAATTATACAGTTTGTCCTCTAAATATCGCAGCTTTTTAGCTAAGACTGTGTTAAAGGAAACCCATTAATAATTTGGCAAGAATCTATAATCCTAAAATTAAACTATATTTAGTATAATAAAGCATTTCATATTGTAGTTTAAGTGGTTAAAAAAGGCAAAAGATTAGATATGTATGAGAATATTTCATACCATCCGTGGTATGTGTCCAGTAGAAGTTTGAGATTGGCAATAAATAACTCTAAAATGGTAACACTGTAAATATTTGTTAAGTATCAAGTATATGGAAAGTTAGGACTATCATAAAGCATTGCTACAATATAGTGTACGAAAATAATTATAGAGAATGATAAAAATATATATTAGAGAATGATAACAGCAAGTGTAAAAAATAGAAACATTTTAAACTGATAAATATAAGCTTGAGCGCAATAAAAGGCTATCAAACTTTTTGATATTGCAGTTATTGGAAGGCATTTTAATTGTTTAATTATATAGTGTTTACTGCAAAATATTATTTATGCTGAAGTTTGCCAGAAATCCTTCTATATACTTGGTATGTGAAAGTTATCAAAAACTAAGCTTCATTTAATACATAGTTGTACCATACCATATTAGTGACCAAAATAATGGTAAAAATTTAAGTATATTTTGACAATACTAGTAAAGGACTCATAGTAAATCCAAACTTTGAAACCTATTGTTTCAAAATTCTAAAATTTAAAATCTCATGTTTTAACTTCTTTTTGTTTTAAAGACACATGTATAATTCAGTTCTATATGATCCTTTATTGAATCAAATTTTCAACTCTATAGTAACACTAACTATATAATCCTTTATTGAATATAGTTGGACTTCACAATTTCATAATTTAGTACATCAGTTATAATAATTACGTTTTTGTACGCAATGTTTGAATACAATTTTGTTGTTTCAGAACTATACAACGTGCAAGTGTACTATAAAACTCCGAAGGCAACTATACTAATTCTTAACTTATTTCAAATATACAAATTTCGTTCATTTGCATATGCAACGCTCATACAATCATTACGTACATGTCAGTGTACATATTTTGGTAGCAAGATGATACAGTTCACATACCTGAAAACCAACATGCAGTTATCTTTCCATACAATAACTCCATGTGTCTTAGGCATCTAATCAAAAGGTTCATATATCCCTAGCAATGATAGTTCTCCAATAATAAAATATGAATGCATTTCATTCTTCATCTACTATTTTCCACAGATCCGAAGCAATGTGAACTCTTGGTAAATCAACATGTAACCTTTTCTAACTAAGCTAATTACTATTGTTTTTTAAAAATAAAGGAAAAGTTAACAATACAATCAATCTTTCGTGCATGAGGTCCAAAAGGACGTGCATTTAAAACTGAAATAAGCAAAAGAATTAAACTAATTCTCCCAAACAAAAAGGTCTGAGCTAAAGTTTTTATAATGGTCAAACTACGTACCAATAACAATGTAGTTCCCCTTTAATATATGATTATAGCTGGCGTTGATTTCCACAAAGCAATGGGATTGAGGAGCTCCAACTTCTAACTGCAAATGGAGGAAAAGTTAAACTATCTTCCGAGATCGGGGAAAATATTTTATAATTTGTCTTCCCTTTAGTGGTCGTTGAAATCATGAAGCAATGTAATATCCTTTGACACAGTATCATCGATCTGGGGAAAAATAGGAAGAAAAACAGGGTGTCAAAATATTTTCTACTGAAACCATAAATTATATACAGAAGAAAAACAGGTTATTTCCATTTTCGCTACAAAATACAAAACTAAAACCATAATCAGAAATAAAAAGGTTAGAGAAAAAGAATAAAACTAAAATGTCCAAAATAAAGGTGAAACAGATCTAATACTGAAAATTATTCCAAATCAAAGGTAGAGTAGTGTGAAACAATAATAATTAAAAAGTAGAAGATCTAACTTGCTTAAGGTAAAAAATCTGTTAGACCCGTAATTGAGAAAAATATAACTCACCGTGAGGAATGAAAATAAAGTCGATGGAATAATTCGTAGAGCACGACTGCAACCCAGTGAGGTGATGTGATTATGAATGAGTAAATACACCGATAAGAATGAAGAAATGGAATGAACAATAGGCGATGTTACAGTCTTCATCTCGATTGTTGGTCGTTTTTGTCCAAATCAGCATTCGAGAAATGGAAACGATGCCAAAGGCTATTGGTTGAGGGATAAAAACCATGGAAAACGGGGGAGCTGTAATAAATATAAAAGAGAAAGGATAGAGTGAAGATGAAATAAAAAATGAGTTAGAAAAAGGTATGCTAAGATGCGGGGAAAAGAGAGATCGTGGGAGAACGTGGAAGATAACGGAAGACTGCGGCAATGAAGTGATGTCAAGTATAAACCATAGCCGTCTGATATGTTCAAGAATAAATCTCAACCCCTCTTTGTCTCTTGGTTTGTCCTACCAAGGGATTTTATTATATAGACGAGTAGAAACCCGTGCGATGCACGGGAGTGTAGACTTTCAAGTGTTGTAGTTTGCGTTTATGAATAAACGGTGAGAACATATTGTGTAATAGCAAGATATATAATGCAAGTGATACGTGTATGTGCTAGGATTCTACTACAGAAACTAAATTTTGCAGCAAGAAGTCAATAGCAAACTGCATATTTTTAATTCATTTTTCATTATTTGTAAACGTGCTGCCATAATTTTCTTTGAGAAAAAAACTAAAGGAAGTAAATAACAAGTGGAAATGAAGGATATAGCAAGTGAAAGTAAATGGGTAAAAAAAATAATGGATTTAATAAACTTTGTCAAACTATTAATCCCCTTCCAAATGATGGCACGGGCATATCGTATGCATAATCGTTAGTTGATGTAAATTGTTGTACAAAATCAATTATATGAAATATTATACTGCTAATGTTTGAAAAGATATAATTAATCAAACGCTATTTGAAGTAGTGAAATGCTATTTGAATTATTGGTTTTTAAATTCACTCCATACGTGGCATTTTTAAAATTTTGTTTCAGATGTTAAATTTCACATTTTTTTTGAACTATAGTTGCAATTTCGATGTTACATCATTTTCCATATAAATATTATTTTACCTTTAATACTAATATAGCGTTCAAAATAATGCTTAAATTGTCGTGTGGCCCTTTTTATATGTATTTATAAAAAGCTGGCATTTTTATATGTATTTAAAAAAAGTTGGCATATGTGTCTTCCTTTTTATACGATTGGTTTATAGTAAGCAACATACAATTTTACATTTTGGGTTTCATGCTCGACATAAATTTCCCGTGTACAATGGAAACATGTTCTCCTGAAAATATCAGGCATGATAAAGCTAATGATAAAAGTATCATGGCATTTCTACCATTTTATTGTCAGCTTCCTGCATTTTCAATTGTAAAACTACTCATAATGGCTTTATGTTAGGATTGTCTCGCATGTTCTTAAGGAGGGGTGATGGTTTGGATACAATAGTCCGACATCATGGAATATATTGAAGGAGTTGAATACAAATATGAGTTGGTAGGCACATAACAATAGGGATTACTTTTGTTATATGGGAGTTGTGTGCCATCTCATATGCGTGCAAGGAAGGGGGCTTTGTTCCGACCGTCGTTACATAATAGTGGTGTCAGAGCCGAAGGTTACGGACTGGGCCATGCGGACAAGGCAGTGCTCTCAAAAGATACTAGTAGGATGCGAGTCAAGGGGGAGACTGTTAGGATTGTCTCGCATGTTGTTAAGGAGGAATGACAGGTTATAATTAATAGTCCCACATCACAGAATATATTGAAGGAATTGTATAAAAATATGAGCTGGTAGGAACGTAACATAAGGGATTCCTTTTGTTATATGGGAGTTGTGTGCCAGCTCATATGCGTGCAAGGAAGGGGGGCTTTGTTCCGACCGTCGTTACATAACAGTGGTATCAGAGCCGAAGGTTATGGACTGGACCATGCGGACAAGGTAGTGCTCTCAAAAGATACTCGTAGGATGCGAGTCAAGGGGGAGACTGTTAGGATTGTCTCGCATGTTGTTAAGGAGGAATGATGGGTTAAAATTAATAGTCCCACATCACGGAATATATTGAAAGAATTGTATACAAATATGAGCTGGTAGGCACGTAACATAAGAGATTCCTTTTGTTATATGGGAGTTGTGTGCCAGCTCATATGCGTACAAGGAAGGGGGCTTTGTTTCGATCGTCGTTACATAACACTTTACATATATTAGCACACACAGAAGGATACAAAAACATGATATAACCAAAGCCGTCAATATTTGGACTAACTGATGCATGCAGCGAAGTAGATACCAACAATACTGTTTGAGCTCACATAGTCAGAAATTAAATGAAACAACCACACATGTTATTACGGATATAGGTACATACATAGTATGCACATGTACATTACAGTAAAATAGTAAAGTGCAAAATACAATCTGTTAACAGAGGTTACTCCAATACAACTAACTCTCCCCTTCAATCTAAGCTTCTCTTCTTCATTTGTTGCTTCTCTGCCTTTAACCCCTCTTTGAGCTTTAATTCTGATGTAGATTTAGCATTTAAGTCTGGTGCAGGTTCAACGTTCAAGTCTTCCTTTAATTTCAGAAATTTGGTCGAAGAGAGTGATTTGGTCAGGACATCAGCTCGTTGATATAAAGCTGGTATATGGTTAATACAAACATTCCTTTTTCTACTAGCTCCCTCACAAAGTAAAGATCAAGCTCAATGTGTTTTGTTCTCGAGTGCAATATAGGATTTGCTGCAAGTTGAACTGTGCTGAAATTATCACACCATGCCGTTGTTGATTCACTGTCACAGTTGAGCACCTCAGGCAGCAAGGATTTAAGCCATATAATCTCTAACACAACTGCTGCCACACTATGATACTCCGCTTCAGCACTTGGTCGCGACACCGTAGGCTGCTTCTTGGAGCACCAAGACACAAAATTCCTTCCAAGTTAAACGCACTGCCCGCTGACAGATCTTCTATCATATCTATCTGCAGCTGAAACACCCCACCTCCGTTAAGGTCACTCACTAGGGAATGCCCTAACTTTGGTGGAGTATTATAGGTAAAAGACATAGAAAATTTACGAGACAGAAATATAAGCCGCGAAAACAAACATTTATTTCATACGTGGTTCTATACAAAAACCATTACAGTAAATTGTCTCAAAATAACTTCCAAAACATTTCATCATAATCTTTGTCTTGATTAGAACTGTAACACCCCGTGGCCATTAATGTCACTCAAAATGGGAATGCATTAATGTCATGAAGCGTTATAGTTGTATAGAACAGATAAATTACAAGAGTAAATAAATAAAACACAGCCGAAGATAAAATTTATTTCATAGCATCATATCTTCAAAACAAGCTTACATAAGTAGTCTCCAAAAACCATTACAACAGGATCAATTGTCTTTTCCAAAAACTTCAAAGTACATAAAAAACCAAATACTTAAATAACATAAATGCATAAATCCCCACTGAGCATAAGCAAAGCCATAAAGATGAGAGAGTCCTAAGCGATACATTTACTCTTTTCAAGCAACTGAAAGAAATCGGCACTAAGCTGTAGTATTCCCTCCTTGCAAACCTGAGAGGGGGGAGGAAAGAAAAGAGATATTCCCTCCTTGCAAACCTTGGGGGGAGGGGGGAAGGAAAGAAAAGAGGTGGAAACAAAATGGGTCAGACATAAAGTCTGGCGAGTCCAGTAATTTTAACAAATAATAGGTAAGGTAAATGATCGAGACATAAATAGGCATCATGATATGGCTGTAACATAGATAAGGTAGATAAAAAGGATGGACAAGATGATTCCGTTCCTAAGTACTAAGACAATCCTACACCTTGGCTAAGCGAACAACCCTCCAAGTACTAACCCCGAAGACCGAAGTCAACATCAGACTAGCACCCAAAGGACTATCCAACTCAACCAACATGTATTTCGTTACACCGCACTTTTACTAAGTTACACCACATTACTTAATTACACTGCACATCTACTGGTCTCTATTTACTAAAGGTTGATCCCTTCCCACTAACTGTACCCACATGATAAACTTGGTTGTTACTTGTACCTAGCTGCTATCGTAGGTGCTGGCTTGCTCCTACCACCACTAAGGTAACCTTACCATACCCATTCGATCGGCTCCCTAAACCCCGTAGGCACCCGTGCTGGCCCCACAGTGGGGTGTATCACTCCCCAAAGTGGCAACCCTGATACCAACATAAAATGCACGGCCATACCTACACGATGCAACAACGTCTTACCTACTAGCCCGGACCCATGCATGCACATGAACCCGTTGGACTCGCGTTGCCACCGCTATTCATGCTTTGACCTCTTATATTCAAGTCCAGTAAGCATGCCCCAACCCCGGCCTAGTACCGGGCCCAATTAGATACTCAAAAGGGTTACTGGTTGAAACGGGTACCCCATCCGACACAAGCCTCCCACCTATGCTAGGTCCCCACTAGGTTTTTCTCCCACATAACCATTTTAGTTTAAATGTCCATGTCTTGCACATGCTATGGTTAAGTCCATACTTACATGTCATAATTTACATGTCTTATCTTATACTGGTTAAGTCCATATTTACATGTCATAATTTACATGTCACCCCACTTAACCCTCTAACCATACCCATGTCCTATTATGGTTAGTATTCCTTAATTCATTCCTTATGACGAACAATGCATGACCTCCTACATTAGACCGAACGCTTTGTGGCCGCTGATTTGTCGGGAGGTTCAGGACAGTCTCACGCCACAAACCGGGTCTAATCTCATGTCATTAACCGTTGCGCCTACAATTCATTCCTTTGACCTCTCACATTAGACGTCCAATTGTGGCAGCTGGATTTGTCGGGCGGTTCCGGGCTGTCTTATGCAACAACTGCGCCTAACCTCGTGTCAAAGGTCTATTAATAATCGTATTTCACCCATACCCAATTTTCATGTCATGTATATTCAATTAAACATATAATCATGTTTATAATATTGCCTATTCCAAATTGTCACTAATTACATATTAATTGGCCTCAATTACAAATTTACAATTATAGGCAATTTCATGAATTCCATGTAATTCATACCCAAATATGCCAATTTCACATATTATCCAATTATCCAATAATATCCAATTTTCCGTATTTCACATATTCCCATCGTTCCCACATATTTGCATTCGCGCGTATTTTTAACATAGGCTCGAAGGTAGCCTAGATCCAAAAATAAAAGGAATAGGGATAAGAAGAGAGAATCAAATCACAGAAAATTGGAATTAACGAAACATCATAAAATAAAGGGGCACGTAACTGACATAAAGGCATAATGGCAGATTCAACATGAATAAACTGATAAAGGTATGAACTTTACATAGAAACATAGGCATATGATGACATGAATCAAAAAGGTGAAGACTTGGATGAGATTTAAATTACATACATACATATGAATCCTCTTTGAAACTTCATCATGTTACTTTTAATCCCATTATATTGTGAAAATCGCCGTACTCACCTTTCGTGGTTAAAGAATAGAATTATGCACTGAAATTGGTGTAGGAACGTTGCGGTGTTGCTAATTTATCTTCTTGAATTATTGTAGAAGTTCTAATCTTTAATTTGTGTAACACCCCACGTCCGTTAGTGTCACTCGCAAAGGGAATGCACTAAGTTCTGTGGAGCATTATGGGTAAAAGATGCAGATAAATTACAAGACAGACAAACAATTAACATCGGAAAATAAAACTTTGCTTTATTGATAAAATAGATTGTACAAGATTGCTTTACAATATCAGAGTATCATCTGTCTTTAATAGATAAAGAAGCATAAAAATACATTTATATTCCCCAATGTAGCATAAGCCAGCCATAGCATCTGAAAGAGAATCCAAGGACAACTTCGTCAAATCTTCAAGCTGGGAAAGAGCAACGGTCCAATTTAATCCTGAGTTATACTATTCCCTCCTCAACTACTTGGGGGGGACGGAAGAAAAGAAGCGAAAGAAAAACAGAGTCAGACATAAAGCCTGAGTAAGTCAGTAACTTCTAGCATGTGAACAGGGGAAACAGAACGACATGAATTAACTGAATACAAGATAATACCATGATGATAAGGCTAACAAGATAAGATTCACACAAGACATGCTAAGACAAGATAAACTGGATATACTACAACACTTTCTCTGCTTCGCTTTTACCGCGATATACTCGTTTCTATATCTCTGCACCACCTAACTAGTGTTCCAACTAGTAACGATAACGTGATCCCAATCCCTGTAGTTTCCGTCGCCTTCAGGCGTACCTTGGTTATTTATTACCTAGATCTAGTCTAGGTTTTATATCAAGTGCTTTCTAGATTCAATTAGAGTTTACGCTATCTGTTGAACGCTTCTTGTATTCAGGATTTATGCCACCTAGTTCCAAACTAGGGATTATGCTACCTATCGAACGATGCCCTTTAGTCTACGATACACTACCTAGAGTGGTATATGTTCCTAGACTTTTCCCATGCATGTATCGCGAATCGTTATCGCTTGTATAGATGCACATGTCCAGTAATGTGCGGTCCGAGTTCCGCCGTCAGGGCTACTCTAGAAATACGAAACTCGGTCGGGAGCTTTCAATATCTACCGATGCAGATGCTAAGGTCTGTTTTTCTAGTGGCTATGGTCCCACTCGACCCCTCCCTCAACTAATGGAAGGCCACCCTTGTAAAATGAGAACTGTACGAAGGCCCCTATCTGCCCCACTAATTCTATGGCCAACAACACCCCGCAACTACAACTAGATAGCAAGTATGTGGTCCGTATGAGTCCTCCAGCCTTGCCGCTTCACGTGTCTCGCTTGACTGAAGATGGTAGGTAGACGACGAGTTGCTATCACAGGGCTTCCGTTTTCTCGCCGAATCACGCTGGTCCATCCTAGTCTTTTGGTTGCCATATATTGCAACCAAGGCATACCCTTGGCTCTTCTACCGCAGACCTTAACCTTTGTGCGCCCAGGCGGATCATCTGCAGCCTCACAGAGGGATACCAAGAGTACCCTCACGTCCCCTCGAAGCCTCGGGCTTCGTATCCCAATTCGTTGGAGTCTTCTTTAAAATCAGATGGACGTACGCTCCTTCATGTTATACTAAGAATTACTACTTAGTCCTACCAACTAAGTTTTACCACTTAGTTTCCAGGATCATTGTCTTCTTAACTAAGTTTTACTACTTAGTTCTCTTTCCCGTTAAGTTGGATTGGTTAAGTGTCTTTAGTCGATTCAAGCTAACTTAACCCTCTTCTCTTATCCTGTTAAACTGGTTAAGTGTTGTCAGTATTCATGTTGACTTAACCCCACCACAAACCAAGTCATATTGGTTAAGTATTTCTTAACCCTACCCATTCATCCTGTATTGGTTAAGTGTTCCCTTTTTAACTTAACCTTTCCCACCGGTTTTAACTAAACCTGTTATTAATGGTTAAGTATCATCTCTTCGTGTCTTAGACTTAACCCTATTCATTTATCATATTCTGATGGTTAAGTGTTCAAGTTTACTTAACCCTACGGTCCCACCCAGCTAACATATTAAATTGGCTAAGTGTATTACTTAACCCCAACCTCTAGTCTAATTAACATGTTAAATTGGCTAAGTGTATTAACTTTACTTAACCCCACCTTCTAGTCTAGTCAACATGTTAATTTGGCTAAGTATTCCCATGGACTTAACCCTCCCATTCTAGCTTTAACTGTGTTAAGTTGGTTAAGTGTTTCTATGGACTTAATCCTACCATTCTAGCTTAACAGTGTTAAGTTGGTTAAGTGCTCCTATGGACTTAACCTTCCCATTCTAGCTTTAACTGTGATGGTTAAGTGTTCCTATGGACTTAACCCTCCCCTTCTTGTTCTAGCTTAAATTAATAAATTAATGCCGCAACCTCTCACATTAGACAGATATTGCTGCAGTTACTGGATGTGCCGGTCGGTTCCGGGCAGGTTTACACCGCAACTCAGTCTAACCTTGGGTTAGGCATATTCATGTTTTCTAAGTTCAAAGGGTTTTCTGATTAATTTCCAAACCTGGTTTTGAAAGCAACCATCCCGTTCGTCGGATCAGTTTGGGATAGCCAGGGAGGGCAGGAAACTTATATTTTCCAAACCCAAGCCTAGACACTATCCTCTCTGTCACCCTAGAACTTTCTGGTACGAGTTATAAAAAGGGGTGTTATCAAAATATCTTTCTTTTCATTATAAATTGTTAATAATTTATCTTACAGCCCATTTCCCCCTTTTTAAACAAATTTGGCCTATATTCATTTGTCGCTAACAGACTTATATTCTAGGCCCAAATCTTGATTTGCCTAACCTACAGTTCATAGCAATTTAGATCTATCATCTTTATTTTCAGTTTATGCTAAACTAGATTTTATATGCCAAACTAGATTTTCTATTCTAGTTCACCGTTTATGCCCAAAAACTAGATTTATTCTTCTAGTTTACAGTCTACATACAAACTAGATTTATTATTCTAGTTTTTCAGTTTACAGGCCAATACTAGATCTAAATTTCATAACCTATAATCCATGTCAAATCTACCCAATTCACATGTCTTAACACATGTTCTAAAATTGTATAAATCAAAATCATGTTCGCTTCCAAACTATGCCAATTTCAAGCTTACAACTATATTTCTGTTTATTTTTGTGTTTTTCCCAAATCGCATTCCCACCGTTCGTATAATCATGATTCAACCTAGATTGTAAATAAATCTAGATTCGTAGAAAATAGGGAATGAACCAAAGATGCTATGAAAAAGGGTGGACATAATAATTGGCATAAAAAGATTTTGAATAACGACGCAGGTTCAAGAATATGGGTAGACCTAACTTAATAGGTAAATTCCCACGGTCTAAAACCAAGAATAGACAGAATAGGTTCGAGAACATGGGTGGACCTAACTTAATAGGTAAATCCCACAGTCTAAAACCAAAGAAAATCAAGAACAGACAGAATAGATTAATCGGGTTTTAGACCCAATTTCATAGTCACAAAACCTAAGCAACAATTTTCCTAGTCATGAATCATAGGTGTTTAAGTCACCGTTGTTATGTCATAGGTAATACTTTATGTCCAAATCAAAGGCTTGTGTTCAAAATCATAGGCAAATGTCCATAGTCATAGGCAATATTCATAGTCAAAAGGGAAAATAATTCCCACAGTCATAAGTCACCGTGATAGGCAATGTTTTATGTCCCAAAATCAAAGGCTTATGTTCATAGTCCAAAGGCACATGATCTCAGAATCCATAGTCATAGGCAACGGTCTTAGGCAAAGTCTTATTTGTCCTTGAATCATAACAGTTCTTAATTTAGTCCAACAGTATAAACACAGATTCGAATAGAGAGAGAGATTTGGCATATTCTTTTATTCCTTTAATTTCATGTCACAAAATAAAGCAAAAACGTTCAAATCTAGAAACAACTGACTTACAGAAATTAGATCTAGAATAGAAGAATGGCGATGCTAAGATTCATATGTCGTTGCTCGAGGTTTGTTGATTTAGCCTTTGAATTCTTCACTTTGATTTGAATCTTCTCTTGAACAGATTTGAGCAGCATCTCCATGTCTTGAATTTATATTTTATTTTAATTATTTAAGAAAATTTAGAGGAGGGGAAGAAGCCATGAATCTTAGCAGCATAAGGATAGAAGAGAATTGGTGCAAAGAGAATGAAGACTAAGGCTGTTTATATAGCTGCTCAAGACCTTATCGTACACGCAGCGCTGAGTCAGCATTGAACCTAGTTAAGAAAATAGTCCAGGTATGTAGATGTATCTAGCCAAACCTTATCATACACGCAGTGCTGAGTCAGCATTGGGTCCCACTATTTTGGCGTAGAAATTTGAAATTTGAATGAATTGTATTTGGCGTAGAAATTTGATTTTCGAACTTTTGAATTTCTGGAATTTATTTAACTGTTTTATTCACATGAAATATTCTTAAATGTATACAATTCCTCTAACGACCATTTTACGCCTATATATATACGCCCAACTTTCATTTTATTTTCAAAATTCAAATGATGTTGCCATATTTCATTGACTGTAGCCTTATCTTGAATTTTATCTTTCGTATACATATATTTTTGCATATATATATATATATATATATATATTTATATTCTCATATGTATATATATATATTTCTTTTATTTCCTTATATGTACGTTCTTATCCTTTCAAATTTTGAATTTGTATACGTACATATATTTGCATGTTCAGTTGGCTCTCTCTAAAACAAAGATAAAAAATTATGCCGCCGCCGGGGTTCGAACCCCCGACCTCCATGCTACAAATCCAATGCCTTAACCAACTGAGCTACAGAGGCTTTTGCTAATAAGTCTTAGAACAATAATAATTATTGTTCTCTCCTTACTTCTCTTTTTCATGTTAGTTACAATACTTAAATTAAACAACTGCATGGATCTTTTTCTTTTGATTTTTCTTTTAAAAATTAATTATACTTTAATTTGAGAATCTTAATGTCACAGAATTACGGGGTGTTACATTCTCCCCCACTTAAAAGGATTTCGTCCCCGAAATCTTCAAGTCAGGAAGAATGTGTCCTACCATCCAATCACCCATCTACTCAACCATTCAATCACAGGCATTCATTGTCCTTAAAAGATTTCTAATGCTTTCATGTTCATATGCATAGTGTGTGTATATGTCTCTATCTAATGCAAAATCAGGCGGTCTACTGATTCAGTTGACCTCCTTAATGCAAATCATGTTAGTGCCATGCGTCCAATCATGCATGCAAACATCCCTAGTCATGTAAATACTACATGCGTGCACAGCCATTCATCCATATGCAACGTCCATATGATATCATATCAAGTTCAATTTATAAAAAAATTGCATATATGTAAATGCAATATGAGAGCGTCCGAACTTGATCTAGTGCCTAATACGTATGCATATGCATCCACGAGCAACCATTTGCAACCACTTGCAACCATTCAACCATAACATGTTTCAAATACATGTTTACATCCATTGGCTTCTACCTAAGGATCGCAGATACGACCTAGAGGATATACTTTGGAAAGAGAGAAACAACTACGCGTAAAGCTCCTAAACAGAGAAATCAAAGATGCACCCTTAAGGAAAAAGGGCATGTTGCTAGTATCTAGCCTTCTTGAGCTTTACTCCACTGTATCTTAACCAATTTAACTTCACGATTGTGAAGTTTCCGACCTCCAATTCCAAAATAAACGGATGTCAATCACGGTACCAAGTATACGTACTAAGATGATTAGAGGTTTCCCTCTTATCCGTCATGCCATAACTATAAGAGTCGAAAGATCACTACGTGCTCTTTGGAGTGCCTACCACAACTATTCATCTCTCCCGCCAACCATCCAAACCGAACTCGACATTCCTCAAGTACAAGCCCCAAAGGCCTAAACCAATATCAGACAAGCACCCAAGGAATATCTCTGCCGAATTTAGACGATCTACATGAGATGATATAAGAAAACTCGATAGTTATTCAAACCCCTACTAACCAAAAATAAACGGGTCGAACTACCCACTGGGTTTGAGACTGATTGGGATCTTCTTACTATACAAGTACTATGGTGCAGAGACTCAACTATGGAAGCAAATATGAACAAATGCGAAGCGCTAAATCTGAACAGAAAAACTAGATTCTTCCAACAGAAACTTTTACCACCTATCTCCTAGGTACGCTCAGCATGTACTTGCCCTTTTGAAAATCTTGTCCTTTGTTCTTACCCTCGTCCTTAATTATATGCCCTATCATACCCGAGTAAAGATACTTCCTATTTTATAATTTCTTCCTCCTTCGTGAGCTAAACCTATCTCCATGAATTCCTCATCCTGGGGTTGTGCTCCCTTTTGCCAAACTCCTCACCTTTTTCTGTGTATAACCATGTTGGCAAATCCCTCGAAAGCTGCTTCCATCATACCGAAGACCCTACTAAGCTTGAAAGAAGACTGGCCGTAAGTGAAACAACTATGGCTATAGATGGAAGTCGGGCACTACTTCGCCCTTCGATGAGGTTATCTCCCAGAAAGCCAGGAGCCCGAGAGACTCAAGAAAGAAGGAGACAAGAATTCAAACAGAGGAAGAGGAGACAATGCGTATGGCTTTGGGGAATATGCCTTTAAAACAAATCCTTTCTTTTAAAAATGCTTCTTTAAAAACCTTTTGAAATTTTTTCCAAATCTTTTATCTGATCTGGTAACCTTCAGCTCTGATACAGCGTGTAACACCCCACGTCCGTTAGTGTCACTCGCAAAGGGAATGCACTAAGTTCTGTGGAGCATTATGGGTAAAAGATGCAGATAAATTACAAGACAGACAAACAATTAACAGAGGAAAATAAAACTTTGCTTTATTGATAAAATAGATTGTACAAGATTGCTTTACAATATCAGAGTATCATCTGTCTTTACTAGATAAAGAATCATAAAAATACATTTATATTCCCCAATGTAGCATAAGCCAGCCATAGCATCTGAAAGAGAATCCAAGGACAACTTCGTCAAATCTTCAAGCTGGGAAAGAGCAACAGTCCAATTTAATCCTGAGTTATACTATTTCCTCCTCAACTACCTGGGGGGGGAACGGAAGAAAAGAAGCGAAAGAAAAACAGAGTCAGACATAAAGCCTGAGTAAGTCAGTAACTTCTTGCATGTGAACAGGGGAAACAGAACGACATGAATTAACTGAATACAAGATAATACCATGATGATAAGGCTAACAAGATAAGATTCACACAAGACATGCTAAGACAAGATAAACTGGATATACTACAATACTTTCTCCGCTTCGCTTTTACCGCAATATACTCGTTTCTATATCTCTGCACCACCTAACTAGTGTTCCAACCAGTAACGATAACGTGATCCCAACCCCTGTAGTTTCCGTCGCCTTCAGGCGTACCTTGGTTATTTATTACCTAGATCTAGTCTAGGTTTTATATCAAGTGCTTTCTAGATTCAATTAGAGTTTACGCTATCTGTTGAACGCTTCTTGTATTCAGGATTTATGCCACCTAGTTCCAAACTAGGGATTATGCTACCTGTCGAACGATGCCCTTTAGTCTACGATACACTACCTAGAGTGGTATATGTTCCTAGACTATTCCCACGCATGTATCGCGAATCGTTATCGCATGTATAGATGCACATGTCCAGTAATGTGCGGTCCGAGTTCCGCCGTCAGGGCTACTCTAGAAATACAGAACTCGGTCGGGAGCTTTCAATATCTACCGATGCAGATGCTAAGGTCTGTTTTTCCAGTGGCTATGGTCCCACTCGACCCCTCCCCCAACTAATGGAAGGCCACCCTTGTAAAATGAGAACTGTACGAAGGCCCCTATCTACCCCACTAATTCTATGGCCAACAACACCCCGCAACCACAACTAGATAGCAAGTATGTGGTCCGTATGAGTCCTCCATCCTTCCCGCTTCACGTGTCTCGCTTGACTGATGATGGTAGGTAGACGACGAGTTGCTATCACAGGGCTTCCGTCTTCTTGCCGAATCACGCTGGTCCATCCTCGTCTTTTGGTTGCCATATATTGCAACCAAGGCATACCCTTGGCTCTTTTACAGCAAACCTTAACCTCTGTGCGCCCAGGCGGATCATCTGCAGCCTCATAGAGGGATACTAAGAGTACCCTCACGTCCCCTCGAAGCCTCGGGCTTCGTATCCCTATTCGTTGGAGTCTTCTTTAAAATCAGATGGACGTCCGCTCCTTCGTGTTATACTAAGAATTACTACTTAGTCCTACCAACTAAGTTTTACCACTTAGTTTCCAGGGTCATTGTCTTCTTAACTAAGTTTTACTACTTAGTTCTCTTTCCCGTTAAGTTGGATTGGTTAAGTGTCTTTAGTCGATTCAAGCTAACTTAACCCTCTTCCCTTATCCTGTTAAACTGGTTAAGTGTTGTCAGTATTCATGTTGACTTAACCCCACCACAAACCAAGTCATATTGGTTAAGTATTTCTTAACCCTACCCATTCATCCTGTATTGGTAAGTGTTCCCTTTTTAACTTAACCTTTCCCCCCGGTTTTAACTAAACCTGTTATTAATGGTTAAGTATCATCTCTTCGTGTCTTAGACTTAACCCTATTCACTTATCGTATTCTGATGGTTAAGTGTTCAAGTTTACTTAACCCTACGGTCCAACCCAGCTAACATATTAAATTGGCTAAGTGTATTACTTAACCCCAACCTCTAGTCTAATTAACATGTTAAATTGGCTAAGTGTATTAACTTTACTTAACCCCACCTTCTAGTCTAGTCAACATGTTAATTTGGCTAAGTATTCCCATGGACTTAACCCTCCCATTCTAGCTTTAACTGTGTTAAGTTGGTTAAGTGTTTCTATGGACTTAATCCTACCATTCTAGCTTAACAGTGTTAAGTTGGGTAAGTGCTCCTATGGACTTAACCTTCCCATTCTAGCTTTAACTGTTTTGGTTAAGTGTTCCTATGGACTTAACCCTCCCCTTCTTTTTCTAGCTTTAATTAATAAATTAAAGCCGCAACCTCTCACATTAGACAGATATTGCTGCGGTTACTGGATGTGCCGGTCGGTTTCGGGCAGGTTTACACGGCAACTCAGTCTAACCTTGGGTTAGGCATATTCATGTTTTCTAAGTTCAAAGGGTTTTCTGATTAATTTCCAAACCTGGTTTTGAAAGCAACCATCCCGTTCGTCGGATCAGTTAGGGATAGCCAGGGAGGGCAGGAAACTTATATTTTCCAAACCCAAGCCTAGACACTATCCTCTCTGTCACCCTAGAACTTTCTGGTACGAGTTATAAAAAGGGGTGTTATCAAAATATCTTTCTTTTCATTATAAATTGTTAACAATTTATCTTACAGCCCATTTCCCCCTTTTTAAACAAATTTGGCCTATATTCATTTGTCGCTAACAGACTTATATTCTAGGCCCAAATCTTGATTTGCCTAACCTATAGTTCATAGCAATTTAGATCTATCATCTTTATTTTCAGTTTATGCTAAACTAGATTTTATATGCCAAACTAGATTTTCTATTCTAGTTCACCGTTTATGCCCAAAAACTAGATTTATTCTTCTAGTTTACAGTCTACATACAAACTAGATTTATTATTCTAGTTTTTCAGTTTACAGGCCAATACTAGATCTAAATTTCATAACCTATAATCCATGTCAAATCTACCCAATTCACATGTCTTAACACATGTTCTAAAATCGTATAAATCAGAATCATGTTCGCTTCCAAACTATGCCAATTTCAAGCTTACAACTATATTTCTGTTTATTTTTGTGTTTTTCCCAAATCGCATTCCCACCGTTCGTATAATCATGATTCAACCTAGATTGTAAATAAATCTAGATTCGTAGAAAATAGGGAATGAACCAAAGATGCTATGAAAAAGGGTGGACATAATAATTGGCATAAAAAGATTTTGAATAACGACGCAGGTTCAAGAATATGAGTAGACCTAACTTAATAGGTAAATTCCCACGGTCTAAAACCAAGAATAGACAGAATAGGTTCGAGAACATGGGTAGACCTAACTTAATAGGTAAATTCCCACAGTCTAAAACCAAAGAAAATCAAGAACAGACAGAAGAGATTAATCGGATTTTAGACCCAATTTCATAGTCACAAAACCTAAGCAACAATTTTCCTAGTCATGAATCATAGGTGTTTAAGTCACCGTTGTTATGTCATAGGTAATACTTTATGTCCAAATCAAAGGCTTGTGTTCAAAATCATAGGCAAATGTCCATAGTCATAGGCAATATTCATAGTCAAAAGGGAAAATAATTCCCACAGTCATAAGTCACCGTGATAGGCAATGTTTTATGTCCCAAAATCAAAGGCTTATGTTCATAGTCCAAAGGCACATGATCTCAGAATCCATAGTCATAGGCAATGGTCTTAGGCAAAGTCTTATTTGTCCTTGAATCATAACAGTTCTTAATTTAGTCCAAGAGTATAAACACAGATTCGAATAAAGAGAGAGATTTGGCATATTCTTTTATTCCTTTAATTTCATGTCACAAAATAAAGCAAAAACGTTCAAATCTAGAAACAACTGACTTACAGAAATTAGATCTAGAATAGAAGAATGGCGATGCTAAGATTCGTATGTCGTTGCTCGAGGTTTGTTGATTTAGCCTTTGAATTCTTCACTTTGATTTGAATCTTCTCTTGAACAGATTTGAGCAGCATCTCCATGTCTTGAATTTATATTTTATTTTAATTATTTAAGAAAATTTAGAGGAGGGGAAGAAGCCATGAATCTTAGCAGCATAAGGATAGAAGAGAATTGGTGCAAAGAGAATGAAGACTAGGGCTGTTTATATAGCTGCTCAAGACCTTATCGTACACGCAGCGCTGAGTCAGCATTGAACCTAGTTAAGAAAATAGTCCAGGTACGTAGATGAATCTAGCCAAACCTTATCATACACACAGTGCTGAGTCAGCATTGGGTCCCACTATTTTGGCGTAGAAATTTAAAATTCGAATGAATTGTATTTGGCGTAGAAATTTGATTTTCGAACTTTTTAATTTCTGGAATTTATTTAACTGTTTTATTCACATGAAATATTCTTATATGTATACAATTCCTCTAACGACCATTTTACGCGTATATATATACGCACAACTTTCATTTTATTTTCAAAATTCAAATGATGTTGCCATATTTCATTGACTGTAGCCTTATCTTGAATTTTATCTTTCGTATACATATTTTTTTGCATATATATATATATATATTTTTATATTCTCATATGTATATATATATTTCCTTTATTTCCTTATATGTACGTTCTTATCCTTTCAAATTTTGAATTTGTATACGTACATATACTTGCATGTTCAGTTGGCCCTCTCTAAAACAAAGATAAAAAATTATGCCACCGCCGGGGTTCGAACCCCGGACCTCCATGCTACAAATCCAATGCCTTAACCAACTGAGCTACAGAGGCTTTTGCTAATAAGTCTTAGAACAATAATAATTATTGTTCTCTCCTTACTTCTCTTTTTCATGTTAGTTACAATACTTAAATTAAACAACTGCATGGATCTTTTTCTTTTAATTTTTCTTTTAAAAATTAATTATACTTTAATTTGAGAATCTTAATGTCACAGAATTACGGGGTGTTACAATTTGAATTGAAGTTGAACACTTGAGATTTGATTTAGAGGCGGCGACTAGGGTTTAAGAGAGAATTTGACCACATAATGGTGTCATTGATAATATTTATGAATTAGGGTTAGGTCTTAGGGTGTATATATAGGTGTAGGAAGTTATTTAGGCCTTAGGATTAACCTTAGTACTGATCTGGACCACTCAGATGTCATATCAGCCCTTAGGGAAAATCGGCCCACGGGTTGGCAGCCAAACACCCTGGATTGACCTCTAGTCGACCCAGCGAGGCTCGGGTCAACTCCAAAAATGGTGTGGTTCGGCTATTCCCCCTCCCGATTCGTTGTTTTGAACTTTTTTTCGAATATTTATTTATTTAATTTTTATATATATCTACATATATATATATATATATATATATATATATTTATCTCATATGCATACAAACTTCATGGCTTAATAACTTCTTCATAATTAACCATTTTCACACTAAACCACTTTTTGAACTGCGTTCACACTAAGCCACTTTTTAGCTATTCCCCTAAAACAAAAATATGGCGCTGGCGGGGTTCGAACTCTGTACCTCTTGTATGCAGGTCACATGTTCTAACCAAATGAGCTACTAAGTCTTTTGCTTACAAACCTTAGAACAATGCTAAACATCATTCTTTTCTCATTCCTCTTTTTCAAATAAATTATTCTTTAATTAATATTCTCAGAAAATACGGGGTGTTACATTCTCTCCTATTTAAAGGATTTCGTCCTTGAAATCTCTAAGTCAAGAAGAACGTATCCTACCATCCAATCATCCATTTACTCAACCATCAACCACTAGCAACCATGGTCCTTAAAAGAGTTCTAATGCTTTTCATGTACATATGCATAGTGTGTGTATATGTCCATACACTAATGCAAAATCAGGCGGTCCACCGATTCAATCGACCTCCTTAACGCAAATAATGATAGTGCCATGTATCCATCATGTATGCAAAGAACCCTATACATATCATTACTACATGTGTGCACAACAATTCATTTAAATGCAACATCCATATGATACACACATTCAACCTACATTCATTTTACTAAATACATTCATTTATATGCAGTATGCAATATGAAAGTGACTAAGTCGATCTAATGCCTAAAGTGTGTGTATATGCATCCACGGGCAACCACTAGCAAACACTTGCATCCACATGCTTCCACCATACATAACATGTCTCAAACACATGTTTCAACCATAGGACTACCCTATCTAAAAGTCAAAGATACTAGTGAGAGGACATACTAAAGATAGAACAAGTACAAGCTAAGTGATAAAGAAGAAATTTAAAGACATACCATCGAAAAGAAAAGGGTACAATGAACGCATCTTCTCTTCCATCTCCCAAGTAGCGTCGCTCTCATCATTTCCCCATTGCACTTTGACTAGCTTGACCTCTCGATTCCTCAACTTCTTAATCTCTGACCCAAGAGTGCACGTAGGAGCTCGTCGAATCGTCGCATCACGCTCTATTTCCACCTCTCTAAGCAAGCTCTTCCAAAACTCGCTAGTAAAGATAGGATCGTGATCGCTCACTATTCTAGAAGGAACACCGTGCAAATGAACTATCTCTTGAATGTATACGGAGGCTAACCATGGAGCAGTCCTCTTACTCTTCACGGGAACGAAATGGGCGCTCTTAGTAAGTCTGTCTACCACGACCCAAATCCCCGTATTACCCTTCCTCGATCTTGGTAACCCATCAACAAAGTCCATCGAGACACTCTCCCACTTCCTCGTGGGACCTCTAATGGGTGAAGTAACCCACCGGGCTTCTTTTTCTCTGCTTTTACTTGTTGTCACACCAAGCATCTAGTGACAAACTCAGCCACATCCCTCTTCATACCAGCCCAAAAGTAAACTCGTCTTATGTCCATGTACATCTTGTCCCCGCCGGGATGAATGGTCGTCTTCAAATGATGTCCATCATCAAGAATGGTCTTCCTCAAGTTCTCGTCTCGTGGTACACAAAGTCTAACGTCCCTACGTAACCAACCCTTATCATCTAGGGTATACCTACTGAGATGGCTCGATAACTCCCCCCTTATGAGCTTCTCTACTAACTCAACCAACTGTGGGTCATCTCGATATGCCTCACCAATCCATCCCAAAAGCGTAGGTCTGACCTCTAAGGATGCTAGCAAACCGGGTACAAAGTCAATGGAAGGTCTAAAGTCAAACGTAGAGATAAACTCTAAGCTTCGCCGCTCAACAAACAATGGACTCAAGAACAACCATTTCCTACTTAAGGCGTCTGCCACCACGTTACCTTTGCCAGGGATATATGCTATCTCGAAATCGTAGGACGCTAAGAATTCCATCCACCTTTGCTGCCTTAAGTTCAAGTCCTTCTAAGAGAACAAGTGCTTTAGCGATTTGTGGTCTGTAAATAATTCGAATTTCTCGCCAAGAAGATAATGGTGCCAAGACTTAAGCGAGAAAACAATAGCGGCCAACTCTAGATCATGTATAGGGTAATTTTTCTCATGCACTCTCAACTGTCTTCCTCCATAGGCTATTACCCTCCTTTCTTGCATTAAGACTGCGCCTAGTCCTTTCCCACAAGCATTGGTATAAATGTTAAATGGCTTACTCCCATCTGGCAACACTAAGACTGGGGCTGAGGTCAAAGCTCTTTTTAAACGTTGGAACGCATCATCACAATCTACGTCCCATGTGAAAACTAGGTTCTTCTTTGTCAAGCGTGTCAATGGGGCTGATATCTTTGCGAAGTACTTGATAAATTTCCTATAGTAGCTAGCCAACCCCCAACAAACTCCTCACCTCGGTAGCATTTTTAGGGACCTTCCAATCTTGGATGGCCACCACATTCGCGGGATCCACAACTATCCCTTCTTTGGAAACCATGTGGCCTAAGAATCGCACTTCCTTCCTCCAAAAGTGACATTTAGAAAATTTAGCTTTAAGGTTATGCGCTCGAAGGATCTCCAACACTTCCCTAAGATGTAGGGCATGCTCTTCCTCGTTCTTAGAAAAGATCAAGATGTCATCCACCAAGACCACCACGAATTTATTAAGGTACTCCCTAAACACCTTACTCATCAAATCAACAAAGTATGCGGGGGCATTTGTCAAACCGAAGGGCATTACAAGCCACTCATAGAAACCGTTCGGAGTCCTAAAGGCAGTCTTGTCTATGCTATCCTCATTCACTCTCAACTGATGGAAACCAGTGGCTAAGTCCAGCTGTGAAAACACTGAGGTGCCAACTAGCAGATTGAAGAGATCGTCAATCCTCAACATTGGGTGCCTATTATTCTTAGTAAGCTTATTAAGTTCTCTATAGTCCACACAAAGTCTAAGGGACCCATCCGCCTTCGTGGCAAATACTACTGGAGCACTCCACTCTGATATACTACGTCTTATGAACCCTTTCTCAAGCAACTCCCTAACTTGCTTATTGAGTTCCCTCCTCTCACGAGGAGCCATGTGGCATACTGGCAGAGATATGGGTTTTACATTGTCTACAAGATATATACGAAAGTCAATCTCACGTTTTGGGGGTAGACCCTTCACCTCATCGAAGAAATCAACATATTCACAGACTATACGAACAGAATGTAAATCATCATTGGATGCGTCAAGTGACTCAAGATAACTAAGCATCACCGATCCTCTAGGTCACAAGAAATATCAAGGGTCTATCCACCATGAGTAAACAATTTTACTACCCTTCGTTCTCAATCTAGGATGGCACCATGTCTGGCTAGCCAATCCATCCCTAGAATCAACCAATAGCCCATGAAACTAAGCACAAAAGCATTACATTCAAAACCAATGCCTAAGATAGACAATCTCAAATCCCTACAAACCATGGATAAATGAGCCGACTCACCAATAGGATTTGAGAGTATAATGGGATCCACAACGAGACTAGTATTTAAGTGTAGTGTTTCAACTAATAATGTAGAGATAAACGAATGTGATGCGCCAGAATCGAATAAAGTACAGACAGGATGATCAAACAAGAAAATCAAACTTTCGACAGAAATTTTTCTACCTTCTTCCTGCCCCGGAGCCATGAAAGCATGAACCTGCCCTCCCGAAGTAGAACCTGCCCTCTGCCCTTGCTTCTTAGGACAGTCCTTGACAGTATGACCTAGATCACCACAACGATAACTGTAACAACCCGTATTTTCAATAACCTGTAATAACGTAAATTGAGGCAGAATTTAATTCTAAAATCTGAATCAAGGGAAACGGGCTATGCCATTGCGTTCGTCTCGGAAAAATACGCGAAATAGAGTCCGAGTTTCCGAAAATCGGAGTCCGTATGACCCAGTTAAGGCCCATGGAAGTTTTCAGAAATTTCCATAATTAAAACAGATTTGAATTTAAATTAAAAACAAGGATTTGGGCCAGCTGGGCCAAGGCGGGAAAAATCCCGCCAGGACCCGCATGTCGACAGGCCTATCGACAGGGTCCCTAGGCATGTCGACTGCCATGTCGACAGCCCTGTCGACAGGGGGTGCCCAGGCAGTCTAGCCTGGTGCACCATTTCTGATTTGGGCTTGATTGGGTGGCTTGGTTCTAGAGAGTTCCGAGATCTGACGGGCCAAAACTAACCTAGGGTTAATCCTAGGGCTAAAAACACTCTAATCTTCTATAAATATACCCCTAATCCTACCCTAAAGCCTCATTAATCATTCTAGCAACAAAACTATGCCAAAATCCAAACTCTCATGGCCTCCACCCTCTTCATACAACTCCTAATTTAATTCCTAAGTGATTTTCATGCATACAAGCATATTTAGGCTTGTATGACCCTCCTTAGCTTGCATTAAAGGCTTGTTTTTCTATTGGCATCATAAAGGAGGAGTCTTGATCAAGTTTGCTTGCATTTGGGGGTTTTAATTAGTTGCATAAGGGGTTTCTTGCATTTGTTATACTCATTTGAGTCCGCATAAGCATTGTAAGCCCTCTTACCTTCATTTTAGAAACTCTAAAGTTAATGTGTGATGAAAGTTGGGGTTTATGCATGTTTGATGAGTTATGCATGTTTATGCAAGTTTGCTAAGCCATGATTTGTATGTTTATTGAGTTATGCATGTTTATGCAAGTTTGCTAAGCCAAGATTTGTATGTTTATTGAGTTATGCATGTTTATGCAAGTTTGCTAAGCCAAGATTTGAATGTTTATTGAGTTATGCATGTTTATGCAAGTGTACTAAGTCATGATTTGCAAGTTAATTGGGTTATGCATGTATACTAAGCCATGGTTTGCAAGTTTAACAAGTTATGCATGTTTATGCAAGTTTACTAAGTCATGGTTTGCAAGTTTAACAAGTTATGCATGTTTATGCAAGTTCACCAAGTCATGATTTGCAAGTTTAACAAGCTATGCATATTTATGCAAGTTTAAAATGACAAGTTGTGCATGTTTGACAAGTTGTGCATGTTTGACAAGTTATGCAAGTTTAAAATGACAAGTTGTGCAGGTTTGACAAGTTATGCAAGTTTAAAATGACAAGTTGTGCATGTTTGACAAGTTATGCATGTTTATGCAAGTTCCCTATGCCATGTTAGGCAAGTTTAACATGTTATGCATGTTTATGTTAATATGCAAGTTCACTATGCTAAGTTATGCAAGTTTAACATGTTATGCATGTTTATGTTAATATGCAAGTTCACTATGCTAAGTTATGCAAGTCTAACATGTTGTGCATGTTTGTTGTGATATGCAAGATCATCATGTATGATTATGCCAAGTTCCCTCTTCCTATCCTTTATGCGTTATTACGAATATGTAAGCGATAGAATGACGTTGGGGGTTTGGGTAAACTTAAAATACATGAAAATATAAGATTGGGAATTTACCTATTAAGTTAGGTCTACCCCTTGGGAATTTACCTATTAAGTTAGGTCTACCCAAGTAATTGTTGACTTGTAATTATGTTTTGAAATAAAGTGGACATGACACTTAGAAAACATAAGTGTGGCCAACTCGAGGTTGGGTTGAGTTTGTAGCGTAATTCTACCCGGAACCGACCGGCTTAACTAGTGGCTACAAACAATAGGACCCAATGTGAGAAGTTGGTCATGAGGTGCCAAGACCCGAGGTTAGACCAAGTTGTGGTGTAAAGCTACCCGGACCCGCCCGGCCTAACTAGTAACCACAACAAGGTCTAATGTGAGAGGTTAAGGTGCATTAAATTAATTAATGCCTCATGATTAGGGTTAAGTCAGGGTCCACTAATACTTAACCAATTTGGGGATTCGAGGGATTAGAATGTGGTTAAGTTGTGAACCGTTGGTTACACTTAACTAGTTTAATCCATTTGGGAGTTCAAGGGATTAGAATGGGGTTAAGCCACACTTAACCAGTTTAATCCAGGATTAGTGAAGGGTTAAATCACACCTAACCCTCTTAGGAAACCCTAGCGGCGGGTCTGTTCCGGCAGTAATCCCAGTTTGGTATCATCACAACCCTAGAGACTAGGCTAGGGCGGGGCACGATTACTGGACGGATGTAAGCGACCCAAGGGCGATGGCCGAGTGGTACAGCGGTGCGGGTCCGGCGGGCTACGGACGTGCACGTAGTCCGATGTTGGACAAACTCGAGGCATGGGTACCAGTAGGTTAGGGCTGTGCATTATTGCTTAAGTGTCCGGGGTTGACACCCGAGGGCTTGATACACCCAAAGGTGGACCCAGCACAGACTACCTACATCCATATGTGGGCCGTATGGACACCAACACTTGACGTGTTAGGTTTATAGGGAGCCGATCGACTAGACCGTTGGGCTGGATCTTATATTAAGGTCACTTCATGTTATTGGGCCAAAGTTTGGGCTAAGGGATCAATACCTGTTATGTTGGTTTGCTAGTACACCGTGGTGCAGAACTTAACCTTGTTTTATGCGATGACACCTCTATCTATCTTGTAGTTGATTTATCATGCCAGTATGTTGTTATTTATGATCATCTCAGTTTCCATCATGATGTTAACTTTATTAGTTTATAGACTGATCGTAGCAGGGCTTACTCAGTCTTTTTGACTGACCTGTTTTTCTTTCGCCTCTTTTCTTCCGTTTCTCCCCCCCCCCCAGGTTCTCAGGGAGGGAATACTAGAGCCTAGCTTGGATTTTAGCCGCTTCCTTGGATAGCTCATGTATGCTTTGGACTTGAGCCCGCTATGGTTTATTACTCTTATTTGGGGATAGCACTTATGTATTTTCAGTTTATCAGATAATGTATTTATCTAGACTTGTAATTCTGGGAAATTGACATTTTGATGTACCAGACTTGTGTTTTGAAATGGTTTAAAAATCTTCCGCTGTTTTATTTACTTACTCTGTTTATTTATATATATGTATGTCATGTCCTGCCTTGCTATATCATTATGCATGTTTATCAATAATGCCCCTCCAAAGCTAGTGCATTCCTTTGCGAGTGACCCTAGTGGAGGCGGGGTGTTACATTTGGTATCAGAGCCAGGTTTACGAGAAGGGATAAAAAGGTTTTTAAAACTTTTAAAAAGAAAAACTATTTTCAAAACCAAGTATTAAGTATTTTCCAAAGAAAAGTCTAGTTGTTTTAAAAGGCTATTCCCCAAAAAGCCATTAGCACTATCCTTTGATCCCTCGTTTGAACTCTTTTCTTTTCGTTTCCAGCATGTTTGATAATCTCATCTTGCCCGAAGGAGTAACGATACCCGATTGGTTTCGTCGGTACTTGGAAGTCACGGCACCGGTCCCGGGTGTCCCTCATATTGTCTCCCCAGTCGAGGCCGCTGTTCCTCCTCCTCCTCCTTCCGTAGCTGATGTTCCTCTTCTCCCTCAGCCTCCACAAGCGGATTTTGCGGAAACTTGTAAGAACTTTAAGATGATGGGTTGCAAGAATTTCTTTGGAACCGAGACTTTAGTAGAGGCAAGGAATTGGTTGAAAGAGACCGAAGATCTTTTAGCCACCTTTGATATAGGTGACCGCAGGAAGGTTTTATTGGCAGTATGGTTGCTAATGGAAGAAGCTGCACGTTGGTGGGTAGTCACCACCGCTACTAGGCCAATCGAGACTTGGGATGACTTTAGAGGAAGGTTTGGGCTAAGGTTCTTATCACTGAAGCAAGGGGACATGACTATTAGGGAATACATAGATAAGTTTAATCAACTGGCTCAGGACGATTTAGACTTGGTTAATACAGCTCAGAAGAAGGCCCTACACTTTGCTCTAGGATTAAACGAGCCATTACATGGTTTGGCCATGTCTCATATACCCTTGGGGGCGACTTTCGAGAATTTGGTGAATATGGCCCTACTTCAAGAAGAAGATAACAATGACAAGAAAGAGGTCAAGGCGAATGAGTCTCAAGGCAAGAGAGTAAATTCCGGGAAACGGGGAAAGAATATGAAATGCAACTTCTGTGGTAAAGTTGGACATATAGCCAGGGAATGTAGGAAGAAGAAGAGAATGCGGGGCGAATGCTTTCATTGTGGTGAGTCTGGGCATCTGAGCAAGGATTGCCCGAGGAAACAAGGGCAAGGTCAGACTCAGTGTGCAGGACTATCTGGAGGGCGAGTTCATCCCCTCAACACCGTTCTTCCAGCTTATGATAGAGGTAGTGTTTCTGTTGAAAATCTTGTTTGCATTTTCTGATTTTCCCTGTTCGAACTTTGTTCGATTCTGGCACATCGCATAGTTTTATTTCATCTGATCTAGTGGAAAGTTTGCACCTAAGTACTAGCCTAGTTGATGATCCCATATGTGTTTCAAATCCAATTGGGGGTTCTACCCGCCTGTCTGTGGTCTGAGTGGATTTGAAAATTTCTATCTTGAGTATAGAATTCTCGTAGGATGTTTATATTCTCGGTTTCGGGGGATATGGGTTGGTTTTGGGCATGGAATGGTTGGCCTGTTTTGGAGCCATTCTGGGTTTTTGTATATAGGGTTGTGAGGCTCATGACTCGCCTCGGTAATACCCTAGAAATTTCTAGCAACCCTATGGGTCCCGTCATGATTGTTATCTTGAGTCCCTCAACTCGTCTATCGATAGTTTGCAATCGGTGAGGGTGGTCCGAGAATATCCTGATATCTTGGGTGAAGTAAAGGGGTTACCCTTAGACATGGGATAGATTCCCGCATTATCTGGTTGGTAATACCAAGCCAGTTTCATGGCCGGCTAGGCACGTGACCTCACGAGATGAGAGTTAAGAAAGCAAGTCAAGGAGTTGCTTGAGAAGAACTTCCTGAGACGAAGCATTTTCGAGTAGGGTGCTCCAGTAGTATTCGTTACTGATGTGGACAGTTTGTTTCGCTTATGTGTTGATTATCGTAAGATAACCGTTACCAAGGATCAATGATTTGTTTGATCAGCATTGTAGGAGCATCTGTTTTCTTTTGACCTAGCTACCGGATTCCATCAGCTTAGGATGGCTGAGGATGGAATTGACAAGACTGCGTTTAGGACTCTGGATGGATTTTTAGAATGGCTAGTCATGCTATTTGGTTTGGCTAATGCACCCGCATATTACGTAAACTTGATGGGTAGGGTGTTTAGGGAGTCCTTGAACAAGTTTGTCATGGTCGTCATAGACGATATTTTGATCTCCTCAAAAGAGCGAGGAAGAGCATGCTATACATCTCAAGAAGGAGATGGATATGCTTAGAGCCACCAGTGGAAGGTCAAGTTCTCCAAATGTCACTTTGGAGGAAAGAAGTTGGATTTCTTGGGCACATAGTTCCTAAGTAAGGCTTAGCGGTGGATTCCGCTAAAGTGGTTACGGTTTAAAACCGGAAAACTATGAGGAGGGCAATTGAAGTAAGAAGCCTCCTCAGTTTGGCTAGTTAGTTAGCATTCCCGGAGCTTAGACTTACTCTTCTGGATCAAGAAGGGGGTTTCGCAGGAAGAAGATCCGCAGTTAGTCAAGAACATGGACCAGATGATTCGAGGCGAAATGTTAAGTCACCTCACTAGATATATTATAGATGACAAGGGATGACTGAGGCACGATGAGGGATTATGTGTTCCTCGAGTAAAAGACCTGGTAAAGAAGGTTCTTGAAAGTACGCACCACTCGAGGAGGTGGCCGAGTTGGTCTCGGAATGCATGTTGTGCCACCAAGTTAAGGCCAAGTCATAGAAGCCCAGTGGGCCATTACTTCCATTGGAGGTTTCGCAAGGGAAGTGTGAAAACATCTCGATAGATTATGTGGATAGACTACCTAGATCAAAGAAAGGGAATACGGGTATATGGGTCATAATAGGTAGACTCACGAAGAGTGCTCATTTCAGTCCGGAGAAGAGCAAGAGGACTGCATCATGGTTAGCAACGGTTTACCCTCAAGAAGTTGGCCAGTTTTGAAGGAGCCTACAGGAAGCCATGGGTAGGCAACTGAATCTAGGTATGGCCTATCACTCGTAGGCGGATGGTTCATTTCGATTAAGCATGAGTTATAGAAAATCACGTTCATAGGGCAATTGGCAACGTGGATTGGTATTTTCAAGAAAAGTTCTTCTGCATGGAATACTTTATAGTAAGTAGACGAGATCCAGGATTCACTGGTGAATTTTGGAGAGCTGGCATGAGATCATGAAGTTATAGTAGGTTTAAGCCAGGTATACAGAAGGAAGAATAAGTGGAAAAGAAAGACGAGAGGCGATAATGAAATGCGTTCCAACTCGAATTTGGGAAATAGGAGTTAGGAAGCCAAGGAATCAGGAAGTGAAAGATAGTCAAAACACAGTAGAGTTAAGCTCAAGAAAACGTAACTAAGAAGAGTGAAGACTAGATACGCGCATCATATCTCTTTTTAAGAGTGCATCCTTGATCCTTGTTTTCCTGTGGAGCTTGCAAGTTATCTTTTGTATATATCCTCTCGGTCCTATTCTCGATCTTATTTCTGTTGTAAACTCCATAAGGGGGTTAAGACTCATCGGTTAGTACTGAATGTCAAAGTTTGAATGGATTTCTTGTAATCCAAAAAGGAGTTTGTCTAGTTTATCTAGTTTATCTAGTTTATCGTGTCTATCTTGTCAAGAGAACCTTAGGTAGAAACCCTTTGGATGAAACATGTATTTGAAACATGTTATGCTTGATGGTTGCAAGTGGTTGCAAGTGTTTGCAAGTGGTTGCTCGTGGATGCATTATACACGATTAGGCACTAGAACGGCTCACACACTCCTCATATTGCATGTGCATGAGTGTTTATGCTTATTCTTGGATGAAATTCGTATGCTATCACATGGATGTTGCATATGGATGTATGATTGAGCACGCATGTAGATATTATACATTATAGGAATTTGCATACATATGGATTCATTTCACTGACATACATATGCATTAAGGAGGTTTACTGTATCAGTAACCGCCTGATTTACATACATATGCATTAAGGAGGTTTACTGTATCAGTAACCGCCTGATTTTTGCATTAGGTAAGTACATATACACACACTTTTGCATATGTTCATCCAGCATTTAGAATCTTGTAAGGACAATGATTGCTCGTGGATGATGCTTTGAGTAGATGGATGATTGGATGGTAGGATACGTTCTTCCTAACTTGAAGATTTCGGGGACGAATTCCTTTAAGGAGGGGAGAATGTAACAACCCGTATTTTCAATAACCTGTAATAACGTAAATTGAGGCAGAATTTAATTCTAAAATCTGAATCAAGGGAAACGGGCTATGCCATTGCGTTCGTCTCGGAAAAATACGCGAAATAGAGTCCGAGTTTTCGAAAATCGGAGTCCGTATGACCCAGTTAAGGCCCATGGAAGTTTTCAGAAATTTCCATAATTAAAACAGATTTGAATTTAAATTAAAAACAAGGATTTGGGCCAGCTGGGCCAAGGCGGGAAAAATCCCGCCAGGACCCGCATGTCGACAGGCCTGTCGACAGGGTCCCTAGGCATGTCGACTGCCATGTCGACAGCCCTGTCGACAGGGGGTGCCCAGGCAGTCTAGCCTAGTGCACCATTTCTGATTTGGGCTTGATTGGGTGGCTTGGTTCTAGAGAGTTCCGAGATCTGACGGGCCAAAACTAACCTAGGGTTAATCCTAGGGCTAAAAACACTCTAATCTTCTATAAATATACCCCTAATCCTACCCTAAAGCCTCATTAATCATTCTAGCAACAAAACTATGCCAAAATCCAAACTCTCATGGCCTCCACCCTCTTCATACAACTCCTAATTTAATTCCTAAGTGATTTTCATGCATACAAGCATATTTAGGCTTGTATGACCCTCCTTAGCTTGCATTAAAGGCTTGTTTTTCTATTGGCATCATAAAGGAGGAGTCTTGATCAAGTTTGCTTGCATTTGGGGGTTTTAATTAGTTGCATAAGGGGTTTCTTGCATTTGTTATACTCATTTGAGTCCGCATAAGCATTGTAAGCCCTCTTACCTTCATTTTAGAAACTCTAAAGTTAATGTGTGATGAAAGTTGGGGTTTATGCATGTTTGATGAGTTATGCATGTTTATGCAAGTTTGCTAAGCCATGATTTGTATGTTTATTGAGTTATGCATGTTTATGCAAGTTTGCTAAGCCAAGATTTGTATGTTTATTGAGTTATGCATGTTTATGCAAGTTTGCTAAGCCAAGATTTGTATGTTTATTGAGTTATGCATGTTTATGCAAGTTTGCTAAGCCAAGATTTGTATGTTTATTGAGTTATGCATGTTTATGCAAGTGTACTAAGCCATGATTTGCAAGTTAATTGGGTTATGCATGTATACTAAGCCATGGTTTGCAAGTTTAACAAGTTATGCATGTTTATGCAAGTTTACTAAGTCATGGTTTGCAAGTTTAACAAGTTATGCATGTTTATGCAAGTTCACCAAGTCATGATTTGCAAGTTTAACAAGCTATGCATATTTATGCAAGTTTAAAATGACAAGTTGTGCATGTTTGACAAGTTGTGCATGTTTGACAAGTTATGCAAGTTTAAAATGACAAGTTGTGCATGTTTGACAAGTTATGCAAGTTTAAAATGACAAGTTGTGCATGTTTGACAAGTTATGCATGTTTATGCAAGTTCCCTATGCCATGTTAGGCAAGTTTAACATGTTATGCATGTTTATGTTAATATGCAAGTTCACTATGCTAAGTTATGCAAGTTTAACATGTTATGCATGTTTATGTTAATATGCAAGTTCACTATGCTAAGTTATGCAAGTCTAACATGTTGTGCATGTTTGTTGTGATATGCAAGATCATCATGTATGATTATGCCAAGTTCCCTCTTCCTATCCTTTATGCGTTATTACGAATATGTAAGCGATAGAATGACGTTGGGGGTTTGGGTAAACTTAAAATACATGAAAATATAAGATTGGGAATTTACCTATTAAGTTAGGTCTACCCCTTGGGAATTTACCTATTAAGTTAGGTCTACCCAAGTAATTGTTGACTTGTAATTATGTTTTGAAATAAAGTGGACATGACACTTAGAAAACATAAGTGTGGCCAACTCGAGGTTGGGTTGAGTTTGTAGCGTAATTCTACCCGGAACCGACCGGCTTAACTAGTGGCTACAAACAATAGGACCCAATGTGAGAAGTTGGTCATGAGGTGCCAAGACCCGAGGTTAGACCAAGTTGTGGTGTAAAGCTACCCGGACCCGCCCGGCCTAACTAGTAACCACAACAAGGTCTAATGTGAGAGGTTAAGGTGCATTAAATTAATTAATGCCTCATGATTAGGGTTAAGTCAGGGTCCACTAATACTTAACCAATTTGGGGATTCGAGGGATTAGAATGTGGTTAAGTTGTGAACCGTTGGTTACACTTAACTAGTTTAATCCATTTGGGAGTTCAAGGGATTAGAATGGGGTTAAGCCACACTTAACCAGTTTAATCCAGGATTAGTGAAGGGTTAAATCACACCTAACCCTCTTAGGAAACCCTAGCGGCGGGTCTGTTCCGGCAGTAATCCCAGTTTGGTATCATCACAACCCTAGAGACTAGGCTAGGGCGGGGCACGATTACTGGACGGATGTAAGCGACCCAAGGGCGATGGCCGAGTGGTACAGCGGTGCGGGTCCGGCGGGCTACGGACGTGCACGTAGTCCGATGTTGGACAAACTCGAGGCACGGGTACCAGTAGGTTAGGGCTGTGCATTATTGCTTAAGTGTCCGGGGTTGACACCCGAGGGCTTGATACACCCAAAGGTGGACCCAGCACAGACTACCTACATCCATATGTGGGCCGTATGGACACCAACACTTGACGTGTTAGGTTTATAGGGAGCCGATCGACTAGACCGTTGGGCTGGATCTTATATTAAGGTCACTTCATGTTATTGGGCCAAAGTTTGGGCTAAGGGATCAATACCTGTTATGTTGGTTTGCTAGTACACCGTGGTGCAGAACTTAACCTTGTTTTATGCGATGACACCTCTATCTATCTTGTAGTTGATTTATCATGCCAGTATGTTGTTATTTATGATCATCTCAGTTTCCATCATGATGTTAACTTTATTAGTTTATAGACTGATCGTAGCAGGGCTTACTCAGTCTTTTTGACTGACCTGTTTTTCTTTCGCCTCTTTTCTTCCGTTTCCCCCCCCCCCCCAGGTTCTCAGGGAGGGAATACTAGAGCCTAGCTTGGATTTTAGCCGCTTCCTTGGATAGCTCATGTATGCTTTGGACTTGAGCCCGCTATGGTTTATTACTCTTATTTGGGGATAGCACTTATGTATTTTCAGTTTATCAGATAATGTATTTATCTAGACTTGTAATTCTGGGAAATTGACATTTTGATGTACCAGACTTGTGTTTTGAAATGGTTTAAAAATCTTCCGCTGTTTTATTTACTTACTCTGTTTATTTATATATATGTATGTCATGTCCTGCCTTGCTATATCATTATGCATGTTTACCAATAATGCCCCTCCAAAGCTAGTGCATTCCTTTGCGAGTGACCCTAGTGGAGGCGGGGTGTTACAATAACAAGCGAACTTCTTCTTCTTCCTACAGTCTTTCTTCAAATGGCCGGGTATCCCACAGTTGTGACACTTCCTCTTTTCTTTACCACCTCTCTTTTGTTGTTGGGATTTATTTGGATCCTCCTTCTTATCTTGTGGCCTAAAAGTACTTACACCCTTCTCTTCTTCATGCATGTATGCCATATCAACAAGATTTTCATACGTAGCCCCCATTGGAATGTGGGACATAGCCAGACTGTGAAGCAGGTCATTTAGGCCCTTTTCAAACCTCAAGGCCTTATTGTGAGGCGTATTCACCAACTCTAGCCCAAATCTTGCCAACTTATTAAATTCGGTCACATACTCCTTCAAGGTCAAGTTTTTCTACTTCAATGTCAAGAACCTCTCCATGTACATACTCTCCTCAGCTAGAGAAAGGAATTTCAACTGAAACCTTCCCCTAAAATCTGCCCATGTCTCTACAACACGCTCTCCATTAGTAACCTCCCACCAAAACGAAGCTTCGTCCTTCATCTACCAAGCAGCCAATTGGTCCTTCTTACAATCGTCCAAATCGAAAATGCCAAACAGATCCTCCACTTCTTTCACCCAATTTCTAGCTTCAACGAACGTTTCAGACCCACTAAAAGGTTTTCCACCCATCGAACGAAAGTCTTTACATATCTTGGAGAAAGCATCTACATGCGGAGGAATGACTGGATCTGGGGGAGGAGGAGGAGGAATGTCGGCCGGACATGTGGCAGCGGCCCTAGCCTCGAAATATTGACAAAGCCAACCGGGTACATGAACACCCTCTGGTATCTCAGATGCTCCAGACATGCTAAAAAGAAAAAGAAAGAGTTTCAAAACAAGGGAAGCGAAAGAGAGATGTATGGCTTGCGGGGATTATGCTCTTTAAAGTAAACTTTCCTTGAAAATAGCTTCTTTAAAACAAGTTTTTGAAAATACTTCCAATGAAAATAATACTTTTGAAAACACTTTTCAAAACTTTTTAATCTGTTCTTGTAACCATAGCTCTGATACCACGTGTAACACCCCATGGCCATTCGTGTCACTCACAAAGGGAATGCATTAATGTCATGAAGCATTATAGTAGTATAGAACAGATAAATTACAAGAATAAATAAATAAAACATAGCGGAAGATAAAACTTATTTCATAGCATCATAACTTCAAAACAAGCTTACATAAGTAGTATCCAAAAACCATTACAACAGGATCAATTGTCTTTTCCAAAAACTTCAAAGTACATAAAGAAGCAAATACTTAAATAACATAAATGCATAAATACCCACTGAGCATAAGCAAAGCCATGAAGATGAGAGAGTCCAAAGCGATACATCTACTCTTTTCAAGCAACTGAAAGAAATTGGCACTAAGCTGTAGTATTCCCTCCTTGCAAACCTGAGGGGGGGGAAGGAAAGAAAAGAGATATTCCCTTCTTGCAAACCTGAAGGGGGGAAGGAAAGAAAAGAGGTTTAAAAAAAAATGGGTCAGACATAAAGTCTAGCGAGTCCACTAATTTTAACAAATAATAGGTAAGGTAAATGATCAAGACATAAATAGGTATCATGATATGGCTGTAACATAGATAAGGTAGATAAAAAGGATGGACAAGATGATTCCGTTCCTAAGTACTAAGACAATCCTACACCTTGGCTAAGCGAACAACCCTCCAAGTACTAACCCCGATGACCGAAGTCAACATCAGACTAGCACCCAAAGGACTATCCAACTAAACCAATGTGTATTTCGTTACACCACACTTTTGCAAAGTTACACCACATTAGTTAATTACACCGCACATCTACTAGTCTCTATTTACTAAAGGTTGATCCCTTCCCACTAACTGTACCCACATGAAAAACTCGGTAGTTACTTGTACCTAGCTGCTATCGTAGGTGCCGGCTTACTCCTACCACCACTAAGTTATCCTTACCCTACCCATTCAATCGGCTCCCTAAACCCCGTAGGCACCCGTGCTCTCCCTACAATGGGGTGTATCACTCCCCAAAGTACAACTCCGATACCAACATAAAATGCACCGCCATACCTACACGATGCAACAATGTTCTACCTACCAGCCCGGACCCATGCACGCACATGAACCCATTGGACTCGCGTTGCCACCGCAATTCACGTTTTGACCTCTTACATTCAAGTCCAGTAAGCGTGCCCCAACCCCGGCCTTGTACTAGTCCCAATTAGATACTCAAACGATTTACTGGTTGAAATGGGTCCCCCATCCGACACAAGCCTCCCACCTATGCTTGGTCCCCACTAGGTTTTTCTCACACTTAACCATCTTAATTTAATTGTCCATGTCTTACACATGCTATGGTTAAGTCCATACTTACATGTCATAATTTACATGTCTTATCTTATACTGGTTAAGTCCATATTTACATATCACCCCACTTAACCCTCTAACCATACCCATGTCTTATTATGGCTAATATTCCTTAATTCATTGCTTATGACGAACAATGCATAACCTCCCATATTAGACCGAACGCTTTGTGGCCGCTGGATTTGCCAGGCGGTTCCGAGCAGTCTTACGCCACAAACTGGGTCTAACCTCGTGTCATTAACCGTTGCGCCTACAATTCATTCCTTTGACCTCTCACATTAGACGTCCAATTGTGGCAGCTGGATTTGCCGGGCGGTTCCGGGCAGTCTTACGACACAATTGCGCCTAACCTCATGTCAAAGGTTTATTAATAATCATATTTCACCCGTACCCAATTTTCATGTCATGTATATCCAATTAAACATATAATCATGTTTATAATATTGCTTATTCCAAATTGTCACTAATTACATATTAATTAGCTTCAATTACAAATTTACAATTATAGGCAATTTCATCAATTCCATGTAATTCATACCCAAATATGCCAATTTCACATATTATCCAATTATCCAAAATATCCAATAATATCCAATTTTCCATATTTCACATATTCCCATCGTTCCCACGTGTTTGCATTAGCGCGTATTTTTAACATAAGCTCGAAGGTAGCCTGGATCCAAAAATAAAAGGAATAGGGATAAGAAGAGAGAATCAAATCATGGAAAATTGGAATTAACACAACATCATGAAATAAAGGGGCATGTAAGCTCGCATAGAGGCATAATGACAGATTCAACATGAATAAACTGATAAAGGTACGAATTTTACATAGAAACATAGGCACATATGATGACATGAATCAAAAAAGTGAAGACTTGGATGAGATTTAAATTACATACATTATGAATCCTCTTTCCAACTTCATCATGTTATATATTGTGAAAATCGCCGTACTCACCTTTTGTGATTAAAGAATATAATTATGCACTGAAATTGGTGTAGAAACGTTGTGGTGTTGCTGATTTATCTTCTTGAATTGTTGTAGAAGCTCTAATCTTTAATTTGAGTTGAAGTTGAACACCTGAGATTTGATTTAGAGGCGGCGGCTAGGGTTTAAGAGAGAATTTGACAGCATAATGGTGTCATAGATAATATTTATGAATTAGGGTTAGGTCTTAGGGTGTATATATAGGTGTAGGAAGTTATTTAGGCCTTAGGATTAACCCTAAAACTGATCTGGACCACTCAGATGCTATATCAGCCCTTAGGGCGAATCAGGCCACGGGTTGGCAGCCAAACACCTCGGGTCGACTCCAAAAATGGTGCGGTTCGGTTATTCCCCCTTCCGATTCGCTGTTTTGAACTTTTTTTAAATACATATTTATCTAATTTTTATATGTATCTATATATATATATATATATATATATATTTCTCTCATATGCATACAAACTTCATGGCTTAATAACTTCTTCATAATTAACCATTTTCAGACTAAACCACTTTTTGAACTGCTTTCACAGTAAGCCACTTTTTAGCCATTCCCCTAAATAAAAAATATAGCGCTGGCGGGGATCGAACTATGTAACTCTTGTATGCAAGTCACATGTTCTAACCAAATGAGCTATTAAGTCTTTTGCTTACAAAAATTAGAACAATGCTAAACATCATTCTTTCTCATTCCTCTTTTTCAAATAAATTATTCTTTAATTAATATTCTCATAAAATACGGGGTGTTACAAGAACATAAAGAAGCATATAAATAAAACTGCATAAATCCCCAAGTCTAGTGTGTCCAAAGACATAGCCAAAGATAAGATATTCCAAGTCGTACATCACAGAGTCTTCAAGCTTGGGAAGATGAACGGTCCAAATTAAGTTGAGTTATTCCCTCCCTAGCTACCTGGGGGGGGACAGAAGAAAAGAAGACAAAAGAAAATGGGTCAGACATAAGTCTGAGTAAGTCCAGTGACTTTTCAGTGTGTGAATAAGGAAAAGGTCATGATAGGAATAAACTGAAAATAGGACAGTACCAGAACAACAAACTAACATAAAACTATATAAGGCAGGATAAACCGAATATATATCGCACCCATGTTTAATTCTCTGCACCTACTTATACTTGTCAAAGTAGCACCACGTGTTCATAGTGAAATGATCTACTTATATCAATTGTCTCCTACTCGCATGCATTTACCACGTGTGTCATTCGGCCCCCGCTTGACTGTAGATACCTGTGTTGGTCCCACTATATCAAATCCTATGGTGGCAACCCGACATGATTCAAGATGCACAGTGTATGACTACTAATGCCCAGTGCCTGCTTTTTCCACTCCGGGGTACGTGCATGCCCGTACTCTGTCGGAACCTACGCTGACGCACTTCCCACCGATGTTTTGACCGCTTACAGTTCAGCCCGGTAATCGTGCCTCACCCTGCTTAGTTCAGATTCCTATGATACATCTATGTGGGTTACTGCTGAAATGGTTCCCCGTTACTAGGGTTTTCCAGCCAACATGTTAAATTGGTTAAGTGTCTTAACCCCACCCATCAGCTTAGTTAACATGTTGAATTGGTTAAGTGTTTCCTTAACTGACTTAACCCTACAATCTTGACTTATCTTTATTAAAGCACCAACCACTCACATTAGACAGGTATTGTTGTGGTCACTGGATGTGTCGGTCGGTTCCGGGTAGTTTTACACCACAACTCAGTCTAACCTTGGTCCTTTTTGGGCTCAATGCACTAAGCACCCACATTAGACAGGTATTGTTGTGGTCACTAGATGTGCCAGTCGGTTCCAGGCAGTTTTACACCACAACTCAGTCTACCTCGGGTTAGGCATATTCGTCTTTTCTAAATTTACATATTTGTCCCTTTTATGCTTATATGTAAATTTGTCAACAATTTATTGTCATGGCCCACTTTCCTTTTAAATCAAATTCATAATTTTTGGTAAGTAAATTATACCATTTCAATGCCATACCATTTACATGGTTATGAGCCAAATATGTTAATTACGTATAGTTTCATATTTTCCCCAACATTACCCCCGTTGTATGTTCGCAAAGTTTCATAAGATGTTAGGCTTGACGTTTTAGCCTAGCTTATAAAACAAAAAGGGGAAAAAGAAGAACTTGCAACATTCCAACATCATACAAAAATATGGATCTAACTACAGATGTGTCACATGAACTTGGCATAATATAATTTAAATTATGAACTTGCAAACTAGATCTATGCAATATGAATCATAAAATAATAGTATTACATAGAACTACCAAAATCTCATTAGACATGTAATGGTGAACTTGCATAGGGGTTGAATCATGCTAATATGGATCGAACATAAAGGCATATGGATCTAACATATAAAGTGTATATCTAAACATATAGGTTTACATAATCATGTTTTTAACCTATAAACTGCATGTATACATAACATGATAGCATTACTTAACTTGCATAAACCTGGCATAATTTCCAAATTGACATACAACATATAGATGTCGTCACCAAATTATATAAGGTCATAGATCTAAACATGTATGCAGAATGGATCTAAACAGTTAGGCATAAACGACATGATTTAGCCTAAAATTTGCACCAAATGTACATATGATAATTTTATTCCCAAATTCCTATACAACATCATAGGTTTATTCACCAATTTCCACATAACATGATAGGTTCAATAGACCACAATGGTTCATAGGCATATATGATAGAATAGACATGAATAAACATAAATCAGCATCACATACAACTTGATACAATTCTATTTTACAATTTATTACAAACCATGTCTTTAATTTATTCACATCTGAAAGATAACTACACTTACAACCAAAAAGGAATTCTTGAGTTCTGTGATCTGTATTCTGAAACTGAATTACTCGCCTTTGATGTAGATCATTGAATTCTCTTAGTTGAATTAGATTAGATTTAATTTGATTTTTGATGTAGCTTTTATCTTGCCTTTGAGTTGAAAGAGATGACGGCTATTCTAGGTTCACCATTGATGGCATGACGGCTCTTGGTATGAATATTTGTGATTTAGGGTTGAGAGTTAGGTTGCTTTTATAGAGGTTTAATCAATTTAGAGCCGTCAGATTAACCCTAGAAGTAATCAAGACCACCTAGTCAAGATAGGATAACGCCTCAGCCTTAATGACTCACTAGGGAGTCAAAATTCGTCATCTTTTCAAATCTGCCCGGGCCGACCCCCAGGTCGACCACTAGGGTAGGTCGACACTAGGGTTGACCCCGTGGTCGACCTGGCCTGGGGCGGGAAATTTCCAGCCTTGCCCTCTTCGGTGTTTAAATTTGAATTTTGAATTTTTAAAACTTCCGAAGGCCATAACTTCTTCATACGAAGTCCAATTCATGCAAACTCGGACTCTATCTCAACCAGAATTCCGAGACGAACGCAATGGAGTTACCCGTTTCCCTTAATTCTCACATTTAAAATTAATTATTCTTTAATTCATTACTTTTAAGGTTTTACAGAAAATACGGGGTGTTACATTCTCCCCTCCTTAAAGGATTTCGTCCTCAAAATCTTCAAGTCAAGAAGAACGTATATCCTACCATCCAATCGTCCATCTACTCAACCATCAAACACAGTCGTCCATTGTCCTTAAAATACTTCTAATGCTTCATGATCATATGCATAGTGTGTGTACATGTCCTTATCTAATGCAAAATCAGGCGGTCTACTGATTCAGTTGACCTCCTTAATGCAAGTCATGTCGGTGTCATGGGTCCTTAATGCATGCAATCTTCCTTAATCATACTTTCTACATGAGTGCACAATCATTCATACAAATGCAATGTCCACATGATAACGCATCGAGTTTCAATCATATATAAGTAAATATATGCATATGCAATATGAAAGTAACTGAGCCGATCTAATAACTAAAGTGTGTGTATATGCATCCACGAGCAACCACTAGCAACCACTTGCAACCATCAATCATAACATGTTTCAAATACATGTTTACATCCATTGATTTCTACCTAAGGATCGAGAATAGTACTCAGGAAAATACTAAAAAGATAGATACGAGCATGAACAAACTTAAGGAAGAAGAGATCAAAGATATACCCTCAAAAAGGAAAGGGTAGGCTGCACGTATCTTATCCTCAGTCTCCCAAGTCGCGTCTTCCTCAGCATTACTCCATTGAACTTTTACAAGTTTGACTTCGCGGTTGCGTAGCTTTCTGATTTCTGTACCTAAGATACGAGTTGGAACTCTTTTCACAGTCGCCTCTCGTTCTACTTCTACGTCCTCTAATATGCTTGGTTCGACCACTTCCGCAGACTCATGTAGGCACTTTCGTAAGTGAGAAACGTGAAAGACATTATGAACTCTAGCTAATCTTTCGGGCAGCTTTACTCTGTAAGCCATCTTCCCAATCCTTTCAATGATAGGAAACGGCCCTACAAATCTTGGTGCCAACTTTCCTGTGTATCCGAAGCGAATGATGTTCCTCAAAGGAGATACTTTAAGGAAAACCCTGTCCCCAACCTCAAACTCAAGGTCGGTCCTTCTCTTATCTGTGTAGGACTTCTGTCTATCTTGGGCAGCCTTCATTCTTTTTCGTATCAAGCCCACTTTTTCTGAAGTTTCTCTAATCATATCTGGTCCAAGTATGAGCTTATCTGTTGACTCCCACCAACAAGTTGGTGATCGGTACGGTCTTCCATATAAAGCTTCGAAAGATGCCATACCTATGGTGGCTTGGTAGCTATTGTTGTAGGCGAACTTTACCAAAGGAAGATGATCCTCCCATGTTCCACTGAAGTCAAGAATGCATAATCTCAAGAGGTCTTCAAACACTCTATTCACCCTTTCCGTCTGACCATCGGTTTGGGGGTGATAGGCCGTGCTTAAGCATAGCTGTGCGCTCATAAAGATAGGATCTCAGTTGCTAACAATGTTGGAGGGTATCCTATTGAGTCGGACTATCTCTTTAAGATATATGGATGCTAGAGATGAGACGGTCCTTCTACTCTTAACGAGTATGAAGTGAGCTCTTTTTGTGAGCCTATCCACTATTACCTAAATACTGGTACTGCCTCTTCTTGACCTAGGCAGCCCATCAATAAAGTCCATTGAAACGCTATCCCATTTCCACTGCGGGACTTCTAGTGGATGAAGCAAACCACCAGGCTTCTTTTGCTCTGCTTTGGCTTACTGGCATACTAAGCACTTCGAGACGAATTCAGCTACATCCATCTTCATGCCATCCCAAAAGAAAACCCTTTTGATGTCTTTGTACATTTTGTCTCCACCGGGGTGTATGGTCAACCTGGAATGGTGTTCTTCTTCAAGAACTTCCTTCACCAAATCCCTTGCTCATGGGACACATGACCTTCCATCCCACCTCAACTAACCCTTATCATCGATGGAGTATCGATTGAGGTGACTATAATTCTCACCCCTAGTCAACTTATCTATCACATCAACTAACTGAGGGGCTTCATGTTGTGTGGTCCCTATTGGGTCTAAAAGAGTAGGCCGCACCTCTAGCGATGCTAACAAACCAGTCACATGATCGACAGAGGGTCTCAAATTAAAGTTGGTTATGTACTCCAGGCTTTGCCTTTCTACAAAGAGAGGGCTTAAGGTCAGCTTCTTTCAACTCAAGGCGTCTGCTACTACATTGCCCCTGCCAGGGTATAGGAAATCTCGAAATCATAGGATGCCAAGAATTCCATCCACCTTTGTCACCTCAAGTTAAGACCTTTCTGCGAGAAAAGGTATTTCAACGATTTATGGTCAGTATACAATTCAAATTTCTCACCTAGGAGATAATGACGCCAAGACTTAGGCGCAAAGATGATGGCAGCTAACTCTAGGTCGTGGGTTGGGTAGTATTTCTCATGTATTTTCAACTGCCTGCCTCCATAAGCTACTACCTTCCCTTCTTGCATTAAGACAGCACCTAGTCATGTACCACATGCATCCGTGTATAAGGTAAACATCTTGCTCCCATCCGGCAATGTCAGAACTAAGGTTGTTGTTAGAGCTCTTTTTAAGCGTTGGAAAGCAATATCGCAATCCAAATCCGTGAAAGTTAAGTTCTTTTTTGTCAACTTTGTAAGTGGAGCTGAGATTTTTGCAAAATCTTTGATGAACTTCCGGTAAAAGCCCGCTAGCCCGAGAAAGCTTCGGACTTCTGTTGCATTCCATGGGACCTTCCAATCTTGCACCGCAACTACTTTTGTGGGGTCCACGGTTGATGAAACCCGGTAGCTAAATCAAGTTAGGAGAAAACCGATGCACCTACAAGTTGATCGAGCTAGCCGTCTATTCTTGGAAGTGGGTGCCTATTCTTCTTGGTCAGCTTATTTGGGTCCCTATAATCAACGCATAGGCGAATCGAACCATCCTCTTTAGTTGCGAACACTACTGGAGCACCCCATTCAGAAATACTCCGACTTATAAACCCCTTCTCAAGCAACTCTTTAACTTGCTTGTTGAGTTCTTTCCTCTCCCTTGGAGCCATGTGTCTAACGGGTAGAGCGACGGGTTTTGCATTATCAACGAGGTATATGCGGAAGTCTATCTCCCGCTTCGGAGGTAATCCTTTAACCTCCTCAAAGACATTCGAGTATTCATGGACTACTCTAACAGACTGCAAATTCTCAATAGACGCATCAAGAGATTCTATATAGCTAAGAATAACAGAGTTCATGGGATTACAAGAAATTTCGAGTGTGTTACCGAGGCGAGTCATGAGTCTAACCACTCTCCTTTCACAATCTAGGATGACACCATTACTGGATAGCCAATCCATGCCTAGAATCAACCCATAGACATAGGCATTGCATCTAAACCCCACACTTAGTATAGAAATTTCCAAATCCAAACAAATCATTGACAAATAAGTTGAGCCCCCAATTGGATTTGAAACAATCAAGGGATCCTCTACTAAATTGGTGTCTAGGTGCAGAGATTCAACTAAAGCAGTAGATATAAAAGAGTGTGATGCGCCAGAATCAAAGAGTGTACGAACAAGATGATCAAAAAGATAAACTAAACTCTCAACAGAAACATTTCTACCTTGTTCTTGCGGAGGTGACATGAGAGCATGAACCTGCCCTCCAGAAGCAGATCCAACTCTCTGCCCTTGCCCTTGCTTTCTTGGGCAGTCCTTAGCCATGTGTCCTGCCTCAACGCAATGGAAACAGCCACCCATCTTCCTTTTCTTCTTCCCGCAGTTCTTAACCAGATGTCCATGAATGCCACAAAAATTACACTTCCTCTTGTCACGGGTTTTGTTGTTCTTCCCGCCTTTCTTGGAGTCTGTCTTCATGCTCTATGATCCTTCCCCTTTCTTATCCTGAGATGCTTCCACCTTTGTCTCCTTCTTGCCAACCTTATCTTCATCTTGCAACAGTGTCATGTCCACCAGTCTCTCATAAGTCGCACCCATAGGTATATGGGACATAGCTACGCTGAGCAGTGGCTCATTTAATCCTTTAACAAAGCGGAGAGCCTTCTTATGAGGAATGTTCACAAACTCCAATCCGAACCTAGCCAGTTGATTAAATTGGTTAACATACTCCTTGACCGACATACTTCCCTGTTTGAGAGCTAAGAACTTCTCCATCTGCATGCTTCGTTTAGCTTATGAGAGGAATTTCAATTAGAACCTCATCCTAAAATCCATCCAAGTTTCAATTAGTCTTTCAGCGTTAGTGACTTCCCACCATTAGGAAGCTTCGTCTTTGAGCAACCATACCGTCAACTATATCTTCTGCCAATCATCCACTTCGAAAATATCGAACAAATCCTCAGTTTCTTTGAGCTAGTTTCTTGCTTTCACGAAGGATTCATTTCCACTGAAGTTCTTTCCACCCATGGCTCGAAAGTCTCTACATATTTTTGAGAAAGCATTTGCATGAGGGGGAGGAGGAGGAGGAACCGCTACAGCTAGGGGAGGAGGAATGTCTGCTGGGCCTGCGTCATTGGCTCTAGCCTCTAGGTACCTCTTGAACCAGCTAGGTATCGGTACACCCTCTGGAAGGTTAAGATTCCCAGGCATGATGAAACGAAAAAAAGGAAAGATTAAAAACAAAGGATAGAAAGATAGTGCATATGGCTTTGGGGGATTATGCCTTTTAAAATAAAATAACAATTTTTCTTGAAAAATGCTTCTTTATACTTATTTTTGAAAATAGTTTTCAAAAAATTTTATCTGATCTAGTAAACCTTGACTCTGATACCAAGTGAAAAACCCCACTGTCGTTAAGGTCACTCACTAAGGGAATGCCTTAACTTTGGTGGAGTATTATAGGTAAAAGACACAGAAAATTTACAAGACAGAAATATAAGCAGCGAAAACAAACATTTATTTCATACGTGGTTCTATACAAAAACCATTACAGTAAATTGTCTCAAAATAACTTCCAAAACATTTCATCATAATCTCTGTCTTGATTAAAACATAAAGAAGCATATAAATAAAACTTCATAAATCCCCAAGTCTAGTGTGTCCAAAGCCACAGCCAAAGATGAGAGATTCCAAGCTGTACATCACAAAGTCTTCAAGCTTGGAAAGATGAACGGTCCAAATTAAGCTGAGTTATTCCCTCCCTGGCCACCTGGGGGGGAATGGAAGAAAAGAAGATGAAATAAAGTGGGTCAGACATAAGTCTGAATAAGTCCAGTGACTTTTCAGTGTGTGAATAAAGAAAAGGCCATGATAGGAACAAACTGAAAATAGGACAGTACCAGAACAACAAAGTAAAATAAAACTATATAAGGCAGGATAAACTGGATATACATCGCACCCATGTTTAATTCTCTTCACTTACTTATACTTGTCCAACTAGCACCACGTGTTCATGGTGAAATGATCTCCTTATATCGATCGGCTCCTACTCGCATGCATTTATCAAGTGTGTCATTCGGCCCCCGCCTAACTGTAGATACCTGTGCTAGTCCCACCACGGGGTGTATCAAATCCTATGGTGGCAACCCGGCACGATTCAAGATGCACAGTGTATGACTACTGATGCCCAATGCCTGCTTTTTCCACTCCTGAGTACGTGCACGCCCGTACTCCGTCGGAACCTACACTGGCGCACCACCCGCCGATGTTTTTACTGCTTACAATTTAGCCTAGTAATCGTGCCCCACCCTTCCTAGTTCAGGGTTCTATGATACATCTATGTGGGTTACTGCTGAAATGGGTCCCCGTTACTAGGGTTTTCCAGCCAACATGTTAAATTGGTTAGGTGTCTTAACCCACCCATCAGTTTAGTTAACATGTTTAATTGGTTAAGTGTTTCCTTAATTGACTTAACCCTACCAATCTTGACTTAGCTTTATTAAAACACCAACCACTCACATTAGACAGTTATTGTTGTGGTCACTGGATGTGCCGGTCGGTTCCGGGCAGTTTTACACCATAACTCAGTCTAAACTCGGGTCCTTTTTGGGCTCAATGCACTAACCACCCACATTAGACAGGTATTATTGTGGTCACTAGATGTGTCGATCGGTTCCGGGCAGTTTTACACCACAACTCAGTCTAACCTCGGGTTAGGCATATTTGTCGTTTCTAAATTTACATATTTGTCCCTTTTATGCTTATATGTAAATTTGTCAACAATTTATTGTTATGGCCCACTTTCCTTCTAAATCAAATTCATAATTTTTGGTAAGTAAATTATACCATTTCAATGCCATACCATTTACATGGATATAAGCCAAATATGTTAATTACGTATAGTTTCATGTTTTCCCCAACGTTAACCCCGTTGTATGTTCGCAAAATTTCATAAGATGTTAGGCTCGACGTTTTAGCCTAGCTTATAAAACAAAAAGGAAAAAAAGAGGAACTTACAACATTCCAACATCATACAAAAATATGGATCTAACTACAGATGTGTCACATGAACTTGGCATAATATACTTTCAATTATGAACTTGCAAACTAGATCTATGCAATATGAATCATAAAATAATATATTACATAGAACTACCAAAATCTCATTAGACATGTAACGGTGAACTTGCATAGGGGTTGAATCATGTTAATATGGGTCTAACATAGAGGCATATGAATCTAACATATAAAGTGTAGATCTAAACATATAGGTTTACATAATCATGTTTTTAACCTATAAACTTGCATGTATACATAACATGATAGCATCACTTAACTTGCATAAACATGGCGTAATTTCCAAATTGACATACAACATATAGATGTCATCACCAAATTATACAAGGTCATAGATCCAAACATGTATGTAGAATGGATCTAAACAGTTAGGCATAAATGACATGATTTAGCTTAAAACTTGTATAATATCACCAAATGTACATATGATAATTTCATTCCCAAATACTTATACAACATCATAGATTTATTCACCAATTTCCACATAACATGATAGGTTCGATAGACCACAATATTTCATAGGCATATATGATAGAATAGACATGAATAAACATAAATCAGCATCACATACAGCTTGATACAATTCTATTTTACAATTCATTACAAGCCATGTCTTTAATTTATTCACATCTAAAAGATAACTACACTTACAACCAAAAAGGAATTCTTGAGTTCTGGGATCTGCATTCTGAAACTGAATTACGAGCCTTTGATGTAGATCGTTGAATTCTCTTAGTTGAATTAGATTAGATTTTTTTTTATGTAGCTTTTATCTTGCCTTAGAGTTGAAAGAGATGACGGTTATTCTAGGTTCACCATTGAGGGCATGGCGGCTCTTGGTATGAATATTTGTGATTTAGGGTTGAGATTTAGGTTGCTTTTATAGAGGTTTAATTAATTTAGAGCCGTCAGATTAACCCTAGAAGTAATCAAGGCCATCCACTCAAGATAGGATAACACCTCAGCTCTAATGACTCAGCAGGGAGTCAGAATTCGTCATCTTTGCAGATCTTCCCCGGGGGGGGGGGGGGGGGGGGTAGGTCGACCCCTAGGTTGACCCTCTGGTCGACCTGTAGGGTAGTTCGACACTAGGGTCGACCCCCTGGTCGACCTGGCCTGGGGCGGGAATTTTCCTGCCCTACCCTCTTCTGTGTTTAAATTTGAATTTTGAATTTTTGAAACTTCCGAAGGCCATAACTTCTTCACACGAAGTCCAATTCACGCAAACTCAGACTCTATCTCAACCAGAATTCCGAGATGAACACAAATGGCATAACCTGTTTCCCTTAATTCTCACATTTAAAATTAATTATTATTTAATTTGTTACTTTAAGGTTTACAGAAAATACAGGGTGCTACAGCAGCCCAGTCCGCATCAGAAAATGCACTGATTTTTAGTGTTTTAGTGGGATAAACTTTAAGTCCATGACTCAATGTTCCTGCCAGGTACCTCAACACTCTCTTCACCGCCTTCCAGTGCTCGCTCAAAGGACTTTGCATGAACTGACATATGTTGTTCACACAAAAATATATATCTGGCCTCGTGATGGTGATGTATTGCAAAGCTCCAACAATGCTCCTATAATGTTGCGGGTTGTCTATTGTTTCTCCAGAGCTTTTGGATAGCTGCATGTTAGTAACCATTGGTGTAATTGAAGCTTTTTCCTTGTCCATGCCAGCCTTGTTCAGTACACTTTGGATGTAATTGGTTTGACTAAGATGAAGTGCCCCATCTTCTGTCTACTTCACTTCTATTCCCAAGAAGAACTTAAGTCTGTCCAGATCTTTAAGTTTGAACCGTTCACTCAGGTGCCCTATTAGTTGATCAATCTCTGCATTCCAATTCCCGGTTATGATAAAATCGTCCACGTATACGAGGACATATATTGTACGAGTGTTACTCTTACTAATGAACAACGAGTTATCCGACTTAGTAGGAGTAAAGCCAAGTCTTGTCAGCGTTCCCTTCAACTTTTCAAACCATACCCTCGGCGCTTGTTTTAAGCCTTATATCGCCTTGTTCAACCAACATACCATCTGACACCTTCCATTATCCTTGAACCCCTGAGGATGATCCATATAAACCTCCTCTTCTAGTTCTCCATTCAAGAAAGCATTATGTACATCTAACTGTTTCACTGACCACCGATTATGCAGGGCTATGGAGAGTATTACTCTAATTGTGGTGGGTTTTACTACCAGTGAGAATGTTTCTTTAAAGTCAAATCCAGGCTGCTGCGTGTACCCTTTTGCTACAAGCCGAGCCTTGTGCTTAGCTACTATCCCGTCAGCATTGTATTTCAATTTGTAAGTCCACTTACACCCGATAGTTGTTTTGTTCCTGGGCAGCGTCGTCAAGCTCTATGTCTTATTATTCATTAGAGCTCTATATTCTTCTTCCATAGCTCTCCTCACTCAATACACTTCACTACTTGTTCATAGTTTGAAGGTACTTCCAATGCACACTTAGCCATATATATTTTCGGTTTAAAAATTCCATCCTTCGCTCTTGTTATCATGTGATGCTGTTGATGCTTCTCTTCAACTTTGGTCAATGACGTCTCGGTCTGTGTGCGATTTATTTCAAAATTTGTTGTGTTTCTTAATGAAGATAAATCATGCCCGCTGCTAAGGCATCCATCATTCTCTTCTGCCTAACCATCAGTATTGTAATCACTCTCATTACTACTTGTTTCTAATATACGAGACCTGAATGATTCCTAATCTTCTGCCCTCAGTGCTGGTGAATTAGAAGAGTGGTCATGAATTGTATATAGCGGTATGGAAGGTATTGGTCTCCGTGTCTCCACTATCTTTTTTGTAGCCTTTACTTCATCATTAGTGAAGGGAAAAACTCTCTCATTGAACATGACATGTCTCGATACTATGACCTTTCCTTCACTTGCCCAACATTTATACCCTTTCTGCCTTGTTCCATATCCAATGAAGGTGCAGGGGAATGATCTGAATTCAAGCTTATGACGATTATATGGTCTTAATAGTGGGAAACATAGACAGCCGAACACCCTTAATCTCTTGTAGTCTGGTTTTATCCCGTATGCAACTTCATGTGGACTGATGTCCCTCAGCACTTTGGTAGGTAAGCAATTAATTAAGTATAGTGCAGTCGAAAAAGCCTCCGGCCAGAACTTTAAGGGCATCGATCCTTCAGCCAGTAGTGTTAATCCAATTTCCACCACATGTCGGTGTTTTCTTTCTACCATTCCATTTTGTTGTGATGTATATGGACAAGTGTATCTATGAATTATTCCGTTTTCGTTGAAGAAATGACTTAAAGGCTTAAACTCGGCTCCTTCATCTGTTTCAAATATCTTTAGCTTCCGTTCAAATTGTCTTTCAACTTGCAAAATGAACTGCTTCACAGCTTCAGTATTTTCAAATTTGAGTTTTAGAAAATAGATCCAAGTATACCTTGTATGTGCATCAACAAAGGCCACATAATATTTGTAACCATGGTCATAATTCAGAGGTGTTGCACCCCATAGATCGTATTCAACCAATTCTAACGGATGATTGTACTTGGTTTTAGACAGATCAAAAGACAATTTATGACTCTTGCCTAGTTGAAATTGAGTACAAACTTGTGATACTATATTTTTCAAATGCAACAAATTTTCTTTACTCAACATGGTTTTCATTACACTTACATTCGGGTGACCAAGTTTCATGTGCCATACACTGTATTCGTCCTCTATATTATTAACTAAATTGCAACATACCATTTTACCTTCAACTTTCTCATTAGATTTGAGATTGAACCTGTATAGACTGTCATGCAAAGCCCCCCGTAACAAGATTTCTCCACTCAAATCATCTTTAACCAAACATATATTAGGATGAAATTCAACATATACTCGGTTATCTTTTGCAAACTGCGAGACACTAATTAAATTCTTTTTTATTTGAGGCACTCTCAACAAGTTTCTTAGTAGTAGTGTTTTATTTCTATCAGTAGACGCAATTTGGGCATGTCCAACATGTGTTATGTTTAATGGCATACCATTTCCCATGTAAATTGAATTTTTACTTCGATATGTTGTTCCTCCTAGATTCAGATTTTGAAGATCTCTTGTCACGTGATGAGTTGCCTCAGAGTCGGGAAAACAAGCATCATCTTGAATATCTACATCTTTGTCTAAAATTTCTTGATGTTTAACTAGTGATGTTTGGCTTCTCGTATTTTTTCCGATACAGCCTTGAACTTGGCTTAGATTGACGTTATACGGATAAGATCTCGACCTGTTTTGAGTTGGAGAATTCTGCTGATTGCTGGAAAAATTTGAATCAAACCTGAAATAACATCTAACTACAGTATGACCGATCTTTTCGCATATTTGACATTTTGGCTGGTTGTTTGAGAACCTTCCTCTTCCTCTTTCTCTACCATATGATCCACCTCTTCCATACATCTGACTTTCTCTTGCAGCTTGTATTTCATGATTGTTGTTTAATTGATTAGGTCTAGGATGATTCAGTGTGCCCTAACTCTTTGAATTTACAACATAGTTAATAGAGAATTTCTGCGTCGAGTTGGTTGCCTTCGGCTCCAATCTTCCTTCATGCCCAAGTAGTACTGAGCTGACATATTGCATAGATGGAGTTGACTCTTTTGAGGTAATCACAGCCACTATGGCTTAAAAATCATCACTCAACCCATTTAGAATACTGAGAACATGTTCTGTTTCACTCAACTTGTGTCCTGAAGACTCAAGTAAATCACATAGGTTCTTGATCTTACTCAAGTATTCTATGATGCTCATGTTATCCTTCTTAAAGTTTTGCAACTGTCTCTTATAGCTCATGATCCTAGCTGCTGCTTGTGAGTTGAAATTCGGGAATATAGCATTCCATACTTCAAGTGAAGTTTTGCATCTGATGACTTGTGACAGTAGATTAGTGTTGATTGAAGAGAGAAGCCACGAGCAGAACAAACTGTCTTGCCTTTGATACACTATGAATTCATCATTTATACTTAGCTGCTCATCTTTCCCAGTGACAAATTTTTGTGGAACTGTGGTGGTTGAATCAACAAATTTATGTAGACCATATCCTCGAATTTCCGTTTCAATTTGGAACTTCCACAGCAGAAAATTATTCTCATCTAGGGTTACTATAATCAATTGAGTTTGAGGCTTTGTAATTAGCTTCAGTGCATCCTCGAGTGATTTAGATGCTTGATTGATTGCTACACTACCAGTGTTGGTTGAATCCGATCTTAACAGTAAATCATTGTTATGAGACATGGCTTGACCTCTAAACTACTCCCAAATGGTATAGATCTGAGAATTGGATATGAGAAATTGACGAGAGATGAAGAATAGATCTGAACAGATCTGATGGAAGATAGAGAATAAATCTGAATAGATCTAAGAAGAATGAGCGGAAGCTTCTTCTTAGATCTGATTCTGAGAGCCGTTTGGAGAAAGCTCTGATACCATGTTTGAGCTCACATAGTCAGAAATAAAATGAAACAACCATACATTTTATTACGGTCATAGGTACATATACAATATGCACATGTACATTACAGTAAAACAGTAAAGCGCAAAATACAATATGTTCACAGAGGTTACTCCAATACAACTAACTAATACATTTATATGAATAGACATACACTGAAGAAATCCTTTCTTTTACAGGTAAATTTCACTATGGTACATTATCACTATGATACATATTAATAAACAAAAAATGGCTGCACGCATTTTAAAAGAACTCCTGGGAAGGTACATCAAGTAAAGTGAAGCAAATATATCATAAAAATGAATGCAACGTTTTTTGTTATAATGATCTATAAAAACTTGGATAAGAACAAACATACTAAAGACATTTTTAGTTTGTCAAGTATTCCGACTACAACATCAAATGCAGCAGATTAGGTTCATTGTAAATTACCGTAGCTTTTTTGTACAACCCGCCGTTAACTAATCCAACTATAGGCTAAAAATGTTGCATATTATAGATGACATTGTCATGTAAATCTCAATCATAAAAACAATCATTATACATTATAAGTCCTGTCCAAAAGCATCAACCGATCCTACAATTAGAAGTGAGAATGGAATGCAGTTGACTATTCGTAAATGAACCATGAAATCGTTTAATATATTTATATAATAATCATAAAACAGTGTTTAAAATAACATAATCACATAAAATATGTTAAGCTATATATGATTTTCACTTTGCTGAAACTATGGTACAGTACTCAAGATTATATTTTGTCAAATCATTGTCAATCTATTATGCAACTATTTGAAAACATAATTCTAAAAGCAAGTTATTTGCTATCTAATAAATTAGTGATACCATAATTTTAGATAATCACGCAACCAATAAATCTCTAGTTCAAAAATTATAGAAAAGGTATTATTAGGCTCATGATGGACGTAGAAAAAAAAAATGTTTCTAATATTAGAAACGCTACCTCATCAATATGAAGGTGACTTAGGATAGACATAAATCAAGATTTCAACATAAATGGAATGCTCGTCGTATTTATTGCGGTGGCCTGCCCTGTAAGTAATGTTGAAAGTGCCACAATCTAAGAACACAGTATGCATGACCAAAATACAATCAGCTCCCATTTGCTGATTGAATTGCTCGCAAACCAGTAATACTCTCATCGGCATCCAAATGACATGATCAAGGACAGTTCTATCACTAAAATTAAATGCATATTTAACTGGTTTAGACAATATTAAGTTATGCAATTTATATTTCATAAAACTTTTGTTTATAGAATCATTTACAAATTCTAAATAAACACGTTATTAATACAAATAAATACATGCAACATGTTTAAAAATGGTCAATATTGTTTGTGTTTCAATATGAATGTTACATATATGAACTAAAGATCATATTTATGGCTCGTGCCACTCAGAATGTATCACTAAATGGGTGCAGGTATAATGACATTTACCTTGTATTGACAATGAATTTCTTTGCGATAACTTGTCCCATGGGTGCAGGCTTTGTTCGAAAGGAATAGATTTCTATGATAATGCTTTTACGTGGCAGAGCTGCTATACTCGTGTTTTCACATACAAAACGGAAAACAAATTAAAATTGGACTGAACAAACTCATCACTTTTATAATATGTCTCTATAATACAAATGGGAAAAATGTAATACCTAGCATGTAAAATGTAATAACAATGACCACATTAACTCAAGAATTATACATATGTAGTAAATGAGCTTTAGTTATCCATTCATAAGTACCAGAAATAACATATATATGTATATGATGTATATAGCTATGCATGCGTCGTAAATTACCTTGATGTGCTAAAAGTCAACTCTCTCCATAGACCAAACCAAGTAGTAAATAAAAGTCAACATTAGGACATAGTTGGGACAATGCATTCACATGTTGAAGGAAGACATGCCCCTAAATGTTATGAAACTCACAGGTCCTGTCATATAGAAAAAACACATATACGTCAAAAGAATCCAAACACTTCCCCTATGTCATTTCAACAGCAAGAACTGTTTTCACTTATAACTTGTGAAGGGTCTAATGTTATTTACCTTGTATTGACACTAAATTACTTTTCCATGTGTATAGGACAACCTCTACCTCTGTACCAAACATCCAGTATGTAATTTGAGTGTAATCCACTCCAACTAAAGGATTATTAGCAAAGCATGTTAGATGATGTAGGTCTACTGCCCAAAATGGAAATAGGATGAAGCATGGTGACATTAGTAAACATATATCAGTTATGCCTACTGTCATTTTAAGTAAAAGGAAATGTAGACAAAGTCTGTTAAATAAGGAGAGAAAAATTCCTTCAAAGATGCACAAACAATTGAACATATACATGGAAAACATGATTGTTGCACAACGGAAATCACAAATAACACACGTTAAAACATATGAGCGTATAGAGTCCAAATTAGGGTTGTCAATGAGTATCCGAAAAATCTGAAATCCATCCGCATCCACAACTGAAAAGCGGATAAATATCTGATATCCGGAAAAGCTGATGAGGATGCGGATATAGGCATATCCGCATCCCCAAATTATCCATCCACTTTTTTCATGATTAGAGCTAAAATTATGTGTATTTTAACATAATTAAATATACTAATTTATTCATTTGTAAAATTAAAAGTCTACTAAACACATGCTAATTGCTCAAAATTATATATTATCATCATATTTGTTTAATTTTAGCACTTTAATAATCAACTGAGTTGAAAAAGTTTAATACTAAGCTAAGAAATTCATTTATGTTCATTGATTTATTGACCGTTGGTGGAGTAGATAATTATCCGATATCCGTCCGTATTCTCGAATGCGGATATCCGATATCTGAAAATGGTTTCGGATGCGGATGCGGATATGGCACTATCCGCATCTAAAAGTATCCATTGCCAGCCCTAGTCCAAATTAAGTGGACACAAATACTTGCGACCAACATCCAACATCATCTAAACAGGGCTTCCTTGATTAATAACAAACCTTCAGATATCAGTTGAAGAAACAGCGGCGTAAAAAACAAAATAGAGAAGTTGAAAAGGATCCAAAATCCACCTTAAGCAGAGATTCAGTTAACTACTGAACTTAATTCCCTAAATTTAACCCTAAAAACCCTAACTTTTTAAATGATGAAAAGACCGTAACATCCTGTAGATAAATTAGTTAAACAAAGTTCGACCACAGTTAGAAACTTTAGACAAAAGTTACCTGATATCGGCATCTGACAGACATTAAGATAACAGTTTCAATGGCAACCGATAGGGCAAAATTCGCCTGGCAAGTCAATCCCAAGCCCCTCCCTAACTATCGGCCCCCTTTTCCTCCTCCTAACAGCCGTTCTCCAATGAAATTTCCATGTCCAAAATCCCTAGACCGGCCTTCTTCGCAACAGAATCAACACAACGCGATCGAGGACGAAGGATTTCAGTTAGTTGACCGACGAAAGAGCAGATCAAATTAAGTTTTGAATCACATACTGGAAGACCTAGGGTTCCAACATTTCATTATGGTGAGAACATCAATTGGACATTAGAGTTGAATGATCGAAAGTTTATCGAGGAGGCTAGCATAAAATTAGGTTCATGCTGATGTAAAAGGGAGAAGAACGGATGAAAGGTGGGGAAGTGGAAATAAACGTGGGGAAGAAGCCCCATGAATACGGTGTCAAAACTCCAGGCATTTGATATCTTTATCCAACTAAACTCGTCCGTTGGTTATATGAACGTGGGGAAAGAGGTTAACGGGTTTTGGCCGAGGGCATAAAAATGTTTAGTACGATGACGTAATTAAGCATCAAGAGATCGTGCAAAAAAAATCTATATACAAATCTCAGCCGCTCTTTATACATGCTGAGATTAAATCCTAACCCCTCTTTGTCTTTGTGTAACCAACCCATGCTTTTTGTTATATATATATATATATACATCGGATAGTAAAGGTGGAAAATTAGTCGTAATTGATTAAAAAGGCATATAAAATGTCTAAATATTTGGCAAGTATCACCAGCCATCATAAAATTAACTTCAATCATGCAATATAATTAAAGAGTCATGCACATAAAAATAGAAACAAAATTCAGCATACCATTAAAGGCCTTGTAGAAAACTGAGGTTCCAATCTTCTTGTTAACGTAGTCATGTTGGTAAATTAACTTCATTACCTATGGAGGCCTTTTTCAGTTTAATTTTGTGCCATGTTTCCTGCAAAAATTGGACACTGAAGATCAGCCTGTCTAGGGGCAGCAAGAAGAGTAAGGTTCCTCTTCCCCTCGCTTATCATCGGCGTCAATCAGAAGGAGTGTAAGGATCGGAAGGGCTCATTCACTGCCTCCAGGAGCTTTAGGTAGCTCCTTTGAACCCATTGTTTTTTCTTCAGCTAATAAAGTATTAAATAAAAATTGGCTAAATATATGGGTGTTAGTTTGCATGACAAACACTACACTGCCATGCAAACTTTAGAACAGCAGCGCACTAACCTCTCTAAATGAAGATAGTCATGTGGAATATTAGGGGGTTGGGGGACCCAACAAAAAATCACGCTGCCAATCTCATTGTTTCCCCGCTTCATACCGATATCTTATTTTTACAAGAAACTAAAATCTCTAATCCACCCACTTCTCTCATTCGTCGAATTTGTGGACCCCTCTTATCTGATTGGACACATGTTAATGCTCTTGACACTCGTGAAAGTTTGATTATAGCTTGGAATGAGCACATGTGGTCATTTGATCACTCGTTTTCTTCACCATCTATCTTACACGTGTCTCTTCGACACATTTCCTCGAGCAGTATTTTCCACTTCACAAATGTTTGTGCCCCTAATGATCCTAATGAAAGAACTGAAACATGGCGATATTATCACAATCTATATCACTTTATAAATGATCCATGAATAATTGGTGGTGACTTCAACACGACTTGATCCCTTCTTGATCGTAACTCTGGCAATATGTCCTCTGACTCTTCTCAATTTAACGCTTTTATCCAATCTTGCTCCCTCATTGAACCACTGATCAACAACCTCCGATACACTTGGTCAAACAGAAGAGAATCCCCCTCTTTAGCACAACTGGATTGTTTTTTCTTCAATCCTAACTGGGAAGATCTTTTCCCTATGTCTTTAGTAACTGGTCTTGCCACCACCATTTCTGATCACTGTCCGATTCTTCTTGATACGTGCTCAAATACCCCTATTAATCGTCCATTCAGATTTGAACGCCTTTGTTTGCTGGAACCTTCCTTTAATAACTTTATCATGCAAATCTGGAACCAACTACCGAATCATCAATCTCCCACTGTTAGAATTGTTGTATATAACGGTGTTGTATACACAATTATATGATTTTTTTTGATGATAATAACCAAATATGCATTATTTTAAATGTGTTTATTGCTGTACTATTTCAGACTGGAATATAATATTTATATTCAAATAAAATACGACTGTACAAAATTCCAAATATTCACACAGTATTTTATTTGAATAGAATATTTTATTTCAAAATTTAAATAGTACAAATTTTATACTCCATTATTTGTACATCACTGATATTCTTTACACTCAATTTAACATACAGTTTCTCTCTGCATCACTCACGCTTGGTTATACAGACTCATATTCAAATACAAACACTTTCACTATTACACACACTGCTCTTGTTTTCTGACTTCTGACTTCTTGTCCTCTGTCTTCACAGCTTTCAGTCCAGTCACTTCAGTCCAGTCTCGTCCTCTTACTTGTCACATGAAATAGAAACACACAGTACACTGCAATAGAAATAAAACTGAATACATGTGTATATATATTTTAATTTTAAAATTTTATTTGCCTCAGTTTTCTGGTGTGTCTCATCATTTTTTCATGACTTGATCTGATTTGTCTGTGTCTAGAAAGTTTGTATACGTACAGGGACAGGAAAATCTGGTCTGATGGCTGCATGTACACACGTGCGTATACACACACATGTGGACTGCCTCGCCAATCAGCAAACATTCAAAATAAAGGTCAAATTCATTGCGAGCATCTCGAAAGCAAAGCATATATACACATATGTATACATGAATGTAAATGTGGCCGAGAAACATACTCAAAGTGAACACGAACAAACATGATCAAAACACAAATGAATCAGCATGTACATGATAAGCAGTTCAGACAATATGCATGCATGGTCGAGCATGGCATAAACATAGGAGTTCACAAATATATACACAGCATGGTTGTAGTGATGGTTCAGCAACTCAAGATACAAGAAAATCACAACTTCAAGTCAGTTCACAAATATACATAACATGAAAATGCAGAATGGTCGACTTCATTTTTCCTCAAGAATATGGTCGAGCCATACACAAATAAAGGGCAAACTCACTTTCAGGTTCAAGAACATTGCAGTAGTTCAAGTGCATCTATGCAGCAACAAGTTCAAGTATGGAACATGTAAATAGCAAGTGACAGTGTATTCAAGCAAGTATAGTGGAGCAAGAACAAGAAAGCATGCACAACAATGGTTCAGCTCAACATTGTTCAAGGGAAACACTAGTGTGGTACAATCAAAAACCAAGGAGCACGTGGGCAAGTGAAAATGGACAGTGCAGTTCACAAATAAATGAGGCATGGTGGTGATGCATGGCAAACAAACATCATCAAGTATAATATACATGGTGCAGAATGATCATACAAGAATGGGTGAACACATCATAGCAAGTCAAGTATAAGAAATACATGTTCACAAGAGAAATCATTCTAGTCCAAGAGAAATGGTATTGCTGCATGTACACTGGTGATTCATGTTCACAAATTCAAGCATAGTTAAGTGGTCATACACAGCAGTACAGAATGTAAAACTGCATTCATACATAATCTAGCCATGGTTCTTGTCACAGCAAAGCTCAAAATCAAATGATCATAGCAGTAAAGTGGTGACAAGGGATGATACATATCATATCAGTTTTTCCATTTCAAGCTCAAGTGAAAACAAAAGCATATATGGCAACAAAAATAGTGCAAGTAGATTGTTAGAGTTAAACATGGATCAGCACTGCATTAAGTCGAGTGAAACATGTGAACAAATTCAAAAGAAATCAGCAAAAGAGCAAAATCAGTTTTGATTCAACATGTTTTTCGTGGGAACAATTTAATACAGTGGTGATAAGCATTTTTTCCAGAAAATAACATGGAAGAAACATTTCAGTTTTGTTTCTTATTTTGACAGGTTTTTGAATGTTTCAAGTATTCAATCTGTGCAAAACATTTCTTCAATTCGGCATAAACAAAAGTGGCAAGAATTTGGATGAGTTTATTTTGGCGAATACTCAATTCAGCATGAAAGAAATATTTGGCAATCAATGATTCCAGATGTTACAGTGTTTTATTTAAGGCAAGAAATCTATTTTTTTTAGGAATCAACAAACTATTTTGGGTGAAAAAATCAAGTCTTTGGCAAGTCTTTCATTTACAAATCATGGAATAAATATGCTATTTAAAAGGGGAGAAAATTAATTCGATTTTATTTCTAGTTTTGGACAAAGACAGTATCTCTTGTTTCCAATTTTTCATGCAACAAAATTCGCACTGATCAATTAAGGCCGAGAATCAAAAGAGGAAAGTGAAAATTTCTTACAAGCCGAATAACAAAAGTGGAAACCATTTGAATCAGATCAAATCACATATTAGGGAAATCAGGGAAACACTACGGTTTTATTAACCCTATATAACACGCACAATCATCACTGGCGATTTTTTTTATCGAAACCAACAAACAACTCGCAAGCTTTTCAAAGCAATAGAATTCAAATTACTCACTGTTTCGATATCGAGAGAGAGAGAGAGCAAAGCCCAAAATCAAAGCACCGGAAATCGGCAGGGATTCGAGCATCAGAAGCTTCATCCAGATTTGAAGAAGCATAAAGCAATCGATCAATTTGGGGGCAAAAAGAAAAACCCTAGGCCGCCATATTTTTTCTCCAGAAAACAAAAGGGGATCGCGCAGTTGATTTAAAAAAAAGGCCGGCCTATTCCTGATTTGACTAGGATAAGTTTGAAAAGGGGCTGACCCTTTAATTTATCTCCTAGTTTTTTTTTTCTGTACTTTTTTTTCTTATGTAATCGTCGTTTGTTTTTCTAGTTTCAACTAAAACTAGGGTTTACAGATTACTGGTCTGTAGTCTGGGAAAATCTGGTCTAGGGTACACAGGCCAGTCTAGGGTTTTGAGCATTGGGTTAGAATAGGAGCAGGGTTTGCGAGTGTACATGGTCTTGTATGCAGGATCTGTTCTATTACCTAGTAGAAACCTTAGAAATGCAGCAGTAGGTAGGATTTTGCCGAAGCTGGGTATATCTGTGTGTGATTTATTTTCTGCATTTTTGTTTCTACTATATTCTATGATCTGTTAATTATTATATATCTTGTTAGATTTTTAATTCAGTTAAAAATTGTGATAAATCCTATTCACCCCCCCCCCCTCTAGGGTTAATCTAGATCCAACAAGTGGTATTAGAGCAGGTATTCTGTTAACTCTAGAGTAATGGTGATTCCTATTTGTCAGTCGATAGAGTGTCAGTCCAGTTCATCTCCAACTATTTTCAATGGAACAAATTTTTTAAACTGGAAATCCAAAATGGAATTTTATCTAAAATCTGTTAATATTAAATATTGGGATGTTGTTATCAATGAATTTGATAGTGTAGATATTACTTTCAATACCCATGCTATGAAAATTATATTTGATTATCTTAGTACTGAACTGTTTAATCTTATCTGCCATTGTTTATCTGCACAGGAAATCTGGGATACTCTCAATACAAAGTATGGAAGATCTGACAATGGTAGCTCAAAACCCGAGAAAGTCAACTCAGATTCAGAGTTCTGTTTAACAGGAATTATAAATGAAAATTCAGAAGGATCAGATGATGGAGAATCAACAGATGCTAAAATAGAAAATTTCTCATACTAAGACTTATTTTACATGTCTCTTGATTTAACGAAATCTGTTGATAAACTTCAACTGAAAAATAAGTCCTTGAAATCTAAGAATTTTAAGTTGACCAGCAAAATTGATGATTTGGAATCACAACTTGAATATGTTGAAAATTCTTCAAATTCTATTTGCAAAAATAGTTTGAAATTGAAAACCAATCTTGTTCATTTCAATAAAAATATTCAAAAGTTTGAAAATGAAATTCTGATCTTAAATGAGAACAAGACTGAGTTATCAAATTTGAATAACCTTCTGCAAAAGGAATTTGAAAATTTTAAAATAGATGTAAATTCCAAATTTGAAATTGCTGAAAAGGAGAACTTGTTGAAATCAAAGTTGATTTTAGAAGAACTTGAAAATTAGATTAAAAAATCGAAGAAAATTGAGTCTGAAAAACAAAAACGATTTGAATCTGAAATCATGGAATCCAAAGCCAGAATTAAAATTCTTAAAGATGAAAATTTGGTTTTAAAATCTGATTTTGAAAGATCTATGATCACTAAAAATCATTGTTCAGATTTAATAAAAGAGAACCGTGATCTTAAAACTAAAATTCAACAGCTTGAGTCAACTTTGACTAAATTTTCTAACGGTAAAAAATCTCTGAATATGCTGTTGAAAAATAAATTTTCATTTGGTAATAAAAGTGGTATCGGCTTTGAGAAAAATAACGTTTTTGAAAATCAAAACTCAAATGATTTTAAAAATCAGTTAAACTACTTTGGAAAGAATCGATATGAAAATTCAAACTTTGATAATCGCAAAGGATTTTTGAATCATAAACGTGATGTGAATTTGTTTTATAATAATCAAATTGAACAATTCTAGATCCCAAAAAGAAATAAAACAAACTTCATTAAATTCAAACAGATTTGGGTTCCAAAGGGTACGAAGATAGATTCGAATGGATTATTATAACAAATATGTTTGGATACCAAAACGCATGAATATAACTGTGAGTGGTTTTACTGTTTTTGTTAGACCACTTAATTCTCTAAACAGTTAGGTACCAAAGATGGCTGAGGAACTGCTTTGCTAAAAAGAGTTTGAATTCAAGTCGCTTCTTATTTCCGTATCATTCAGAGTACCTTAGCCCAAGATTGTGTTGAGTTAGAGATTCACTTGCTTACATCGATTTCAGGTATAATATTTAAACTTACCTTTGTATATTCTCTTTGTTTTTATCTTTTGTGCTTATTCCTTCCTCTACCCCTTCTATTTTTCTTCAGTTTTTTTTATTTGATTTATCACTGCCATTTTTTCTTTATGGTCTTCAATAACTTCCAATTGCAGAAGTCATGTTTTTCTAGAAATTTTCTACTCTTGAATAAAACTCTAATGTTTTTAATTTTTTTCTTGAGATCTTGAACTTAATCTTGTAAATCCCAGCAATTTTAGAAGTTTATTTATTTTGAATTCTTAACGGTGCTGAAACATTAATATCATATCTTGAACACTATTATTTTGAATTCTAAAGTTTTTGAAGATCTGAATCTTTAATGAAATTCCACACACCTCTGCTGTTTTGGGTTTCTTCTAGTTCATTTTAGAAAGGCTTGAAATAACATACTCATTACAGCACTCTGCTATTTATAAGTTGTGGAAATTTCATTGATTTTTAGATTGGCTTGGATATTTTTGAATTGTCTTGAATCTCAGTGATACATCCTGAAATTCATTTTGTATTCGTGATCAGTATGGTTGAAATTTGTTTATTTGACATTATCTAAAATTCTTGATATTTTGAGTATCACACACCACTTAAATTTCAAATTATCAAACTTGTGTGAATAATTCATTATATCTCAAACTTTACATGGTTTCAAGTGATTTCAAATAAATTAATTTTAAATTTTTTTTTGGATCATGAATACCTTTCAAACTTGATGTAAATGATCTGAAATTTCTCTTGTGATTGTGAGAGATAATTTTTGAAAATTCTTTGAAAAGATGATCTTAAATCTCTCTATTATTTCATGGTTATTTTATATAAATATTTGTTTGTTTAAAATCATTTGAAATTATTGGTTTATTGAATCTTACACATATCTTGAATCTGAAATTAATAATCTGGTGTGATTGATTCACTGAATCTTGAGAGTTTCATATTCCTCAAATGATTTCAAATAAACAGTATCTTTAACCATTGGATCTTGAATCATCTTATGTTACCGTCATCTTGACTTGTCTGCTTTGAACAAATATCTTATGCTACTCTGAAATTGTTTTCAAAAATATGTTGGAAATTGCTTGTTTATGATCTGTTTGCTGCTCTGATACTGTTCTTAGATAACTGCTTACTTTTGATCTTTCTTGTAACACCCCACTCCCGCTATGGTCACGCGCTAAGGGAATGCCATAACATTGGTGGAGTATTTTAAGTGAATATAGAACAGAAAAATCACAACAAGACAGATATAAGTAATACTTGAAAATTTTAAAACATCATTTCATTGCAGCGGAAAGTAAAACATGTTTGGTTACATCATAAAACCATAATAAGAGTCAAGTACAAAATATCCATCCTGATAAATAAAAGTACATAATCCCAATACATGAACTGATAGCCATAAAAGAAAAAGGTAAGTTGAGCTTTACATCTATGGTCCAAGCTCCAAAAGAGTAATAAAGCAGCCTGATCAAAGCCCACTCGTGCTGGGCCCACTCTGAGAACCTGAGGGTTGGGAAAAAGATAAAAACAACGGGGTCAGACATAAGTCTGAGCGAGTCCTATAACTTTAACAATACAATCATTAAAGTAATTAGGGTATGATATAACTTGGTACGGTGTGACTGGGGATAAATGACTACACTCAGTAGCCAATCAGACTTAGAATGAACTAAGATAACGATAAAGACGCATTTACCCACCCAAGGATAATTACTACACTGCACCACACCAGTCATTACTAACTTAAAGGTTGATCCCACTAAGAGTACTTAGTAAAACTTAACGGTAGTTTCATGTACCCCTAGCTGACTACATAGGTGCCGTCTGCCCCTATCTCCACTAGGTGTACCCACTACCCCCCATTCGATCGGCTCCCTAACGTAGATACCCGTGCTGGTCCCACAGTGGTGTGTATCATCCCCTAAAGTGGCAACCCGACAATGTCAACGGTGCACGGCTTATACCTACACGATGCAACAACGTCTTACCTACCAGCCCGGGTCCACACACGCATATGAAACCCGTTGAACTTGCGTTGCCACCGCTAACCCGTTTTGGCCTCTTATAGTCAAGCCCAATATGCGTGTCCCGTCCTCGACTTGGGTCGAGCCCACAAAGATACGTTTGGGATATTGGCTGAGATGGGCCCCCATCACTTGGCACAAGCTATCCACCTAAGCTTGGCCCCCACTAGTGAATCCCACTTAACCCTTTAACCATGTTCACTTACATGTTATAATTTTGGTTAAGTATACTAATCGTATTTTCTATTGCCACCCAAGGCAACCCACTAGTTTTCCTCATGCCACCCAAGGCACCCACTTAACCCCTCATGCCCCACTACATGCTAATTTGGTTAAGTGTTTCTTAATTAATTAATTAAGATCATGACCTCATAAAGACCTCTCACATTAGACCACCTTTTATGACTGCTGGATATGCCGGTTGGGTCCGGGCAGACTTCCGTCACAAAAAGGGTCTAACCTCGTGTCTTTACTTTAATCACATATTTAATTTATGACTAAGACCTCTCACATTGGGCCAATCATTTGTAGCTGCTGGATTTGCCGGTCGGTTCCGGGCAGACTTCCGCTACAAAAGGGTCCAACCTCGTGTCTTAGTTGATTAATTACACCTAATTAATCACCCCCATAATTTGTATTAATTATCCCTAATTAATTACACATTTTTAAGAATATGGGTAGACCTAACTCAATAGGTAAATTCCCAATTCCATAGTATGGGTAGACCTAACTTAATAGGTAAATTCCCAACTCCATAATATGGGTAGACCTAACTTAATAGGTAAATTCCCAATTATGTCCATTCATTTTATGTTATGCTTAAGCATACCAACTTTACATATTTCTATTAACATGCATATTAACCCCATCGTTCCCCACGTAATTCGTTCACACAACATGACATATAAAGGGGAAGATTCATCATAATTATAATGGGTTCCACTTATCACAACATTAGCATTAACATGGGTTTAAAAGGTGTCAACTTGCATCATAACATTAAACCCAACTAGCATAAATCATTAACCCAAACTTGCATATATTATGCATATCATGAAAAGAGACAAACTTGCATATGAACTTGCATATAAACTCACATATGAACTTGCATAATATGTCATTCATAGAGGCAACCTTGCATATGTTGTGCATATCATAAAAAGAGACAAACTTGCATATGAACTTGCATATAAACTCACATATGAACTTGCATAATATGTCATTCATAGAGGCAAACTTGCATATGTTGTGCATATCATAAAAAGAGACAAACTTGCATATGAACTTGCATATAAACCCACATATGAACTTGCATAACATGTCATTCATAAAGGCAAACTTGCATAACTAGCAAATAGCATAAACTTGCAAACTAATCATCATGCATATGACAACCACAACTTGCATAGATCCTCATTTACAACCATAGCCTCATAATACCCTATCCTAATTAGTTTAGCAATTGCTTGCTAAAGGCATAGGAACTCACCAATAACTAATTAGCACTCCAATAAGGAAGTTTAAGTTGCTAGAGTGGATTAGAACTTGATTAGAGTTGATTTGAGATGCTAACTTCCTCTCAACTTTGGTGGAGGCTCCTTCTAGTTTTAATTTGACGGCATGAGGCCCTTGAATCTATTTTTAGTATGAATTAGGGTAGGCTTAGGGTGTATTTATAGATTAGGCAAGTGTTTTAGGCCATTAGATTAACCCTAAATTAGATTAGGACCATCAGATCTCGGAAGCTTCCAGAAATCAGCCCCAAAACACAGCCAAACCCTAAAATGGTGCACCAGGCCAAACTGGCCGAGCACCCCCTGTCGACACACAAGTCGATAGGGCTGTCGACTTGGTCCTAGCCAAGTCGACTGCCCAGTCGACAGGGCTGTCGACTTGGTTAGCTAGGCGGGAATTTTCCCGCCTGGGCCCAATGGCCCCAATTTCGAAATTTGAACCTGAATTTTAAATCTGTTTTGAACTTTGAATTTTCTGAAAACTTCATTAGGCCATAACTGGGCCATACAGACTCCGATTCTCGAAAACTCGGACTCTATTTCGCGTATTTTTCCGCGACGAACGCAATGACGCAGCCCGTTTCCCCCAATTCTCACATCTGAGATTATTTATTCTGTAATTAGTGAATATTAGTATTAACTAAAATTCGGGGTGTTACATTCTCCCCTCCTTAAAGGATTTCGTCCCCGAAATCTCTAAGCTAAGGAGAATGCATATCCTACCATCCAAACAACCATCTACTCAATCCATCAAACACGGGCATCCATTGTCCTTAAAACAATTTCTAATGATGTATGAGCATATGCAAAAAGTGTGTGTATATGTTCCCTATCTAATGTATGAACATATGCAAACCATGATAGTGCCATGCATCCAATATGTATGCGAGAGAACCCTATCGACACATACTATATCTACATGAGTGCACAATCATTCACCAAAATGCATCATCCATATGATAACACAACCATTATACATCCATAAATATAGCTACCTACACACCCAATTATATGCAATATGAAGTGATTGAGCCGATCTAGTGTCTAGAGTGTGTGTATATGCATCCACGAGCAACCACTAGCAAACACTTGCATCCACATGCATCCATCAATCATAACATGTCTCAAACACATGTTTCAACCATAGGTTTACCCTATCTAAAGGTCAAAAGTACTAACGAGAGGACATACTAAAGATAGATAAGTACTAGACAAACGATAAAGGAGAAGTTAAAAGACATACCCTCAAAAAGGAATGGGTATAGTGATCGCATCTTCGCTTCCGTCTCCCAAGTAGCGTTGCTCTCATCTTCTCCCCATTGCACTTTGACTAGTTGAACCTCTCGATTCCTCAACTTCCTAGTCTCAGACCCAAGGATGCGAGTAGGAGCTCGTCGAATAGTTGCATCACGCTCTACCTCTACTTCTCTAAGCAAGCTCGGCTCTACCACCTCAGCGGTCTCATGTAGGCACTTCCTCAAATGTGACACATGGAATACATCATGTACACCACTAAGTCTGTCGGGCAACTCCACTCTATATGCCATCCGTCCAATCCTTTCCTTAATAGGAAACGGCCCAACAAATCATGGAGCTAACTTCCCAACGGACCCAAAGCGAACTACATTCCGTAATGGAGATACTTTGACAAAGACCATGTCCCCAACCTCAAACTCCAGATCCGTCCTCCTCTTGTCCGCATAAGATTTTTGCCTATCCTGCGCTGCTTTCATCCTTCTTCGAATCAAGTCAATCTTCTCAAAAGTCTCCCTAACCATATCAGGCCCAAGCAAGATCTTATCCGTAGATTCCCACCAACATGTAGGTGATCGACAAGGCCTTCCATAAAGAGCTTCGAAAGGAGCCATACCAATACTGGACTGAAAGCTGTTATTATATGCGAACTCCACCAATGGAAGATGCTCTTCCCATGTACCACCAAAATCTAAGATACAAAGCCTCAAAAGGTCTTCTAGAACACGATTCACCCTCTTAGTCTGGCCGTCCGTCTGAGGATGATATGCGGTGCTCAGACACAATTGAGTCCCCACTGCTTCTTGCAAACTTTTCCAGAACTCGCTAGTGAAGATAGGATCTCGATCACTCACTATGCTAGAGGGTACCCCATGCAACCGAACTATCTCTCGAAGATATACTGAAGCTAGCCATGGAGCAGTCCTCTTGCTCTTCACAGGTATGAAATGGGCGCTTTTAGTAAGTCTGTCTACCACAACCCAAATTCCCGTATTACCCTTTCTCGATCTGGGTAACCCGTCAATAAAATCCATCGAGACGCTATCCCACTTCCATTGCGGAACTTCCAATGGGTGAAGCAACCCGCCTGGTTTCTTTTGCTCCGCTTTCACCTGTTGGCACACCAAGCATCGAGCAACATACTCGGCCACATCTTTCTTCATACCGGCCCAGAAGAAAACCCGCTTCATGTCTTGGTACATCTTGTCCCCACCGGGATGAATGGTCATCCTAGAACGGTGTGCATCATCAAGAATAGCCTTCCTCAAACCCTCGTCTTGCGGTACACAAAGTCTTCCGTCTCTATGCAAGCACCCCCTATCGTCTAGGGTGTACCTACTCAAATGGCTGGACGACTCCCCCCTTATGAGCCTCTCTACCAACTCAACCAACTGTGGGTCGTCCCTCTGTGCTTCTCCAATCCGCCCCCAAAAGAGTAGGTCTGACCTCCAAGGATGCTAGCAAACCGGGTATATAGTCAATGGAAGGTCTGAAATCAAACATCGAGATAAATTCCAAGCTTCGTTGTTCCACGAACAATGGACTCAAGGACAACCTTTTTCTGCTCAAGGTGTCCGCCACCACGTTACCCTTGCCAGGGGTATACGCTATCTCGAAATCATAAGATGCTAAGAACTCCATCCACCTTTGCTGTCTCAAATTCAAATCCTTCTGAGAAAACAAGTACTTCAATGATTTGTGGTCAGTGAACAATTCGAATCTCTCACCAAGAAGATAATGGCGCCAAATATTAAGCGCAAAAACAATAGCGGCCAACTCTAAATCATGGGTAGGGTAATTCTTCTCATGTGCCCTCAACTGCCTTCCACCATAGGCTATTACCCTTCCCTCTTGCATTAAGACTGCGCCCAGTCCTGTCCCACAAGCATCGGTATAGACAACAAATGGCTTACTCCCATCTGGCAACACTAAAACTAGAGCAGTGGTTAAAGCTCTCTTTAACTGTCGGAACGCATCCTCACAATCTACGTCCCATGTGAAAACAAGATTCTTCTTTGTCAAGCGGGTTAATGGAGCTGATATCTTCGCGAAGTCTTTGATAAACTTCCTATAGTAGCCCGCCAACCCTAAGAAACTTCTTACTTCGGTAGCATTCTTCGGAACCTTCCAATCTTGGATGGACACTACCTTCGTGGGATCCACAGCTATCCCTTCCTTAGAGACCACGTGCCCTAAGAATCGCACTTCCTTCCTCCAAAAGTGACATTTAGAGAATTTAGCCTTAAGGCTATGCACTCGAAGAGTCTCCAACACTTCCCTAAGATGTAGGGCATGCTCTTCTTCATTCTTGGAAAAGACCAAGATGTCATCTACAAAGACCACCACGAACTTATTAAGGTACTCCCTGAACACCCTACTCATCAAATCAACAAAGGATGCAGGGGCGTTCGTCAAACCAAATGGCATCACAAGCCACTCATAAAAACCATCCGGAGTCCTAAAGGAAGTCTTCTATATACTATCCTCAGCCACTCTCAACTGATGAAACCCCGTGGCTAAGTCCAACTGCGAAAACACTGAGGCGCCAACTAACTGATCAAAGAGATCATCAATCCTCGGGAATGGGTGTCTATTCTTCTTTGTAAGCTTATTGAGTTCTCTATAATCTACACAAAGTCTGAGGGACCCATCCGCCTTCGTGGCAAAAACTACTGGAGCACCCCACTCCGATATACTTCGTCTTATGAACCCCTTCTCAATCAACTCACCCACTTGCTTATGGAGTTCCCTCCTCTCACGAGGAGCCATGTGGCGCACTGGCAAAGATACTGGTTTAGCATTGTCTACCAGATATATTCGGAAGTCTATCTCCCGCTTCGGAGGTAAGCCCTTCACTTACTCAAACACATCCGAGTACTCCCGGACCACTCTAACAGATCGCAAACTTTTGACCGAAGCATCAAGCGATTCAAGATAACTTAGCATAACAGATTCCACGGGATTACAAGAGAACTCGAGAGTGTTACCCAAGCGGGTCATAAGCCTAACAACTCTCCTTTCACAATCAAGAACGGCACCATTACTGGATAACCAGTCCATGCCCAAAATCAACCCATAGCCCGTGAAGCCCAAAACAAAAGCATCACATCTAAACTCAACGCTGAGTAGGAAATCTTCAAACCCAAACACATCATGGACAAATAAGTGGAGCCCCCAATTGGGTTTGAAACAACCAAGGGATCATCTACTAAACTGGTGTCTAAGTGCAGTGACTCAACTAATGATGATGAGATAAACGAATGCGATGCGCCAGAATCGAATAAAGTACGGACAGGATGGTCAAACAGAAAGACTAGACTTTCAACGGAAATAATTCTACCTCTCTCCTGAATCGGTGGAACTGCGAGAGCCTGAACTTGCCCCCTTGCCTGACTTGGTGCCATAAGAGCTTGCACCTGTCCTCCAGAGGTAGATCCCGTCCTCTGCCCCTTCTTAGGGCAGTCCTTCACTAGATGCCCTGCTTCGCTACAGTTGAAGCAGCCAGTCTTCTTCTTCTTGCGACAATCTTTGCTTAGGTGGCCTGGTGTCCCGCAATTGAAGCACTTCTTCTTTCCCTTGCCACCGTTACCTTTCCCACCCTTGTTTTGCTGTTGCTGTTGAGGTTTCTTCTGATCTCCTTTCTTCTCGGGTGCCTTATTAGCATTGGGACCCTTCTCTTCCTCATGCATAAGTGCCATGTCCACTAGCTTCTCAAAAGTGGCCCCCATAGGGATGTGAGACATAGCGACTCCATGCATCGGTTCGTTCAAGCCTTTAACGAACCTCAAAGCTTTCTTCTCCGGAGTATTCACCAAGTCCATGCCAAACCTTGCCAATTGATTAAATTTGTTGACATATTCCTTCACCGATAAGTTTCCTTGCTTTAGAGTCAAGAACCTTTCCATGTACAGATTTTCTTCCGCTCTTGAGAGAAACTTAGCCCCAAACCTTTGCCTGAAATCTGCCCAAGAGTCAACAAGGCGTTCTCCATTAGTGACCTCCCACCAGAACGAGGCCTCTCCCTTCATTAACCAAGCAGCTAACTTAACTTTCTTTCCTTCTTCCATCTCAAAGATGTCTATCAACTCTTCCGTCTCCTTAAGCCAATCCCTAGCTTCCACGAAAGTTTCTGATCCTTGAAAAGATTTCCCTCCCATAGCCTTAAATTCCTTGCAAGTCTTAGCAAATGTATCCGTGCGAGGAGGAGGAGGGGGAGGAAGATTGGGTGCAACGGGTGGTGGAGTAACATTTGCTGACCCCGTAGCGGCGGCCCTAGCCTCCATCAATCTCCTATACCATACTGGTATCGTCACACCCGGAATGTTAAGATCTTCAGCTATGCTGAAACGGAAAAGGAAAGATTCAAAACGGAGAATTCGAAAGATAAAGATATGGCTATTGGGGATTATGCTTTTCTTTCAAAAACTTTTTCTCTTAAAAACATGTTTTTGAAAACACTTCTTCCAAAATGTTTTAGAAAAATAGTTTTTCTAAAAAATTTATCTGTTCTGGTAACCTTCGGCTCTGATACCACGTGTAACACCCCACTCCCGCTATGGTCACTCGCTAAGGGAATGCCATAACATTGGTGGAGTATTTTAAGTGAATATAGAACAGAAAAATCACAACAAGACAGATATAAGTAATACTTGAAAATTTTAAAACATCATTTCATTGCAGCGGAAAGTAAAACATGTTTGGTTACATCATAAAACCATAATAAGAGTCAAGTACAAAATATCCATCCTGATAAATAAAAGTACATAATCCCAATACATGAACTGATAGCCATAAAAGAAAAAGGTAAGCTGAGCTTTACATCTATGGTCCAAGCTCCAAAAGAGTAATAAAGCAGCCTGATCAAAGCCCACTCGTGCTGGGCCCACTCTGAGAACCTGACGGTTGGGAAAAAGATAAAAACAACGGGGTCAGACATAAGTCTGAGCGAGTCCTATAACTTTAACAATACAATCATTAAAGTAATTAGGGTATGATATAACTTGGTACGGTGTGACTGGGGATAAATGACTACACTCAGTAGCCAATCAGACTTAGAATGAACTAAGATAAGATAAAGACGCATTTACCCACCCAAGGATAATTACTACACTGCACCACACCAGTCATTACTAACTTAAAGGTTGATCCCACTAAGAGTACTTAGTAAAACTTAACGGTAGTTTCGTGTACCCCTAGCTGACTACATAGGTGCCGTCTGCCCCTATCTCCACTAGGTGTACCCACTACCCCCCATTCGATCGGCTCCCTAACGTAGATACCCGTGCTGGTCCCACAGTGGGGTGTATCATCCCCTAAAGTGGCAACCCGACAATGTCAACGGTGCACGGCTTATACCTACACGATGCAACAACGTCTTACCTACCAGCCCGGGTCCACACACGCATATGAAACCCGTTGGACTTGCGTTGCCACCGCTAACCCGTTTTGGCCTCTTATAGTCAAGCCCAATATGCGTGTCCCGTCCTCGACTTGGGTCGATCCCACAAAGATACGTTTGGGATATTGGCTGAGATGGGCCCCCATCACTTGGCACAAGCTATCCACCTAAGCTTGGCCCCCACTAGTGAATCCCACTTAACCCTTTAACCATGTTCACTTACATGTTATAATTTTGGTTAAGTATACTAATCGTATTTTCTATTGCCACCCAAGGCAACCCACTAGTTTTCCTCATGCCACCCAAGGCACCCACTTAACCCCTCATGCCCCACTACATGCTAATTTGGTTAAGTGTTTCTTAATTAATTAATTAAGATCATGACCTCATAAAGACCTCTCACATTAGACCACCTTTTATGACTGCTGGATATGCCGGTTGGGTCCGGGCAGACTTCCGTCACAAAAAGGGTCTTACCTCGTGTCTTTACTTTAATCACATATTTAATTTATGACTAAGACCTCTCACATTGGGCCAATCATTTGTAGCTGCTGGATTTGCCGGTCGGTTCCGGGCAGACTTCCGCTACAAAAGGGTCCAACCTCGTGTCTTAGTTGATTAATTACACCTAATTAATCACCCCCATAATTTGTATTAATTATCCCTAATTAATTACACATTTTTAAGAATATGGGTAGACCTAACTCAATAGGTAAATTCCCAATTCCATAGTATGGGTAGACCTAACTTAATAGGTAAATTCCCAACTCCATAATATGGGTAGACCTAACTTAATAGGTAAATTCCCAATTATGTCCATTCATTTTATGTTATGCTTAAGCATACCAACTTTACATATTTCTATTAACATGCATATTAACCCCATCGTTCCCCACGTAATTCGTTCACACAACATGACATATAAAGGGGATGATTCATCATAATTATAATGGGTTCCACTTATCACAACATTAGCATTAACATGGGTTTAAAAGGTGTCAACTTGCATCATAACATTAAACCCAACTAGCATAAATCATTAACCCAAACTTGCATATATTATGCATATCATGAAAAGAGACAAACTTGCATATGAACTTGCATATAAACTCACATATGAACTTGCATAATATGTCATTCATAGAGGCAACCTTGCATATGTTGTGCATATGATAAAAAGAGACAAACTTGCATATGAACTTGCATATAAACTCACATATGAACTTGCATAATATGTCATTCATAGAGGCAAACTTGCATATGTTGTGCATATCATAAAAAGAGACAAACTTGCATATGAACTTGCATATAAACCCACATATGAACTTGCATAACATGTCATTCATAAAGGCAAACTTGCATAACTAGCAAATAGCATAAACTTGCAAACTAATCATCATGCACATATAGCATATGACAACCACAACTTGCATAGATCCTCATTTACAACCATAGCCTCATAATACCCTATCCTAATTAGTTTAGCAATTGCTTGCTAAAGGCATAGGAACTCACCAATAACTAATTAGCACTCCAATGAGGAAGTTTAAGTTGCTAGAGTGGATTAGAACTTGATTAGAGTTGATTTGAGATGCTAACTTCCTCTCAACTTTGGTGGAGGCTCCTTCTAGTTTTAATTTGACGGCATGAGGCCCTTGAATCTATTTTTAGTATGAATTAGGGTAGGCTTAGGGTGTATTTATAGATTAGGCAAGTGTTTTAGGCCATTAGATTAACCCTAAATTAGATTAGGACCATCAGATCTCGGAAGCTTCCAGAAATCAGCCCCAAAACACAGCCAAACCCAAAAATGGTGCACCAGGCCAAACTGGCCGAGCACCCCCTGTCGACACACAAGTCGACAGGGCTGTCGACTTGGTCCTAGCCAAGTCGACTGCCCAGTCGACAGGGCTGTCGACTTGGTTAGCTAGGCGGGAATTTTCCAGCCTGGGCCCAATGGCCCCAATTTCGAAATTTGAACCTGAATTTTAAATCTGTTTTGAACTTTGAATTTTCTGAAAACTTCATTAGGCCATAACTGGGCCATACGGACTCCGATTCTCGAAAACTCGGACTCTATTTCGCGTATTTTTCCGCGACGAACGCAATGAAGCAGCCCGTTTCCGCCAATTCTCACATCTGAGATTATTTATTCTGTAATTAGTGAATATTAGTATTAACTAAAATTCGGGGTGTTACATTTCTACTACTCTTTGGTAAATTTGTCTGCTTGGGCTTTAAATTTCTGTTGTCTGTGATATCCTGGTTTGTCTCCAGTATCTTGTTACATTTTTCATTAATAAAGACACCAAGTGGTATCAGATGTGCCTTATATTTGTCTCACTCATCTGTACTTAGATTCTAATCTTCACCTTGTATAGATCCACACACTCTTTTTGCCTTGTACAAAATTTTCCCTCTTGTTCTGTATAAATCTTCATTTCTCCTCTTGTAATTGTTTTTCAATTTTAGAATTATTTATTAATTATTCATTCATAAATTGAAATCAATATCAAAATTGAACTGTATTTATAATTCATCAAAATAATTATCAGATTTTGAAATTGTGATGAATTGTGACTGCATTATATTTCACAATAAGAGGAGATTTTATTTATATTTTCATGATGGTTGAACATTTATTATAATATCTTTGAGTTGGCAATTATTTCATGACCATCTTCGTTATATACCATTATTCTGCCATCCATGATAATTTTATATTAATGTGGAGAGTTGATTTTTTTTTAAAATCCTTCTGAACAAACAGTGGAAATATTTGTGATAGAAATTGGACTATGGTATTATTCAGAATTAGTGATAATTGAAAATTTTCAATAATCCCGGTACAGTCGAGCATAGTTCATAATATAATTAATTTAGAAATTTATTTCACAGACCATTTCTGTACCTACCGCATTTCTATCATCCATTTGGTTTTATATACTAAGGAGTTTCTCTTTTTGAAGCTGAAAACGATAAATATATAATTAATATATAAGTGTTTCTCTAACCTCATTTAAAAATCCAAGCTCTGGTTATGCATGGTTATGAAACAACTTATAATTTAAGCTGCGACTGACCTCATTTAAAAATCCAAGCTCTGGTTATGCGTGGTCAGTGTGCTCTTAAATAAAATAAAAAGAAAAAGGAAATAATGTGTTATAAACAGAAATTAATTTGAAATTCTCCTGGGTGTTCAAAAAAAAAAAAAAAACCAGCCTATCAATCCATCTTTCTAATCTGTGAAATGTGTTGAAATCTTGTGATGTATTATGATTTGTTGATTGATAGCTATTGGGATTTGAGAATATTTGATTTTGTCACTTAAATTGAATTATTAATTATAGTCCAAAATCCATCACGGTTTTTTGAACCTCATTTTTATAAAAATTCTTTGGAAAATAATTGTACATTACTCATTTTTTTTACTCTCCCCATTTTATATAAAATTCATTGTAAATCCTTTATTCTCTATAATGTGAAATTTGCCACCAGTCCTCAGTTTATTATGATTTTTGTTTGGCTGATTGAGATTTATGATAACAGTTCTTTCTCTTAAGCTGAAATTATATTTTTAGTCATTCTTCAGCTGTATTTTAAATTCTTTATCCTTTTGATGATAACAAAAGGGGGAGAATGGATTGAGATTTTGATTTATGAGTGAATATTTTATAAATATTTTAATTTTTGAAAATTCCAATTTCTTTTTTAAACATCTATTCATGCACAATTATAGGGGGAGCCTCTATTGAAGGGGGAGCTTTCAAATAGGGGGAGTCATGTTCTTCTCTGTCAAACACACTTATTGTATTCAAAATCTTAATATTTGTTTGTCATCATCAAAAGGGGGAGATTGTTGTATATAACTGTGTTGTATACACAATTATATGATTTTTGTTTGATGATAACAACTAAATATATATTATTTTAAATGTGTTTGTTGCTGTACTGTTTCAAACTGGAATATAATATTTATATTCAAATAAAATATGACTGTACAAAATTCCAAATATTCACACAGTATTTTATTTGAATAGAATATTTTATTTCAAAATTTAAACAGTACAAATTTTATACTCCACTATTTGTACATCACTGATATTCTTTACACTCAATTTAACATACAGTTTCTCTCTGCATCACTCACGCTTGGTTATACAGACTCATATTCAAATACAGACATTTCACTGTTACACACACTGTTCTTGTTTTCTGACTTCTGTCTTCTTGTCTTCTGTCTTCACAGCTTTCAGTCCAGTCTCGTCCTCTTACCTGTCACATGAAACAGAAACACACAGTACACTGCAATAGAAATAAAACTGAATATATGTGTATATAAATTTTAATTTTAAAATTTTATTTGCCTCATATTTCTGGTGTGTCTCATCTTTTTTTCATGACTTGATCTGATTTGTCTGTGTCTAGACAGTTTGTATATGTACAGGGATAGGAAAATCTCGTCTGATGGCTGCATGTACACACGTGCACATATATACACATGTGGACTGCCTCGCCAATCAGCAAACATTCAAAATAAAGGTCAAATTCATTGCGAGCATCTCGAAAGCAAAGCATATATACACATATGTATACATTAATGTAAATGTGACCGAGAAACATACTCAAAGTGAACACAAACAAACATGATCTAAACACATATACACAAATAAAATAAGCATGTACATGATAAGCAGTTCAGACAATATGCATGCATGGTCGATCATGGCATAAACATAGGAGTTCACAAATATATACACAGCATGGTTGTAGTGATGGTTCAGCAACTCAAGATACAAGAAAATCACAACTTCAAGTAAGTTCACAAATATACATAACATGAAAATGCAGAATGGTCGACTTCATTTTTCCTCAAGAATATGGTCGAGCCATACACAAATAAAGGGCAAACTCACTTTCAGGTTCAAGAACATTGCAGCAGTTCAAGTGCATCTATGCAGCAACAAGTTCATGACTGGAACATGTAAATAGCAAGTGACAGTGTATTCAAACAAGTATAGTGGAGCAAGCACAAGAAAGCATGCACAACAATGGTTCAGCTCAACATTGTTCAAGGGAAACACTAGTGTGGTACAATCAACAACCAAGGTGCATGTGGACAAGTGAAAATGGATAGTGCAGTTAACAAATAAATGAGGCATGGTGGTGATGCATAGAAAACAAACATCATCAAGTATCACATACATGGTGCAGAATGATCATGCAAGAATGGGTGAACACATCATAGCAAGTCAAGGATAAGAAGTACATGTTCATAAGAGAAAAGATTCTAGTCCAGGAGAAATGGTATTGCTGCATGTACAATGGTGATTCAAGTTCACAAATTCAAGCATAGTTAAGTGGTCATACACAGCAGTACTGAATGTAAAACTGCATTCATACATAATCTAGTCATGGTTCATGTCACAGCAAAGCTCAAAATCAAATGATCATAGCAGTAAATTGGTGACAAGGGATGATACATATCATATCAGTTTTTCCATTTCAAGCTCAAGTGAAGACAAAAGCATAAATGGAAACAAAAATAGTGCAAGTAGATTGTGAGAGTTAAACATGGATCAGCACTTCATCAAGTCGAGCGAAACATGTGAACGAATTCAAAAGAAATCAGCAACAGAGCAAAATCAGTTTTGATTCAACATGTGTTTCGTGGGAACAATTTAATACAGTGGTGATAAGCATTTTTTCCAGAAAATAACATGGAAGAAACATCTCCGTTTTGTTTCTTGTTTTGACAGGTTTTTGAATGTTTCAAGTATTCAATTTGTGCAAAACATTTTTCCAGCTCGGCATAAACAAAAGTGGCAAGAATTTGGATGAGTTTATTTTGGCGAATACTCAATTCAGCATGAAAGAAATATTTGGCAATCAATGATTCCAGATTTTACGGTGTTTTATTTAAGGAAAGAGATCAATTTTTTTATGAATCAACAAACTATTTTGGGCAACAAAATCAAGTCTTTAGCAAGTCTTTTATTTACAAATCTTGGAATAAATCTGCTGTTTCAAAGGGGAGAAAATCAATTCAATTTTATTTCCAGTTTTGGACAAAGACAGTATCTCTTGTTTCCAGTTTTTCATGCAACAAAATTCGCACTGATCAATTAAGACCGAGAATCAAAAGAGGAAAGTGAAAAATTCTTACAAGCCGAATAACAAAAGTGGAAACAATTTGAATCAGATCAAATCACATACTAGGGAAATCAGAGAAATATTAGGGTTTTATTAACCCTATATAACACGCATAATCATCACTGGTGATTTTTTTTATCGAAACCAACAAACAACTCGCAAGCTTTTCAAAGCAATAGAATTCAAATTACTCGCCGTTTCGATCTCGAGAGAGAGAGAGAGAGAGAGCAAAGCCCAAAATCAAAGCACCAGAAATCGACAGGGATTAGATCATCAGAAGCTTCATCAAGATTTGAAGAAGCATCAAGCAATCGATCGATTTGGGGGCAAAAAGAAAAACCCTTGGCCGCCATATTTTTTCTCCAGAAAACAAAAGGGGATCGGGCAGTTGAATTAAAAAAAAGGTCGGCCTATTCCTAATTTGACTAGGATAAGTTTAAAAAGAGGATGACCCTTTAATTTATCTCCTAGTTTTTTGTTTTCAATTATTTTGTATTTTATTTTTCTTGTGTACTCGTCGTTTGTTTTTCTAGTTTCAACTAAAACTAGGGTTTACATATTACTGTTCTGTAGTCTAGGAAAATCTGGTCTAGGGTACACAGGCCAGTCTAGGGTTTTGAGCGTAGGGTTAGAATAGGAGCAGGGTTTGGGAGTGTACATGGTCTTGTATGCGGGATCTGTTCTATCACCTAGTAGAAACCTTAGAAATGCAGCAGTAGGCAGGATTTTGCCAAAGCTGGGTATATCTGTGTGTGATTTATTTTCTGCATTTCTGTTTCTACTATATTCTGTGATCTGTTAATTATTATATATCTCGTTAGATTTTTAATTCAGTTAAAAACTGTGATAAACCCTATTCACCCCCCCTCTAGGGTTAATCTAGATCCAACAAGAATGGTATGCAAGCTTTGTTGCTTAAGAAAATTAATTTGACCTTGGGCTAAAAATGTTTGGAACTCTCTAAAAACTCGCATTCCACATAGTACACTATTCTCAATTTAAACATCATTGAAGAACGCCGACCTTTGTCTGAAGCTGAGCGACATAATCTGAAAAATTTTGAGTTAGAACTTGATAGATTAATCAAACAGGAGGAGCTTGGTTGGAAACAACGATCAAAAGCAAAATGGATTAATGAGGGAGATAAAAATACTGCTTATTTTCATAGAGTTGCTAATAGCCACCGTCGCTTTTCCTATATTCCAGAAATCATCCTTAATAACACTTCATTCACTGACTCAAAAGACATCTGCCACCATTTTACCAATTACTATAGAGACATTCTCGGTTCATTACCTCCCTCATCTCCTGACATAATCTGGCATTACTTGTACCCTAACCCTTCTCCAATTGCCATTGATCACCCTTTCTCTGAAGAGGAAATTTGGAAAGCCTTAAGTGAAATGGAAAATGACAAAGCCCCTAGGCCTGATAGCTTTGGCCCAATTTTCTTCAAGCACTTTTGGCCCACATTAAAGACAGACATCACTGAAATGTGCTCGGAATTCTATTCTAATCCTTCATCCATTGCTAAGCTAAATTATGCAAACATCATCCTCATCCCAAAATTCACAGGTGCTAACACCTTACCTTCTTTCAGACCCATTAGTCTTCTTAACACTACATTCAAAATCATCACTAAAATCTTAGCCTCCAGGCTCCAAAACCACATTGACTCGTTAATTGATTCTGACCAATCTGCATTCATCAAAGGCAGAAGCATACTTGACTGTGTTGCTGCTACCCAAGAGGTCATCTCCTTCTGCCACACTTCAAACACCCCGGATGTCCTTTTCAAACTCGATTTTTCAAAGGCATTTGACTCAATAAACTGGGATATCATTATCTCCCTTATGTACCATAGAGGATTGCCCTTAAAATGGTGTAACTGGATTGAAGCAATTCTCTACAGTAGTATTTCCACAATATATATCAATGGCGAATTCGGTGGGAAAATTAGATCGAGAGGAGGCTTAAGACAAGGTGTCCCCATTTCACCTCTTCTCTTTGTCCTAATCGCAGATGTCTTTAACCAAATGATCAAACAATCATTATCTCACAATATTTTCTCAGGCATATCACTGCATAACTCAAATATTCGGACAGCTTGTCTACAATTTGCAGATGACACTATTTTCTTTACCATTCCAACTCCCTCTAACATTCATTGCCTTAAAATTCTCCTCTACTCTTTTGAGTTAATTTCAGGACTATCCATCAATTTCAACAAAAGCTCTCTTATAATGTTGGGCAATTGCACTCATCTGGGCCCGGTAATTGTTGAATGTCTTAACTGTATGTAACACCCCACCTCCGCTAGGGTCACTCACAAAGGGAATGCACTAGGTTTGGTGAAGTATTATCGAGGTAAGCATGCACAGAAATATTATAAGACAGAACATATATAAAACAGCGGAAGTAAAACAAATTTCATTACCTTATAAAATAAGTCTAAAGCCTTTTTCATCAGAATACATCAAAACCTGCCTTGCAATAGTAAAGAAGCATAAAACTTTTTCATAAATTATTCCCCAAAATAAAGCGGTGAAGCAGCCATAGCCAAGAGAAGACCAAGCTACACATGATGACCTTCAAGCAGAGGAAGTCCGAACTAAATAACAGTGTTTCCTCCCTGAAAACCTTGGGGGGGGGGGAACTGAAGACAAAGAGGCGAAACAAAACGGGGTCAGTCATAAAGACTAGTAAGTCCTATCTACTTCCAGTATAAAAATAGGTAAAGGTAACATGACATGCATAAACTGAAAGTAAACATAAGGATGACGACAAGATAGATAAGCTAAACCAAGATAACCGGATGAACTACTGTAGCAAGATAAACTAAGATATCATGATAAACTACGGTGTCAAGATAAATCAAGGTATCACATCGTCAGGTTTCTATCAGGTATACTTTCCCAAGGTATCTATCATGTATAACATCCCACGGTATCTATCATGTATAACATCCCAAGGTATTTATCATGTATATTTGCTCTACACCTCTCGTACTAGTATCCCAACCCGCGTCATGTGTTAACTATGAATGTCCCTTGCCCAATGTCATGTAATGGTCCATGTCAACCTAATATATAGCATATGTAGGTTTTTCCCAACTCGTATGTTTCTTTCCATGTATAAGTTCAGTCCTTTGCCGTAGGCCGTACGGGCTTTCCCATGTAAATCTGTACCACCTCAACGTAGTACCGTTTTATCCTTGTGGTTATTTTGGACTGCTACCCTTGATCTGGTTATGTTTACTTACCATGAACTATCGCGTGTTTACTTAGGATTTATGCTACCTAGGACCACTAGGGATTATGCTACCTAATGAACGTTTCCGTTTTTCGGTTTGGGTTCAAGCCACCTAGGGCCACTAGGGATTATGCCACCCGTCAACCACGCCCTTTATCCCACGTATGTATCGTGAATCGTTTTCCATGTCTAGACGCACATGTATCTCAATGTGCCATCCGAGTTCCGTGCCAGGGCAAATCAAGAAATACAGAACTCGGTCGGGAGCTTTAAGTCATCTGCCGATGTAGATATCAAGGTCTGTTTTTGTATCCGTGGCTATGGTCCCACGTGACCCCTCCCTCAACTACTGAAAGGCAATCCAAGAAAAATCATGTATGAGAACTACATCTCGGCCCCACTATGCCCCCACTTACCTATTGGCCAACCTCACCCATAACTCGATAGCAGGTATATGGTCTGTTGGGAGTTCTCTGCCTTTCTGTACGTGCACGATTGACTAAAGATGGTAGGTAGTCAGCGACGTGTTATACAGGGCAAAAACAAGTATCGTCGACTCCAAGCTAATCCATCCCAGTCTTTAGGTCGCTCGCATAGCAACCAAGGCATACTCTTGGTTCTTCTACCGCAGACCTTAACCTCTTGTGAGCCCAGGCGGATCATCTGCAACCTCACAGAGGGATACCAAGAGTATCCTCACGTCCCCCGAAGCTACCGCTTCGTCACCCAGTTCGTTGTAGCCTTTATCTAAGTCAGATAATTCGCTCCTCCACGTGTGTTCAAGCGATGACCAACCGTATTGGGTTACTCATCTATCTGTGAACTTGTCCAATTTCCTTGACTAAGAATTATTACTTAGTTATCCTTAACTAAGGTTTACCACTTAGCTTCTCTTCCCGCTATCCTTGCTAACTACGATTTTCAACCTAGTCCCCTGAGCTAGGGTTTTGTCTAATGGGTTAAGTGTTGTGATTCAAGTTCATGACTTAACCCGCCTACGAATCATGTCAAGATTGGCTAAGTATTTAAGTTCAAGGCTTATCCCTACAAGTTGGTTAAGTATACCAAGAAGCTCATGACTTAACCCTATCAAGTCAAATTGGTTAAGTATTTGTTTGTCTTAACCCTATCAGATTATAGTGTTAGATTGATTAAGCATAGATTATCTTAATTCCATCAGATTATCGAGTCGGATTGGTTAAGTATGGGTTACCTTAACCCCATCCACTAATCGTATTACAATGGATATTAAGTATATTTAAAAGGTATTGTGACTTAACCCTATCAGGTCCGCATATTAGATTGGTTAAGTATAGGTTACTTAACCTCATCAAATCATCATGTATAATTGGTTAATTATAAGTTACTTAATCCCATTAAATTATCATGTTAAATTGGTTAAGTATTGATTACTTAACCTCATTGGATTACCAAGTTTAGACTGGTTAAGTGTTTAACTTAACCCCATCGAATTACCGTGTTTAGATTAGTTAAGTGTGGGTTACTTAACCCCATCCAATTACCGTGTTTAGATTAGTTAAGTCTAAGTTACTTAACCCCATCTAATTACCAAGTCGGATTAGTTAAGTGTAAATTAATTAAACCCATCCCCTAATTGTCTCATATGGTTAAGTGCCATTAAGAAATCAAGTCCGGTTTAACTTAACCTACCCATTCGTGTCATATCGGTTAAGTGTCATTAGTCAAAATTACTTAACCTTTTCATGTGGCATTAATTAGATTAATGCACCCCAACCTCTCACATTAGACTTTGTTGTGGTTACTAGTTAAGCCGGGCGGGTCCGGGTAGTTTTACACCACAACCTAGTCTAACCTCGGGTTTTAAGTGCTATATGACCAACTACTCACATTGGGTCCTATTGTTTGTAGCCACTAGTTAAGCCGGGCGGGTCCGGGTAGATTTATGCTACAAACTCAACCCAACCTCGAGTTATCCACTTTCATGTTTGCTTTAGTGTCATCTTACATTTACAACCCATACGTGTCTAGTTTCAAGTCCCATGTTTACCCCACATGTCATGTCCACATTTAGGTGTATCATGAGTGTCATATTTTCATGAAATCCCATGTCAAATTATCATGTCATAATCACGCTCGTCTAACCAAACCCAAATCGTGTTTCCAACCCAAGTAAAAGCGAGTCAACATAGTAAGGATACTATGCTACATATTGGCCTCAAAACATGCACGATGCCAAAAAAGGGATTGGCCACAAACATGCATAGTATCATAAGGGAATTTGGCCACAAACATGCATAGTATCATAAGGGAATTTGGCCACAAACATGCATAGTATCATAAGGGAATTTGGCCACAAACATGAATAGTATCATAAGGGAATTTGGCCACAAACATGCATAGTATCATAAGGGAATTTGGCCACAAACATGCATGATAACATAAGGGGTTTGGCTTCATTTACATGCATAAGCCCCAAAGTCAAGTCTTTGCCAATGTTTCACAAGTCAAATGGTTCCCAAAGGTTCATGCTAACATTCCATAGATAAAGATTCAAACTTGCACGATAAACTAGGTTAAACATAACATGAGTGGCATGATTAAGTCGCTAAAACTTAGCCCAAGGTCATAGATCATAGAAAAGGGGCAAAATTAGGTTCACATAGGCTAGCATACTTATGTTTCATCGCATTTTATTCCATGTCACATTAGAACCACCGTTAGAATCTACAAGTAGCTAGAACTTACATAGCGAGGCAAGAGGGCTAGGAGCATGAATCGTCTTGACGAAGAAAGGTGGCTCCTTTGTTGAAGAATCGTCATGAAATTTGGGTAGCAACTTTGATCCACTCCCTTGATTTGATGTAGCAAGCTAGCACCTTTGATTCTGATCCGATCTGAATGCATAAGCTCTTGGAGTTGGAGATGGAGGCCATGATCAAGAGGGATTTGGGCAGCACTTCGTTGTTAGATTGATTTTGAGTGATTTAGGTTAGGTCCTAGGATATTTTTATAGAGATTAGGAGTAGTTTAGGCCATAGGATAAACCCTAGGATAGATCTGAGCCCTCAAAATCCGTCACAGGCCCATAAAACCAAGCCAAGACAGTAGCAGGTGCACCCAGGCCCAAGTGGTCGGACCACCCCAGGTCGACACCCGTGTCGACTGGGCCGTCGACCTGCCCCCTGGGCGTGTCGACTCCCCAGTCGATACCCCAGTCGACCTGGGGCTTGGGCGGGAATTTTCCCGCCCAGTTCGTTTGGCTCCGGATTTGAATTTCGAACTGTTTTTTATTTTGAATTTTTCTGAAAACTTTGACGGGCCATAACTGGGTCATACGGACTCCGATTTTCGAAAAATCAGGCTCTATTTCGCTTATTTTTCCGAGACGAACACAATGGCGCAACCCGTTTATCCTGATTCAGATCTTATAATTAAATTCTGCCTTGATTCTTGTCTTAGCATGTTGTAAAAATCCGGGTTGTCACATTCTCCCCAACTTAAAGGATTTCGTCCCCGAAATCTCCAAGTTAGGAAGAACGTATCCTACCATCCACCATCCATCTACTCAAAACATCATTCATAGGCAACCATTGTCCTTAGACGATTTCTAATGCCATATGAACATATGCAGAACGTGTGTGTATATGCTCCTTAGCTAATGCTAATGGTCAGGCCTAAATGATCTTTCTAATGCAAAATATGTTCAGTGCCATGAGTCCAACATGTATGCAAATAGTCCTATTCATATAAACACTATATGTGTGCACAAACATTCATTCATATGCAACATACGCATGACAACACATTCAATTTCATCCATAAACAAGTATAAATACTCGTGCATATGCAACATGAAACGTGACCGCGTCAATCTATTATCTAATGTGTATCCGCGCATCCACGAGCAACCACTTGCAACCATTTGCAACCATATCAATCATAACATGTTTCAAATACATGTTTACATCCATAGAGTTCTATCTAAGGTTCCCAAGATAAGATCGAGGAGATAAACAAGACAAACTCCTCACGGGGTTTGCAACAGAAACAGGACCGAGAGGATATCCGCCAAGCGATATCGTGCAAGCAAGCTCTGCAGGTGGACCAAGGATCAAAGATGTACTCTTAAAGAGAGACATGATGCGCGCGTCTAAGCCGCATTTCCTTGAGCTTAATTCCATTGTGCCTTGACCGCCTTTGACTTCATGATTTTGTAGCTCCTTGATTCCTATTTCCAAGGTATGAGTTGGAACTCATTTCACTGTCGCCCCTCGTTTCACTTTCACTTATTCTTTCCCTAGTATACTCGGCTCAAACATATTTGCGTACTCATGCAAGCTCTTCCAGAACCCACTAGTTAATTCTGGATCTCGTTTACCGATGCCAATCCATGTTACCACGTGCACTTGCTAGGGTGGTTCCTATAACCCATGCTCAAGCGGAATGAACCATCCGTCTTATTGGCGAACGTTACTCGATTGGATCAGAGATTTCCGATAAATACATCAAGAGATTCTAGGTAACTAACCATGACAGAACCCAAAAGGTTACACGAGACTTCGAGGGTATTACCAAGGCAAGTTAAGAGTCTGACTACCCTCTTTTCAAAACCGAGAATGGTATCCCTTACTGGATAACCACGTTACCCCTAGAATCCATCCATAGCCCCAACAAGTCTTGAATAAATGGACTGATCTTCCAACAAAATTTGGGACAAAAATGGGATCCTCTACATGCTAGTACTAAGGTGCAGAGACTCAACTATCGAAGCAGGATTAAATGATATGATCAAAACAAAGTCTGGATAGGATGATAGAAAAGAAAGGCTAAACCTTTAACAGAAATGATACCATCCATCTTAGGTACGCTAGGAGTGAGAGCATACAATTGCCCTCTCGCTGATCTTGTCCTTGTCTTCCTTCGTGGACTAATCCATACCAACAAGTTGCTTATCCTTACGTCTGTGTCCTTTATCCTTGCTCTTATTACCCTTCCTTGTAACACGGTAACAGGCCTCTCGAGAACCACCTCCATCTCACGGAAAACACTTCGTAGCTAGACAAGGATTAGTCGCAGTTAAAACTACTGTGACTACAGATGGAGGAAAGAAAGGAAAAGAGATTCAATCAAGGAAACAAAGGATAGTGCTAATGGCTTTTGGGGAATAGCCTTTAAAAACTTTTCTTGAAAAATGCTTCTTTGTAAACGGTTTCTCAAATAGTTTTCAGAAGGTTTTAAAAATTTTTGCCCAGTCTGGTAACCTTCTGCTCTGATACTAAATGTAACACCCCACCTCCGCTAGGGTCACTCACAAAGGGAATGCACTAGGTTTGGTGAAGTATTATCGAGGTAAACATGCATAGAAATATTACAAGACAGAACATATATAAAACAGCGGAAGTAAAACAAATTTCATTACCTTATAAAATAAGGTCTAAAGCCTTTTTCATCAGAATACATCAAAACCTGCCTTGCAATAGTAAAGAAGCATAAAACTTTTTCAAAAATTATTCCCCAAAATGAAGCGGTGATGCAGCCATAGCCAAGAGAAGACCAAGCTACACATGATGACCTTCAAGCAGAGGAAGTCCAAACTAAATAACAGTGTTTCCTCCCTGAAAACCAGGGGAGGGGAACGGAAGAAAAAGAGGCGAAACAAAACGGGGTCAGTAATAAAGACTGGTAAGTCCTATCTACTTCCAGTATAAAAACAGGTAAAGGTAACACGACATGCATAAACTGAAAGTAAACATAAGGATGACGAAAAGATAGATAAGCTAAACCAAGATAACCGGATGAACTACTGTAGCAAGATAAACTAAGATATCATGATAAACTGCGGTGTCAAGATAAATCAAGGTATCACATCGTCAGGATTCTATCAAGTATACTATCCCAAGGTATCTATCATGTATAACATCCCACGGTATCTATCATGTATAACATCCCAAGGTATTTATCATGTATATTTGCTCTGCACCTCTCGTACTAGTATCCCAACCCGCGTCATGTGTTAACTATGAATGTCCCTTGCCCAATGTCACGTAATGGTCCATGTCAACCTAATATATAGCATATGTAGATTTTTCCCAACTCGTATGTTTCTTTCCATGTATAAGTTCAGTCCTTTGCCGTAGGCCGTACGGGCTTTCCCATGTAAATCTATACCACCTCAACGTAGTACTGTTTTATCCTTGAGGTTATTTTGGACTGCTACCCTTGATCTGGTTATGTTTTCTTACCATGAACCATCGTGTGTTCACTTAGGATTTATGCCACCTAGGACCACTAGGGATTATGCTACCTAATGAACGTTTCCGTGTTTCGGTTTGGGTTCAAGCCACCTAGGGCCACTAGGGATTATGCCACCCGTCAACCATGCCCTTTATCCCGCGTATGTATCGTGAATCGTTTTCCATGTCTAGACGCACATGTATCTCAATGTGCCATCCGAGTTCCGTGCCAGGGCAAATCAAGAAATACGGAACTCGGTCGGGAGCTTTTAGTCATCTGCCGATGCAGATATCAAGGTCTGTTTTTGTATCCGTGGCTATGGTCCCACGTGACCCCTCCCTCAACTACTGAAAGGCAATCCAAGAAAAATCATGTATGAGAACTACATCTCGGCCCCACTATGCCCCACTTACCTATTGGCCAACCTCACCCATAACTCGATAGCAAGCATATGGTCTGTGGGAGTTCTCTACCTTTCCGTACGTGCACGATTGACTAAAGATGGTAGGTAGTCGGCGACGTGCTATCCTGGGCAAAAACAAGTATCGTCGACTCCACGCTAATCCATCCCAGTCTTAAGGTCGCTCGCATAGCAACCAAGACATACTCTTGGTTCTTCTACCACAGACCTTAACCTCTTGTGAGCCCAGGCGGATCATCTGCAACCTCACAGAGGGATACCAAGAGTATCCTCACGTCCCCCGAAGCTACCGCTTCGTCACCCAGTTCGTTGGAGCCTTTATCTAAGTCAAATAATTCGCTCCTCCACGTGTGTTCAAGCGATGACCTACCGTATCGGGTTACTCATCTATCTGTGAACTGGTCCAATTTCCTTGACTAAGAATTATTACTTGGTTATCCTTAACTAAGGTTTACCACTTAGCTTCTCTTCCCGCTATCCTTGCTAACTACGATTTTCAACCTAGTCCCCTGAGCTAGGGTTTTGTCTAATGGGTTAAGTGTTGTCATTCAAGTTCATGACTTAACCCGCCTACGAATCATGTCAAGATTGGCTAAGTATTTAAGTTCAAGGCTTAGCCCTACAAGTTGGTTAAGTATACCAAGAAGCTCATGACTTAACCCTATCAAGTCAAATTGGTTAAGTATTTGTTTGTCTTAACCCTATCAGATTATCGTGTTAGATTGATTAAGCATAGATTATCTTAATCCCATCAGATTATCGAGTCGGATTGGTTAAGTATGAGTTATCTTAACCCCATCCACTAATCGTATTACAATGGTTAAATATATTTAAAAGGTCTTGTGACTTAACCCTATCAGGTCCGCATATTAGATTGGTTAAGTATAGGTTACTTAACCTCATCAAATCATCATGTATAATTGGTTAATTATAAGTTACTTAATCCCATTAAATTATCATGTTAAGTTGGTTAAGTATTGGTTACTTAACCTCATTGGATTACCAAGTTTAGATTGGTTAAGTGTTTAACTTAACCCTATCGAATTATCGTGTTTAGATTAGTTAAGTGTGGGTTACTTAACCCCATCTAATTACCATGTTTAGATTAGTTAAGTCTAAGTTACTTAACCCCATCTAATTACCAAGTCGGATTAGTTAAGTGTAAATTACTTAACCCCATCCCCTAATTGTCTCATATGGTTAAGTGTCATTAAGAAATCAAGTCCGGTTTAACTTAACCTACCCATTCATGTCATATCGGTTAAGTGTCATTAGTCAAAATTATTTAACCTTTTCATGTGGCATTAATTAGATTAATGCACCCTAACCTCTCACATTAGACTTTGTTGTGGTTACTAGTTAAGCCGGGCGGGTCCGGGTAGTTTTACACCACAATCTAGTCTAACCTCGGGTTTTAAGTGCTATATGACCAACTACTCACATTACGTCCTATTGTTTGTAGCCACTAGTTAAGCCGGGCGGGTCCGGGTAGATTTATGCTACAAACTCAACCCAACCTCGAGTTGGCCACTTTCATGTTTGGTCTAGTGTCATATTACACTTACAACCCATAAGTGTCTAGTTTCAAGTCCCATGTTTACCCCACATGTCATGTCCACATTTAGGTGTATCATGAGTGTCATATTTTCATGAAATCCCATGTCAAATTATCATGTCATAATCACGCTCGTCTAACTTACCCCAAATCGTGTTTCCAACCCAAGTAAAAGCAAGTCAACATAGTAAGGATACTATGTTACATATTGGCCTCAAAACATGCACGATGCCAAAAAAGGGATTGGCCACAAACATGCATAGTATCATAAGGGAGTTTGGCAACAAACATGCATAGTATCATAAGGGAATTTGGCCACAAACATGCATAGTATCATAAGGGAATTTGGCCACAAAACATGCATAGTATCAAGGGAATTTGGCCACAAACATGCATAGTATCATAAGGGAATTTGGCCACAAACATGCATAGTATCATAAGGGAATTTGGCCACAAACATGCATGATAACATAAGGGGTTTGGGTTCATTTACATGCATAAGCCCCAAAGTCAAGTCTTTGCCAATGTTTCACAAGTCAAATGGTTCCCAAAGGTTCATGCTAACATTCCATAGATAAAGATTCAAACTTGCAAGATAAACTAAGTTAAACATAACATGAGTGGCGTGATTAAGTCGCTAAAACTTAGCCCAAGGTCATAGATCATAGAAAAGGGGCAAAATTAGGTTCACATAGGCTAGCATACTTATGTTTCATCGCATTTTATTCCATGTCACATTAGAACCACCGTTACAATCTACAAGTAGCTAGAACTTACATAGCGAGGCAAGAGGGCTAGGAGCATGAATCGTCTTGACGAAGAAAGGTGGCTCCTTTGTTGAAGAATCGTCATGAAATTTGCGTAGCAACTTTGATCCACTCCCTTGATTTGATGTAGCAAGCTAGCACCTTTGATTCAGATCCGATTTGAATGCATAAGCTCTTGGAGTTGGAGATGGAGGCCATGATCAAGAGGGATTTGGGCAGCACTTCATTGTTAGATTGATTTTGAGTGATTTAGGTTAGGTCCTAGGGTGTTTTTATAGAGATTAGGAGTAGTTTAGGCCATAGGATAAACCCTAGGATAGATCTGAGCCCTCAAAATCCGTCACAGGCCCATAAAACCGAGCCAAGACAGCAGCAGGTGCACCCAGGCCCAAGTGGTCGGACCACCCCAGGTCGACACCCGTGTCGACTGGGCAGTCGACCTACCCCTGGGCGTGTCGACTCCCCAGTCGACACCCCATTCGACCTGGGGCTTGGGCAGGAATTTTCCCGCCCAGTTCGTTTGGCTCCAGATTTGAATTTCGAACTGTTTTTGAATTTGAATTTTTCTGAAAACTTTGACGGGCCATAACTGGGTCATACGGACTCCGATTTTCGAAAATTCGGGCTCTATTTCGCGTATTTTTCCGAGACGAACGCAATGGCGCAACCCGTTTCTCCTGATTCAGACTTTATAATTAAATTCTGCCTTGATTCTTGTCTTAGCATGTTGTAAAAATCCGGGTTGTCACACTGTAAGCTCGATTCATTCCCAATTACTTATTTGGGTATTCCAATTCGTCCTACCAAACTTCATAAATCAGATTGGCTACCCCTCATTTCTAAGATTGAAAACATACTTACAAGTTGGAAAGCTAACTCATTATCACCAACAAGCCGTCTTATACTTGTTAAACACGTCCTCACATCCCTTCCAACCTATTGGATGTCTTTCCACAAACTCCCAGTTTGGGTTATCAATAAAATATAATCAATTCGAAGTTCTTTTCTTTGGAATGGTGGCAAATTGAAAAAACTAATCAATTGGCAAACTGTTTTCCGCCCACTATCTCATGGTGTCCTTGGTATTCATAACCTCTCTGCCTTCAACATGGCACTTCTTGCTAAATGGTTATGGCGCAGCCTCGCTCTAGGCCAATTTATTTGGAAAAACTGGATCCTTCATCAACTGTACCAATCAAACCCCTTTTTGATTCTTCACTTTAATCCATCATTTAAGCCCTCGCCATTCTGGAAAGGAGTACTATCTATCATCCCGAGAATAAAAACGCTCTTCCATGTTAAAGTCAATAATGGTGATTCTTGTCTATTTTGGATGGAGATATGGAATGAACAGATCCGCTTTTCCACTCATTCCCTAACCTTGCAACATTAAACCAATATAACCCACTATCGGTTGCAGCAGCCCATTCTCTAGGCCCACTGGGCTTCTTACCTTCCACTTATATTGGGCTTGAATCTCTGAACGAGCTTATATGCATTGTTCATACTTTTAACTCAACCCAATTCAATATCGGACCTGATAAATTCTTATGGACCTTGGGATCCAATTTTTCAATTTCAGCCTGCTACAAATTCCTTATCCACCCAGGTCGATGCTTCACTTTCTCTCGTGTTTGGCATTATCACCTTCCCCCTCGTGTTATCTTCTTTCAATGGCTCCTTATCCACAACCGCATTAACACCAAAGATCGCCTGCATCGTTTTTGCGACAACATTGACCCATCTTGCGTCCTCTGTAATAATCATATTGAATCCCTCACTTATCTCTTCTTCGATTGCAATTTTTCATATTCTGTCTGGGCAGCCATCAGCTCCTTCCTTCTTGGCTTCATACCTTCAATCCACTCGTTCTTTGAATATTAGCAGCATAATCCCCCTGACCCCATTATGGATTCTTTAGTGGCTTTCGTTGCCTGGAGTATTTGGCTAGAACGCAACGCCCACATCTTCGGCAGACCCAAGAAACTCCTGATGGGTTTTTGTCATCACATCTTGCATCTTTTCGATTCTTGGACAGGATCATCCAGACCCGCTTGCTTCATCCTCTCCCTGCCATTGCCTCAGTCTCTAGGTTCGCAGGAAAGTAGCACCCAAGTCCCGCTTTGATTCCTGCTGTAGTCTAGTACTACCTCATATGCTAGTTTTTGGCTTGTTGTCTCTTGCTATATACTTTGTTCTAAATAATCTGATGTACATTATTTATTCTGCACTTTGCTTATACTAGCTATATTGGCCTTCTTGGCCTAAACCTTTATGCTACTTGTTGGGCCTATCAACCAGGTATATTTCTACTTATTTACTATTATGCGTAATCGGCTGTGTAGTTCCATGCTACACACCCGTCTTCCTCAAAAAAAAAGAAGGACAATGTCTGATAAATAATTCAGCAAAAATTGGACACTATTTGGTAAATAATTCAGCAATGGTAATTGTTTAAACATTTGATTTGTGAAAACTATCATGAAATAAAAGTTTGTGATCACCATGTCATAAAAAAACCAAAGAAGGAAAATAGTGAGAAAAAAGTAGAGATATCTTCAAAAATATAGCATTATAAGGAAGAACATAACATTGAGCTATCAAGATTGATAGTAATGTGGTTATTTTGAAGCTTATTAGCTGTCTAATTATACAATTTGTCCTCTAAATATAGAAGCTTTTTAGCTAAGACTTTGCTAATGGAAACACATTAATAATTTGGCAAGAATCTATAATCCTAAAATTAAACTATATTTAGTATAATAAAGCATTTCATATTGTAGTTTAAGTGGTTAAAAAGGCAAAAGAATAGATATGTATGAGAATATTTCATACCATTCGTGGTACGTGTCCAGCAGAAGTTAGAGATTGGCAATAAATAACTCTAAAATGGTAACACTGTAAATATTTGTTAAGTATCCAGTATATGGAAAGTTAGGACTATCATAAAGCATTGCTACAATCTAGTGTATGAAAAAAATTATTAGATAATGATAAAAGTATATATTAGAGAATGATAACAGCAAGAGTAAAAAATAGAAACATTTTAAACTGATAATTATAAGCTTTAGCACAATAAAAGGCCATCAAACTTTTTGATTCTGCGGTTATTGGAAGGCATTTTAATTGTTTAATTATATAGTGTTTACTGCAAAATATTATTTATGTTAAAGTTTGCCAGAAATCCCTCCATATATTTGGTATGTGAAAGTTATCAAAAATTAAGCTTCATTTAATGCATAGTGGTACCATACCATATTAGTGACCAAAACAATGGTAAAAAATTAAATATGTATTTACAACATTAGTAAAGGACTCATAGTAAATCCAAACTTTGAAATCCATTTTTCAAAAATTTGAAATTTAAAATCTCATGTTTTAACTTCTTTTTATTTTAAAGGCACATGTATAATTCAGTTCTATATAATCCTTTATTGAATCAAATTTTCAACTCTGTAGTAACACTAACTATATAATCCTTTATTGAATATAGTTGGACTGCACAATTTCATGATTTAGTACATCAGTTATAATAATTATGTTTTTGGACGCAATGTTTGAATACAATTTTGTTATTTCAATAACTATACAACGTGCAAGTGTACTATAAAACTCCGAAGGCAACTATACTAATTCTTAACTTATTTCAAATATACAAATTTCGTTCATTTGCATATACAACGCTCATACGATCATTACGTACATGTCAGTGTACATATTTTGGTAGCAAGCTGATACAGTTCACATACCTGAAAACCAACATGCAGTTATATTTCCATACAGTAACTCCATGTATCTTAAGCATTTAATCAAAAGTTTCATAGATCCCTAGCAATGATAGTTCCCCAATAATAAAATTTGAATGCATTTCATTCTTCATTTACTGTTTTCTACTAATCCAAAGCAATGTTAACTTTTGGTAAATCAACACGTAACCTTTTCTAGCTAAGCTTATTACTATTGTTTTTAATAAAAAAGGAAAAGTTAACAATGAAGTCAATCTTTCGTGCATGAGGTCCAAAAGTTGGTGCATTTAAAACTGAAATAAGCAAAAGAAATTAAATTAATTCTCTCAAATAAAAAGTTCTGAGCTAAGGTTTTTATAATGGTCAAACTATTACCAATAACAATGTAGTTCCCCTTTAATATATGATTATAGCTAATGTTGGTTTCCACAAAGCAATGGGATTGAGGAGCTCCAACTTCTAGCTGCAAATGGAGGAAAAGTTAAACTATCTTCCGAGATCGGGGAAACATTTTATAGTTTTTCTTCCCTTTAGTGGTCGTTGAAATCATGAAGCAATGTAATATGCTTTGACACAGTATCATCGATCTGGGAAAAAATAGGTGTCAAAATATTTGCTACTGAGACCATAAATTATATATGGAAGAAAAACAGGTTATTGCCATTTTCGCTACAAAATACAAAACTAAAACCATAAATTAGAAATAAAATGGTTAGAGAAGAAGAATAAAACCAAAATTTAAAAAATAAAGGTGAAACGGATCTAATACTGAAAATTATTCCAAATCAAAGGCAGAGTAGTGTGAAACAATAGTAATTAAAAGGTAGAAGATCTAACCTGCTTAAGGTAAAAAATATGTTAGACCCGAAATTGAGAAAAATATAACTCACCGTGATGAATGAAAATAAAGTCGACGGAATAATTCGTAGAGCAAGACTGCAACCCAGTGAGGTGATGTGATTATGAATGAGTAAATACGCCGATAAGAATGAAGAAATGGAATGAACAATAGGCGATGTTACAGTCTTCATCTCGATTGTTAGTCGTTTTTATCCAAATCAGTGTTCGAGAAATGGAAATGATGCCAAAGGCTGTTGGTTGAGGGATAAAACCATGGAAAATGGGGCAGCTATAATAAACATAAAAGAGAACCGATAAAGTGAAGATGAAATAAAAAAGAGTAAGAAAAAGGTATGCGAAATGCAGGGAAAAGAGAGATCGTTGGAGATAGTGGAAGACTGCAGCAATGAAGTGATGTAAAGTATAAACCATAGCCGTCTGATATGTTTGAGAATAAATCTCAACACCTCTTTGTCTCTTGGTTTTTCCTACCAAGGGCTTTTATTATATAGACGAGTAGAAACCCGTGCGATGCACAGGAGTATAGACGTTCGAATGTTGTAGTTTGCATTTATGAATAAACGGTGAGAACATATTGTATAATAGCAAGATATATAATGCAAATGATATATGTATGTGTTAGGATTCTACTGCAGAAACTAAATTTTGCGGCAAGAAGTCAATAGCAAACTGCATATTTATAACTCATTTTTCATTATTTGTTAACTTGCTGCCATGATTTTCTTTGAGAAAAAAAATTAAAGGAAGTAAATAGCAAGTGGAAACGAAGGATATAGCAAGTGGAAGTAAATGCATAAAAAAGTTAATGGATTTAATAAACTTTGTCAAACTTTATCGTATGCATAATCGTTAGTTGATGTAAATTGTTGTACAAAATCAATTATATGAAATATTATATTGCTAATGTTTGGAAAGAAATAATTAATCAAACGCTATTTGAAGTAGTGGAATGCTATTTGAATTATTGGTTTTTAAATTCACTACACACGTGGCCTTTTTAAAATTTTGTTTCGGATGTTAAATTTCACAATTTTTTTTAAACTATAGTTGCAATATCGATGTTACATCATTTTCCATATAAATATTATTTTACTTTTAATACTAATATAGCATTCAAAATAATGCTTAAATTGTCATGTGGCCCTTTTTATATGTATTTATAAAAAGCTGGCATTTTTATATGTATTTATAAAAAGCTGGCATATGTGTCTTCCTTTTATATATGGCTGGTTTATAGTAAGCAACATACAATTGTACATTTTGTTTTCATGCTCGACATAAATTTCCCGTGTACAATGGAAATATGTTCTCCTCAAAATATAAGGCATAATAAAGCTAATGTTAAGAGTATTAAGGCATCTCTACCATTTTATTGTCATCTTCCTGCATTTTCAATTGTAAAACTACTCATAATGGCTTTACATATATTAGCACACACAGAAGGATACAAAAACATGATATAACCAAAGCCGTCAATATTTGGACTAACTGATGCATGCAGCGAAGTAGATACCAACAATACTATTTGAGCTCATATAGTCAAAAATAAAATGAAACAACCACACATGTTATTATGGCCATAGGTACATATATAGTATGCACATGTACATTGCAGTAAAACAGTAAAGTGCAAAATACAATATGTTAACAGAGGTTACTCCAATACAACTAACTCTCCCATTCAATCTAAGCTTATCTTCTTCATCTGCTGCTTCTCTACCTTCAACCCCTCTTTGAGATTTAATTCTGATGTAGATTTAGCATTTAAGTCTGGTGTAGGTTCAATGTTCAAGTTTTCCGTTAATTTCATAAATCTGGTCGAAGAGAGTGATTTGGTCAGGACATCAGCTCGTTTATATAAAGCTGGTATATGGTTAATACAAACATTCCCCTTTGCTACTTGCTCCCTCACAAAGTAAAGATCAAGCTCAATGTGTTTTGTTCTCGAGTGCAATACAGGATTTGTTGCAAGTTGAACTGTGTTCGAATTATCACACCATACCGTCATTGATTCACTTTCACAGTTGAGAACCTCAGACATCAAGGATTTAAGCCATATAATCTCTAACACAACTCCTTCCATACTACGATACTTTGTTTCAGCACTTGATCGTGACATCGTAGGCTGCTTCTTGGTGCACCAAGACACCAAATTCCTTCCAAGGTAAACGCAGTGCCCGCTGACAGATCTTCTATCGTCTCAATCCGTAGCCCAGTCTGCATCAAGAAATGCACTGATTTTTAGTGTTTTAGTGGGATAAACTTTAAGTTCTTGACTCAATGTTCCTGCCAGGTACCTCAACACCCTCTTCACTGCCTTCCAGTGCTCGCTCAAAGGACTTTGCATGAACTGACATATCTTGTTCATACAAAAAGGTATTTTTGTCCTCGTGATGGTGATGTATTGCAAAGCTCCAACAATGCTCCAATAATGTTGCGGGTTTTCTATTGGTTCTCTAGAGCTTTTGGATAGCTGCAGGTTAGTAACCATCGGTGTAATTGAAGCTTTTTCCTTGTCCATGCTAGCCTTCTTCAGTACACTTTGGATGTAATTGGTTTGACTAAGATGATGTGCCCTATCTTCTGCTCACTTCACTTCTATTCCTAAGAAGAAACTAAGCCTGCCAAGATCTTCAACTTTGAACTGTTCATTCAGTTCCCTATTAGTTGATGATTCTCTGTATTACAATTCCCAGTTATGATAAAATCGTCCACATATACGAGGACATATATTGTACGAGTGTTACTCTTCCTAATGAACAACGAGTTATCCGACTTAGTAGGAGTAAAGCCAAGTTTTGTCAGCGTTGCCTTCAACTTTTCAAACTTTACCCCTGGCGCTTGTTTTAAGCCATATATCGCCTTGTTCAACCTACATACCGTCTGACACCAGCCGTTATCCTCGAACCCCTGAGGTTGATCCATATAAACCTCCTCTTCTAGTTCTCCATTCAAGAAAGCATTATGTACATCTGATTGTTTCACTGACCACCGATTATGCAGGGCTATGGAGAGTATTACTCTAATTGTGGTGGGTTTTCCTACCGGCGAGAATGTTTCTTTGAAGTCAAATCCAGGCTACTGCGTGTACCCTTTTGCTACAAGCCGAGCCTTATGCTTAGCTATTGTCCCGTCAGCATTGTATTTCAATTTGTAAGTCCACTTACACCCTATTGTTGTTTTGTTCCTGGGTAGCATCGTCAACCTCTATGTCTTATTATTCATTCGAGCTCTATATTCTTCTTCCATAGCTCTCCTCCACTCAATACGCTTCACTGCTTGTTCATAGTTTGAAGGTTCTTCCAATGCACACTTAGCCAAATATATCTTCGGTTTATAAATTCCATCGTTCGCTCTTGTTGTCATGTGATGCTGTTGATGCTACTCTTCTACTCTGGTCAACGACATCTCGGTCTGTGTACGATTCATTTCACCATTTGTTGTGTTTCTTGATAAAGATAAATCAAGCCCGCTGTAAAGGCATCCATCATTCTCTTCTGCCTGACCTTCAATGTTGTAATCACTCTCATTACTGCTTGTTTCTAATGTACGAGTCTTGAATGATTCCTGATCTTCCGCCCTCGCTATTGGTGAACTAGAAGAGTGGTCATGAATTGTATATAGCGGTATGGAAGGTATTGGTCTCCGTGTATCCACTGTCTTGTTTGTAGCCTTTACTTCATCTTTAGCGAAGGGAAAAACTCTCTCATTGAACATGACATGTCTCGATACAATGACCTTTCCTTCACTTGTAAAACATTTATACACTTTCTGCCTTGTTCTAAATCCAATGAAGGTGTAGGGAGATTATCTGAATTCAAGCTTATGACGATTATATGGTCTTAACAGTGGGAAACATAGACAGTCGAACACCCTTAATCTCTTGTAGTTTGGTTTTATTCCGTATGCAGCTTCATGTGAACTGATGTCCCTCAACACTTTGGTAGGTAAGTAATTGATTAAGTATACTACAGTCGAAAAAGCCTCCGGCCAGAACTTTAAGGGCATTGATCCTTGAGCCAGTAGTGTTAACCCCATTTCCACCACATGTCGGTGTTTTCTTTCTACCATTCCTTTTTGTTGTGACGTATATGGACAAGTGTATCTACGAATTATTCCCTTTTCGTTGGAGAAATGTCTCAAAGGCTTAAACTCGGCTCCTCCATCCGTTTGAAATATCTTTAGTTTTCGTTTAAACTGTCTTTCAACTTGAAAAATGAACTACTCCACAGCTTTAGTAGTTTCAGATTTGTGTTTTAGAAAATAGATCCAAGTATACCTCGTACGTGCATCAACAAAGGCCACATAATATTTGTAACCGTGGTCAGAATTTAGAGGTGCTAGACCCTATATATCGCATTCAACCAATTCTAACGGATGACTGTACTTGGTTTTAGACTGATCAAAAGACAATTTACATAGTTGACATTGAGTACAAACATGTGATACTATATTTTTCAAATGCAACAAATCCTCTTTACTCAACACGGTTTTCATTACACTTAAATTTGGGTGACCAAGTTTCATGTGCCATACACTGTATTCATCCTCTATATTATTAAATAAATTGCAACATACCATTTTTACCTTCAACTTTCTCATTAGATTTGAGATTGAACCCGTATAGACCGTCATGTAGAGCCCCCTATAACAAGAATTCTCCACTCAAATCATTTTTAACCAAACATATATTAGGATGAAATTCAAAGTATACTCGGTTATGTTTTGCAAACTACGAGACACTGATTAAATTCTTTTTTATTTGAGGCACTCTCAACAAGTTTCTCAGCAGTAGTGTTTTATTTCTATCACTAGACGCAAATTGGGCATGTCCAACATGTGTTATGTTTAATGGCGTACAATTTCCCATGTAAATTGAATTTTTACCTCGATATGTTGTTCCTCCTAGATTCAGATTTTGAAGATCTCTTGTCACATGATGAGTTGCCCCAGAGTCAGGAAACCAAGCATCATTTTGAATATCTACATCTTTGGCTAAAATTTCTTACTGTTCAATAGGTGATGTTTGGCTTCTCGGATTCTGTCTTATACAGCCTTGAACTTGACTCAGATTGACATTATATGGATAAGATCTCGACATGTTTTGAGTTGGAGAATTCTGCTCATTGCTGGAGAAATTTGAATCAAACCTGAAATAACATCTAACTGCGGTATGACCGATCTTTTCGTATATTTGACATTTTGGCTGGTTGTTTGAGAACCTTCCCCTTCCTCTTTCTCTACCATATGATCCACCTCTTCCATACATCTGACTTCCTCTTGCAGCTTGTATTTCATGATTGTTGTTTAATTGATCAGGTCTGGGATGATTCAGCATGCCCTTACTCTTTGAATTTACACATAGTTTATAGAGAATTCCTGCATCGAGTTGATTGCCTTCTGCTCCAATCTTCCTTCATGCCCAAGTAATACTGATGTAACACCCCGTGTATTCTATAACAGTGAAATTCACAAATTAAAGTATAATTAATTTCAAATCAAAGAATTAAGGGAAACGGGATCCGCCATTGTGTTCGTCTCGGAAAAATACGCGAAATAGAGTCCGAGTTTTCGAAAAACGGAGTCCGTATGAAGAAGATATGGCCTCCGGAAGTTTCAGAATTCAGGTTAAAATTCAAACAGACGAAAACAGCTCAGAAAAACAAGTTTAAAATTCAAAATCGGGCCCAATTGGCCAGGGCGGGAAAATTCCCGCCTAAGGCACCCAGATCGACTTGGCAGTCGACCTGGGCTAGCCAGGTCGACTGGGCAGTCGACCGGGGTAACCCGTGTCGACTGCCAAGTCGACACGGTGTCGACTGGGTTGTCGACCTGGCCCCAGAGCCAGGTCGAACCCAGCCCACCCTGGCTTGCCTGGTCTGTGTTTGGTCGATTTTCTGAGCCTTGCCTTGTCACTAGGGCTAGGTGTCAGCTCCTGGTTGGTCTCTCCTTCAAACGAACGGCTATCATTGAACCAAGCTTCATCGACGGTCTAAATCAACTCACAAACTCTATAAAAAGGACCTAAGACTAACCCTAATTCACATAAACTAAAATGGAGATGAGACCGTCATGCTGCTGAGGAGAGACTGAAGATAGCCGTCAGAAATAGGGAGACAACTAGAAGATAATTCGAAGCTTAAAGCAACGTTAATCAAATCAAAGCAACGCCTACAACAAAGGATAGCATCTCCAAATTCAGAATTCAGATTTCTGAATTAAAGATTCGCCATACGCTGTAAGTAGAGTGCTATTCCGATATGAATTAAATAATTATGTTGATTTGTGTAATGTAAGAAATGGAATTGTGGCGATAATAATCTATATTTGTATGTTGCTTTGATGCAAAACGATTTGGGAATATTATGGTATACGATTGGATATTTGCAAGTACGCGATTTGCGTTGGAAACGAAATTGAATTGTGGCGATAATGACTTATATTTGTATGTTATTTTGATTCTAAACGATTTGGCAATGCTATGGTTTGATTCATACAAGTATGTGGCTTATGTTGACAACCACATGTTGTGGAATTTTGACTTGGACTTATGCAAGCATATGATTCATATTGAAAACTACATGTTTGTGGTAGTTATTTACAACACCCATTTGGTAAATGCAAGTATAAGATTCATGTTGAAACAACAATTATATGTTGTAATAGTTTATTTTGAAATTCATGCAAGTCTATGATCTATTGTTATGACAACATGATGTAAAATTCTATGGTCATCTTTAGTGTAATTTGATTCACCTAAGTATTATGATTCATATGAAGGTTATGTTGAAATTGGCATCATAGTTCAAGTATAAAAATCATGATTTTGTGATAGTGACAAAAGCAAGCGTCGTTGTAAGCTTGTATTAATTTTATGAACATGTCTAAGCTATGTTTGTTATTATGCCTAGTTAAAAACATGTTTTCTAAGCTTATGTTGTTATCTTAATCATATGAAAATATATTTTGGCACATAAGTTACATTAGAAATTTACACTAGAATTGCATCCCCTTACAAGTTACATAGATTGGACAAAAACCCATGATTACATGAATAATAGGATTCATAATCAATTATGTTTATGCCATGACCATATAAGGACTCATGTTCAATTATGATTATGCCGTAATTATATGATTAGAGTGGTTCATGTTTAAGTACTATTTATGCCAAGACTACATGTTTCGTTTACACCATGATTTTGTGAATAGAATGATTCATGTTTAAGTATTGCTTATATTATATGTTGTTACAATTGCAAGTTCACATATGCCTATCTTATGATAATTAGATCGTATGTTGCAAGTTCATGTGTTCACACTCCCCTTTTTATGTCACCTTATAAACACCATGTTATAGTCTCCCCTTTTCATATGGCTAAATTGGGTTTAAGTATTAAACCCAACACACCTTATATTGGAACGAACGAATAAAACGGGGGAAATGACGTTTGGGTTAAAATATAGAACATATGTGTTGGCTTGTTTGACGCACGCCAATAACTTTGAAAAACAATTAAGTGGCATAAATAAATCTTAACCAATAAAGATGAATTTGAATAATGGGCCGCAAATATTTACATATAAAAAGAAGAAAGACAAAATATGTAAATGTAGAAAATACGATGTGTTTAACCCGAGGTTGGATTGAGTTGTGATGTAAACCTGCCCGGAACCGCCCGGCTGTCCAGTAGTCACAACAATACCTATCCAATGTGGGTGGTTAAACATGGAGCCCAATAAGGACCCGAGGTTAGACTGAGTTGTGGCGTAAGACTGCCCGGACCCAACCGGCAACAGGCAGCCACAACAATACCTGTCTAATGTGAGAGGTCAAGGCTTTAATAAGACAATTAAGGCTGAGTCAGGATTGATAGGATTAAGTAAATTATATTAATACTTAATCAAGATGGAACATGCTAAACTAAACAGACTGATTGGGGGTTAGGTTTATAAAACACTTAACCAACTTAGCATGTTGGCTAGAAATAGAAAAACCTAGTAGCGGGGGACCCTTTTCAGCAGTAACCCTATAAGGTATCATGATATCCTGAAACTAGGCAGGGTGGGGCACGATTACTGGGCTGACTGTAAGAGGTCAAATCGACGGCGGTGGTGCAGCAGTGTAGGTTCTAACGGGGTGCGGGCGTGCACACACTCCGGCGCAGAAAAATAAGGCACTGGGCACCAGTAGCATACCTGTGCATTCTAGGATTGTGTCGGGCCGCCACCATGGGACTTGATACACCCCATGGTGGGACCAACATAGGTAACTACAACCTCGGGGGCCGTAAGACACATGTAACTATGCGAGTAGGAGCCGATCATCATAAAATGGATCACTTCACCCTGATTATGGGGTGTCTGTTGGGAACTAGTTTATATGGGTACAGAGATTAATATGGGGTACGATAGTATATTCGACCCTAGACAACTTAACTAAGTTTATGGTGCTTTCCCATTTCTAGTTTATACTTATCATACCCAGTTCTTTATTCATAGACTGAATAGTCCTAGACTTACTCAGGCTTTAGGTCTGACTCTACTTTTCTATCGTCTTCTTTTCTTCCGTTCCCCCCCCCCCCCAGGTCGACAGGGAGGGAATACCGCAGCTTGACCAGCCTTCATATCCAGCTTGAAGAGAAAGAATGTATTGCTTGGATCTTTTCGTTTTGGGCTATGGCTTTGGAAAGCAACTATGGGACTTTTGCAGTTTATTTATGTTTTCTTTATGCTTCTTTAAATAATGTAATCAAGACAGTTATGAAGATGTTATGTTTTTGGAAGTATTGTAAGACAATTATGGTATGGTTGTTGTAACACGTATTTTTAATGAAATAAAAGTTGTTGTTTTCCGCTGTTCAAAAATATGTGTTCTTATATCTGTCTTGTATATCTGTGACTTATACTTATAAACCTCCACCAAAATTAGGGCATTCCCTTTGAGAGTGACCCTAACGGAGGTGGGGTGTTTCAACTGAGCTGACATATCGCACAGAAGGAGATGACTCTTTTGAAGCAATCACAGCCACTATGGCTTGAGAACATGTTCTGTTTCACTCACCTTGTGTCCTGAAGACTCAAGTAAATCACAAAGATTCTTGATCTTACTCAAGTATTCTCTGATGCTCATGTTATCCTTATCCTAGCTGCTGCTTGTGAGTTGAAATTCTGGTGTATAGCATTCCATACTTCAAGTGAAGTTTTGCATCCGATAACTTGTGACAGTAGATTAGTGCTGATTGAAGAGAGAAGCCACGAGCACAACAGACTGTCTTGCCTTTGATACACTATGAATTCGTTATTTATACTCAGCTGCTCATCTTGCCCAGTGACAAATCGTTGTGGAACTGTAGTGGTTGAATCAATAAATTTATGTAGACCATATCCTCGAATTGCCGTTTCAATTTGGAACTTCCACAGCAGAAAATTATTCTCATCTAGGGTTACTGTAATCAATTGAGTTTTAGGCTTCGTAATTAGCTTCAGTGCATCCTCAAATGATTTAGATGCTTGATTGATAGCTGCACTACCAGTGTTGATTGAATCCGATCTTCATAGTAAATCATTGTTACGAGACATGGCTTGACTTCGAAACTGCTCCCAGATAGTATAGATATGAGAATCTGAGAATTGCATCTGAGAAATTGACGAGAGATGAAGAATATATCTAAATAGATCTGATGGAAGATAGAGAATAGATCTAAATAGATCTGAGAAGAAAGAGCGGAAGCTTCTTCTTAGATCTGATTCTGAGAGCCGTTTGGAGAAAGCTCTAATACCATGTTTGAGCTCACATAGTCAGAAATAAAATGAAACAACCACACATGTTATTACGGTCATAGGTAAATATATAGTATGCACATGTACATTACAGTAGAACAGTAAAGTGCAAAATACAATCTGTTAATAGAGGTTACTCTAATACAACTAACTAATACATTTATATGAATAAACATACACTAAAGAAATCCTTTCTTTACTAGTAAATTTCACTATGATACATTGTCACTATGATACATATTCATAAACAAAAATGGCTGCACACATTTTAAAAGAACTCTTGGGAAGGTACAACAAATAAAGTGGAACAAATATATCATAAAAATGAATGTTGCATTTTTTGTTATAATGATCTGTAAAAACTTGGATAAGAACAAACCCACTAAAGACATTTTTAGTTTCTCAAGTACTCCGACTACGACATCAAATGCAGCAGATTAGGTTCATTGTAAATTACCATAGCTTTTTTATATAACCTGCCATCAATTAATCCAACTATAGGCTAAAAATGTTGCATATTATAGGTGGCATTGTCGTGTGAATCTCAAACATAAAAACAATCATTATACGTTATAAGTTCAGTCCAAAAGCATAAACCGATCCTACAATTAGAAGTGAGATTGGAATGTAGTTGACTATTCGTAAATAAACCATGAAATCGTTGAATATACTTATATAATAATCATAAAACAATGTTTAAAATAACATAATCACATAAAATATGTTAAGCAATATACGATTTTCACTTTGCTGAAATTATGGTACAGTACTCAAGATTATATTTTGTCAAATCATTGTCAATCTATTATGCAACTATTTGAATACATAATTGTGAAAGCAATTTATTTTCTATCTAATAAATTAGTGATACCATAATTTTAGATAATCACACAACAAACAAATCTGCAGTTCAAATATTATGGAAAAGGTATTATTAGGCTCAAAATGGACGTAGCAAAAAAAGTTTCTAAAATTAGAAACACTGCCTCATCCATATGAAGGTGACTTAGGATAGACATAAATCAAGATTTCAACATAAATGGAATTCTCGTCATATTTGTTGTGGTGGACTGCCCTGTAAGTAATGTAGAAAGTGCCACAATCTAAGAACACGGTATGCAAGATCAAAATACAATCAGCACTCATTTGCTGGTTGAATTGCTCGCAACCCAGTAATACACTCATCGTCATCCAAATGACATGATCAAGGACAGTTCTATCACTAAAATTAAATAATTTAAATGGATATTTAACTGATTTAGACAATATTAAGTTACGCAATTTATGTTTCATATAACTTTTGTTTAGAAAATCATTTCCAAAATCTAAATAAACATGTTATTAATACAAATAAATACATGTAGCGTGTTTAAAAATGGTCAATATTGTTTGTGTTTCAATATGAATGTTACGTATATGAACTAAAGATCATATTTACGGCTCGTGCCATTCAGAATGTATCACTAAATGGGTGCTGGTATAATGACATTTACCTTGTATTGACAATGAATTTCCTTGCGATAACTTGTCCAATGGGTGCAGGCTTAGATTTCAATGATAATGCTTCTACCTGGCAGAGCTGCTATAATTGTGTTTTCACATACAAAATGGAAAACAAATTAAAATTGGATTGAACAAACTCATCTCTTTTATAATATGTCCCTATAATACAAATGGGAAAAATGTAATACCTAGCATATAAAATGTAATAACAATGACCACATTAACTCAAGAATTATACATATCTAGTAAATGAGCTTTAGTTATCCATTCATAAGTACCAGAAATAGCATATATATATATATATATATATATATATATATATGATTTATATAGCTATGCATGCATCGTAAATTACCTTGATGTGCAAAAAGTCAACTCTCTTCGTAGACCAAACAATGTAGTAAATTAAAGTCAACATTAGGACATAGTTGGGATAACGCATTCACATATTCAAGGAAGACATGCCCCTAAATGTTATGAAACTCACAGGCCCTGTCATATAAAAAAATTACATATGCATCAAAAGAATCCAAACACTTCCCCTATGTCATTTCAACAGCAAGAACTGTTTTCACTTATAACTTGGGAAGGGTCTAATGTTATTTACCTTGTATTGACACTAAATTACTTTGCTATGTATACAGGACAGTCTCCACCTCTGTACCAAACATCCACTATGTATTTTGAGTGTAATCCACTCCAACTAAAGGGTTGTTAGAAAAGCATGTAAGATGATGTAGGTCTACTGCCCAAAATGGAAAATAGGATGAAGCATGGTGACATCAGTAAACGTATATCAGTTATGCCTACTGTCATTTTAAATAAAAGGAAACGTAGACGGAGTCTGTTAATTAAGGAGAGATCCTTCAAAGATGCACAAACGATTGAATATATACATGGAAAACATGATTGGTGCACAACAAAAAATCACAAATAACACACAGTAAAACATATGAGCATACACAGTCCAAATTAAGGCTGTCAATGAGTATCCGAAAAATCTGAAATCCGTCTGCATCCACATCCGAAAAGAGGATAAATATCCGATATCCGGAAAATCGGATGCGGATATAAGCATATCCGCATCCGCAAATTATTCATCCTCTTTTTTTTCACGATTAGAGCTAAAATTATGTGTATTTTAACATAATTAAATATACTAATTTATTCATTTGTAAAATTAAAAGTCTACTAAACACATGCTAATTGCTCAAAATTATATATTATCATTATATTTATTTAATTTTAGCACTTTAGTAATCAATTGAGTTGAAAAAGTTTAATATTAAGCTAAAAAAAATTCATTTATGTTCATTGATTTATCGACCATTGGTGGAGCGGATAATTATCCGATATCCGTCCGTATTTGCGGATGCGGATATCTGATATCCGAAAATGGATTCGGATGCGGATGCGGATATGGCACTATCCGCATCCGAAAGTATCCGTTGACAGCCCTAGTCCAAATTAAGTGGACACATATACTTTAACAACCTACAACATCTAAACAGGGTTTCCTTGAAACAAACATTCAGATATCAGTTGAAGAAACAGCGGCAAAAAAAACAAAATAGAGAAGAAGAAAAAGACCCAAAATCCACCTTAAGCAGAGATTCAATTAACTGCTGAACTTATTTCCCCAAATCTAACAATAAAAACCCTAACTTTTTGAATCATGAAAAGAACGTAACATCCTGTAGATAAAATAGTTAGACAAAGTTCGACCGTAGTTAGAAACTTTAGACAAAAGTTACCTGATAACAGTTTCAATGGAAACCGATAAGGCGAAATTCGCCTGGCAAGTCAATCCCAAGCCCCTCCCTAACTATCGACCCCCTTTTCCTCCTCTTAACAGCCGTTCTCCGACGAACTTTCCACGTCCAAAATCCCCAGACCGGCCTGCTTTGCAACACAATCAGCACAACGCGATCGGGGACGAAGGATTTCAGTTAGTTGACCGACGAAAGAGTAGATCAAATTAAGTTTTGAATCACATACCAGAAGACCTAGGGTTCCAACATTACACTGTGGTGAGAACATCGATTGGACATTAGATTTGAATGATCGAAAGTTTATCGAGGAGGCTAGAATAAAATTAGGTTCATGTTGATGCAAAAGGGAGAAGAATAGATGAAAGGTGGTGAAGTGGAATTAAACGTGGGGAAGAAGCCCCATAAATCTGGTGTCAAAACTCCAGGCATTTGATATCTTTATCCAACTAAACTCGTCCGTTGGTTATATGAACGTGGGGAAAAAGGTTAATGGGTTTTGGTGGAGGACATAAAAATGCTTAGTACGGTGACGTAATTATGCATCAGGAGATCGTGCAAAAAAAAATCTATATACAAATCTCAGCCGCTCTTTATCCATGCTGAGATTAAATCCTAACCCCTTTTTGTTTTTGTGTAACCAACCTATGCTTTTTGTTATATAGAATATATATCAGACAGTAAAGGTGGAAAATTAGTCGTAATTGATTAAAACGGTATTTGGCAAGTATCACCAACCATCATGAAATTAACTTCAATCATGCAATATAATTAAAGTGTCATGCACATAAAAATAGAAATAAAATTCAGCATACCGTTAAAGGACCTTGTAGAAAACTGAGGTTCCAATCTGCTTGTTAACGTAGTCATGCTGGTAAATTAACTTAGTCACCTATGGAGGCCTTTTTCAGTTTAATTTTATGCCATGTTTCCTGCAAAAATTGGACACTGTCTGGTAAATAATTGAGCAAAAATTGGACACTGTTTGGTGAATAATTCAGCAATGGTAATTGTTTAAACAATTGATATGTTAAAACTATCATGAAATAAAAGTTTGTGATCACCATGTCATAAAAAAACCAAAGAAGGAAAATAGTGAGATAAAAGTAGAGATATCTTCAAAAATATAGCATTATAAGGCAGAACATAACATTGAGCTATCAAGATTGATCGTAATATGGTTATTTTGAAGCTTATTAGCTATCTAATTATACAGTTTGTCCTCTAAATATCACATCTTTTTAGCTAAGACTTTGCTAATGGAAACCCATTAATAAATTGGCAAGAATCTATAATCCTAAAGTTAAACTATATTTAGTATAATAAAGCATTTCATATTGTAGTTTAAGTGGTTAACAAAGGCAAAAGAATAGATATGTATGAGAATATTTCATACCATCTGTGGTACATGTCCAACAGAAGTTTGAGATTGGCAATAAATAACTCTAAAATGGTAACACTGTAAATATTTGCTAAGTATCCAGTATATGGAAAGTTAGGACAATTATAAAGCATTACTACAATATAGTGTACAAAAAAATTATTAGAGAATGATAGAAATATATATTAGCGAATGATAACAGCAAGCGTAAAAAATAGAAACATTTTAAACTGATAAATATAAGCTTTAGCACAATAAAAGGCTATGAAACTTTTTGATACTGCAGTTATTGGAAGGCATTTTAATTGTTTAATTATATAGTGTTTACTGCTAAATATTATTTATGTTAAAGTTCACCAGAAATCCTTCTATATATTTGGTATGTGAAAGTTATCAAAAATTAAGCTTCATTTAATACATAGTGGTACCATGCCATATTAGTGCCCAAAATAATGGTAAAAATTTAAGGATATATTGACAACATTAGTAAAGGACTCATAGTAAATCCAAACTTTGAAACCTACTTTTCAAAATTCTAAAATTTAAAATCTCATGTTTTAACTTCTTTTTATTTTAAAGACACATATATAATTCAGTTCTATATAATCCTTTATTGAATCAAATTTTCAACTCTATAGTAACACTAACTATATAATCCTTTATTGAATATAGTTGGACTGCACAATTTCATAATTTAGTACATCAGTTATAATAATTACGTTTTTGTATTCAATGTTTGAATACAATTTTGTTATTTCAATAACTATACAACGTGTAAGTGTACTATGAAACTCCGAAGGCAACTATACTAATTCTTAACTTATTTCAAATATACAAATTTCATTCATTTGCGTATGTAACGCTCATACAATCATTACGTACATGTCAGTGTACATATTTTGGTAGCAAGCTGATACAGTGCACATACTTGAAAACCAACATGCAGTTATCTTTCCATACAATAACTCCATGTATCTTATGCATCTAATCAAAAGGTTCATAGTTCCCTAGCAATGATAGTTCCCTAATAATAAAATACGAATGCATTTCATTCTTCATCTACTATTTTCCACATATCCGAAACATTGTGAACTCTTGGTAAATCAACGCGTAACCTTTTCTAGCTAAGCTAATTACTATTGTTTTTTAATAATAAAGGAAAAGTTAACAATACAATCAATCTTTCGTGCACGAGGTCCAAAAGGTGGTGCATTTAAAACTGAAATAAGCAAAAGAATTAAACTAATTCTCCCAAACAAAAAGGTCTGAGCTAAGGTTTTTATAATGGTCAAACTACGTACTAATAACAATGTAGTTCCCCTTTAATATATGATTATAGCTGACGTTGGTTTCCATAAAGCAATGGGATTGAGGAGCTCCAACTTCTAACTGCAAATGGAGGAAAAGTTAAACTATCTTCCGAGATGGGGAAAATATTTTATAATTTATCTTCCCTTTAGTGGTCGTTGAAATTATGAAGCAATGTAATATCCTTTGGCACAGTATCATCGATCTGGGAAAAAATAGGAAGAAAAACAGGGTGCCAAAATATTTGCTGTTGAAACCATAAATTATATATGGAAGAAAAACAGGTTATTGCCATTTTCGCTACAAAATACAAAACTAAAACCATAAATCAGAAATAAAATGGTTAGAGAAGATAAAGGTGAAACAGATCTAATATTGAAAATTATTCCAAATCGAAGGCAGAGTAGTGTGAAACAATAATAATTAAAAAGTAGAAGATCTAACCTGCTTAAGGTAAAAAAAGAGTGTTGCTAAAAGCACCTAGATTTGTTCTTCCTAATACCATGAGTGGTATTAGGAAGTGTAAAACTGGGTGCTTTTAGTTTTACATGGTGGTGCAATGCTAAAAGCACCCAATTTTACACTTCCTAATACCACTCATGGTATTAGGAAGAACAAATCTGGGTGCTTTTAGTAATACACTAAAAAAATCTGTTAGACCCAAAATTGAGAAAAATATAACTCACTGTGAGGAATGAAAATAAAGTCGACGGAATAATTCGTAGAGCACGACTGCAACCCAGTGAGGTGATGTGATTATGAATGAGTAAATACGCCGATGAGAATGAAGAAATGGAATGAACAACAGGCTATGTTGCAGTCTTTATCTCGACTGTTAGTCGTTTTTATCCAAATCAGTGTTTGAGAAATGGAAACGATGCCAAAGGCTGTTGGTTGAGGGATAAAAACCATGGAAAATGGGTGTAAAAGAGAAGGGATAGAGTGAAGATGAAATAAAAAACGAGTAAGAAAAAGGTATACGAAGATGCAGGGAAAAGAGAGATCATGGGAGATAACGGAAGACTGCGGCAATGAAGTGATGTCAAGTATAAACCATAGCCATCTGATATGTTTGAGAATAAATCTCAGCCCCTCTTTGTCTCTTGGTTTGTCCTACCAAGGGATTTTATTATATAGATGAGTAGAAACCCATGCGATGCACGGGAGTATAGAATTTCGAGTGTTGTAGTTTGCATTTATGAATAAACGGTGAGAACATATGGTATAATAGCAAGATATATAATGCAAATTATATATGTATGTGTTAGGATTCTACTACAGAAACTAAATTTTGCAGCAAGAAGTCAATAGCAAACTGACTCATTTTTCATTATTTGTAAACATGCTGCCATGATTTTCTTTGAGAAAAAATAATCAAAGGAAGTAAATAGCAAGTGGAAATGAAGGATATAGCAAGTGGAAGTAAATGCGTAAAAAAATGGATTTAATAAACTTTTTCAACCTGTTAATCCCCTTCCAAATGATGGCACGGGCATATCGTATGCATAATCGTTAGTTGATGTAAATTGTTGTACAAAATCAATTATATGAAATATTATACTGCTAATGTTTGAAAAGATATAATTAATCAAACGCTATTTGAAGTAGTGAAATGCTATTTGAATTATTGGTTTTTAAATTCACTCCATATGTGGCCTTTTTAAAATTTTGTTTCGGATGTTAAATTTCACATTTTTTTTTGAACTATAGTTGCAATTTCGATGTTACATCATTTTCCATATAAATATTATTTTACCTTTAATACTAATATAGCGTTCAAAATAATGCTTAAATTATCGTGTGGCCCTTTTTATATGTATTTATAAAAAGCTTGCATTTTTATATGTATTTATAAAAAGCTGGCATATGTGTCTTCCTTTTTATATGGCTGGTTTATAGTAAGCAACATACAATTTTACATTTTGGGTTTCATGCTCGACATAAATTTCCAGTGTACAATGGAAACGTGTTCTCCTGAAAATATCAGGCACGATAAAGCTAATGTTAAAAGTATCAAGGCATCTCTACCATTTTATTGTCAGCTTCCTGCATTTTCAATTGTAAAACTACTCATGATGGCTTTACATATATTAGCACACACAGAAGGATACAAAAACATGATATAACCAAAGCCGTCAATATTTGGACTAACTGATTTATGCAGCGAAGTAGATACCAACAATACTGTTTGAGCTCACATAGTCAGAAATAAAATGAAACAACCACACATGTTATTATGGATATAGGTACATATATAGTATGCACATGTACATTACAGTAAAACAGTAAAGTGCAAAATACAATCTGTTAACAGAGGTCACTCCAATTCAACTAACTCTCCCCTTCAATCTAAGCTTCTCTTCTTCATCTGTTGCTTCTCTACCTTTAACCCCTCTTTGTGCTTTAATTCCAATGTAGATTTAGCATTTAAGTCTGGTGCAGCTTCAACGTTCAAGTCTTCCTTTAATTTCAGAAATTTGGTCGAAGAGAGTGATTTGGTCAGGACATCAGCTCGTTGATATAAAGCTGGTATATGGTTAATACAAACATTCCCCTTGCTACTTGCTCCCTCACAAAGTAAAGATCAAGCTCAATGTGTTTTGTTCTCGAGTGCAATACAGGATTTGCGGCAAGTTGAACTGTGCTGAAATTATCACACCATACCATCGCTGATTCACTATCACAGTTGAGCACCTCAGACAGCAAGGATTTAAGCCATATAATCTTTGACACAACTCCTGCCACACTACGATACTCCGCTTCATCACTTGATCGCGACACCGTAGGCTGCTTCTTGGAGCACCAAGACACCAAATTCCTTCCAAGGTAAACGTAGTGCCTACTGACAGATCTTCTATCATCTCTACCCGCAGCTGAAACACCCCACCTCCGTTAAGGTAACTCACTAAGGGAATGAATTAACTTTGGTGGAGTATTATAGGTAAAAGACACAAAAAATTTACAAGACAAGAATATAAGCAGGGAAAACAAACATTTATTTCATACATGGTTCTATACAAAAACCATTATAGTAAATTGTCTCAAAATAACTTCCAAAACATTTCATCATAATCTCTGTCTTGATTAAAACATAAAGAAGCATATAAATAAAACTGCATAAATCCCCAAGTCTAGTGTGTCCAAAGCCATAGCCAAAGATAAGAGATTCCAAGCCGTACATCACAGAGTCTTCAAGCTTGGAAAGATGAACGGTCCAAATTAAGCTGAGCTATTCCCTCCCTGGCTACATGAGGGGGAAACGGAAGAAAAGAAGATGAAAAAATGGGTTAGACATAAGTCTGAGTAAGTCCAGTGACTTTTCAGTGTGTGAATAAGGAAAAGGTCATGATAGGAATAAACTGAAAATAGGACTGTACAAGAACAGCAAACTAACATAAAACTATATAAGGCAGGATAAACCGAATATACATCGCACCCATGTTTAATTCTCTACACCTACTTATACATGTCCAACTAGCACCACGTGTTCATGGTGAAATGATCTCCTTATATCGATCGGCTCCTACTCGCACGCATTTATCACGTGTGTCACTCGGCCCCCGCTTGACTGTAGATACCTGTGCTGGTCCCACCACGGGGTGTATCGAATCCTATGGTGGCAACCCAACATGATTCAAGATGCACAGTGTATGACTACTTGTGCCTTCGTTTTCCACTCTGGTGTACGTGCACGCCCGTACTCCGTTGGAACCTACACTGATGCACTACCCGCCGATGTTTTGACCGCTTATAATTCAGCCTAGTAATCGTGCCCCACCCTGCCTAGTTCCGGGTCCTATGATACATCTATGTGGGTTACTGCTGAAATGGGTCCCCATTATTAGGGTTTTCCAGCCAACATGTTAAATTGGTTAAGTGTCTTAACCCCACCCATCAGTTTAGTTAACATGTTGAATTGGTTAAGTGTTTCCTTAATTGACTTAACCCTACCAATCTTGACATAGCTTTATTAAAGCACCAACCACTCACATTAGACAGGTATTGTTGTGGTCACTAGATGTGCCGTTCGGTTCCGGGCAGTTTTACACCACAACTCAGTCTAACCTTGGGTCCTTTTTGTGCTCAATGCACTAACCACCCACATTAGACCGGTATTGTTGTGGTCACTGGATGTGCCAGTCGGTTCCAGACAGTTTTACACCACAACTCAGTCTAACCTCGGGTTAGGCATATTTGTCTTTTCTAAATTTACATATTTGTCCCTTTTATGCTTATATGTAAATTTGTCAACAATTTATTGTCATGGCCCACTTTCATTCTAAATCAAATTTATAATTTTTTGTGAGTAAATTATACCATTTCAATGCCATACCATTTACATAGTTATGAGTCGAATATGTTAATTACGTATAGTTTCATGTTTTCCCCAACGTTACCCCCGTTGTACGTTCGCAAAGTTTCATAAGATGTTAGGCTCGACGTTTTAGCCTAATTTATAAAACAAAAAGGGGAAAAAGAGGAACTTGCAACATTCCAACATCATACAAAAATATGGATCTAACTACAGAATTGTCACATGAACTTGGCATAATATACTTTCAATTATGAACTTGCAAACTAGATCTATGCAATATGAATCATAAAATAATAGTATTACATAGAACTACCAAAATCTCATTAGACATGTAATGGTGAACTTGCATAGAGGTCAAATCATGCTAATATGGATCTAACAGAGAGGCATATGGATCTAACATATAAAGTGTAGATCTAAACATATAGGTTTACATAATCATGTTTTTAACCTATAAACTTGCATGTATACATAACATGATAACATCACTTAACTTGCATAAACATGGCATAATTTCCAAATCGACATACAACATATAGATGTCATCAGCAAATTATACAAGGTCATAGATCTAAATATGCATGCAGAATGGATCTAAACAGTTAGGCATAAATGACATGATTTAGCCTAAAAATTGTATAATATCACCAAATGTTCCAATGATAATTTCATTCCCAAATTCCTATACAACATCATAGGTTTATTCACCAATATCCACATAATATGATAGGTTCGATAGACAACAATAGTTCGTAGGCATATATGATAGAATAGACATGAATAAACATAAATCAGCATTACTTACAACTTGATACAATTCTATTTTACAATTCATTACAAACCATGTCTTTAATTTATTCACATCTGAAATATAACTACACTTACAACCAAAAAGGAGTTCTTGAGTTCTGGGATCTGTATTCTGAAACTAAATTGCTCTCCTTTGATGTAGATCTTTGAATTCTCTTAGTTGAATTAGAGTAGATTTAATTTGATTTTTGATGTAGCTTTTATCTTGCCTTTGAGTTGAAAGAGATGTCGGCTATTCTAGGTTCACCATTGACAGCATGGCGGCTCTTGGTATGAATATTTGTGATTTAGGATTGAGAGTTAGGTTGCTTTTATAGAGTTTTAATTAATTTCGAGCCATCAGATTAACCCTAGAATTAATCAAGACAATCCAGTCAAGATAGGATAACACCTCAGCCCTAATGACTCAGCAGGGAGTCAAAATTCGTCATCTTTTCAGATCTACCCAGGGAGGGGGGTAGGTCGACCCCCAAGGTTGACCTGTAGTGTAGGTCGACACCAGAGTCGACTTCGTGGTCGACCTGGCCTGGGGAGGGAATTTTCCTGCCCTACCCTCTTCTGTGTCTAAATCTGAATTTTGAATTTTTAAAAATTCCGAAGGCCATAACTTCTTCATACGAAGTCCAATTCATGCAAACTCGGACTCTATCTCAACCAGGATTCCGAGACGAACGCAATGGCATAACCCGTTTCCATTAATTCCCACATTTAAAATTAATTATTCTTTAATTCGTTACTTTAAGGTTTATAGAAAATTCGGGGTGTTACAAAATCCTTTAAGGAGGGGAGAATGTAACACCCCGTATTTTCTATAAACCTTAAAGTAACGAATTAAAGAATACTTAATTTCAAATGTGGGAATTAAGGGAAATGGGTCGTTCCATTGCGTTCGTCTCGGAATTCTGCTTAAGATAGAGTCTGAGTTTGCGTAAAACGGATACCGTATGAAGAAGATATGGACGAACAAAGTTTGGTGGCTAAGAAGAAAAAAAAGAGATTGCTCCGGCGCACTTGGGAAGTGCGCCAGTACAAATTTACATTGGCGCACTTCCCAAGTGCGCCCAGGCCGAGAAAACCTGCACAGCTTTCTGGTTTGACCCTGGCTGGCCTGGTCGGGTTCTGGTCGAATTTCTGAGCTCTGCTATGTCACTAGGGCTAACTTGTCACTTTCTGATTGGCTTCTCTTGAGATGGATGGCCTTGATTAACCCTAGCTTCATCGACGGCTCTAATTAGTTTGAAACTCTATATAAACAGCCCCCTAGCCCCATTCTCTTTACACCATTCTTCTCTAACATTATGCTGCATAATTTCATTCTGCCTCCGTTCTTATTAAATAAAATAATGGCGTCGTTACTCTGCTGGAATCAAAACTTGGACTGATGCATCTTCTTCCAACCTGAATAGAATTAAAAGCTAAATCAAATCTCAAATCAAAGTTTAGAGCTACAACAACAATTAAACAGGAGTAATTCAGCATTTCTGCATCAACAACAGTTTATTATCCTTTCTTAAAACCACGAAAGGCAAGTACAATTATTTTCCGATGTAAACTTTAACTATAATTGTGACATGGTTGTAAATCTGAATTTGAGGTTGTGTACATTCTGATATATTTTATTTTGTATCTCTTTCTTCTTTCTGTTCTATAGCCTTTCTACCACGAGCCTGCGCCACGTCTCATAAGAGATTAACGCACGAACGCTAAATTTTGGGACAAATAATAATGCATAATTGGACATGAAACTGTTGCCTATGAGACTATTGCCTATGACTATAATTCATGCCTATGAGATTATTGCCTATGACAATAATTCATTCCTATGAGACTATTGCCTATGACTATGATTCATGCCTATGAGACTATTGCCTATGACTATGATTCACGCCTATGAGACTATTGCCTATGACTATGATTCATGACTATGAGACTATTGCCTATGACATTGAATAAGAAACTATTGTGATTAGTCGCCCATGACTATTGTGGTTGGTTGCCTATAACTATTGTAGTTAGTTTCTTATGCATGTTCCCTTAATGATGTTAGATCTCATATTTAGTATGTAACTTTGCTAGTTTATTCCCATTCACTGTTATGTACATCGAGCCTATTGGGCCATTATTATTTTATTTGGTTCATTATTGCACGCCTATTCTTTTATATCAAATCTTGTGCTTATCCCATATTCCTTTTGTTAGGGCCATTTCATGAGTATTTAGAGAACTTGTGGAAACATGTTATATGGGGATTGGGCGTAGCTTAATTAAGTAAATCTGGCATAGCAAATATGTTGGCATAATCTGAATTGGCTATAATAGAGAATGATTTACATGTGTATTAGTCTTGGACATAAATGGTGAACTAGAATATTAAATCTAGTTTTGACATGAACTGTAAATGGGAATATTAAGGCTAAAATTTGGGGCATATATTGTATAATGAATTATGACCTTGATTTAGGCATGTAAGTTTAGGATAAATTTATGATTAGGCAAGATATGTAAATAGAGTTTTAGATATATATAATCTGCTAAATCTGTTAAATTGCCTAATCCGTTATCTGCTAAATCTGTTGAATTGTCTAAACTACTAAATCTGTTATCTGCTAAATCTGTTGAATCGCTTAAACTGCTAGATCTGCAACCTGTTGAATTGTATGATCTGTTGAAAACTAGATAATGGTAATCTGGGTATGGAAATCCGTAGGCCCGACCTAAGATTTAGTAGAACATGGAAATTTGATTAATCTGTTGTATCCTATGAAGAAGTTTAATCGTTTACATAAACAGAATTAGTCTGATGTCTGAAAAATATGTATTGGAATGAATTGGCTATGACACGAGGTTAGGCTCTGTTTGTGGTAGAAGCCTGCCCGGAACCAACCGGCTTAACCAGCAACCACAAACTGTCAGTCTAATTTGAGAGGTCGTAGGCATAACTAAAATATGCTTAGACACGAGGTTAGGTCTGGCTTGTGGCAAAAGTCTGCCCGAAACTGCCCGACATATCCCGCGGCCACAAGCTACCGACCTAATGTAAGAGGTTTGTGCATTAATATTTAATTAATGTAAATCTGGGATAAATATGATGTCTAAAACGTTTTGGGTGAATAGGGTTAAACCAACAGGATTGATGAATTTAACAAACCCGTTTCGTAAGTCGGTGGGCCCAATACAAAGTTAGACCATCTGTAAGTCTGTTAAGAACTGTACATCTGATCTGTTAGTCTGAAAACCCGTTAACTTGATTTTATGATCTGTGAACTAGTTGATCTGAACTCTGTATGTCTGAACTTGTAAACAAGTTAATCTGAAATCTATTAATCTGGGTACACAAGGTTAGGAGGGAAATTACTTGTGTCATCTGTTGTTTGGGACCCATATTAGTCAGTAACCCTTTCTGGTATCAAAACTTTGACCCAACAGTAGGTAGGGTCCGGGCATGCTTACTGAACTAATTATAAGCGGTTCATTCTGATAATGGCGAGGGGTGTTGATGGTGCGTTCCAACTGGGTCATGTGCGTGCATGGATCCCAGTCTGCCTCTGAGGATGTAAGACGCCGTGACATCTGTAAATAGGTCTGTGCCAATTGGTTGTCACTTTAGGGAGTGATACACCCTACTTTGGGGCCAACACAGGGTATTTATGTATTAGGGAGCCGATCGCTTGGGGTAGGGTTTTAGGGTACACATAGTTCTGTCTGTTTCTGTTGGTACCGTCTGTTTCTGTTGGGTGGCAGTACCTGTCTGTTTCTGCGTGGTACCGTCTGTTCGGGTGGTAAAGGCCCATTTACTAGTGTACACCTAATTCTACATTCTGTTTCCATAAGGATTAATCTGTTTCTGTTTCTGTACCTTCTGTTCGGGTGGTAAAGGCCCAGTATTAGCATTCTGTTTCTATCTGTTTCTGTTGGGGTGGTAAAGGCCTATTACTAGCATTCTCTTCTGTGGAAATTATACTATTCCCGTTTTTTTTTTAGTTTAGACATTGGGGTGACACCTAATCCTGTTATACTAGTATTAGTGCAGAGAAATGAAAAGTAATATTATTATGTTTCTTCTGTTTAACCTAAGTACATCTGCAGCTCCTGTTACTGTTATATCTTATCCAACTTATTTTCATGTCATAATTATTATTATCCGTTCATATGCTGAAGGTCACTGGACTTGCCAGACTTTATATCTGACCTTGCTTGTTTTTGCCCCTTTTTCTTCCGTTCCCCCCAGGTTTTCCAAGGAGGGAACACTTTAGCTTGATCCGGATTTCTTCTGCTTGAAGTACTTAGAGTGCTTAAAGTATGGCTTGACTCCTTATGGCAGCTTCTGTGGGGATTATGATTTTAAGGTTTTGTACTCTGATGATTTTCTGAACAAGACTGATATTTATGTACTTGAGTTTTTGTTAAAGATGTAACCAAACTGATTTCTGTTTTGCGCTGTAATAAAGTTATAATTTCTCAAGTATTGTTTATCTGTCTTGAAATTTTCTATTCTGTTTACTAAAATGCTCCACCAAAGTTAAGGCATTCCCTTTGTGAGTGTCCTTAACGGAGGTGGGGTGTTACACTTGGTATCAGAGCTGAAGGTTACCAGATTGGGTAAAGTTTTTGAAAATTATTTTCAAAAAGGTTTTAAAAGGAAGTATTTTCAAAAGTAAAGCTTATTTCTGAAAAACATAATCCCCAAAAGCCATATATCTATCTTTTGATCCTCTGTTTGAATCTTTGTTTCCTTCTTTCTCCGGGGCTCCCGGCTTTCTAGGAGGTAACCTCATCGCGGCATGGTTCAGTAGGCTTGATAAGGCTACGACACCGGTCAAAGAGCAAATAAGCGCCCGACTTCCATCTGTAGCCGCAGTAGTCTCACCTACGGCTAATTTTCTTTCGAGCTTTGTACGATTTTCCGTGCGATGGAGGCCGCTTTTGAGGGGCTTGTCAACGTGTTACACACGGATAGTAAAGATGAGAATGAGGGAGTTTAGCTAAGGAGCACAACCCAAGGATGAGAAACTCATGGATATGGACTTGGTTCACAAAGGAGGCAAAAAGGAAACACAAAAGAAGGAAGAAAAGTCTGAAGATAAAGGAGGAGAAAAGTGCTTTACTTATGGAAGCTTGACTCATCTGAACAAGGATTGCCGAAAGAGGAAGGACACTCACTTCAACTATGGTGAGACGGGACACTTCACTAGGGACTGCCCGAAGAAACGGGGGCAAGGACAGAGGACATAACCTACTTCGGGAAGGCAGGCGAATGCTCTCATAGTTGGTGGATAGGGTAGAAGTAGGAAAATATCCGTAGAGAGTTTAGTTTCCTTATCTGTTTATTGAGTTAGAACTCTTTCCGATTATGGCATTCTGATTCTGTAGTCGAGTCTCTGCACTTTAATACTAGTCTCTTTTCTGATCTGGTTATAGTCTCAAACCCCATAGGGGTTACGACTCATCTGTTGGTGATAGGTTGGGGTTTGAGGGTATCTGTGTTAGGCGTCAAGTCGATTGTAATGCATACCTTCTGGGTTTCTGAGGGATATGGTGGAATTTTCCCATAGCTTAGTTTTCTAAGAATCATTCGATAATCTAATTTGTACTAGTAGTCTGTAAGCATCTGGATATTCCTGAACAGGTTAAGATTTCCAGTTTTGACATTGTCTAAAAAGGGTAATCCTCTGGGTGTCAATCTGATATTGGTTTTGGTCTTTGGGGCTGATACTTAAGGGAATTATTCTCTTAACCAATGTCTAATGGGAACCAAGTTTTTGTTTTATCTGTGCTCGCTTCCATCATTCGACTGTATCCTATCGATTGAATCTTCGAACTTTAGGTAGAAACTAATCGGTGTAAACATGTAATGACCCGGGAATTTGGCGATCTTGGTTATTCGATACACAACACATATCGAACATCCAAGGATCAAAAATACCGGTCACTAATGAAAGAAATTAGAGGGTGAGGAAAGATAAGATAGAAACTTAGAATAGAAGAAGAAGAAGAAGAACACAACATCATAGTAATACGAACGTCACAGCGGAACGAATAACATATAATACATATAACATAACTTGAAATATACATCTGTACTTGAATATACATCATTATCAAAGTACAACACTTACAACACAACGGAAATAACTATAGCTATATAATCCTAAAGCCTCCTGCTCCAAACTCTTCCATTATATTTGTAAATCCTAACTACTTGACTGCCCATACAAAATTGGGCACCCAAGAGTTTAGGGAAAAACAAAACAAAATAAACTCCGAGTCAGTCATGGGACTGGTATGAGTAAAACAGTATAAAACATTTTTGAACAAGTAAAAGATATCTCATAAGACCACGCCGTATAACGGAACGGGTTTTTCCCTTATGAGAATCCAAATTATCTTTATATCAAAAACCTTTTAATATTATAATAATGTCTATCAACCACAATATAATAATCATCTAACAGAAACGCTTTCATCTCCCGTTCTACATATATAGTATACAATCAAAACCGCAAGCACGTATTGGGTAATGGATTTCCAACTATGACAAGGTATGGAACCACCTTTCGCTAGTGTACCTCTAGAGAGGAATACACTGGGTTCAACAAGAACGTCTTGCAACCTGGCCACACATATTCACGTTCTACATATTCACCATTATTTAATTCCACGACCATTTAATTCACTAAACCACAATTTATATAATTAAATAAATTAATTATAATACCTCTGCCAATGCGGGTCATTACAACCTTTCCTACTTAAAATAATTTTGTCCTCGAAATTGCTAAAAGGTGACGACCCTATCGACTGGTTAGAACATATTTGTTCACTTCTTAACTTCAGTTTTAACTGAACCAATTTAACTTCAATTAAATTATTAAATAATTCTTATCATCGAAAATTTCCAAAAATCCTGAAAATTTTCTAACAACTTAACTCTTCGAAAAATTTCGCCAGCACCTCCTTTGTACTGGTCAATCGGTCAAACTCCAACTCTCCTCTCTGGGCCATCTCCATCCCAAAAGAAAATCAAACAGCCAAGCGGCTTGCCAATTCGGCTCATAAATCTTATATCCAATAGAAATATAAACTTGTACCATTTCTCGGCATATCATTTTATCCTTCCCACCTGTTATCAATTCAGCGGATACAAGGGTCATCCCAATCAAATTTCAATCTGCTTTTATCCACAACACAACCATTCGCTTATATCCGAGCCAAATATCATTTTAACTCGAGTTTCTTCTCGATTCCCGACTCTTAACTTGATTATCCCATTACACTTCAAATTTGGATCTCACAATCCAATTTGTCTTGATATCATTCTAATTCAATCTCAGTTACCACTTTACTGGCTTTACTTTAATTCAATTTTGCTTTCACAAATTTCTGTTAAATTTGATTTTAATTCCAGCAATCTTTCCTGGGAGTTTTTAAATAGTTTACTCTTTTCAAAAATCAAAATTTTCCTTTTGAACATGTCACTGAGCCCTTAATTAATATTCCATTAATTAAATCACTTCCTTATTTCTTTATCAATATTTGTTAACCAAATATTTTCAATAACCATATTGGCCTTTTATGTTATTTGGAAAACATTTCCAAATATCGCCTTCCTTTATTTTCTAAACTTTAGAAAATATATGCTATTTATAATTGGAAAATATTCCAATTACTTATCTCTTTTCCGATCTCGTTTATTTCTATACTTAGGAAATATTCTTTATTATATTTCCAAGCTTACACTTATTTGGGTTAAAACGGATGTTGTGTAAAACATCGTTACGACAACCCAAATAATATATTCAACTAACTCTTATTCAACATTGATCTTCGAGCCTGAAATCTTACTATTTATTTGTTAATAATGAAAATAAATCAAGTTGGGGTATAACTACCTCTCAGACCTTGACTGAATAACATTTATAACGTCAAAACAGATATGACTACTTACTCGAAAAATCAATACCATACAACTACTTATTTACTTTTAAACACGTACGCTTCCTCTTTCTATTCTTACTGGATTTTATTCTTAGTCCTCCCTTTTTTATTTTATGATTATATTTCTAAGTTCATTTCCTTATCGACTTCTATATATATATATATATATATATATATATATATATATATATATATATATATATATATATCGATACGTTGATTTCTAACTATCAAATTATCTTAAAAATATTCTAACTCCTTAAATTCCCGGAAAAATTCACCATAACCTCCTTTGTACCAGGAGCATCGGGATATTTCAAATAGCCTCCAATGGCCCTCAACAATCCAAAAGAAAACGAAAAAGCCAAGCGGTTAGCTTAAATACATACCTTTTTCGTTGAGCATTCTATTTATATACCTTCATACCTTGTCCATACCTATCTCATGTATATTTATACCTGCCCAATCTACTTTAACTATACCTGATCGTTTTAACTCAATTCGTTAATTAATTTGTTAATTAACTCTTTAGTCTATTTCACTTTTATATTTGAACATGACATGTTCAAATATATTTTAACTTGCTTATTAAATAATTTGAATCCAAATTTCAAATTTAAGTTCTATATTCAATTTCGAATATCCATTTACAAATCCAATTTACCTTTCAAAGTTCAACTTCAACTTCAAAACTCAATTTACTAATTCCTCTTCGACTTAGTTAATTCTATTCAATTTCTATTCAAATTTTATATCACTTCTATACAAATTCTATATATCAAATTCTATTCGAATTCTATATTATAAATCCCATTTTGAAATTCAACACAACTTGTCTTTCCCAAAACAAATTCAAAACAGTATCTCTGATAGTAATTCGTCACTTACAACTCGAAAATGAATACTGATGATGCAGCTGTCATCATCAGAATCTATTTTCCAGCGATCGAAGTGAGTTCAATACTATAAAACCATTTCTAAACATTTCCACTTTGAAATTCATTTCAAAATATAATTCACACTACTTGTAAAACAATTTAAAATCTCCCAGGATCTTAAATTTTCCTTACTTTTAATCCAAATCCATTTACAAACACTTATCCAATTTTCTAGAGTTTTAATTCAATTTCTGGTTTAAATTTCATATTTAACTCATCTGTTTTCACGTATTTCACTTATATGAATTCTGATTGGTTATTTACATAACCATTTAATTTATAATCTTACTCGATTATAATAACAACCAATATATCCACTATATTAAAATTTTGATACATATATCTTCCCTATATCAAAAATATACCTTGGGTAAACTTATTTTAATTTACCCTTTTTTCAAAACATATCGTGTCGACCCATCATATTCGAGTGTTTATAAACTCCTACCGATACAGTGGATCAAACTAATCGACCAGAACTCATAAACAACTCAACCAATAAATCTCCACAATATAAAACAATTTTTATATCAATAACAAATACGCTCACTCGTATATATACACTCAACTCAATCTAGGGTATTACTAACCCCATCTCTACCGAGTCACGCCACAGAGCCAAGGTAATTCACTTACCCTTAAGCTCTGACACCAATTGTAATGACCTGGGAATTTGGCGATCTTGGTTATCCGATATACAACACATATCGAACATCCAAGGATCGAAAATACCATTCATTAATGAAAGAAATTAGAGGGTGAGGAAAGATAAGATAAAAACTTAGAATAGAAGAAGATGAAGAACACAACATCAGAGTAACACGAACCTCACAACGGAACGAATAACATATAATATATATAACATAACTTGAAATATACATCTGTACTTGAATATACATCATTATCAAAGTACAACACTTACAACACAGCGGAAATAACTATAGCTATATAATCCTGAAGCCTCCTGCTCCAAGTTCTTCTAGTATATCTGTAAATCCTTACTACTTGACTGCCCATATAAAATTGGGCACCCAAGAGTTTAGGGAAAAACAAAACAAAATAAACTCCGGGTCAGTCATGGGACTGGTAGGAGTAAAACAGTTTAAAACATTTTTGAACAAGTAAACGATATCTCATAAGACCACACCATATAACGGAACGGGTTTTTCCCTTATGAGAATCCAAATTATCTTTATATCAAAAACCTTTTGATATTATAATAATGTCTATCAACCACAATATAATAATCATCGAGCAGAAACGCTTTCATCTCGCGTTCTACATATATAGTATACAATCAAAACCGCAAGCACGTATTGGGTAATGGATTTCCAACTATGACAAGGTATGGAACCACCTTTCGCTAGTGTACCTCTAGAGAGGAATACACTGGGTTCAACAAGAATGTCTTGCAACCCGGCCACACATGAGCGACCACTCATTTCGCTTGAGTGTATCGAATGTATATCACCAACGGTTGGGATCAGCAACCGTTTCCCGAATGGGACAGCATCAACAATAGATTTTTATAAGTAAATGAAACTCTAGATCAGGTGATTATACACCCTACTTCGGTGCGACAGACTTAGCCATGCTACCGGCCCGATTTATGTCATTTACCGGATGTGAGGCTAGAAGCTATGCTTTATCATCACACCAGATTCACTTCGAATGTCACATCGTCAAATCCATCAAATCACCGATTTGACGTCCTCAACCATACATTATGTGTTAGCTAAAAGAAGTTTCCTTCTCCGCTTCCACTCTTGGTACGGTTGGAGAAATCAATTTACGTGATCGTCTGGAAATACACTATCAAACATCCATCCATACAAGTCATCCAGGAACAGGATGAACCGAAGGAACTATTCTGTAAACAGGATAGCCCTTGCATAACTCCGTCTTCAATTTCCTTTGGCATATATGATTCGCAATGCTTATGCCAATACAGAGTGGTTCTTTGGATAATAATCCAACCGGTCTCTCCATATTAACAACGTTAAAATGGTCAAAACTTCGATAGTATGTGATTTAACTATCGAAGAAAAACAGGTGTGCAAACAACGATATTATTTCCAAATGGAAATTTATATCGATCAAACATCATTCAACATTTATCTCTTTATTTCATTAATTTACTTATCTCCTGTTTCCCTATATTCAATATTTCTTATTTTCTAAATTTGGAAAATATACGTTATTAACAATGGAAAACATTTCCATTTCTTGTTTTCTTTATTACAAAACATTTCTGGTTTCTTATTTGGAAAACATTTCCAAAGCTTCTTTCATTGGACTTAGACAGATGTTTAAACAAACCATCGCGATGCCAACTCAAACCATTTCATTTAATTACTAAATTCACTTAACCATCCTTTACTATCGAACCTTAGCCATTCCTTGGTTAAAAATGAAGTCAATCAAGTTGGGGGTAATACTACCTCTCAGACCTGAACTGAACAACGTTTCCAACCTTGAAATTGACAAAGTTCACCCTTCTAATTCTTTAACAAACTTCCTTACGTAACTCTCTTTCAAATATTTTCTATTCGATACTTCTTTCCTTCGATAAGGTATATTCGATAACTCTATTCACTTAACTCTTTTGATTTAACATTAGCTCTATTCACTTAACTCCTATCGAATAACTATATTCAATAACTCTTTTAATTCTATTTGAATAAACTATATATTCATTTAACTCCTTTTACTCTATTCGAATAAACTATATTCGATTAACTCCTTTATTCTATTTGAATAAACTATATTCGATTAACTCCTTTCGATTAAACTAACATTGATTAACTCCTTTTAACTTGATTAAACTATTCATTTATAAAGATTTACTTTTAGTAACGGTTCTTCACTTTACAAATGATTTCCCTTTTTTAATTCTATTCGTAAATGGTTTTACAAATATCCCCTATTCAATCTCATTTGTAAATGGTTTACAAGCATTTCTCTTTCTGATTGATTTGTAAATGGTTTATAAACCTTCCTCGTTCTAATCTATTTGCTAATGGTTTTACACTATTTCCTTTTCAATCCCATTTGTAAATGGTTTACAAATATTTCCTTGTATATCTTTATTTATTCTACTCTAGTTATTTCCTTTTTCCTATTCTATTCGTTTTATCAACATTTTTCCCTTTTATAAAACTCTATTCGTTTTATAAACATTTCCCCTTTTATTTACTTTCGAAATATTTCCTTTTATAAAATCTATTGATTTTATAAAATCCCTTTATTTAAATATATATTGAAATAATTCTTTTTACATCCCAGGGTCTTTTATGATATTTAAAATATCGAATAACAAGGATCAATATCATTCCAACACACATAATCCATAACAGATTATATAACACATTATATATCACAATATATGAAAAACAGTAAAATAAATGTTGAGGAATCCAGTCAGATTCCTCCAACCAGTTTCCCTGCATCCACAGATGTTACACGATAAAATCAACATCACTTCCAGTTCCATATGATATATTCTGTTAAACAGAATCAATACAGAAATTCAACTAACTGACTAGCAGTTCAATCAAACAGTCAACACACAGTCAATCAACCAACATTTAACAGTTCTAAAAATACAACATGAAATTATAACTGTTCAGAGTTAGTGAGATTTACTCATATTGGCAGTTCATCGTTAAAGAACGATAAACTATTGTTTGATTTGAATCAAACAATTTATTTTGCCATAAATTCGAATGAGCTCCAATGGGCTTCCAGTCAGTTCCAGGCTGTAGTGTCCGTCCATACGGTCCCAATGCAACTTACGGTTCGTGATTCTGATTTCATATGAATAAGATACAACGTTTACAAGTTGATACGATATTTAAATTAATTAAACTTAAACAAATTAAAACCGGGCCTCACCCTTATAACCTCTTGGCCCATCAACACTTTAAAGGCCCACACCGCACCTTTACTTCTTCTTCCCCTAAACAAAAATCTGAACCTGCTCCTAAATCAATCGGCCATAGCCGATTCTTTCCTCCAACCTCCTTCCTTCTCTATCACTTGTAAAATCATGATAAAATTACCAAAATTCCTCTCATCTCCCACTCTTTCTCCTCGTACCACTCAACCTCACTTCGATTTCCATACACTAAACACGTCGAAACCCTTCTATCACCAATCCCTATAACCGCTCGAACCCGATTCTCACTGAACCCCCTCAAATCAGCACACTAGGTGCTGCTTCTCACGCTGAACCCAAATCCAAGCTCAGAAATCGAAATCGTCAAACCATTTTCACCAACATGCAAGCCCTAGGTCGCTGCTTCAAATTGGATCCGTAGAAAAATGTGTCGAGCTCCAAAAGAAAACTACTGCGTTGAAGAATATCCCATGGCAAATCCAGAAATATATGTGTAATGATTTTAGGATTTTTCTTCATTTTGTTTGGATTTTTTGGGAGGATCGAACATTTGATTTGCTCAAAAAAAGAATATGGCGGCTCCAAGGATGTTTTATAACGGGAACCGACTTTTTGTGTGGCTGTAACGATGTGTGGGTGGCCTTGTTTAGGTCCACACAATTTTTAGGATATTTTAGTTATGTTATTTTAATCATTTTATATTCGTTTCTAACTTCTAAAAATCCGTGTGATCACACACGATGCCTAAAAATCACGAAACTGGACATGTATCTAGGGTTTGACATTACGGTCCCAACGAAACTAGTTTCGTCGAATTCCGACTCCGTATGCTCACACAGCGTATTTTTAACTGTCAAAATACTGATTGTTTTTCACTCTAAAAATCCGTACGGCTACACACTGACTCTAAAAATCATGAAACTTGAAATATAACAATAATTTAACACTGCGGATCCAAAAAAATTAGTTTCGTCGAATTCCGACTTTGTTTGCAAAAGTGGCTATTTTTAAAGCCCTAAATAGCCCATTTAAATATATAAATATATTTAAATATAATTAAATTTAATATTTAAAAATAAATATTATTGTCTATATTCACAGTGGAATACCATACAGCTCTAGAATATTCCTATATGGATTTCTAACTCGATATTTCCATTTGGGTCAACCCGATATTCGATTTACATTGAAATTCCTTTTTTTTAAATATAAATAATTCCTTTATAAATTATAAAGGAATTCCACAGCGACTTTTCTAAAATTAGATTTGGACGTAAATCAAAATCTACACGACGAAATCCCGATTTTTCTCTTCCACTAGAAAGTTATACTCCACCAGCTCCAAACGTTTCTTGTTTCACCGAAATCCGGCTTAAAACGAATCTTATACATTCAGTTGAAGTTCAAATCACCAAATTACGAACTGCAGCGCCATTTCAAGCTCGATTTTAATTATAATATAATTATACGTTCAAACTGTCGTTTATATAATATATTCGTTATTCAAATTCAATTCCAAGCTGAATTAAATATCACAGATGTTCCAGTTCACACCATATCGACATTTCAGCCAATTCTGATTATTTTAGAATTAAATATATTATTTAATTTATTAATTTAATTAAATATTCACCATTATTTAATTCCACGACCATTTAATTCACTAAACCACAATTTATATAATTAAATAAATTAATTATAATACCTCTGCCAATGTGGGTCATTACAATCTTTCCCACTTAAAATAATTTCGTCCTCGAAATTGCTAAAAGGTAGAGGATGACCCTATCGACTGGTTAGAACATATTTGTTCACTTCTTAACTTCAGTTTTAACTAAACCAATTTAACTTCAATTAAATTATTAATTAATTCTTATCATCGAAAATTTCCAAAAATCCTGAAAATTTTCTAACGCCTTAACTCTTCGAAAAATTTCGCCAGCACCTCCTTTGTACTGGTCAATCGGTCAAACTCCAACTCGCCTCTCTGGGCCATCTCCATCCCAAAAGAAAATCAAATAGCCAAGCGGCTTGCCAATTCGGCTCATAAATCTTATATACAATAGAAATATAAACTTGTACCTTTTGTCGGCATATCATTTTATCCTTTCCGCCTGTTATCAATTCAGCGGATACAAGGGTCATCCCAATCAAATTTCAATCTGCTTTTATCCACAACACAACCATTCGCTTATATCCGAGCCAAATATCAATTTCACTTGAGTTTCTTCTCGATTCCCAACTCTTAACTTGATTATCCCATTACACTTCAAATTTGAATCTCACAATCCAATTTGTCTTAATATCATTCTAATTCAATCTCAGTTACCACTTTACTGGCTTTACTTTAATTCAATTTTGCTTTCACAAATTTCTATTAAATTTGTTTTTAATTCCAGCAGTCTTTCCTGGGAGTTTTTAAACAGTTTACTCTTTTCAAAAATCAAAATTTTCCTTTTGAACATGTCACTGAGCCCTTAATTAATATTCCATTAGTTAAATCACTTCCCTATTTCTTTATCAATATTTGTTAACCAAATATTTTCAATAACCATATTGGCCTTTTATGTTATTTGGAAAACATTTCCAAATATCACCTTCCTTTATTTTCTAAACTTTAGAAAATATATGCTATTTATAATTGGAAAATATTCCAATTACTTATCTCTTTTCTGATCTCGTTTGTTTCTATACTTAGGAAATATTCTTTATTATATTTCTAAGCTTAAACTTATTTGGGTTAAAACGAATGTTGTGTAAAACATCGTTACGACAACCCAAATATTATATTCAACTAACTCTTATTCAACGTTGATCTTCGAGCCTGAAATCTTACTATTTATTTGTTAATAATGAAAATCAATCAAGTTGGGGTATAACTACCTCTCAGACCTTGACTGAATAACATTTATAACGTCAAAATAGATATGACTACTTACTCGAAAAATCAATACCATACAACTACTTATTCACTTTTAAACACGTACGCTTCCTCTTTCTATTATTACTAGATTTTATTCTTAGTCCTCCCATTTTTATTTTACGATTCTATTCCTAAGTTCGTTTCCTTATCGACTTCTATATATATATATCGATACGTTGATTTCTAACTATCAAATTATCTTAAAAATATTCTAACTCCTTAAATTCCCGGAAAAATTCGCCATAACCTCCTTTGTACCAGGAGCATCGGGATATTTCAAATAGCCTTCCATGGCCCTCATCAATCCAAAAGAAAAAGAAAAAGCCAAGCGGTTAGCCGATACGGCGCATAAAATCTCATATATGAATTAAATACATACCTTTTTCGTCGAGCATTCTATTTATATACCTTCATACCTTATCCATACCTATCTCATGTATATTTATACCTTCCCAATCTATTTTAACTATACCTGATCGTTTTAACTCAATTCGTTAATTAATTTATTAATTAACTCTTTAGTCTATTTCACTTTTATATTTGAACATGACATGTTCAAATATATGTAAACTTGCTTATTAAATAATTTGAATCCAAATTTCAAATTTAAGTTCAATATTCGATTTCGAATATCCATTTACAAATCCAATTTACCTTTCAAAGTTCAACTTCAAATTCAAAACTCGATTAACTAATTCCTCTTCGACTTAGTTAATTCTATTCAATTTCTATTCAAATTTTATATCACTTCTATACAAATTCTATATATCAAATTCTATTCAAATTCTATATTATAAATCCCATTTTGAAATTCAACACAACTTGTCTTTCCCAAAACAAATTCAAAATAGTATCTCTGGTAGTAATTCTTCACTTACAACTCGAAAATGAATACTGATGATGCAGTTATCATCATCAGAATCTATTTTCCAACGATCGAAGTGAGTTCAATACTATAAAACCATTTCTAAACATTTCCACTTTGAAATTCATTTCAAAATATAATTCACACTGCTTGTAAAACAATTTAAAATCTCCCAGGATCTTAAATTTTCCTTACTTTTAATCCAAATCCATTTACAAACACTTATCCAATTTTCCAGAGTTTTAATTCAATTTCTGGTTTAAATTTCAGATTTAACTCATCTGTTTTCACGTATTTCACTTATATGAATTCTAATTGGTTATTTACATAACCATTTAATTTATAATCTTACTCGATTATAATAACAACCAATATATCCACTATATTAAAATTTTGATATATATTTCTTGCCTATATCAAAATATACCTTGGGTAAACTTATTTTAATTTACCCTTTTTTCAAAACATATCGTGTCGACCCATCATATTCGAGTGTTTATAAACTCCTACCGATACAGTGGATTAAACTGATCGACCAGAACTCATAAACAACTCAACCAATAAATCTCCGCAATATAAAACAATTTTTATATCAATAAAAAATACACTCACTTGTATATATACACTCAACTCAATCTAGGGTATTACTAACCCCATCTCTACCGAGTCACGCCACAGAGCCAAGGTAATTCACTTAACCTTAAGCTCTGATACCAACTGTAATGACCCGGGAATTTGGCGATCTTGGTTATCCGATATACAACACATATCGAACATCCAAGGATCGAAAATACCAGTCATTAATGAAAGAAATTAGAGGGTGAGGAAAGATAAGATAGAAACTTAGAATAGAAGAAGAAGAAGAACACAACATCAGAGTAACACGAACCTCACAACGGAACGAATAACATATATCATATATAACATAACTTGAAATATACATCTGTACTTGAATATACATCATTATCAAAGTACATCACTTACAACACAGCGGAAATAACTATAGCTATATAATCCTGAAGCCTCCTGCTCCAAGCTCTTCTAGTTTATCTGTAAATCCTGACTACTTGACAGCCCGTACAAAATTGGGCACCCAAGAGTTTAGGAAAAATCAAAACAAAATAAACTCCGGGTCAGTCATGGGACTGGTATGAGTAAAACAGTTTAAAAAAATTTTGAACTAGTAAACGATATCTCATAAGACCACGCCGTATAACGGAACGGGCTTTTCCCTTATGAGAATCCAAATTATCTTTATATCAAAAACCTTTTGACATTATAATAATGTCTATCAACCACAATATAATAATCATCTAGCAGAAACGCTTTCATCTCGCATTCTACATATATAGTATACAATCAAAACCGCAATCACGTATTGGGTAATGGATTTCCAACTAAGACAAAGTATGGAACCACCTTTTGCTAGTGTACCTCTAGAGAGGAATACACTGGGATCAACAAGAATGTCTTGCGACCTGGCCACACATGCCCAACCACTCATTTCGCTTGAGTGTATCGAATGTATATCGCCAACGGTTGGGAACAGCAACTGTTTCCCGAATGGGACAGCATCAACAATAGATTTTTATATGTAAATGAAACTCTAGATCAGGTGATTATACACCCTACTTCGCTGCGACCGACTTAGCTATGCTGCCTGCCCGATTTCTGTCATTTATCGGATGTGAGGCTAGAAGCTACGCTTTATCATCACACCAGATTTACTTCGAATGTCACATCGACAAATCCATCAAATCACCGATTTGACGTCCTCAACCATACATTATGTGTTAGATAAAAGAAGTTTCCTTCTCCGCTTCCACTCTTGGTACGGTTGGAGAAATCAATTTACGTGATTGTCTGGAAATACTCTATCAGACATCCGTCCATACAAGTCATCCAGGAACAGGATGAACCGAAGGCACTATTCTGTAAACAGGATAGCCCTTGCATAACTCCGTCTTCAATTTCCTTTGGCATATATGATTCGCAACGCTTACGCCAATACAGAGTGGTTCTTTGGATAATAATCCAACCGGTCTCTCCATATTAACAACGTTAAAATGGTCAAAACTTCGATAGTCTATGATTTAACTATCGAAGAAAAACAGGTGTGCAAACAACGATATTATTTCCAAATGGAAATTTATATCGATCAAACATCATTCAACATTTGTCTCTTTATTTCATTAATTTACTTATCTCATGTTTCCCTATATTCGATATTTCTTATTTTCTAAATTTGGAAAATATACGTTATTAACAATGGAAAACATTTCCATTTCTTGTTTTCTTTATTAGAAAACATTTCTGGTTTCTTATTTGGAAAACATTTCCAAACTTCTTTCATTGGGACAGATGTTTAAACAAACCATCGCGATGCCAACTCAAACCATTTCCTTTAATTACTAAATTCACTTAACCATCCTTTACTATCGAACCTTAACCATTCCTCAGTTAAAAATGAAGTCAATCAAGTTGGGGTAATACTACCTCTCAGACCTTAACTGAACAACGTTTCTAACCTTGAAATAGACAAAGTTCACCCTTCTAATTCTTTAACAAACTTCCTTACGTAACTCTCTTTCAGATTTTTTCTATTCGATACTTCTTTCATTCGATAAGGTATATTCGATAACTCTATTCAATTTATTATATTCACTTAACTCTTTTGATTTAACTTTAACTCTATTCAGTTAACTCCTATCGAATAACTATATTCGATAACTCTTTTAATTCTATTTGAATAAACTATATATTCGATTAACTCCTTTTACTCAATTCGAATAAACTATATTCGATTAACTCCTTTATTCTATTTGAATAAACTATATTTGATTAACTCCTTTCGATTAAACTAACATCGATTAACTCCTTCTAACTCGATTAAACTATTCATTTATAAAGATTTACTTTTAGTAACGGTTCTTCACTTTACAAATGACTTACCTTTTTTTAATTCTATTCGTAAATGGTTTTACAAGTATCCCCTATTCAATCTCATTTGTAAATGGATTAGAAACATTTCTCTTTCTGATTGATTTGTAAATGGTTTACAAACCTTCCTCGTTCTAATCTATTTGCTAATGGTTTTACACTATTTCCTTTTCAATCCTATTTGTAAATGGTTTACAAAAATTTCCTTGTATATCTTTATTTATTCTACTCTAGTTATTTCATTTTTCCTATTCTATTCGTTTTATCAACATTTTTCCCTTTTATAAAACTCTATTTGTTTTATAAACATTTCCCCTTTTATTTACTTTCGAAATATTTCCTTTTATAAAATCTATTGATTTTATAAAATCCCTTTATTTCAATATACATTGAAATAATTTTTTTTACATCTCAGGGTCTTTTATGATACATAAAATATCGAATAACAAGGATCAATATCATTCCAACACACATAATCCATAATAGATTATATAACACATCATATATCACAATATATGAAAAACAGTAAAATAAATGTTGAGGAATCCAGTCGGAGTCCTCCAACCTATTTCCCTGCATCCACAGATGTTACACAATAAAATCAACATCACTTCCAGTTCCATATGATATATTCTGTTAAACAGAATCCATATAGAAATTCAACTAACTGGCTAGCAGTTCAATCAAACAGTCAACACACAGTCAATCAACCAACATTTAACAGTTCTAAAAATACAACATGAAATTATAACTGTTCAGAGGTAGTGAGATTTACTCACATTGGCAGTTCATCGTTAAAGAACGATAAACTGTTATTTGATTTGAATCAAACAATTTATTTCGCCATAAATTCGAACGAGCTCCAATGGACTTCCAGTCAATTCCAGGCTGTAGTGTCCGTCCATACGGTCCCAACGCAACTTACGGTTCGTGATTCTGATTTCATATGTATAAGATACAGCGTTTACAAGTTGATACGATATTTAAATTAATTAAACTTAAACAAATTAAAACCGGGCCTCACCCTTATAACGTCTTGGCCCATCAACACTTTAAAGGCCCACACCGCACCTTTGCTTCTTCTTCCCCTGAACAAAAATCCGAACCTACTCCTTAATCGGCCATAGCCGATTCTTTCCCCCAACCTCCTTCCTTCTCTATCACTTGTAAAATCATGATAAAATTACCAAAATTCCTCTCATCTCCCACTCTTTCTCCTCGTACCACTCAACCTCAATTCGATTTCCATACACTAAACCCGTCGAAACCCTTCTGTCGCTAATCCCTGTAATCGCTCGAACCCGATTCTCACCGAACCCCCTCAAATCAGCACACTAGGTGATGCTTCTTACGCTGAACCCAAATCCAAGCTCAGAAATCGAAATCGAAATCGTCAAACCATTTTCACCAACACGCAAGCCCTAGGTCGCTGCTTCGAATTGGATCCGTAGAAAAATGCATCGAGCTCCAAAAGAAAACTACTGCGTTGAAGAATATCCCATGGAGAATCCAGAAATATATGTGTAATGATTTTAGGATTTTTCTTCATTTTGTTTGGATATTTTGTGAGGATCGAACATTTGATTTGCTCAAAAAAAGAATACGGCGGCTCCAAGGATGTTTTATAATAGGAACCGACTTTTTGTGTGGCTGTAACGATGTGTGGGTGGCCTTGTTTAGGTCCACACAATTTTTAGGATATTTTAGTTATGTTATTTTTTAATCATTTTATATTCGTTTCTGACTTCTAAAAATCTGTGTGATCACACACGATGCCTAAAAATCACGAAACTGGACATGTATCTAGGGTTTGACATTACGGTCCCAACGAATCTGGTTTCATCGAATTCCGACTCCGTATGCTCACACAGCGTATTTTTATCTATCAGAATACTAACTGTTTTTCACTCTAAAAATCTGTACGGCTACGCACTGACTCTAAAAGTCACGAAACCTGAAATCTAACAATAATTTAACACTGCGGATCCAAAAAAATTAGTTTCGTCGAATTCCGACTTTGTTTGCATAAGTGGCTATTTTTAAAGCCCTAAATAGCCCATTTAAATATATAAATATATTTAAATATAATTAAATTTAATATTTAAAAATAAATATTATCGTCTATATTTAAAGTGGAATACCATACAGCTCTAGAATATTCATATATGGATTTCTAACTCGATATTTCCATCAGGGTCAACCCGATATTCGATTTATATTGAAATTCCTTTTTTTTAAATATAAATAATTCCTTTATAAATTATAAAGGAATTCCACATCGACTTTTCTAAAATTTCATTTGGACGTAAATCAAAATCTACACGACGAAATCCCGATTTTTCTCTTCCATTAGAAAGATATACTCCACCAGCTCCACACGTTTCTTGTTTCACCGAAATCCGGCTTAAAACGAATCCTGTACATTCAGTTGAAGTTCAAATTGCCAAATTACGAACTGCAGCGCCATTTCAAGCTCGATTTTAATTATAATATAATTATATGTTCAAACTGTCGTTTATATAATATATTCGTTATTCAAATTCAATTCCAAGTTGAATTAAATATCACAGATGATCCAGTTCACACCATATCGCCATTTCAGCTAATTCTGATTATTTCAGAATAAATATATTATTTAATTTATTAATTTAATTAAATATTTACCATTTTTTAATTCCACGACCATTTAATTCACTAAACCACCATTTATATAATTAAATAAATTAATTATAATACCTCTGCCAATGCGGGTCATTACAAAACATGTGTTTGAGACATGTTATGTTTGATGGTTGCAAGTGGATGCAAGTGGTTGCTAGGGGTTGCTCGTGGATGCATATACACACACTAGGCACTAGATCGGCTCGAATACACTTTCATACTACATATGGATGTGTGAGCATTTTCAATTCTGTGGATGCAAAATGATTGACTCATCACATGGATGTTGCATATGAATGAATGGTTGTCACTCATATAAGAATGATATGTATCAAATAAGAAAATTGCATACATGTTGGACTCATGGCACTGACATAATTCGCATTAAGGAGGTCAACTGAATCAGTGGACCGCCTGATCTTTGCATTAGATAAGGAACATATACACACACTTTTCATATGTTCATACAATATTAGAAGTTTTCTAAGGACAATGGATTCTTGTCGATGATGGTTGAGTAGATGGATTATTGGATGGTAGGACACATTCTTCTTAACTTGAAGATTTCGGGGACAAAATCCTTTAAGTAGGGGAGAATGTAACACCCCGAATTTTCGAATAATCTGATTAACTAAAATTTAAGAATACTTAATTTCAAATGTGTGAATTATGGGAAACGAGTCGTTCCATTGTGTTCGTCTCGGAATTCTTCTTGAGATAGAGTCCGAGTTTGCGTAAAACGGATGCCGTATGAAGAAGATATGGACGAACGAAATTTAGGGGCTAAGAAGAAAAAAAAAGAGATTGCACTGGCGCATTTAGGAAGTGCGCCAGTACAAATTTACATTGGCGCACTTCCCAAGTGCGCCCAGGCCGAGAGAAAACCTGCACAGCTTTCTGGTTTGACCCTGGCTGGCCTGGTCGGGTTCTGGTCGAATTTCTGAGCTCTGCTGTGTCACTAGAGCTAACTTGTCACTTTCTGATTGGTTTCTCTTGAGATGGATGGCCTTGATTAACCCTAGCTTCATCGACGGCACTAATTAGTTTGAAACCCTATATAAACAGCCCCCTAGCCCCACTCTTTACACCATTCTTCCCTAACCTTATGCTGCATAATTTCATTCTGCCTCCGTTCTTATTAAATAAAATAATGGTGTCGTTACTCTGCCGGAATCAAAACTTGGACTGATGCATCTTCTTCCAACCTGAATAGAATTAAAAGCTAAATCAAATCTCAAATCAAAGTTTAGAGCTACAACAACAATTAAAGAGGAGTAATTCAGCATTTCTGCATCAACAACAGTTTATTATCCTTTCTTAAAACCACGAAAGGCAAGTACAGTTATTTTCCGATATAAACTTTAATTATAATTGTGACATGATTGTAAATCTGAATTTGAGGTTGTGTATGTTCTGATATATTTTATTCTGTATCTCTTTCTTCTTTCTGTTCTATAGCCAGACCACGAGCCTGCGCCATGTCTCATAAGAGATTAACGCACGAACGCTAAATTTTGGGACAGATAATAATGCATAATTGGACATGAAACTGTTGCCTATGAGACAATTGCATATGACTATAATTCATGCCTATGAGACTATTGCCTATGACTATGATTCATGCCTATGAGACTATTGCCTATGACTATGATTCACGCCTATGAGACTATTGCCTATGACTATGATTCATGACTATAAGACTATTGCCTATGACATTGAATAAGAAACTATTGTGATTAGTCGCCCATGACTATTGTGGTTAGTTGCCTATAACTATTGTAGTTAGTTTCTTATGCCTGTTCCCTTAATGATGTTAGATCTCATATTTAGTATGTAACTTTGCTAGTTTATTCCCATTCACTATTATGTACATCGAGCCTATTGGGCCATTATTATTATATTTGGTTCATTATTGCACGCCTATTCTTTTATATCAATTTTTGTGCTTATCCCCTATTCCTTTTGTTAGGGCCATTTCATGAGTATTTAGAGAACTTGTGGAAACATGTTATACGTGGATTGGGCGTAGCTTAATTAAGTAAATCTGGCATAGCAAATATGTTGGCATAATCTGAACTGACTATAATAGAGAATGATTTACATGTGTATTTGTCTTGGACATAAATGGTGAACTAGAATATTAAATCTAGTTTTGACATGAACTGTAAATGGGAATATCAAGGCTAAAATTTGGGGCATATATTGTATTATGAATTATGACCTTGATTAAGGCATGTAAATTTAGGCTAAATTTATGATTAGGCAAGATATGTAAATAGAGTTTTAGATATATATAATCTGCTAGTTCTGTTATCTGCTAAATCTTTTAAATTGCCTAATCAGTTATCTGCTAAATCTGTTGAATTGCCTGAACTGCTAAATCTGTTGAATCACTTAAACTGCTAGATCTGCTACCTGTTGAATTGTCTGATCTGTTGAAAACTAGATAATGGTAATCTGGGTATGGAAATCCGTAGGCTCGACCTAAGATTTAGTAGAACATGGAAATTTGATTAATCTGTTGTATCGAATGAAGAAGTTTAATCGGTTAAATAAACAGAATTAGTCTGATATCTGAAAAATCTATATTGGAATTAATTGGCTATGACACAAGGTTAGGCACTGTTTGCGGTAGAAGCCTGCCCGGAACCAACCGGCTTAACCAGTTACCGCAAACTGTCAGTCTAATGTGAGAGTTCATAGGCATAACTAAAATATGATTAGACACGAGGTTAGGTCTGGCTTATGGAAGAAGTCTGCCCGGAACAGCCCGGCATATCCAGCGGCTACAAGCTACTGACCTAATGTGAGTGTTCTGTGCATTAATATTTAATTAATGTAAATCTGGGATAAATATGATGTCTAAAACGTTTTGGGTGAATAGGGTTAAACCAACCGGATTGATGAATTTAACAAACCCGTTTTGTAGGTCGGTGGGCCCAATACAAAGTTAGACAATCTGTAAGTCTATTAAGAACTGTACATCTGATCTGTTAGTCTGAAAACCCGTTAACTTGATTTTCTGATCTGTGAACTAGTTGATCTAAACTCTGTATGTCTGAACTTGTAAACAGGTTAATCTGAAATCTGTTAGTCTAGGGACACAAGGATAGAAGGGAAATTACTTGTGTCATCTGTTGTTTGGGACCCATATTAGTCGGTAACCCTTTCTGGTATCAAAACTTTGACCCAACAGTAGGTAGGATCCGGGCATGCTTATTGAACTAATTATAAGCGGTTCATTCTGAAAATGGCGAGGGGTGTTGATGGTGCGTTCCAACTGGGTCATGTGCGTGCATGGATCCAAATCTGCCTCTGAGGATGTAAGACGCCGTGACATCTGTAAATAGGTTTGTGCCAATTGGTTGTCACTTTAGGGAGTGATACACCCTACTGTGGGGCCGACACAGGGTATTTATGTATTAGGGAGTCGATCGCTTGGGGTAGGGTTTTAGGGTACACTTAGTTATGTCTGTTTCTATTGGTAACGTCTGTTTCTGTTGGGTGGCAACACCTGTCTATTTCTGCGTGGTACCGTCTATTCGGGTGGTAAAGGCCCATTTACTAGTGTACACCTAATTCTACATTTTGTTTCCGTAGGGATTAATCTATTTCTGTTTCTGTAACTTTTGTTCGGGTGGTAAAGGCCCATTATTAGCATTCTGTTTCTGTTTGTTTCTGTTGGAGTGGTAAAGGCCCATTACTAGCATTCTCTTATGTGGAAATTATTCTGTTCCCGTTTCTATTTCAGTTTAGACATTGGGGTGACACCTAATCCTGTTATACTAGTATTAGTGCAGAGAAATGAAAAGTAATATTATTCTGTTTCTTCTGTTTAACCTAAGTACATCTGCAGCTCCTATTACTGTTATCTCTTATCCAGCTTATTTTCATGTCATAATTATTATTATCTGTTCATATGCTGAAAGTCACTGGACTTGCCAGACTTTATGTCTGACCTTGCTTGTTTTCGCCCCTTTTTCTTCCGTTCCCCCCCCCCCAGGTTTTCCAAGGAGGGAACACGTTAGCTTGATCCGGATTTCTTCTGCTTGAAGTACTTAGAGTGCTTAAAGTATGGATTGACTCCTTATGGCAGCTTCTGTGGGGATTATGATTTTAAGGTTTTGTACTTTGATGATTTTCTGAATAAGACTGATATTTATGTACTTGAGTTTTTGGTAAAGATGTAACCAAACTGATTTCTGTTTTCCGCTATAATAAAGTTATAATTTCTCAAGTATTGTTTATCTGTCTTGAAATTTTCTGTTCTGTTTACTAAAATACTCCACCAAAGTTAAGGCATTCCCTTTGTGAGTGTCCTTAACGGAGGTGGGGTGTTACAGATTTCATCCCCGAAATCTTTAAGTCAAGAAGAATGTATATCCTACCATCCAATCGTCCATCTACTCAACCATCAAACACAGGCGTCCATTGTCCTTAAAATACTTCTAATGCTCATGATCGTATTCATAGTGTGCATACATGTCCTTATCTAATGCAAAATCAGGCGGTCTACTGATTCAGTTGACCTCCTTAATGCAAGTCATGTCGGTGTCATGCGTCCATAATGCATGCAATCTTCCCTAATCATACTTTCTACATGAGTGCACAATCATTCATACAAATGCAATGTCCACATGATAATGCATCAAGTTTCAATCATATATAAGTACATATATGCATATGCAATATGAAAGTGACTGAGCCGATCTAATACCTAAAGTTTGTGTATATGCATCCACGAGCAACCATTTGCAACCACTTGCAACCATTAATCATAACATGTTTCAAATACATGTTTACATCCATTGATTTCTACCTAAGGATCGAGAACAGTACTGAGGAAAATACTAAAAAGATAGATACGAGCATGAACAAACTTAAGGAAGAGGAGATCAAAGATATACCCTCAAAAAGGAAAGGGTAGTCTGCGCGTATCTTGGCCTTAGTCTCCCAAGTCGCGTCTTCCTCAGCGTCACTCCATTGAACTTTTACAAGTTTGACTTCGCGGTTGCGTAGCTTTTGAATTCTGTACCAAAGATACGAGTTGGAACTATTCTCACAGTCGCCTCTCGTTCTACTTCTACGTCCTCTAATATGCTTGGTTCAACCACTTCCGCAGACTCATGTAGGCACTTTCGTAAGTGAGAAACGTGAAAGACATTATGAACTCCAGCCAATCTTTTGGGCAGCTCTACTCTGTAAGCCATCTTCCCAATCCTTTCAATGATAGGAAACGACCCTACAAATCTTGGTGCCAACTTTCCTGCGGATCCGAAGCGAACGACGTTCCTCAAAGGAGATATTTTAAGGAAAACCCTGTCCCTAACCTCAAACTCAAGGTCGGTCCTTCTCTTATCTGCGTAGGACTTCTGTCTATCATGGGCAGTCTTCATTCTTTTTCGTATCAAGTCCACTTTTTCTGAAGTTTCTCTAATCATATCTGGTCAAAGTATGAGCTTATCTGTAGACTCCCACCAACAAGTTGGTGATCGGCACGGTCTTCCATATAAAGCTTCGAAGGGTGTCATACCTATGGTGGCTTGGTAGCTATTGTTGTAGGCAAACTTTACCAAAGGAAGATGATCCTCCCATGTTCCAACGAAGTCAACAATGCATAATCTTAAGAGGTATTCTAACACTTTGTTCACCCTTTCCGTCTGATTATCGGTTTGGGGGTGATAGGTCGTGCTTAAGCATAACTGTGTGCCTACAGCCTCTTGCAAGCTCTTCCAAAACTCGCTCGTAAAGATAGGATCTCGTTCGCTAACAATGCTGGAGGGTATCCCATGGAGTCGGACTATCTCTTTAAGATATATGGATGCTAGAGATGAGGCAATCCTTCTACTCTTAACGGGTATGAAGTGAGCGCTTTTTGTGAGTCTGTCCACTATTACCCAAATACCGATATTGCCTCTTCTTGACCTAGGCAGCCCATCAATAAAGTCCATTGAAATGCTATCCCATTTCCACTATGGGACTTCTACAGGATGAAGCAAACCACCAGGCTTCTTTTGCTCCGCTTTGACTTACTGGCATATTAAGCACTTCGAGATGAATTCAGCTACATCCATCTTCATGCCATCCCAAAAGAAAACCCTTTTGATGGCTTTGTACATTTTGTCTCCACCGGGGTGTATGGTCAACCTGGAATGGTGTGCTTCTTCAAGAACTTTCTTCACCAAATCCCTTGCTTGTGGGACACATAACCTTCCATGCCACCTCAACCAACCCTTATCATCGATGGAGTACCTATTGAGGTAACTAGAAGTCTCACCCTTACTCAACTTATCTATCACATCAACTAGCTGAGGGTCTTCATGTTGTGCAGTCCCTATTGAGTCCAAAAGAGTAGGCCGCACCTCTAGAGATGCTAACAAACCAATCACATGATCGACATAGGGTCTCAAATTAAAGTTGGCTATGTACTCCAAGCTTTGCCTTTCTACAAAGAGAGGGCTTAAGGTCAGCATCTTTCTATTCAAGTCGTCTGCTACTACATTTCTCTTGCCAAGGGTATAGGAAATCTCGAAATTATAGGATGCCAAGAATTCCATCCACCTTTGTTACCTCAAGTTAAGATCTTTCTGCGAGAAAAGGTACTTCAACGATTAATGGTCAGTATACGACTCAAATTTATCACCTAGGAGATGATGGCAGCTAACTCTAGGTCGTGAGTTGGGTAGTTTTTCTCATGTATTTTCAACTGCCTACCTCCATAAGCTACTACCTTCCCTTCTTGCATTAAGACAACACCTAGTCCCGTGCCACATGCATCCGTGTATACGGTAAACATCTTGCTTCCATACGGCAATGTCAGAACTGGGGTTGTTGTTAGAGCTCTTTTGAAGCGTTGGAAAGCAATATCGCAATCCAAATCCCAAGTGAAAGTTAAGTTCTTCTTTGTCAACTTTGTAAGTGGAGCTGAGATTTTCGAAAAATCTTTGATGAACTTCCGGTAAAAGCCCGCTAGCCCGAGAAAGCTTCGGACTTCGATTGCATTCCGTGGGACCTTCCAATCTTGCATCGCAACTACTTTTGCAGGGTCCACGGCTAACCCTTCCTTGGATACCACATGTCCAAGAAATCTTACTTCCTCTCTCCATAAGTGGCACTTGGAGAATTTGGCTTTCAATTGATGTGCACGAAGAGTACCCATGACTTCCTTTAGATGTTGGGCATGCTCTTCCTCATTCTTCGAGAAAATCAAAATGTTTTCTATGAAGACCACTACAAACTTACTGAGGAACTTCCTAAACACCGTGCTCATCAAATCGATGAAATAAGCGGGTGCGTTTGTCAAGCCAAAAGGCTTGATAAGCCACTCGAAGAAACCATCTGGAGTTTTGAACGTGGTCTTGTCAATCCTGTCTTCAGCCACTCTCAGCTGATGAAACTCGGTAGCTAAATCTTGTTGGGAAAAAACCGATGCACCTACAAGCTGATCGAACAAGTCGTCTATTCTTGGAAGTGGGTGCCTATTCTTCTTGGTCAGCTTGTTTAGCTCCCTATAATCAACGCATAGGCGAAGCGAACTGTTCACTTTAGTTGCGAACACTACTGGAGCACCCCCATTTAGAAATGCTGCGCCTTATAAACCCCTTCTCAAGCAACTCTTTAACTTGCTTGTTGAGTTCTTTCCTCTCCCTTGGAGCCATGTGTCTAATGAGTGGAGTGACGGGTTTGGAATTATCAACGAGGTATATGCGGAAATCTATCTCCCACTTCGGAGGTAACCCTTTAACCTCCTCAAAGACATCTGAGTATTCACGGACTAGTCTAACAGAATGCAAATTCTCAATAGACGCATCAAGAGATTCTCTATAGCTAAGCATAACAGAGTTCATGGGAATACAAGAAATTTCGAGAGTGTTACCGAGGCGAGTCATGAGTCTAACCACTCTCCTTTCACAATCTAGGATGGAACCATTACTGGATAGCCAATCCATGCCTAGAATCAACCCATAGCCCGTGAAGCCCAAAACATAGGCATTGCATCTAAACCCTACACTTAATATAGAAATTTCCAAATCCAAACAAATCATTGACAAATAAGTTGATCCCCCAATTGGATTTGAAACAACCAAGGGTTCCTCTATTAAACTGGTGTTTAGGTGCAGAGATTCAACCAAAGCAGTAGATATAAAACAGTGCGATGCGCCAGAATCAAAGAGTGTACGAACATGATGATCAAAAAGATAAACTAAACTCTCAACAGAAACATAACTACCTTGTTCTTGCGGAGGTGCCATGAGAGCATGAACCTGCCCTCTAGAAGCAGATCCAACTCTATGCCCTTGCCCTTGCTTTCTTGGGCAGTCCCTAGCCATGTGTCCTGCCTCGCTGCAATGGAAACAGCCACCCATCTTCCTTTTCTTCTTCCTGCAGTCCTTAACCAAATGTCCAGGAATGCCACAAAAATTACACTTTCTCTTGTCACGGGTTTTGTTGTTCTTCCCACCTTTCTTGGAGTCTGTCTTCTTGCTCTGTGATCCTTCCCCTTTCTTATCCTGAGATGCTTCCACCTTTGTCTCCTTCTTGCCAAAGTTATCTTCTTCTTGCAATAGTGCCATATCCACCAGTCTCTCATAAGTCGCACCCATAGGTATATGGGACATAGCTACACTGTGCAGTGGCTCATTCAATCCTTTAACAAAGCGGACAGCCTTCTTATGAGGAGTGTTCACTAACTCCAATCCGAACCTAGCAAGCTGATTAAATTGGTTAACGTACTCCTTAACCGACATACTTTCTTGTTTGAGAGCTAAGAACTTCTCCATCTGTAGACTTCGTTCAGCTTATGACAGGAATTTCATTTCAAATCTCATCCTAAAATCCATCCAAGTTTTAATTAGTCTTTCAGCGTTAGTGACTTCCCACCAATAGGAAGCTTCGTCTTTGAGCAACCATACCGCCAACTGTATCTTCTACATATCATCCACTTTGAAGATATCGAACAAATCCTTAGTTTCTTTGACCCAGTTTCTTGCTTCCACGAAGGATTCATTTCCATTGAAGTTCTTTCCACCCATGGCTCGAAAGTACCTACATATTTTTGAGAAAGCATTTGCACGAGGAGGAGGAGGAGGAACCACTGCAGCTGGGGGAGGAGGAATGTCTGTTGGGCCTGCGTCATTGGCCCTAGCCTCTAGGTACCTCCTGAACCAGCCAAGTATCGGTACACCCTCTGGAAGGTTAAGATTCCCAGACACGCTGAAACGAAAAAAAGGAAAGATTCAGAATAAAGGATAGAAAGATAGTGCATATGGCTTTAGGGGATTATGCCTATTAAAGTAAAATAACACTTTTTCTTGAAAAAATGCTCCTTTATACTTCTTTTTGAAAATAGTTTTCAAAAACTTTTATCTGATTTAGTAAACCTTTGCTCTAATACCAAGTGAAAGAACCCACCTCCGTTAAGGTCAGTCACTAAGGGAATGCCTTAACTTTGGTGGAGTATTATAGGTTAAAGACACAGAATATTTACAAGACAGAAATATAAGCAACGAAAATAAACATTTATGTCATAAGTGGTTCCATACAAAAACCATTACAGTAAATTATCTCAAAATAACTTCCAAAACATTTCATCATAATCTCTGTCTTGAATAAAACATAAAGAAGCATATAAATAAAACTGCATAAATCACCAAGTCTAGTGTGTCCAAAGCCACCGCCAAAGACGAGAGATTCCAAGCCATACATCACAGAGTCTTCAAGCTTGGAAAGATGAATGGTCCAAATTAAGCTGAGTCATTCCCTCCCTGACCACTTGAGGGGGGAACGGAAGAAAAGAAGATGAAATAAAATGGGTCATACATAATTCTGAGTAAGTCCAGTGACTTTTCAGTGTGTGAATAAGGAAAAGGTCATGATAGGAACAAACTGAAAATAGGACAATAACAGAACAACAAACTAACATAAAACTATATAAGGTAGGATAAACCGAATATACATCGCACCCATGTTTAATTCTCTTCACCTACTTATACTTGTCCAACTGACACCACGTGTTCATGTTGAAATGATCTCCTTATATCGATCGGCTCCTACTCGCATGCATTTATCACGTGTGTGATTCGGCCCCACTTGAATGTAGATACCTATGCTGGTCCCACCATGGGGTGTATCAAATCCTATGGTGGCACATCGACACGATTCAAGAGGCACAGTGTATGAATACTGATGCCCAATGCCTGCTTTTTCCACTATGGAGTATGTGCACGCCCGTACTCCGTCGGAACCTACACTGACGCACACCCACCGATGTTTTGACAGCTTACAATTCAGCCCAGTAATCGTGCCCCACCCTGCCTACTTCAGGGTCCTATGATACATCTATGTGGGTTACTGCTAAAATGGGTCCCTGTTACTAGGGTTTTCTAGCCAACATGTTAAATTGGTTAAGTGTCTTAACCCCACCCATCATTTTAGTTAACATGTTGAATTGGTAATGTCTTTCCTTAATTGACTTAACCCTACCAATCTTGACTTAGCTTTATTAAAGCACCAACCACTCATATTAGATAGGTATTGTTGTGGTTACTGGATGTGCCGTTCGGTTCTGGGAAATTTTACACCATAACTCAGTCTAACCTCGGGTCCTTTTTGGTCTCAATGCACTAACCACCCACATTAGACAGGAATTGTTGTGGTCACTAGATGTGCCGGTCGGTTCTGGGCAGTTTTACACCACAACTCAGTCTAACCTCAGGTTACGCATATTCGTCTTTTCTAAATTTACATATTTGTCCCTTTTATGCTCATATGTAAATTTTCAACAATTTATTGTCATAGCCCACTTTCCTTCTAACTCAAATTCATAATTTTTGGTAAGTAAATTATACTATTTCAATGCCATACCATTTACATGGTTATGACCCAAATATGTTAATTACGTATAGTTTCATGTTTTCCCCAATGTTACCACCGTTGTACGTTCGCAAAGTTTCATAAGATGTTAGGCTCGACGTTTTAGCCTAACTTATAAAACAAAAAGGGAAAAAAGAGGAACTTGCAACATTCTAACATCATACAAAAATATGGATCTAACTACAGATGTGTCACATGAACTTGGCATAATATACTTTCAATTACGAACTTGCAAACTAGATCTATGCAATATGAATCATAAAATAATAGTCTTACATAGAACTACCAAAATCTCATTAGAAATGTAATGGTGAACTTGCATAGGGGTTGAATCATGCTAGTATGGGTCTAACATAGAGGCGTACGGATCTAACATATAAAGTGTAGATCTAAACATATAGGTTTACATAATCACGTTTTTATTAACCTATAAACTTTCATGTATACATAACATGATAACATCACTTAACTTGCATAAACATGGCATAATTTCCAAATTTACATACAACATATATATGTCATCACCAAATTATACAAGGTCATAGATCTAAACATGTATGCAGAATGGATCTAAATAGTTAGGCTTAAACGACATGATTTGGCCTAAAACTTGTATAATATCACCAAAAGTACATATGATAATTTCATTTTCAAATTCTTATACAACATAATAGGTTTATTCACCAATTTCCACATAACATGATAGGTTCGATAGACCACAATAGTTCATAGTCATATATGATAGAATAGACAAGAATAAACATAAATCAGCATCACATCAGCTTGATACAATTCTATTTTACAATTCATTACAAACCATATCTTTAATTTATTCACATCTGAAAGATAACTACACTTACAACCAAAAAGGAATTCTTGAGTACTGGGATCTGTATTCTGAAACTGAATTGCTCGCCTTTGATGTAGATCATTGAATTCTCTTAGTTGAATTAGATTAGATTTAATTTGATTTTTGATGTAGCTTTTATCTTGCCTTTGAGTTGAAAGAGATGTCGGCTATTCTAGGTTCAACATTGACGGCATAACTGCTCTTGGTATGAATATTTGTGATTTAGGGTTGAGAGTTTGGTTGCTTTTATAGAGGTTTAATTAATTTAGAGCCGTCAGATTAACCCTAGAAGTAATCAAGACCATCCAGTCAAGATAGGATAACACCTTAGCCCTAATGACTCAGTAGGGAGTCAGAATTCGTCACCTTTTTAGATCTGCCCGGGGGGGGGGGGTAGGTCGACCCCCAGGTCGACCTATAGGGTAGGTCGATACTAGGGTCGACCCCCTGGTCGACCTGGCCTGGGGCGGGAATTTTCCTGCCCTGCCCTCTTCTTTGTTTAAATTTGAATTTTGAATTTTTGAAAATTCTGAAAGCCATAACTTCTTCATACGAAGTACAATTCACACAAACTCGGACTCTATCTCAACCAGAATTCCGAGACGAACGCAAATGGCATAACCCGTTTCCCTTAATTCTCACATTTAAAATTAATTATTATTTAATTCGTTACTTTAAGGTTTACAGAAAATACAGGGTGTTACAGCAGCCCATTCCGCATTAGCAAATGCACTGATTTTTAATGTTTTAGTGGGATAAACTTTAAGTCTATGACTCAATGTTCCTTCCAGGTACCTCAACACTCTCTTCACTGCCTTCCAGTGCTCGCTCAAATAACTTTGCATGAACTGACATATCTTGTTCACACAAAAATATATTTCTGGCCTCGTGATGGTGATGTATTGCAAAGCTCCAACAATGCTCCTATAATGTTGCGGGTTGTCTATTGTTTCTCCATAGCTTTTGGATAACTGCATGTTAGTAACCATTGGTGTAATTGAAGCTTCTCCAGCCTTCTTCAGTACACTTTGGATGTAATTGGTTTGATTAAGATGAAGTGCCCCATCTTTTGTCCACTTCACTTCTATTCCTAAGAAGAAATTAAATCTTCCCACATCTTTAAGTTTGAACAGTTCATTCAAGTACCCTATTAGTTGATCAATCTCTGCATTACAATTCCCAGTTATGATAAAATCGTCCACGTATACGAGGACATATATTGTACGAGTGTTACTCTTCCTAATGAACAGCGACTTATCCGACTTAGTATGAGTAAAGCCAAGTTTTGTCATCGTTCCCTTCAACTTTTCAAACCATACCCTTGGCGCTTGTTTTAAGCCGTATATCGCCTTGTTCAACCTACATACCATCTAACACCTTCCATTATCCTTGAACCCCCGAGGTTGATCCATATAAACCTCCTCTTCTTATTCTCCATTCAAGAAAGCATTATGTACATCTAATTGTTTCACTGACCACCGATTATGCAGGGCTATGGAGAGTATTACTCTAATTGTGGTGGGTTTTATTATCGATGAGAACATTTCTTTAGAGTCAAATCCAGGCTGCTGCGTGTACCCTTTTGCTACAAGCCGAGCCTTGTGCTTAGCTACTGTCCCGTCAGCATTGTATTTCAATTTGTAAGTCCACTTACACCCTATTGTTGTTTTGTTCCTGGGCAGCGTCGTCAAGCTCCATGTCTTATTATTCATTAGAGCTCTATATTCTTCTTCCATAGCTCTCCTCACTCAATACACTTCGCTACTTGTTCATCGTTTGAAGGTTCTTCCAATACACACTTAGCTATATATATCTTCAGTTTAAAAATTCCATCCTTCGATTTTGTTATCATGTGATGTTGTTGATGCTGCTCTTCAACTCTGGTCAACGACGTCTCGGTCTGTGTACGATTAATTTCGCCATTTGTTGTGTTTCTTGTTGAAGATAAATCATGCCCACTGCTAAGGCATCCATCATTCTCTTCTGCCTAACCTTCAGTATTGTAATCACTCTCATTACTACTTGTTTCTGATGTACGAGACTTGAATGATTCCTAATCTTCTGCACTCACTGCTGGTGAACTAGAAGAGTGGTCATGAATTGTATATAGCGGTATGGAAGGTATTGGTCTCCGTGTCTCCACTGTCTTTTTTGTAGCCTTTACTTCATCATTAGCGAAGGGAAAAACTCTCTCATTGAACATGACATGTCTTGATACTATGACCTTTACTTCACTTGTCCAACATTTAGACCCTTTCTCCCTTGTTCCATATCCAATGAAGGTGCAGGGGATGATCTGAATTCAAAATTATGACGATTATATAGTCTTAACAGTGGGAAACATAGATAGCCGAACACCCTTAATCTCTTGTAGTCTGCTTTTATTCCATATGCAGCTTCATGTGGACTGATGTCCCTCAGCACTTTGGTAGGTAAGCAATTAATTAAGTATACTATAGTCGAAAAAGCCTCCGGCCAGAACTTTAAGGGCATCGATCCTTGAGCCAGTAGTGTCTATCCCATTCCCACCACATATCGGTGTTTTCTTTCTACCATTCCATTTTGTTGTGACGTATATGGAAAAGTGTATCTATGAATTATTACCTTTTCGTTGAAGAAATGTCTTAAAGGCCTAAACTCGGCTCCTACATTTGTTTGAAATATCTTTATCTTTCGTTCAAACTGACTTTCAACTTGCAAAATGAACTGCTTCACAGCTTCAGTATTTTCAGATTTGAGTTTTAGAAAATAGATCCAGGTATACCTCGTATGTGCATCAACAAAGGCCACATAATATTTGTAACCGTGGTCAGAATTCAGAGGTGTTGGACCCCATAGATCGCATTCAACCAATTCTAACGGATGAATGTACTTGGTTTTAGACTGATCAAAAGACAATTTATGACTCTTGCCTAGTTGACATTGAGTACAAACATGTGATACTATATTTTTCAAATGCAACAAATTCTCTTTACTCAACATGGTTTTCATTACACTTACATTCGGGTGACCAAGTTTCATGTGCCATACACTGTATTCATCCTCTATATTATTAACTAAATTACAACATACCATTTTACCTTCAACTTTCTAATTAGATTTGAGATTGAACCTGTATAGACCGTCATGTAGAGCCCTGGTAACAAGATTTCTCCACTCAAATCATTTTTAACCAAATATATATTAGGATGAAATTCAAAGTATACTCAGTTATCTTTTGCAAACTACGAGACACTGATTAAATTCTTTTTTATTTGAGGCACTCTCAACAAGTTTCTTAGCAGTAGTGTTTTATTTCTATCAGTAGACGCAAATTGGGCATGTCCAACATGTGTTATGTTTAATGGCGTACCATTTCCCATGTAAATTGAGTTTTTACCTCAATATCTTGTTCCTCCTAGATTTAGATTTTGGAGATCTCTTGTCACATGATGAGTTGCCCTAGAGTCGGGAAAACAAGCATCATCTTGAATATCTGCATCTTTGGCTAAAATTTCTTGTTGTTTAACAGGTGATGTCTGGCTTCTCAGATTTTGTCTGATACAGCCTTGAACTTGACTCAGATTGACATTATACAGATAATATTTCGGCATGTTTTGAGTTGGAGAATTCTGCTGATTGCTGGAGAAATTTGAATCAAACCTGAAATAACATCTAACTTCGGTATGACCGATCTTTTCACATATTTGACATTTTGGCTAGTTGTTTGAGAACCTTCCACTTCCTCTTTCTCTACCATATGACCACCTCTTCCATACATCTGACTTCCTCTTGCAGCTTTTATTTCATGATTGCTGTTTAACTGATCAGGTCTGGGATGATTCAGCGTGCCCTTACTCTTTGAATTTACAGCATAGTTAATAGAGAATTCCTGCTTCAAGTTGGTTGCCTTCTGCTCCAATCTTTCTTCATGCCCAAGTAGTACTGAGCTGACATATTGCACAGATGGAGTTGACTATTTTGAAGTAATCGCAGCCATTATGGCTTCAAAATCATCACTCAACTGTAACACCCCACCTCCGCTAGGGTCACTCACAAAGGGAATGCACTAGGTTTGGTGAAGCATTATCGAGGTAAACATGCACAGAAATATTACAAGACATAACATATATATATATAACAGCGGGAGTAAAACAAATTTCATTACCTTATAAAATAAGGTCTAAAGCCTTTTACATCAGAATACATCAAAACCTGTCTTGTAATAGTAAAGAAGCATAAAACCATTTCATAAATTATTCCCCAAGTAAAACAGTAAAGTAGCCATAGCCAAGAAAAGTCCAAGCCATGCGTGATGACCTTCAAGTAGAAGAAGTCCGAACTAGATAACAGTATTTCCTCCCTGAAAACCTGGGGGGGGGGGAACGGAAGACAAGAGGCGAAAGAAAACGGGGTCAGTCATAAAGACTGGTAAGTCCTATCTACTTCCAGTACAAAAACAGGTAAAGGTAACATGACATGCATAAACTGAAAGTAAACATAAGGATGACTACAAGATAGATAAACTAAAACAGGCTGAACTACTGTAGCAAGGTAAACTAAGATATCATGATAAACTACGGTGTCATGATAAGTCAAGGTATCACATCGTCCGGTTGCTATCAAGTATACTATCCCGAGGTATCTATCCTGTACAACGTCCCACGGTATCTATCATGCATATATCTCATGGTCCTAACATGTATATTTGCTCTGCACCTCTCGTACTAGTATCCTAACCCGCGTCATGTGTTAACTATGAATGTCCCTTGCCCAATGTCATGTTATGGTCCATGTCAACCTAATATATAACATACGTAGGTTTTCCCAACTCGTATGTTTCTTTCCATGTATAAGTTCAGTCCTTTGCCGTATGCCATACGGGCTTTCCCATGTAAACATTTTATCCTTGAGGTTATTTTGGACTGCTACCCTTGATCTAGTTATGTTTCCTTACCATGAACTATCGCGCGTTCCCTTAGGATTTATGCCACCTAGGACCACTAGAGATTATGCTACCTAATGAACGTTTCCGTGTCTCGGTTTGGGTTCAGCCACCTAGGACCACTAGGGATTATGCCACCCGTCAACCGCGCCCTTTATCCCGCGTATGTATCGTGAATCGTTTTCCATGTCTAGACGCACATGTTCCTCAATGTGCCATCTGAGTTCCGTGCCAGGGCAAATCAAGAAATACGGAACTTGGTCGGGAGCTTTAAGTCATCTGATGATGCAGATATCAAGGTCTGTTTTTGTACCCATGGCTATGGTCCCACGTGACCCCTCCCTCAACTACTGAAAGGCAATCCAAGAAAAATCATGTATGAGAACTACACTAAGGCCCATCGATGCCCATTTCCAGATAGCCAACCTCACCCATAACTCGATAGCTAGTATATGGTCTTTTGGGAGTTCCCTGCCTTTCCGTACGTACACGATTGACTAAAGATGGTAGGTAGTCGGCGACATGCTATCCCGTGGCAAAATCAAGTATCGTCGACTCCACGCTAATCCATCCCAGTCTTTAGGTCGCTCGCATAGCAACCAAGGCATACTCTTGGCTCTTCTACCGCAGACCTTAACCTCTGTGAGGCCGGGTTACATGGACCACTTGCCACCTCACAGAGGGATACCAAGAGTACCCTCATGTTCCCCGAAGCTTCCGCTTCGTCACCCAGTTCGCTGGAGCTTTTATCCAAGTCAGATAACTTGCTCCCCCTCGTATACTAAGCGATGACCTACCGTACCAGGCTACTCATCTCTTTATGAACTAGTCCCATGTCCTTAGCTAAGAATTATTACTTAGTTACCCTTAACTAAGGTTTACCACTTAGCCCCTCTTTCCGCTATCCTTGTTAACTACGATTTCCAACCTAGTCCCCTGAGCTAGGGTTTTGTCAAATGGGTTAAGTGTTGTTATCCAAGTTCATGACTTAACCCCCCCACGAATCATGTTAAAATTGGCTAAGTACTCAAGTTCAAGGCTTAGCCCTACAGGTTGGTTAAGTGTACCAAGAAGCTCATGACTTAACGTTATCAAGTCAAACTGGTTAAGTATTTATTTGTCTTGACCCTATCAGATTATCATGTTAGATTGATTAAGCATAGATTATCTTAATCCCAGCAGATTACCGAGTCAGATTGTTTAAGTATGGGTTAGCTTAACCCCATCCACTAATCATATTACAATGGTTAAGCCTACTTTTAAAAGGTCTTGTGACTTAACCCTATCAGGTCCACCTATTAGATTGGTTAAGTATAGGTTACTTAACCTCATCAAATCATCACGTATAATTGGTTAAGTATAAGTTACTTAACCCCATTAAATTATCATGTTAAATTGGTTAAGTATTGGTTACTTAACCCCATTGAGTTACCAAGTTTAGATTGGTTAAGTGTTTAACTTAACCCCATCGAATTCCCATGTTTAGATTAGTTAAGTATAGGTTACTTAACCCCATCTAATTACCGTGTTTAGATTAGTTAAGTCTTAATTACTTAACCCCATCAAATTACCAAGTCGGATTAGTTAATCGTAAATTACTTAACCCCATCCCCTAATTGTCTTGTATGGTTAAGTGTCATTAAGAAATCAAGCCCGGTCCCACTTAACCTACCCATTCGTGTCATATCGGTTAAGTGCCATTAGTCAAATTTACTTAACCTTATCATGTGGCATTAATTTAATTAATGCACTCTCAACCTCTCACATTAGACTTTGTTGTGGTTACTAGTTAAGCCGGGCGGGTCCGGGTAGTTTTACACCACAATCTAGTCTAACATCGGGTCTTAAGCGCGACATGACTAACTTCTCACATTGGATCCTATTGTTTGTAGCCACTAGTTAAGCCGGGCGGGTCCGGGTAGATTTATGCTACAAACTCAACCCAACCTCGAGTTGGCCACTTTCATGTTTGGTCTAGTGTCATATTACACCTACAACCCATACGTATCTAGCCCCAAGTTCCATGTTTTCTTATGTGTCATGTTCATGTTTACGTGTTTCAAGAGTGTCCCCTTTTTCATGCAACCCCATGTCAAGTTTCTCATGTCATACCCACGTTTTTCCTAAGCTACCCAAACGTATTTCCATCCCACGTGGAAGGGAGTCACATAGTAGGGTATTATGCCAACAAATTTGCCCATAAACATGCATAGTATCATAAGGGAATTTGGCCACAAGCATGCATAGTTTAATAAGAGTTTGGCCACAAACATGCATGATACATAAGGGGTTTGGGTTCATTTACATGCATAAGCCCCAAAGTCAAATCTTTGCCAATGTTTCACAAGTCAAATGGTTCCCAAAGGTTCATGCTAGCATTCCATAGATAAAGATTCAAACTTGCAAGATATACTAGGTTATACATAACATGAGTGGCATGATTAAGTCGCTAAAACATAACCCAAAGTCATATGTTCATGATAAAGGGGCAAACTAGGTTTTCATGGGTTAACATACTCATGTTACATCTCATTTTATCCCATGTCACATTAGAACCACCGTTAGAATCTACAAGTAGCTAGAACTTACATAGCGTGGCAAGAGGGCTAGGAGCATGAATCGTTTTAACGAAGAAAGGTGGCTCCTTTGATGAAGAACCGTCATGAAATCGCCATAGCAACGTTGATTTGGCCTCGATTTGGTGTAGCAAACTTGCACCTTTCAATTCGGATCCGATTTGCATGCATAGTCTCTTGGAGTTGGAGATGGAGGCCATGATCACTCGGCATTTGGGCAGCACTTCGTGGCATGAGTGAATTATGAGAGGTTTAGGGTAGGCTTAGGGTCTTTTTATAGAGATTAGGAGTAGTTTAGGCCGTTAGATTAACCCTAGGATAGATCCAAGCCCTCAAAAATCGTCACAAGCCTCCAAAACAAGACCCAGGAGCCAAAACAGGTGCACCTGGCCGACCAGGCAGGTCGACCCCCAGGTCGACCGTGGGGTGGACTCCCCAGTCGACCTGGTTGGCAGGGGGTCGACTCCCCAGTCGACCTCCCCTGGTCTGGCGGGAAATTTTCCTGCCTCTTCTGAATTCTGAAATTTGAATCTGTTTTCGTTTTCGAATTTTTCGTGAAACTTCGCGAGGTCATATCTTGGTCATACGGACTCCGATTTACGAAATTTCGAACTCTATTTCGCGTATTTTTCCGAGACGAACGCAATGGCACAACCCGTTTTATCTGATTCAGATTTTATAACTTAATTCTGCCTTGATTCTTGGTTTAACATGTTGTTAAACTTCGGGTTGTTACATTCTCCCCTCCTTTAAGGATTTCGGTCCCGAAATCTCCAAGTTAGGAAGAACATATCCTACCATCCATCATCCATCTACTCAAAACATCATCCACAAGCAACCATTGTCCTTAGACGATTTCTAATGCCATATGAACATATGCAGAACGTGTGTGTATATGCTCCTTAGCTAATGCTAATGATCAGGCCTGAATGATCTCCCTAATGAAAAATATGTTTAGTGCCATGAGTCCAACATGTATGCAAATAGTCCTAGTCATATAAGTACTATATGCGTGCACAAACATTCATTCATATGCAACATCCGCATGATAACATATTCAATTTCATCCATAAACAAGTATAAATACTCGTGCATATGCAACGTGAAATGTGACCGCGTCAATCTAGTATCTAATGTGTATTCGCGCATCCACGAGCAACCACTTGCAACCATTTGCAACCATATCAATCATAACATGTTTCAAATACATGTTTACATCCATAGAGTTCTATCTAAGGTTCCCAAGATAAGATCGAGGAGATAAACAAGACAAACTCCTTACGGGGTTTGTAACAGAAACAGGACCGAGAGGATATCCACCAAAAGATAACATGCGAGCAAGCTCGACAGGAAAAACCAGGGATCATGGATACACTCTCTTAAAAAGAGGTACGATGCGCGTGTCTAGCCTTATGTCTTCTAAGTCGCGTTTTCTTGAGCTTAATTCCTCGGTGCCTTGACCGCCATTGACTTCATGATTTCGTAACTCCTTGATTCCTATTTCTCCGGTATGAGTTAGAACTCATTTCACTGTCGCTTCTTATTCCACTTTCACTTATCCTCTCCCTAGTATACTTGGATCAAACGTATCCACTTACTCATGCAAGCTCTCCAAAATTCACTACGGAATTATGGATCTCGTTTGCCGATGCCAATCCATGTTGCTAAGAGTACTTACTAGGGTGATTCCCATAACTCATGCGTAAGCGAAACGAACCATCCGCCTTAGCGGCGAATTCTGTCCGAACGGGTTACCAACAACTGCATCTCGAGATTCTAGGTAACTAACCATGACAGAACCCAAAAGGTTACACGAGACTTCGAGGGCATCACCAAGGTGAATCGAGAGTCTAACTACCCTCTTTCCAAAACCGAGAATGGCACCCCATTGTTGGGTGACCACTTTATCCCTAGAATCCATCCGTAGCCGAGACATGTCATTCTCAAATCCAAACAAGTCATGAAGAAATGGACCAACTCTCCAACCAGATTTTTGGGACAAAACTGGGATCCTCTACCATGCTAGTACTAAGGTGCAGAGACTTAACTATCGAAGCAGACTTAAATGATGCGATGATCAATACAAAGCCTGGACGGGATGATAGAAAAGAACGACTAAACCTTTACCAGAAACGGTACCATTTCTTTTAGGTGCCCTAGAAATGGGAGCGTACAATTGCCCTTTCCGATGATCTTGTCCTTATCCTTCTTGATGGACTAAGCCATACCAACAAGTTGCTTATCCTTAAGCTCGCGTCCTTTATCCTTACTCTTATTATCCCTCCTTGTATCACGGCAACAGGTCTCTCGAGAACCACCTCCATCGTAAGGAAAGCACCTACGTGGCTAGACAAAGATCAGTCATAGTCAGAACTACTGTGACCACAGATGGAGGAAAGAAAGGAAAGGAGATTCAATCAAGGAATCAAAGGATAATGCTAATGGCCTTTGGGGAATAGCCTTTTAAAACAAAATTTTCTTGAAAAATGCTCCTTTGTAAAACGGTTTCTCAAATAGTTTTCCGAAGGTTTTAAAAACTTTTGCCCAGTCTGGTAACCTGGCTCTGATACCAAATGTAACTCCCCACCTCCGCAAGGGTCACTCACAAAGGGAATGCACTAGGTTTGGTGAAGCATTATCGAGGTAAACATGCACGGAAATATTACAAGACAGAACATATATATAAAACAGCGGAAGTAAAACAAATTTCATTACCTTATAAAATAAGGTCTAAAGCCTTTTACATCAGAATACATCAAAACCTGTCTTGTAATAGTAAAGAAGCATAAAACCATTTCATAAATTATTCCCCAAGTAAAACAGTAAAGTAGCCATAGCCAAGAAAAGTCCAAGCCATGCGTGATGACCTTCAAGCAGAAGAAGTCCGAACTAGATAACAGTGTTTCCTCCCTGAAAACCTGGGGGGGAGGGGAACGGAAGACAAGAGGCGAAAGAAAACGGGGTCAGTCATAAAGACTGGTAAGTCCTATCTACTTCAAGTATAAAACAGGTAAAGGTAACATGACATGCATAAACTGAAAGTAAACATAAGGATGACTACAAGATAGATAAACTAAAACAGGCTGAACTACTGTAGCAAGGTAAACTAAGATATCATGATAAACTACGGTCTCATGATAAGTCAAGGTATCACATCATCCAGTTCCTATCAAGTATACTATCCCGAGGTATCTATCCTATACAATGTCCCACGGTATCTATCATGCATATTTCTCATGGTCCTAACATGTATATTTGCTCTGCACCTCTCGTACTAGTATCCCAACCCGCGTCATGTGTTAACTATGAATGTCCCTTGCCCAATGTCATGTAATGGTCCATGTCAACCTAATATATAGCATATGTAGGTTTTCCCAACTCGTATGTTTCTTTCCATGTATAAGTTCAGTCCTTTGCCGTAGGCCATACGGGCTTTCCCATGTAAACGTTTTATCCTTGAGGTTATTTTGGACTGCTACCCTTGATCTAGTTATGTTTCCTTACCATGAACTATCGCGCGTTCCCTTAGGATTTATGCCACCTAGGACCACTAGAGATTATGCTACCTAATGAACGTTTCCGTGTCTCGGTTTGGGTTCAGCCACCTAGGGCCACTAGGGATTATGCCACCCGTCAACCGCGCCCTTTATCCCGCGTATGTATCGTGAATCGTTTTACATGTCTAGACGCACATGTTCCTCAATGTGCCATCCGAGTTCCGTGCCAGGGAAAATCAAGAAATACGGAACTCGGTCGGGAGATTTAAGTCGTCTGCTGATGCAGATATCAAGGTCTGTTTTTGTACCCGTGGCTATGGTCCCACGTGACCCCTCCCTCAACTACTGAAAGGCAATCCAAGAAAAATCATGTATGAGAACTACACTAAGGCCCATCAATGCCCATTTCCAGATAGCCAACATCACCCATAACTCGATAGCTAGTATATGGTCTTTTGGGAGTTCCCTGCCTTTCCGTACGTACACGATTGACTAAAGATGGTAGGTAGTCGGCGACATGCTATCCCGGGGCAAAATCAAGTATCGCCGACTCCACGCTAATCCATCCCAGTCTTTAGGTCGCTCGCATAGCAACCAAGGCATACTCTTGGCTCTTCTACCGCAGACCTTAACCTCTGTGAGGCCGGGTTACATGGACCACTTGCCACCTCACAGAGGGATACCAAGAGTACCCTCACGTTCCCCGAAGCTTCCGCTTCGTCACCCAGTTCGCTGGAGCTTTTATCCAAGTCAGATAACTTGCTCCCCCTCGTATACTAAGCGATGACCTACCGTACCAGGCTACTCATCTCTTTATGAACTAGTCCCATGTCCTTAGCTAAGAATTATTACTTAGTTACCTTTAACTAAGGTTTACCACTTAGCCCCTCTTTCCGCTATCCTTGTTAACTACGATTTCCAACCTAGTCCCCTGAGCTAGGGTTTTGTCAAATGGGTTAAGTGTTGTTATCCAAGTTCATGACTTAACCCTCCCACGAATCATGTCAAGATTGGCTAAGTACTCAAGTTCAAGGCTTAGCCCTACAGGTTGGTTAAGTGTACAAAGAAGCTCATGACTTAACCTTATCAAGTCAAACTGGTTAAGTATTTATTTGTCTTGACCCTATCAGATTATCATGTTAGATTGATTAAGCATAGATTATCTTAATCCCATCAGATTACCGAGTCGGATTGGTTAAGTATGGGTTAGCTTAACCCCATCCACTAATTATATTACAATGGTTAAGCCTACTTTTAAAAGGTCTTGTGACTTAACCCTATCAGGTCCACCTACTAGATTGGTTAAGTATAGGTTACTTTACCTCATCAAATCATCACGTATAATTGGTTAAGTATAAGTTACTTAACCCCATTAAATTATCATGTTAAATTGGTTAAATATTGGTTACTTAACCCCATTGAGTTACCAAGTTTAGATTGGTTAAGTGTTTAACTTAACCCCATCGAATTCCCGTGTTTAGATTAGTTAAGTATAGGTTACTTAACCCCATCTAATTACCGTGTTTAGATTAGTTAAGTCTTAATTACTTAACCCCATCTAATTACCGTGTTTAGATTAGTTAAGTCTTAATTACTTAACCCCATCTAATTACCAAGTCGGATTAGTTAAGCGTAAATTACTTAACCCCATCCCCTGATTGTCTTATATGGTTAAGTGTCATTAAGAAATCAAGCCCGGTCCCACTTAACCTACCCATTCGTGTCATATCGGTTAAGTGCCATTAGTCAAATTTACTTAACCTTATCATGTGGCATTAATTTAATTAATGCACTCTCAACCTCTCACATTAGACTTTGTTGTGGTTACTAGTTAAGCCGGGCGGGTCCGGGTAGTTTTACACCACAACCTAGTCTAACCTCGGGTCTTAAGCGCGACATGACCAACTTCTCACATTGGATCCTATTGTTTGTAGCCACTAGTTAAGCCGGGCGGGTCCGGGTAGATTTATGCTACCAACTCAACCCAACCTCGAGTTGGCCACTTTCATGTTTGGTCTAGTGTCATATTACACCTACAACCCATACATATCTAGCCCCAAGTTCCATGTTTTCGTATGTGTCATGTTCATGTTTACGTGTTTCAAGAGTGTCCCCTTTTTCATGCAACCCCATGTCAAGTTTCTCATGTCATACCTACGTTTTTCCTAAGCTACCCAAACGTATTTCCATCCCAAGTGGAAGCGAGTCACATAGTAGGGTATTATGCCAACAAATTTGGCCATAAACATGCATAGTATCATAAGGGAATTTGGCCACAAGCATGCATAGTTTAATAAGAGTTTGGCCACAAACATGCATGATACATAAGGGGTTTGGGTTCATTTACATGCATAAGCCCCAAAGTCAAATCTTTGCCAATGTTTCACAAGTCAAATTGTTCCCAAAGGTTCATGCTAGCATTCCATAGACAAAGATTCAAACTTGCAAGATATACTAGGTTATACATAACATGAGTGGCATGATTAAGTCGCTAAAACATAACCCAAAGTCATATGTTCATGATAAAGGGGAAAACTAGGTTTTCATGAGTTAACATACTCATGTTACATCTCATTTTATCCCATGTCACATTAGAACCACCGTTAGAATCTACAAGTTGCTAGAACTTACTTAGCGTGGCAAGAGGGCTAAGAGCATGAATCGTTTTGACGAAGAAAGATGGCTCCTTTGATGAAGAACCGTAATGAAATCGCCATAGCAACGTTGATTTGGCCTCGATTTGGTGTAGCAAACTTGCACCTTTCAATTCGGATCCAATTTGCATGCATAGTCTCTTGGAGTTGGAGATGGAGGCCATGATCACTCGGCATTTGGGCAGCACTTCATGGCATGAGTGAATTATGAGAGGTTTAGGGTAGGCTTAGGGTCTTTTTATAGAGATTAGGAGTAGTTTAGGCCGTTAGATTAACCCTAGGATAGATCCAAGCCCTCAAAAATCGTCACAAGCCTCCAAAACAAGACCCAGGAGCCAAAACAGGTGCACCTGGCCGACTTGGCCGACCAGGCAGGTCGACCCCCAGGTCGACCCTGGGGTCGACTCCCCAGTCGACCTGGTTGGCAGGGGTTCGACTCCCAAGTCGACCTCCCCTTGTCTGGCGGGAAATTTTCCCGCCTCTTCTGAATTCTGAAATTTGAATCTGTTTTCGTTTTCGAATTTTTCGTGAAACTTCGCGAGGTCATATCTTGGTCATACGGATCCGATTTACGAAATTTCGGACTCTATTTCGCGTATTTTTCCGAGACGAACGCAATGGCACAACCCGTTTTATCTAATTCAGATTTTATAATTTAATTCTGCCTTGATTCTTGATTTAACATGTTGTTAAACTTCGGGTTGTTACATCAACCCATTTAGAATACTGAGAACATGTCCTGTTTCACTCACCTTGTGTCCTGAAGACTCAAGTAAATCACATAGGTTCTTGATCTTACTCAAGTATTCTATAATGCTCATTTTATCCTTCTTAATGTTTTGCAATTGTCTCTTATATCTCATGATCCTAGCTGCTGCTTGTGACTTGAAATTCTAGTGTATAGAATTCATACATCAAGTGAAGTTTTGCATCCGATGACTTAGGACAGTAGACTAGTGTTGATTGAAGAGAGAAGCCACGAGCACAACAGACTGTCTTGCCTTTGATACACTATAAATTCATCATTTATACTCAGCTGCTCATCTTTCCCAGTGACAAATTGTTGTGGAACTGTGGTGGTTGAATCAACAAATTTCTGTAGACCATATCCTCGAATTGTCGTTTCAATTTGGAACTTCCACAAGAGAAAATTATTCTCATATAGGGTTACTGTAATCAATTGAGTTTGAGGCTTTGTAATTAGCTTCAGTGCATCCTCAAGTGATTTAGATGCTTGATTGATAGCTACACTACCACTGTTGGTTGAATTCGATATTGACAGTAAATCATTGTTATGAGATATGTCTTGACTTCGAAACTGCTCCCAAATGGTATAGATCTGAGAATTGAGTCTGAGAAATTGACGAGAGATGAAGAACAGATCTGAACAGATCTGATGGAAGGTAGAGAATAGATCTGAATAGATCCGAGAAGAAAGAGTGGAAGCTTCTTCTCAGATCTGATTCTAAGAGTCGTTTAGAGAAAGCTCTGATACCATGTTTGAGCCCACATAGTCAGAAATAAAATGAAACGACCACACATGTTATTACGGTCATAGGTACATATATAGTATGCACATGTACATTACAGTAAAACAGTTAAGTGAAAAATACAATATGTTAACAGAGGTTACTCCAATACAACTAACTAATACATTTATATGAATAAAGATACACTGAAGAAATCCTTTCTTTACTGGTAAATTTCACTATGATACATTATCACTATGATACATATTCATAAACAAAAAATGGCTGCACACATTTTAAAAGAACTCCTAGGAAGGTACATCAAGTAAAGTGAAGCAAATATATCATAAAAATGAATGTAACATTTTTTGCTATAATGATCTGTAAAAACTTGGATAAGAGCAAACCCACTAAAGTCATTTTTAGTTTGTCAAGTACTCCGACTACAACATCCAATGCAGCAGATTAGGTTCATTGTAAATTACCATAGCTTTTTTGTATAACCCGCCGTTAACTAATCCAACTATAGGCTAAAAATGTTGCATATTATGGATGACATTGTCATGTAAATCTCAAACATAAAAACAATCATTATACATTATAAGTCCAGTCCAAAAGCATCAACCGATCCTACAATTAGAAGTGAGATTGGAATGCAGTTGACTATTCATAAATGAACCATGAAATCGTTGAATATACTTATATAAGAATCATAAAACAATGTTTAAAATAACATAATCACATAAAATATGTTAAGCAATATACGATTTTCACTTTGCCGAAACTATGGTACAGTACTCAAGATTATATTTTGTCAAATCATTATCAATCTATTATGCACCTATTTGAAAACATAATTCTAAAAGCAATTTATTTGCTATCTAATAAACTAGTGATACCATAATTTTAGATAATCACGCAACAAACAAATCTATGGTTCAAAAATTATAGAAAAGGTATTATTAAGCTCATAATGGACGTAGAAAAAAAAAGTTTCTAATATTAGAAACACTACCTCATCCGTATGAAGGAGACTTAGGGTAGATATAAATCAAGATTTCAACATAAACGGAATGCTCGTCGTATTTATTGCGATGGCCTGCTCTGTAAGTAATGTAGAAACTGCCATAATCTAAGAACACGGTTTGCATGATCAAAATACAATCAGCTCACATTTGCTGATTGAATTGCTCGCAACCCAGTAATACTCTCATTGGCATCCAAATGACATGATCAAGGACAATTCTATCACTAAAATTAAATAAATTAAATGGATAATTAACTGATTTAGACAATACTAAGTTACGCAATTTATATTTCATAAAACTTTTGTTTAGAAAATCATTTACAAAATCTAAATAAACACATTATTAATACAAATAAATACATGTAGCATGTTTAAAAATGGTTAATATTTTTTGTGTTTCAATATAAATGTTACATATATGAACTAAAGATCATATTTTTGGCTTGTGTCATTCAGAATGTATCACTAAATGGGTGCTGGTATAATGACATTTACCTTGTATTGACAATGAATTTCTTTGCGATAACTTGTCCCATGGGTGCAGGCTTTTTTCAAAAGGAATAGATTTATATGATAATGCTTTTATGAGGCAGAGCTGCTATACTCGTATACTCACATACAAAACGGAAAACAAATTAAAATTGGATTGAACAAACTCATCGCTTTTATAATATGTCTATATAATACAAATGGGAAAAATGTAATACCTAGCATATAAAATGTAATAACGATGACCATATTAACTCAAGAATTATACATATGTAGTAAATGAGCTTTAGTTATCCATTAATAAGTACCATATATATATATATATATATATATATATATATATATATATATATATGATGTATATGGCTATGCATGCGTCGTATATTACCTTGATGTGCAAAAAATCAATGCTCTCCATAGACCAAACCATGTAGTAAATAAAAGTCAACATTAGGACATAGTTGGGATAACACATTCACATGTTGAAGGAAGACATGCCCCTAAATGTTATGAAACTCACAGGTCCTGTCATATAGAAAAAACACATGTATGTCAAAAGAATCCAAACACTTTCCATGTCATTTCAACAGCAAGAACTGTTTTCACTTATAACTTGTGAAGGGTCTAATGTTATTTACCTTGTATTGACACTAAATTACTTTGCTATGTGTATAGGACAGCCTCTACCTCTGTACCAAACATCCACTATTTATTTTGAGTGTAATCCACTCCAACTAAAGGGTTGTTAGCAAAGCATGTTAGATGATGTAGGTCTACTGCCCAAAATGGAAAATAGGATGAAGCATGGTGACATCAGTAAACATATATCAGTTATGCGTACTGTCATTTTAAGTAAAAGGAAATGTAGACAGAGTCTGTTAAATAAGGAGAGAAAAATTCCTTCAAAGATGCACAAACAATTGAATATATACATGGAAAACATGATTGGTGCACAACGGAAATCACAAATAACACACGTTAAAACATATGAGCATACACAGTCCAAATTAGGGCTGTCAATGAGTATCCGAAAAATCCGAAATCCGTCCGCATCCACATCCGAAAAGCGGATAAATATCTAATATCCAGAAAAGCTGATGCGGATGCGTATATAGGCATATCCACATCCGCAAATTACCCATCCGCTTTTTTCATGATTAGAGCTAAAATTATGTGTATTTTAACATAATTAAATATACTAATTTATTCATTTGTAAAATTAAAAGTCTACTAAACACATGCTAATTGCTCAAAATTATATATTATCATCGTATTTGTTTAATTTTAGCACTTTAGTAATCAACTGAGTTGAAAAAGTTTAATATTAAGCTAAAAAAATTCATTTATGTTCACTGATTTATCGACCGTTGGTGGAGCAGACAATTATCCGATATCCGTCCGTATCCGCGGATGCGGATATCCGATATTCGAAAATGGTTTCGGATGCGGATGCGGATATGGCACTACCTACATCCAAAAGTATCTGTTGCCAGCACTAGTCCAAGTTAAGTGGACACAAATACTTGCGACTGACATCCTACATCATCTAAACAGGGTTTCCTTGATTAATAACAAACCTTCAGATATCTGTTGAAGAAACAGTGGCATAAAAACAAAATAGAGAAGTACAAAAAGATCCAAAATCCACCTTAAGCAGAGATTCAGTTAACTACTGAATTTAATTCCCTAAATTTAACAATAAAAACCATAACTTTTTGAATCATGAAAAGACCGTAACATCCTGTAGATAAAATAGTTAGACAGAGTTCGACCATAGTTAGAAACTTTAGACAAAAGTTACCTGATATCGGCATCTGATAGACATTAGGATAGCAGTTTCAATGGTAACCGATAAGGCAAAATTTGCCTGGCAAGTCAATCCCAAGCCCTCCCTAACTATCGGACCCATTTTCCTCCTCCTAACAGCCGTTCTCTAATGAACTTTCCATGTCCAAAATCCCCAGACCAGCCTGCTTTGCAACAGAATCAGCACAACGCGATCGAGGACGAAGTATTTCTGTTAGTTGACCGATGAAAGAGCAGATCAAGTTAAGTTTTGAATCATATACTAGAAGACCTAGGGTTCCAACATTACATTGTGGTGAGAACATCGATTGGACATTAAAGTTGAATGATCGAAAGTTTATTGAGGAGGCTAGAATAAAATTAGGTTCATGCTAATGCAAAAGGGAGAAGAATAGATGAAAGGTGGGGAAGTGGAAATAAATGTGGGGAAGAAGCCCCATAAATCCGGTGTTAAAACTCCAGGCATTTGATATTTTTATCCAACTAAACTCGTCCGTTGGTTATATGAACGTGGGGAAAGAGGTTGATGGGTTTTGGTGGAGGGCATAAAAATGCTTAGTACGGTGACATAATTAAGCATCAAGAGATCGTGCAAAAAACAAAATCTATATACAAATCTTAGCCGCTCTTTATCCATGCTGAGATTAAATCCTAACCCCTCTTTGTCTTTGTGTAACCAACCCATGCTTTTTGTGTTATATATATATAAGATAGTAAAGGTGGAAAATTAGTCGTAATTGATTAAAAAGACTTATAAAATGTCTAAATATTTGGCAAGTATCATTAGCCATCATAAAATTAAATTCAATCGTGCAATATAATTAAAGAGCCATGCACATAAAAATAGAAACAAATTCAGCATACCATTAAAGGACCTTGTAGAAAACTGAGGTTCCAATCTTCTTGCTAACGTAGTCATGCTGGTAAATTAACTTAGTCACCTATGGAGGCCTTATTCAGTTTAATTTTATGCCATGTTTCCTGCAAAAATTGGACACTGTAGATCAACGGGCAGCAGGAAGAGCAAGGTTCCTCTTCCCCTCGCTTATCATCGACGTCAATCAGAAGGAGTGTAAGGATCAACATGGCTCATTCACTGCCTCCAGGAGCTTCGGGTAGCTACTTTGAACCCATTGTTTTTTCTTTAGCTAATAAAGTATTAAAAAAAATTGGCTAAATATATGGGTGTTAGTTTGCATGACAAACACTACATTGCCATGCAAACCGTAGAACAATAGCGCACTAACCTCTCTAAATGAAGATAGTCACGTGGAATATCAGGGGTTGGGGGACCCAACAAAAAATCACGCTGTCAATCTCATCATTTCCCCGCTTCATATCGATATCTTATTTTTACAAGAAACTAAAATCTCTAATCCACCCACTTCTCTCATTCGTCGAATTTGTGGACCCCTCTTATCTAGTAGGCCGCATATTAATGCTTTTGACACTCGTGGAGGTTTGATTACAGCTTGGAATGAGCACGTGTGGTCATTTGATCACTCGTTAACATTTTCCACATCACAAATGTTTAAGCCCCTAATGATCCTAATGAAAGAACTGAAACATGGAGATATTGTCATAATCTATATCACTTTATAAATGATCCACGGATAATTGGTGGTGACTTCAACACGACTCGATCCCTTCTTGATCGTAACTCTGGCAATATGTCGTCTAACTCTTCTCAATTTAACGCTTTTATCCAATCTTGCTGCCTCACTGAACCACCGATCAACAACTTCCAATACACTTGGTCAAACAGAAGAGAATCCCAATCTTTAGCAAAACTGGATCGTTTTTTCCTCAATCTTAACTGGGAAGATCTTTTCCCTATGTCTTTATTAACTGGTCTTGCCACTACCATCTCTGATCACTGTCCAATTCTTCTTGATACGTGCTCAAATACCCCTATTAATCGTCCATTCAGATTTGAACGCCTTTGGTTGCTGGAACCTTCCTTTAATAACTTTATCATGCAAATCTGGAACCAACTACCGAATCATCAATCTCCCACTGTTAGAATGGTATGCAAGCTTTGTTGCTTAAGAAAATTAATTCGACCTTGGCTAAAATTGTTTGGAACTCTCTAAAAACTCGCATTGCATCCACACAGGACGCAATTCTCAATTTAAACATCATTGAAGAACACCGACTTTTGTCTGAAGCTGAGCGACATAATCTGAAAAATTTTGAGTTAGAACTTGATAGATTAATCAAACAGGAGGATCTTGGTTGGAAACACGATCAAAAGCAAAATGGATTAATGAGGAAGATAAAAATACTGCTTATTTTCATAGAATTGCTAATAGCCATCATCGCTCTTCCTATATTCCAGAAATCATCCTCAACAACACTTCATTCACTGACTCAAAAGACATCTGCCACCATTTTACCAATTACTATAGAGACATTCTCAGTTCATTACCTCCCTCATCTCCTGACATAAACTGGCATCACTTATACCCTAACCCTTCTCCAATTTCCATTGATCACCCTTTCTCTGAAGAGGAAATTTGGAAAGCCTTAAGTGAAATGGCAAATGACAAAGCCCCTGGGCCTGATGGCTTTGGCCCAATTTTCTTCAAGCACTTTAGGCCCACATTAAAGACAGACATCATTGAAATGTGCTATGAATTCATTTATAATCCTTCATCCATTGCTAAGCTAAATTATGCAAACATCATCCTCATAACAAAATTCACAGGTGCAAACACTTTACCTTCTTTCAGACCCATTAGTCTTCTCAACACTACATTCAAAATCATCACTAAAATCTTAGCCTCCTGGCTCCAGAACCACATTGACTCCTTAATTGATTCTGACCAATCTGCATTCATCAAAGGCAGAAACATACTTGACTGTGTTGCTGCTACCCAAGAGGCCATCTCCTTCTGCCACACTTAAAACACCCGGGGTATCCTTTTCAAACTTGATTTTTCAAAGGCATTTGACTCAATAAACTGGGACTTCATTATCCCCCTTATGTACCATAGAGGATTCCCCTTAAAATGGTGTAACTGGATTGAAGCAATTCTCCACAGTAGTATTTCCACAATATATATCAATGGCGAATTCGGTGGGAAAATTAGATCTAGAAGAGGCTTAAGACAAGGTGACCCCCTTTCACCTCTTCTCTTTGTCCTAATCGCAGATGTCTTTAACCAAATGATCAAACAATCATTATCTCACAATATTTTCTCAGGCATATCACTGCCTAACTCAAATATTCAAACAGCTTGTCTACAATTTGCAGATGACACTATTCCCTTTACCACTCCAACTCCCTCTAACATTCATTGCCTTAAAATTCTCCTATACTCTTTTGAGTTAATTTCAGGACTATCCACCAAATTCAACAAAATCTCTCTTATAATGTTGGGCAATTGCACTCATATGGGCCCTATAATTGCTGAATGTCTTAGCTGTAAGCTCGATTCATTCCCAATTACTTATTTGGGTATTCCAATTCATCCTACCAAACTTCATAAATTAGATTGGTTACCTCTCATTTCTAAGATTGAAAACAAACTTACAAGTTGGAAAGCTAACTCATTATCATCAGCAGGCTGTCTTATACTTGTTAAATACGTCCTCACATCCCTTCCAACCTATTGGATGTCTTTCCACAAACTCCCAGTTTGGGTTATCAACAAAATCGAATCAATTCAAGGTTCTTTTCTTTGGAATGGTGGCAAATTGAAAAAAACTAAACAATTGGAAAATTGTTTGCCTCCCTATATCTCATGGTGGCCTTGGTATTCATAACCTCTCTGCCTTCAACATGGCACTTCTTGCTAAATGGTTATGGCGCAACCTCGCTATAGGCTAATTTATTTGGAAAAATTGGATCCTTCGTCGATTGTACCAATCAAACCCTTTCTGATTCTTCACTTTAATCCATCATTTAAGCCCTCGCCATTCTGGAAAGGAGTACTATCTATCATACCTAGAATAAAAACGCTCTTCCATGTTAAAGTCAATAATGGTGATTCTTGTCTATTTTGGATGGACATATGGAATGAACAGATCCCCTTTTCCACTCTAGTCCCTAACCTTGCAACATTAAACCAATATAACCTACTATCAGTTGCAGCAGCCTATTCTCTGGGCCCATTGGGCATCTTACCTTCCACTTATATTGGGCTTGAATCTCTAAACGAGCTTATATGCATTGTTCATACTCTTAACTCAACCCAATTCAATATCGGACCTGATAAATTCTTATGAGCCTTAGGATCCAATTTTTCAGTTTCAGCCTGCTACAAATTACTTATCCACCCAGGTCGATGTTTCACTTTCTCTCGTGTTTGGCATTGTCACCTTCCCCCTCGTGTCATCTTCTTTCAATGGCTCCTTCACAACTGCATTAACACGAAAGATCGCCTGCATCATTTTGCGACAACATTGGCCCCTCTTGCGTCCTCTGTAATAATCATATTGAATCCCTCACTCATCTCTTCTTCGAGTGCGATTTTTCATATTCTGTCTGGGCAGCTATCAGCTCCTTCCTTCTTGGCTTCATACCTTCAATCCACTCGTTCTTTGAATATTGGCAGCATAATCCCCCTGACCCCATTCTGGATTCTTTAAGGGCTTTCTTTGCCTAGAGTATTTGGCTAGAACGCAACACCCACATCTTCGGTAGGCCCAAGAAACTCCTGATGGGTTCTTGTCATCACATCTTACATCTTTTCGATTCTTGGACAGGATCATCCAGACCCGCTCGCTTCAGGCTCTCCCTGCAATTGCCTCAGTCTCCAGGATCGCAGGAAAGTAGCACCCAAGTCCCGCTTTGATTCCTGCTACAGTCTAGTATTATCTGATATGCTAGTATTTGCCTTGTTATCTCTTGTTATATACTTTGTTCTAAACAATCTGATGTACATTATTTATTATGCACTTTGCTTGTACTAGCTATATTGGCCTTCTTGGCCTAAACCTCTATGCTACTAGTTGGGCCTGTCAACCAGGTATATTTCTACTTATTTACTAATATGCGTAATCGGCAATGTAGTTCCACGCTACACACCCGTCTTCCTCTAAAAAAAAATGGACACTGTCTGATAAATAAATCAGCAAAAATTGGACATTGTTTGGTAAATAATTCAGCAATGGTAATTGTTTAAACATTTGATATGTGAAAACTATCATGAAATAAAAGTTTGTGATCACCGTGTCATAAAAAAACCAAAGAAGGAAAATAGTGAGAAAAAAGTAGAGATATCTTCAAAAATATAGCATTGTAAGGCAGAACATAACGTTGAGCTATCAAGATTGATCGTAATGTGGTTATTTTGAAGCTTATTATTTGTCTAATTATACGGTTTGTCCTCTAAATATCGCAGCTTTTTAGCTAAGACTTTGCTAATGGAAACCCATTAATAATTTGGCAAGAATCTATAATCCTAAAATTAAACTATATTTAGTGTAACAAAGCATTTTATATTGTAGTTTAAGTGGTTAAAAAAGGCAAAAGAATAGATATGTATGAGAATATTTCATACCATCCATGGTACGTGTCCAACAGAAGTTTGAGATTGGCAATAAATAACTCTAAAATGGTAACACTGTAAATATTTGTTAAGTATCCAATATATGGAAAGTTAGGACTATCATAAAGCATTACTATAATCTAATGTATGAAATTTTTTATTAAATAATGATAAAAATATATATTAGAGAATGATAACAGCAAGAGTAAAAAATAGAAACATTTTAAACTGATAATTATAAGCTTTAGAACAATAATAGGATATCAAACTTTTTGATACTGCAGTTATTGGAAGGCATTTTAATTGTTTAATTATATAGTGTTTACAGCAAAATATTATTTATGTTAAAGTTTGCAAGAAATCCTTCTATATATTTGGTATGTGAAAGTTATCAAAAATTAAGCTTCATTTAATACATAGTGGTACCATACCATATTAGTGACTAAAATAATGATAAAAAATTAAGTATGTATTAACAACATTAGTAAAGGACTCACAGAAATCCAAACTTTGAAACCCATTTTTCAAAATTCTGAAATTTAAAATCTCATGTTTTAACTTCTTTTTTATTTTAAAGACACATGTATAATTCAGTTCTATATAATCCTTTATTGAATCAAATTTTCAACTCTATAGTAACACTAACTATATAATCCTTTATTGAATATAGTTGGACTACACAATTTCATGATTTAGTACATCAGTTATAATAATTACGTTTTTGGACGCAATGTTTGAATACAATTTTGTTATTTCAATAACTATACAACATGCAAGTGTATTATAAAACTCCGAAGGCAACTATACTAATTCTTAACTTATTTCAAATATACAAATTTCGTTCATTTGCATATGCAACGCTCATATGATCATTAAGTACATGTCAGTGTACATATTTTGGTAGCAAGCTGATACAGTTCACATACCTGAAAACCAACATGTAGTTATCTTTCCATACAGTAACTCAATGCATCCTAAGCATCTAATCAAAAGGTTCATAGATCCCTAGCAATGATAGTTCCCCAATAATAAAATATGAATGCGTTTTATTCTTCATCTACTGTTTTCTATAGATCCGAAGCAATGTTAACTTTTGGTAAATCAACACGTAACCTTTTCTAGCTATTACGGGAATATGATAATTTGATTGGAATATTTGATTGGAATATAATATTTGATTGGAATATTCCCTAGAATATCTTTTGGGAATATTTGATTGGAATATAATCTTTTGGTAAATATCTTGTAATTAGGCATAATTGATGTAATTGGTGGAATATTCCCTAGAATATCTTTTGGGAATTAGGCTGTATGTAAACATATAAATGCTTTGTATCGTGAATGAGAAGATTAAGCCTTCATTGTTAATTTCTTCATGGTATCAGAGCCAGTGAATTCATAGGTTGAATTTTTTTCTCTCAAAAAAAAAAAATTTACATTATCTTGAATTCCATCAGCCATGGCCGGCAATAACAATGCTCCACCACCGCCACCATCAAAAATCAAAATCAATAACCCGTTTTACCTCGGCGCACATGATAGGCCGGGGGATTTCATAACACCCATTAGATTGAAACTTGATAATTTTGATTCTTGGTCACATGCCATTGAAGTTGCTCTCTCCTCTCGTCGCAAGTTTGGTTTTCTTGATGGTACGATTGCAGAAGAACAATGGAAAGCTATCATGGGATTTTTTGGTAATTCTAATATACCGGAAAATCGCTTAAGTGGTAAGTTTGATAATACTTCTTGGATCATTGATACAGGAGCAACTCATCATGTAACTGGAGAAAAATCTTGGTTGTTTGACATTAAACAATTGAATTGTCCTGTTGGTTTACTTAATGGGGACACTGTTATTGCATCTATGGAGGGATCAGTTTATTTGTCAGATACGATCACTCTGAATCATGTTCTTTATGTTCCTAACTTAAGTTGTAATTTACTTTCGGTTTCGCAACTAAATGATAATTTACAATAAATTATCACATTTAAATCTGATGTGTGTTTGATACAGGACCAAATGAAGGCTCTGATTGGAACCGGAGTTAGGCGGGATGGACTATACTACTTCAGCAAACCAGAGGTGGTGTCTGCAATTGATGCTCCATCTGATGTGGAATTGTGGCATAGGCGAATGTGACATCCTTCTGAGAAAGTAGTTAAGTTACTACCCCATGTTAGTAGGTCTAAGAATAGTTTGAATAAAGGATGCGAAGTGTGTTTTCGGGCTAAGCATCATAGAGACAAATTTCCTTTGAGTAATAATAATAGTTCTAGAATTTTTGAAAAAGTTCATTGTGATTTGTGGGGTCCATATAGACATGAGTCCTCATGTCGTGCTTGTTATTTTTTGACTATTGTGGATGATTTTTCAAGAGCTATATGGCCTTATTTGATGGTTGATAAAACAGAAGTTTTTCATATGTTTATGACTTTTGTGGCTATAGTTGATAGACAATTTGGTCAAAAGATTAAGATTGTGCAAAGTGATAACGGTACTGAATTTAAATGTTTGTTTGATTTTTTTCGTGCCACTGGTATAATTTTTCAATCTTCTTGTGTTGGTACACCTCAACAAAACGGGAGGGTTGAAAGGAAACATAAACACATTTTGAGTGTGGCGAGAGCATTGCGTTTTCAAGCCAATTTGCCTATTTATTTTTGGGGAGAGTGTGTCCTTGCAGTAGCCCATCTCATCAACCGTACACCAACTCCTATCCTACAAAATAAAACACCTTTTGAAATCCTTTTCAATAAATTACCCAATTTTGATGCTATACGCACATTTGGATGTCTTTGCTTTGCACATAATCAGAAAACACAAGGAGACAAGTTTGCTAGTAAGAGTAGGAAATGCGTGTTTGTGGGGTATCCATTCGGGCAAAAAGGTTGGAGAGTGTATGATTTAGATGCAATAGAGTTTTTTGTCTCTAGAGATGTCAAATTTATTGAAGATGTGTTCCCTTTTGGCTCTCCCGATGATGTGAATATTGAGTCTAATGTGGATTATGTGGGTGAAATACATGAAGACTTTGCGGAATTGAGTGTATGTGATGAGGATTGTGGTGTAGAGATACATAGTCATGATCAAGGGGGGGAATCAATGAGGCATGAGTAGCCTAGCCACGGGAATTTGCAGCCCTCAATTGCCAGCGGTCCGCCCCAGACCACAGCACCAGCCACGCACATTGATGCTGGCAGCGAAGAACAGCAGCAAGTCGAGGCTCCCGACGACTCAAATCAGAACACCGAAAATATGGGCCGTGGATTTCGTACCAAATATCCGTCAGTTAAGCTTCGTGATCATGTTACCCACACTGTTTTTGCTAATAGTCCATCTCTCCCGACTTCAGTTTCTGATCATCCTTCAGGTACTCCGTATCCTCTTGCACATTATATACATTGTGATAATTTTTCTGTAAATTACCGAAAGTTTGTTGCAGCTGTAGTTGGTAACAGTGATCCTAAATCATTTAAGGAGGCGATGAAATATGAGGGTTGGAGACAGTCAATGCAGGAAGAAATACGAGCTCTTGAAAACAATGGCACATGGACCTTGGAGCCACTTCCACCTGGAAAAAGGGCTCTTGGCAGTCAATGGGTTTACAGGACAAAATTTTTGTCCAATGGTGATATTGAAAGACTGAAATCCAGACTGGTTGTACTTGGGAATCATCAGCAAGCAGGTATTGATTACACTGAAACTTTTGCTCCAGTCGCTAAAATGACTACTGTTCGCACTTTTTTAGCAATTGCTGCATCTAAGAACTGGGAACTTCATCAAATGGATGTTCACAATGCCTTCTTGCACGGTGATCTTGAAGAAGAAGTCTACATGAAGTTGCCTCCCGGATTTGAGTGTTCTGATCCTAATATGGTTTGCAGACTGCGAAAGTCCTTGTATGGATTAAAACAAGCTCCCAGATGTTGGTTTGCAAAGTTAGTCACAGCCTTGAAAGAGTATGGCTTTCTTCAATCTTACTCTGATTACTCTTTATTTACATATACTAAGACAAGTATACAGATTATTGTCTTAGTCTATGTTGATGATATTGTTATTTCTGGGAATGATTCCGCTGCTTTGTGTACTTTCAAGTCTTATCTTAGTGACTGTTTTAAAATGAAGGACTTGGGTCCTTTGAAATATTTTCTGGGGATAGAGGTTGCTAGAAGTTCTACAGGGTTGTTTCTATGTCAAAGGAAATATACTCTGGATATTGTTTCTGAAGCAGGATTGTTAGGAGAAAAGCCAAGTGGATTTCCCATTGAACAAAATCATAAGCTTGGCTTAGCCAGTGGAGATTTACTTAAAGATCCGGAATCATATCGCAGGCTTGTTGGTCGATTCATATATCTTCCGGTTACTCGTCCGGATTTGGCATATTCTGTTCATATCTTGTCTCAGTTCATGCAGGAACCTAGAACTGAGCATTGGGAGGCGGCCTTAAGGGTCGTTCGATATTTGAAAGGGACACCAGGTCAAGGCATCCTTTTGAGTGCAAATTGTGATTTAACTCTACAGGGTTGGTGTGATTCGGATTGGGCAGCGTGTCCACTCACTCGACGCTCTCTTACGGGTTGGCTCGTGTTTCTTGGTAAATCTCCTATGTCTTGGAAGACAAAGAAACAACATACAGTCTCCAGGTCCTCGGCTGAAGCCGAATACAGGTCTATGGCAGCCATCACTTGTGAGTTAAAATGGTTAAAAGGCTTGTTGTTGAGTTTAGGTGTGAATCATCCAAAGGCAATTAAGTTGTTTTGTGATAGTCAATCCGCTTTGCATATTGCGAAGAATCCTGTTTTTCATGAAAGAACGAAGCACATAGAAGTTGACTGTCACTTTGTTCGGGATGCAATCAATGAAGGCCTCATTTCTCCATCTCATGTCTCTACATCTTCTCAAATTGCATACATTTTTACTAAGGCGCTTGGTAAAATGCAGTTTGATAATTTACTCTCCAAGTTAGGCATTCATGATCCTCATGCTCCAACTTGAGGGGGGGTATTACGGGAATATGATAATTTGATTGGAATATAATATTTGATTGGAATATTCCCTAGAATATCTTTTGGGAATATTTGATTGGAATATAATCTTTTGGTAAATATCTTGTAATTAGGCATAATTGATGTAATTGGTGGAATATTCCCTAGAATGTCTTTTGGGAATTAGGCTGTATGTAAACATATAAATGCTTTGTATCGTGAATGAGAAGATTAAGCCTTCATTGTTAATTTCTTCACTAGCTAAGCTAATTACTATTGTTTTTTAATAAAAAAGGAAAAGTTAACAATAAAGTCAATCTTTCGTGCATGAGGTCCAAAAGGTTGTGCATTTAAAACTGAAATAAGCAAAAGAAATTAAATCAATTCTCACAAATAAAAAGGTCTGAGCTAAGGTTTTTATAATGGTCAAACTATGTACCAATAACAATGTAGTTCCCCTTTAATATATGATTATAGCTTTCATTGGTTTCCACAAAGCAATGGGATTGAGGAGCTCCAACTTCTAACTGCAAATGGAGGAAAAGTTAAACTATCTTCCGAGATTGGGGAAAATATTTTATAATTTATCTTCCCTTTAGTGGCCGTTGAAATCATAAAGCAATGTAATATTCTTTGACATAGTATCATCGATCTGGGAAAAAATAGGAAGAAAAACAGGGTGTCAAAATATTTGCTACTAAAACCATAAATTATATATGGAAGAAAAACAGGTTATTGCCATTTTCGCCACAAAATACATAACTAAAACCATAAATCAGAAATAAAATGGTTAGAGAAGAAGAACAAAACCAAAATGTCAAAAATAAAGGTGAAACAGATCTATTACTGAAAATTATTCCAATTCAAAGGCAGAGTAGTGTGAAACAATAATAATTAAAAGGTAGAAGATCTAACCTACTTAAGGCAAAAAAATCTGGTAGACCCGAAATTGAGAAAAATATAACTCACCGTGAGGAATGAAAATAAAGTCAACGGAATAATTCATAGAGCATGACTGCAACCCAGTGAGGTGATGTGATTATGAATGAATAAATACGCCACTAAAAATGAAGAAATGGAATGAACCATAGGTGATGTTACCGTCTTCATCTCGATTGTCAGTCGTTTTTATCCAAATCAGTGTTCGATAAATGGAAACGATGCTAAAGGCTGTTGGTTGAGGGATAAAAACAATGGAAAATGGGGGAGCTGTAATAAACGTAAAAGATAAGGGATAAAGTGAAGATGAAATAAAAAACGAGTAAGAAAAAGGTATGCGAAATGCAGGGAAAAGATGAGTGATCATGGGAGATAACGGTAGACTGCGACAATGAAGTGATGTCAAGTATAAACCATAGCCGTCTGATATGTTTGAGAATAAATCTCAACCCCTCTTTGTCTCTTGGTTTGTCCTACTAAGGGATTTTATTATATAGACGAGTAGAAACTCGTGCGATGCACGGGAGTATAGACTTTCGAGTGTTGTAGTTTGCATTTATGAATAAACAGTGAGAACATATTGTGTAATAGCAAGATATATAATGCAAGTGATATATGTATGTGTTCGGATTCTACTGCAGAAACTAAATTTTCCAGCAAGAAGTCAAAAGCAAACTGCATATTTATAACTCATTTTTCATTATTTGTTAACTAGCTACCATGATTTTCTTTGAGAAAAAAACCAAAGGAAGTAAATAGCAAGTGGAAACAAAGGATATAGCAAGTGGAAGTAAATGCGTAAAAAAGTTAATGGATTTAATAAACTTTTTCAAACTATTAATCCCCTTCCAAATGATGGCACGGGCACAAACTTTATCGTATGCATAATCGTTAGTTGATGTAAATTGTTGTACAAAATCAATTATATGAAATATTATACTACTAACGTTTGAAAAGATATAATTAATCAAACACTATTTTAAGTAGTGGAATGCTATTTGAATTATTGGTTTTTAAATTCACTCCACACGTGGCCTTTTTAAAATTTTGTTTCGGATGTTAAATTTCACAATTTTTTTTGAACTATAGTTGCAATTTCGATGTTACATCATTTTCCATATAAATATCATTTTACCTTTAATACTAATATAGCTTTCAAAATAATGCTCAAATTGTCATGTGGCCCTTTTTATACGTATTTATAAAAAGCTGGCATTTTTATATGTATTTATAAAAAGCTGGCATATGTGTCTTCCTTTTTTATTCGGCTGTTTTATAGTAAGCAACATAAAATTTTACATTTTGGGTTTCATGCTCGACATAAATTTCCCGTGTACAATGGAAACATGTTCTCCAGAAAATATCAGGCACGATAAAGCTAATGTTTAATGTATTAAGGCATCTCTACCATTTTATTGTCAGCTTCCTGCATTTTCAATTGTAAAACTACTCATAATGGCTTTGCATATATTAGCACACACAGAAGGATACAAAAACATGATATAACCAAAGCCGTCAATATTTGGACTAATTGATGCATGCAGCGAAGAAGATACCAACAATACTGTTTGAGCTCATATAGTCAGAAATAAAATGAAACAACCACACATGTTATTATGGTCATAGGTACATATATAGTATGCACATATACATTATTGTAAAACACTAAAGTGCAAAATACAATCTGTTAATAGAGGTTACTCCAATACAACTAACTCTCCCCTTTAATATGAGCTTCTCTTCTTCGTCTGCTGCTTCTCTACCTTTAACCCCTCTTTGAGCTTTAATTCTGATGTAGATTTAGCATTTAAGTCTGGTGCAGGTTCAACTTCAAGTTTTCCCTTAATTTCAGAAATCTGGTCGAAGAGAGTGATTTGTTCAGGACATTTGCTCGTTGATATAAAGCTGGTATATGGTTAATACAAACATTCCCCTTTTCTACTTGCTCCCTCATAAAGTAAAGATCAAGCTCAATGTGTTTTGTTCTCGAGTGCAATACAGGATTTGCTGCAAGTTGAACTGTGTTGGACTTATCACACCATACCGTCGTAGATTCACTGTCACAGTTGAGCACCTTAGACAACAAGGATTTCAGACATATAATCTCTAACGCAACTCCTGCCACACTACAATACTCTGTTTCAGCACTTGTCCGTGACACCGTAGGCTGCTTCTTGGAGCACCAAGACACCAAATTCCTTACAAGGTAAACGCAGTGCCCGCTGACAAATCTTCTATCGTCTCTATCTGCAGCCCAGTCCGCATCGGCAAATGCACTCATTCTTTGTGTTTTAGTAGGATAAACTTTAAGTCCATGACTCAATGTTCCTGATAGGTATCTCAACACCCTCTTCACCGCCTTCTAGTGCTCTCTCAAAGGACTTTGCATGAACTGACATATCTTGTTCACACAAAAGGATATTTCTGGCCTCGTGATGGTGATGTATTGCAAACCTCCAACAATGCTCCTTTAATGTTTCGGGTTGTCTATTGGTTCTCCAGAGCTTTTTGATAGCTGCAGGTTAGTAACCATCGGTGTAATTGAAGCTTTTTCGTTGTCCATGCTAGACTTCTTCAGTACAGCTTGGATGTAATTGGTTTGACTAAGATGAAGTGCCCCATCTTTTGTCCACTTCACTTCTATTCCTAAGAAGAAATTAAGCATGCCCAGATCTTTAAGTTTGAACTGTTCATTCAGTTACCCTATTAGTTGATCAATCTCTGCATTACAATTCCCAGTTTTGATAAAATCGTCCACATATACGAGGACAAATATTGTATGAGTGTTACTCTTCCTAATGAACAATGAGTTATCCGACTTAGTAGGAGTAAAGCCAAGTTTTGTTAGCGTTCCCTTCAGCTTTTCAAACCATACCCTCAGCGCTTGTTTTAAGCCGTATATCGCCTTATTCAACCTACATACCATCTGACACCTGCCATTATCCTTGAATCCATGAGGTTGATCCATATAAACCTCCTCTTCTAGTTCTCCATTCAAGAAAGCATTACGTACATATAATTGTTTCACTGACCACCGATTATGCAGGGCTATGGAGTGTATTACTCTAATCGTGGTAGGTTTTCCTACCGACGAGAACGTTTCTTTGAAGTCAAATCCAGGCTGCTGCGTGTACCCTTTTGCTACAAGCCGAGCCTTATGCTTAGCTACTGTCCCATCAGCATTGTATTTCAATTTGTAAGTCCACTTACACCCTATTGTTGTTTTGTTCCTGGGTAGCGTCGTCAAGCTCCATGTCTTATTATTCATTAGAGCTCTATATTCTTCTTCCATAGCTTTCCTACACTCAATACACTTCACTGCTTGTTCATAGTTTGAAGGTTCTCCCAATGCACACTTAGCCATATATATCTTCTGTTTAAAAATTCCATCATTCTCTCTTGTTATCATGTGATGCTGTTGATGCTGCTCTTCAACTCTGGTCAACGACATCTCGGTCTGTATAAGATTCATTTCACCATTTGTTGTGTTTCATGATGAAGATAAATCATGCCCGCTGTTAAGGCATCCATCATTCTCTTCTGCCTGACCTTCAGTATTGTAATCACTCTCATTACTACTTGTTTCTGATGTACATGATTCCAAATCTTCTGCCCTCACTGCTGGTGAACTAGAAGAGTGGTCATGAATTGTATATAGAGGTATGGAAGGTATTGGTCTCCGTGTCTCCACTGTCCTGTTTGTAGCCTTCACTTCATCATTAGCGAAGGGAAAAACTCTCTCATTGAACATGACATGTTTCGATACTATGACCTTTCCTTCACTTGTAAAACATTTATACCCTTTCTGCCTTGTTCCATATCCAATGAAGGTGCAGGGGGATGATCTGAATTCAAGCTTATGACGATTATATGGTCTTAACAGTGGGAAACATAGGCAGTCGAACACCCTTAATCTCTTGTAATTTGGTTTTATTCCGTATGCAGCTTCATGTGGACTGATGTCCCTCAGCACTTTGGTAGGTAAGCAATTGATTAAATATACTGCAGTCGAAAAAGCCTTCGGCTAGAAATTTAAGGACATCGATCCCTGAGCCAGTAGTGTTAACCCCATTTCCACTATATGTCGGTGTTTTCTTTCTACCATTCCATTTTGTTGTGACGTATATGGACAAGTGTATCTATGAATTATTCCCTTTTCGCTGAATAAATGTCTCAAAGGCTTAAACTCGGCTCCTCCATCCGTTTGAAATATCTTTAGCTTTCGTTCAAACTGCCTTTCAACTTGCAAAATGAACTGCTTCACAGCTTCAGTAGTTTCAGATTTGAGTTTTAGAAAATAGATCCAAGTATACCTCGTATGTGCATTAACAAAGGCCACATAATATTTGTAACCGTGGTCAGAATTCTGAGGTGTTGGACCCCATAGATCGCATTCAACCAATTCTAACGGATGACTATACTTGGTTTTAGACTGATCAAAGGACAAATTATGTCTCTTGCCTAGTTGACATTGAGTACAAACATGTGATACTATATTTTTCAAATGCAACAAATTCTCTTTACTCAACACGGTTTTCATTACATTTGGGTGACCAAGTTCCATGTGCCATACACTGTATTCATCCTCTATATTATTAACTAAATTGCAACATACCATTTTACCTTCAACTTTCTCATTATATTTGAGATTGAACCTGTATAGACCGTCATTCAGAGCCCCCTATAACAAGATTTCTCCACTCAAATCATCTTTAACCAAACATATATTAGGATGAAATTCAAAGTATACTCGGCTATCTTTTGCAAACTACTAGACACTGATTAAATTCTATTTATTTGAGGCACTCTCAACAAGTTTCTCAGCAGTAGTGTTTTATTTCTATCAATAGACGCAAATTGGCATGTCTAACTTGTGTTATGTTTAATGGCGTACAATTTCCCATGTAAATTGAATTTTTACCTCGATATGTTGTTCCTACTAGATTCAGATTTTGAAGATCTCTTGTCACATGATGAGTTGCCCCAGAGTCAGGAAACCAAGCATCATCTTGAATATCTGCATCTTTGGCTAAAATTTCTTACTGTTCAACAGGTGATGTTTGGCTTCTCGGATACTGTCTGATACAGCCTTAAACTTGAATCAGATTGACATTATATGGATAAGATCTCGGCATGTTTTGAGTTGGAGAATTCTGCTGATTGCTGGAGAAATTTGAATCAAACCTTAAATAACATCTAACTGCGGTATAACCGATCTTTTCACATATTTGACATTTTGGCCGGTTGTTTGAGAACCTTCCTCTTCCTCTTTCCCTACAATATGATCCACCTCTTCCATACATCTGACTTCCTCTTGCAGCTTGTATTTCATGATTGTTGTTTAACTGATCAGGTCTGGGATGATTCAGCGTGCCCTTACTCTTTGAATTTACAACATAGTTAATAGAGAATTCCTGCGTCGAGTTGGTTGCCTTCTGCTCCAATATTTCTTTATACCCATGTAATACTAAGCTGACATATTGCACAGAAGGAGTTGACTCATTTGAAGTAATCATAGCCACTATGGCTTCAAAATCATCACTCAACCCATTTAGAATACTGAGAGCATGTTCTGTTTCACTCACCTTGTGTCCTGAAGACTCAAGTAAATCACATAGGTTTTTGATCTTACTCAAGTATTCTCTGATGCTCATGTTATCCTTCTTAATGTTTTGCAACTGTCTCTTATAGCTCATGATCCTAGCTGCTTCTAGTGAGTTGAAATTATGGTGTATAGCATTCCATACTTCAAGTGAAGTTTTGCATCTGATGACTTGTTGCCGTAGATTAGTGCTGATTGAAGAGAGAAGCCACGAGCATAATAGACTGTCTTGCCTTTGATACACTATGAATTCATCATTTATACTCAGCTGCTCATCTTGCCCAGTGACAAATTGTTGTGGAACTATAGTGGTTGAATCAATAAATTTTTGTAGACCATATCCTCGAATTGCCGTTTCAAATTGGAACTTCCACAACAGAAAATTATTCTTGTCTAGGGTTACTGTAATCAATTGAGTTTGAGGCTTCGTAATTAGCTTCAGTGCATCCTCAAGTGATTTAGATGCTTGATTGATAGCAGGACTACCAGTGTTGGTTGAATCCGATCTTGACAGTAAATCATTGTTATGAGACATGGCTTGACTTCAAAACTGCTCCCAAATGGTATAGATCTGAGAATCTGAGAATTGGATCTGAGAAATTGACGAGAGAAGAACAATAGATTTGAACAGACCTGATGGAAGATAGAGAATAGATCTGAATAGATCTGAGAAGAAATAGCAGAAGCTTCTTCTTAGATCTGATTCTGAGAGCCGTTTGGAGAAAGCTCTGATACCATGTTTGAGCTCACATAGTTAGAAATAAAATGAAACAACCAAACATGTTATTACGGTCATATGTACATATATAGTATGCACATGTACATTACAGTAAAACAGTAAAGTGGAAAATACAATCTGTTAACAAAGGTTACTCCAATACAACTAACAAATACATTTATATGAATAAACATACACTAAAGAAAACCTTTCTTTACTGGTAATTTCACTATGATACATTGTCACTATGATACATATTCATAAACAAAAAATGGCTGCACACATTTTAAAAGAACTCCTGGGAAGGTACAACAAGTAAAGTGTAACAAATATATCATAAAAATGAATGTTACGTTTTTTGTTATAATGATCTGTAATAACTTGGATAAGAACAAACACACTAAAGACATTTTTAGTTTGTCAAGTACTCCGACTTCGACATCAAATGCAGCAGATTAGGTTCATTGTAAATTACCGTAGCTTTTTTATATAACCCGCCATCAATTAATCCAACTATAGGCTAAAAATGTTGCATATTATAGATGACGTTGTCGTGTAAATCTCAAACAAAAAAACAATCATTATACATTATAAGTCCAGTCCAAAAGCATAAACCAATCCTACAATTAGAAGTGAGATTGGAATGCAGTTGACTATTCGTAAATGAACCATGAAATCATTGAATATACTTATATAACAATCATAAAACAATATTTAAAATAACATAATCACATATGAAGGTGACTGCATAAATGGAATGCATATTATTAGAAACACTACCTCATCCATATGAAGGTGACTTAGGACAGACATAAATAAAGATTTCAACATAAATGGAATGCTCGCCGTATTTATTGCGGTGGCTTGTCCTGTAAGTAATGTAGAAAGTGACACAATCTAAGAACACAGTATGAAAGATCAAAATTCAATCAGCTCTCATTTGCTGATTGAATTGCTCGCAACCCAGTAATACACTCATCGGCATCCAAATGACATGATCAAGGACAGTTCTATCACTAAAATTAAATAAATTAAATGGATATTTAACCGATTTAGACAATATTAAGTTACGCAATTTATAATTCATATAACTTTTGTTTAGAAAATCATTTACAAAATCTAAATAAACACGTTATTAATACAAATAAATACATGTAGCGTGTTTAAAAATGGTCAATATGTTTTGTGTTTCGATATGAATGTTATATATATGAACTGAAGATCATATTTATGGCTTGTTCCATTCAGAATGTATCACTAAATGGGTGCGGGTATAATGACGTTTACCTTGTATTGAGAATGAATTTCTTTGCAATAACTTGTCCCATGGATGCAGGCTTTGTTCAGAAGGAATAGGTTTCTATGATAATGCTTCTACCTAACAGAGCTGCTATACTCGTGTTTTCACATACAAAATGGAAAACAAATTAAAATTGGATTGAACAAACTCATCTCTTTTATAATATGTCTCCATAATACAAATGGGAAAAATGTAATACCTAGCATATAAAATGTAATAACAATGACCACATTAACTCAAGAATTATACATATCTAGTAAATGAGCTTTAGTTATCCATTCATAAGTACCAGAAATAGCATATATATTATGCATATAGCTATGCATGCATCGTAAATTACCTTGATGTGCAAAAAGTCAACGCTCTCCGTAGACCAAACAATGTAGTAAATAAAAGTCATCATTAGGACATATTCGATAACGCATTCACATATTGAAAGAAGACATGCCCCTAAATGTTATGAAACTCACAGGTCCTGTCATATAGGAAAAACACATATACATCAAAAGATTCCAAACACTTCCTCTATGTCATTTCAACAGCAAGAACTGTTTTCACTTATAACTTGTGAAGGGTCTAATGTTATTTACCTTGTATTGACACTAAATTACTTTGCTATGTGTAAAGGACAGCCTCCACCTCTGTACCATACATACACTATGTATTTTGAGTGTAATCCACTCCAACTAAAGGGTTGTTAGCAAAGAATGTAAGATGATGTAGGTCTACTGCCCAAAATGGAAAATAGGATGAAGCATGGTGACATCAGTAAACATCTATCGGTTATGCCTACTATCATTTTAAGTAAAAGGAAACGTAGACAGATTCCGTTAAATAAGGAGAGATAAATTCCTTCAAAGATGCACAAATGATTGAATATATACATGGAAAACATGATTGGTGCACAACGGAAATCACAAATAACACACAGTAAAAAATATGAGCATACACAGTCCAAATTAGGGCTGTCAATCAGTATCCGAAAAATCCGAAATCCATTTGCATCCACATCCGAAAAGCGGATAAATATCCGATATCCGGAAAAGCGGATAAATATCCGATATCCGGAAAAGCAGATGCGGATATAGGCATATCCGCATCCGCAAATTATCCATCCAGTTTTTTTCACGATAAGAGCTAAAATTATGTGTATTTTAACATAATTAAATATACTAATATATTCATTTGTAAAATTAAAAGTCTACTAAACACATGCTAATTGCTCAAAATTATATATTATCATCATATTTGTTTAATTTTAGCAATTTAGTAATCAATCGAGTTGAAAAAGTTTAATATTAAGCTAAAAAAATTCATTTATGTTCATTGATTTATCGACCGTTGGTGGAGCGGATAATTATCTGATATCCGTCCGTATCCGCGGATGCGGATATCCGATATCCGAAAATGGTTTCGGATGCGGATGCGGATATGGCACTATCCGCATCCGAAAATATTCATTGACAGCCCTAGTCCAAATGAAGTGGACACAAATACTTGCGACTGACAACCTACATCATTTAAACAGGGCTTCCTTGGTTAATAACAAACCTTCAGATATCAGTTGAAGAAATAGCGGCATAAAAAATAAAATAGAGAAGTAGAAAAAGATCCAAAATCCACCTTAAGCAGAGATTCAGTTAACTACTGAACTTAATTACCCAAATATAACAGTAAAAACCCTAACTTTTTGAATCATGAAAAGACCGTAACATCCTGTAGATAAAATAGTTAGACAAAGTTTGAACGTAGTTAGAAACTCTAAACAAAAGTTACTTGATATCGGCATCTGACATACATTATGATAACAGTTTCAATGGTAACCAATAAGGCAAAATTCGCCTAGCAAGTCAATCCCAAGCCCCTCTCTAACTATCGGCCCCCTTTTCCTCCTCCTAACAACCGTTCTCCGATGAACTTACCATGTCAAAAATCCCCAGACCGGCCTGCTTTGCAACAGAATAAGCACAATGCGATCGAGGACGAAGGATTTTAGTTTGTATTTACTGTGGTGTGAACATCGATTGGACATTAGAGTTGAATGATCGAAAGTTTATTGAGGAGGCTAGAATAAAATTAGGTTCATGCTGATGCAAAAGGGAGAAGAATAGATAAAAGGTAGGGAAGTGGAAATAAACGTGGGGAAGAAGCCGCATAAATACGGTGTCAAAACTCCAGGCATTTGATATCTTTATCCAACTAAACTCGTCTGTTGGTTATATGAACGTGGGGAAAGAGGTTAACGGGTTTTGGTGGAGGGCATACAAATGCTTAGTACGGTGATGAAATTAAGCATCAGGAGATCGCACGAAAAAAAATCTATATACAAATCTCAGCCGCTCTTTTGCTATGCTGAGATTAAATCCTAACCCCTCTTTGTCTTTGTGTAACCAACCCATGTTTTTTGTTATATAGATATATATCAGATAGTAAAGTTGGAAAATTAGCCGTAATTTGTTAAAAAGGCTTATAAAATGTCTAAATATTTGCCAAGTATTACCAGCCATCATAAAATTAACTTCAATCATGCAATATAATTAAAGAGTCATGCACATAAAAATAGAAATAAAATTTAGCATACCATTGAAGGACCTTGTAGAAAACTGAGGTTCCAATCTACTTGTTAACGTAGTTATGTTGGTATATTAACTTAGTCACCTATGGAGGCCTTTTTCAGTTTACTTTTATGCCATGTTTTCTGGAAAAATTGGACACTGTCTGATAAACAATTCAGCAAAAATTGGACACTGTTTGGTAAATAATTCAGCAATGGTAATTGTTTAAACATTTGATATGTGAAAACTATCATAAAATAAAAGTTTGTGATCACCATGTCATAAAAAACCAAAGAAGGAAAATAGTGAGAAAAAAGTATAGATAACTTCAAAAATATAGCATTATAAGGCAGAACATAACATTGAGCTATCAAGATTGATTGTAATGTGGTTATTTTGAAGCTTATTAGCTGTCTAATTATACAGTTTGTCCTCTAAATATCTCAGCTTTTTAGCTAAGAATTTGCTAATAGAAACTCATTAATAATTTGGCAAGAATCTATAATCCTAAAATTAAACTATATTTAGTATAATAAAGCATTTCATATTGTAGTTTAAGTGTTAAAAAAGGCAAAAGAATAGATATGTATGAGAATATTTCATACCATCCGTGGTACGTGAAGTTTGAGATTGGCAATAAATAACTCTAAAATGGTAACACTGTAAATATTTGTTAAGTATCCAGTATATGGAAAGTTAGGACTATCGTAAAGCATTGCTACAATCTAGTGTACGAAAAAATTATTAGATAACGATAAATAAATATATTAGAGAATGGTAACAGCAAGAGTAAAAAATAGAAACATTTTAAACTGATAATTATAAGCTTTAGCACAATAAAAGGCTATCAAAATTTTTGATATTGCAGTTATTAGAAGGTATTATAATTGTTTAAGTATATAATGTTTACTACAAAATATTATCTATGTTAAAGTTTGCCAGAAATCCTTCTATATATTTGGTATGTGAAAGATATCAAATATTAAACTTCATTTAATACATTGTGGTATCATACCATATTATTGACCAAAATAATGGTAAAAATTTAAGTATATATTGACAACATTAGTAAAGGACTCATAGTAAATCCAAACTTTGAAACCCATTTTTCCAAGGGATTTTTTCCACAAGGACAAAAAAGTAAAAAGTTTGCTCAAAAGGACGACGTCCAAAAAATTTGCCCAAAAGGACATTTTGTAGTGTAATGGTGGAATTCAAGGGGGACCCTTGTTTTTCCACTTTACACTAAAAGTTAGCCTTTTGAGCAAATTTTTTGGCTCTTGTCTATTTGAGCAAACTTTATGCTTTTTTTGTCCTTCACACAAGTTTCTTGTTTTTCAAAATTCTGAAATTTAAAATCTCATGTTTTTACTTCTTTTTATTTTAAAGACACATGTATAATTCAGTTCTATATATTCCTTTATTGAATCAAATTTTCAACTCTATTGTAACACTAATTATATAATCCTTTATTGAATATAGCTGGACTGCACAATTTCATGATTTAGTACATCAGTTATAATAATTACGTTTTTGGACGCAATGTTTGAATACAACTTTGTTATTTCAATAACTATACAACGTGCAAGTGTACTATAAACCTCCGAAGGCAACTATACTAGTTATTAACTTATTTCAAATATACAAATTTCGTTCATTTGCATAAGCAACGCTCATACAATCATTACGTACATGTCAGTGTAAATATTTTGGTAGCAAGCTGATACAGTTCACAGACCTGAAAACCAATATGCAGTTATCTTTCCATACAATAACTCCATGTATCTTAAGCATCTAATTAAAAGGTTCATAGATCCCTAGCAATGGTAGTTCCCTAATAATAAAATATGAATTCATTTCATTCTTCATCTACTATTTTCTACAGATCTGTACCAATGTTAACTCTTGGTAAATCAACAAGTAACCTTTTCTAGCTAAGCTAATTACTATTGTTTTTTTAGTAAAAAAGGAAAAGTTAATAATACAGTCAATCTTTCGTGCAAGAGGTCCAAAAGCTGGTGCATTTAAAACTGAAATAAACAAAAGAAATTAAACTAATTCTCCAAAAAAAAAGGTCTGAGCTAAGGTTTTTATAATGGTCAAAATACGTACTAATAACAACGTAGTTCGCCTTTAATATATGATTATAGCTGGCATTGGTTTCCACAAAGCAATGGGATTGAGGAGCTCCAACTTCTAACTGCAAATGGAGGAAAAGTTAAACTATCTTCCGAGATCGGGGAAAATATTTTATAATTTATCTTACCTTTAGTGGTCATTGAAATCATGAAGCAATGTAATATCCTTTGACACAGTATCATCAACCTGGGAAAAAACAGGAAGAAAAACAGGGTGTCAAAATATTTGCTGCTGAAACCATAAATTATATACTGAAGAAAAACAGGTTATTGCCATTTTCGCTACAAAATACAAAACTAAAACCATGAATCAGAAATAAAATGGTTACAGAAGAAGAATAAAACCAAAATATCAAAAATAAAGGTGAAACAGATCTAATACTGAAAATTATTCTAAATCAAAGCCAAAGTAGTGTGAAACAATAATAATTAAAAGGTAGAAGATCTAACTTGCTTAAGGTAAAAAATCTGTTAGCCCCGAAATTGAGAAAAATATAACTCACCGTGAGGAATGAAAATAAAGTCGACGGAATAATTCGTAGAGCACGACTGTAACCCAGTGAGGTGAAGTGATTATGAATGAGTAAATACGCCATTAAAAATGAAGAAATGGAATGAACAATAGGCGATGTTACAGTCTTCATCTCGATTGTTAGTCGTTTTTATCCAAATCAGTGTTCAAGAAATGGAAACGATGCCAAAGGCTGTTGGTTGAGGGATAAAAACCGTGGAAAATAGGGGAGCTATAATAAATGTAAAAGAGAAGGGATAAAGTGAAGATGAAATAAAAAATGAGTAAGAAAAATGTATGCGAAGATGCAGGGAAAAGATAGATCATGGGAGATAACGGAAGACTGCGGCAATGAAGTGATGTCATGTATTTATACCATAGTCATCTGATATGTTTGAGAATAAATCTCAACCCCTCTTTGTCTCTTGGTTTGTCCTACCAAGGGATTATATATATATATATATATATATATATATATATATATATATATATATATATATATATATATATATATATATATAGGCGAGCGTTCAACGTCACCGAAACAGTGCAGCACACCTATATGCCCTCTGATTTCCACCACATATCCCCTTTCTCTCTTCCTTCACTCATTCTCTCCCCTCCCACTCACTTATTCTAATATAAATGTTTTGTTTATATAGGGGGCAAATGAGGTGCTCACTATTTGGGGTGCCATTGAACGCTGCTCATATGTGTGTATATATAAATATACATACATACATACATACATATACATATATATATATATGTATGTATGTATATGTATATATATATATATATATATATATATATATATATAAACAGACGAATCTTTATTAAAGTTAATCTAATAGTCTAGGGCCATTTTAACCCCTATAGGTAAAGAGTTAGACCCATATTCTTTTGCACACAATTCTTAAAGCAGCAGCGAGGCTTTTCCATTTTTCTCTTCTTACAAATCTCTTCTAAAATCAAATCTAAACATATACAAATTAAATAAACATAGATTTGAGAAGATTAAAATTAGATTCTTGTGCAAAAGTGATGGTACTACGAATAAGCATTCTTTCATTCAGATTTCCCCTATCTTTTCTATTTCTGCAAAAGTGATGGTACTACGAATAAGCATTCTTTCATTCAGATTTCCCCTATCTTTTCTATTTCTTGCAGATCTACAAATCTAAAAGAAACTTCTTTTTCAAACAAGTGTAGATCTGTAAGGTTTGGAAATTATAGGCCTAAAAGTTTTGTTTGGATTAAGATTTGGATAGCTTTCAGGTGAGTGGAAAATTATATACATCGTTTATAATTATTTATTTAATTCATTTGTGTAGATCTGAATTATATGCCTAAAGGTTATCAAATATATTTATTGTTTTGTCAAATCTGAAATAATAGGTTGTGGTTTGAATATTGAATTTGTAGGCCTTTTTGGTGGGATGCTCTGTAATTCATCTGCTACCTCCCTTGCCGCAGGATGAATCCAGAACTGTTTGACGAAGAAGTAAGCTAACGTCCTCTGGGTTACCAATCACGTGAAGTCTGGTCATACCATTAAGCCATGGTTCGAACCACAAGGAGGTATGTTTTTCGTTTACTATTATCTTATCTACCAGTTGTTTTCCAGTTGTGCATAAACAAAGCATTGCCTTCCACGTAGAGGATGCATTATCGTCTATATGCATGCTCCAAAAATGTTCGTTGTAACAATACCTTCTCTTCATCAAATTGCTCCAAAGATTGTCCTTTGTTAAGTAGTTCCATAACATTTTTATGCATGATACCCTTTTTAAATCAGAAAGTAGTTTCAGACCAACCCCACCCCCCCACCCCCCGGCGCACCTCTAGTTTGCATAGTTGTTGCCAAGACACTTCGTGCGTAGAACCACCCCAGAAAAATCGACACAAATGGATTGAAGTTTATACAATGTAAACTCAGGAATTTGATAGACGAACAAACAATATAATATTATAGGTGATATCACCGTATGGATCAATTCTGCCCTAACTGCTAAGCTTAAGAATTTAGCTTCCCAGCCCACAATCTATTGTTGGACCCTATGAATTAGTGCATTGCATTCTGAGTAATGAAGATAGTTAGAGGAGAGGGGAACTCTGAGGTATTTAATAGGCAACTATCCCACTTCGTATGTCAAAATGTCAGTGATAGCTTGCGTATTAGTGCTGAATGAACTGAAAAAATCTTTGTTTTGGTGGCATTCACATAAAGGCCATCATAAGTACTAAGGTTATGGAAAATTGATTTAATGTTGTTAGCATTGAGGATTGTAGATTTACCAAAGACCATAAGGTCGTCAACATATAGTAGGTGATATATAATTGGGTCAAAAGGAAAAACTGGGTTGAACAAATGCATAGAGATTGCCTCTTCCGTTAAGAAAGAAAAATACTGTATAGAGAGAGTGAACAAATATAGTAAGAGTGGATATCCTTGCTGTATCCCATGGTTCAATAGAATATATCCCCTTGGAATGCTTTGAAATAAAATAGAGAAGTTGGGAGAAGAAATGCATTCATATGTAGTGTTTACAAATTGCACAGGGAAACCCATTTGGGACATAATGAAACATATGAATTCCCGATTAACCATACCATATACTTTTCTCAAGTCCACCTTAATACAAAATTTGGAGATTCCCCTTATTTAAAAATCAAGAAGAAGTTCATGAGCCAGTAGGATATTGTCTCCTATATACCTCTCTGGAATGAAAGCGCGCTGATTTTCAAAAATCAAATGAGCAAGGAATGGCTTAATTCTATTACACAATATTTTGAAGAATATCTTATAGTAGACATTACAACACATAATAGGTCTATACTGTGTAATGTTAGTAGGATTATCGTTCTTGGGGATCAAATTAAGGAAGGTGTGATTACTTCCTTTAGGAAGTTTGGTAGATCAAAATATATCATTCATTGCTTGTAGCAAATCAGTTTTCATTACTTCGCAATGTAGCTTGTAGAACTTGGAGTTTATCCCAACCAGCCCTAGGCTAGATTCGTCATGGATCGAAAACACAACCTTTTTGACTTTGTTAAGGGAAATATTCTGTAAAAGGAAAGTCTGACCACCAGTGTTTTTATAAAACAAAACAGACACACACACAAACACATACACACACGCGCGCACACACACACACACATATATACACGCACACACACACACACCAAAAAGGAGATAATAACCAATCTCCGGTAGCTAAAAAAACGACCTAGCATCTGACTAGGGCCCATAAAAGAGGAAAAAATGGACCAACAAAAACTGCACAAACCCTAAGAAGCACACACAAGAAAAAATATGGAAATGACACATTAGTTTCACCATCGAACAAGAATATATAGTAATTAATTTCTTCAAACTCAATATCATCATCTTTACATAGCAATTGACCATCTGCATTAATGAAGCCTCTGATGTTGTTGCAATTCCGGTGCATAGTCATCTTTGCATTTTTTTTATGTCCCCATGTTGCAGCCATGAAATTTTAGCTTTTTGCCTTAATGCCCAAAATTTATTTCTCTAATGCTCTTGTAGTAGTTGCTTAGCCTTTAACATATCATTATAAAAAGTAATATTTGTAGTGCCTTAATCAACGGCTAATTTAAGACGTTTAAACTACTCTTCCAACTGTTGAAGCTTATCATTCTGCTTACTCCTTATTTTGTTCCCATTTTTCAGCTTATTCTTGCATGTCAATAGTTTATATTAGAATTGATAACTAGGAAATCCCCAAGTAGAAGCTTGCAACCCCTTGTCAATACACTCTACATAACCTTCACACAAATGCCAGTCATTATTGTATTTAAAAAGAAATCCTTTCGTCATAGAAGTAGGGATTAAGTTCAGCTAGAAGTGGGCTATGATTACTGGTCATTTGAGACAGGGTTAGAGCCTTCATGTTTAAAAACTTTTAAATAAAAGAATTATTAGCCAAAATCTTGTCAATGTGGGTAGCAACACCCTTCCTTCTCCATGTATATTGAAATCCAAAGGGTTTTATTTCAAGGAGTGTTGCCTTCGTTAAACAGTATTGAAATTCTCTTACATGATGAAAAGGGATAGGAAGGCCACCCTTTTTATCTAGGGGCTAAAGATCATTACTATAATCACCCATCAGTGACCAGGCATCAAAGAATATTGAGAATCAACAATTATGCACCTCCAAAGATGATGTCTCTCATAGAAAATGTTACTACCATAAATGACTGTGAGATATAAAGAAAGGCCTTCAATTTTGAGTTGGACTTGTAATATGTTACCAAGACATAGAGAGTGTTTGTAATAACCAAACTGATGCATCCCGTAATATCAAAATATGACATGTGCACTCAGACGAGTCAATAATAAAAGCACTACAATATGAAGGCAGATTTTTGATAAAGAACTTCTAATTCATTTTATTAAGCTTATTTTCTACTAAACCAACAAGAGTTGGCTTAAAATGTGTTAGGAGATTTAGTACATCAGTCGTATGAGTTGGTGTATCCATTCACCTGATTTTCCAAGTGGGAACACTACAAGAAACATTGTTATTTTCTACAGCATGTAGCGATGGCTTCCAACGGGCCATCGGCGGCCGTCAAAAACCTTCGATTATAAAGGTGTTATCAACTAGCCGAGAGCTTTTCTGCTTCATTACTCCATCCCCAAATCCGATTTTCCAGCACGAATTTTAAAACCCTACACCCTAGTCCGCGATTTCTGTCCTCCAAACACCAAAATTTTCATGTTTGATTATCCCTGTCTTCCACTCAAGCCTCTAGCTATAGCAATTTGAGGTATAATTTCGTTTTTTTGCATAAAAGTTCAATTTTTACCTAAACCTAAATTTGTTAAAATTAGCAAATTAGGGTTCATTGTTGATTGCAATTGGTTCCTGTGGTGTTGTAGTAGGTTATATCATCATATTATATGTCTATTTCATGTGCTACACTGAAATTGAGAATTTTATGTTCAATATTTGGTTATTTGTGTATGTTACATCGAAAATTAGGCATGTTTTGGATATGTTGTTGTAGGTGATCAAAACAATGGTAAAAAGCTCGAGCAATTATAAATTGGTTTGATAAGATTTCTTTTTCAAAATTGTTTCAAAAGACCAATTAAATACAATGCTTATAGCAAAATAGAAAAGACGAAGCAAACCATGTGTCAACTTTTAGAAATATAATGTTTAGATACCCAAGTGATGATTTTAGTGTATTCACGGGTCATACTAAAAATGTATGTGCATGTGTATGTGTATGTGTGTATATGTTTCAATTTAGCTTGGTTTTTACCATTTATAATTTAGGATATTTCTATACATGTGCGCCATTGTGTGCTTTCCATTCTTGTATGTGTTAGTTGACATAAGAAAAAAAATTATTGGATTAACTAGGAATAGTACATCGTGCAAATTTTGACTTATGCACAAAAAAAACATGTGTCTAAATTCTAGTTGTGCCTATTGAAACGACGATAATAGTAAATTGGCTTTAAATTGATTGAAATGTCAAGCAAATTTGATAAGATAAAATATTTTTGTGTTCTAGTAAAACGTATTTTTATAGTAAAATGCGCACATCTAATTGACTAATATCCGCTAGAATATTTTCGGCCCCGTCCGACGGATGTTGTACATGATCGTGATATAAATAGTCTTTTTGTCAAATTAAAAAACGACCGTTATATTCATCTGGTACAATATTTGTTGGATTTGTCCTTGTATGGGACAAGTTATAAACGCAATAAGCATGTACATTTTGTATACTCATTTCAAAAGATTCACAGAATTTCGATTCAATTTTTCTTTTTGTTTCCTGCGTATATGTGTACAATGCAGGAAACAAAAGGGAAATACTGCCGAAATTTTGTTGAATCATTTGAGAAGAAGTAGTATACAATTGTAAATGTTTACTCTGTTTATAATGGGAAGTAGGATGCCTGACCATGTAAAAGAGTTGCAATAGAAAAGTACTAAATCAGATTTTTATTTTATTTTAAACATAGTGAAAATGTATTTGCTTTCAACCGTTATATATACGTGCCTTTTTTGATCATAATAAAAACAAGTTTTTCCGAATTCGAATTCTTGAAAATAAATATTTATTTTTGAACTTGTGACTAAATTTCTCAAATAGGAAAAATGACTGATTATTTTGTTGATCGTAGTTATTGGATGTACCAAAGAAGAGGACGGAGAGGTTCAATAAAAGAAGATTTTTATAATGTATAAATGTCTTTGTTGAATTCACTTTAATTAATAATGGAAGCGATCCGGAAATTCATTGTCCGTGTAGCAAGTGTAGACATTTGAAATATTTGTTACCCGATGTTGTGAAAGTCCATTTGTGCAAAAATGGATTCGTAACCGAGTATTATTTTTTGGATCGTCATCAAGAAGTTGTATCAAATACTCCTATAGAGAATGAGGTAGAAAGTGTTGTTGATGAAAATATTAGTACGACCCATATTGAAAATATGGCCAAAGACATAGCACGATTAATGTTTCCTATGATTGTAGTTGACGACGATGATGGAAATGATGAAGAACCGAATATTGAAGCTAAGAAAATTTACGATTTGTTGGATAATTCTAAGAAACCTATTTGGGAGGTTGTAAAACCAGCACTCAGCTATCGGTAATCGCAGAGTACATTGCGATGAAGTCAAAATACAACATCACCAAAGCTGGGTTTGCAGCTATTGTACAAGTTGCAAAAAGGCACATGCCGCCAGATAATTTAATGTGTGAAAATCACTACCAAGTTAAAAAAACTTATGTCGGTATTTGGTTTACCTTATCAGAAAATAGATACATGTTTAAAAGGATGCATGTTGTTTTGGAAAGACGACGTAAACCTAAGAAATTGTAAAATATGAAATCAAGAAAGATATAAACCCCTCTAAAAAAAGAAAGAAAGATATAAACCAAGAAAGAAGAAGGGAAAGGAAGTTCCATTCAAATGTATGCATTACTTACCCATTACTCTAAGGCTTGAAACATTGTATGCATCTTCTGTAACTGCATCTCATATGAGATGACATAAGGTGAGATCGGAAGAAGAAGGTACGTTGACCCATCCGGCCGATGGGGAAGCATGGAAGCATTTCGATAAAACTTATCCCAATTTTGCAGTGGAGCGTCGTAATGTCAAAGTAGGATTATGTATGTATGGGTTTTCACCATTTTCTCAATTTGGTTCTAAATACTCATCATGGCCCATTATCATCACACCTTATAATTTACCTCCGTGGATGTGTACAAAAACGCAATATATGTTCCTTACTGTTGTTGTTCCTGGCCCCGACGATCCGGCACAAGGATTTAATGTTTATTTACAACCGTTAATTAAAGAATTAAAAACATTGTGGAATGAAAGAGTAGAAACATACGATGTTTCGAAGAAGAAATTTTTCGTATGTTTGCTTCTTTGTTGTGGAATATAAGTGATTTTCCTACCTATGCAATGCTTTTAGGATGGAGTACTACTGGTCGTCTATCATGTCCATATTGCATGGAAGAGACATGAGTGTTTTCCTTACTGCATGGTAAGAAAATTTAATGGTTTGACTGCCATCGATGTTTTCTTCATGAAAATCATCCTTTTAGAGTAGACAAGAAAAACTTTTTGGCTAATAGAGTAGAAACTAGACAACCTCCAACACTACGGTCTAGCGAAGAAATATATGAAATGGTTCAAAATCATCCAAAGATATATGAAACTGGAGTCCAAACGAGTACATTTGTAACACCCCGTGAATTCTATAACATTAAGCTTCACGAATTAAAGTATAATTAATTATAAATGATGAAATCAAGGGAAATGGGTTACTCCATTGCGTTCGTCTCGGAAAAATACGCGAAATAGAGTCCGAGTTTTCGAAAATCGGATACCGTATGAAGAAGATATGGACGAACAAAGTTAGGCAGAAAAACCGAAAACAGTCCAGAATACACTGGCGCACTTGTGAAGTGCGTCAGTACAAAAATACACTGGCGCACCTGCCAAGTGCGCCCGTACAAATCCAGCACCGAATTCTGGAGTGTTCTGAGGTGACGTGTCTTCTTTTGAGTGGCTAGATGATGTGTATTCGAGCTGTGCGATTCTGATGACTTCTGGACTGATCTGAAGGCTCTAAATCACCCTATTCACCTATAAAATAACACATAGACCTAGCCTAAATCATACTATTTCATTTTAGCCTCAGGCCGCCGCCATTAAACCTAGAGCTCTGAATTAAAAATACAAAGAATAAAATTATAGAAGATGGAGGACGATTCTTGAAGGCTACAACTAGAAGCTACAACAACTACGACGCTTTAGACAACGAATTTGGGACTAATTGATTTGGGATTTTTATTTGGATTATTTGCTTCATATTGTAAGTTCTATGTTACTTTTTAGGCAAAAACGCTAAAACAATATGGACATGCCATGAATTGAAACCGGATTTAGGAACTATTGTTAATCCATTGTGTAGTAACCCGGATTTTTGAGCGACTTTGGTTATCGACGTAAGCTCGGCGTCGATAACCAAACCATCGAAAAATCCGGTAATAAATGAAAGAAATTAGAGGGTGAGAATAGATAAGATAGAAACTTAGAATTGAAGAAGAGGAAGAACACAAAATCAGAGTAACATGAACCTCACAGCGGAACGAATAACATATAATAGATAACATAACTTTGAAATATAACAGTTATGTATACAATAGCACTTATCAGAGTACAGCACTTACAACACAGCGGAAATAACTATAGCTATATGATCCTGAAGCCTCCTGCTCCAAGCTCTTCCAGTATATCTGTAAATCCCGACTACTTGACTGCCCGTACAAATTTAGGCACCCAAGAGTTTAGGGAAAACAACAAAGTAAACTCCGGGTCAGTCATGGGACTGGTGTGAATAAACTCAAATCATTTAAACAGGTATATGATATCTCATAAGACCACGCCGTGAATACGGAACGGGTTTTTCCCTTATGAGAATCCAAATAACTTTTCAAAGCAATATCGTTCTGATATTATAATAATGTCTAAGTACAAATAAATATCAATCTAGCAGAAATGCTTGCATCTCACGTTACTACATATATAGTATACAATCAAAATCGCAAGCACGTATTGAATGATTGGATTTCCAACTATGACAAGGTATGGAACCACCTTCCGATCAGTGTACTCTAGGAACGATACACTGGAGTTCAACAAGAACATCTTGCAACTCAGCCACACATGACCGACCACTCATTTCGCTTGAGTGTATCGAATGTACATCACCAACGGTTGGGATCAGCAACCGTTCCCGTATATATATGGGACAGCATTGATAGATTTAAGAAACAAATGAATATTCACTAGATAGGTGATTATACACCCTACTTCGGTGCGACCGACTTAGCCATGATGCCTGCCCAATTTCTGTCATTTACCGGTTGTGAGGCTAGAAGCTACGCTTTATCATCACAATAGTTGTCAGATCCATCGAAAATCACTAATTGACGTCTACAACAATACATTACGTGTCAGCTAAAAGAAGTTTCCTTCTCCGCTTCCACTCTTGGTACGGTTGAAGAAATCAATGTACGTAATCGTCTGGAAATACTATGTCAGACATCCATCTTCATTCACTTAGAAATGTCACATCGTCATACCCGCCAAATCACAAATTGACTTATCCAAAAATAACACGGGTATACAGCTAAGAGAAACGAATTCCTCCGCCACCAAACGTGAATACGTTTGAACAGATCAACTTACGCGATCCATTGGATATACTTTGTCAGACCTTCGTCCATACAAGTTGTCCTGGGACTGGACAAACCGAAGGCACTATTCTGTAGACAGGATAGTCCTTGCATTTTACTCTGTCTTCAATTTTCTTTGGCATATATGATTCGCGACGCTTATGCCAATATAGAGTGGTTCTATGGATAATAATCCAACCGGTCTCTCCATATTAACAACGTTAAAATGGTCAAAACTTCGATAGTCGGTGAGTTAACTATCAAAGAAAAACAAGTGTGCAAACAACGATATTATTTCCAAATGGAAATTATATCGAACAAACATCATTTAACATAAATCTCTTTAGTTCATTTATTTACTTATCTCCTATTTCCCTATATTCTAAATTCTTATTTTTCTTTTATCAGAAAACATTTCTGATTCTCGTTTGGAAAACATTTCCAAAACTCCTTTACGATCAAACCTTACCATTTCTTAGTTAAGAAGGAAGTCACTCAAGTTGGGGTATAATTACCTCTCAGACCTTAACTGAACAACGTTATAACTTCGAAATGGTCAAAGTTTATCTTTTAATCTTTAACAACTTCTTTACGCCTTTCTCGGATTCAATTTTACTAATCCACTTCTATATTTAAAACATTTGTTATAACGATAACGTTATAATCCCTACTTTCGAATTATCTAACTTTAATTATAACTTCTATTCTTATTAGTGAATAATTAACCTAACACTTATTTATTTATAAATAAATAAATCTCTATTTAAACACTGGAAAGTATAAGTACTTTCCCGAATTCGATATAATCGAATTTGCCGATTAACTCTCTTCGAGAAATCTCTATTTGATTAACTCTTCTTCGAATAACCTATATTCGACTAACTCCTTCTCGAATAAACGATATTCGATAATCTCTCTTCGAATAACTAATATTCGATAACTCTTCCTTTCAAATATCTCATATTTGAAAATCTCACTTCGATTAAACTATAATCGATAACTTCCTTCGATGAAACTAACATCGATAACTCCATTCGATGAAACTAACATCGATAACTCCTTTCGATGAAACTAACATCGATAACTCCTTTAGATGAAACTAACATCGATTTATTTAACTCGACGAACTTAACTCGACTCGACTAACTCGACTTACTTGGTTCGACCAATTCGATTCGATTAACTAGGCTCGACTAACTTGAATAACTTAACTCGACTTACTTGGTTCGACCAATTCGATTAACTAGGCTCGACTAACTTGACTAACTCTGTCTCAAATAACTATATTTGATTAACTCTAGTTCGTTTTAACACAAATCGATTAACTCTTACTAATTACTCCAACTGGTTAACTCTAACTGATTTACTCTAACTGGTTAATTCTAACTGATTTACTCTAACTGGTTAACTCTATTTGTCTAACTCGACTTGACTAACCCTTTTCGGATAACATATTCAATTAACTAACCTTCGAATACCATATTCGTTTTCTCCTTTCGAATGTCTATAATCGATTAACTAACTTCGAATACCATATTCGATTAACTAACTTCGAATACCATATTTGATTAACTAATTTCGATTTACTCTTCTGAATTAACTCTTTTGATTTATTCCTTTTAATTATCTCCTTTGATTAATTCCTTTGAATTATCTCCTTTGATTAATTTCTTTTCTATCTGTTTACTTAACACATAACTATTCCCTTTCCAATTCTATTTATTTAACAAATAAATATTTCTTTTATCTTTTCTATTTGATTTCACACATATTCTCTTTTATATTTGATTTCGCAAATATTTTCCTTTATATTTGATTTCACAAATATTTTCTTTTATATTTGATTTCTTCATTTTAGAAAGATTTCCTTTTAACAACGTTTATACATTTATAAAGATTTACTTCTAGTAACAGTTCTTCACTTCATAAATGATTTCCTTTATCTTTCTATTTATAAGTGCTTTACAAATATCTCCTACTCGATTTCATTTGTAAAGGTTTTACAAATATTTCTCTTTTGCTTTCCTTCTAAACAAAATATTCTAACTCCTAAAATTCCCGGAAAAATTCGCCATAACCTCCTTTGTACCGGGAGCATCGGGAAAATCCCCAAACTCGCCACACAGGCCTTTCCATTTAAAACGAAAATGTTTTGAATTTATTTCCTTTTTAAAATACCTCCTATTTATAAATATTCTCATTTATAAATATTTCTTATTTATAAATATTTAAATTTATAAATATCTCTGTTTTCAATATCACTTTGAAAATCTCCTTATCAACATCCCGTATGTTATGGTATTCAATCATATCAAATCACGATGTTCAATATCGTCCATACACACACAATCAACAATAGATTATAAATCACGTCATATATCACAATATATGAAAAATAATAAAATAACTGTTGAGGAATCCAGTCGGATTCCTCCAACCTGTTTCCCTGCATCCACAGATGTTACACAGTATAATATACATCAATTTCATCCCAACATGAAATATACTGATAATCAGAATCCATATTTGATTGACGGTTTTCTATATATAACTATATCTACGTTTTCAATCAAATCTATTTAACAGTCCAATTTAACAGTCCAATTTAACAATCAACACACAGAAATCGATCATTAAAAATAAAGTACAGTTTATACAAATATAAACTGAACAGAGTTAGTGAGATTTACTCACAGTTGCGCGTTAGCCGTTAAATAACGGTTCGCGTTATTTGACTGCGACGGGCAATTTATTTCGCCATAAATTGTAATGAGTCCCGATTCTCTCCCAGTCGGCTCCATCTTGTAGTGTCCGTCCATACGATCCTAACGCAACTTACGGTTCTCGATTCTGACCTCGTATGGATGAGATATCACATTCACAAGTTAACACAATTTTAAATTAAATTAAAACTAAAACTTTAATTTGGGCTTTACCACTATCATTCGGCCCATCCCCAATCCACTAAGGCCCGTACCCGCTCCACCCTATCCTTCTTCTACCTGATGCCGTGCTCTTGTGGAAAACACAGCCACATTTCGATGGCTTCCTCCATCAAAAACTCCCCCATCTCCTCTTTTTAAATTAACTAAAAAATCACCATAATTCTCCTTGCTCAAATCTCTACCTCCCAGTACCCTTGAAAACACACTCGACCTCGCCATGGGATTTCCGTCGATCAACTGTGCCTGACCCAGGCTGCATCGCGACTCATCAAATTAAGCACCAGGGTGCGGTTTTTGGCGCTGAACTCAAATCTGAACTCCACATCCACAATAAACTACCCTACAAACAACGATCTCGAACCCTAGTTCCACAAGGACTGACGCAGTGTATATTCGAGCGATGAAATGATGAACCGAATACCACCTAACGCCTACCAGGTTGAAGAACACATCATTACGATCACATATATATGTTATAAGTATTTATCTCATTTGATTTTGATTTTCCTCTCTCACAATTTTTACTGGAGAACACACAAAAAAAGAACGGCGGAAAAAAAATGTTGACTTCTGATTTAGGTTTAGATGTAAAGGTAACATATAGGATACTTTATACTATTTTTATATTGAATTTTATATTAAATTATAATCAACCGTTAAGTTCATTCGTTGTTTAAAAATTCGTATGATCGCATACGGTACCCAAAAATCACGAAACTGGACATGCAGCTACAGCTCGACATTACGGTCCCAACGAAACTGGTTTCGTCGAATTCCGACTCCGTCTGCTCACACAGCGTATTTTTAACTGTCGAAATACTGACTGTTCTTCACTCTAAAAATCCGTACAGCCACACAGTGCCTCTAAAAATCACGAAACTGGAAATCCAACAACTATTTGATATTGCGGATCCAACAAAACTGATTTCGTCGAATTCTGACTTCGTTTGCAAAAGTGGCTATTTTTAAAGCCCCGAATAGCCCTTTTTAAATATATAAATATATTTAAAAACAATTAAATTAAATATTAATAAATTAATATTATCGTATATCTTCACATATGATATCGTACAGCTCCAGAATATCATATCAGAATTTACATTTTGATATTTCGTATTTTAGATTTATCGATATTCAATTTATATCGAAAATCCTTTTATAACGTAAATAAAGCGTTGCGAATTATAAAGGAATTCTACAGCGACTTTTTCTGAAATTTGATTTGGACGTACATCAAAATCTACACGACGAAATCCCGATTTTTCTCTTCCACTAGAAAGATATACCCCACCAGCTCCATACGTTTATCCGATTTAAAACGAATCCTGTACATTCAGTTGAAGTTCAAATCGCCAATTTACGAACTGCAACGCCATTTCAAGCTCGATTTTAATTATAATATAATTATACGTTCAAACTGTCGTCGATTCAATATAATCGTTATTATATTTCGAATCGAAACTCCACCAAATCTCGTATGCTATTCAATTCACACGATATTGTGAATTTCACTATTTCTGACTATTTCGACATTATAATATATTTTATTATATTATAATTATTAATTAAATATTCAATATTATTTAATTCACGTTCTCGATATCGATAAATCGAAATTTAATAATTAAATAAATTATTCAACAGCTAAAATGCGGGTTACTACAATCTTCCCCCCTTAATAAAATTTCGTCCTCGAAATTGCTAAGCTAGGGGATGACCCTATCTTCTGGGTAAAAATTTATCTGTTTACCTCTTGTCTCCGGTTTCAACTGAACCAATTAATATCGACTAAAATATTAATTTATTCCGACTAACTAAATTTTCAAAAATTCTGAAAATTTTCTAACACCTTAACTTTTCAAAAAATTTCGCCAGCACCTCCTTTGTACTGGTCAATATCTCAAACTCCAACTCGCCTCTCTGGGCCTTCTTTAACCCAAAAGAAAATCAAACAGCCAAGCGGCTTGCCAATTCGGCTCATAAATCTCATATCCATATATAATATAAACTGGTACCTTTTTGTCGGGGATATCAACTCTATCACTTCCATATGCTATCAACTCAGCATATACCAGTGTTATCTAAATCAAATTCCAATCAGTTCATATCCTCAAAACCAAATCGAATTTCATTCGAACCCGAATATCAAATTTCAAATTCTTAACTCATCAACCCAATTCCATAACAGATTATTCTCTAATCCAATTCAATTCTATTAAACTCAGTTCAAGTTAAATTTCAATTTATTCATTCATTTATACCATTTCAATCGATTTAACTTTATTAGTTAAATTTTAATTCCAGAACTTAAATTCCTGGTTTATTTCAAATCAATTTGAAATCATAATACCAATTCAAAACCTTTGAATTTCTAAACAACTTGTTTTCTCAAAACAATTCAAAAACAAAACCTTCAGTAGTAATCCGTCACTTAGCAGCTCAAAAATGAACACTGATGATGTCGCGATTCATCATCAGAATCTATTTTCCAGCTATCAACGTGAGTTCAATACTACATTACTTTCAGATTGAAAAACATTTTCAAAATCTCCCAGGAACTTAAAATTTCCTTATTTTAAATTCAAATTCTGATTTAAATTCAGATTTAATTCATCTTATTTCATATACTTTACTTATATAAATTCTGGTTGGTTATATATAACCATTTCACTTTATAATCTTACTCGATTATAATAACAACCAATATATCCAATATATTATAACTTTGATATATATATCTTCTCTATATCAAGATATACCTTGGGTAAACTTATTTTAATTTACCCTCTTTTCAAAACATATCGTGTCGACCCATCGTATTCGAGTGTTTAGTAAATCCTACCGATACAGTGGATCAGACTGATCGACCAGAACTCATAAACAACTCAGCCAATGAATCTCCACAATATAAAACCATTTTTATATCAAATACAAATACGCACTCGTATATATACACTCAAACTCAATCTAGGGTATTACTAACCCTATCTCTACCGAGTCACGCCACAGAGCCAAGGTAATTCTTAACCTGGCTCTGATACCAACTGTAGTAACCCGGATTTTTGAGCGACTTTGGTTATCGACGTAAGCTCGGCGTCGATAACCAAACCATCGAAAAATCCGGTAATAAATGAAAGAAATTAGAGGGTGAGAATAGATAAGATAGAAACTTAGAATAGAAGAAGAGGAAGAACACAAAATCAGAGTAACATGAACCTCACAGCGGAACGAATAACATATAATAGATAACATAACTTTGAAATATAACAGTTATGTATACAATAGCACTTATCAGAGTACAGCACTTACAACACAGCGGAAATAACTATAGCTATATGATCCTGAAGCCTCCTGCTCCAAGCTCTTCCAGTATATCTGTAAATCCCGACTACTTGACTGCCCGTACAAATTTAGGCACCCAAGAGTTTAGGGAAAACAACAAAGTAAACTCCGGGTCAGTCATGGGACTGGTGTGAATAAACTCAAATCATTTAAACAGGTATATGATATCTCATAAGACCACGCCGTGAATACGGAACGGGTTTTTCCCTTATGAGAATCCAAATAACTTTTCAAAGCAATATCGTTCTGATATTATAATAATGTCTAAGTACAAATAAATATCAATCTAGCAGAAACGCTTGCATCTCACGTTACTACATATATAGTATACAATCAAAATCGCAAGCACGTATTGGATGATTGGATTTCCAACTATGACAAGGTATGGAACCACCTTCCGATCAGTGTACTCTAGGAACGATACACTGGAGTTCAACAAGAACATCTTGCAACTCAGCCACACATGACCGACCACTCATTTCGCTTGAGTGTATCGAATGTACATCACCAACGGTTGGGATCAGCAACCGTTCCCGTATATATATGGGACAGCATTGATAGATTTAAGAAACAAATGAATATTCACTAGATAGGTGATTATACACCCTACTTCGGTGCGACCGACTTAGCCATGCTGCCTGCCCAATTTCTGTCATTTACCGGTTGTGAGGCTAGAAGCTACGCTTTATCATCACAATAGTTGTCAGATCCATCGAAAATCACTAATTGACGTCTACAACAATACATTACGTGTCAGCTAAAAGAAGTTTCCTTCTCCGCTTCCACTCTTGGTACGGTTGAAGAAATCAATGTACGTAATCGTCTTGAAATACTATGTCAGACATCCATCTTCATTCACTTAGAAATGTCACATCGTCATACCCGCCAAATCACAAATTGACTTATCCAAAAATAACACGGGTATACAGCTAAGAGAAACGAATTCCTCCGCCACCAAACGTGAATACGTTTGAACAGATCAACTTACGCGATCCATTGGATATACTTTGTCAGACCTTCGTCCATACAAGTTGTCCTGGGACAGGACAAACCGAAGGCACTATTCTGTAGACAGGATAGTCCTTGCATTTTACTCTGTCTTCAATTTTCTTTGGCATATATGATTCGCGACGCTTATGCCAATATAGAGTGGTTCTATGGATAATAATCCAACCGGTCTCTCCATATTAACAACGTTAAAATGGTCAAAACTTCGATAGTCGGTGAGTTAACTATCAAAGAAAAACAAGTGTGCAAACAACGATATTATTTCCAAATGGAAATTATATCGAACAAACATCATTTAACATAAATCTCTTTAGTTCATTTATTTACTTATCTCCTGTTTCCCTATATTCTAAATTCTTATTTTTCTTTTATCAGAAAACATTTCTGATTCTCGTTTGGAAAACATTTCCAAAACTCCTTTATGATCAAACCTTACCATTTCTTAGTTAAGAAGGAAGTCACTCAAGTTGGGGTATAATTACCTCTCAGACCTTAACTGAACAACGTTATAACTTCGAAATGGTCAAAGTTTATCTTTTAATCTTTAACAACTTCTTTACGCCTTTCTCGGATTCAATTTTACTAATCCACTTCTATATTTAAAACATTTGTTATAACGATAATGTTATAATCCCTACTTTCGAATTATCTAACTTTAATTATAACTTCTATTCTTATTAGTGAATAATTAACCTAACACTTATTTATTTATAAATAAATAAATCTCTATTTAAACACTGGAAAGTATAAGTACTTTCCCGAATTCGATATAATCGAATTTGCCGATTAACTCTCTTCGAGAAATCTCTATTTGATTAACTCTTCTTCGAATAACCTATATTCGACTAACTCCTTCTCGAATAAACGATATTCGATAATCTCTCTTCGAATAACTAATATTCGATAACTCTTCCTTTCAAATATCTCATATTTGAAAATCTCACTTCGATTAAACTATAATCGATAACTTCCTTCGATGAAACTAACATCGATAACTCCATTCGATGAAACTAACATCGATAACTCCTTTCGATGAAACTAACATCGATAACTCCTTTCGATGAAACTAACATCGATTTATTTAACTCGACGAACTTAACTCGACTCGACTAACTCGACTTACTTGGTTCGACCAATTCGATTCGATTAACTAGGCTCGACTAACTTGACTAACTTAACTCGACTTACTTGGTTCGACCAATTCGATTCGATTAACTAGGCTCGACTAACTTGACTAACTCTGTCTCAAATAACTATATTTGATTAACTCTAGTTCGTTTTAACACAAATCGATTAACTCTTACTAATTACTCCAACTGGTTAACTCTAACTGATTTACTCTAACTGGTTAATTCTAACTGATTTACTCTAACTGGTTAATTCTAACTGATATACTCTAACTGGTTAACTCTATTTGTCTAACTCGACTTGACTAACCCTTTTCGGATAACATATTCGATTAACTAACCTTCGAATACCATATTCGTTTTCTCCTTTCGAATGTCTATAATCGATTAACTAACTTCGAATACCATATTCGATTAACTAACTTCGAATACCATATTTGATTAACTAATTTCGATTTACTCTTCTGAATTAACTCTTTTGATTTATTCCTTTTAATTATCTCCTTTGATTAATTCCTTTGAATTATCTCCTTTGATTAATTTCTTTTCTATCTGTTTACTTAACACATAACTATTCCCTTTCCAATTCTATTTATTTAACAAATAAATATTTCTTTTATCTTTTCTATTTGATTTCACACATATTCTCTTTTATATTTGATTTCGCAAATATTTTCCTTTATATTTGATTTCACAAATATTTTCTTTTATATTTGATTTCTTCATTTTAGAAAGATTTCCTTTTAACAACGTTTATACATTTATAAAGATTTACTTCTAGTAACAGTTCTTCACTTCATAAATGATTTCCTTTATCTTTCTATTTATAAGTGCTTTACAAATATCTCCTACTCAATTTCATTTGTAAAGGTTTTACAAATATTTCTCTTTTGCTTTCCTTCTAAACAAAATATTCTAACTCCTAAAATTCCCGGAAAAATTCGCCATAACCTCCTTTGTACCGGGAGCATCGGGAAAATCCCCAAACTCGCCACACAGGCCTTTCCATTTAAAACGAAAATGTTTTGAATTTATTTCCTTTTTAAAATACCTCCTATTTATAAATATTCCCATTTATAAATATTTCTTATTTATAAATATTTAAATTTATAAATATCTCTGTTTTCAATATCACTTTGAAAATCTCCTTATCAACATCCCGTATGTTATGGTATTCAATCATATCAAATCACGATGTTCAATATCGTCCATACACACACAATCAACAATAGATTATAAATCACGTCATATATCACAATATATGAAAAATAATAAAATAACTGTTGAGGAATCCAGCCGGATTCCTCCAACCTGTTTCCCTGCATCCACAGATGTTACACAGTATAATATACATCAATTTCATCCCAACATGAAATATACTGATAATCAGAATCCATATTTGATTGACGGTTTTCTATATATAACTATATCTACGTTTTCAATCAAATCTATTTAACAGTCCAATTTAACAATCAACACACAGAAATCTATCATTAAAAATAAAGTACAGTTTATACAAATATAAACTGAACAGAGTTAGTGAGATTTACTCACAGTTGCGCGTTAGCCGTTAAATAACGGTTCGTGTTATTTGACTGCGACGGGCAATTTATTTCGCCATAAATTGTAATGAGTCCCGATTCTCTCCCAGTCGGCTCCATCTTGTAGTGTCCGTCCATACGATCCTAACGCAACTTACGGTTCTCGATTCTGACCTCGTATGGATGAGATATCACATTCACAAGTTAACACAATTTTAAATTAAATTAAAACTAAAACTTTAATTTGGGCTTTACCACTATCATTCGGCCCATCCCCAATCCACTAAGGCCCGTACCCGCTCCACCCTATCCTTCTTCTACCTGATGCCGTGCTCTTGTGGAAAACACAGCCACATTTCGATGGCTTCCTCCATCAAAAACTCCCCCATCTCCTCTTTTTAAATTAACTTAAAAATCACCATAATTCTCCTTGCTCAAATCTCTACCTCCCAGTACCCTTGAAAACACACTCGACCTCGCCATGGGATTTCCGTCGATCAACTGTGCCTGACCCAGGCTGCATCGCGACTCATCAAATTAAGCACCAGGGTGCGGTTTTTGGCGCTGAACTCAAATCTGAACTCCACATCCACAATAAACTACCCTACAAACAACGATCTCGAACCCTAGTTCCACAAGGACTGACGCAGTGTATATTCGAGCGATGAAATGATGAACCGAATACCACCTAACGCCTACCAGGTTGAAGAACACATCATTACGATCACATATATATGTTATAAGTATTTATCTCATTTGATTTTGATTTTCCTCTCTCACAATTTTTACTGGAGAACACACAAAAAAAGAACGGCGGAAAAAAAATGTTGACTTCTGATTTAGGTTTAGATGTAAAGGTAATATATAGGATACTTTATACTATTTTTATATTGAATTTTATATTAAATTATAATCAACCGTTAAGTTCATTCGTTGTTTAAAAATTCGTATGATCGCATACGGTACCCAAAAATCACGAAACTGGACATGCAGCTACAACTCGACATTACGGTCCCAACGAAACTGGTTTCGTCGAATTCCGACTCCGTCTGCTCACACAGCGTATTTTTAACTGTCGAAATACTGACTGTTCTTCACTCTAAAAATCCGTACAGCCACACAGTGCCTCTAAAAATCACGAAACTGGAAATCCAACAACTATTTGATATTGCGGATCCAACAAAACTGATTTCGTCGAATTCCGACTTCGTTTGCAAAAGTGGCTATTTTTAAAGCCCCGAATAGCCCTTTTTAAATATATAAATATATTTAAAAACAATTAAATTAAATATTAATAAATTAATATTATCGTATATCTTCACATATGATATCGTACAGCTCCAGAATATCATATCAGAATTTACATTTTGATATTTCGTATTTTAGATTTATCGATATTCAATTTATATCGAAAATCCTTTTATAACGTAAATAAAGCGTTGCGAATTATAAAGGAATTCTACAGCGACTTTTTATGAAATTTGATTTGGACGTACATCAAAATCTACACGACGAAATCCCGATTTTTCTCTTCCACTAGAAAGATATACCCCACCAGCTCCATACGTTTATCCGATTTAAAACGAATCCTGTACATTCAGTTGAAGTTCAAATCGCCAATTTACGAACTGCAACGCCATTTCAAGCTCGATTTTAATTATAATATAATTATACGTTCAAACTGTCGTCGATTCAATATAATCGTTATTATATTTCGAATCGAAACTCCACCAAATCTCGTATGCTATTCAATTCACACGATATTGTGAATTTCACTATTTCTGACTATTTCGACATTATAATATATTTTATTATATTATAATTATTAATTAAATATTCAATATTATTTAATTCACGTTCTCGATATCGATAAATCGAAATTTAATAATTAAATAAATTATTCAACAGCTAAAATGCGGGTTACTACACATTGTTTATATTGTTTATCTTTGAATTATAATTTGGGGATATTGCTATGGCAACGTTGCAAGTTGAACTTGTCATGATTTTGATGTTGTTATGAATCACTTGGGCTTAATTGTTTGGCAAGTTGGACTAATACATGTCCATGGAATCACTATGTTTATTGAAATCTTTATGTTGATTAAACCATGTCTATGATGCTAATTAAACCATGGCTATGACTATTGATGGAATTATGCCTGTGATGTTAATATACCCATCATGATTAATGAAAAATTGGGTATTGCTAGGTTATGATGAAAAGTTGGAATTATTATGTTAGATATGTTAAAAATGCTAAATTGGAATCATTATGTCTATACTGTTAATTGAGAATCATTATGTTAAAAACGCTAAATTGGAATCATTATGTCTATAATGTTAGTTGAGAATCATTATGTTAAAAACGCTAAATTTGAATCATTATGTCTATAATGTTAGTTGAGAATCATTATGTTAAAAACGCTAAAATTGGAACCATTATGTTTGTAATGTTAGTTGAGAATCATTATGTTAAAAACGCTAAATTGGAACCATTATGTTTATAATGTTAGATGAGAATCATTATGATAAATTGGAATCATTATGTCTATGAGAATCATTATGTTAAAAAATGCTAAATTGGAATCCACTATGCCTATTAGGATTACTATGCCTTTAATGTTTCATGTTTGTAATAAAATTATTATTATGCCCGCAATGATTATTATGCCTATGATGTAAAGTTGAAATCATCATGTTAAATTAAGTTGGAATCATTACTATGCCAAGTTATCATCATACTAGTATTGAAACCATGTGATATGTTATAGCCTGTTTATTATGCAAGTGATGTTGGAATTGTCACATATGCCTATCACATGTTTGGTGTTATTCCCCTTTATCTCTTGAATTGTTTATGCTTGTGAACGAAGTACGTTTATATACGTTGGGGATACGATTGGGTAGAATAGGCAAAACTTGAATTAATTATAAGCATAAACTGTGAAATTTGGCATAGGTAGAACATGAAATATGGCACGAAAACTTGACTTGAACATGCCATAACTGGACTTGAAACATGCCTTAGTTGGGCACGAAATTGACATATGAACATGCTACGAAAATATCACGAATCTGATAAGAACATGGGCATGACTTTAGAAAACAAGAAAGTGGCCAACTCGAGGTTGGGTTGAGTTTGTAGTGTAAATCTGCCCGGAACCGCCCGGCAAATCCAGTTGCTACAAACAATAGGATCCAATGTGGGTAGTTGGTCACATCGCGCTTGAAACCCGAGGTTGGGTTGAGTTCGTAGCGTAAACCTGCCCGGAACCGCCCGGCAAATCCAGTGGCTACGAACAATAGGATCCAATGTGAGTGGTTCGGTGCATTAACGAATCAATTAATGCCAATTAGGGTTATGTCATGAACATGAAAAGACAACTTAACCAACTTGAACACGATTTGTAGGGCTAAGTCATGAACTTGAAAACGACAACACTTAGCCAACTTGACATGACACGTAGGTGGGTTAAGTCATGAACTGAAATGACATACTTAACCATCTTGACATGACTAGACTAGAAAAGGATTGAGTCACGAATTACATGACTTAATCTGTTAGGCAGGTTAGGTCACGAATTACATGACCTAATCTATTAGGCGAAACCCTAGACACGACCCCTTTCAGCAGTAACCCTCTAGATGTATCAAGGTACCCTGGGGCTAGGCCGGGTGGGGCACGATTACTGGGCTGATTGTAAGAGGTGAACGACGGCAGTGGGGTACGCCAGTGTAGGTTCGGTGGACTACGATCGTGCACGTATTCGGGGCAGACGCTGGGTATCCGTAGATTTATCTGTGCATCTTGAATCGTGTCAGGGGTTGACACCCTAGGGCTGATACACCCGAAGCTGGACCCATCACAGGTGACTACATTCGTGATTAGCCGTATGACACGGACACTTGACGAGCTAGAACTTGTAGGGAGCCGATCGACTAGATAATCGCTCCGTAGGACCCCGTACTTGGGTCAGACCCCGTTTCAGGGTCATTTCATGATATTGGGCCGTGGGATTTATTTCGTGATTAACTTGTGATATGGGCTTTGTATACTAGTACAGTCGATGCAACGAATCTCGAACATGTGATGCTTTACTTGACTTGTCTTGACTTATCCTGATCACCTTAGTCTATCTTGTTCACCTTGACACCATTCTTAAGTTTAGTTCCAGTTCATACATGACAGGTTGTTTTAACCGTTTCTACACTGAAAGTCACTAGAACTTACTCAGTCTTTATGACTGACCCTTTTCCTTTCGCCTCTTTTTCTTTCGTCCCCCCCCCCCCAGGTTCTCAGGGAGGAATAACTAGCTCTTAGCTTGGATATCACTTTCTTTGGCTCAGCATGTACGGTTTGCTATGGCTGCTTCTTTTTACTGCACTTGGGGAATTAGCTGTTTTACTGTTTTTAAGTTATTGCTTCTTTGGCTATTATTACAAGACAGTTGTAATGAAGTTACTTGAAATGTTTGTAAAAGACATGGTTTATTTTGGAATGAAATGAAGTTCTGTTTTGCTCAGAAATTCTTCCGCTGTTTACTTAATTATTTATTTATGTTCTGTCTTGTGATAATTCTGTGATGTTATCTCGATGATACCTCTCCAAAACTAGGGCATTCCCTTTGTGAGTGACCCTAGCCGAGGTGGGGTGTTACACTTGGTATCAGAGCAGAAGGTTACCAAGACTGGGCAAAAGTTTTGAAAACCTTTTGAATTTTTTTCAAAACCATTTACAAAGAAGCATTTTCCAAGAAAAAGTTTTTAAAGGCTATTCCCCAAAAGCCATTAGCGCTATCCTTTGTTTCCTTGTTTGAATCTCTTTGCCTTTCTTTTCTCCATCTGTAGTCGCAGTAGCTTTACCTGCGGCTAATCTTCTTTCTAGCTTCGTAGAGGGTTTTCCCGTATGATGGAGATAGTTTTCGTGAGGCTTGTTAACATGTTATATAGGATAGGTATGAGTGATAAGAATGAAGATAAGGCGGATGAGTCTTCCGGAGTGGTTGAGCCAAGCATCCTTGAAGGCGAAAAAGTGGAAACATTGAGGCGAATCCTAATTCGTGTCTTAGGAACGGAGATCTAGGAGCTAAGGAATCAATACAGTGGGGTGAAACCCTAGAAGACGCAACTTGGGAAATTGAAGAAAAGATAAGCGCGCTATACCCATTTCTTTTGAGGGTACATTCTCGATCTATTTTCCTATAGGTTTACATACATTTCTCTTGCTATCCATGTTTGTCTTGTTATCTCCTCGATCCTATCTTGAGAACCATAGGTAGAATCTTTTTGGATGTAAACATGTAATTGAAACATGTTATGATTGCGAAATGGTTGCAAGTGGTCGCAAGTGGTTGCTCGTGGATGCATGAATACACATTAGGCACTAGATCGGCTCAGACACATTTTCATGTTGCATATGCATGAGTGTTTATTTTGGAAACTTGGTTGTGCTATCATTTGGTTGTTGCATATGATTGAATGTTTGAGCACTCATGTAGAAATTATGAATTATAATAGGAAAAATTTGCATACATATTGGATTCATTTCACTAAACATATTTTGCATTTAGAAGATCAATCAGGCCTGATCATTAGCATTAGCTAAGGAACATATACACACACTTCGCATATGATCATAAAGCATTAGAAGTTTTTTTTAAGGACAATGGATGCTCGTGTTTGATGGATGAGTAGATGGATGTTTGGATGTTAGGATGTACATTCTTCCTGAACTTGAAGATTTCGGGGACGAAATCCTTTTAAGTGGGGGAGAATGTAACACCCCGTGAATTCTATAACATTAAGCTTCACGAATTAAAGTATAATTAATTATAAATGATGAAATCAAGGGAAATGGGTTACTCCATTGCGTTCGTCTCGGAAAAATACGCGAAATAGAGTCCGAGTTTTCGAAAATCGGATACCGTATGAAGAAGATATGGACGAACGAAGTTAGGCAGAAAAACCGAAAACAGTCCAGAATACACTGGCGCACTTGCGAAGTGCGCCAGTACAAAAATACACTGGCGCACCTGCCAAGTGCGCCCGTACAAATCCAGCACCGAATTCTGGAGTGTTCTGAGGTGACGTGTCTTCTTTTGAGTGGCTAGATGATGTGTATTCGAGCTGTGCGATTCTGATGACTTCTGGACTGATCTGAAGGCTCTAAATCACCCTATTCACCTATAAAATAACACATAGACCTAGCCTAAATCATACTATTTCATTTTAGCCTCAGGCCGCCGCCATTAAACCTAGAGCTCTGAATTAAAAATACAAAGAATAAAATTATAGAAGATGGAGGACGATTCTTGAAGGCTACAACTAGAAGCTACAACAACTACGACGCTTTAGACAACGAATTTGGGACTAATTGATTTGGGATTTTTATTTGGATTATTTGCTTCATATTGTAAGTTCTATGTTACTTTTTAGGCAAAAACGCTAAAACAACATGGACATGCCATGAATTGAAACCGGATTTAGGAACTATTGTTAATCCATTGTTTATATTGTTTATCTTTGAATTATAATTTGGGGATATTGCTATGGCAACGTTGCAAGTTGAACTTGTCATGATTTTGATGTTGTTATGAATCACTTGGGCTTAATTGTTTGGCAAGTTGGACTAATACATGTCCATGGAATCACTATGTTTATTGAAATCTTTATGTTGATTAAACCATGTCTATGATGCTAATTAAACCATGGCTATGACTATTGATGGAATTATGCCTGTGATGTTAATATACCCATCATGATTAATGAAAAATTGGGTATTGCTAGGTTATGATGAAAAGTTGGAATTATTATGTTAGATATGTTAAAAATGCTAAATTGGAATCATTATGTCTATACTGTTAATTGAGAATCATTATGTTAAAAACGCTAAATTGGAATCATTATGTCTATAATGTTAGTTGAGAATCATTATGTTAAAAACGCTAAATTTGAATCATTATGTCTATAATGTTAGTTGAGAATCATTATGTTAAAAACGCTAAAATTGGAACCATTATGTTTGTAATGTTAGTTGAGAATCATTATGTTAAAAACGCTAAATTGGAACCATTATGTTTATAATGTTAGATGAGAATCATTATGATAAATTGGAATCATTATGTCTATGAGAATCATTATGTTAAAAAAATGCTAAATTGGAATCCACTATGCCTATTAGGATTACTATGCCTTTAATGTTTCATGTTTGTAATAAAATTATTATTATGCCCGCAATGATTATTATGCCTATGATGTAAAGTTGAAATCATCATGTTAAATTAAGTTGGAATCATTACTATGCCAAGTTATCATTATACTAGTATTGAAACCATGTGATATGTTATAGCCTGTTTATTATGCAAGTGATGTTGGAATTGTCACATATGCCTATCACATGTTTGGTGTTATTCCCCTTTATCTCTTGAATTGTTTATGCTTGTGAACGAAGTACGTTTATATACGTTGGGGATACGATTGGGTAGAATAGGCAAAACTTGAATTAATTATAAGCATAAACTGTGAAATTTGGCATAAGTAGAACATGAAATATGGCACGAAAACTTGACTTGAACATGCCATAACTTGACTTGAAACATGCCTTAGTTGGGCACGAAATTGACATATGAACATGCTATGAAAATAGCACGAATCTGATAAGAACATGGGCATGACTTTAGAAAACAAGAAAGTGGCCAACTCGAGGTTGGGTTGAGTTTGTAGTGTAAATCTGCCCGGAACCGCCCGGCAAATCCAGTTGCTACAAACAATAGGATCCAATGTGGGTAGTTGGTCACATCGCGCTTGAAACCCGAGGTTGGGTTGAGTTCGTAGCGTAAACCTGCCCGGAACCGCCCGGCAAATCCAGTGGCTACGAACAATAGGATCCAATGTGAGTGGTTCGGTGCATTAACGAATCAATTAATGCCAATTAGGGTTAAGTCATGAACATGAAAAGACAACTTAACCAACTTGAACACGATTTGTAGGGCTAAGTCATGAACTTGAAAACGACAACACTTAGCCAACTTGACATGACACGTAGGTGGGTTAAGTCGTGAACTGAAATGACATACTTAACCATCTTGACATGACTAGACTAGAAAAGGATTGAGTCATGAATTACATGACTTAATCTGTTAGGCAGGTTAGGTCACGAATTACATGACCTAATCTATTAGGCGAAACCCTAGACACGACCCCTTTCAGCAGTAACCCTCTAGATGTATCAAGGTACCCTGGGGCTAGGCCGGGTGGGGCACGATTACTGGGCTGATTGTAAGAGGTGAACGACGGCAGTGGGGTACGCCAGTGTATGTTCGGTGGACTACGATCGTGCACGTATCCGGGGCAGACACTGGGTATCCGTAGATTTATCTGTGCATCTTGAATCGTGTCAGGGGTTGACACCCTAGGGCTGATACACCCGAAGGTGGACCCATCACAGGTGACTACATTCGTGATTAGCCGTATGACACGGACACTTGACGAGCTAGAACTTGTAGGGAGCCAATCGACTAGATAATCGCTCCGTAGGACCCCGTACTTGGGTCAGACCCCGTTTCAGGGTCATTTCATGATATTGGGCCGTGGGATTTATTTCGTGATTAACTTGTGATATGGGCTTTGTATACTAGTACAGTCGATGCAACGAATCTCGAACATGTGATGCTTTACTTGACTTGTCTTGACTTATCCTGATCACCTTAGTCTATCTTGTTCACCTTGACACCATTCTTAAGTTTAGTTCCAGTTCATACATGACAGGTTGTTTTAACCGTTTCAACACTGAAAGTCACTAGAACTTACTCAGTCTTTATGACTGACCCTTTTCCTTTCGCCTCTTTTTCTTTCGTCCCCCCCCCCCCCAGGTTCTCAGGGAGGAATAACTAGCTCTTAGCTTGGATATCACTTGCTTTGGCTCAGCATGTACGGTTTGCTATGGCTGCTTCTTTTTACTGCACTTGGGGAATAAGCTATTTTACTGTTTTTAAGTTATTGCTTCTTTGGCTATTATTACAAGACAGTTGTAATGAAGTTACTTGAAATGTTTGTAAAAGACGTGGTTTATTTTGGAATGAAATAAAGTTCTGTTTTGCTCAGAAATTCTTCCGCTGTTTACTTAATTATTTATTTATGTTCTGTCTTGTGATAATTCTGTGATGTTATCTCGATGATACCTCTCCAAAACTAGGGCATTCCCTTTGTGAGTGACCCTAGCCGAGGTGGGGTGTTACAACATTCATCTCCTTGGTCCCTACGAGTACAGGGTAAAAATTAAACTTTATTTAGAATGCTAATTACTTTTTACTATAACTTATGTGTATCATACTTAACGCAGGGTTCTTAATCTGCAACCTTCGAATGTTATTTTTGACATTTCGAGAGCTGCATATAGGGCTCAGATGTTGGGATGTTGGCCTAAGTGGGATCTGATCCCACCTCACATATAGGAGATCATTTGGTAGGATGTGCTAGTAAGTATTTTCTTATATACTTTTTTGCATTTTAATTTCTTTTAGTCGTTGATATACTGTACATATTTAATGGTAATTAATGTTTATTTAATGTGAAATACAAGCTAAGGTGCATACTAGATGCTGAAAATGAGAAAAAATTATAATGATGGCATATCAACAACGAAGAAAAGCATGAAAAAACCTCCATGGATGGGACCAGCCGTTTGGGATGGATTTCTAAGGTATCGGGAAAGTGATGAAGCGAAGGTTAGTGCAGTAAATTTTTTTAAAATATAAAAACATTTACTTGATAAGTAATGTATTAAATTTTGAATGAACAGACAGAGCCAGAAAGAAATAGCGCAAATCAGAATAAAAAACCAGTCTCGCATCTAGGAGGATCGAAGTCCTTTCAGCAGTGTCGGTAGGAATTGGTAATTTTTTTAAATGCGACTTATATAAAAATTAATATGCTATATAATTTTGAAAATGTAATAATTGTGTGTAATAATCAAATTCAAGAGGCATAGGGGTAGGGTCCAGTCTCATATATGGATGAATTCACCCGTACGCATGCCATCGAGCGTGTCGATTCAGAAGGGAACATCACATACACATGGCATGATGACAAGTCTAGGAAGCATCACTTAAGATTCCATTATATGTAGAAGTATTTGTAGTAATTGTTAAATTATAATAATATAATATATCATGATATTAATTTTAGATACATTCTTATTTGCTCTTGGAGGAGAAGTTTATAGAGCAACGTCAGAAGCGTCTCGCTGAGACTGGATAGGAGCAGCTCACTACTGACAAGGAGGACATCATCTTCCAGTTAATGATGGATCTAGCGACGTGGAATAGATGTTACGGATTCGTAAATCAAGTGGTAAAAGCTTTTTACCTTAATTTAACTATCAGTTTAGAAATAAAATTCAGATTAGTGCAATTTTCTATCAAACGTCTTCTCCTCTTCAAGTTGATATAACTACATTGTATATACTTGTCAAGACGTGGGGAAACACTCGTTCCTAATAGTGCAATGTTCCATCAAACATCATTCTCATCTTCACGTTGATATAACTACATTGTACCTTGTAATCAAATCTTCATGACACTGACACCAAAAAGCTTTTAAACGTTAACAATTTGGAGTGCATGTTAACGATATACACATTTCTCAATTAAGGTTTTGTTAGGTAGTCAAAGTTTTTTGGTAGAACATATGATATTTCATGGTCCATATTGATTTATGTTTTCTATAACTAAACACACAATCATATTTCAAACAAAGTTTTCAACTCATTGTTGTTTCCTTTCTTCCATTCGTGCGCGTACTATTTTATGATACATGAAACCAAATATCACCATCAAGGTCACACATCTCCACAAGAACAGAATGATCACACACAACTAACAACTTGCACTAACAATAAACAATTAATCGACAATTAAGGTATTGGTTGATTCTCTTTGTTTTAAAGATTTTGTGGTGTTCATTTGGTTTTAACTTAGTTTAGTTTTCACTTGGTATTATTAATTAGATCAAACATGAAATCTCGAACTGCCAATGTTATATAATTATCTAGACTTGAGAATACTACCACGCTCCAGTATGAGTATTCCATTCTGATTATACTTAAACCATGATATGTTAATCATTAAACAACCATAGTACATGATTAAAAGACTATTAAATAATTGTTACAGTCCACCAGTCAGGGGACATGGAGTAGACAGAGTAGAGCTGCCACTGTAGAGATCGAGGAGCTGAGAGCTAGGGTGGCACAGCTTGAGGAGCAGAATCCTCATTAAGCCATTAATACATCTCAACTTCTAGATTGGCGCTTAGCGGAGTTTGCGCACCGGTATGGGCGCTTCCCCTCATCAGTCGGATCTATGGAGGATGACGATGAAGAAGATGACGATCAGTGATGGTTGGATAAGTATGTTTTTTGTTGTTGGGGCATGTCTATGTATATGACTGGGTTGCTATGACTATATGTTATGGGTGTGACTATGGTTTGACATTTTGTATGTATTTTGACAGTAGACGTGTTTTGGTACGATTCATATTGTAGTCTTGTTGTATGTTTTGTTGATGTGATGGTAAAGTTGATGTATTTTGTACGTATTTACGTTGTTTCTTTGTTTTTCATGATTTTTGGGTTGATATGTTGTGGTTTGCATGAATTTTTAAGTGCTGGGGGTATAGACTGATGGTCTAGTATGATGGTTTGACACGAATGTGTGCTGGAAGGCTAAATAGTAGCAGAAATATAAAAAAATATGTAGGTTTTTTGACAGCTTCCGACGGCTTTCAGGTACACGAATATACAACAGTTTCCATTGACTTGGTACGGCTTATTGGTTAATTATAGTAACAGTTTCCGATGGCTTTCGACAGCCATCGGAAACCATCGAAAACCGACTCTAGCTGATTTAAGCGGTAGAAAAAGTGGACGACGGCTGTGTCGATAGCCGTCGAAAACCTTATTTCCGGACGCCTTAATTTGCGATGGGGATTTCCGACGGCTTTTGTCTGTTTTCAATGGCCGCCGACGGCTGACAACCATCAGAAATCCGTATGTTTTTTGCAGTGGGATGGTCATTTGTTTGTGGAGTAACTCCTCAAATTTCTTATAACAGGATAGGACTTGGCCTTTTTGATTTTGGTTAACTTAAATAGGATTCATTTCGTGACACCAAACCTGATACATCTATTTGTTCCTCATGTACAGTGTCTTCACTAATAACTTCAACAACATGCTGCACCTCGTCCTGGTAAAGATCGGAAGGAAGTTCTGGATCTAAGAAGGAAAAATCATCATCATATTTACTTTGATCCTGAGCCGTGCTTTCGAATGGAGAAGGTTAGCCAGTAGCCTTTTTCACCCACTAAGGATTTCCATTAACTTCGTGGATATATTTCTTATGTCTAAACACATTACACCGATCGCACTTGAAATGTACGTATTCATACTCCTCATCAACTTCATGTTTGCTTCGATTGGCCAATAAAATAGTAATAGTTTTCTTCAATTATGTATTCACGTTGATGGCTATCTGAACACGTGCATATTTCGTGAATTTTCTGTCTGTAGTATTTGCATCAGTACAAAGTGGAATGCCTACAAAATTGGTGATCATCTGCAAAGCTTCTACCGTTCACATCTCTAAATTAAGATTATGTAACTGCAGCAGTAAACTTGCAGTAGTCATAGTTAGGAGCCAAGCATCAACCAGAAGCAGTTTTCCAAAACAAGGATATGTAGTACTCTCCATTACGGTGTCAAATTTTTCTTTTTTATCAAATTGTAAAATAAACATATAATTTGACGCCACATGAGTATGAAATTCACTAGTGAGTTTCCAAACTCGGGATATGTAATCTTTTAGTTTGCGAAATGATATCCGGAATTCAACCGGGTGAAGAACAATAATGTTAACCCAAATCTCCTCTTATTTTTGTATAAAAGTTGCAGGTAGGAACACATATTGTTCTTGAGGTTGGACGAATTGCAGAGTACAGGAAGTTTGTGTGGATGAAGGAGGTGATCAGATAGCATCGATGAATTTGGGAGGAACCGATGAAGCGATGGTGGTTGAGGCAGACGAAGACGATTGAGGATTAGGCGGTTTTTTTGATGGAAGTGGTGGGAAGTTACGATCCAGATTTTCCACCATATTTTTCACTAGCTTAAATAACTATAAATATTAAAGACACAAGAATAACTATGTATATATAAGTGAAATTCTGTCAAAACTCCCTAATAATACAAATCACATAATTACAGCAATCAATTTTAAATATTTGTATGTTGCCAAAACCTTTTATCAAATCCAAATATCTAATAAAAAATTTATGTATACAATATAAATTTATATAGATTTTGTTTATAAAACCAAAATAAGTTTATAAAACCAAAGATCTAGAATAAATCGTTGTAGTAAAACTTATATAGATTTTGTTTTAATTTAACAAAATGAATAAAATAATTTGTTACCTGAAAATGCAAGCTAAGAGATCCAAACAATTACGTTTAAATTGAATATTTAGAAACAAATCTATGTATTAACATTTAAATCACAACAAAATTCAATTTTTGATTCATAAAATAAAAAAACCAATTAAACTATTATACAAACAACATCATCTTCATTAGAATTCTTCAATTTAAACAAAATAATGATGCATACATACAAATTAGGATAACTATATTAATTTTCGTCAACCTTTACATATATTATAATCAATATCTATATATATATATATATATATATATATATATATATATATATATATATATATATAACATACCTTATACCCAAAGCCTTTAAGCACACTTTGAACAACGAGTTCTCCTATTGAATTCTATCCAAATAAAAGATCGTTAATTCATAAATTGCTGACCTTCAACATTAAAATGGTGAAGAACTTGATTTGAGCTTTTTTTAAAGAGGGATTATTTTACCACCACTAAAATGATAAAGAAGAAGGCAAAGGAAAAATGTATGTTTTTATAATTAGGTTTTTTAAGAGCTTACATATATATATATATATATATATATATATATATATATATATATATATATATATATATATATGTTGATAGGAAAGAAAGAAAGGTGAATCTAAACCTATGTTACTTTCCTTTAATCTCAACCATCAAAGCCAAGCCTCTTCAAACCCTAGCCTCTTTTATCAAGCTATAGCCGAAAATTCAACCCCATTTTCATGGGCATTAAACTCATTTAATCCCATGTAAAATATTACAAAACTAAATCCAAGTTATTTCTTTGTTAACATTGTACATTAGCTGATATGTTCATCGTTTGGTCGAACGAGAATTCATTGTTTCATTGTGTGACTCATCAAGCGTAAATTTGGTCAGCAACTAATATCGAACTATACGAATATTGGTGTTCACACTTCATTTAGCAGGTGATGCGAAATTTTGGCCTACTTTATCGCTTACTTGGTTTCGGTGAAATCCACTTTCACTTTGTTAAGCGTTACCTTGTTGTGAATTTTATTTACACCAATTATTTTCGTCAAAACTATATCATTTTGGAATTATGAAAATTGGTGATGGTCAAAATTCCAACATCATCCATTCAACTGTACTATCCAAACACAAAGTCTTTGGCTCATTAAAAATAATTATTACTAACCGAACTACTCTGGCCAGAGATTTTAACTTTGAATTGACTTAACTTGATTAAGATACTAGCCTCATATAACTGAGGAGATGAATCATCTCTTGAATAGTGTTTCACTTATAATACTTCCACTCGACCCAAATATAGTCACTTGATGGACATTATGCCATGATTTGACTATAATTAAAGTGGATCTTTCATATTAAAGATTCACATATTCTCAAGTCGAAAGAACCATGTAAATTATTCACATCAATATTTTTTGTTTGACCTTAGCTATATTAACCAACAAAAAACTATCGAATGAGTCATTCCATAATTGTCCAATAACTACTAGCACGTAACTACTTGGTTCTCCCAATAGTCATGAATAATACACTACCAAACATTTGAAGAGTATTACATACTCTAGTCTTAACAGATACACCGATATCCAGTCTTAATGGATCTTGATTAGAAACATTTAAAATGATATGTTTGCTTCACAGTGAACCAATGCTTATGACTAAAATGGTTTGTAATTAATACCACATAACATACCATTTATGGATTTTCTATTAAGTATATTTCGGTTAAACATTTAACTATTTATAATTATAAGAAATATATAATAGGAAAAAACACCTTTTTCGAATTAGAATTGATTTCAGAGTTAATTAATTTTCAGTAAATTACAACGCATACCCTAACTCTATCAGAACTAGGGATGACAAAAGAAACATTCCACCAAGCTGCTTCTTACAAATATTCATCTAATGTTATTACCTAAAGATAAAAGTGGATAGGTACAAGTACAAAAAATAACTCCTTGGAATAGCACACAAGCACAATAAGTTGAATTAAAGATGAGATGTAGTCCCCATTAATGGCTATATTACCGATCAAAGCGAAGTCTGATTTCTGCATTATAAGACAAATCTAGCCATGAATCCCCATTTGTAGAATAATGTGTTAAAAGAGTCGCATATAGATTATTCGACTCAAAAATCATCATCTAAGAAAAAGAGATTTGCTACTATGTCTCTAAGTCGGTTAAATAAAAGAACATTCAAGGCTACTTACAACAAGAATGCCTCTAAATTCTCTAAGAGATTATCCTTAGAAATACCTTCAAAAGATAGTTAAATCTTCACCTTCGAGTAAATGATTTCCTTTATCAAAATCTATTCCAATAGGACTCTATAAAGAAGGATTCAACAAGCAACAAACCCATTCAAAAATCCTAAAGCAAAGGACTGGAGCAAGTCCTACTGCTACGACTAGTTCTTTTAGCCCTAAAGCCAAGGAACCTTATACTCATTCCGATTAAACCAAATGGTCTATGTAGGGATGAGAACCAAATGGCACGAGTAAGATTAGATAGTGTAAGTAGGTATTATGGGATGAGAACGATCAGAGAGAACAAATAAGGTTTAGATCTTGGAGTAGTAGTAGGGCCAGATCTAATGCTCAAACTAGCATGGAAAAAGAGGATACGTGGTGGCTACAAAGAAATACCAAGAAAATAAAAATATGGTTTGGCTGGATGTGGAAGGAGATAGGAAAGAAAGAAGTTTAGAGAGGGGAATTTAAATACAATTTTTATGGTTGAGTCCTAGGTTCAAGTTATAGCAAAACACATCGACTAGTTGACTACGATAGGTCTAACGCTAGATAGTCAACTTCTAAATAAGATTTCGACATAGGTTGAACCTAGACCCTATTAGGGTGTGATTAGAATATTAAATATTCTACATCGTCCCATAAGATCTAACATAACTGGAAAATTACTTGTCTTCATTACTGTAATATCATTTATCATTGTCAGATTCCGAACCGCCCGACAAAGATTCAAAGTAGTCTCAACAAATGACTGTGACCTTACAATCATCTCAAGAATTCCTGAAAGTATAATGACTATGACCTTACAATCATCTCAAGAATTCCTGAAAGTATTTCAGTTAGTATTACGTACTAAATTCATATGAAATTATCCTCTTTTCTAGCTGATGGGTAAAACAAAAATTTACGAAGAAAATACCCCAGATCAACTTCCCCTTAGTCCCTTAAAGAAAACAATTTAGAAATTCTTTTTCGAAATTGAATTTTGTTTATAAACTAAGGTTCTCACTTCATATTTAAATTATTATTATTTTTATTAAAACTAAAAACATCGTTTTGATTTTAAAATAAATTTCTAGTAAAGTAATTTGAAATGTTTTGAACCCTCGCTTTTCAAAACAAATTTAACATAAAATTTCTCCTAATTATAGGACTACGAAACCCAAAAGAGTTATTTCAAACGAAGAATATCCTAATTTCAAACGAGCGTATCAACCTGGGCAGTTAAAGCGCTCAGCGGTTCCATAGCGGTGGAGGTGCAAAAAGGTGTAGCGGGGATAAAGCGGGGAAATAGCAGGGATATAGCGGATGCGCAAAAAGGTTCATAAAATGTGAAACCAATTATTTAAAATTAATTAATTATCATTTTCACATTATATGTGTAGAAGAAACTAACATTAATTAATCATATATAGTAGAATCAAAGAATATCATGGTTACACACATTAGATTTGATGATTATAATAGATTTCCGCAATATATTGGACATTAATGCCTTAATTAGCTCTTTACACTAACTTTATTGATTTTTTTAAAAGAGAATTTGTCAAATCAACCTTTACATATAAATATTGCTAAAGTGGATGGTAAAAAAGCGTTGATTTAGCGGATGTAGCGGAAAATAGCGGGGCTACAAGCGGATCTACTGTTCATCAGCGCTAAATTGAAATAGCATAGCGGTTGAAGGGTGCTACGGGCTATAGCGAGGATATTGTGGGGCTTTAGCAGGGCTTTAACTGCATAGGTATCAACTGAATATACCTCTTTAACTTGCTTTTGGACAAATTCGACATATCAACATGAATTTACCGTTTTACTCAAAATCAAAAAGTTTTTTGATCAAAACTTCCAAACAAAAAAACAAAATCACGACTATCTCAGGTGTAGCTTGATTTTCATCCAATTATAGATTTCAAGTCTATAAGAATCATCGTAAGTCATCCTCATGCCCTTCAAGACAATAGTCGAGCACACCATTGGGTAAATTGGAGATGGCAAGAAACTCGAACTCTAAAATATTTCCAACTCAAAATCGCTTTAATCCATTCCTACTAGATAGAATCACGACTATTTTATTTAGAGTCAAGCCAAAAGATCCAAAAAAACTCGAATTCATTCTCTCATTAAATCCTTATTTGTTAATTTCTCTTATATTTTAAACCTAGTCTCAAATACCAAATGTAACAACCAACACTTTTGGAGTCTTAATTTTGGAAAAATCTAAACTCAAACTAATCCAAGCATGGATCATGTAAATCTGGTACCTGAAATGATTAGCATGAGCATAATCAGAGTATTATAAACTAACACGCAATAGAAAATAAGATAGGATAACAAGTATCAATTATGACAACTACCTTAACAGTGAAACGCCACATCAATATTTAACATGAGAGAACAAGAACAAAAATTCAAACACGTAAACTTTCAAAGAGCTATCTCACCTAAGATAAACATGAGAGTTGTTATGAGGAAGGGGTCAGAATAACAAGTCCTATTAAGTAGAAAATGTATAACATTGTCCATAATACACAAATATATCTTGTTTTATTTCACCCAAAATTTATGTCTAATAAAGTTGGTAATTCTAACCTAACATTGCAAAATTATGCATAGTGATTAACCACCATATCCATGGTATATCTCCCCAAAAATAGGTTATTATTACATACTAAGATAGAACCTTTACGCATATATGAAGCCTCTAAACCACCCTAGTACCTTACTAGCACAGAAGAGGCGGGTTATACAACCCCTTACGACCTCACTTACCATATAATCTATATTAAGGTAGATTCTGTAACACCCCGCCTTTTTAATCGAATAATAAAATAAAATTCATAAAATTTTCGAATTTGATCATTGAGCAAATCCACTGCGTCTATGGCGATTTTCTAATCAATTTAAACCTATGATTTGCTGAAAATGGACTTAAAATGAAGAAGTTATAGAGAAAAGTAGTTTTAGAAAAATATTGAAGACCAGGGCGACCAAGACCTTGGTTGGGTCGACCAATAGGTCAACCAACCACTACCCGGGTCGACCCGCTCCTTGGCCTAGGCGCAATTTTTCCCAGGCATGAAGATGAGGATAATATGGCTTACTTTTTATGGCTTAGTGAAGTTATTTTCTCTAATTTGATGGTGTTACGTTGTTTTGTTTGTCGGTTTTGAAATTTAGGCTGACATGGTAAGTTCCTATTGGCTTATGTAGATTTAATCTAGAAATCCAATTGTCTAAGATCCCTAGCCTTACCTATAAATAGACCCGTAGGCTTAGGTACAACACAATTCTTTTCCCTCTAAGTTCTGTCCTTATGGGACAGATCCTTTGAGTCTCTTTTTCTGAGACGGGCCTAACCCAAATTTTTATAAAAGAATATATTAATTAAATTAACTATTTATATAATCCTATTTTGGAGGCGGGATCTTAGCTTCCAATGAATAAAGCTTAAGATGAAATTAAACTGTAAATTTGAGCAAGTTGTATGTATACACAAAAATTAATTCTTTTTGGGTATATATGAGACAACATAATTAAACAAGGGGTATTTGATGATAGTATGATTTGAACCCCAAACCTCTCAGAAAACAACATAATGCATTAGCCAACTGAACTAAACAACCGTTTAATTAGCTTTTTGAGAGAAATGTTATAGATATAGACGCAATAGTTAGGGTTGAGAGTTTATTACGGTTAACCGATCAAAATGATTCAATCGACCTTAACTAAACCGCATTAACTGACAAATTCGATTAACCTAACATTTGGTTAACTGATCAATGTCAACCGACCAAATTACAGTTCACCGTATAACATACATTGGTTAACCGTTAATTGAAAATACACACACATATACCTAGATACAGTGACACACACGTACATGCATACATACATGTATAATATATATATAAACACTACCTCCGATTCTAATGTAAGATGTTTTACTTGTTTGCACAAAAATTAAGGAATCAATTAATGATGTTTGAATTCATAGTTAAAGTAAGTCCCTATCTTAAATTAGCTTCTTTTTGTGTGCATCTATTGGTTGAAACATGAATAAATACATAAAAAGTCACATCATTTATTATGAATAATGGATAAAGAGGACATTAAACCTTAAATATCATATATTTCGAAACAAAGCAAACTTCTTAAAACATCTTATATTTAGAAACGAAAGGAGTATACTATAAGACCGATAACAGATACAAATACACACACACATACATACACACATACATACATATATTCATATATATGTATATATTGTAAGACTGATAACAAAAATATTATCATTGCCATTGCTTAGAACCCATGTGTTTACATATATGTATACATATATATATATATATACATACATATATATATATATTAGTGATGTATATCCATATAAGCATATACAATAAAATATATTATATCAATATATATTATAATACACATTTATACATATAGTAGTACTATATATATATATATACTACGGGTCATTATTCCGAAAAAATGGCGGCCTCATCTATCCGTCCTGAAACCCTAGCCGACACTGAAGACGAAGGCAGCGGTGTTTGGCAGGAGGTCCGGCAAAGTGGTAAACAGACGTTTGCTGACATCTTACATTAGTCTCCCCGCATCACCCATTGGCCCAACTCACGAAACCCTAGCTCATGGGCCCACACGTTCGAATAAAAACTCAAAATTTTAGACGACGTTGAGTACTTTGAGCCACTGAGAACTGGTGATGTCAAATATCAAGTAATAGACGAACTGGACTATGCTGAATCAAAAAAGATATGGGAAAACTCGATTTATGCCTATATGGTAGGTAAAAGACCTTATTTTGTTTATTTCAAAGCATATATCAAGAGAATGCGGAAACCCAAAGGAGCATGGGACGTTTTTCCTCGTGAAAATGTGTTTTTTCTGATCATGTTTCAACTAAAATAGGATTATGAGCGAACATTGAAAGGGGGTACTTGGTAAATGGAAGGCCGATTTCAATTTTGAAAAATCAATGCTAACTACATACCCGATATGGGTTAAATTCCCAAATCTGAATCTTGGCCTTTGGAACACAAGATGCATTTGCAAACTGGCAAGTATTATAAACAAACCTTTGGAGATTGATGAAGAAAATAAAATGGTCAAGAAAATCAGGTATGCAAAAGTCCTAATTGAAATTATAGCAGATTCAGAACTCCCTTGGTTCATTAAAGTGTATGATAAAAGCAACAACACGTATGAACAAGCAGTTGAGTACGAGTTTGTCTCACCAAAATGTACTACGTGCAAATGTTTTGGGGATTCAGTTATAACCTGCATAGTTACAGTAAGCACTACAAATTACACTGTTACAAAAACAAAAGATGAAGTTTGGGTAAGGAAAAGCAAAACAACTGATGCTAGTACATCCAAAAATTCAACTCCTGTACACGCTAAAACCAGTAATGCTGCAGCTACTATAGTTGGGCCAAATCCACAGCCTAGTGCTGGGGACTCTAAAGCATCTGAAGCATCTCGTACATATCGAGATCAAAGTTAGGCACTGGTTATAATAACCCAGAAAATCAGAACCAATTTAAAAAATTTATTTTGATAATTTTAGTGAATTTTGGATATTTAAAATGAATTATTTTAAATAATTACAACAAGAAATTTATTTTGAATAGAATTAGATAGTATATATTTATTTGAATCGACATTAGAATATAAATATTTATTTTTAGTTATAAAAGGAACTGAAATGGCGCGGTAGTTAGAAAATTCAATTTCAAATTTCAAATGAATGTACAGGATTCAAAATAAACCAGATTTTAGTGAAACAAAAAATATTTGAATCTATTTGAAAATATATTTCCAACGAATTTGAAAAATTAAAATTTCATAACGGGAATAAAAAGTTATGCCCAGTTGAAAATTCAGAATAGTCACTATGGAATTTTAGCCCTTAAAAATAGTCATTTTGCAAATGACCTCCATTTTCGACGAAACCACTTTTGTTTGATCCGGTATGTCAAGTTATTGCTAGATTCCAAAATTAATAATTTTTTGGATTAATATGTGGGCGTGGCAAAGGAAAACGTTTTTTTGCCAGTTTCAGTCAATTTGGATCGACTAGAAAATGACCATTTTTCAAACGGTCTCCAAATTCAATGAAATTATCTTGATAGGACCGTATCATCAAAACATAGCCAGGTTTATTTTTCTGGAATTTTTGGAGTCCGTATGGGACCCCAATAAATTGAAATGTACGTTTAAAATTGAATATACTGATTTATATTTTGATTTTGACGGAAACTGATCGAAACAGTCGAATCCACTTACCGGACATATCCCAATGTGATTTTTATAAATATAAATACGATTTTTATATTGTTTTCCTTATGATAAAGATACAATCTTTATATGGATATCATTAAGATAAAAATTCGATCTTTATATAAGAAGTACAAATATAAAAATATAATTTTTATATGGAAAGTAGCGTTGTAACAATGTAAATTTTATATAAACATCGTTATAAAAATATGATTTTTACATAGGAAGTAGCGATATAAAAACATGATTTTTTTAATACAAACATCATATTAGAAATGTGATTTTTACTATGAACAACGGGAAAAGATAGCGATGATATCGACGGAAATCAAAACGAAACCCAAATAGTTCGGAAATAGAGACTGGAGGAGTGGATCCCAAAGGTGATAACTTATCACTTTTATCTTATTTTATAGTTAAAATATGTACTAGGATGCAGACGGTGCTTAGCAGCCCCTGACACCCGTTATCCACATACCATGGACGACTTGTTTGTTTGTTTGATTGTGCTGTGAAAATTAATTGTGTGATGTGGAATGGAATAAAATGTTTTATAGTTAAAAATATAATTTTTAACGGATATATGAATAAAATGAATAATCATAAACAAATCGGGTGATTTATTTATGTACACACATTTGATTGATATTGATTGGGAGGGTAAATTTTACACATCGCCCAACTGCACAAATAAAATTCATTATTTGTTGATTGTAACCCCACACGGGTATTGGGATGATATATGACATACACTAGTCCCAATAATTAGCTGTATGTCGATCAATTGATTGACAGACTGTCATAAGCATTGAATATTTATATTTGATGCTTAGCCAGTGTAGAATGCACTCTGGATGATGGTTGACTATGTTTGATCGTTGTTGTGTACATATGTTGTTTGAAATCCATATAATAACATTATATGGTAATTAACTGTGTCTGATTCCAGTTCAGAAGGAATGAATATTTTAAAATAACGAATATTTTAAAATAATGAATATTTTAAAATAATATTTAGTGAAAGATCAAAATCTGATTTTGATGTCCGATTTGGGATGGACACAAATATATTTAAATATATAAAGCCGTGTCGATTAGATTAACGCCATTTTGACGTGAACGATATTTATATCGATTTTGTTCATTTCTATAATGAATATCGAAAAGGAATTGATTTCAAAATCTAATGTTTTGAAAATATTATCATTTATATATCGATGATATAGAATATTCAGTTTTGATCTGAAATTGAATATGAAGTTGAAATCGTTTTGCAAACGAATTTAAAATGATTTATAAAATACGTTTCAAAATGGAAATCGATGAAATATATATAATATATATATAATGGCCAGAATATACCACGCCGCGCCGCGGTAGTTCGCGAATTTCGACCATTGATTTCGAACGGACATTATGGGAGATCCGACCATCAGATTTTCCTAAAAACAGAACCATTGGGTTTATATTGAAAAGAGATTTCTAACGAAAACAAGAAATTAGAAATCTAATGGTTGCATTTGGAATTATGTCCAAATCAAGTTTGGAAAAGGTCGTTGTAAGTGCAGTTCGATGAACGTTTATGGAAATCGACTGTATGAGCCTTGATAAAATTATTAAAAATATCAATAATTTGTGTAAAATCATAATAAATGATTTGGAAAGAATTGGGATGGAAAATTCCCTTTTGAAAGGATAAAAGTATATTTTTATCGAAATGAACTAGTTATGAACTAGAATTAGAAATCTAATAGTTTTAAAATAAAAAATTGAGTTTGAAATGGTTTTAAAATAACCAGAATTTCTAATATATGAATTGGAATGGATTTGATTCGAAATTATCTTTGGAATATTTCGATATTGGATTCCGTGATTATACGGATATTGTGGAGGAATTTGGAAGATATATATATCGTTATTCCAATACGATATTTGTTGGTTTCAGAATTTGATATTGAATATAAGCTGATATATTTTCTATTCAGAGCCATGTAGTTAATACCAAATTAGATTTTGGGTTTGTCATGAATGATATATTTAATAATACTATTCTTAAACCCAATGGAGTTAAGAAAATTAGATTCTGACTAGAGATTAGCCAAGTTGAATAGTTTCCTGGTTCTTGATTTGATGTTGGTTTCGGCCTTCGGGGTTAATACTTAGGGAATTGTTCTTTTACTAATTTATGGTTAGAGACTGATGGGATTTTGGGTTTGTCATGAACTGTGTTTTAAATGGCACTGTTCTTAAACCCAGGGTGAAAAGAATAAATATTTTAATTAAGGTTTGAAAAAGAATTACCAATTAATTAACATTTAATTGGAACGGAAAATAGAATGTGAATTGGGTTTATTGTGAACTGTGTTTTTAACGACATTCGTTCTTTAACCTGATTTACGGTGAAATGTGATTTGGAATTTATAAATCTTTTTATTAAGATTTAATGGGAATTTTCCAAAGTAACAGTTTTCCAATTTAATATATTAAATTGGAATTGAATGGAATTCGATTGATAATAATCGAAGTTAGTGGAGGAAGACTGTTGATACATATGGAATTTAAAAGGCTTTGCCGTTATTCCATTTATATTATTAGTCGGATACGGAAATTGATATCGATTATATATTGAATTGTTTTCCGTGAAGATTCCATAATTAATGGAATGTGATTTGGGTTTATTGTGAATGGTGTTCTTAAATGACATTAGTTTCTTAACCCCGTTAAAGGCAAGATTACATGTATGTCATTGTATTTCGAATTGTATGGTTGATCTCTGCTAAATATACATCTGTTTGGTGGCGGAGAATTTATTCTCTTGCTTAACACCCTTCCCTGAGACATACGAGCTCAGAAGTTATATATCGGCAGAAATCAATAGTACGATGTAGATTGTCGATGCGACATGTTTGTGTTTCCAAAGTTAAATAATCATTAATATTGATTTTTGGGAAGATTAAAACTAAATGGAGTTTTAATGAGTCTTTAATTAGATTGAAATGAGAATTGATAATTTAAATTACCAAATTTTGGAAATGATCGAGAATGGAGCATCGCCAGTTTTACTCCTAGCGATAGTTAAATCTTTACTTAGATTTGAACATGAAATGGTAATTAAATTGTAACGACCCAGAAAATCTGAACCAATTTAAAATTTTTAAATTGGCTAAAATAATGGAATCTAAATATTTAAAATAAATATTTTAAATAATGGCGATGAAAACTGAGTTTGAATCGACAATTGAAAACGAATATAATTAATTATAATTATAAACAAGGCCTGAAATGGCGTGGCAGTTTCAAAAATTGAATTCAAACTTTGTCAGAATATACCGGATGCAAAACAATCCGGATTTTAGTGAAACCAAAAATAATGGAATCTAATTGATAATATCTTTCCAACGAATTTGACCAATCGAAATTTGATAGCGGGAATCAAAAGATATGTCCAGTTGAAAATTCTGAATAGTCGCTATGGAATTCAGGCCCTTAAAAATGGACATTTTGCAAATGACCTCGGATTTCGACGAAACCACTTTTGTTGGATCCGCAGTGTCAAGTTATTGCTAGGTTTCAAATTTCATAATTTTTCGAATCAATATGTGAGCGTGGCAAAGGAAAACGCGTTTGACCGATTTCAGTTGATTTTAATCGACTGGAAATTGGCCATTTTTCAAACGGTCTCAGAATTCAACGAAACTAGTTTTGTTAGGACCGTATCGTCAATACGAAGCTAGAAAATATTTTTCTGGAATTTTTCTAGTTAGTATGTGACCCCGGTAATTTGAAATGTGCGTTTAAAATTCAATATAATGATTTAAATGAAAATTCAAAAGGAAACTGATTGTAACGATCAAATCAGCTTGCGATACATATCCCATTGTGTTCGGAATGGGGGTGAAACGCTATGGGCGACAGGCGGTGGGCCTCGTTTCGAGGTCATATGTAAAAGTCAACCTTTTTGCGAAATTTAATAATTAAATAAAAAAAAAAAAAATATCTAAATTCCCTCCTATACCCTGGCCCCCCCCCGTTTCTTTTCGATTTCAGACAGAAAGAAAAAGAAAAAAAAAAAGAAAAACCCTAAAACTATCGCGAGCTCCGCCCAGTTCGACGCCGCCGATCCATCGCCGCCTCGTCTCGAAGTCGCCGACGAAGACCTCGCGTCCTCCCTCCATCGCGTTCGAACCCCGAAGCCATCGCCTCCCTGTTCGAACCTTCCCATCGCGACACCTGGTTAGCAGCTCCGCCCAGCTCGAGAAGCACCTCCGACGATCGGTGAAACCCCCCCCTCTGTAAGTATTTTGTTATTTTATTTTAATAATTTAAAAACTGTGTTTTTAATTAGGTTTAAAAACTGATTTTATAATGATTTAAAGACTGTTTTTTTTTTCAAAACTGTTTTTTTTAAAGTTGCATAAAACTGTTTTTTTTAAAAGTTGCATAAAACTGTTTTTTTTAAAGTTGCATAAAACTGATTTGAAAAAAGAATTTTTAAAACTGATTTTTAAAGAAATAAAAAAAAAACTGATTTTAAAAAGTATTAAAAACTGATTTTTAAAATGATTTATAAACTAATTTATTTTAAGATTTAAAATAGAAGGAGATTAGAAATTTAAAAAGAAAGAAAGAAAAATCAGATTTTTATATATTGAAAGTCGAAGTAAAAATCAGATTTTTATATATTGAAAGCCGAAGTAAAAATCATATTTTTATATATTGAATAGCGTAGTAAAAATTCGATTTTTACATATGTAGAGAATACGGGCGAAAGCGACAGAAAGGCGAAGATTTCTCTAAGGAAGAGTCGTGAAGTTGGATAGCTATTGGTGAGATTTCTGATTTAAAAATAATTATATATGTGTTGAAAATGAAAGTGAATAGCTATATATAAATATCTATATATATATATATACGCCCCTCGTCCACAAACCATGGACGATATTTATTGATTGAAATGGTTGTGAAAATTGGTTGATAGCGAATGGTTGTTTGGGATTGTTTGTGATTGATATTGGTTGATTGTGGTTGAAAAATACCCATTTGTGGTTGAGAAATATTTGGTTGAAACCACATAGGATTAGTTTGTGGAAATGAAATAAATAAATATATACATGCCGCCTGCGTGCGAACTAGATGCATGATCCCCATTGTCAAAAACCGCAAGGTTTTAAGGTAGAGCGAGGAGCCGTACTAGGGACGGTCCCGGTTTAACTACCCTGCCGTTATGCTGCCGAAATTTTGAATAATATTTGTGTGTTTGAATTATTTTCATATGCTTAAACTATATTTATTCATTGTATAGAAAACATTCATGTGTTGAATTGATATTCATTCGTTGTTTAGAAATTCATGTGTTGAATGGTATTCATATTTTGAAATAAATTGTTCGATAATAAAAATCACATTTTTATCTATATATAGAAACCATAGAAAACATTCATGTGTTGAATTGATATTCATTCGTTGTTTAGAAATTCATGTGTTGAATGGTATTCATATTTTGAAATAAATTGTTCGATAATAAAAATCACATTTTTATCTATATATAGAAACCATAGAAAACATTCATGTGTTGAATTGATATTCATTCGTTGTTTAGAAATTCATGTGTTGAATGGTATTCATATTTTGAAATAAATTGTTCGATAATAAAAATCACATTTTTATCTATATATAGAAACCATAGAAAACATTCATGTGTTGAATTGATATTCATTCGTTGTTTAGAAATTCATGTGTTGAATGGTATTCATATTTTGAAATAAATTGTTCGATAATAAAAATCACATTTTTATCTATATATAGAAACCATAGAAAACATTCATGTGTTGAATTGATATTCATTCGTTGATTAGAAATTCATGTGTTGAATGATATTCATATTTTGAAATAAATTGTTTTATGATAAAAATCCCATTTTTATCACCAACTTGAACTATATAGAAGAATAGTGTTTTGAAATGAATTGTTTTACAATAAAAATCACATTTTTATTGTATGCATAAATCGTTGAAATGCGAAGTGTTAAAAATAGCCACTTGTTCAAAATAAACATATATGAGTTGAAATATTCATTAATTAGCTAATGAAATGATTTGCACCTATTTATGTAACATTAGAATGAATGGTGTTTTTAAACCAAATAGAAATCAAATATGAAGTTGAATAGAAAATGATAAATGATAAGAACTGTATATATATGTACATGTATATTCATTGAACAGGTTATAGCAAAGGGGCTAGAGAAGAGGAATAAAATTTTGTGCCCGACAAATAGGTACACATTTACTGATTTGTTTGGGTGATGATTTTGAGCCTGTTGGCTAGCCGCTTGGCTTTTTCTTTTTCTTTTTGAGATTAGAAGGACCGGGAACGCTATTTGCGATTTCCCGATGCTCCCGGTGCAGGGGAGGTTATGGCGAAATTTTTCCAAAATTTAAGGCGTTAGAAAAATATTTGAAGTGAAAACGATATTGAAATCACTGAAAGAACTATATTTATATAAATATATAAATATAAATAAAATTAAAACGAAACGAAGCCGTGCAGTTCGTATTTTGAAACCGTGATTTCAAACAACTAGTATGGGAAATCCGACCATTGGATTTTCCCGAAACCTCAACCGTCGGGTTCGCTTTGGAATAATCTTTCCAACGGCACCAACCTTGTAAAAATCCAACGGTTAGATTGTCTGGAATGTTTAATTCAAATCTGAAGAAAAACAGCGCCAGAAACGATTATATTTATTTATATATATAAATATAATTATATTTAATCGAATAACGACGCTGCAGTTCGTATTTTGAAATCGAAATTTCAAACGATTGTACCGGGAGATCCGACCGTCGGATTTTCCCGAAACTGGAACCGTTGGATTCGTTTTGAAAAGACCTTTCAAATGATGTAAATTTTGTGAAGATCCAACGGTTAGATTTTCATATATGTGTAAATCAAATCTGAAGAAAAACAGCGCCACGGCCGCCTTATGGCCCGAAGCGTCGTTTTGAATAAAATGGCTATTTTAAAATAAATAAAAATAGCGATAAATAGTTATAAAATATCATAAGCAATATGGAATGGAAATAAACTGAATTTGTTCGATTTATGTGGCTTTTGATGGTTGAATGTGTTTGGTGTGAAAATTACATTAAAAGAACACAATTGGTGTTGTCGAATAATTTAACCATTGAAATAAATTGATTTGAAATTCTAAATATACGTGAATTATTTGAGAAGGCCGAGTTAATTCTCATTTCAAATAATTGACCGACGATTGAAAGTCGAAGATGAAGACGATGGTCGAAGACCGGAGATCTTCACCTCGTTTGGATGGTAACCGAGGTCCTGATTGGGAGGCATCCCGAAATATGGATAATGAGTGGTGATCGTCCAGACGTACGTGGTAATCGGAGGGTTTGCGAGGTATTTAGTGCCTCCGGTTTCGTTCAGACCCAGAACGGACTTGTAAATGGACTGTGTGTCTGACATAGGATTTATTCTGTGTGGCATGCTAAGATGCAGAGATCAGGACTTCTGTTGAAAAGCAAAGTCTTGTGGTGATGATCAAAGCACTGCCTGTGTGGCGTAGCTTTGTGTATAACGTGAATTCGCGAGCCTCACACCCCGGTATGAACCTAAAACGGGAGAATGACATCAGGGAGGGCATGCGTTTCTTTCTAGCTAGGGTGGTGTCAGTGACCTACCAGCCCTGACATTTATATACTTTTCACCTATGTGGTTGTTGCTGTTGCGAGTTGCCTCGGTTTGATCGGACGATCCGGGTCCAATGGAGTCATTCGTTGGCTCGTTGACGCCCCAAAGGGCGGGGAAACGTATTGTTCAGGCATAATAATCCACTTCGGTGGACCGGCCCTGACGATCCAAGGCTTGCCTGCGCGCTTGCCTGAGACACGGGCTAGAGCGTCTCGAATTCGGTAAGGACTATCTTTTGCCTTGGTTCATGACGAAAATCCAATTTCCAAATACGTGATCGTGCGGTTTCAATTGTATATATATATTTGGCGACATAGTGGCATGGGACGCTCATGTCGTCTATGATTGATAGTTATGATTTGAAATTGCTTTCAAAACATATAAACACTAGCAATAATATCAAATGCCTTTGTTTTATTCGTATCAAGCATATTTTGGCCGTTATAAGGTAAAAACTCTATCCTCCGGTTTGCGTTGCATTGTGTGATGGGAACTGAGTCTTATAACGGCTTCATTTTTATAAAAAGCATAGCGATGTTTAAAAGAAAGATTTGTTTTAAAGCACTGGCAATCCAATGGAGTAAACCCGTTCCACGAAAGTGGCGTGGTCCTGTGATTTGCCATATTATATATGTGTTGAGTAGATTTCTCATACCAGTCCCATGACTGACTCGTAGTTTGTTTCACTTTCAAACTCGGGTGCCCCTTTTTCTTCGTGGGCAGCCTTGTATTCAGGTTTAGCTGGTTCTTTTCTGGATAGCTGGAGCTGAAGATGGATTCTATCATTTATTTCCTTTTATGCTGTTCAGCTCCGATTGTTCATATTTTGTTTATTTCCGCTGTAGACATTTATGTATAGCTGAACTGTATTTGTGCTAAGTAAGATCCTGTATACTGTGTAACTCTGATGATTACTTTTATCCAGTATATTTTGTTGTTCATTCTGGTGTATTTATTTAATTCTGTTCTGCTATTATATGTTTCTGTGTTATATTCCAAAGATAACCTTGTTTCCGTCTGAACGGGAAATCGGGTCGTCTCATAAATTTACCGATAGCGCCGTGGTGTTAGATATGGAGTATGATCAGTTTTGCTCCATGGGATGAATAGGTTGGGATTGGGAAATAAAATAAATGATTACTTCGATGTGGTTCGCTAATCTCGACTAGTTTGGAAAACCTTAATATGGTTTAGATTGATATCCAAAGGAAGATTAAAGAATAAATTTAAAAGAATTTATCTTTGATAAAATTAGTGGGAACCTATTCCCTAATGATGTGAATATTTGAATAAAAGAATATTCTGGATTGGAATGAGGCATATGTTGTGTTTTTACAGCACTTTTTTATTATATACGTGGATTATTCGAAAAGGCCGGGTTTATGCCCATTCTGAATAACTGATTCGACGATAAGTCGACGATGAAGACAGTGGTTGAAGAGCAGAGGTCTTCACAACGTTTGGATGATTACTGATGTCTTGATTGGGCTGTACACCAAAGACAAGGTAATAAGTGGTGATCATCCAGACGTACTTGGAGATCGACGGATTTGCAAGGGCATCTCTCCTGTATTGGACATATGGGACGAGGAATAAGATGCCTTCAGTTTCATTCGGACCCAGAACGAACTTTTAAATGGATTGTGTGTCTTACATTGGATTTTATTCAGTGTTGATTGATTTCTATTAAATATATATCTGTTTGGCGGTGGTGAGTTTATTCTCTTGCTTAACGCCCTTCTCTGACACGTACGAGCTCAGAGGTTGTATATCGATAGATATCAGTCGCATGGCATGAATTGCCTGTGTGGCATGCTGAGATGCAGTGATCAAGGCTTTTGTTGAAAAGAAGAGTCTTGTGGTTGATGATCAAAGCACGACTTTACTACAGCGCGACTTTGTGTATGGCGTTAATTCGCGAGCCTCACACCTCGGTATGAGTCAAAAACGGGATCAGACCGTTGGGAGAACATGATGTTTCTTTCTAGCTATGGGTAGTGCCAGCGTTTTACTAGCCCTGACATTGTTGTTATTTTACCAATGTAGTTGTTGGATTGCGTGGCACCTCGGATATACCGGTCTCTTCGGAGCCGATGGCTATAGGTCCGATAGGACCGGGAAACGTGTGTTCGGGAATTTGCCGATCCACTAACGTAAGTGTGGAACAGCCTAGTCGATTCTAAGGGTTCTCTGCGGGGAATCTTGAGGCATTTGCTAGAGTGTCTCGAAGCAGATAGGAGCCATCCCTGGCCTCGACTCATGACGGAAATCCAATTTCCAATACGTGATATTTCGGTTTTATTTGTAGAGCCTAGTATTGGCGACATGATAGATGGTACTCATGCCGCCTATGATTGATACATTTATATTTGAAGTTGTTTTCATACACTTTACACTATAATAGTATCAAAATGATTTGTTTTAAACGTACCAAGCATGTTTGGCTATTATAAGGGAAAACCCTATCCTCCGCAATTATAAGGGAAAACCCTATCCTCCGGCTTGCGTTGCATTGTGTGATGGGACCTGGGTCTTATAATAGCTTCATTTTTTCAAAAAGTATTGCACTGTTTATTCTATGCACTAGTATTCTTAGGAGGAAACCCGTTCCGTGTTATACGGCGTGGTCCCTTGAATTACTCTCTTTTAAAGTAAAGATTTAATAACTGTTTTATTTCTCACACCAGTCACATGACTGACCTGGAGTTTATTTATTTAACCTAAACTCTGGATGCCCCCACACGGGCAGCTAGTAGTTTTGGTTTGCAGATTTATATTCACAGAATCCTGATTTACAGCTGAAACGATATTCGGAAAGCTCTGCATACGTTTATCTCTTTTAGTTGTGTTTTGTATTGTTTTTCCGCTGCTATGTAATGTATTGTAATCTCTGATATTTATCAAATGTATAATATTTATTCATACTCTGTATAATCTTGTATTCTGATGGAATTGTTGTAATAGGCAATGAAATGTTCTTCTGTTTGTGTTCTGATTCGTCTTGTCCTCAAAGCAATCCGGGTTTTCCTTCACGGGAAAGTTCGGGTCTCCACATTTGGTATCAGAGCTTGAGAATGAGACATATTAGAACCAAACGAAAGAATTCATCAGAGATTGGATTAGCAATATCCAATGAGAATTACTCGTTAGAGATGGGATCAATAGTATCCTAGAACGAGTGAGAAGAGTAGTGTTTTTAAAATAAAATGAAAACCAATTTTGTTTTGAAAATTTAAACCTTATTCAACGTATTTGAATACGCCTCGCAAATGTATATTCGAAGTTTTAATATACTGGATAGATGTAGAATCACACTCTAGTCGCTCAGAGATGATTTTGATGATGGAGCTCGATCACGAATATTTATGTTCGGGTTTCTTATGTGGGATTTCTATATATTTCCAGTTGACTGGTGTGAGAACCAAAACTAGATAGGGCTTACTATTGTGATTTAGCACCAAAAATATGATTTTTTTGACTATATATCAAAGTTATGAATTTGAAAAGCTAATCAACTAATTGATTTATGATTTTGTTGTGTGATTATTTATTTAAACCATTACGTGAACGAAAGGTAAAATTTAGCCAAATTGTATCAAATGTAGAACTAAATTGAAAATTATTTGGAAATGCATGCATATACATATATATGTGTGAACAGGTCATTGCAAAAAGGCTAGAGAAGAGGAATAAAATTGTATGCCTAACAAATAAGTACATGTTTACTAATTTATTGGGTTTGAATGATTTTATGAGCCGATTGGCTTTTTCTTTTTGAGATGAGAGGGCCTGTGTGGCGGTTTGGGGATTTTCCCAGTGCTCCCATACAAAGAAGGTTATAGCGAAATTTTTCGAAAATTTGGGTTGTTAGCCAAATTTTTGAAGAATTGGAAATTCTTAGAAACTGAAAAGTTGAAGAATGAAAGCCAAACTGAAATTGATTTGGTTTGTAAAACAACTTTCAGCTCCGTTCCATTTCGGGAACGAAAAGATTTTAAGTGGGGGAGATTGTAGTAACCCGGAAAATCAGAACCAATTTATAATTTTTATTTTGGTAATTTTATTGAATTTTGGATATTTAAAATGAATTATTTCAAATAATTACGACAAGAAATTTATTTTGAGTAGAATTAGAACGTATATATTTATTTGAATCGACATTAGAATATAAATATTTATTTTTAATTATAAAAGGAATTGGAAATGGAGTGGTAGTTTGAAAATTCAGTTTCAAATGAATGTACAAGATTCAAAATAAATTGGATTTTAGTAAAACAAAAAATATTTAAATATATTTGAAAATATGTTTCCAACGAATCCGAAAAATTGAAATTTGATGGCGGGAATAAAAAGTTATTCCCAGTTGAAAATTCAGAATAGTCACTATAGAATTTTAGTCCTTAAAAGTAGCAATTTTGTAAACGACCTCCGTTTCCGATGAAACCACTTTTGTTGGATCCGGGATGTCAAGTTATTGCTAGATTCCAAAATTCATAATTTTTTGGGATCAATATGTGGGTGTGGCAAAGGAAAACGTGTTTTGTCAATTCCAGCCAATTTGGATTGACCAGAAAATAGCCAATTTTTCAAATGGTCTCCAAATTTGACGAAATTAGTGTTGCTAGGACCGTATCGTTAAAACATAACCAGATTTATTTTTCTGGAATTTATGGAGTCCGTATGGGACACCAGTAAATTGAAATGTACATTTAAAATTGAATATATTGATTTATATTTTGATTTTGATGGAAATTGATCGAAACAGTCAAATCGGCTTACTGGACATATCCCATTGTGTTCAAAATGGGGGTAATTAGCTACGGGCGACAGTCGATGGGTTCGATTTAGAGTTCAAAATAAAAAGTTTCTTTATGGAATAATTTAATTTAATTTAATTTAATTAATAGATTATATTACCCTACCCCCTATACTTCCCCCCCTCTCTCTCTTCTGTTTCCAATAGAACAAATCAAAAAAAAGGGCAAGGCGCTGTCGCACCAGAACCCCGTCGCCCCCCTTTTCTCGTCGACGCCCTTCACCGCTCCTCCCCAAACGGCGGCGCCCTCCCCCCTCCTCCTCCTAAGCAACGACGCCCCCTCTCCCTTCCCCTCCTCTTCAATGTGGAGGCCCCAAAACCCGCCAAACCCTAACCTAGTTCTGACCGCTGCCACCCTGCTAGAGCTGCTGCCAGCCATCCCCGAGCCCCACCACCTCAGCGTAGTAAATCCCCACCGAAGAGAAACACAGTAAGGTTTATTTATTTATTTAGTTTATTTGTTTTTTTATGTAATAAGTTTAAAATCAGTTTTGTTTTTATAGAAGAGTATAGATTTTATTTTCAATTTTTAACATGAAGAAACGATTTTTATTTATATGTTTCATGAAGTAATGTTTGATTTTTATATAAAGTAAAAATATGATTTTTATAATTTGAATAGCGATATGAAAATATTATTTTTAGTTAGATATATATATTGTATTGTATGTATGTAATAATATAAAGATTCGATTTTTATATATGTAGAATGGCGATAAACATATAATTTTTATTTTGTAAGAAGAATTATAAAAATGTGATTTTTATAGATAAAAATACTATTTTTATAGATAAAAATACTATTTTTATAATGTTTTCCTTATGATAAAGATACAATCTTTATATGGATATCATTAAGATAAAAATTTGATCTTTATATAAGAAGCACAAATATAAAAATATAATTTTTATATGGAAAGTAGCGTTGTAAAATATAATTTTTATATAAACATCGTTATAAAAATATGATTTTTACATAGGAAGTAGCGATATATAAATGTTATTTTTTTTAAATACAAACATCATATTAAGAATGTGATTTTTACCTATGAACAGCGGAAAAGATAGCGATGGTATCGACGAAAATAAAAACGACACCCGAACCGTTCGAAAATAGAGACTGGAGGAGTGGATCCCAAAGGTGAGAACTTCTCACTTTTATTTTATTTTCTAGTTAAAATATATACTAGGACGCAGACGGTGCTTAGCAGCACCCGACACACGTCGTCCACAGACCATGGACGACTTGTTTGTTTGTTTGATTGTGTTATGAAAACTGATTGTGTGATGTGGAATGGAATAAAATATTTTATAGTTAAAAATATAATTTTCAATGGATATATAAATAAAATAAATATTCATAAACAAATCGGACGATTTGTTTATGTACACACATTTGACTAATATTGATTGGGAGGATAAATTTTACACATCGCCCAAATGCACAAATAAAATTCATTATTTGTTTATTGAAACCCCACACGGTTATTGGGATGATATATGACATACACTAGTCCCAATAATTAGCTGTATGTCGATCGATTGATTGACAGGCTGTCGTAAGCATTAAATATTTATATTTGATGCTTAGCCATTGTAGAATGCACTATGGATGCTGGTTGACTGTGTTGATTATTGTTGTGTACATGTGTTGTATGAAATCCATATAATAACATTATATGGTAATTGATTGTGTCTAATTCCAGTTCAGAAGGAATGAATATTTTAAAATAATCAATATTTAAAATAACGAATATTTTAAAATAATGAATATTTTAAAATAATATTCAGTGAAAGATCAAAATCTAATTTTGATATCCGATTTGGGGTGGACACGAATATATTTAAATACATAACGATGTGTTGATTAGATTAATGCCATTTCGAAGTGAATTATATTTATATCGATTTTATTCATTTCTATATTGAATATCGAAAAGGAATTGATTTCAAAATCTAGTGTTTTGAAAATATTGTCATTTATATATCGATGATATGGAATATTCAATTTTGATTTGAAATTGAATATGAAGTTGAAATCGTTTTGAAAACGAATTTAAAACGATTTATAAAATATGTTTTAAAATGGAAATCGACGATATATATATATATATATATATATATATATATATATATATATATATATATATAATGGCCTGAATAGAACGCGCCGCGGAAGTTCACGAATTTCGACCATTGACTTCGAACGGACATTACGGGAGATCCGACCGTCGGATTCTCCTAAAATCGGAACCGTTGGGTTCGTATCGAAAAGAGCTTTCTAACGAATACAATAAATTAGAAATCTAACAGTTGGATTTGGAATTATGTCTAAATTAAATTTGGAAAAGGTCGTTGTAAGTGCAGTTCGATGACTGTTTATGGAAATCGACTGTACGGGCCTTAATAGAATTATTAAAAATATCAATAATTTATGTAAAATCATAATAAATGATTTGGAAAGAACCGGGATGAAAAATTCACTATTTGAAAGGATAAAAATATATTTTTATCGAAATGAACTAGTTATGAACTAGAATTAGAAATCCAATATTTTTAAAATAAATAAATAGGGTTTGAAATGGTTTTAAAAATAATCAGAAATTCCAATATATGAATTGGAATGGATATGAATCGAAATTATCTTCGGAATATTTCGATATTGGATTCCGTGAGTATACGGATATTGTGGAGGAATTTGGAAGATATATATATATATATATCGTTATTCCAATACGATATTTGTCGGTTTCAGAATTTGATATTGAATATAAGCCGAGATGTTTTCTATTCAGAGCCTTGTATTTAATATCAAATTGGATTTTGGGTTTGTCGTGAATGGTATCTTTAGTAATACTGTTCTTAAATCCAATGGAGTTAGGAAAATTAGAATCTAACTGGAGATTAGCGAGGTTGAATAGTTTCCTGGGTTTTGATCTGATGTTGGTTTCGGCCTTCGGGGTTAATACTTAGGGAATTGTTCTCTTACTAATTTACGGTTAGAGACTGATAGGATTTTGGGTTTGTCATGAAATGTGTTTTAAATGGCACTGTTAAACCCATGGTGAAAAGAATAAATATTTTAATTAAGGTTTGAAGAAGAATTAACAATTAATTAACATTTAATTGGAACTGAAAATAGAATGTGAATTGGGTTTATTATGAACTGTGTTTTTAATGACATTCGTTCTTTAACCCGATTTACGGTGAAATGTGATTTGGAATTTATAAATCTTTTTATTAAGATTTAAAGGGAATTTTCCAAAGTAACGGTTTTCCAATTTAATATATTAAATTGGAATTGAGTGGAATTCGATTGATAATAATCGAAGTGAGTGGAGGAAGACTATTAATCCATATGGAATTTTAAAGTCTTTTCCGTTATTCCATTTATATTATTAGTCGGATATGGAAATTGATATCGATTATATATTGATTTGTTTTTCCGTGAAGATTCCATAATTAATGGAATGTGATTTGGGTTTATTGTGAACGGTGTTCTTAAATGACATTTGTTCTTTAACCCCGTTAAAGGCAAGATTACATGTCTGTAATTGTATTTTGAACTGTATGGTTGATCTCTGCTAATATACATCTGTTTGGTGGCGGAGAATTTATTCTCTTGCTTAACACCCTTCTTCGAGACGTACGAGCTCAGAGGTTATATATCAGTAGAAATCAATAGTACGGTGTAGATTGTCGATGCGACATGTTTGTGTTTCCAAAGTTAAATAATCATTAATATTGATTTTTGGGAAGATCAAAACTAAGTGGAGTTTTAATGAATCTTTAATTAGATTGAAATGAGAATTGATAATTTAAATTATCAAATTTGGGAAATGATTGAGAATGGAGTATCGCCAGTTTTACTCCTAGCGATAGTTAAATCTTTAATTAGATTTAAACATGAAATGGTAATTAAATTTACTGATAACACCGCGGTGTTAGATATGGAGTAGAATCAGTTTTGCTCTATAGGATGAATAGGTTGGGATTGGGAATTAAAATAAATGATTACTTCGATGTGGTTCGCTAATCCCGACTAGTTTGGAAAACCTTAATATGGTTTGGATTGATATCCAAAGGAAGATTAAAGAATAAATTTAAAAGAATTTATCTTTGATAAAATTAATGGGAACCTATTCCCTAATGATGTGAATATTTGAATTAAAGAATATTCTGGATTGGAATGAGGCGTATGTTGTGTTTTTATAGCGCTTGTTTATTATATACGCGGGTTATTTCGAAATGTCGGGTTTATGCCCATTCTTAATAACCGATTCGACGATAAGTCGACGATGAAGACGGTGGTTGAAGACCATAGGTCTTCACATCGTTTGGATGATTACTGATGTTTTGATTGGGCTGTACACCCAAGACAAGGTAATAAGTGGTGATCACCCAGACGTACTTGGAGATCAACGGATTTGCAAGGGCCTCTCTCTTGTATTGGACATACGGGACGAGGAATAAGGTGCCTCCGATTTCGTTTAGACCCAGAACGAACTTGTAAATTAATTATGTGTCTGACATTGGATTTTATTCTGTGTTGATTGATTTCTATTAAATATATATATATCTGTTTGGTGGTGGAGAATTTATTCTCTTGCTTAACACCCTTCTCTGAGACGTACGAGCTCAGAGGCTATATGTCGATAGATATCAATCGCATGGCATGAATTGCCTGTGTGGCACGCTGAGATGCAGTGATCAAGGCTTTTGTTGAAAAGCAGAGTCTTGTGGTTGATGATCAATGAATGACTTTAATACAGCGTAGCTTTGTGTATGGCGTTAATTCGCGAGCCTCACACCTCAGTATAAGTCAAAAACAGGATCGGACCATTGGGAGAACATGATGTTTCTTTCTAGCTATGGGTGGTGTCAACATTTTACTAGTCCTGACATTGTTGTTATTTTACCTATGTGGTTGTTGGATTGCGAGGCACCTCGTATATATCGGTCTCTTCGGAGCTGGTGGATAAAGGTCCGATAGGACCAGGAAACGTGTATTCAAAAATTGTTAATCCACTAACGTAAGTGTGGACCGGCCCAGCTGATTCCAATGGTTCTCTGTGGGGAATCCTGAGGCATTTGCTAGAGTGTCTCGAAGCGGAGAGGAGCCATCCCTGGCCTTGACTCGTGACGGAAATCCAATTTCCAATACGTGATATTTCGGTTTTATTTGTAGATCCTAGTATTGGCGACATGATAGATGGTACCCATGCCGCCTATGATTGATACATTTATATTTGAAGTTGTTTTCATACACTTTACACTATAGTAGTATCAAAATGATTTGTTTTAAACGTACCAAGCATGTTCGGCTATTATGAGGAAAAACCCTATCCTCCGGCTTGCGTTGCATTGTGTGATGGGACGTGGGTCTTATAATAGCTTCATTTTTCCAAAAAGCATTGCGCTGTTTATTCTATGCACTAGTATTCTTGGGAGGAAACCTGTTCCATGTTATACGGCGTGGTCCCTTGAATTACTCTCTTTTAAAGTAATGATTTAATAACTGTTTTAGTTCTCACACCAGTTACATGACTGACCTGGAGTTTATTGTTTTTAACCTAAACTCTGGGTGCCTCAATTTTCCACACGGGCAGTAGTAGTTTTGGTTTGCAGATTTATATTCACAGGATCCTGATTTACAACTGAAACGATATTCGGAAAGCTCTATATCCGTTTATCTCTTTCAGTTGTGTTTTGTATTATTTTTCTGTTGCTATGTAATGTATTGTAATATATGATATTTATCAAATGTATAATATTTATTCATACTCTGTATATTCTTGTTTTCTGATGGAATTTTTGTAATAAGAAATGAAATGTTCTTCTGTTTGTGTTCTGATTCGTCTTGTCCTCAAAGCAATCTGGGCTTTCCTTTACGGGGAAGTTCGGGTCGCCACACTTGTTCAGGCAAGAGTAGATGGCTCATGTCAAGTTGGTTATCATATGGAGCCCAATGCAGTGGTGGAAGTGGATAAGGAACCAGGCTCTCTGGATGATATTCAAGCTCTGGAAACTTATATTGTGGAGTTTGATGTGGAAAGTAGTAATGAAGTTAATGCAAATGAACTTACTGAAGTTAATGCTAAATATAATGCACAATTCACGCAAGGAGGTAAAACAATTACATTTAAGAGTGCTTTAGTGGGGACAGCTCCAGTCACAAGGTGCAAAACTACTAAAATTTAATGACGATACTTTGTTGGAATGTAAGAGGTATTAACAACGATACTCATCAGTTAGACCTCTATAACTTTAGGGATAAGTATAAGCCCACTATCATAGCTGTATTAGAGAATAAATTTACGCAAGAAAACTTGATTATTTAAACTGAGCATGGGTAACATGTGGGACCTTTGTCATAATCTACGTACATCCCTTAAAGGACGCATTGTGATCTTTGGGACATGTCTTGCAGGAAGTGTATGACAATGAACTATGACGACCAACAAGTTACAATACGTGCAAACAATGTTGGTGGACTAGATTTATACACAACTTTTATCTATGCAAGTAATTTAGCAACAGAGAGAACTAAGTTGTGGGAAACTATTAAAAAAAATTAAAGACAATTCAGTCCCCATGGCTGGTTCTTGGTGATTTCAACGCAGTGCTACAAACTTGTGAAAAGAAAGGTGGAGTTACCCTTAAGCTTTCCCAAGTAACTGAGTTCAACAACTGTGTGTTGTCAAGCGGATTATCAGAATTACCCCACTCTAGCCTGCAGTACACATAGAGGAGTGGTGAGGCTAAGAAAATATCATCAAGCCTTGATCGAGCACTGGCTAATGCAAACTTATTAAACCAGATCAGCAGTCTCAATGCTTCAGTCTTAGCCTCCTCCACTAGTGACCACTCACCATTACTAATTCAATTCAATGATGCCCATAACCCAAGGGGTAAACCTTTCAGATATTCCAATCATTGGCATTTGCTTCAGGGATATCAAACAACCATGAATTTCAACCAAATTTCACTTCCCAGTGGCAACAACATGTTCGAACTTGTTATGTTACTAAAGAAATGCAAATTCAGACTGAAAGAGTGGAACAAAACACGACCAAAGGAGGGTGACCATATTCAGAATTTACAAGAACAGTTGGAAAGAACACAATTGATGGTAGATGCAAACTGTATGAATGATGTGTTAACTCATGATTATTATGACATGCAGTCCCAACTGAAGAAAGCATTGGAGATAAAGTCGAAATAAATCAAACAAAAAGCAAAATAAAAGTGGTTTACATAGGGGGATGAATGCACAATTTTTTTACACTAAAATGTCTCAGACGAAACATTATAACAACCTTCTTAACGGTTTAAATGAACAGGGTGACTCAATGAAACATATCAAACAGTTAGAAGACATGGCCATTTCTTATTACACTAAGCTACTCAATGGAGATTATGTTGAAGACTTACCTAGCATTGAGTGTCGTAGGAAGCTCAATACCACTGGAAGGCTGAGACTGGGTGGTGAGATCAGCATGGGGGAACTGAAGCCACTATTTTCTCCATTCACGACGACTCCAATCCAAGGCCTGATGGAGTGGGGGCAGCCTCCTTCAAACTACATTGGGAAGAACTGAAAAATCACATGTTAGCTGCCTTTCAAGAAGCACTTAACACTGGAGAATTCACTAGTGAAATAAACCGCACATTTATCTCCCGTATCCCCAAAGTTCAGAACCCAACCAGAATTGAAGACTACAGGCCCGTTGCTTGTTGTAATGTTTTTTACAAAATCATGAGTAAAATAATATGCAACCGGCTGAACAGTGTGCTAGCGACACTCATCTCTCAATGCTAGAGTGCATTTATCAAAGGAAGGTGCATATCAGAAAACTCTCTAATGGCACGTGAACCGGTTAGAGAGTTTAACAAAAAAGGTGCAAATAAGATTTGCCTAAAAATTGATTTGCACAAGGCTTATGACAAAGTGAACAGGAAATTTATCACCCACATGCTTAAGGCTATGGGGATACCAGCAAATTTAGTCAATCTAATTGAATTTTGTTTAAACTCCCCTACATTTTCAATTATTATAAATGGTGTGTCACAGGGATTCATATCCAGTACCAGAGGAATCAGGCATGGGGACCCACTATCATCATACCTCTTTGCAGGAGCCATAGAGTGGTTTACACTACAAATGGAATTGGCAAGTGAGTACAAAAAGATTCTACCCATTTATAATCATCATCCCAAAGTTACACATCTCATTTATGTTGATTATTTATTAGTGGTCTTTAAAGCCTCTAACACAGCTATTGATCGTATTAAAATCATTTTTCAAAGAAATGGAAAACAGGGTAGGACTGAAAGTAAATGAGCTAAAGACTAAGTGCTATTTTAATAAATTCTGCAGTCAAAAACAGGGGTTTCTAGAGAGGTTAGGAGTGCAAGAAGGAACACTCCCTGTTAAGTATCTGGATGTACCACTCTCAAACAATACAATCACAGATGCAGAATATGGCAAGTTAGCGGACGATATTCGAGACAAACTCCAGGGATGAAGGTCAAAATTGCTGTCTTTTGCAGGGAGGATAGAACTAGTGCACATTGTGATCACATTAAAGGTCAGATTTTGGTTACAAACATTTCAAATTCCAGACTACTCGATTGCAAAGATTAATTCTGTTTGTGCCAATTTCATATGGAAGGGTGGACTACATAAAATCAGTTACAATCTCTTATGCAGGCCCAAGAAAGAAGGGGGAGTTGGGCTGAAAATTTATTTGAACTTAAAAAGACCATGGGCTTAAATTGGCCTGGAAACTTATATCATCAGAAAATCTATGGGCTGCATGGATGAGGGCTAGATACATGAAAAAGAATTTTTGGACTTCTAATGTAGATAACAATGCATCTGTTGTATGGAAAAATTGTTTGAAGTTCAGAAGTGAACTTAAAGACAGAATTCAAAGAGAAATTGCAAATGGGACCACAACTGACTTATGGCATGACTTCCTGGCTTAATGGTCCAAGTCTAATTGACAGATATGGCTGGGATGGTTTCTCGGCTTATGGTGCACCCAACACAACTGTGAGCTCCATTATCTCGAATGGTTCATGGAATAGTGATAACAACCTGATTGCAAGAATTTTGAAGAGGAACTCAGGTCAAAACCTATCTATGCACATAGAGAAGTTGACACATGGAAGTGGAAGGATGGTCAATTCAAACTCTAGGATGTGTGGGAGAGTTTAAGACAAGTTCATCCAAGTCAAGGCCTGAGTAAAGTGGTATGGTCTCGCTTATGCCCACCTAAGATGGATCAAGTCATGTACAAAGCTATGTTGGGTAGGCTTCCTACTAAAGACATATCACTTGGTTGGGGCATAATCGAAGACAACAGATGTGTGTTATGTAACAACACACCGGAAACCCTAAATCATCTCTTTTTCGAATGTCAATACAGCAGACGTTTATGGGCCATACAAAAATTAAAATGCTTCAATACTGAACAAATTGGTGGTTTAGAGGACGAGATTAATTACCTGAACGATGGGAGTCAAGTGTCTCAATTGATGGTAGAGGTTGGCAAGATTTGCCTCACAGCCACAGTGTGGCAAACATGGCGAGAAAAAAATTCTCGTACTTTCAAGAAGAAGACAAGAAACGTGTTAGTTAATTCGAATGCAATTAGCAGAGAAGTGGCGATTTGCATAGGAAGAATTAAAAAGAAGATCCTTACTAGGTCAACGGAATGAGAACAATTGCAATTGGGGAGGTGGAACTGGAAGGCAGAGATCGGAGGAAGGTGCAAATAGAATTTACGCAGGCCATGAGAGATGCAGAACCCTAATTTTACTTTGCTTTCTTTTACTTCGGCAGAGAATGTTGGGAGTAAAGTGAAAAGCGTTGTTTTGTTGTATTATGTTTTGACCCGATTAGTAAACGGGCTGTGTAATTGTGGGCTGAGCCAGCTTGTGGGCTAATTAATAAAAATTTACCCATTTTCAAATATATATATATTTATATATATATTACGGTTAACCACAAAACCGATTCAATCGACCACAATCGAACTGCATTAATCGACAAACTCGGTTAACCGAAATTTTTAACTAATTTGTGCTGTTAACCACTCCCACCCTTACATATTGTGTTCAAAATTACAGTAATTATGTCAAATTCTAGAAATAAATTAAGAACAAAAATTAACATATACCTATTAAAATAGAAAGTTAGGAATAATCTAGATTAGTTAGTTAAGTATAAGGGATGTATTTCCATAGTTTGGTTTGTAAGTAAATTAGAAAACGTAAGAATAAAAGAGAAAGGACACGGATTATTGCGAAATAGGGATTTAGCCGTACTGCGCACTATCTAAGAGCCTAAAAGTAACTAAAAGAAATATCTTGCAATTATGGATTTTTTATCGATACAATTGTCTTATACTATGGACATAGATTTCTTTACGCTTTCGGTAACCAATCAATTAGGAATAATCATAACTTCCTAAAAGATAAACTTACTAAGATGGTAAGTAAAAGAGTAATATAACTGAAAGATGTTATGAAAAATAAAAAGGATAGAAAATCAAGTTAAACACTTAATAGTCAGAAAAGAACGTAAGTTGTTATAATAATTATACGAATACATAAATAAGTTATAATAGACAAATAGAACATATTTCCAAGAATAAAATTATGATAATTGTGCAGACACAAAAATAAATCATAATAGACAACTTTGATATGTTTACAAATAAAATTATAACAAGATAGTTATAATTAAAAGAAAAGTGAAATATGAAAGTTTTATTATAAGTAAAACTTATATTGGGGATTATGTTTAATAAGCAAGTAATACATTCGGTCCATTCTGAAAGAAATGGTTGATTGGGGAAAATAAGTGGTCAATAAGAAAGTATATAAGACTCAGACTAGAACAATTGAACGTATAACGCTAATTAGTGTTATAATAAAAGAAAAGAAAGGTGAGCTAAATGCATAACGAAAATATTGGACATATGGTCCAGTAAAATGATAAGATGCATTTGGAGAAGTACGAATAGAGTCTAGATGGAAAGCCTAGTGAAACATGAGAATTGCAGACGGTGGGAGCACGCGGTTGTTTCAATACGATTGGTGGGAAGTTCATAACTTCGACAGGACATGAGGATGCTGTAAGATGACCCTCTAGGGTAGACCCGGGGGAAGCTATACCTCATAGGCAGATCTGTAACAGTTCCATCTAGAGAGTATGCGATGGTTGCATTTATATTGAGGGCAGCCAAAAGACCAATAAAATGAATTTAGGATTCAACAGTCGCCTTGGCTCCGAGAGCAGGCTTCATGGTTAGAACCCAATAAGTATAGTAAATCATTCATATACCTTTCATCATCAGTTAAAGCGAGTATGGGAAAGACTAGAGATAAACCAACAGGCCAATGATCTTTCATTATCTAGACATTGGATGAGGGATAACACCAACTAGATGTTAATACTATTTGCTACCAGTCACAACACTTAGCCCTTGAATTGGTCTTTCATTAGTTGAGAAAGGCGAAGTGGGCCTTGTCCATAGAAAAAGAGATAGATCTAAATTTTAGTAGATATTTGTATTGTAGGCTAACAAGGTCTTTATTCACAGATATAGAAATCCCCGAATGAGTTTCGTATAAGGGTAGGCCTTATGAGTGGAGCTTGGATGGTAGACAGTATGATTACATGTAAGTCCTTAGTGTGTGCACTGGGTGGTACATCGTGGATGTCCAAGCATTAGACTGAGCTGATGCGGACGTAGTTTCATGTTTTCTTACCAGATGACGGAACATCTGTAGTGTTGGTATCACGAAGCTATCTTTTACAGATGTACTCAGAGTATGCTTTCATGGCATGATGATGGAACCCAAGTACGCTTTGGTAGCGTGACTATGGAGACCTTTTGAGAATGGTACCATGGGTAGTACCTAGATATTATGGGCAAATAGCTATATATGGATTATTAGGTTTAATCCACTAGGGGACAGATAGGTACGACTAATGCATGAAGGCGTGAGTGTTATCAACCTTAATAACCTAACAAAAGTAAACCAGTGATAGAATGGTATATGTATGTTATTCCTAAAAATTATAATTTATCCATTCACTAGAATATGACCCCCTCCTTATAACAAACCCGCATGTTAGACAAATGGTAGAGATTTATAGCTTAGAGACACTTGCTAGTCAGTGTCATTATTATGGTTAGTATTTATTTATTATCATATTTTGCTTGATTCTGCTATGAGATATTTATTATGAACTCTTATATACTTATCTTTCCTTTTCTGCAAGTTACCAGACAAACCTACCTGGGTTTCAGTGGACTTGTATTTTTAGCATTTTGCAAAAAATTCGGTCCTACTGGAATTCGGGTTGTTACACCTGGTATGAGAGCCTTGGTTTAGGATTCCTATATAGATAATGGGTGAACATATTTGTATTTTCAGAATATAAATATATTATGTTTATGTATATCTTGATCCAGAGAGAACCCACTTGGAAAGCAAAACGATATATGGAAAAGTAAGAAATTAGTTTTGTACACTAACAAAATGGTTTTGAAATTTTAAGAACAGCAGGAACTAGGATGTTTAGAGTAAAAATTGTACAATAAGTTTTGGATCAAAAGGAGAGTTCCATGTATTAATATACGAAATTTTAGTATTTCAGAATAATGGGTTAGGTGGCATAGCCTTATAATAAAAGAAGAAAAATGGGTTAGAAATTTATATATACACATTTAGTGCAAAGGTAGCACTAGACTCAGGTTTCAGTTCATACATAGTAATGGATGAATTAGTGTAAAAGAGAACTTGGATAAACAATGTACAAATTATTTGGGAACGACAGCTAATAAACTGTGACAACCGGGAATTTCGCTCGATCTGAATCAGTCGCTAAACCGATCAAGACCGTTCGAAATGCCTAATTGGTTTGAGAACATGACAAAATAGAACGCAGATAGAAGAACATTTCATTGTTAAATACAACAATTCCATCAGAATACAAGAATATACAGAGTATAAACAAATAATATACATTCGATAATATCAGAGATTTAAATACATTACTGCAGCGGAAAAATAATACAATACACAACTAGAAGTAATACACGGATACAGAGCTTTCCGAGTATCGTTCCAGCTGTAAATCAGGATCCTATGAATATAAATCTACAAAACCGAAACTACTAGCTGCCCGTGTCAAAATAAGGGCACCCAGAGTTTAGGTTAAAACAACAAACTCCAGGTCATTCATGTGACTGGTGTGAGAACTAAAATAGTTATAAATCTTTATTTTAAAGTTAGGTAAATCAAGGGACCACGCTGTATAACACGGAACGGGTTTCCTCCTAAGGATACCAGTGCATAAAACAACAGCGCAATGCTAAATAAAGAACAATGAAGCTATTATAAGACCCAGGTCCCATCACACAATGCAACGCAAGCCGGAGGATAGGGGTTTTTACCTTATAATAGCCAAGAATGCTTGATACATTTAAAACAAATCATTTGATACTATTATAAGTGCATAATGTATAAAAAACTTCAAATCATAAGTATCAATCATAGATAGCATAAGAGCCCCGTCCCACTATGTCGCCATATATAGGATTACAACTAAAATCGAAACATCACGTATTGGAAGTTGGATTTCCATCTGTGAACCGAGCCAAAAGATAGTCCTCTACGATTCGAGACTGTCTAGTCCGAGTCTCAGGGCAAGTACTCAGTCAAGCCACTTGGAGCGACAGGGCCGGTCCACCGATGTGGATTAAAATGCCTGAACACTGCGTTTCCCTGCCCTTTGGGGCGTAAATGAGCCAACGAATGACTCCATCGGCTTCACATAGTCACCGATATATCCGAGGCGCCTCGCAAACCAACAACCACATAAGTCAAACTCATCAGGGCGTGTCAAACCACTGACGCCACTTCTAACTAGAAAGAAACGCATGTCCTCCCTGAGGTCCTCTCCCATTTTTGATTCACCACTGGGGTGTGAGGCTCGCGAATCAACGCTACACAAAGCTATGCCACACAGGCAGTGCTTTGATCATCAACCACAAGACTTTGCTTTTGAACAGAAGCCTTGATCTTTGCATCTTGTCATGCCGCACAGGCAAACCACTCCATGCAACCGATATCCATCAATCACACAAAATGATATCCAATGTCAGACACACAGTCCGTCTACAAGTCCGTTCTGGGTCTGAACGAAACCGGAGGCACCTAGTACCCCGCATATCCATCGATCTCCAAGTACGTCTAGACAATCACTAACTGATTCCCTCCTCTTGGGTGTACGGCCCAATCAAGATCATCAGTAATTATCCAAATGACGTGAAGACCTCCGATCTTCAACCACCGTCTTCATCTTCGACTCATCGTCGAATCAGTTATTCAGAATGGGATAAACCCGTTCTTTCTGAATAACTCACGTATATAATAAAGTAGTGTTACACAAACATAACATACGCCTCATTTCAATTCATCAGTCACTAACCGTAAATTAGCAAGAGAACAATTCCCCAAATATTAACCCCGAAGGCCGAAACCAACATCAGATCAATGCCCAGGAAACCATTCAACTTAACTAATCTTCAGTTAGTTTCTGAACCTCAAATTCTTAGGGAAAGGTTCCCATTAATTTTATCAAAGATAAATTCTTTTAAATTTTTCTTTAATCTTCTTTTGAATATCAATTCAAACCAAATTTGTTTATCCAAACTAGCCGGGATTAACGAACCTTACCGAAGTAATTATTTATTTTATTTCCCAATCCCAACCTATATATCCCATGAAGTAAAACTGGTCATACTTCATATCTAACACCACGATGTTGTCGGTAAATTCAATTACCATTTCACGTTCAAATGTAATTAAAGATTTAACTACCACCTGGAGTAAAACTGGTGTTACTCCATTCTCGATCTTTTCAATCTAATTAAAGATTCATTAAAACTCCACTTAGTTTTAATCTTTAACTGGGTTAAAGAATCTGTGTTATTTAAACACGGTTCACAATAAACCCCAAAAACACATCCCATTTCAATCAGTCTCTAACCGTAAATTAGCAAGTGAGCAATTCCCTAAGTATTAACCTCAAAGACCGAAACCAACATCAGATCTATACCCCAGTAACCATTCAACTTAACCAATCTCCAGTTAGTTTCTGATTTTCTTAACTCCTTTGGGTCTAAGAATAGTATTATTGAAGATACCGTTCACGACAACCCAAAATCACATTCCATTAATTATTGGGTTAAAGAACAAGTGCTATTTAAAACACTATTCATGATAAACCCAAAAATCAATACCAATTCAATTCCAATTAAATATTATTTAATTTGTAAACTTCATTAAATATAAATAAAAAGATTTAATCTTTTTTGCAACTGGGTTTAAGAACAGTGTTAATGAAGACACCATTCACGACAAACCCAAATCACATTTGATATTAGATACAAGGCTCTAAATAGAAAATATATCTGCTTATATTCAATATCAAATTCTACGACCAACAAATATTGTATTGGAAATAACGATATAAATATATCTTTCAAATTCCCATAACAATATCTGTATCATCACGAAATCCAACATCGAAATATTCCGAAGACAATTTCGATTCAAATCCATTCCAATTCACTTATTGGAAATTCTGGTTATTTTCAGAACCATTTCAAATCCAATTTATTTATTTTAAAAATAAATAGAATTATAATTCTAGTTCAAAACTAGTTCATCTCGATAAAAATCTATTTTTATATTTTCAAATATGGAGTTTTTCATCCCAATTCTTCACAAATCATTTCTTATGATTTTACACAAATTATTGATATTTTTAATAATTTTATCAAGGCCCGTACAGTAGATTTCTATCAACGGCCATCGAACTGCACTTACAACGACCTTTTTCCAATTTGATTTTGACATAATTGCAAATCCAACCGTTAGATTTCAAATCTTTAATATTCTTTAGAAATTTCTTTTCGATACGAACCGAATGGTTCCGGTTTTAGGAGAATCCGACGGTCGGATCTCCCGCAATATCCATTCGAAGTCAATGGTCGAAATTCACGAACTACCGCAGCGCGGTGCGTTCTGTTCAGGCCATTATATAATATATATATAATATATACTTCGTCGATTTCCTTTTTAAAACTTGTTTTATAAATCGTTTTAAATTTGTTTTCAAAACGATTTCAACTTCATTTCAAATTCAAATTCAAATCAAAATTGAATTTTTCCTTATAAATTCGTTTTAAATTCATTTCAAATTGATTTCAATTCAAATCGATTTTTAATTCAATTTCAGTTCGTTTTCAATTCAGTTCAATTTCAATTCGAATTCATTTCTATTCAATTTCAATTCGAATTCAATTCTATTCAATTTAAATTCGAATTCATTTTCAATTCGAATTCATTTCAAATTGATTTCGGTTAAATTTCAATTCGATTCGAATTCATTTTATTTTCAATTAAATTCTAATTCTAATTCGTTTCAATTCAAATTAATTTGAATTCCATTTCAAAATATTCGATTTTGAAATCACTTATCAATATTCATGATAAAAACGAATATGATCGATATAAATATCGTTCGCGTCAAAATAGCGCATATCTAGTCAACAAGGCTTTATATATTTCTATTTCAAATATTCTATTCAAATATTTCGTTTCAAATATTTTTTCTCAAATATTTTATTTGAATATTTCTCTTCAAATATTCTATTTCAGAACAGGAATGAGGCCCAATCAATTACCATAGATTTTATTTCTATGGATTTCCATACAACGCATGTATATATCAACAATGACAAAATAATCAACCATCATCCAAAGTGCACTCTACACTGTATAAGCATCAAGTATAAATATTTAACGCTCATTACAGTCTGTGAATCAATCGATAGATATACAACTAATTGTTGGGATTAGTGTATGTCATATATCATCCCAATACGCGTGTGGGGTTTCAAACAATCAAACACAAATTTTATTTGTGCAGTTGGGCGATGTGTAAAATTTATCGTCCTAATCAATATCAGTCAAATGTGTGTATATAAACAAATCGCTCGATTTGTTTATATTAATTTATTTCATTTCATATACACGTTAAAAATTCTATTTTTAACTGTAAAAATATTTTTATTTCAATCCACATCACACAATCAACTGCACATCAAAATCAAACAAACAAACAAGCCGTCCATGGTCTGTGGACGACGGGTGTCGGGTGCTACTAAACACCGTCTGCATCCTAGTATATATTTTAACTAGAAAATTAAATTAAAAGTGAGAAGTTCTCACCGAGAAGCTAAACCAAACGTCACAACTCTTTATATGTAGAAATCTTCGTCGTGCTCGCCTTTTGTCACTTTCATTGCCCGTAACCACTCCTCTCACCTTCGTTCCTATATCAGTAGCAGACCCCGTTCAAAATACTGGACGCCTCAAAACCCATCCTCGCAAAGAACATCCACCTACGCCCGCTGTTCGACGGAGAGGGGGATCCACTTCGGCTGTTGGTGGTCGCGCGGAGGGGGGGTTATGGGGTAATCGCGGTGGCCAGTGGTAAAAGGGGCGGAGGCGGCTGATAGCGTGGGGTGCGGTCCTTAGACTGGGCGTATAAGGAGGGGGTTCTCGAGGGGAGGAGGGGATCCGGCTATCGGAGGGGAGGTGGAGGGCAAAGGCGATAGTGGAGAGAGGTCAACGGAGGCGGTGGGTTTGGAGGAGCGATGACAGGTCGACTTGGGGGCCATCGGGTTTTTCGGAAAGAGGGGTTACGGTCTTAGGAGGAAATGAATAAGTGCTGACCAATTTTGAATGTATATATAATATTATTTTAATTATTTATTTAATTCCCCTAAAATTTATCTTCTCATTAGAACTCAAAACGAGACCCAACGACTATCGTCCCTAGCTAATTACCCCCATTCGAACACAATGGGATATGTCCCGTAAGCCAATTTGATCGTTTTGACCAGTTTTCGTCAAAATCAAAATATAACTCTATATATTGAATTTGAACGCACATTTCAATTTACCGGGGCCACATACTAGCTCTAAAAATTCCCGAAAAATATTTTCTAGCTACGTGTTGACGATACGGTCCTAACAAAACTAATTTCATCAAATTCTGAGACCATTTGAAAAATGACCATTTTCCAGTCGATCAAAATCAACTAAAACTGGTCAAACGCGTTTTCTTTTGCCACGCTTACATATTGATTCGAAAAATTATGAAATTTGAAACCTAGCAATAACTTGACATCCCGGATCCAACAAAAGTGGTTTCGTCGAAAACCGAGGTCGTTTGCAAAATGGCCATTTTTAAGGGCTAGAATTCCATAGCGACTATTCAGAATTTTCAACTGGACATATCTTTTTATTCCCGCTATGAAATTTCGATTCGTTGGAAAGATATTCTCAGTTATATTCTAATATTTTTGGTTTCACTAAAATCCAATTTATTTTGAATCCTGTACATTCATTTGAATTTTGAAATCGAATTTTCGAACTACCGCGCCATTTTCAATTCCTTTTATAATATAAAATAAATATTTATATTCTAACGATGATCTATATAAATATATACGTTCGAATCCTATTAAAAATTAATTTCTTGTCGTTATTATTTAAAATATCTATTTTAAATATTCAAAATTCGCTAAAATTGCCAAAATAAAAATTTTAAATTGGCTCGGATTTCCGGGTCATTACAATCTCCCCCCACTTAAAACTTTTCGTCCTAGAAAAGGAATGAAGCCGAAAGTTGTTTAATAAACCAACTCAACTTTCATTATTTTCACTATGGCTTAAGTTCTTCAACTTTTCAGTTTCTAAAAACTTTTCAATTTTTTCAAAAATTTGGCTAACACCCTAAATTTTTGAAAAATTTCGCCATAACGTCCCTTGCATCGGGGACTTCGGGATATTTCATATAGCCTCCCATGGCCTTCTTCAATCCAAAAGAAAACAAAAAAGCCAAGCGGCTAGCCAATCGGCTGATAAAATCATCATCACCTAAACAAAACAGTAAATTATGGTAAACATGTACTTATTTGTCGGGCAAACAATTCTATTCTTCTGCTCTAGCCTCCTTGCTATGACAGGTTCAATGTAAGTACATGTATATGCAAGCAAATGCGACAAATTTTCAATACAATTCACTATTTGGTCAATTTGGCTAAAGGTTCAACATTTAGTTAATCAAACAATAATCAAACAACACAACCATCAATCAATTAGTTGATTAGCTTTTCAAATTCATAACTTTGATACATAGTCCAAAAATCACATTTTTGATGCCAAATCACAACAATAGGCCCTATCTAGTTTCGGTTCTCACACCAGTCAATTGGAAATATATATGTAACAACCCGGAAAATCTGGGCCAGTTTAAAATTTTTATTTTGGCAATTTTAGCGAATTTAGATTATTTAAAATGAATTATTTTAAATAATATCGACGAGAAATTTATTTTGAATTGAAATTCGACGTATATATTATATACGTCGTCGTTAGAATATATAATAATTATATATAATTATAAAAGGAATAGAAAATGGCGCGGTAGTTCGAAAATTCGATTTCTAATTTCAAATGAATATACAGAATTCAATATAAGTCAGAATTGAACGAAACAAGAAATATTTGAATCTGTATAACTATATCTTTGGAACGAAGTTAACAAACTGAAATTTCATTTTAGAAATGATAAGGTATGTCCAGTTGAAAATTAGAAATAGTCGCTGTGGAATTTATATATATTTTTATATATATAAGGCCCTTAAAAATAGCAATTTTGCAAACGTCCTCGGATTTCGACGAAACCACTTTTGTTGGGTCCGTGAGGTCGAGTTATTGCTAGATTTCAAATTTCATAATTTTTCTATATTGAATAGCGAAGTAAAAATATAATTTTTCTATATTGAATAGCGAAGTAAAAATATAATTTTTCTATATTGAATAGCGAAGTAAAAAATATAATTTTTCTATATTGAATGGCGAAGTAAAAATATAATTTTTATCTATGAACTTTGAACTAAAAATTCGATTTTTATATATTGAACTTTGAAGTAAAAATTCGATTTTTATATATATAGTGAATACGGGCAACGAAGATGACGAAGGTGCGATAGCGATGAAGTTTTCTATCAGTGAAGTGCCGTGGAGCTAGGATAGCTATAGGTGAGAACTTCTCACTCAAATTCTACTTTTCTAGTTATATATATATATACTAGGATGCAGACGGTGCTTAGTAGCACCCGACACAATCGTCCACAGACCATGGACTTGTTTGTTTGGCTGTTTGGTTATTGATTGCGATATTGGTTTGAATGTGGTTTGTGGCGTGAAAAATCGAATCGATAAGTTGGTTAGGATTAGACGTGCGCCGTTATAAGGCGAAGGAGTAAGGCTAGGTTAGACCCTTACTCCAAATTTTGTGGTTTGCATAACGAAATGAATTTGATTGATGTGTGAATGGCGTGGGCCTTCACTAGACCGGGGATAAGGCTAGGCCTTGTCCCGTTTCTGGTATCGTGCCGTTATGCCGCCGAAATTTTCTAAAATAAGTTAGAAAAATAAAAATAGCATTTTATTTAAAGAATGAACTGAATAGAAATTCATATGTTAAAATAAAATGTGTTACCGTTAAAAATATAATTTTTAACGTGAATGTGAATAAATAAATATTCATTTACAAACCAGACGGTTTGTTTATGTACACCTATTTGAATGACGTTGATTGGGTCGATAAATTTTACACATCGCCTAACTGCACAAATAAAACATGTGTTTGATTGTTTGAAACCCCACACGGGTGTTAGGATGAAATTTGAAGTTCACTCATCCTGATTGATTAAATATGTCGATCGATTGATTGACAAGCTGCTATAAGCGTTAAATGTCTATATTTGATGCTTATACAGTGTAGTGCACTTTGGTTGATGGTTGATTATTTTTCAAGGCTATTATACATGTGTTGTATGAAAATCCATATAATTAACTTTATATGGTAATTGATTGGGCCTCATTCCAGTTTTGAAAAAGAAATATTTGAAAAAGAAATATTTGAAATAGAATATTTGAAAATAGAAAATTTATGAAGCCGTGTTGATTAGATTGACGCCATTTTGACGTGAACGATATTTATATCAATTTTAAGCGATTTCGAAATGAATTGAATTGAAAACGATTTTGAATTGAATTGAAAACGATTTCGAATTGAATTGAAAACAAATTGAAATGAATTCAAATTGAATTGAAATTTGAATTGAATAGAAATGAATTTTAAAACGAATTTATAAAGAAGAATTCAATTTTTATTTTAATTGAAAAGGAAGTTGAAATTGTTTTTGAAACGAATTCAAAACTATTTATATAATTCGTTTTAAATAGAAATCGATGAAATATATATTATATATATTATATATATAATATAATGGCCTGAATAGAACGCGCCGCGCCGCGGCAGTTCGCGAATTTCGACCATTTATTTCAAACGGACATTACGGGAGATCCGACCGTCGGATTCTCCTAAAACCGGAACCGTTGGGTTCGTATCGAAAAGAGCTTTCTAATGAATGTTAGAAATTTGAAATCTAACGGTTGGATTTGGAGATACGTCCAAATCAAATTCGAAAAAGGTCGCTGTAAGTGCAGTTCGATGGCCGTTGTTGGAAATCGACTGTACGGGCCTTGATAAAATTATTAAAAATAGTAATAATTTGTGTAAAATCATAAGAAATGATTTGTGAAAGTTTGGGATGAAAAACTCCATATTTGAAAAGATAAAAATAGATTTTTATCGAAATGAACTAGTTTTGAACTAGAATTATAATTCTATTTATTTTTAAATAAATAAATTGAATTTGAAATGGTTTTGAAAATAACCAAAATTTCCAATGATTGCATTGGAGTGGATTTGAATCGAAATTGTCTTCGGAATATTTCGATGTTGGAATTCGTGATTATACAGGTGTTGTTATGGAAATTTGAAAGATATATATTTATATCGTTATTTCCAATACGACATTTGTTAGTCGTAGAATTCGATATTGAATATAAGCCGATATATTTTCTATTCAGAGCCTTGTATTGAATATCGAATGTGATTTGGGTTTGTCGTGAATGGTGTCTTCACTAACACTGTTCTTGAACCCAGTTGAGAAAAGATTAAATCTTTTTATTTAGATTTAATGAAGTGTACCAATTAAATGATATTTAATTGGAATTGAATTGGTATTGATTTTTGGGTTTATCGTGAACAGTGTTTTAAATAACACTTGTTCTTTAACCCGATAATTAATCGAATGTGATTTGGGTTTGTCGTGAATGGTGTCTTCACTAACACTGTTCTTGAACCCAGTTGAGAAAAGATTAAATCTTTTTATTTAGATTTAATGAAGTGTACCAATTAAATGATATTTAATTGGAATTGAATGGATATTGATTTTTGGGTTTATCGTGAACAGTGTTTTAAATAACACTTGTTCTTTAACCCGATAATTAATGAATGTGATTTGGGTTTGTCGTGAATGGTGTCTTCACTAACACTGTTCTTGAACCCAGTTGAGAAAAGATTAAATCTTTTTATTTAGATTTAATGAAGGGTACCAATTAAATAATATTTAATTGGAATTGAATGGATATTGATTTTTGGGTTTATCGTGAACAGTGTTTTAAATAACACTTGTTCTTTAACCCGATAATTAATGAATGTGATTTGGGTTTGTCGTGAATGGTGTCTTCACTAACACTGTTCTTGAACCCAGTTGAGAAAAGATTAAATCTTTTTATTTAGATTTAATGAAGTGTACCAATTAAATAACATTTAATTGGAATTGAATCGATATTGATTTTTGGGTTTATCGTGGACAGTGTTTTAAATAACACTTGTTCTTTAACCCGATAATTAAGGGGATGTGACTATGGGTTTATCGTGAACCGTGTTTTAAATGACACTGATTCTTTAACCCAGTCACAGATTAAAACTAAGTGGAGTTTTAATGAATCTTTAATTAGATTGAAAAGATCGAGAATGGAGTATCACCAGTTTTGCTCCAGGCGATAGTTAAATCTTTAATTAGATTTGAACGTGAAATTTAGAAACTAACTGTCGGTTAGCTAAGTAGAATGGTTTTCTGGATATTGATCTGATGTTGGTTTCGGCCTTCGGGGTTAATATTTGGGAAATTATTCTCTTGATTAATTTACGGTTAGTGACTAATGAATTGGAATGAGGCGTATGTTGTGTTTGTGTAACACTTATTTAAAATATACGCGAGTTATTCGGAAAGACCGGGTTTATCCCATTCTGAATAACTGATACGACGATAAGTCGAAGATGAAGACGATGGTCGAAGACCGGAGGTCTTCACGTCGTTTGGGGGATAACTGATGATCTTGATTGGGCTGTACACCCAAGAAGATGGAAACAGTTAGTGATCGTCCAGACGTACTTGGAGATCGATGGATATGCGGGGTACTAGGTGCCTCCGGTTTCGTTCAGACCCAGGACGGACGTGTAAATGGACTGTGTGTCTGACATTGGATTTCATTCTGTGTGACTGATATCGGTTGCATAGGATGGTTTGCCTGTGTGGCATGCTAAGATGCAAATGATCAAGGCTTCTGTTGAAAAGCAAAGTCTTGTGGTGATGATCAAAGCACGGCCTTTGTGGCGTAGCTTTGTGTAACGTTTACTTCGCGAGTTTCACACCCGGTATGAACCAAAAACGGGAGGGACATCAGGGAGGACTTGCGTTTCTTTCTAGCTAGAAGTGGCGTCAGTGGTTTTACACGCCCTGACGAGTTTGACTTATGTGGTTGTTGCTGTTGCGAGGCGCCTCGGATTGATCGGTCGTTCTCGAACCGATGGAGTCATTTAGTTGGCTCGTTTACGCCCCATAGGGCGGGGAAACGCATGTTCAGGCATTTTAATCCACTCCGTGTGGACCGGCCCTGACGATCCAAGGGTCACTCGAGCTCTGATCCTGAGGGGCGGGCTAGAGCGTCTCGAATCGGTTGAGGACTATCTTTTGCCTCGGTTCATAGATGGAAATCCAATTTCCAAATACGTGACATTTGCGGTTTTATTTGTAAACCTATATATGGCGACATGATATATGGTACCCATGCCGCCTATGATTGATACTTATGATTTGAAGTTGTTATATACACTATGCACTTATAATAGTATCAAATGATTTGTTTTAAACGTATCAAGCATTCTTTGGCTGTTATAAGGGAAAACCCTATCCCCCGGCTTGCGTTGCATTGTGTGATAGGACCTGGGTCTTATAACAGCTTCATTTTTCTTTATTTAGCATTGCGCTGTTTGTTTTATGCACTGGTATTCTTGGGAGGAAACCCGTTCCGTGTTATACGGCGTGGTCCCTTGATTTACCTAACTTTGAAATAAAGATTAACTGTTTTAGTTCTCACACCAGTCACATGACTGACCTGGAGTTTATTGTTTTAACCTAAACTCTGGGTGCCCTTATTTTTGACACGGGCAGCTAGTAGTTTTGGTTTTGCAGATTTATATTCACAGGATCCTGGTTTACAGCTGGAACGATATCCGGAAAGCTTTGTATCCGTATATCTGCTTCTAGTTGTGTATTGTATTATTTTCCGCTGCTATGTATTTAAATGTAATTTAAATCTCTGATATTTCGGTGTAATATTCATTTATACTCTGTATATTCTTGTAATCTGATGCATTGTTGTATATACAATGAAATGTCCTTCTGTATGCGTTCTGTTGTGGTTTGTTCTCGAACTATCCGACGCTTCCCTTTACGGGGAGGTTGCGGGTCTTTACACGTGGTATCAGAGCTTTGGTTTACAAAGCTAGAGAACAAGGCACATTAGAAACATACGAAAGAATTCATCAGATATTGGATTAGCAATATCCAATGGGAATGACTCGTTAGAGATAGGATCAGTAGTATCCTAGAACGAGTGTGAAGAGTATATTTTTAAAATGAAAACAAATTTTTGTTTTGAAAATATAAATCAATTATTCGTATTTGATTATCTATTTATTTTGAATATGGACATTCCAATATATAAAGATTTTGCATATACGCGTCATGAACGTATATTCGAAGTTTTAATATACTGGATAGATATAGGACCGCACTCTAGTAGCCCGGAGATGTTCTGATGGTGGTTCGAAACATCATCAGCATTTATTTTCGAGTGACGAAGGTGTGATACCTATATATTTCCATTAGACTGGTGTGAGAACCAAACCTATATATATAGCTAGGACACATTGTTGTGAATTGACATCAAGAACATGATTTTAGTATATGTATCAAAATTATGAATTTGAAACTCTAATTCACTAATCGATTGATGTTTGTGTTGTTTCGTTATTTGTTTGCTAATTTTTAGCCGTTTAGCCTAATTATATCAAATATTGAACGATATTGAAAATTGGTCGCATCTGCTTGCATATACATATATATCATTGAACAGGTCATAGCAAGGAGGCTAGAGCCAGAGAATAAAATTTGTTTGCCCGACAAATAGGTACATGTTTACTACATAATTTCCTGTTTTGTTTGGGTGATGATGATTTTGTGAGCCTATTGGCTAGCCGCTTGGCTTTTTCTTTTTCTTTTTGAGATCTGAAGGACCGGGGAAGCTATTTGAAATTCCCCGATGCTCCCGGTGCAGGGGAGGTTATGGCGAAATTTTTCAAAAATTTAGGGTGTTAGCCAAATTTTTGAAATTTTGAAAATTCTCAGAAACTAAAGAGTTGGAGAATGGAAGCCAGATCGAACGTAGAGCTGAATAATCAAACCACTTTCGACTTTGTTCCTTTTCGGGGACGAAAAGTTTTAAGTGGGGGAGATTGTAACAACCCGGAAAATCTGGGCCAGTTTAAAATTTTTATTTTGGCAATTTTAGCGAATTTAGATTATTTAAAATGAATTATTTTAAATAATATCGACGAGAAATTTATTTTGAATTGAAATTCGACGTATATATTATATACGTCGTCGTTAGAATATATAATAATTATATATAATTATAAAAGGAATAGAAAATGGCGCGGTAGTTCGAAAATTCGATTTCTAATTTCAAATGAATATACAGAATTCAATATAAGTCAGAATTGAACGAAACAAGAAATATTTGAATCTGTATAACTATATCTTTGGAACGAAGTTAACAAACTGAAATTTCATTTTAGAAATGATAAGGTATGTCCAGTTGAAAATTAGAAATAGTCGCTGTGGAATTTATATATATTTTTATATATATAAGGCCCTTAAAAATAGCAATTTTGCAAACGTCCTCGGATTTCGACGAAACCACTTTTGTTGGGTCCGTGAGGTCGAGTTATTGCTAGATTTCAAATTTCATAATTTTTCTATATTGAATAGCGAAGTAAAAATGTAATTTTTCTATATTGAATAGCGAAGTAAAAATATAATTTTTCTATATTGAATAGCGAAGTAAAAAATATAATTTTTCTATATTGAATGGCGAAGTAAAAATATAATTTTTATCTATGAACTTTGAACTAAAAATTCGATTTTTATATATTGAACTTTGAAGTAAAAATTCGATTTTTATATATATAGTGAATACGGGCAACGAAGATGACGAAGGTGCGATAGCGATGAAGTTTTCTATCAGTGAAGTGCCGTGGAGCTAGGATAGCTATAGGTGAGAACTTCTCACTCAAATTCTACTTTTCTAGTTATATATATATATACTAGGATGCAGACGGTGCTTAGTAGCACCCGACACAATCGTCCACAGACCATGGACTTGTTTGTTTGGCTGTTTGGTTATTGATTGCGATATTGGTTTGAATGTGGTTTGTGGCGTGAAAAATCGAATCGATAAGTTGGTTAGGATTAGACGTGCGCCGTTATAAGGCGAAGGAGTAAGGCTAGGTTAGACCCTTACTCCAAATTTTGTGGTTTGCATAACGAAATGAATTTGATTGATGTGTGAATGGCGTGGGCCTTCACTAGACCGGGGATAAGGCTAGGCCTTGTCCCGTTTCTGGTATCGTGCCGTTATGCCGCCGAAATTTTCTAAAATAAGTTAGAAAAATAAAAATAGCATTTTATTTAAAGAATGAACTGAATAGAAATTCATATGTTAAAATAAAATGTGTTACCGTTAAAAATATAATTTTTAACGTGAATGTGAATAAATAAATATTCATTTACAAACCAGACGGTTTGTTTATGTACACCTATTTGAATGACGTTGATTGGGTCGATAAATTTTACACATCGCCTAACTGCACAAATAAAACATGTGTTTGATTGTTTGAAACCCCACACGGGTGTTAGGATGAAATTTGAAGTTCACTCATCCTGATTGATTAAATATGTCGATCGATTGATTGACAAGCTGCTATAAGCGTTAAATGTCTATATTTGATGCTTATACAGTGTAGTGCACTTTGGTTGATGGTTGATTATTTTTCAAGGCTATTATACATGTGTTGTATGAAAATCCATATAATTAACTTTATATGGTAATTGATTGGGCCTCATTCCAGTTTTGAAAAAGAAATATTTGAAAAAGAAATATTTGAAATAGAATATTTGAAAATAGAAAATTTATGAAGCCGTGTTGATTAGATTGACGCCATTTTGACGTGAACGATATTTATATCAATTTTAAGCGATTTCGAAATGAATTGAATTGAAAACGATTTTGAATTGAATTGAAAACGATTTCGAATTGAATTGAAAACAAATTGAAATGAATTCAAATTGAATTGAAATTTGAATTGAATAGAAATGAATTTTAAAACGAATTTATAAAGAAGAATTCAATTTTTATTTTAATTGAAAAGGAAGTTGAAATTGTTTTTGAAACGAATTCAAAACTATTTATATAATTCGTTTTAAATAGAAATCGATGAAATATATATTATATATATTATATATATAATATAATGGCCTGAATAGAACGCGCCGCGCCGCGGCAGTTCGCGAATTTCGACCATTTATTTCAAACGGACATTACGGGAGATCCGACCGTCGGATTCTCCTAAAACCGGAACCGTTGGGTTCGTATCGAAAAGAGCTTTCTAATGAATGTTAGAAATTTGAAATCTAACGGTTGGATTTGGAGATACGTCCAAATCAAATTCGAAAAAGGTCGCTGTAAGTGCAGTTCGATGGCCGTTGTTGGAAATCGACTGTACGGGCCTTGATAAAATTATTAAAAATAGTAATAATTTGTGTAAAATCATAAGAAATGATTTGTGAAAGTTTGGGATGAAAAACTCCATATTTGAAAAGATAAAAATAGATTTTTATCGAAATGAACTAGTTTTGAACTAGAATTATAATTCTATTTATTTTTAAATAAATAAATTGAATTTGAAATGGTTTTGAAAATAACCAAAATTTCCAATGATTGCATTGGAGTGGATTTGAATCGAAATTGTCTTCGGAATATTTCGATGTTGGAATTCGTGATTATACAGGTGTTGTTATGGAAATTTGAAAGATATATATTTATATCGTTATTTCCAATACGACATTTGTTAGTCGTAGAATTCGATATTGAATATAAGCCGATATATTTTCTATTCAGAGCCTTGTATTGAATATCGAATGTGATTTGGGTTTGTCGTGAATGGTGTCTTCACTAACACTGTTCTTGAACCCAGTTGAGAAAAGATTAAATCTTTTTATTTAGATTTAATGAAGTGTACCAATTAAATGATATTTAATTGGAATTGAATTGGTATTGATTTTTGGGTTTATCGTGAACAGTGTTTTAAATAACACTTGTTCTTTAACCCGATAATTAATCGAATGTGATTTGGGTTTGTCGTGAATGGTGTCTTCACTAACACTGTTCTTGAACCCAGTTGAGAAAAGATTAAATCTTTTTATTTAGATTTAATGAAGTGTACCAATTAAATGATATTTAATTGGAATTGAATGGATATTGATTTTTGGGTTTATCGTGAACAGTGTTTTAAATAACACTTGTTCTTTAACCCGATAATTAATGAATGTGATTTGGGTTTGTCGTGAATGGTGTCTTCACTAACACTGTTCTTGAACCCAGTTGAGAAAAGATTAAATCTTTTTATTTAGATTTAATGAAGGGTACCAATTAAATAATATTTAATTGGAATTGAATGGATATTGATTTTTGGGTTTATCGTGAACAGTGTTTTAAATAACACTTGTTCTTTAACCCGATAATTAATGAATGTGATTTGGGTTTGTCGTGAATGGTGTCTTCACTAACACTGTTCTTGAACCCAGTTGAGAAAAGATTAAATCTTTTTATTTAGATTTAATGAAGTGTACCAATTAAATAACATTTAATTGGAATTGAATCGATATTGATTTTTGGGTTTATCGTGGACAGTGTTTTAAATAACACTTGTTCTTTAACCCGATAATTAAGGGGATGTGACTATGGGTTTATCGTGAACCGTGTTTTAAATGACACTGATTCTTTAACCCAGTCACAGATTAAAACTAAGTGGAGTTTTAATGAATCTTTAATTAGATTGAAAAGATCGAGAATGGAGTATCACCAGTTTTGCTCCAGGCGATAGTTAAATCTTTAATTAGATTTGAACGTGAAATTTAGAAACTAACTGTCGGTTAGCTAAGTAGAATGGTTTTCTGGATATTGATCTGATGTTGGTTTCGGCCTTCGGGGTTAATATTTGGGAAATTATTCTCTTGATTAATTTACGGTTAGTGACTAATGAATTGGAATGAGGCGTATGTTGTGTTTGTGTAACACTTATTTAAAATATACGCGAGTTATTCGGAAAGACCGGGTTTATCCCATTCTGAATAACTGATACGACGATAAGTCGAAGATGAAGACGATGGTCGAAGACCGGAGGTCTTCACGTCGTTTGGGGGATAACTGATGATCTTGATTGGGCTGTACACCCAAGAAGATGGAAACAGTTAGTGATCGTCCAGACGTACTTGGAGATCGATGGATATGCGGGGTACTAGGTGCCTCCGGTTTCGTTCAGACCCAGGACGGACGTGTAAATGGACTGTGTGTCTGACATTGGATTTCATTCTGTGTGACTGATATCGGTTGCATAGGATGGTTTGCCTGTGTGGCATGCTAAGATGCAAATGATCAAGGCTTCTGTTGAAAAGCAAAGTCTTGTGGTGATGATCAAAGCACGGCCTTTGTGGCGTAGCTTTGTGTAACGTTTACTTCGCGAGTTTCACACCCGGTATGAACCAAAAACGGGAGGGACATCAGGGAGGACTTGCGTTTCTTTCTAGCTAGAAGTGGCGTCAGTGGTTTTACACGCCCTGACGAGTTTGACTTATGTGGTTGTTGCTGTTGCGAGGCGCCTCGGATTGATCGGTCGTTCTCGAACCGATGGAGTCATTTAGTTGGCTCGTTTACGCCCCATAGGGCGGGGAAACGCATGTTCAGGCATTTTAATCCACTCCGTGTGGACCGGCCCTGACGATCCAAGGGTCACTCGAGCTCTGATCCTGAGGGGCGGGCTAGAGCGTCTCGAATCGGTTGAGGACTATCTTTTGCCTCGGTTCATAGATGGAAATCCAATTTCCAAATACGTGACATTTGCGGTTTTATTTGTAAACCTATATATGGCGACATGATATATGGTACCCATGCCGCCTATGATTGATACTTATGATTTGAAGTTGTTATATACACTATGCACTTATAATAGTATCAAATGATTTGTTTTAAACGTATCAAGCATTCTTTGGCTGTTATAAGGGAAAACCCTATCCCCCGGCTTGCGTTGCATTGTGTGATAGGACCTGGGTCTTATAACAGCTTCATTTTTCTTTATTTAGCATTGCGCTGTTTGTTTTATGCACTGGTATTCTTGGGAGGAAACCCGTTCCGTGTTATACGGCGTGGTCCCTTGATTTACCTAACTTTGAAATAAAGATTAACTGTTTTAGTTCTCACACCAGTCACATGACTGACCTGGAGTTTATTGTTTTAACCTAAACTCTGGGTGCCCTTATTTTTGACACGGGCAGCTAGTAGTTTTGGTTTTGCAGATTTATATTCACAGGATCCTGGTTTACAGCTGGAACGATATCCGGAAAGCTTTGTATCCGTATATCTGCTTCTAGTTGTGTATTGTATTATTTTCCGCTGCTATGTATTTAAATGTAATTTAAATCTCTGATATTTCGGTGTAATATTCATTTATACTCTGTATATTCTTGTAATCTGATGCATTGTTGTATATACAATGAAATGTCCTTCTGTATGCGTTCTGTTGTGGTTTGTTCTCGAACTATCCGACGCTTCCCTTTACGGGGAGGTTGCGGGTCTTTACAATATAGAAATCTCACTTTCGAAACTCGAAAATAAATACTGGCGATGGTGCCCCATCACCAGAATTATCCCCGGACAACTAGAGTGTGATTCTATAACAATCCAATACATTAAAACTTCGAATACACGTTTGCAAGACATATATGCAAAATATTTATATATTGGATTATCCAAATTAAATATAAATAAATATTCAAATACGTATAAAACGATTTAAATTTCAAAACAAAATTGTTTTCATTTGAAAAATATACTCTTCACACTCATTCTAGGATACTACTCATCCTATCTCTAACGAGTAATTCTCATTGGATATTACTAATCCAATTTCTGATGAATTCTTTCGTTTGGTTCTAATGTGCCTTGTTCTCGAGCTCTGTAAAGCAGAGCTTTGATACCACGATGTGACGACCGGGAATTTCGCTCGATCCGAATCAGTCGCTAAACCGATCAAGACCGTTCGAAATGCCTGATTGTTTTGAGAACATGACAAAATAGAACGCAGATAGAAGAACATTTCATTGTTAATTACAACAATTCCATCAGAATACAAGAATATACATAGTATAAACAAATAATATACATTCGATAATATCAGAGATTTAAATACATTACTGCAGCGGAAAAATAATACAATACACAACTAGAAGTAATACACAGATACAGAGCTTTCCGAGTATCGTTCCAGCTATAAATCAGGATCCTGTGAATATAAATCCGCAACCCGAAACTACTAACTGCCCATGTCAAAATAAGGGCACCCGGAGTTTAGGTTAAACAATAAACTCCAGGTCAGTCATGTGACTGGTGTGAGAACTAAAATAGTTATAAATTTTTATTTTAAAGTTAGGTAAATCAAGGGACCACGCTGTATAACATGGAACGGGTTTCCTCCCAAGGATACCGGTGCATAAAACAACAACGCAATGCTAAATAAAGAACAATGAAGCTATTATAAGACCCAGGTCCCATCACACAATGCAACGCAAGCCGGAGGATAGGGTTTTTACCTTATAATAGCCAAGAATGCTTGATACGTTTAAAACAAATCATTTGATACTATTAAAGTGCATAGTGTATAAAAAACTTCAAATCATAAGTATCAATCATAGACAGCATAAGCGCCCCATCACACTATGTCGCCATATATATTATTACAGCTAAAATCGAAACATCACGTATTGGATGTTGGATTTCCATCTGTGAACCGAGGCAAAAGATAGTCCTCTACCGATTTGAGACTGTCTATCCGAGTCTCAGGGCAAGTACTCAGTCAAGCCACTTGGAGCGACAGGGCCGGTCCATCGATGTGGATTAAAATGTCTGAACACTGCGTATCCCCGCCCTTTGGGGTGTAAATGAGCCAACGAATGACACCATTGGCTTCACATAGTCACTGATATATCCAAGGCGCCTCGCAAACCAACAACCACATAAGTCAAACTCGTCAGGGCGTGTCAAACCACTGACGCCACTTCTAACTAGAAAGGAACACATGTCCTCCCTGAGGTCCTCTCTCGTTTTTGATTCACCACCGGGGTGTGAGGCTCGTGAATCAACACTACACAAAGCTATGCCACACAGGCCGTGCTTTGATCATCAACCACAAGACTTTGCTTTTCAATAGAAGCCTTGATCATTTGCAACTTAGCATGCCACACAGGAAAACCACTCCATGCAACCGATATCCATCAATCACACAGAATGATATCCAATGTCAGACACACAGTCCATTTACAAGTCCGTTCTAGGTCTGAATGAAACCAGAGGCACCTAGTACCCCGCATATCCATCGATCTCGAAGTACGTCTGGACGATCACTAACTGATTCCCTCCTTTTGGGTGTACGGCCCAATCAAGATCATCAGTAATTATCCAAATGACGTGAAGACCTCTGGTCTTCAACCACCGTCTTCATCTTTGACTCATCATGAATCAGTTATTTAGAATGGGATAAACCCGGTCTTTCTGAATAACTCGCGTATATAATAAACAAGTGCTAAACAAACACAACATATGTCTCATTCCAATTCATCAGTCACTAACCGTAAATTAGCAAGAGAACAATTCCCTAAATATTAACCCCGAAGGCCGAAACCAACATCAGATCAATGCCCAGGAAACCATTCAACTTAACTAATCTTCAGTTAGTTTCTAAACTTCACATTCTTAGGGAAAGGTTCCCATTAATTTTATCAAAGATAAACTCTTTTAAATTTATTCTTTAATCTTCTTTTGAATATCAATTCAAACCAAATTATAGTTTATCCAAACTAGCCGGGATTAACGAACCTTACCGAAGTAATTATCAATCCCAACCTATATATCCCATGAAGTAAAACTGGTCATACTTCATGTCTAACACCACGGTGTTATCGGTAAATTAAATTACCATTTCACGTTCAAATCTAATTAAAGATTTAACTACCGCCTGGAGTAAAACTGGTGATACTCCATTCTCGATCTTTTCAAACTAATTAACGATTCATTAAAACTCCACTTAGTTTTAATCTTTAACTGGGTTAAAAAATCAGTGTCATTTAAAACACGGTTCACGATAAACCCCAAAATCACATCACATTTCAATCAGTCCCTAACCGTAAATTAGCAAGTGAGCAATTCTCTAAGTATTAAACCCGAAGGCCGAAACCAACATCAGATCAATACCCCAGAAACCATTCAACTTAACCAATCTCTAGTTAGTTTCTGATTTTCTTAACTCCTCTTGGTCTAAGAACAGTATTATTGAAGATACCGTTCACGACAACCCAAAATCACATTCCATTAATTATCGGGTTAAAGAACAAGTGCTATTTAAAACATTGTTCACGATAAACCCAAAAACCAATACCAATTCAATTCCAATTAAATATTATTTAATTGGTACACTTCATTAAATCTAAATAAATAGATTTAATCTTTTTCGCAACTGGGTTTAAGAACAGTGTTAATGAAGACACCATTCACGACAAACCCAAACCACATTTAATATTAGATACAAGGCTTTGAATAAAAAATATATCGGCTTATATTCAATATCAAATTCTACGACCAACAAATATAGTATTGGAAATAACGATATAAATATATCTTTCAAATTCCCATAACAATATCTGTATCATCACGAAATCCAACATCGAAATATTCCGAAGACAATTTCGATTCAAATCCATTCCAATTCACTTATTGGAAATTCTGGTTATTTTCAAAACCATTTCTAATCCAATTTATTTATTTTAAAAATAAATAGAACTATAATTCTAGTTCAAAACTAGTTCATTCCGATAAAAATCTATTTTTATCTATGGAGTTTTTCATCCCAGTTCTTTAAAAATCATTTCTTATGATTTTACACAAATTTTTGATATTTTTAATAATTTTATCAAGGCCATACAATCGATTTCCATCAACGGCCATCGAACTGCACTTACAACGACCTTTTCCCAATTTGATTTGGACATAATTCCAAATCCAACCATTAGATTTAAAATCTCTAATATTTGTTAGATAGCTCTTTTCGATACGAACCCAACGGTTCTGGTTTTAGGAGAATCCGACGGTCGGATCTCCTGCAATATCCATTCGAAGTCAATGGTCAAAATTCACGAACTACCGCCGCACGGCTCGTTCTATTCAGGCCATTATATTATATATATAATATATACTTCATCGATTTCATTTTTAAAATGTATTTTATAAATCGTTTTAAATTCGTTTTCGAAACGATTTCAACTTCATTTCAAATTCAAATCAAAATTTAATTTTTCCTTATAAATTCGTTTTAAATTCATTTCAAATTGATTTCAATTCAAGTTGATTTTTAATTCAATTTCAGTTCGTTTTCAATTCAATTTCAATTCGAATTCATTTCTATTCAATTTCAATTCGAATTCAATTCTATTCAATTTAAACTCGAATTCATTTTCAATTCGAATTCATTTCAAATTGATTTCAATGAAATTTCAATTCGATTTGAATTCATTTTAGTTTCAATTCAATTCGAATTATAATTCGTTTCAATTCAATTTAATTCGAATTTCATTTCAAAATATTCGATTTTGAAATCACTTTTCAATATTCATTATAAAAACAAATATAATCGATATAAATATCGTTCGCGTCAAAATAGCGCATATCTAATCAACACGGCCTTATATATTTCTATTTCAATTATTCTATTCAAATATTTCATTTCAAATATTTCTTCTCAAATATTTTATTTAAATATTTCTCTTCAAATATTCTATATCAAAACTGGAATGGGGCCCAATCAATTACCATAGATTTTATTTCTATGGATTTCCATACAATGCTTGTATATATCAACAATGACAAATAATCAACCATCATCCAAAGTGCATTCTACACTGTATAAGTATCAAATATAAATATTTAACGCTCATAACAGTCTGTCAATCAATCGATCGACATACAACTAATTATTAGGATAAGTGTATGTCATATATCATCCCAATACCCGTGTGGGGTTTCAAACAATCAAACACAGATTTTATTTGTGCAGTTGGGCGATGTGTAAAATTTATCGTCCCAATCTATATCAGTCAAATGTGTGTATATAAACAAATCGTTTGATTTGTTTTTATTAATTTATTTCATTTCATATACACGTTAAAATTTCTATTTTTCACTATAAAAATATTTTTATTTCAATCCACATCACACAATCAACTACACATCAAAATCAAACAAACAAACAAGCCGTCCATGGTATGTGGACGACGGGTGTCGGGTGCTACTAAACACCGTCTGCATCCTAATATATATTTTAACTAGAAAATTAAATTAAAAGTGAGAAGTTCTCACCGAGAAGCTAAACCAAACATCACGACTCTTCATATGTAGAAATCTTCGTCGTGCTCGCCTTTTGTCACTTTCATTGCCCATAGCCACTTCTCTCACCTTCGTTCCTGTATCATTAGCAGACCCCGTTCAAAATACTGGATGCCTTAAAACCCATCCTCACAAAGAACATCCACCTACGCCAGCTGTTCGACGGAGAGGGGGATCCACTGCAGCTGTTGGTGGTCGCGCGGAGGCGAAGGGGATCAGGGGGTAATCGCGGTGGCCGGGGGTAAAAGAGGCGGACGCGGCTAATAGAGTGGGGTGCGGTCCTTAGACTGGGTGTATGGGGAGGGGGTTCTCAAGGGGAGGAGGGGATTCGGCTATCGGAGGGGAGGTGGAGGGCAAAGGCGACGGTGGAGAGAGATCAACGGAGGCGGCGGGTTTGAAGGAGCGATGACATGTCGATTTGGGGCCATCGGGTTTTTCTGAAAGAGGGGTTACGGTCTTACGAGGAAATGAATAAGGGTTGACCAATTTTGAATATATATATATATATATATTATTTTAATTATTTATTTAATTCCCCTAAAAGTTATCTTCTCATTCGAACTCGAAACGATACCCAACGACTGTCGTCCCTAGGTAAGTACCCCCATTCCGAACACAATGGGATATGTCCCGTAAGCCAGTTTGATCGTTTCGATCTGTTTTCGTCAAAATCAAAATATAACTCTATATACTGAATTTGAATGCACATTTCAATTTACCGGGGCCACATACTAGCTCTAAAAATTCCCGAAAAATATTTTCTAGCTTCGTATTGACGATACATTCCTAACAAAACTAATTTCGTCAAATTTTGAGACCGTTTGAAAAATGGCCATTTTCCAGTCGATCAAAATCAAGTGAAACTGGTCAAATGCGTTTTCTTTTGCCACGCTCACATATTGACTCGAAAAATTATGAAATTTGAAATCTAGCAATAACTTGACATCCCGGATCAAACAAAAGTGGTTTCGTCGAAAACCGAGGTCGTTTGCAAAATGGCCATTTTTAAGGGCCAGAATTCCATAGCGACTATTCAGAATTTTCAACTGGACATATCTTTTGATTCCCGCTATGAAATTTCGATTCTTCGGATTCGTTGGAAAGATATTCTCAATTAGATTCTAATATTTTTGGTTTCACTAAAATCCGATTTATTTTGAATCCTGTACATTCATTTGAATTTTGAAATCGAATTTTCGAACTACCGCGCCATTTTCAATTCCTTTTATAATTTAAAATAAATATTTATATTCTAACGACGATCTATGTAAATATATACGTTCGAATCCTATTAAAAATAAATTTCTCGTCATTATTATTTAAAATATCTGTTTTAAATATTCAAAATTCGCTAAAATTGCCAAAATAAAAATTTTAATTTGGCTCGGATTTCCGGGTTATTACATAAACCATTTTGTACTTAGCACCACAATTATAGTTTTAAAAAGAGATTGAAGAAGATGTACAAATAAAGAAAAAGGTTTCTAGAAGCATTTTCAAATTTCAAATTTAAAAAGTTAAGCTTATTTAGAAATTTACCAGTTTATAATATTGAGATTGGTATTAAAAATAATTTTTATGAGAAGTGTAAATATTTGTTTCCAAAAAGAAAATAACATATTTGTTTTGAAAGAAAATATAGGACTTTTTATAAAGGATGGATTGTTATACACTTTAACTTATTTGACCAAGAGGAATTATAAGATAAGTTTTTATGAATCAATAAGCTTATAAGTAAAAATGTTTTATTAAAGTATCAAGGAAATGTACAATGAAAGAGGTGTACAAAATATACGTGAAACACCATATTTTATGCTACCTATTTCAACAAAGAAATGAAAATTATTTAAATACTGAATCCTCTTGTTACTTTACGCAAACCACATACGTCCACTATAGAAAAGATTCATAGAAACTTGATCTTATCAATTCCTCTTGGAAACAAAATGTGTATTATAATTGATAAGTAACTCCAATTGAGTTAAAGTGCATAATCCTTATTAAAAAGAAAGTAACGGTGAATGAATAGTAATATATCCTATCTTCCCCGGTTTTTAACTTTTGAGGGAGGTTTTGAAATGATAAAATTCTATAAAATTAAAGATGCTTTATTGGAATGATTCCAATAGCATGCTTAAACACTAGGTAAAGAGTTAAGGAATTATCTGTGAATAAGCCATAAAATTTAAGTAGTAATTATAGAAAGTCTTAAGGAAGAAATTAAGAAGTAAAAATTAGGAATGGTCCACACTCAAAGGTTATACAATAATGTATAAGGATTAAGAAAAAGGAATTTTTCAAAAGATGTCTCTCAAGTGGTTACCGTTTTAATGGAGAAAAGTTAAAGGAAATTTTAAAACTTGTATGGTTTGTGGGTAAAGGATAAAGAGAGATGGATTCTGCATAAATACAAGTTTAATATAGGAAAAGATTTGGTAATTCGAATGAGAATATTTGGCATGTTGTCTTACTTAATGGTAGAGTAAGAACTAGGCCAAAGAATACAGAGTTACTTTATAATGATGTAAGAAGCATCAGATTTTTATCTATCAAGGTATTGGGAATAGCTAGCCTATGAGTATAAGTACACCATCTGTGGGCAATTGCAGATGGCCCAAAAAACTACCAGGTATGCGAAATGAGTTTACTAAGAGTGCTGGATGGAAAAAAAAGGAACACCATAGTTGTCTAGATTTAGTGACGAGGATCTTCTTATGCGAGAGGGACATGGTACTAGGCCTCCTAGTCCTAGTAGATAACCACATTTAGCCGTTTTGTCTTTTACCTAGCAGTGGTTGCATTAGAACCTAGTTTCTTTCAATACATATTTGCACTGCTATGTAGTATTTTGTTTTATTATTGAAAAATAGAATAGTATAGTGTGACATCCTCTTTTTAGAGTTTTATGATGATCATTATTAAAAAAACAAAATAAAGATATAGGGTATCGTAAATAAAATACCAATGGAAGTAAAAGATGGATAACTAAAAGAAGAACGAACAAAATTCACAGAAAGCAACAAAGACGATAGCTGTAATAAATGAGAACAATAAGAGAAAATTAATTCTTCCAAATTAAGTCTGGTGGATTTGAAAAAGAAATTCTGCTAATAAAAACTGTGCTTGGAAAAGAAAATAGGAATTCTTGTATAGCAGCGACAAAAATGTTCCAAGTATGAGGAAAAATGTGCAAAAAATTAAAGTGGAAAATATAGAATTTTAGATTTCCTACCTTTTTCTAACATAAGAGATCAAAGTTCGAAAAATCAGTTTTCTTGAAATTCAAGAATTTAATTCTATTTGGTAGGGTTTAGATGCAAAATTGGATGAACTATGCCCTTATTAAATAAGGGTGTAGGAAAAGTTGGATAAATGATGGTTTATTTTCAAAATATTGCATTTATGATGAAATTGCTAGTATATTTAGGATGCGTGTGTCATATTTTTAAAAGGATTTTTGAAAGAAAAGAGCATCATATATGAGGCACCGCTTAGAAATTCAATGCATTCTTAAAGTATATTATGCATTGCATTTTGCATAAGTACACAGATGGTTGCAAAATTGGATGTACACATGATGGTTTTAAATAATGCGAGGAATTACATAATATTACCCTTATTAAATTTCGAGGACTAAATTTTCTAAACAGTGAAAAAAATGTAACAATTGAATAATAATGAAAATTTGTAATTTTTTCAGAATTTGGTCATGGAACTAGCGCCATGGCGTCTGTATCAAATTTTTGATCAATTTAAACATGTGGTTTGCTGAAAAAGGACTTATAACAAAGAAGTTATCCCAAAAATATGTTTTTTTAATATTAAGGGATAGATTAACCAAGGCCCTGGTCGGGTCAACCCATAGGTTGACCAGGCCATCACCCGGGCCGACCTGCCCCTTGGCATAGGCGCAATTTGGCCCAGGCACGAAGGCGAGGGAAATATGTTCTATTTTTTGTGGCCAGTGGCATTATTTTCTTTGTTTTGCTGATGTAGCACTTTTTTATTTGGAAGTTTTCAAACTTAAGCCGATGTGGAAAGTTTATATTGGCTAAATGAGTGGATGGCCTAGATTTAATCGAGGAATCTGCCTGTTTAAGACCCCTAGCTTAACTTATGAATAGACCCTTGGGCCTAGCTAGTTCTTCACAATGGAATCTTTTCCCCTCTGGTTTATCTTGTTTGAGACAGTCCTAACCTAAATTTTTATAGGGGAGAAGGTTATTAAATTAAATATTTGTATAATCCTATTTGGAGGTGGGATCTTCAACAGCCAAGGAATAAAGCTTAGAACATTGGGTGAGTGGATTTAAATTATTAATTTTTGTATTGGTATATATAATCATTCAATTCTTGACAAATTAGTTTAACTTAGAATTATTTCTAGTAGTTTATTTCCTGTTAAAATTAGGTATATTTTATTTAAATTTATTTATAGTAATTTAATTCCTACTGTAATTTAATTTGACATATTATTAGGATTATTTACAGCAAATTTGTAATTAAATTATAAATTTGAGAAAGTTGTCTGTATACACAGAAAATAATTGTTAATTAAATTATAAATTTGAGAAATTTGTGACGGCAATAGGATTCGAACCCTTGACCTCTCAAAAAAAATAGCACAACGCATTATCCAACTGCGCTAAAGAGCCTTTGTGTTAACTTTTTGGGAGAAGTGTTATAGGTATAATCCCAACTATGTTCAAATTTATAGTAATTATGTCAAATTAGGGAAATATGTTAAGAATAAGAATTAATATATACCTATTAAAGTAAAAAGTTAGGAATATCCTAGATTGGTTGGTTAAGAAACAGCGATATATTTCAATAATTTGGTTTGTAAGCAAAAAAGAAAACGTATTCCAGGAATATAAGGAAAAGGACACAGATTATTGTGAAATAGAGTTTTGGTTGTATATCGCGCTATTGTACAACATAGAAATAATTAAAAGAAATGTCTTGCAATTATGGATTTATGTTGATACAATTATCTTATAGTATGGAAATAGATTTTTGTACATTTTCGGTAACCGATCAATTAGGAATAAGCAAAACTTCCTAAAAGAAAATATCACAAAGATAGAAAGTAAAAGAGTAATATAACCAAAAGATGTTTTGAAAATACAAAGGTAAGAAATCACGTTAAATACTTGATAGCTAGGAAAGAATGTAACCTATTATGATAATCATACGGACACATAAATAAGTTATATAGACAAATTGAACTTATTTGCAAGAATAATATTCTGATAATTGTTGCAGACAAAGACATAAATCGTGATAAACAGTTTTGATATATTTGCAAGTAAGATAATAACATAAGAGAATTAATTAAAATAAAAGTGATTAAATAAATGCTTGTCATAAATAAAACTTATATTTGGGATTATGTTTAATAAACAAGCAATAATAGTGGTCCATTCCGGCAGGAAACAATGAGCAAGTAAATAAGACTCGAATTAGACAAACTAAATAGATAAAGCTAATCAATCTTATAATAAACGAAAAGAAAGATGAGCTAAACGCATAATGAAAAGATTAGATATAGGGTCTAATAAAACGACGAGATGCGTTTGGTGCAGTTCAAGTGGAATTTGGATGGTGTAACGACCCGACAAAATTCGATGCTTGAATTTCGATAATAATACATGAACTCGTATTACTTGCCAAACTCCAAGTATCGAAAACACCAGATAGTTAATAGAACGAAATTAGAAGGTGAGGAAAGATAAGAAAGACATATTAGAATAAAAGAAGGTAGAAGAACCAAACTAAGCAACAATACATAGAGTCTCACTTTGCAACGGAATAAAATATAATACAAAAATAAATATTTATTGAGAGCTTGAGAAATACTTACAATCATTAGAGTAAAACGGCCATCGATACATCTGGACAGTTATAATAAACTATCATCATATACAACACACAACGGAATAAATATTGAATATGTGTCATACGTATGGACTTCTCCAGCTCATTTCTGGACTTTACAGCATCTGATAACCTATACTAGTAAAACTCGGTCTGACACGAGCATTTCAGACGCCACGAATCAGTCTGGTGAACCAGCGTGAGTAAACTCACAATGTTTATATGCATCAACAAACTTGATTTTAAAGTAATAATTTTTTCAAAAAAGAAGGATAATTGTAAGACCAATCCACACATAAACATGGATGGTTTTTACCATATGATAACCTAAAGCATCTGAGAACATATTTATTCTGATACTATAATAGTGTCTAAATCGAATAGATAACCATCTAACTGAAAGCTTGAACCTCATGCTCTACATACATAGTCTATAATCAAAAACCGTGGGATCTTATTGGAAAATGGATTTCTAACTATGGCAAAGTATGAGACCACCTTCCGACAGTGTACTTCTAGAGAAAATACACTTGGATTCAACAAGAACATCTTGCAACCCTGACAAAACATGACCGACTACTCATTTCGCTTGAGTGTTCCGAATATATTATCACCAATGGCTGGCTAACTACCATTTCTTGGTAGATACAAAAGCGAAAGAAGAACAAATAAATTTTATTTAGATGGTGATAATACACCCTAATAGGAGCGACACATATAGTCATGCGACCTATCTGATTTTATACCATTTCTCAGTTGATGAGGCTTGAGGTTTCAATTACCTTTTTAGAACATCTGGCTACCATTCACTTTGAATGCTAGATCGCCAAATCCACTAGAAATCACTAATTGATTTTTTCAAAAATACTCTGGTTGTTAGGCTAAGAGAAGTGCCCTTCTCCGCCACCAATAATGGAATGTTTGAAGAAATCAATGTACGTGATCCGTTTGGAAATATTTTGTCAAACATTCGTCCATAATAGTCATCCAGGAACATGATGAACCGAAGGTACCCTCCTGCCATATGCTTATATAGGAATCACCCTCATGGATTATTAGTGAGTAGTCCTTGCAATCCGAAGATTTCAAATATGATAGAATTACTGTCGAAATATCTCTAGTTGCAAAGCAGAGAATGTAACAACCCGTATTTTTGAATAACATGTTATAACATAAATGGAGGCAGAATTAAACTGTAAAATCTGAATCAAGGGAAACGGGCTAAGCCATTGCGTTCGTCTCGGAAAAATACGCGAAATAGAGTCCGAGTTTTCGAAAATCGGAGTCCGTATGACCAAGCTATGGCCTCGCGAAGTTTCACGAAAAATTCCCAAATTAAAGTATACTTAATTAAGTGAAATGGGTTGCGCAGAGAAATATATATATTGATATATATATATATATAATTGAAAATTAAATAAATATGTAAAAATGTTCAAAACAGCGAATTGGGAGAGGGGAATAACCGAACCGGCCGATTTTTGAGGTCGACCCAAGCCCGCTGGGTCGACTAGGGGTTAATCCAGGGTGTTTGGCTGTCAACCCGTGGGCCGATTCGCTCAAATGCAGATTTTGCATTTGAATGGTTCTCATGGTCCATCTTTAATCTAAAGGCCCTAGATGGTTCCTACACTTGACTTCTTCCCCAAGACATGCTTTGATGGCTTGGATTGAATCTAGGGTTAATCCTATGGCCTAAAACACTTGCCTAATCTATAAATAAGACCCTAACCTACCCTAAATCATCATTATTCATTCTAGCAACTAAACTATGGCAAAATCAATCCTCTCATGGCCTCCACTCTCTTCATAAATTCCTAAACAAATTCTTATGAGATTTTCCATGCATACAAGTGTTTTTAGACTTGTATGATCATCATTAGCTTGCATTCAAGTCAAGTTTCTATCTTTGCATCATAAAGAGAGAGTTTTGATCTATTTTGCTTGCATTTTGGGGTTTAATTGGTTGCATAAGGGTTTTCTTACATTTGCTATACTCATTTGAGTCCGCATAAGCATTGTAAGCCCTATTCTACTCTCATACTTAAACTTTAAAGTTAAATGTATGATATGCAAGTTGTGTTATGCAAGTTTGATATGTAAGTTGTCATGTGATAAGCAAGTTGTGTTATGCAAGTTTGATATGTAAGTTGTCATATGATAAGCAAGTTGTGTCATGCAAGTTTGATGTGCAAGTTGTCACATGATATGCAAGTTATGCTATGCAAGTTTGATATGTAAGTTGTCACATGATATGCAAGTTATGCTATGCAAGTTTGATATGCAAGTTGTCACATGATATGCAAGTTATGCTATGCAAGTTTGATATGCAAGTTGTCACATGATATGCAAGTTTGTTTATGCAAGTATGATATGCAAGTTGTCATATGTTATGCAAGTTTGTTTATGCAAGTATGATATGCAAGTTGTCATATGTTATGCAAGTTTGTTTATGCAAGTATGATATGCAAGTTTGGGATGGTCATATGGTTCATGTTATGCAAGCTTATCTTAAGTATGTGAACATAAAGCTTTAAGCTTTATGCCAAAGGTTGCATTTTGGCAACATGTAAGTTATCATATCACATATGATAACTTGCATGTGAGTCTAAATGCGAACTTGTGGCCATTTTTACATGTCATTTAGCACCATGTATCATGAAAATGCCAAGTTTGATTTTATGCATGCTTTTGGGCCTAAAAATGTAATATGCAAGTGTATGAACACATGAACCTTTTATATGCCACCATGTTGAACTTATGGCTTTAACACTTTTATGTCACGATTATGCCAAGTTCCCTCTTTCTATCCTTTATGCGCTATTGCGATATGTAAGCGATGGGATTGCGTTTGGGGTTGGGTAAACTTAAAAGACATAAAAACATAAGCTTGGGAATTTACCTATTAAGTTAGGTCTACCCATTGGGAATTTACCTATTAAGTTAGGTCTACCCAATTGCTTGAAAATTTGTAACATGTTTTGGAAACATGGTGGACATGACACTTAGAAAAGATAAGTGTGGCCAACTCGAGGTTGGGTTGAGCTTGTAGCGTAAACCTACCCGGAACCGACCGGCCTAACTAGTTGCTACAAACGATAGGACCCAATGTGAGAAGTTGGTCATGTTGTACCTTGGACCCGAGGTTAGACCAAGTTGTGGTGTAAAGCTACCCGGACCCGCCCGGCCTAACTAGTAACCACAACAAAGTCTAATGTGAGAGGTTAAGGCGCATTAATTAATTAATGCCTCATGATTAGGGTTAAGTCATGGTCCATTTAATACTTAACCAATTTGGGCTTGGTAGATTAACGGGGTTGAGTTAACCTACACTTAACCAATCTGAACTCGGTAATTTCACGGGGTTAAGTTGAACTATACCGATCCAACTCAGTAATTTGATAAGGCTGAGAACCGATTTGATACCTGGTCTGGATAAACTAACTTGATTGATAAGTTAAACGAACCTGCTTTGCGGATCTGTAGGACCCACACTAAGTTAGGCAGGTTTGTAAATCTGTTATCTGATCCGTTAGTCTGAAAACTAATCGTCTGAACTTTGTATGTCTGAACTCTGTTAATAAGTTAATCTGAATCTGATAGTCTGGGGACACAAGGGGGAATACTTGTGTCATCTGTTGTTTGGGACCCATATTAGTCAGTAACCCTTTCTGGTATCAAAACTTTGACCCAACTGTAGGTAGGGTCCGGGCACGCTTACTGAACTAATTATAAGTGGTTCATTCTGATAATGGCGATGGGTGTTGATGGTGCGTTCCAACCGGGTCATGTGCGTGCATGGATCCCGGTCTGCCTCTGAGGATGTAAGACGCCGTGACATCTATAAATATGCCTGTGCCAATTGGTTGCCACTTTAGGGGGTGATACACCCTATCGTGGGGCCGACACAGGGTATTTATGTATTAGGGAGCCGATCGCTTGGGTAGGATTTAGGGTACACTTAGTTCTGTCTGATTCTGTTGGTACCGTCTGTTCTGTTGGGTGGCAACACCTGTCTGTTTCTGCGTGGTACCATTTTGTTAGGGTGGTAAAGGCCCATTATAGTTAGTATTCCGTTTCTGTACTTTATCTGTTAGGGTGGTTAAGGCCCATTATTGTTAGCATTCCGTTTCTGTACTTTATCTGTTGGGATGGTAAGAGACCATTTTTCCCAAGCTCTATTTCTGTATGGACCATTCTGTTCCGTCCTGTTTCGATGTGAACATTGGGGTAACACCTAATCCTGTTATACTATGATTGGTACCAAGAAGTTGGATCTTGATTTGAGTCAAACACCTGATATTGGGCCAAGTTTAGGCCAAGGGATAAATTCTTGATTATACATGACATGTTAGAATGCTGATACACCTGTGGTGCAAAACCTTAAACCTGATTATGTGATGACACCTTTATCTACCTTGTTAGTTAATCATCATGCTAGTATGTTGTTATCCTTATGTTCATCCCTGCTGCTCATGCCAGTTAACTTTATCAGTTTACATTGATTGTAGTAGGGCTTACTCAGTCTTTTTGACTGACCTGTTTTCTTTCGCCTCTTTTCTTCCATTTCCCCCCCCAAGGTTCTCAGGGAGGGAATATTGGAGCTTAGCTGGATTTCTAATCGCTTGCTTGTGGGATTAGCTCATGTACAGTCTTGACATGAAGCTAGCTATGGTTATCATTTATTTTGGGGATATCACTTATGTATTTCAGTTTTCAGATGATGTTGTTTTATCTAGACTTGTTTATTTGGAAATTTGATATTATGTTGTACCAGACTTGTTTTGAAATGGTTTAAAATCTTCCGCTGTTTTATCTATGTTATTTACTCTGTTTACATATATACATATGTTCTTGTTCTGCCTTGATATATCATTATGCATGTTTACCTGATTCAAACGCCCCTCCAAAGTCAGAGTGCTTGCAAGAGTTACCCTGGCGGAGGTGGGGTGTTACATTTGGTATCAGAGCATATGGTACGAGAAGGAACAAAAAAAAAATGCTTTTAGAAAACTTTTGGAAAACTATTTTCAAAACCAAGTATAAAGTATTTTCCAAAGAAAAGTCTAGTTTATTTTAAAGGCTATTCCCCAAAAAGCCATTAGCAAAATTCCTTCGTTTTTCTCCATTCTGAATCTGTCTTTTTCTTTTTCAGTATGGCTGATAACTTTGTTATCCCGGAGGGAGTGCACGTACCTGTTTGGTATAGGAGACTTTTGCAGGCTAGGGCGACCGAAGCCGGCCCCGCAGATGTCCCTCCTCCTCCTCCTCCGGTAGTTAATGTTCCTCCTCCTGTAGTTAATGTTCCTCCTCCTCCTGTCGCTGAGGTTCCTCTTCCTCCTCCCCCTCAGCATCCTCAAGTGGACTTCGCAAAGACTTGCAAAGATTTCAAAGCAATGGGTGGCAAGAACTTTCAAGGCACTGTGACTTTTGTGGAGGCCAGAAATTGGTTGAAAGAGACCGAGGATTTGTTTGCTATCTTTGGGTTAGACGATCAGAGGAAGCTCTTGTTGGCGGTTTGGCTTATGAAGGATGAAGCCGCTTATTGGTGGGAAGTCACCAATGGTACTAGGCCTGTGGAGACTTGGGCCGATTTCAGGACAAGATTCAGACTTAAGTTTCTGTCTTCTACTGAAGAGAATTTGCAAATGGAAAGGTTTATTGCTTTGAAGCAAGGAGACATGTCTGTTAAAGAATATGTGAACAAGTTCAATCAGTTAGCTCGTTTTGGCTTGGATATGGTGAGTACTACTCAGAAGAAGGCTATTCGTTTTGCTAGAGGATTGAATGAGCCGTTACATGAGTTAGCTATGTCTCATGTGCCCATGGGGGCCACGTTTGAGAGTTTGGTAGATATGGCCCTACTCAATGAAGAGAACAAGAGTGCAAAGAAGGAGGTCAAGGTGAATGAGTCTCAAAACAAGAAAACGGGGCCCGAAAAGGAAATGCAAAAGAAAGAGGAGAAGTCTGAAGATAAGAAGGAAAAGAAGTGCTTTACTTGTGGAAGCTCAACTCATCTAAACAAGGATTGCAGAAAGAGGAAGGGCACTTGCTTTAACTGTGGAGAGATGGGACACTTCACTAGGGACTGCCCGAAGAAGAAAGGGACTATATCGGAAGGAGCGGTGAATACTCGCATGGCGGGTGAATAGATTAGGGCTAGAATAATTTGTCTGTAGGATGTTTAATTTTCCTTGTCTGATTTTCAGTTTGAAACTCTTTTTCTGGTATCTTGATTCTGTAATGGCAACTCAGTACTTTAATGCTAGTCCTGCTTCTGATCTGGTAATAGTCTCAAACTCCCTGAGAGTTATAACTCATCTGTTTGTGATAAATTGGGATTTGAGAGTATCTGTGACTATGACAAATACATTCTGGGTTCCTACCATGCTTAGTTTCCTAAGAATCATTTGGGAAGATCTGATCTGTACCAGTAGTCTGTAAGTATATATACCAAGTTTTTGTTTTATCTGTACTCGCTTCCATCACTCGACTGTATCTTGTTGAGATAGGAATCCTATGGATGTAAACATGTGTTTGAGACATGTTATGTTTGATGGTTGCAAGTGGATGCAAGTGGTTGCTAGTGGTTGCTCGTGGATGCATAAACACACACTAGGCACTAGATCGGCTTGAAATACACTCTCATATTGCATATGGACGTGTGTACATTTTCAATTCTTATGGTTGCAAGATGGTTGATTCGGCACATGGATGTTGCATATGGATGTATGTTATGTGCACACATATAGATGTTATACATTATGTTAGGAATTGCATACATATGGATTCATTTCACTAACATAATTTGCATTGATGATATTTGCATTAGATAAGTACATATACACACACCTTTGCATATGTTCATACAACATTTAGAATCTAGTAAGGACAATGATTGCTCGTGGATGGTGTTTTGAGTAGATGGATGTTGGATGGTAGGATACGTTCTTCCTAACTTGGAGATTTCGGAGACGAAATCCTTTAAGGAGGGAAGAATGTAACAACCCGTATTTTTGAATAACATGTTATAACATAAATGGAGGCAGAATTAAACTGTAAAATCTGAATCAAGGGAAATGGGCTATGCCATTGCGTTCGTCTCGGAAAAATACGCGAAATAGAGTCCGAGTTTTCAAAAATCGGAGTCCGTATGACCAAGCTATGGCCTCGCGAAGTTTCACGAAAAATTCACAAATTAAAGTATACTTAATTAAGTGAAATGGGTTGCGCAGAGAAATATATATATTGATATATATATATATATAATTGAAAATTAAATAAATATGCAAAAATGTTCAAAACAGCGAATTGGGAGAGGGGAATAACCGAACCGGCCGATTTTTGAGGTCGACCCGAGCCCGCTGGGTCGACTAGGGGTTAATCCAGGGTGTTTGGCTGTCAACCCGTGGGCCGATTCGCTCAAATGCAGATTTTGCATTTGAATGGTTCTCATGGTCCATCTTTAATCTAAAGGCCCTAGATGGTTCCTACACTTGACTTCTTCCCCAAGACATGCTTTGATGGCTTGGATTGAATCTAGGGTTAATCCTATGGCCTAAAACACTTGCCTAATCTATAAATAAGACCCTAACCTACCCTAAATCATCATTATTCATTCTAGCAACTAAACTATGGCAAAATCAATCCTCTCATGGCCTCCACTCTCTTCATAAATTCCTAAACAAATTCTTATGAGATTTTCCATGCATACAAGTGTTTTTAGACTTGTATGATCATCATTAGCTTGCATTCAAGTCAAGTTTCTATCTTTGCATCATAAAGAGAGAGTTTTGATCTATTTTGCTTGCATTTTGGGGTTTAATTGGTTGCATAAGGGTTTTCTTACATTTGCTATACTCATTTGAGTCCGCATAAGCATTGTAAGCCCTATTCTACTCTCATACTTAAACTTTAAAGTTAAATGTATGATATGCAAGTTGTGTTATGCAAGTTTGATATGTAAGTTGTCATGTGATAAGCAAGTTGTGTTATGCAAGTTTGATATGTAAGTTGTCATATGATAAGCAAGTTGTGTCATGCAAGTTTGATGTGCAAGTTGTCACATGATATGCAAGTTATGCTATGCAAGTTTGATATGTAAGTTGTCACATGATATGCAAGTTATGCTATGCAAGTTTGATATGCAAGTTGTCACATGATATGCAAGTTATGCTATGCAAGTTTGATATGCAAGTTGTCACATGATATGCAAGTTTGTTTATGCAAGTATGATATGCAAGTTGTCATATGTTATGCAAGTTTGTTTATGCAAGTATGATATGCAAGTTGTCATATGTTATGCAAGTTTGTTTATGCAAGTATGATATGCAAGTTTGGGATGGTCATATGGTTCATGTTATGCAAGCTTATCTTAAGTATGTGAACATAAAGCTTTAAGCTTTATGCCAAAGGTTGCATTTTGGCAACATGTAAGTTATCATATCACATATGATAACTTGCATGTGAGGCTAAATGCGAACTTGTGGCCATTTTTACATGTCATTTAGCACCATGTATCATGAAAATGCCAAGTTTGATTTTATGCATGCTTTTGGGCCTAAAAATGTAATATGCAAGTGTATGAACACATGAACCTTTTATATGCCACCATGTTGAACTTATGGCTTTAACACTTTTATGTCACGATTATGCCAAGTTCCCTCTTTCTATCCTTTATGCGCTATTGCGATATGTAAGCGATGGGATTGCGTTTGGGGTTGGGTAAACTTAAAAGACATAAAAACATAAGCTTGGGAATTTACCTATTAAGTTAGGTCAACCCATTGGGAATTTACCTATTAAGTTAGGTCTACCCAATTGCTTGAAAATTTGTAACATGTTTTGGAAACATGGTGGACATGACACTTAGAAAAGATAAGTGTGGCCAACTCGAGGTTGGGTTGAGCTTGTAGCGTAAACCTACCCGGAACCGACCGGCCTAACTAGTTGCTACAAACGATAGGACCCAATGTGAGAAGTTGGTCATGTTGTACCTTGGACCTGAGGTTAGACCAAGTTGTGGTGTAAAGCTACCCGGACCCGCCCGGCCTAACTAGTAACCACAACAAAGTCTAATGTGAGAGGTTAAGGCGCATTAATTAATTAATGCCTCATGATTAGGGTTAAGTCATGGTCCATTTAATACTTAACCAATTTGGGCTTGGTAGATTAACGGGGTTGAGTTAACCTACACTTAACCAATCTGAACTCGGTAATTTCACGGGGTTAAGTTGAACTATACCAATCCAACTCAGTAATTTGATAAGGCTGAGAACCGATTTGATACCTGGTCTGGATAAACTAACTTGATTGATAAGTTAAACGAACCTGCTTTGCGGATCTGTAGGACCCACACTAAGTTAGGCAGGTTTGTAAATCTGTTATCTGATCCGTTAGTCTGAAAACTAATCGTCTGAACTTTGTATGTCTGAACTCTGTTAATAAGTTAATCTGAATCTGATAGTCTGGGGACACAAGGGGGAATACTTGTGTCATCTGTTGTTTGGGACCCATTTTAGTCAGTAACCCTTTCTGGTATCAAAACTTTGACCCAACTGTAGGTAGGGTCCGGGCACGCTTACTGAACTAATTATAAGTGGTTCATTCTGATAATGGCGATGGGTGTTGATGGTGCGTTCCAACCGGGTCATGTGCGTGCATGGATCCCGGTCTGCCTCTGAGGATGTAAGACGCCGTGACATCTATAAATATGCCTGTGCCAATTGGTTGCCACTTTAGGGGGTGATACACCCTATCGTGGGGCCGACACAGGGTATTTATGTATTAGGGAGCCGATCGCTTGGGTAGGATTTAGGGTACACTTAGTTCTGTCTGATTCTGTTGGTACCGTCTGTTCTGTTGGGTGGCAACACCTGTCTGTTTCTGCGTGGTACCATTCTGTTAGGGTGGTAAAGGCCCATTATAGTTAGTATTCCGTTTCTGTACTTTATCTGTTAGGGTGGTTAAGGCCCATTATTGTTAGCATTCCGTTTCTGTACTTTATCTGTTGGGATGGTAAGAGACCATTTTTCCCAAGCTCTATTTCTGTATGGACCATTCTGTTCCGTCCTGTTTCGATGTGAACATTGGGGTAACACCTAATCCTGTTATACTATGATTGGTACCAAGAAGTTGGATCTTGATTTGAGTCAAACACCTGATACTGGGCCAAGTTTAGGCCAAGGGATAAATTCTTGATTATACATGACATGTTAGAATGCTGATACACCTGTGGTGCAAAACCTTAAACCTGATTATGTGATGACACCTTTATCTACCTTGTTAGTTAATCATCATGCTAGTATGTTGTTATCCTTATGTTCATCCCTGCTGCTCATGCCAGTTAACTTTATCAGTTTACATTGATTGTAGTAGGGCTTACTCAGTCTTTTTGACTGACCTGTTTTCTTTCGCCTCTTTTCTTCCGTTTCCCCCCCCCCCCCCAGGTTCTCAGGGAGGGAATATTGGAGCTTAGCTGGATTTCTAATCGCTTGCTTGTGGGATTAGCTCATGTACAGTCTTGACATGAAGCTAGCTATGGTTATCATTTATTTTGGGGATATCACTTATGTATTTCAGTTTTCAGATGATGTTGTTTTATCTAGACTTGTTTATTTGGAAATTTGATATTATGTTGTACCAGACTTGTTTTGAAATGGTTTAAAATCTTCCGCTGTTTTATCTATGTTATTTACTCTGTTTACATATATACATATGTTCTTGTTCTGCCTTGATATATCATTATGCATGTTTACCTGATTCAAACGCCCCTCCAAAGTCAGAGTGCTTGCAAGAGTTACCCTGGCGGAGGTGGGGTGTTACAGAGAAGTTTAACAAAAAACCTTTCTCTTATGATAATCCACGCACTAAACCAAAACAACAAATTTGGCACACCGAGATGTAGAGATTAGATACGGTTTTAAGCCGTATCAAATTTGCTACAGCTCATAGCCGTATCAAATTTCTTTGCTGCCATATCATTTGTTTTGTGATTCACACCATCCACAATGTATAAAATCTAACCCTTCATCTTGAAGGCTTCGGATTCTTTCATTTGATATGGTTTAAATCCCCATCTTTTTACATTCCTGCATTTCCCTGCTATTTTTCATTTCTACGGTTCCTATTTTATTCCAATCCCTAGATCAATGAGAAAAACTATCCCCTTCATCTCCACTTTCCTTTTCCACCGCTCCACTTCAATTTCTCAGAAGCTTCTCACTAATAGTGGGGGATGTATGTGAGTGCATAGTGTGCCCTAAAATTGGTCTTCCGAACCATACGATGTAATTTTCCCCAAATCGAGAAACCTTAACTTTGGCAACAGTCATCATCGACTCATCGCAACCTCCTCCCACAACTTCCACTTCAGACTGCTGCATCGACTCTTTCTTCTATCCTCTTCGGGTATATTTATTTCTTACATTTCATTGTATTTTGAGTTGTATGTTTTTTAATATAGTTATTCGATGAAATTGGTTCGATTTCCATTGAAAACTTTTGCTTTAATTTGCGTAAACAAGTTACAGCTGACATCCACAAACATTTCGTGCTTAGGTAATTTCAATTACAAATTGCAAACCATAATATGTTAGAATTAGTAAAGTTTTTATTAACAACTGAGTTTCTTCTGCACCCTATATGCTTTTGCCCTTTGAATTCAGTTTAGTTTTCGATTACAGTGTTTAGCGCTCATCTTACTGTACAGAAGAACTCACATTTAGAAATTACTCTAAAGGATCTATACAAAAATTCAAGCATGTCATCTGTCAAATTATTACACATAATTTTCGTTAGTAATTTCACCAAGTTTGACTTGAGCAACGATGGTGACCATTCAATTGGAATCCAAGATGTATTAGTTGTACATATGTTGTGAATGCTAGGATGAGTTTTACTGTGGCTTTGCATTTGATTTTTTTAAATAATTAGATTTGGGCTTTCCAGTTAATAAATAACATAACTATATAACTCGATTTTGAAGATTTAATGTCGTAATGTGTTGTAGAACCTTTTTTAGTGGAGATTTCAAAAACAATATTTTTGAAGGAATAAAATAAAAACAGATGATAACCTTAGCTAGCTAGATATGTGCATGCAACTATGCAAAAAGCACAAATTTTCCTTGTAGTTGAACCTAATTAACACTCTGGAGTATGTTATTCTGGATTCTCTTCTTTTGAATTACTTCATAAAAGCATCACAAAAGAAATTAAATCATTGTTCCCTTGTATATTCGTAGTTTAATTAGTTTAGTTTCTCATATATCCAATAGCAACAAGAAGTAATAATTATGATAGCTGTTAAACATTCCTCACTTAATTAATTAATTTTTTTCGGTTGACACACATAGGCACACACAAAAACACATATACGTACATACGTGTTCATATCTCAATTTTCCTATTTCATATTCACCATATTTTATATTAACATTTTCATTGTGGTATTTTGATTCAAGATATATACTTCTGTATAAATTTATGTATTAATTTTTAGGTGGGTAATTTACGGGGTAAAATGCTGACTTATTTATCGGTTTATCAGGGTAAAGAAAACTAAATTGATGCAAGCACATCAGAAATGGTATTAGTGAATTAACAACTTATGATGCTGTAGACATGCATGAACCTGTAAAATAAGAAGGCATCGAATATATATGTTTATTATTGAATATTTCTAGGTTACTGCGAAAAGTTTGTCCAAAGAAGAAATAAAATGTTTGCCAATGTGGACATTGAAAATAGTGGCATCATCACATGGCTCATTGGTTTATATATTTTTGCCTGAGATTGTTTTTTTTATCTATTACTGGTAATTTTTTCCATTTCCAATTAAATTAGTTTCATGTTCTACTTTTATTTTACATTGTGTTGAGGTAAAAGTGAGTGTATCCATTAACTAGATGGATCATAGGATGTTTTCGTGGCTAATAACAACACTTCTTTTCATGAAATAAGCTAAGCTCGTCCCAATGGAGTCGTTTTTAAATTTTTAGTCTAATATTAGCACTCACAAGGTATGCAATGTGCCATGTTCGGTGTCAAACACCTCAAAAATGACTAATAAGTAACCAGCTGTGGCTACTTAGTTCAGAACTGAGTTTGCAAACTCAGTTCCATTAGAGTTTGCAAACTTAGATATCTGAGTTTGCAAACTCAGTCCGAAACTGAGTTTGCAAACTCAGTCAAACTAAGTTCCGGACTGAGTTTGCAAACTCAATTTTGAACTTGTATGTTAGAAATATTACTCTATGTAAGCTACGGACTGTTGTTTTTATGTGTAAAAGTGTGCTTCCATTTTTATGTGTAAAAGTGTCCATCCTTGTTTCCATGGTACCAATCTATATTTCTAGAATTAGCTTTGATATTTGAGATAGTTTTCTTTTTTGATTCATTTTTATATTGTTTATTAAGTTTTAAAATTGCAAATGTAGATTTAAGAAACTATCTTGATTTTTATCCCAACACTGATTAGATGAGTTTTCCCAATTGCTGTTTGAATTGAATTTTGATCAAAGTTTGGAAATTGAAATGAAATGGGAATGACAACACCGTTAAGCTTACTAAGAGTTCATCCATTGTTGCTTCTTAGAGTACTTCAGACGTTATGTAGATGGAGGTACCCACAAGAGTTCCCTTTGCCTTACAAAGGCTACAGGTTAGTGAAAACTTTTTATTTTTGAATGGAATGCTTTTTCCTCATTTGAAAACAATTCTAAAACATCACTTGTTCACATGTTATAAAGCATAATTCTGTACTGGTGTTGTTTCAATAACGGAAAAAGGAAACAGTGCTAGGTTATTTTTGGCACAAAAGATGAATGGTTATGTAGATAGATTTGGAATTGATTTAAACATATTTGTTCTAAAAAGAGCCATTAATGGGTAAAAGTTTCGTGGAAAATGTTAGGGAAATCTTATTTTGTTAATCAATCAGTATGAATTTAACATGCGCTCCTTATTATAGCGATGAAGATTGGGATGATAATGATAGAGCTTTGAACACGACATCTATAACACATCCAAGATTTCCAATTGAACATCCGAGTCAATTGATAGTCGGTAAGAAGGAAAGTCGTCGTTTGCAATTCGGCATCTGGTTATTTCATGTTTCTATTCAGTTTCCTTATGATGTACAAGGTTAAGTTATACTAAATTGATATTTGAAAATGATATAAATTTCTTGTAGGTATTACAAAATAATGAGCCAGATGGTGCCTGTCAAAGGAAAATAAAAATATTTCAGAATAATAGGAGAGGATCATATATATCTATCTATATAATAATTCCCACTAATCTTTAATGATTAATAATTGGCCCAACCGTAAAATAACCAAATTGCCCGTATTTACTTTGTTTTTTTTTAAAAAAAAATCTTTACTATATTGTCCTAAAAGGAGATTGTCTATATTTACTACTTTACTACTTACATATCAATTTTTCATATTTTATGTCAATTTGTAATCTATTATAACTTTTGGAATGTTAAGGAAGTTGGCTCTTAATTAGGAATTTCTAAAAGACGTTAACGCCTTTTTTGTAAAGATTCAATTTATTTCGAAATCAATATGTTAACTAGATTTCGTGCTTTTTAAGCAGTTTCAAATGTTTTGATTCTGTCAGAGAAGTAACTGATTTCATATAATAGTTTTTAATTTCTTACGATTGCATCCAAATTTCATAGAGGAAAATTTCATTTTCAAAATTGGATAAATAAAGTTACCATAGCTGAAATATCCAATCAAAAAGTTCATGTCCAACAAGACATACAACTTCCATTTTTCGAATTTTTAATCATATTACATATAATATATTCCTATTGTGTTCATGTAGATTTTTGGTCTATTATATAATTTCCTTTCATGATATATAATTACAAAATCAATATCCTGATAACATATATTAGTTAATTCACAACTAAATTAGTACAAATCTGTACATCAACCAATTTGTCTATAAATATACCATATAACTCATAGCCTACTAACTATATAGTAAATTCAATAAAGGGAAAGCAGTGAAAAAACACATTCATATCAACGGTATAATACCAAATAAATGCAAATGCAATTAGTAAAAATAACATCAGTGTGCTTATATTACTTTTATATGTTGTATAATCCGCTTTCATGCCATATAATTGCAATCCAAATATTTTCTTTGAATATTCCATATAATTCACAAATTGTTGCACCAAACTTTCCATTTATTTTTACTTAAAATTTCAACCTGCAAGAAAAATAGTTAAACAAACCTGAATATATATAGTAACAAAAGATATCCGTTGGTTGTGGACATTATGATGTATATACGATGTATTTTCTGCTAATTTTCTTTATAAGGTTTCCTTAGTTAGCCATTTATTTTCATAATCTATGTAATAATTCACAGATTGCCCATATTTACTTTTTTTCTTAAAAAAAGCTTTACTACTTTATCCTAAAAGAAAATTTCCCTTATTTACAACTTTATCCTAAAAGATACCACCTACATAATACTCCTAATGATTAGTATTTGGCAGAATGCAGTGTAAATGATTTGTAGTTATTGTTGTCTAATGTTTGTTGCTTCAAATTTTTACTCGGACTATTCTATTTGGTACAATATCTTATTAGTAGTGCATGTTTATACAAAAATTGGTAGAATCAATTGTATTGTGTTAAATTATTTATTTAATTTCCCAAAATTCATTTTGATTAGAAATATATATTGCTAATTGTTCTCTGACGTTTGTTGCTTCAAATTTTTACTCGGGCTATTCATATTTAGTATTATATCTTATTAGTAGTGCATATTTATATAGAAATTGGCAGAATCAATTATATTGTCTTAAATTATTTATTCAATTTCCCAAAATTCATTTTGATTAGTAATCTATATTGTACCATATTATTAATACCATATACATGTTTATATGGATCATAAATTGATACAGTCAATTGTATTGCCTTAAAGTATTTAGTTGATTTTCCAAAATTCATTTACTTTATTCATCTATATTGCACTACATTATTAATACCGTACTAGTTACACCAAATTCTCAATGAAATTTAATTTCGTGGGTATTTATATATTTCTAAGTTGAAAGTTCCTCGACTTCCCTTGAAATAATACTTCATTTTATTCATCCTCCTGACTCTTTTTTTTTCTTGCCTTTTGCAACTTCATAAATTTATATTGTGCTAATGAAATGTCTTTATTCTCGATCGAAATCAAATCAGGAATTCTTTTCATCATGTATGAATTCACTCACCAAAAAAAGAGTTGATGCATCTGATAAGTTTCTTCCCAATATCACTATTGTGCCTCAACAGCCTTAGCAAAGGCGTCATCTTTTCCATCCATAATTGCTTTGATGCATTGATCAAATTAAGTGCACTGAAAACGAAGAAGTCAAACAAGGAATACCTTTGCGAGTTCTGGTATGTTCCATAGTGGGACTATTAATTAATGATATTGTTGTAATAAAACCGTACAATATTGTATGCTAACCTTGCACCATCCTAAAATCAACTTTCCCATGAGAATATTGCCTTATACATGAATTTTATGGTGTTGGTGACCCAAATACAGTTCTCCAATATTCATTAAATGGATGAAAAATTTCAACTGTCTTCCACTGTACCACATAAGCTTGTTAATATTAACATTTCTCACTTTGGAGTCAGAACCTTACATCATACATTGTAACCTATACTATTGACATGATTTATTTTTCTTTTTTCTTAGAAAAATGATATACTGTCAAGTTTAACTTAGCTCAATTGTTGCATGATAGTTACCACTTGGTATCACCGATAATATATTGTTATTACATGAGTATGTGGATAAAAGATGTTTATGATCTGTTTAATGACAAATTGCCGAGTCTGTTCTAGAATGCAACAACAATTTCAATTATCAACAAAATATAAGTTATTCTCTTATCTACAATAGAGTTTTTTTTGCCAAACAAGAGGAATTTTTTTTGAGCATTTAGGTTCACGAAAAGAGCAGGTGTTTATTTTCATGAGAAGAACAAAAATTGGCAGTATGCTGGATAAAATTGTTTACAGTGCGCAAATCATATGTTCATTCCTTAACAAAGTAGTTAAATTTCACTCTTTAATGCATACGTTTTAAGTTGAAAAGTGTTAACTGTTGGTATAATTGTGTATATTTATTGAAAAAGATGAAAATACAAAACTTATTATCAACATAACATTTCCAATAGTAGTAGCTGTATATTTTTGTTGGCATGTCATGTTTAATTGCTAGTTAAGATAAAAGGTTAGGATGGCAAATGTATACCAATATTAGCAACTCAGATTATTTCCTCACATAAGTCGAGTTTTGCACAGCAATATCTGCACTGCATGAAATAAATTAGTTTATTAGAGACGGATAACTCTGACGAGCTACAACATGGCATAACTAGCCATGCTTTCAAGCGCTATATTTTCTGTAGCACCCCGAATTTTTTGAGAATATTAAAATTAACAAATTCAAGAACACTAAATTTTTAGAAGAAGAATTAAATGAAATGGGTTGCGCTATTACGTTCGTCTCAAAATTTTGGTCAAGATAGACATTTGGTTTGCATAAAAAGGATACCTTATGAAGAAGTTATTAAGCCTTGAAATTTGTATGCATATGAGATATATATATATATATATATATAGGTATATATAAAAATTAAATAAATAAATATGCAAAAGAAAACTTCAAAGCAACGAATTGGGAGGGAGAATAACCGAACCGGCCCATTTTTGAGGTCGACCCGAGCCCTGCTGGGTCGACTAGGGGCTGATTCAGGGTGTTTGGCTATCGACCCATGGGTCGATTCGCTCTAAGGAAGATGTGGCATCTGATTGGTTCTCATGGTTCAGGGTTAATCTAATGGTCCTAAAACACTCTCTACAAAACTATAAGGACCCTAAACCTAAAACCTAATTCTATTATTCACTCTTATCTAAACCTAGCCGCCACTAAAACCTAAGTCAAGTTAAATCTAATCTAATTTAACTAAGAGAATTCAACGATCTACGTCAAAGGTGAGCAATTCAGTTTTAGAATACAGATCCCGGAAATCAAGTTTTTCTTATTGACTGTAAGTGTAGTTATCTTTCAGACGTGAATAAATTAAAGACATGATTTGTAATGAATTGTAAAATAGAATTGTGTCAAGTTGTATGTGATGTTGATTCATGTTTATTCATGTCTATTCTATCATATATGCCTATGAACTATTATGGTATATCGAACCTATCATGTTATGTGGAAATTGGTGAGTAAACCTATGTGTCGTATAGGAATTTGGGAATGAAATTATCATATGTAAGTTTGGTGATATTATAATACATGTTTTAGGCTAAGTCATGTCATTTATGCCTAATTGTTTAGAGCCATTATGCATACGTCTTTAGATCTACGACCTTATATGTTTAGATCTACAACTTTATATGTTAGATCCATATGCCTTTATGATAGATCTAATTTGCAAGTTCACCACTACATGCCAAGTTTAACTTGTATAGTTTTATGTAAATTCATATGCTTGTGGTTCATGTTGCATAGATCAAATTTGCAAGTTCATAGTTAAAAGTGTATTGTTCTATGCTAAATCCATGTGACATATGTGTAGTTAGATCCATACTTTTATATGATGTTGGAATGTTGCAAAGTTCATCTTTTCCCCTTTTTTGTTTTATAAGTTAGGCTAAAATATCGAGCCTAACATTCTATGTAATTTTGCGAATGTACAACGAGGGTAACGTTGGAGAAAACATGAAATTACATTAATTGGCATGTTTGACACATAAGCATGATAAGTGGCATGAAAATGGTATAATCTATATACCTAAAATTTTGAATGTGATTTAGAAGGAAAGTGGGCCGTGACAATAATTGATTTATATTTTACATATAAAAATGTAGGGTAAACATGAAAAATTACATGGCATAGATTGGTTCATGAAATGGTATATTTAGTATACCATTAATTGTGAGCATAATTAAAAGGATAATTATGGCATAATTAAATTGGGAATAATTTACATATGGAATTTGTCATAAATAAATATGTAAATTTAGAAAAGACGAATATGCCTAACCCGAGGTTAGACTGAGTTGTGGTGTAAAACTGCCCAGAACCGACCGACACATCCAGTGACCATAACAATACCTGTCTAATGTGGGTGGTTAGTGCATTGAGCCTAAAACGGACCCGAGGTAAGACTGTGTGAAGACCCGCAACTTCCCCGTAAAGGAAAGCGTCGGATAGTTCGAGAACAAGCCACAATATAACGCATACAGAAGAACATTTCATTGCTTATTACAACAATGCATCAGATTACAAGAATATACAGAGTATAAATGAATATTACACAGAAATATCAGAGACTCAAATTACATTTGAATACATAGCAGCGGAAAATAATACAATACACAACTAGAAGAGATATACGGATACAAAGCTTTCCGGATATCGTTCCAGCTGTAAACCAGGATCCTGTGAATATAAATCTGCAAAACCAAAACTACTAGCTGCCCGTGTCGAAAATAAGGGCACCCAGAGTTTAGGTTAAAACAATAAACTCCAGGTCAGTCATGTGACTGGTGTGAGAACTAAAACAGTTATTAATCTTTATTTTAAATCATTAGGTAAATCAAGGGACCACGCCGTATAACACGGAACGGGTTTCCTCCCAAGAATACCAGTGCAATAAACAAACAGCGCAATGCTAAATAAAGAAAAATGAAGCTGTTATAAGACCCAGGTCCTATCACACAATGCAACGCAAGCCGGGGGATAGGGTTTTCCCTTATAACAGCCAAAGAATGCTTGATACGTTTAAATCAAATCATTTGATACTAATATAAGTGCATAGTGTATAAAACACTTCAAATCATAAGTATCAATCATAGGCGGCATGGGTACCATATATCATGTCGCCATATATAGGTTTACAAATAAAACCGCAAATGTCACGTATTTGGAAATTGGATTTCCATCTATGAACCGAGGCAAAAGATAGTCCTCAACCGATTCGAGACAATCTAGCCCATGTCTCAGGTCCCAGACTCAGGTGGGCCTTGGATCGTCAGGGCCGGTCCACACGGAGTGGATTATTATGCCTGAACAATACGTCTCTCCGCCCTTTGGGGCGTAAACGAGCCAACTAAATGACTCCATCGGTTCGAGAACGACCGATCAATCCGAGGCGCCTCGCAACAGCAACAACCACATAAGTCAAACTCGTCAGGGCGTGTAAAACCACTGACGCCACTTTTTAGCTAGAAAGAAACGCAAGTCCTCCCTGATGTCCGTCTCCCGTTTTTGGTTCATACCGGGTGTGAAACACGCGAGGTAAACGTTACACAAAGCTACGCCACAAAGGCCGTGCTTTGATCATCACCACAAGACTTTGCTTTTCAACAGAAGCCTTGATCATTTGCATCTTAGCATGCCACACAGGCAAACCATCCTATGCAACCGATATCAGTCACACAGAATGAAATCCGATGTCAGACACACAGTCCATTTACAAGTCCGTTCTGGGTCTGAACGAAACCGGAGGCACCTAGTACCCCGCATATCCATCGATCTCCAAGTACGTCTGGACGATCACTAACTGTTTCCATCTTCTTGGGTGTACAGCCCAATCAAGATCATCAGTTATCACCCAAACGACGTGAAGACTTCCGGTCTTCGACCATCGTCTTCATCTTCGACTTATCGTCGTATCAGTTATTCAGAATGGGATAAACCCGGTCTTTCCGAATAACTCGCGTATATTTAAAATAAGTGTTACACAAACACAACATACGCCTCATTCCAATTCATTAGTCACTAACCGTAAATTAATCAAGAGAATAATTTCCCAAATATTAACCCCGAAGGCCGAAACCAACATCAGATCAATATCCAGAAAACCATTCTGCTTGGCTAACCGACAGTTAGTTTCTAAATTTCACATTCATAGGGAAAGATTCCCATTAATTTTATCAAAGATAAATTCCTTGAATTTATTCTTTAATCCATTTTTGAATATCAATTCAAACTAGTCGGGATTAGCGAACCTTACCGAAGTAATCATTTGTTTTAATTTCCCAATCCCAACCTATTCATCCCATGAAGTAAAACTGGCTTTACTTCATATCTAACACCACGGTGTTATTGGTAAATTCAATTACCATTTCACGTTCAAATCTAATTAAAGATTTAACTATCGCCTGGAGCAAAACTGGTGATACTCCATTTCGATTATTTCAATCTAATTAAAGATTCATTAAAACTCCACTTAGTTTTAATCTTTGACTGGGTTAAAGAATCAGTGTCATTTAAAAACACGGTTCACGATAAACCCAAAATCACATTCATTAATCATCGGGTTAAAGAACGAGTGTTATTTAAAACACTGTCCACGATAAACCCAAAAATCAATACCAATTCAATTCCAATTAAATATTATTTAATTGGTACACTTCATTAAATCTAAATAAAAAGATTTAATCTTTTCTCAACTGGGTTCAAGAACAGTGTTAGTGAAGACACCATTCACGACAAACCCAAATCACATTTGATTAATTATCGGGTTAAAGAACAAGTGTTATTTAAAACACTGTTCACGATAAACCCAAAAATCAATACCAATTCAATTCCAATTAAATATTATTTAATTGGTACACTTCATTAAATCTAAATAAAAAGATTTAATCTTTTCTCAACTGGGTTCAAGAACAGTGTTAGTGAAGACACCATTCACGACAAACCCAAATCACATTTGATATTCAATATAAGGCTCTGAATAGAAAATATACCGGCTTATATTCAATATCAAATTCCACGACTAACAAATGTCGTATTGGAAATAACGATATAAATATATCTTTCAAATTTCCATAACAACACCTGTATAATCACGAATTCCAACATCGAAATATTCCGAAGACAATTTCGATTCAAATCCACTCCAATGCAATCATTGGAAATTCTGGTTACTTTTCAAACCCTTTTCAAATTCAGTTTATTTATTTAAAAATAAATAGAATTATATTTCTAGTTCAAAACTAGTTCATTTCGATAAAAATCTATTTTTATCTTTTCAAATATGGAGTTTTTCATCCCAATTCTTTCTAAATCATTCCTTATGATTTTACACAAATTATTACCATTTTTAATAATTTTATCAAGGCCTGTACAGTCGATTTCCATCAATGGCCATCGAACTGCACTTATAGCGACCTTTTTCAAATTTGATTTGGACATAATTCCAAATCCAACCGTTAGATTTCTAATTTCTAATATCCGTTAGAAAGCTCTTTTCGATACGAACCCAACGGTTCCGGTTTTAGGAGAATCCGACGGTCGGATCTCCCGTAATGCCCGTTTGAAATAAATGGTCGAAATTCGCGAACTGCCGCGGCGCGGCGCGTTCTATTCAGGCCATTATATTATCTATATAATATATATAATATATATATCGTCGATTTCTATTTAAAACGAATTATATAAATAGTTTTGAATTCGTTTCAAAAACAATTTCAACTTCCTTTTCAATTCAAATCAAAATTGAATTCTTCTTTATAAATTCGTTTTAAAATTCATTTCTATTCAATTCAAATTTCAATTCAATTTGAATTCATTTCAATTCACTTTCAATTCAATTCGAATTCGTTTTCAATTCAATTCATTTCGAAATCGTTTTCAATTCAATTCATTTCGAAATCGTTTTCAATTCAATTCATTTCGAAATCGTTTTCAATTCAATTCATTTCGAAATCGTTTTCAATTCAATTCATTTCGAAATCGTTTTCAATTCAATTCATTTCGAAATCGTTTTCAATTCAATTCATTTCGAAATCGTTTTCAATTCAATTCATTTCGAAATCGTTTTCAATTCAATTCATTTCGAAATCGTTTTCAATTCAATTCATTTCGAAATCGTTTTCAATTCAATTCATTTCGAAATCGTTTTAAATCGATATAAATATCGTTTACGTCAAAATGGCGTCAATCTAATCCACACGGCTTCATAAATTTCTATTTTCAAATATTCTATTTCAAATATTTTTTTTTCAAAATAATTGTTATTATCAAAATATTTCGTTCAACACATGACCAATCTCAATGAATGAGTACTGTCAACACATGAACTTTTATTTTATATCGATAAAGATGTAAATTTTAATATTAAAATATTTCGTTCAACACATGACCAATCTCAATGAATGAGTACTGTCAACACATGAACTTTTATTTTATAACGTTCTTTATTTTTCAAATTGGAATGAGGCCCAATCAATTACCATATAAAGTTAATTATATGGATTTTCATACAACACATGTATATCATAGCATTGAAAAATAATCAACCATCAACCAAAGTGCACTACACTGTATAAGCATCAAATATAGATATTCAACGCTTATAACAGCCTGTCAATCAATCGATCGACATATTTAATCAATCAGGATGAGTGAACTTCAAATTTCATCCCAACACCCGTGTGGGGTTTCAAAGCATCAAACACATATTTTATTTGTGCTGTTGGGCGATGTGTGAAATTTATCGACCCAATCAATGTCCTTCAAATAGGTGTACATAAACAAACCGTCTGGTTTGTAAATGAATATTCATTTATTCACATTCACGTTAAAAATTATATTTTTAACGATAAAACATTTTATTCCAACATATGAATTTCTATTCAGTTCATTTCTTCAATAAAATGATATTTTTATTTTTCTAACATATTTTAGAAAATTTCGGCGGCATAACGGCACGATACTAGAAACGGGACAAGGCCTAGCCTTATCCCCGGTCTAGTGAAGGCCCATGCCATTCACACATCAATCAAATCAATTTCATTTTGTAAACCACAAAATTTGGAGTAAGAGTCTAACCTAGCCTTACTCCTTCGCCTTATAACGGCGCACGTCTAATCCTAACCAATTTATCGATTCGATTATTCACACCACAAACCACATTCAAACCAATATCGCAATCAATCACCAAACAGTCAAACAAACAAGTCCATGGTCTGTGGACGATTGTGTCGGGTGCTACTAAGCACCGTCTGCATCCTAGTATATATATAACTAGAAAAATAAATTGAAAGGTGAGAAATTCTCACAGAAAGCTATCCAAACATCTTGACTCTTCTTTTGCAGAATTCTTCGTCGTTCTCGCCTTTTTGTCACCTTCGTTATCCGCTTTCACTACATATGTAAAAATCGAATTTTTACTACGCTATTCAATATATAAAAATCATATTTTTATTCCGATGTTCAATATATAAAAATCATATTTTTCCTATGAAGTTCAATATATAAAAATCGAATTTTGACTTTTGCTTTCAACATATAAAAATATGATTTTTTTACTTAAAACAAAATCCGTTTTCTAGTTTATAAATCATTTTAAAAATCAGTTTTTATATTCTTTAAAATTTCAGTTTTTAACTTTTCAAGAAAACCAGTTTTTAAATATTTTAAAAAAAACAGTTTCAGTTTTTATTTTTAAAACAATTTCAGTTTCTAAATTTTTAAAAATAAAAATCAGTTTTTAATTCTTTCATAAAAATCAGTTTTATTCTTTTATAAAAAATCAGTTTTATTCTTTTATAAAAAAATCAGTTTTAAAAATCCTTATAAAGTCAGTTTTTACTTTTAATTAAAATTAGTTTTTAAAATCTAATAAAGTCAGTTTTTACTTTTTAAACTAAATCGGTTTTATCTTCTTTTTTTTAAAAATTCAGTTTTTATTTTAAAAATCGAAATCAGTTTTTATTTAAAAAACCGAAATCAGTTTTATACTTTTTAAAAAAAAACGAAATCAGTTTTTAAAAAACCTTTTAAATCAGTTTTTTTTAAAAATCGAAATTAATTTTAAACTCTGAAATAAAAATAAAATAAAAGTAAAAATGGAAATGCTTACCGTAAGCGAAGAGGGGGGGGGGCATCGGCTTCGTCGAGGGGGGGGTGTTTGCGCGGCGCTTGTCAGCGTTGGAGGAGGGGCTTCGGTCCTCGTCAGGTGGTTCGACGAATGGGGGGGGCGGCTGCAGTCGATTTTCGCCTAGGGTTTGGGTGCGCTTCGATTGGGGATGGGGGGTTTCCGTCGTTGCTGGAGTCTGGTGGGGGGGTGCGGTGTGGCCGTGGAGGCGCCAGGGAGGAGGGCGACGACGTGGGAGGGGTCGCCGATGAGATCGTCGGGGTTTTTTTTTTTTCTTTCTATTTTCGATTGAAAATATGAGGGGGGGGCAGAGTAAAAAAAGGGGGGGGGGGAAGAGATATATATTTTATTATTTTTTTTATTTTTTTTCTTTTTTCAATTTACGTTGACTTTTACATACGAACACCGAACCGGGTCCAACGACTGTCATCCCTAACGTAATACCCCCATTCCGAACACAATGGGATATGTATCGCAAGCTGATTCGACTGTTTGAATCAGTTTCCGTTAAATTTACATTTAAATCACTATATTGAATTTTAAACGTACATTTCAAATTACCGGGGCCACATACTAACTAGAAAAATTCTATAAAAATATTTTCTAGCTTCGTATTGACGATACGGTCCTAACAAAACTAGTTTCGTCGAATTCTGAGACCGTTTGAAAAATGGCCAATTTCCAGTCGATTAAAATCAACTGAAACCGGTCAAACGCGTTTTCCTTTACCACGCTCACATATCGATTCGAAAAATTATGAAATTTGGAATCTAGCAATTACTTGACATCACGGACCCAACAAAACTGGTTTCGTCGAAATCCGAGGTCATTTGCAAAATGTCCATTTTTAAGGGCCTGAATTCCATAGCGACTATTCAGAATTTTCAACTGGACATATCTCTCAATTTTTAAAGTGAAATCTCAGTTTCTTACATCCGTTAGAAAGATATCATCAATTAGATCCTAATGTTTTTGGTTTCAATAAAATCCGGATTGTTTTGCACCCGGTACATTCAATTGAAGTTTGAAATCGAATTATCGAACTACCGCGCCATTTTCTATTCCTTTTATAATTATATATAATTATTATATATTCTAACGACGACGTATATAATATATACGTTCGAATTATATTCAAAATAAATTTCACGTCGATATTATTTAAAATAATTCATTTTAAATAATCAAAATTCGCTAAAATTGCCAAAATAAAAATTTCAAACTGGCTCGCATTTTACGGGTTGTTACAATCTCCCCCACTTAAAACTTTTCGTCCCCGAAAAGGAACAAAGTCGAAAGTGGTTTGATTATTCAGCTCTACGATCGATCAGGCTTCCATTCTCCAACTCTTTAGTTTCTGAGAATTTTCAAAATTTCAAAAATTTGGCTAACACCCTAAATTTTTGAAAAATTTCGCCATTACCTCCCCTGCACCGGGAGCATCGGGGAATTTCAAATAGCTTCCCCGGTCCTTCAGATCTCAAAAAGAAAAAGAAAAAGCCAAGCGGCTAGCCAATAGGCTCACAAAATCATCATCACCCAAACAAAACAGTAAATTATGTAGTAAACATGTACCTATTTGTCGGGCAAACAAATTTTATTCTCTGGCTCTAGCCTCCTTGCTATGACCTGTTCAAGGTAAGTACATATATGCAAGCAAATGCGACCAATTTTCAATATAGTTCAATATTCGATCAAATTAGGCATATTGGTTCAAAATTATCAAACAACTAAACAAACAACACAAACATCAATCAATTAGTGAATTAGAGTTTCAAATTCATAATTTTGATATATATACAAAAATCATGTTTTTGATACCAAATCACAACAATAGGCCCTATCTAATTTTGGTTCTCACACCAGTCTAATGGAAATATATAGAAATCACACCTTCGTCACTCGAAAATAAATGCTGATGATGTTTCGAACCACCATCAGAACATTGTCGGGCTACTAGAGTGCGGTTCTATATCTACCCGGTATATTAAAACTTCGAATATACGTTTGCAAGGCGTATATGCAAATTCTTTATATACTGGACTGTCCAAATCAATATAAATAAATAATCAACTACGAATAATTGATTTAAATTTTCAAACCAAAATTTGTTTTCACTTTAAAAATATACTCTTCACACTCGTTCTAGGATACTACTGATCCCATCTCTAACGAGTCATTCTCATTGGATATTGCTAATCCAATATCTGATGAATTCTTTCGTATGTTTCTAATGTGTCTTGTTCTCTGAGCTTTATAAACCAAAGCTCTGATACCAACTGTGAAGACCCGCAACTTCCCCGTAAAGGAAAGCGTCGGATAGTTCGAGAACAAGCCACAATATAACGCATACAGAAGAACATTTCATTGCTTATTACAACAATGCATCAGATTACAAGAATATACAGAGTATAAATGAATATTACACAGAAATATCAGAGACTCAAATTACATTTGAATACATAGCAGCGGAAAATAATACAATACACAACTAGAAGAGATATACGGATACAAAGCTTTCCGGATATCGTTCCAGCTGTAAACCAGGATCCTGTGAATATAAATCTGCAAAACCAAAACTACTAGCTGCCCGTGTCGAAAATAAGGGCACCCAGAGTTTAGGTTAAAACAATAAACTCCAGGTCAGTCATGTGACTGGTGTGAGAACTAAAACAGTTATTAATCTTTATTTTAAATCATTAGGTAAATCAAGGGACCACGCCGTATAACACGGAACGGGTTTCCTCCCAAGAATACCAGTGCAATAAACAAACAGCGCAATGCTAAATAAAGAAAAATGAAGCTGTTATAAGACCCAGGTCCTATCACACAATGCAACGCAAGCCGGGGGATAGGGTTTTCCCTTATAACAGCCAAAGAATGCTTGATACGTTTAAATCAAATCATTTGATACTAATATAAGTGCATAGTGTATAAAACACTTCAAATCATAAGTATCAATCATAGGCGGCATGGGTACCATATATCATGTCGCCATATATAGGTTTACAAATAAAACCGCAAATGTCACGTATTTGGAAATTGGATTTCCATCTATGAACCGAGGCAAAAGATAGTCCTCAACCGATTCGAGACAATCTAGCCCATGTCTCAGGTCCCAGACTCAGGTGGGCCTTGGATCGTCAGGGCCGGTCCACACGGAGTGGATTATTATGCCTGAACAATACGTCTCTCCGCCCTTTGGGGCGTAAACGAGCCAACTAAATGACTCCATCGGTTCGAGAACGACCGATCAATCCGAGGCGCCTCGCAACAGCAACAGCCACATAAGTCAAACTCGTCAGGGCGTGTAAAACCACTGACGCCACTTTTTAGCTAGAAAGAAACGCAAGTCCTCCCTGATGTCCGTCTCCCGTTTTTGGTTCATACCGGGTGTGAAACACGCGAGGTAAACGTTACACAAAGCTACGCCACAAAGGCCGTGCTTTGATCATCACCACAAGACTTTGCTTTTCAACAGAAGCCTTGATCATTTGCATCTTAGCATGCCACACAGGCAAACCATCCTATGCAACCGATATCAGTCACACAGAATGAAATCCGATGTCAGACACACAGTCCATTTACAAGTCCGTTCTGGGTCTGAACGAAACCGGAGGCACCTAGTACCCCGCATATCCATCGATCTCCAAGTACGTCTGGACGATCACTAACTGTTTCCATCTTCTTGGGTGTACAGCCCAATCAAGATCATCAGTTATCACCCAAACGACGTGAAGACTTCCGGTCTTCGACCATCGTCTTCATCTTCGACTTATCGTCGTATCAGTTATTCAGAATGGGATAAACCCGGTCTTTCCGAATAACTCGCGTATATTTTAAATAAGTGTTACACAAACACAACATACGCCTCATTCCAATTCATTAGTCACTAACCGTAAATTAATCAAGAGAATAATTTCCCAAATATTAACCCCGAAGGCCGAAACCAACATCAGATCAATATCCAGAAAACCATTCTGCTTGGCTAACCGACAGTTAGTTTCTAAATTTCACATTCATAGGGAAAGATTCCCATTAATTTTATCAAAGATAAATTCCTTGAATTTATTCTTTAATCCATTTTTGAATATCAATTCAAACTAGTCGGGATTAGCGAACCTTACCGAAGTAATCATTTGTTTTAATTTCCCAATCCCAACCTATTCATCCCATGAAGTAAAACTGGCTTTACTTCATATCTAACACCACGGTGTTATTGGTAAATTCAATTACCATTTCACGTTCAAATCTAATTAAAGATTTAACTATCGCCTGGAGCAAAACTGGTGATACTCCATTTCGATTATTTCAATCTAATTAAAGATTCATTAAAACTCCACTTAGTTTTAATCTTTGACTGGGTTAAAGAATCAGTGTCATTTAAAAACACGGTTCACGATAAACCCAAAATCACATTCATTAATCATCGGGTTAAAGAACGAGTGTTATTTAAAACACTGTCCACGATAAACCCAAAAATCAATACCAATTCAATTCCAATTAAATATTATTTAATTGGTACACTTCATTAAATCTAAATAAAAAGATTTAATCTTTTCTCAACTGGGTTCAAGAACAGTGTTAGTGAAGACACCATTCACGACAAACCCAAATCACATTTGATTAATTATCGGGTTAAAGAACAAGTGTTATTTAAAACACTGTTCACGATAAACCCAAAAATCAATACCAATTCAATTCCAATTAAATATTATTTAATTGGTACACTTCATTAAATCTAAATAAAAAGATTTAATCTTTTCTCAACTGGGTTCAAGAACAGTGTTAGTGAAGACACCATTCACGACAAACCCAAATCACATTTGATATTCAATATAAGGCTCTGAATAGAAAATATACCGGCTTATATTCAATATCAAATTCCACGACTAACAAATGTCGTATTGGAAATAACGATATAAATATATCTTTCAAATTTCCATAACAACACCTGTATAATCACGAATTCCAACATCGAAATATTCCGAAGACAATTTCGATTCAAATCCACTCCAATGCAATCATTTGAAATTCTGGTTACTTTTCAAACCCTTTTCAAATTCAGTTTATTTATTTAAAAATAAATAGAATTATATTTCTAGTTCAAAACTAGTTCATTTCGATAAAAATCTATTTTTATCTTTTCAAATATGGAGTTTTTCATCCCAATTCTTTCTAAATCATTCCTTATGATTTTACACAAATTATTACCATTTTTAATAATTTTATCAAGGCCTGTACAGTCGATTTCCATCAATGGCCATCGAACTGCACTTATAGCGACCTTTTTCAAATTTGATTTGGACATAATTCCAAATCCAACCGTTAGATTTCTAATTTCTAATATCCGTTAGAAAGCTCTTTTCGATACGAACCCAACGGTTCCGGTTTTAGGAGAATCCGACGGTCGGATCTCCCGTAATGCCCGTTTGAAATAAATGGTCGAAATTCGCGAACTGCCGCGGCGCGGCGCGTTCTATTCAGGCCATTATATTATCTATATAATATATATATCGTCGATTTCTATTTAAAACGAATTATATAAATAGTTTTGAATTCGTTTCAAAAACAATTTCAACTTCCTTTTCAATTCAAATCAAAATTGAATTCTTCTTTATAAATTCGTTTTAAAATTCATTTCTATTCAATTCAAATTTCAATTCAATTTGAATTCATTTCAATTCACTTTCAATTCAATTCGAATTCGTTTTCAATTCAATTCATTTCGAAATCGTTTTCAATTCAATTCATTTCGAAATCGTTTTCAATTCAATTCATTTCGAAATCGTTTTCAATTCAATTCATTTCGAAATCGTTTTCAATTCAATTCATTTCGAAATCGTTTTCAATTCAATTCATTTCGAAATCGTTTTCAATTCAATTCATTTCGAAATCGTTTTCAATTCAATTCATTTCGAAATCGTTTTAAATCGATATAAATATCGTTTACGTCAAAATGGCGTCAATCTAATCCACACGGCTTCATAAATTTCTATTTTCAAATATTCTATTTCAAATATTTTTTTTTCAAAATAATTGTTATTATCAAAATATTTCGTTCAACACATGACCAATCTCAATGAATGAGTACTGTCAACACATGAACTTTTATTTTATATCGATAAAGATGTAAATTTTAATATTAAAATATTTCGTTCAACACATGACCAATCTCAATGAATGAGTACTGTCAACACATGAACTTTTATTTTATAACGTTCTTTATTTTTCAAATTGGAATGAGGCCCAATCAATTACCATATAAAGTTAATTATATGGATTTTCATACAACACATGTATATCATAGCATTGAAAAATAATCAACCATCAACCAAAGTGCACTACACTGTATAAGCATCAAATATAGATATTCAACGCTTATAACAGCCTGTCAATCAATCGATCGACATATTTAATCAATCAGGATGAGTGAACTTCAAATTTCATCCCAACACCCGTGTGGGGTTTCAAACCATCAAACACATATTTTATTTGTGCTGTTGGGCGATGTGTGAAATTTATCGACCCAATCAATGTCCTTCAAATAGGTGTACATAAACAAACCGTCTGGTTTGTAAATGAATATTCATTTATTCACATTCACGTTAAAAATTATATTTTTAACGATAAAACATTTTATTCCAACATATGAATTTCTATTCAGTTCATTTCTTCAATAAAATGATATTTTTATTTTTCTAACATATTTTAGAAAATTTCGGCGGCATAACGGCACGATACTAGAAACGGGACAAGGCCTAGCCTTATCCCCGGTCTAGTGAAGGCCCACGCCATTCACACATCAATCAAATCAATTTCATTTTGTAAACCACAAAATTTGGAGTAAGAGTCTAACCTAGCCTTACTCCTTCGCCTTATAACGGCGCACGTCTAATCCTAACCAATTTATCGATTCGATTATTCACACCACAAACCACATTCAAACCAATATCGCAATCAATCACCAAACAGTCAAACAAACAAGTCCATGGTCTGTGGACGATTGTGTCGGGTGCTACTAAGCACCGTCTGCATCCTAGTATATATATAACTAGAAAAATAAATTGAAAGGTGAGAAATTCTCACAGAAAGCTATCCAAACATCTTGACTCTTCTTTTGCAGAATTCTTCGTCGTTCTCGCCTTTTTGTCACCTTCGTTATCCGCTTTCACTACATATGTAAAAATCGAATTTTTACTACGCTATTCAATATATAAAAATCATATTTTTATTCCGATGTTCAATATATAAAAATCATATTTTTCCTATGAAGTTCAATATATAAAAATCGAATTTTGACTTTTGCTTTCAACATATAAAAATATGATTTTTTTACTTAAAACAAAATCCGTTTTCTAGTTTATAAATCATTTTAAAAATCAGTTTTTATATTCTTTAAAATTTCAGTTTTTAACTTTTCAAGAAAACCAGTTTTTAAATATTTAAAAAAAAACAGTTTCGGTTTTTATTTTTAAAACAATTTCAGTTTCTAAATTTTTAAAAATAAAAATCAGTTTTTAATTCTTTCATAAAAATCAGTTTTATTCTTTTATAAAAAATCAGTTTTATTCTTTTATAAAAAAATCAGTTTTAAAAATCCTTATAAAATCAGTTTTTACTTTTAATTAAAATTAGTTTTTAAAATCTAATAAAGTCAGTTTTTACTTTTTAAACTAAATCGGTTTTATCTTCTTTTTTTAAAAAATTCAGTTTTTATTTTAAAAATCGAAATCAGTTTTTATTTAAAAAACCGAAATCAGTTTTATACTTTTTTAAAAAAAAAACGAAATCAGTTTTTAAAAAACCTTTTAAATCAGTTTTTTTTAAAAATCGAAATTAATTTTAAACTCTGAAATAAAAATAAAATAAAAGTAAAAATGGAAATGCTTACCGTAAGCGAAGAGGGGGGGGGGCATCGGCTTCGTCGAGGGGGGGGGGGGGTTTGCGCGGCGCTTGTCAGCGTTGGAGGAGGGGCTTCGGTCCTCGTCAGGTGGTTCGACGAATGGGGGGGGCGGCTGCAGTCGATTTTCGCCTAGGGTTTGGGTGCGCTTCGATTGGGGATGGGGGGTTTCCGTCGTTGTTGGAGTCTGGTGGGGGGGTGCGGTGTGGCCGTGGAGGCGCCAGGGAGGAGGGCGACGACGTGGGAGGGGTCGCCGATGAGATCGTCGGGGTTTTTTTTTTTTTTTTTTCTATTTTCGATTGAAAATATGAGGGGGGGGGGCAGAGTAAAAAAAGGGGGGGGAAGAGATATATATTTTATTATTTTTTTTATTTTTTTTCTTTTTTCAATTTACGTTGACTTTTACATACGAACACCGAACCGGGTCCAACGACTGTCATCCCTAACGTAATACCCCCATTCCGAACACAATGGGATATGTATCGCAAGCTGATTCGACTGTTTGAATCAGTTTCCGTTAAATTTACATTTAAATCACTATATTGAATTTTAAACGTACATTTCAAATTACCGGGGCCACATACTAACTAGAAAAATTCTATAAAAATATTTTCTAGCTTCGTATTGACGATACGGTCCTAACAAAACTAGTTTCGTCGAATTCTGAGACCGTTTGAAAAATGGCCAATTTCCAGTCGATTAAAATCAACTGAAACCGGTCAAACGCGTTTTCCTTTACCACGCTCACATATCGATTCGAAAAATTATGAAATTTGGAATCTAGCAATTACTTGACATCACGGACCCAACAAAACTGGTTTCGTCGAAATCCGAGGTCATTTGCAAAATGTCCATTTTTAAGGGCCTGAATTCCATAGCGACTATTCAGAATTTTCAACTGGACATATCTCTCAATTTTTAAAGTGAAATCTCAGTTTCTTACATCCGTTAGAAAGATATCATCAATTAGATCCTAATGTTTTTGGTTTCAATAAAATCCGGATTGTTTTGCACCCGGTACATTCAATTGAAGTTTGAAATCGAATTATCGAACTACCGCGCCATTTTCTATTCCTTTTATAATTATATATAATTATTATATATTCTAACGACGACGTATATAATATATACGTTCGAATTATATTCAAAATAAATTTCACGTCGATATTATTTAAAATAATTCATTTTAAATAATCAAAATTCGCTAAAATTGCCAAAATAAAAATTTCAAACTGGCTCGCATTTTACGGGTTGTTACAGACTGAGTTGTGGTGTAAAACTGCTCGGAACCGACCGACACATCCAGTGACCACAACAATACCTATCTAATGTGAGTGATTGGTGCTTTAATAAAGCTAAGTCAAGATTGGTAGGGTTAAGTCAATTAGGGAAACACTTAACCAATTCAACATGTTAATTAGACAAATGGGTGAGGTTAAGTAAATTTAGAACACTTAACCATTATAACATGCTAGTTAGACAAGTGGGTGAGGTTAAGTATATTTAGAACACTTAATCGTTTTAACATGTTAATTAGACAAGTGGGTGAGGTTAAGTAAATTTAGAACACTTAACCGTTATAACATATTAATTAGACAAGTGGGCGAGGTTAAGTTAATTTAGAACACTTAACTGTTATAACATGTTAATTAGACAAGTGGGTGAGGTTAAGTAAATTTAGAAACACTTAACCAATATAACTTGATTTATGGAAAGGTTAAGTTAAGATAAGAGGGCAACACTTAACCAATATAACTTGATTTGTAGTAGGGTTAAATTAACAAAGGAAGGCAACATTTAACCAAAGTAACATGACATGTAGGTGGGTTAAGTTAACTTGAATTGATTGATGGCACTTACCAATACAACAAGATGAATACGCGGGGTTAAGTTAAGAAGAAACACTTGAACAATATAACATGATGAACGAACGGGGTTAAGTTAATAGGAAACACTTAACCGATCCAACATGATAAGTAAGGAGGGTCAAGTTTATAAGAAATGCTTAACCAACATGACATGATGAATGAGTGGGTTAAGTTAACATGAGCGGACAACACTTAACTAATATGGCGTAACATGCGGGATGGTTAAGTACATATCGGGCTGGTGGGTAATATTAGTAAATATAGGCCCACAAAACTTAACCATTAAATAAACATGCTTGAATCAGTGGAAGGGTTAAGTACATATTGGGTTGGTGGGTAGTATTAGTAAATATAGGCCCACAAAACTTAGCCATTAAATAAACATGCTTTAATCAGTGGAAGGGTTAAGTACATATTGGGTTGGTGGGTAATATTAGTAAATATAGGCCCATAAAACTTAACTATTAAATAAACATGCTTGAATCGATGGAGGGTAAAGTACATCTCATGTAGGTGGGTAATATTAGTGCATATAGTCCCACAAAACTTAACCGTTTATTAAAAATGCTTGAATCGATGGGAGGGTTAAGTACATATCGGGTTGGTGGGTAATATTAGTAAATATAGGCCCATAAACTTAACCAATAGGAAACCCTAGTAACAGGGACCTATTTCAGCAGTAACCCACATGGATGTATCACGGTACCCTGAACTAGGCAGGGTGGGGCACGATTACTGGGCTGATTATAAGCGGTCAAAGCAGCGGCAGGGGGTACGTCAATGTAGGTTCCGACGGTTTACGGGCATGCATGTACTCCGAAGTGGGAAAAAGCAGGCACTGTGCACCAGTAGTTATACACTGTGCATCTTGAATCATGTCGGGTTGCTATCATAAGGATTGATACACCTTATGGTGGGACAAGCACATGGTATCTACACTCAAGAGAGGGCTGATTGACACAGACACATGGAACATGAATACAAGTAGGGAGCCGATCGATAGGGTAGCAAGGGTACATCTAACATGTTCATGGGAATTAGACTGATTGAGGTGGAATCCTCACGATAAATGTACACCTAAAGGCTACCACAATTACGGGGGTTGGGATCACGATTATCATTTTATACATATTACTAGTTGGGACACTAGTTAGGTGGTGCAGAGATAAATATAGAAATTAGATTAACATAGTAGTAGCGAAGTAGAGAAAAAGTATAAGCGCATTCAGTTCACCTTGTACTTATCTTGTCTTTAGTTACCATGTTTTTATGGTATTGTCCTATTTTCGGTTTATTCATGTCATGATCCTTTATCTTGTTTGCATGTTGAAAGATCACTGGACTTACCAAACTTGACCTAGTTTGTTTTTCGCCTCTTTTCTTCCGTTTCCCCCCAGGTTGTCAGAGAGGGAATAACTCAGCCTAACTTGGACCTCTTCTCTTTCTAAGCTTGAATTTTAGTTGGTGTATCGCTTTGGACTCTCTCTCTCTCTTCCACTGTTATGGCTAGTTCATGCTTTATCGGGGAACATCATTGTTTTTTTATAAATTTTTTATTCTTCGAAGTTTTTAAATCAAGACAAAAGTTCTATGTATTACATTTAAGTACGATTGAGGAAATTGTTGTAAAAGCTTGACTGAATTAAGTTGTTTATAAAATGACTTTATTTTCCGCTGCTTTATTTGTCTGTCTTGTAATTTATCTGCATCTTTTACCTATAATGCTCTCCACCGAGGTTAAGGCATTCCCTCTGTGAGTGACCTTAACGGAGATGGGGTGTTTCACTTGGTATCAGAGCTGAAGGTTACCGGATCAGATAAAATATTTGAAAAAATATTTTCGAAACGATTTTAAAAGAAGCATTTTCAAAAGAAAAGTTTTGTTTTGAAGGCATATTCCCCAAAGCCATATGCACTATCTTTTTTGATTCTCTGTTTGAATCCTTGTTTCCTTCTTTCCTGAGTCTCCGGGGCTCCTGGCTTTCTGGGAGGTAACCTCATCACGACATGGTTCCATAGGCTTGATGAGACCACGACACTTGTTAAAGGGCAAATAAGCGCCCAGCTTCCATCTATAGCCGCAGTAGTTTCACCTACGGCTAATTTTTCTTTTGAGCTTTGTAGGATTCTCCATACGATGGAGGCAGCTTTCGAGAGACCTGTCAACAAGTTACACAAGGATGGCAAAGATGAGAATGAGGGAGTTTGGCTAAGGAGCACAACACAAGGATGAAGAACTCATGGATATGGACTTGATTCACAAAGGAGGGGAGGAAAGAATAGTAAAACCTAAAACAAGAGGAAGTATCTTTATTTTGGTATAACGGGTTATATAATTAAGGGCAAGGGCAAGAACAAAAGACAGGATTTTCCGGAAGGCAAGTGCATGCTCTCACCACCAGCATACTTGAGAGAGAGGTAGTAAGGTTTCTGTTGAAAAGTATAGTTTTTCTTCTTGGTCATCCTGCTACTGCTCTTTTTGATTTTTGCACTTCGCATTCGTTTATATCTGCTTCCATAATTGAATCTCTGCACCCTAGAGCTTGTCTAGTAGAGGATCCCATTATTGTCTCAAGTCCAATTTGTCGTTCGGCTCATTTATCTTTGGTTTGTAAGGATTTGAGATACTTATGTTTTTGGTTTCATGGGCTATGGGTTGATTCTAGGCATGGATTAGTTAGCTAGTAAGTGTGAAAGGAGGGTAGTTAGACTTTCGACTTGCCTCGGGAATACCCTCAAAATTTCGTGCGATCCTAAGGGATCAGTTTGTCTTAGCTACCTAGAATCACTTTATGTATTTATCGACGATTTTTAATCCGTTAGAGTAGTCCATGAGTACGTAGATGTTTTTTGATTAAGGTTAGGACTTTCTCCCTAAAAACTTGGGATAGACTTCCGCATATATCTAGTTCACAATGCAAAACCAGTTATGCGATCAACGATAGTTTTGGAGCAAGATTGGCGAGGATAGCCAGAGTCGGTTAAGTGCTCAATTGTTTGGTTGTTTTGCTAGTGTCACCTCACATAGATCTTCCAAATTCGGAGGAGGTATTCCTTGGGTGCTTGTCTGATATTGGTTTAGGCCTTTGGGGCTTGTACTTGAGGGATGTCGAGTTCGACTAGGATGGTTTGCATGAGAGATAAATTGTTGTGGCAGGCGCCCTAAGTAGAAAAAAAAAACCAACCTTAAGAGAGGTAAAAAGTACATAGCAACCTTTAGCTTTAGACCCTCAGATTTGTGACATGATGGATAAGCTAACTAGAGGAGAGACCTCTAATCATCTTAGTATGTACACTTGGTATCATGGTTAACTTCTGTTTATCTTGGAAAGATAGTTCGACAACATTGGATACCCTCTATCATAGTAAATGATCGAGGTCCTATCTTTACTAGTGGGTTTTGGAAATGGAGGTCCAGAAGCTTCACAATCATGAAGTTAAATTAGTTAAGGTACAGTGGAGTGAAGCTCAAAGAATATGCGACTTAGAAGACTGAAGACTAAATACACGCATCATATCCTTTTTGAGGGTATATCCTTGATTCCTCCTTTTTCTGTAATATTTATTTGCATGCTAGTCTTTATCTTTTAAGTATATCCTCTCGGTCCTATCCTCGATCCTTAGGTAGAAGCCAATGGATGAAAACAAGTGTTTGCTGGTGGTTGCTCGTGGATGCATATACACACATTAGGCACTAGATCGGCTCAGCCACTTTCATATTGCATATGCATATGAATGTATTTATATATGGATTGAAACTTGATGTGTTATCATATGGATGAGTGAATATGCACACATATAGTATTTACATGATTAGGGATATTTGCATACATATTGGTAGCATGACACTCTCATGATTCGCATTAAGGAGGTCAATTGGTTCAGTAGACCGCCTGATTTTGCATAAGATAAGAGACATACACACACACTCTGCATATGTTCATATGGAATTTGAAGTCTTTTAAGGACAATGGGTGCTTGTGGATGATGGATGAGTAGATGGATGATTGGATGTTAGGATGCAATCTTCTTAACTTGAAGATTTCGAGGACGAAATCCTTTAAGGAGGGGAGAATGTAACACCCCGAATTTTCTGAGAATATTAAAATTAACAAATTCAAGAACACTTAATTTTTAGAAGAAGAATTAAGTGAAATGGGTTGCGCTATTACGTTCGTCTCAAAATTTTGGTCAAGATAGACATTTTGTTTGCATAAAACGGATACCTTATAAAGAAGTTATTAAGCCTTGAAGTTTGTATGCATATGAGAAATATATATATATATATATAAATTAATAAATAAATATGCAAAAAAAAAAAGTTCAAAGCAACGAATCGGAAGGGGAATAACCGAACCGGCCCATTTTTGAGGTCGACCCAAGCCCTGTTGGGTCGACTAGGTGTTAATTCAGGGTGTTTGGCTGTCAACCCGTGGGTCGACTCTCTCTAAGGCAGATGTAGCATCTGATTGGTTCTCATGGTTCAGGGTTAATCTAATGGTCCTAAAACATTCTCTACAACTATATAAGGACCCTAAACCTAAAACCTAATTCTATTATTCACTCTCATCTAAACCTAGCTGCCACTAAAACCTAAGTCAAATTAAATCTAATCTAATTCAACTAAGAGAATTCAACGATCTACCTCAAAGGCGAGCAATTCAGTTTCAGAATAAAGATCCCTGAAATCAAGTTTTTCCTTTTGATTATTAGTGTAGCTATCTTTCAGAGGTGGATAAATTAAAGACATGATTTGTAATGATGCAATGACCCAAACTTTTTAACCTAGCAAAATTATTTTAATTCTGTTTAAAAATATTTTACTGAGATTTTTCTTCAAAATGGAATTGGATATTTTCTGGTTGTTGTGCATATTTAAATGAGTGTGTACATGCGTGTATGTGCACCAGGATTATGCACAAAACAGGTTTACAAAATCCAGAAGAAAGTATTATGTTATGTATGCACATGTGTATTTTGTTCCTTATTGAATAAAATCCAAACCGTAGGGTTGTTAAGGGGATTAAATCATATATGTATACATGAAAATAGAAAGGGGAGAAAGGCAGGTTTAAAATATACAGGTAGCCAGATTTTGAAAGTGAACTATTTTCCCTTTTGCCATTTTGTCATGACATGAGAGAGGGGGAAAATTATTTAAATAAAAAGCAAGTTTTCTGTTATTTTTTCTTAAAAAGTAATTCAGACTTTGTCTAGAAAATTTATGGCCGGATATTGTAGGAAGGGGGTATGAACAAGAGGGGTGTTGCACTCACACAATTATCATAACCTTGTAAAGGGGTAAAACTGAGATTGTGTACATTAAAACCCTAAGGACTAAGGCTATAAATAAAGGCACCCAGGCAAGTTTTGCCATTTAGAAAATTAGAAGGCAATTTATTAACAAGGAAGTAAGGGTTTGGAGTGCAAGGCTGAAGCATTATCTGATTTTCAACTTTTAAAAGGATGATTGGTGAGCAATCTCACTCATTAATGAATGGAAATAAGTCCTAGATTTAAAAGGCAGCCAAAATAGGTTTATATAACTGAAAGTTTATAAATGTGGAACCATGAATTTATATTTTTGATTATTTCTCTTTACATGATTTTCTTATGTATTGTTTGATGTGCTTGAGTTCATTGTTTATGCGTATCCAAACTGCTCAGTTTTATTGTATAATGATTGTTTCTTGAAAAACCCTTGAAAGTATACACAAGTGACATTGAGATATGGCTAAATCTCCACTGAAAGAAGAAAGGGTTGCAGTATACTGATAGTATAAGTGCTTAAGCTCAATGAATTTGTGATCATGAGTGCAATAGAGTATTTCTAGGTGCTAAGCTCTGATCATAGTATATATCTATGATTTAGCTGAATTCAAATCCTTGAAATCAGTTATTCCATAGTGCTAAAATAGAATAAAAATACTTCAAAGGCCATATGTTAGTATAAAGTGTGTTTAAGATTTATTAAGCAAAAACCTTGACATTTTAAATCCCTTTATTAGTTTTATTTTGTGTTACCTGCATATTTGGATGCTTGTTTTTACTGTATGATGAATTGATGTGTATATGAGAAAAACCATAACTCCTCCTTATAGGATGTTATATGAGGATCTATATATATATATAAGTATATATAGATGGAAGAATTATCTAGGCTAATTAATAATGCCATAAAAAGGAAATTGCTTAGTGAAACTTAAACTAAGAAATGAGGGGTCAAGACAACTGTAGAATGACTTGTACTAGATTGACAAGTTTGACACATGGCCTAAATTGGTCCTGATATCTTTGTGTAACGGAGGGAATTAATTCATTACAATGTGTCCCATTGATTCTTTTATGCAGATGAGGCCAAGGAAAATTTTAAGTCATATAATGCTTTAAAATGGAGAAGAGAGAAACCTGAGTATTTCCTGATCCCTTGTTGAATCAAAATGCTATAATTACATGAGTGTACGGATGCATATAAGAGATTTTGTCTTGCTAGAATGCGGAAATGAACTTCCAATACATGTGTGCACAATTATACTTGTTTTACTTTTGAAAGGATACTAAAAAAATAAGAATGTGCACATGCACAGTGACACTCAAAAATACACACTGTGACTATGCCTTAATACATATTGCTTTCTTAAGTTTTAACCCAGTTTTAACTAAACATGTTATGTTTGATATTGTTCATACCATACATATAGTCTGACCTTATGTTGCTATGGCAAATGGGGTGTCTCAATTTTAATTGAGGCAGCTTCTAATGCTTTTTCAGGTAATGAAGAGGCAAGGTAAAGTGACCTATGGCTATGATTTTGAGGAAATTAGCATGCTAAGTCTAGTTATAATAAGAGCCACCTGAAGTGATTAAATCTGCATGACCATTTCCAGTTTATTTTACGCTTTTCTTGTAATGATGTATTAAAAATATATGAACTCTCAAGTATATGCTATGTAATGACTTGTAAGTGACACAGTTGTGAGATAATGATTTTAATTAATATTTTTTTATGATCATTTTTATGAGAAGACTTTATATAAACTAGTTTCAAAAAAAATTATGCAAAATGGTTATTATTTTGTATATTGGTTAATCTGAAATCTGGTTAAGAAAAGGAAGGATCCATGTACATGTTTCATAATGTGAACATGGGATGCACACTCCAGTACAAAATGCCACTTAACAATTTATAAAAGTGCAATTTGCCCATTTGGTTCAGTTCAAAGAAATTGAGGTAGCCAAAAGGGTTAGTATAGCACCAAGCATCCAATGGTTCAGGGTATAAACAAGTATTTGGCGTTGTTTTAAGTTTGTCCAGATTTGAAAAGCCAAAAATTCTGATAACACTTTATTTTAGTGTATAGCCACACACATGTTTTTAAAGGAAAAATCATCCCATTACTTCAGTAAGCATACATGTTTCTTTTTACATTCAAGTCAATAAAAGTTCTTTTCTTAAATAGATAAAGGATCATTTTTACATTCAAGTCAATAAAAGTTCATCCCTATATTAATGTTAATGGGTCTCTTGTTTTATTTCTACTCTGATTATGAAAACAAGAGGGATATATGCATCCACATATGCATATATCAAAATATGTTTTATGAAATAATATAACTATATTAGTAAAACTTTGTGATCCTGGATGTTTTGTGTGAATTAATGGCTCTGATTGGGACTGGGAACTTAAATCTTGGAATCCACCCTTTTGTGCACGCATATTTGCACTTAAAAAAACATAACTGGATTTTTGTAAATAATTCCCAAAGGCCATCAGGGTCATTTCATTTGGTATCAGAGTCGTGTTAATTAAAACATAGACAACACGTATTATTAGATGATAGGATAGCCGAATTGAAAAAAAAAATTGTATGAATGATTTTTAATGTGTGCTTGGTTGTTGTATGCATGTATGGGGAGTAATGCCATATGTGAGTAGGAAACTAGCTAATTTAAGGTCTCTTTCACTTAAGGTTCATGGCAGGAAGGTGAAGAGGGACACCCATGGTAAATATGCAGGACCTAATAAATGCCTTAAGGGAAGGAATAAGTCATAGACCAAAAAATCCACATGAAGAGCTCTCAAAACTTTTGAAGACTTATACCAATTTGGGAGGTAAAAGCTTTGAAGGAACAGAGAGTGTGATGGATATCCAAGTCTGACTTAGAACTCTGGAGAGGATTTTTGGAGACATGCAATTAGATGATCAAAAGAGGAGGCAACACTACAACAAAAATACCATATTACAACTTTCATTTTACAAGGGTGGAAAATGCACAGTTGTAATAAATATTTTTTACAACAGTCAGTTCACTAAAGTTGCAATAAACATATTTCTAACAACTTTTTTATTGTGACTATTGTAATAAATGCCTATTACAACTTTTCACTCTTACCTGTTGTAATAAGTGACAGTTTTAACAATTAACATTATAAAATTAGTAATTAGTATAATAATAATAATATTAATAATTTCTATTAAATAATCAATAATTAATGAGTACTTTTTAATAATTAATATTAATAACTAGTATATTAAATAATAAATTATCAGTATTGTTAAATAACTAGTAATTAATTTTTAGTAATAAATAATTAAGAAATAATCATTAATATTAATAATTACGAAGTAATATTTAATATTAGTAATTAATTTTGGTAATTAATAATTAAAACGGTTTTATTATAAAAATTTACAAAATTATTTTCAGCATTTCTTTTTTCTACTAATTGTAATAGAGGCCTATTAAATATTAGTAATACCTAATATTTAATAATTAATAATATTAATATTTTAATAATAATTAATAACTAATAATAACCTTACAAATAAATAATAAATACTATTAAATAATAAATACTTAATATTTTATAAATAGTAATTATTTTTTAATAATGATTGCTAAGTATTTAATAATGAGTAGTAACTAATAAATAGTAATTAGCTTATAATAATTACTATTAAAAGATGCTTTGGTTCCAAAACCAAATCTCGTTTTTAGCTCCAAAACCAAGTCTCGTTTTCGGCTCCAAAACAGAATTTTGGGCGGCAGACCTAAATTTTCCCCAAACCCAAGTATTAACCCAGGCTACGCTTTTCTCCTTGGTAAGCCAAAATTAAGTTTCCCCAAATTTACATACGTTTCTTTGTATTCCTTCTTCTTCCTCATCGAAAATTCACAACCGAGCCCTACCACTTGAAAATACAAGCTCCACCTCCGGATTTAGCTTCCGCCTGGCTTCTCCCTCCGCCATCGATCACCCTCCTCAACCCTGCGTTGCGTTTTCGTTGCTCCTCCAGCATCCTTATTCCACCTCATAGCAGATTTGCACCAGAGAGCAAGCCTCCTTTTTGTTTCCAGGTTTGCCTCTGCCTTTTTGTTCATTATCTTGTGCAAACTTTAGATTTGGGACGTTGCTTCTTTATGAGAACAGTTCGATCTGGGACGTTGCCTTTTTGTTGAGATTCCAAAAGGGTTTATGCTCTTTTATGAGAACAGTTCTATACATACCGGATTCTTTGCCATTTTGAGCTTACGAATTGTGTAAGTGTGGGTTCCTCTTTGGGTTTCGTTAGTCCTTTATAAATGGGGGAAATTGCAAACACAAAGGGGAAGAAGGGAGGGGGGACAAAAAACCAGCAGCCAGTGCTACATAAATTAAGGTATGCTGGAAAAAAATGAATGCTTTTCGTGTGGTAGGCTGTAGGAATAAAAGGGTGGTTATCACTTGATTGCTAGTTTTGGCAAGTGCAACAAGAAACCAATACCAGGAATACTAAAATGAGGCTTAGGCTTATTATATATAATCATCAATTGAATATTTTCTGAAAGCAAATATGTTTCGTGGTTGTAATTCTGTATGACACATTTCATCTCTATAGAATGTAAGCACAATACATTTATAGGCATCTATAATGGCAAACATCCCAACATCTATTTTTTATTTTTGGGAACAGCTTGATGGCATGATTTGTGGCGGTTTATATAACAATTTTTTTTCAAAGAAATGATCATAAATTTTAAGACATGCAATGAAAGAAGCGCATTATGAAATAGCAAAGTGTTATGAATAATAAATAGCAGCACTGTCCTTACCGTTTAATCCACTAACAGGATCAATGTCCAATCACCATTTGTAGTTTGTTTATCTAGGTATTTAGTTATTTTCTTAATGGATTCTGGAATCTGATTCTATGATTGTTCTATAATATTAATGCCTGTAAGAGAGATCATTAGATTGATTAATGGTGATCGGAAACTCTTATATATCGCCTGATGTAGCAGATACATTTGAATTTATGCCTTCCAAACCTTGTGTTTCAAGCAGAGTGCATGTCTAAGTTTTTTTTATGTTGATCACTGTGTGTGCTTCTGTATGATTGTCATCAAGTGATACATGTATTTACTGTTAATAGCGCTAAGCATATGCATCCACAGTACACACCTCCAAGTTTAAGTCCATACCGATGATGATTTATTTTTTATAATTAGGCAACAAACAGACTGATAAAGAAGAAATATGCGAAGATGGATTTGAAAGTGTTAGCGGCGAAGATGGAGAGAATGATGAAGAACAAGGGAATGATGAAGAAGAAGGGATTTGAAAGTAAGTAATAGTCCGCGAAATCTTTTGTAAAACTTATTGTTTGTAATATTGAAAATTTGAGTATTTTAATAAATTAGTTTGCAGATAACTGTAATATTTGTTTTGCTTATGGAGTATTGCTATATTTAGTGTATTGTTCATTTCAGTTGCAATGGATGTATATTTTTTTTTAAATGCAACTGTCAATTACAACAGTGCATAACAGTTGTAGTAGATATTATTACAACGGTGCATAACTGTTGTAATGAAGTTTATTACAACGGTGGAAAAAAGTTGTAAAATGTACATATTACAACGGTGTTGCAACGGTGCAAAAAAGTTGTAAAAGATTTTAGTCTATTACAACTTCTTAATACACGACGGTTAGCCCACCGTTGTAAAATGTATATTACAACGGTGTTCCACCGTTGTAATAGGGTCATTTTGTTGTAGTGCAAGTAGCTTCAAGACAACTAAAAGGAGCAGCTCTGGGTTGGTGGGAGGTAATCACTGCTGGAAGAAATGAGAATGATATCACTTGGAATCAATTTAAGGAATTAATAGAGGCAAGATTTGTGCCTGCATCTTCCAAAGCAGCTTTGCCTGAAGAATTCATCAAATTGAGGTAATGCAACCTTAGTGTAACAGAATACACCCAGAAATTTGAAGGACTCTCAAAGTATGGAGCAATGTTGATAGCAGATGAAGCTTCCAAAAATGGCAGGTATATCAAAGGACTAAATCCAGGCTTAAGTAGAGCCATGCTACCTTATGTGGACAAAACCTTTGATCAAATCATAGACCTGACATTAAGCTTTGAGCAACATGACAAGGAAAGAGAGAAATACAGGAATTTCAGGAGTAACAACAGCAAAAAGGGCAAGGCAAGGCATCAACCATATGACAAGAAACCAAAGGACAATGAAGGCAAGAAACCAATAATACAAAGTCTGGTGAAACTAAAAAGAAAGTGGTATGCCATCACTGTGGCAAAGAAGGACACATTAAGCCCAAGTGCCCAGAATTGAAAGGATGAGCTTCCAAGTACTATACTTGTGGGAAAGAAGTTCACTTGAAGAGGAACTGCCCAGAGAACAAGCAATAAGGTAAAATAGCAACTCTGGAGGCAAAAGGCATGTCTGTAGTGGAGTCTAATGCAGAAAATGTGGGGGCAAGTGGAAGGTACATTGTTTATTTATCACATGTCTATACCTGTAGTGTATGACACTGGAGCAACCCATTCTCTAATCTCCCATGATGTAGTTAGATTGTTGAAAATGAACTGCATATTAGTAGAAAAACCCTTGTCTATCAAAAGCCCACTAGGTTGTTCTTGTGTTTTGAACATGATGTATGTGGATGTAGAATTAATTATATGGGGAAATATCTTTATTTCTAATTTATATGTTTTAAATTACCTAAATATAGGTATTATATTGGGTGTAGACTGGATGAAACAACATAGAGCTATAATTAATTTAGAGACATCCACCATTTCATTTCAAAATAGTTGAAAGCAAAGAGTTGTAGTTCTTTGTGAATCAGCAAAAGAAAGAAAATTGTTTCATTTAGATGGGATGAGAGGAGAGACCACTGACCTCTCCATAGAAGATATACCCATAGTGAATGAATATTTGGATGTATTTGGAGAAGTAAAAGGCATCCCACACCATAGACCAGTGGAGTTTCGAATCAATCTAGTTCCAGGAGCATGCCCAGTGATCAAGAAGCCTACACGAATGGGGCCAAGTGAATTGATTGAATTAAAGAAGCCACTGGAAGAGTTGGAAGAAAAGGGTTTTATTAGACCAAGTAACTCTTGCTGGGATGCGCTAGTGGTGTTTGCAAAGAAGCAAGAAGGGTCTCTAAGGTTATGCATAGACTATAGGGAGCTAAACAAGTTGACAATTAAAAATAAATACCCTCTACCAAGGATAGATGATCTTTTTGATCAATTAGCTGGGTTAAAAATACTTTCAAGGCTTGATTTAGCTTCAAGATTTGGTCAAATGAAAGTGGAAGAATTTAGTGTTAAGTACACAACTTTTAACACCAGATATGGGCTGTATGAATTTTTAGTTATGCCCTTTGGATTAACAAATGCACCATCATATTTTGTGGATTTGATCAATAGAACTTTTAGATATTACTTGGATAAATTTGTACTGATTTTTATAGATGATATTTTAATTTATTCCAAGACTGTAGAGGAACATAAAAAGCATTTGCACTTAGTCCTAAACAGATTAAGGCAGCATGACTTAAAAGCAAAATTTTCAAAGTGTACATTTTGGAAGGAAGAAGTTAATTTTCTTGGACATGTTATTTCTGCACAAGGTATTTCAGTAAATCCTAGCAAAGTGGTGGCAATCCAAACCTGGAAGAAGCCTAAAAATGTGAGTGAGGTAAGATCATTCATGGGGATGGCTTGATACTATAGGAGATTCATTAAAGATTTTTCTAAAATTTCAGTACCCCTTACTAACTTAACAAGAAAGAATCAAGCTTATGTATGGACAGAGAAATGTGAGAAAGCTTTTGAAAAACTAAAGGAAGCATTAGTGAATGCTCTTGTGCTGAAATTACCTGAGGGAAATCATGATTTAGTAATATACACTGATGCATGTGGACAAGGATTGGGGGCAGTATTGATGCAGCAAGGTCAAGTAGTGGCATATGCATCAAGGCAATTAAAGCGACATGAAGTCAGGTATGCAACCCACGATTTAGAGCTAACAGTAGTTATTTATGCCTTGAAACTTTGGAGACATTATTTATTGGGAACTAAGTTTGAACTTTATACTGATCACAAGGCTTTGAAATATTTGTTTTCCCAAAAATATTTAAATATGAGGCAACATAGGTGGGTAGAATTTTTAGCTGCATATGATTTTGAAATATTTTACACACCAGGAAAAGCTAATAGAGTAGCTGATGCTTTGAGTAGGCATCATGCAAAAGTAAGTTTATTAATGATAGAGGAGTTTAAAATTTTAATGGTACTCACTGATTTAGAGATCAAAGAAAAAGGTGTCATGCAAGAAGAAGAGCCCAATATGCAAGAAAACATAGGTAGATTGAGTACGATAACACTGCAGTCTGATTTAATTTTAAAAGTAGGAGGTATGCAAAAGGAAGACACTAATATAACTAAAAAGAGAACTCTTTTAGAGAAAGGAGATGAAGCACTTAATTTGCATATTGATAGCAAAGGACATGTGAGATATAAAAACAAACTTTGGGTACCAGACAATGCTGAACTGAAAGAGGAAATACTGGATGAATACCACAGAGGAAAATACTCCATACATCCAGGAAGCACAAAAATGTAAAAAAATCTCAAAAGGGATTTGTGGTGGAAAGGAATGAAAGGGGATGTGGCAAGATTTGTGGCAAAATGCATTATATGCCAACAAGTAAAAGCAGAAACACATAACCCATCAGGTCTTTTTCAACCCTTAAGAGTACCTCAATGGAAATGGGAGGATATTTCCATGGACTTTATAGATGGCTTGCCAAGATCAAAAAGAGGAAACACAAGCATTTGGGTAATAGTTGATAGACTAACCAAAGTGGCACGCTTTATTCCAGTTAAGTCAGAAAGAAATGCACCAAAGTTAGCCCAGTTATTTGTAAAAGAAATTGTTAGGCTGCATGGTACATCCAAGACAATTGTAAGTGATAGAGACACTATCTTCACATCTAAATTTTGGAGAAGCTTTCAAGAAGCTATGGGCAATGAACTATATATTAGCACAACTTACCATCCTCAATCAGATAGACAAACAGAAGTGGTAAATAAAATATTGGAGGATTTGTTGAGAGCATGTATTTTGGATTTTGGGGGTAATTGGGAGGACCACCTCCATTTGGATGAGTTTACTTACAACAATAGTTACCAGAATACCATAGGAATGGCACCTTTTGAAGCCATGTATGGAAAACCATGTTTATCTCCTGTGTGTTGGGTTGAAGCTGGAGAGAGAACAGTTTTAGGACCTAAATACATAAAGGAGACAGTTGAAAGAATTGAGTTAATCAAGAAAAGAATGGCAGCTGCACAGGATAGGCATAAAAAGAATGCAGATAGAAAGAGGAAACAAGTTGAATATCAAATTGGAGACTTTGTTTTCATTAAAATATCACCAATGAGGAAGGTGTTGAGATTTGGAAAACAAGTTAAGTTAATACCAAGATATGTTGGACCTTACAAAATTTTAGAAAGGATTGGCTCATTAGCATATAAATTAGAGTTACTTGCAGAAATGCAAGGAATACATGATGTGTTCCATGTACCACAATTAAGGAGATGGGTTCATGATAAACAAGACATTTTAGAAACACCATCTCAGGTTCAACTAAATGCAGATCTGGTTTATGAAAGAGAACCAGTGGGGATTTTGGCTAAGGATATTAAAAAGCTAAGAAACAAGACTTTAAAACTTGTGAAGATACAATGTAGTTTAGACCCCAATGATTGCACCTGGGAATTAGAGGATAAAGTTAGGATGAATTATCCTAGGCTATTTGCAAATAAAAGGTATTTTACCCATTTTTGAAATTTCACACATGTGTGATTTGATTTTGATTATGTGTGTGTTACTGAATGGTTGAATTATTTTGTGCACCCATATGAAGAAAATTATGAGGACAATTACTAAAATGTGGGGTATTTGCAATGACCCAAACTTTTTAACCTAGCAAAATCATTTTAATTTTGTTTAAAAATATTTTGCTGAGATTTTTCTTCAAAATGGAATTGGATATTTTCTGGTTGTTGTGCATATTTAAATGAGTGTGTACATGTGTGTATGTGCACCAGGATTATGCACAAAACAGGTTTACAAATTCCAGAAGAAAGTATTATGTTATGTATGCACATGTGTATTTTGTTCCGTATTGAATAAAATCCAAACCGTAGGGTTGTTAAGGGGATTAAATCATATATGTATACATGAAAACAGAAAGGGGAGAAAGGCAGGTTTAAAATATATAGGTAGGAAGATTTAGAAAGTGAACTATTTTCCCTTTTGCCATTTTGTCATGACATGAGAGAGGAGGAAAATTATTTAAATAAAAAGCAAGTTTTCTGTTTTTTTTTTTTGAAAAAGTAATTCAGACTTTCTCTGGAAAATTTATGGTCGGACATTATAGAAAGGGGGTATGAACAAGAGGGGTGTTGTGCTCACACAATTATCATGACAAAGGGGCAAAACTGAGATTGTGTACATTAAAACCCTAGGGACTAAGGCTATAAATAAAGGCACCCAGGCAAATTTTGCCATTTAGAAAATTAGAAGGCAATTCTATTAACAAGGAAGTAAGGGTTTGGAATGCAAGGCTGAAGCATTCTCTGATTTTCAACTTTGAAGAGGAAGCTTTGGTGAGCAATCTCACTTATTAATGAATGGCAATAAGTCCTAGATTAAAAAGGCAACCAAAATAGTTTTATATAACTGAAAGTTTATAAATGTGGAACCATGAATTTATATTTTTGATTATTTCTCTTTACATGATTTTCTTATGTATTGTTTGATGTGCTTGAGTTCATTGTTTATGCGTATCCAAACTGCTCAGTTTTATTGTATAATGATTGTTTCTTGAAAAACCCTTGAAAGTATACACAAGTGACATTGAGATATGGCTAAATCTCCACTAACAGAAGAAAGGGCTGCAATATACTGATAGTATAAGTGCTGAAGCTCAATGAATTTGTGATCGTGAGTGCAATAGAGTATTTCTAGGTGCTGAGCTCGGATCATAATATAGATCTATGATTTTGCTGAATTCAAATCCTTGAAATCAATTATTCCATAGTGCCAAGCAGAATAAAAATACTTCAAAGGCCATATGTTAGTATCAATTGTGTTTAAGATTTATTAAGCAAAAACCTTAACATTTTAAATCCCTTCATTAGTTTTATTTTGCATTGCCTGCATATTTGGATGCTTGTTTTTACTGTATGACGAATTGAAGTGTATATGAGAAAAACCACAACTCCTCCTTATAGGATGTTATTTGGTGATCTATATATATATATACATGTATGTATGTATGTATAAGTATATACAGATGGAAGAATTATCTAGGCTAATTAATAATGCCATAAAAAGGAAATTGCTTAGCGAAACTTAAACTAAGAAATTAGGGGTCAAGACAACTGCATAATGAATTGTACTAAAGTGACAAGTTTGACACATGGCCTAAATTGGTCCTGAGATCTTTGTGTAATGGAGTGAATTAATTCATTACAATGTGTCCCCTTGATGCAGGTGAGGCCAAGGAAAATTTTAAGTAATAAAATGTTTAAAAATGGGGAAGAGGGAAACCTGAGTATTTCCTGATCCCTTATTGGATCAAAATGCTATAAATACGTGAGTGTATGGATGCATATAAGAGATTCTGTCTTGCTTGAATGCAGAAATGAACTTCCAATACATGTGTGCACAAGTATACTTGTTTTACTTTTGAAAGGATACTGAAAAATAAGAATGTGCACATGCACAGTGACACTCAAACGTACACACTGTGACTATGCCTTAGTACATAATGCTTTCTTAAGTTTTAACCCAGTTTTAACTAAACATGTTATGTTTGATATTGTTCATACCATACACGTAGTTTGACCTTATGTTGCTACGGCAAATGGGGTGTCTCAATTTTAATTGAGGTAGCCTCTAATGCTTTTTCAGGTAATGAAGAAGCTAGGTAAAGTGACCTATGGCTATGATTTTGAGGAAATTAGCATGCTAAGTCTAGTTATAATAAGAGCCACCTGAAGTGATTAAATCTGCATGACCATTTCCAGTTTATTTTACTCTTTTATTGTAATGATGTATTAAAAATATATGAACTCTCAAGTATATGCTATGTAATGACCTGTAAGTGACACAGTTGTGAGATAAAGATTTTAATTAATATTTTTTATGATCCTTTTTATGAGAAGACTTTATATAAACTTGTTTCAAAAAAAATTATGCAAAATGGTTATTATTTTGTATATTGGTTAATCTGAAATCTGGTTAAGAAACGGAAGGATCCATGTACTTGTTTCGTAATGTGAACATGGGATGCACACTCCAGTACAAAATTCCACTTAACAATTTATAAAAGTGCAATTTGCCCATTTGGTTCAGTTCAAAGAAATTGAGGTAGCCAAAAGGGTTTGTATAGCACCAAGCGTCCAATGGTTCAGGGTATAAACAAGTATTTGGCATTGTTTTAAGTTTGTCCAAATTTCAAAAGCCAAAAATTTTGATAACACTTTATTTTAGTGTATAGCCACACACATGTTTTTAAAGGAAAAATCATCCCATTACTTCAGTAAGCATACATGTTTCTTTTTACATTCAAGTCAATAATAGTTCTTTTCTTAAATAGAAAAAGGATCATTTTTATATGAATAAGGGCATCATTTTTGAATCTGTTTTGAGCATTGACCTATATTAATGTTAATGGGTCTCTTGTTTTATTTCTACTCTGATTATGAAAACAAGAGGGATATATGCATCCACATATGCATATATCAAAATATGTTTTATGAACTATATTAGTAAAAGTTTGTGATCTTGGATGTTTTGTGTGAATTAATGGTTTTGATTGGGTATGGGAATTTAAATCTTGGAATCCATCCTTTTGTGCACGCATATTTGCACTTTAAAAAAAAACTGAATTTTTGTAAATAATTCCCAAAGGCCATCAGGGTCATTTCAAATGAATTGTAAAATAGAATTGTATCAACTTGTATGTGATGCTGATTCATGTTTATTCATGTCTATTCTATCATATATGCCTATGAACTATTGTAGTCTATTGAACCTATCATGTTATGTGGAAATTGGTGAGTAAACCTATGATGTTGTATAGGAATTTGAGAATGAAATTATCATATGTAAGTTTGGTGATATTATGATACATACAAGTTTTAGGCAAAGTCATGTCGTTTATGCCTAATTGTTTAGAGCCATTATGCATACATGTTTAGATCTACGACCTTATATGTTTAGATCTACAACTTTATATGTTAGATCCATATGCCTTCATGATAGATCTAATTTGTAAGTTCACCACTACATGCCAAGTTTAACTTGTATAGTTTATGTAACACCCCGTGTATTCTATAACAGTGAAATTCACAAATTAAAGTATAATTAATTTCAAATCAAAGAATTAAGGGAAACGGGATAAGCCATTGTGTTCGTCTCGGAAAAATACATGAAATAGAGTCCGAGTTTTCGAAAAACGGAGTCCGTATGAAGAAGATATGGCCTCCGGAAGTTTCAGAATTCAGGTTAAAATTCAAACAGACGAAAACAGCTCAGAAAAACAAGTTTAAAATTCAAAATCGGGCCCAATTGGCCAGGGCGGGAAAATTCCCGCCTAAGGCACCCAGGTCGACTTGGGAGTCGACCTGGGCTAGCCAGGTCGACTGGGCAGTCGACCTGGGTAACCCGTGTCGACTGCCAAGTCGACACGGTGTCGACTGGGTTGTCGACCTGGCCCCAGAGCCAGGTCGAACCCAGCCCACCCTGGCTGGCCTGGTCTGTGTTTGGTCGATTTTCTGAGCCTTGCCTTGTCACTAGGGCTAGGTGTCAGCTCCTGGTTGGTCTCTCCTTCAAACGAACGACTATCATTGAACCAAGCTTCATCGACGGTCTAAATCAACTCACAAACTCTATAAAAAGGACCTAAGACTAACCCTAATTCACATAAACTAAAATGGAGATGAGACTGTCATGCTGCTGAGGAGAGACTGAAGATAGCCATCAGAAATAGGGAGACAACTAGAAGATAATTCGAAGCTTAAAGCAACGTTAATCAAATCAAAGCAACGCCTACAACAAAGGATAGCATCTCCAAATTCAGAACTCAGATTCCTGAATTGAAGATTCATCATACGTTGTAAGTAGAGTGCTATTCCGATATGAATTAAATAATTGTGTTGATTTGTATAATGTAAGAAATGGAATTGTGGCGATAATAATCTATATTTGTATGTTGCTTTGATGCAAAACGATTTGGGAATATTATGGTATACGATTGGATATTTGCAAGTACGCGATTTGCGTTGGAAACGAAATGGAATTGTGGCGATAATGACTTATATTTGTATGTTATTTTGATTCTAAACGATTTGGCAATGTTATGGTTTGATTCATACAAGTATATGGTTTATGTTGACAACCACATGTTGTGGAATTTTGATTGGGACTCATGCAAGCATATGATTCATATTGAAAACTACATGTTTGTGGTAGTTATTTACAATACTCATTTGGTATATGCAAGTATAAGACTCATGTTGAAACAACAACTATATGTTGTAATAGTTTATTTTGAAATTCATGAAAGTCTATGATCTATTGTTATGACAACATGATTCTATGGTCATCTTTAGTGTAATTTGATTCACCTAAGTATTATGATTCATATGAAGGTTATGTTGAAATTGGCATCATAGTTCAAGTATAAAAATTATGATTTTGTGATAGTGACAAAAGCAAGCGTCGTTGTAAGCTTGTATTAATTTTATGAACATGTCTAAGCTATGTTTGTTATTATGCCTAGTTAAAAACATGTTTTCTAAGCTTATGTTGTTATCTTAATCATATGATAATATATTTTTGGCACATAAGTTACATTAGAAATTTACACTAGAATTGCATCCCCTTACAAGTTACATAAATTGGACAAAAACCCATGACTACATGAATAATAGGATTCATAATCAATTATGTTTATGCCATGACCATATAAGGACTCATGTTCAATTATGATTATGCCGTAATTATATGATTAGAGTGGTTCATGTTTAAGTACTATTTATGCCAAGACTACATGTTTCGTTTACACCATGATTTTGTGAATAGAATGATTCATGTTTAAGTATTGCTTATATTATATGTTGTTACAATTGCAAGTTCACATATGCCTATCTTATGTTAATTAGATTGTTATGTTGCAAGTTCATGCGTTCACACTCCCCTTTTTATGTCACCTTATAAACACAATGTTATAGCCTCCCCTTTTCATATGGCTAAATTGGGTTTAATGTATTAAACCTAACACATCTTACATTGGAACGAACGTATAAAACGGGGGTAATGACGTTTGGGCTAAAATATAGAACACATGTGTTGGCTTGTTTGACGCACGCCAATAACTTTGAAAAACAATTAAGTGGCATAAATAAATCTTAACCAATAAAGATGAAATTGAATAATGGGCCGCAAATATTTACATATAAAAAGAAGAAAGACAAAATATGTAAATGTAGAAAATACGATGTGTTTAACCCGAGGTTGGATTGAGTTGTGATGTAAACCTGCCCGGAACCGCCCGGCTGTCCAGTAGTCACAACAATACCTATCCAATGTGGGTGGTTAAACATGGAGCCCAATAAGGACCCGAGGTTAGACTGAGTTGTGGCGTAAGACTGCCCGGACCCAACCGGCAACAGGCAGCCACAACAATACCTGTCTAATGTGAGAGGTCAAGGCTTTAATAAGGCAATTAAGGCTGAGTAAGGATTGATAGGATTAAGTAAATTATATTAATACTTAATCAAAATGGAACATGCTAAACTAAACAGACTGATTGGGGGTTAGGTTTATAAAACACTTAATCAACTTAGCATGTTGGCTAGAAATAGAAAAACCTAGTAGCGGGGGACCCTTTTCAGCAGTAACCCTATAAGGTATCATGATACCCTGAAACTAGGCAGGGTGGGGCACGATTACTGGGCTGACTGTAAGAGGTCAAATCGACGGCGGTGGTGCAGCAGTGTAGGTTCTAACGGGGTGCGGGCATGCACACACTCCGGCGCAGAAAAATAAGGCACTGGGCACCAGTAGCATACCTGTGCATTCTAGGATTGTGTCGGGCCGCCACCGTGAGACTTGATACACCCCATGGTGGGACCAGCATAGGTAACTACAACATCGGGGGCCGTAAGACACATGTAACTATGCGAGTAGGAGCCGATCATCATAAAATGGATCACTTCACCCTGATTATGGGGTGCCAGTTGGGAACTAGTTTATATGGGTTCAGAGATTGATATGGGGTACGATAGTATATTCGACCCTAGACAACTTAACTAAGTTTATGGTGCTTTCCCCATTTCTAGTTTATACTTATCATACCCAGTTCTTTATTCATAGACTGAATAGTCCTAGACTTACTCAGGCTTTATGTCTGACTCTACTTTTATTTCGTCTTCTTTTCTTCCGTTCCCCCCCGAGGTCCACAGGGAGGGAATACCGCAGCTTGACCAGCCTTCATATCCAGCTTGAAGAGAAAGAATGTATTGCTTGGATCTTTTCGTTTTGAACTATGGCTTTGGACAGCAACTATGGGACTTTTGCAGTTTATTTATGTTTTCTTTATGCTTCTTTAAATAATGTAATCAAGACAGTTATGAAGATGTTATGTTTTTGGAAGTATTGTAAGACAATTATGGTATGGTTGTTGTAACACGTATTTTTAATGAAATAAAAGTTGTTGTTTTTCCGTTGTTCAAAAATATGTGTTCTTATATCTGTCTTGTATATCTCTGACTTATACTTATAAACCTCCACCAAAATTAGGGCATTCCCTTTGAGAGTGACCCTAACGGAGGTGGGGTGTTTCACTTGATATCAGAGCATAGGTTTACTAGATAAGATAAAAAGTTTTGAAAATTTATTTTTCAAAAAGAAATTTAAAGAAGCATTTTTAAAAGATAAAATATTATTTTATTTTAAAAGGCAAAGTCCACTCCCCAAAGCCATAGGTACTATCTCTTATCCTTCGTTTTGAATCTATCCTTTTTGTTTCAGCATGTCCGAAGAACTTAACATGCCAGAGGGTGTACCAATACCTGGTTGGTTTAGGCGGTTCTTAGAAGCAAGGGCCACTCAGCCAGGTCCTACCGTTCCTCCTCCCCCAGCTGCAGGAAATCATCCAGCTGCAGCAGCACCTCTTCCTCTACCTCCTCCACGGGGAAACACGTTTGCTAAGATATGTAAAGATTTTAAAGCTATGGGAGGAATGGATTTTCATGGAACTGAGTCCTTCGTGGCAGCTAGAAATTGGCTGAAAGAAACCGAGGACTTATTCGTCATCTTTGACGTAGAAGATAGACAGAAAGTACAACTGGCAGTATGGCTACTAAAGGGCGAGGCTTCCTACTGGTGGGAAGTCACTAATGCAGAAAGACCAGTGGAGACATGGGAGGACTTTAGGGCAAGGTTTGAGGCTAAATTTCTCTCAGATGCGGAACGGAGTTTGCAGTTGGATAAATTCTTATTTCTTAAGCAAGGGAACAAGATAGTCAAAGAGTATGTTAATCAGTTCGATGAGCTGGCTAGGTTTGGGCTGGACCTAGTCAACACCCCGCACAAGAAGGCTCTCCGTTTCGTCAAAGGGTTGAATGAGCCATTACACAGTTTGGCCATGACCCATATACCCATGGGAGCCACGTATGAAAGATTGGTACAGATGGCATTGCTGAACGAAGAGGATAAGGGCAAGAAGGAGACTAAGGCAGAAAGCTCTCAAGGGAAGAAAGAGGGTTTGCAGCCTAGGAAGACAGACTTTAAGAAGGGCGGGAAAAACAACAAAGAGAAGAGGAAGTGTAATTTCTGTGGCAAAGTGGGGCACTTAGTGAAAGATTGCCGGAAAAAGAAGGCCAAGGAGAATGGTGGGTGCTTTTCTTGCGGTGAGACAAGCCACAGGGCTAAGGACTGCCCAAAGAAACGAGGACAGGGGCAGAGGGCTGGATCCACCTCAGGGGCACAAGTTCATGTGCTAGAAGCGCCACCTCTGCAACAGCGAGGTATAAATACTTCTGTAGAAAGTGTAGTTTATCTTTATGATCACCCCGTTCGCACTTTATTTGATTCTGGCGCATCACACTCCTTTATCTCGTCTGCTTTAGTAGAATCTCTACACCTAAAAACTAGTATGGTAGAGGACCCCTTAATTGTTTCAAACCCAATTGGGGGCCCAGCTCATTTGTCTATGATCTGTTTGGGATTGAAAATTTCTATTCTAAGCATAGAATTTCAATGTAGTGCCTTTGTTTTGGGCTTTTCGGGATATGTGTAACAACCCGTATTTTTCCAATAATTTGTTATAACATAAATTGAGGCAGAATTAAATTATAAAATGGGAATCAAGGGAAACGGGCTATGCCATTGCGTTCGACTCGGAAAAATACGCGAAATAGAGTCCGAGTTTTCGAAAATCGGAGTCCGTATGACCCAGTTAAGGCCCGTTGAAGTTTGCAGAAAATTTCTAAGTAAAAACAGATTTAAATTTAAAATTTAAAAACAAGGGTTTGGGCCAGCTGGGCCAAGGCGGGAAAAATCCCGCCAGGACCCGCATGTCGACAGGCCTGTCGACAAGGTCCTGGGCATGTCGACTGCCCTGTCGACAGCCCTGTCGACAGGGGGTGCCCGGGCTGCTTAGCCTGGTGCACCATTTCTGATTGGGGTTGGGTCTTGTGGCTTGTTTCTAGAGAGTTCTGGGATCTGATGGCCCTAATTGAATCTAGGGTTAATCCTATGGCCTAAAAACACTAACCTAATCTATAAATAAGACCCTAACCTACCCTAAATCATTCATTATTCATCCTAGTAACTAAACTATGCCAAAATCCATCCTCTCATGGCCTCCACCCTCTTCATACAAATCCTAATTTAATTCCTAAGTGATTTTCCATGCATACAAGCATATTTAGGCTTGTATGATCCTCCTTAGCTTGCATTAAAGGCTTGTTTTTCAATTGGCACCATAAAAGAGGAGTTTTGATCAAGTTTGCTTGCATTTGGGGGTTGTAATTAGTTGCATAAGGGGTTCTTTACATTTGCTATAGTCATTTGAGCCCGCATAAGCATTGTAAGCCCTCTTACCCTCATTTTAGAAACTATAAAGTTAATGTGTGATGAAAATTGGGGTTTATGTATGTTTATTGAGTTGTGCATGTTATGCAAGGGTACTAAGCCATGATTTGCAAATCTATTAAGTTATGCATGTATACTAAGCCATGATTTGCAAGATTTATAAGTTATGCATGTTTATGCAAGTTTGCTAAGCCATGATTTGTGTGTTTATTGAGTTATGCATGTTTATGCAAGTTTGCTAAGCCATGATTTGTGTGTGTATTGAGTTATGCATGTTTATGCAAGTTTGCTAAGCCATGATTTGTGTGTGTATTGAGTTATGCATGTTTATGCAAGTTTGCTAAGCCATGATTTGTACGCTTATTGAGTTATGCATATTTATGCAAGTTTAAAATGACAAGTTGTGCATGTTTTGACAAGTTGTGCATGTTTTGGCAAGTTATGCATACTTATGCAAGTTTAAAATGACAAGTTGTGCATGTTTTGACAAGTTGTGCATGTTTTGGCAAGTTATGCATATTTATGCAAGTTTAAAATGACAAGTTGTGCATGTTTTGACAAGTTGTGCATGTTTTGGCAAGTTATGCATATTTATGCAAGTTTAAAATGACAAGTTGTGCATGTTTTGACAAGTTGTGCATGTTTTGGCAAGTTATGCATACTTATGCAAGTTTAAAATGACAAGTTGTGCATGTTTTGACAAGTTGTGCATGTTTTGGCAAGTTATGCATATTTATGCAAGTTTAAAATGACAAGTTGTGCATGTTTTGACAAGTTGTGCATGTTTTGGCAAGTTATGCATATTTATGCAAGTTTAAAATGACAAGTTGTGCATGTTTTGACAAGTTGTGCATGTTTTGGCAAGTTGTGCATGTTTATGCAAGTTTAACATGTTATGCATGTTTTATGGTAATATGCAAGTTCACTACGCTAAGTTGTGCAAGTCTAACATGTTATGCATGACCGTTGTGCAAGTTTATGTTGTGCCAAGTTCCCCCTTCCTATCCTTTATGCGTTACTACAAATATGTAAGCGATAGAATGACGATGGGGGTTTTGGGGTAAACTTAAAATACATAAAAATATAAGATTGGGAATTTACCTATTAAGTTAGGTCTACCCCTTGGGAATTTACCTATTAAGTTAGGTCTACCCAAGTAATTGTTTGACTTGTGATTATGTTTTGAAATAAAGTGGACATGACACTTAGAAAACATAAGTGTGGCCAACTCGAGGTTGGGTTGAGTTTGTAGCGTAATTCTACCCGGAACCGACCGGCTTAACTAGTGGCTACAAACAATAGGACCCAATGTGAGAAGTTGGTCATGGGGTGCCAAGACCCGAGGTTAGACCAAGTTGTGGTGTAAAGCTACCCGGACCCGCCCGGCCTAACTAGTAACCACAACAAGGTCTAATGTGAGAGGTTGAGGTGCATTAAACTAATTAATGCCTCATGATTAGGGTTAAGTCAGGGTCCACTAATACTTAACCAATTTGGGGATTCGAGGGATTAGAATGTGGTTAAGTCGTGAACCATTGGTTACACTTAACTAGTTTAATCCATTTGGGAGCTCAAGGGATTAGAATGGGGTTAAGCCACACTTAACCAGTTTAATCCAGGATTAGTGAAGGGTTAAATCACACTTAACCCTCCTGGGAAACCCTAGCAACGTGGTCTGTTCTAACAGTAATCCCAGTTTGGTATCATTCACAACCCTAGAAGCTAGGCTAGGGCGGGGCACGATTACTGGCAGATGTAAGCGACCAAAGGGCGATGGCCGAGTGGTACAGCGGTGCGGGTTCGGCGGGCTACGGACGTGCACGTAGTCCGATTTTGGACAAACTCGAGGCACGGGTACCAGTAGTTTAGGGCTGTGCATTATTGCTTAAGTGTCCGGGGTTGACACCCGAGGGCTTGATACACCCAGAGGTGGACCCAGCACAGACTAACTACAACCATATGTGGGCCATATGGACACCAACACTTGACGTGTTAGGTTTATAGGGAGCCGATCGACTAGACCGTGGGGCTGGACCTTATACTAAGGTCACTTCATGTTATTGGGCCAAAGTTTGGGCTAAGGGATCAATACCTGTTATGTTGGTTTGCTAGTACACCGTGGTGCAAAAACTTAACTCTGTTTATGCGATGACACCTCTATCTATCTTGTAGTTAATTTATCATGCCAGTATGTTGTTATCTATGATCATCTCAGTTTCCATCATGATGTTAACTTTATTAGTTTATAGACTGATCGTAGCAGGGCTTACTCAGTCTTTTTGACTGACCTGTTTTCTTTCGCCTCTTTTCTTCCGTTTCCCCCCCCAGGTTCTCAGGGAGGGAATACTAGAGCCTAGCTTGGATTTTAGCTGCTTCCTTGGATAGCTCAAGTATGCTTTGGACTTGAGCCGCTATGGTTTATCACTCTTATTTGGGGATAGTACTTATGTATTTTCAGTTTATCAGATGATGTATTTATCTAGACTTGTAATTTTGGGAAAAGTGACATTTTGATGTACCAGACTTGAGTTTTGAAATGGTTTATAAATCTTCCGCTGTTTTATTTACTTACTCTGTTTATTTACATATATATATATATATATGTCATGTCCTGCCTTGCTATATCATTATGCATGTTTACCAATAATGCCCCTCCAAAGCTAGTGCATTCCTTTGCGAGTGACCCTGGCGGAGGTGGGGTGTTACATTTGGTATCAGAGCATATGGTTTACGAGAAGGGATAAAAAGGTTTTAAAACTCTTTGAAAAACTATTTTCAAAACCAAGTATAAAGTATTTTCCAAAGAAAAGTCTAGTTGTTTTTAAAGGCTATTCCCCAAAAGCCATTAGCACTATCCTTTGACTCCTCGTTTGAACTCTTATTCCTTTCGTTTCCAGCATGTCTGATAATCTCATCTTGCCCGAAGGAGTAACGATACCCGATTGGTTTCGTCGGTACTTGGAAGTCACGGCACCGGTCCCGGGTGTCCCTAATGTTGTCTCCCCAGTCGAGGCCGCTGTTCCTCCTCCTCCCGTAGTTGATGTTTCTCTTCCCCCTTCCCCCCAGCATCCTCAGATTGACTTCGCCGAGATTTGCCGAGATTTTAAGGCGATGGGTTGCAAGAATTTCTTTGGAACCGAGACTTTTGTAGAGGCAAGGAATTGGTTGAAAGAGACCGAAGATCTTTTAGCCACCTTTGATATAGGTGACCGCAGGAAGGTTTTATTGGCAGTATGGTTGCTAAAGGAAGAAGCTGCACGTTGGTGGGTAGTCACCACCGCTACTAGGCCAATCGAGACTTGAGATGACTTTAGAGGAAGGTTTGGACTGATATTCTTATCACTGAAGCAAGGGGACATGACAATTAGGGAATACATAGATAAGTTTAATCAACTGGCTCATGACGATTTAGATTTGGTTAATACAGCTCAGAAGAAGGCCCTGCACTTTGCTCTAGGATTAAACGAGCCATTACGTGATTTGGCCCTGTCTCATATACCCTTGGGGGCGACTTTCGAGAGTTTAGTGAATTTGGCCCTACTTCAAGAAGAAGGTAGCAATGACAAGAAAGAGGTCAAGGCGAATGAGTCTCAAGGCAAGAGAGTAAATTCCGGGAAACAGGGCAAGAATATGAAATGTAACTTCTGTGGTGAAGTTGGACATATAGAAGGAAAAGAGAAAGCGGGGCGAATGCTTTGATTGTGGTGAGTTTGGACATTTCAGCAAGGATTGCCCGAGGAAACAAGGGCAAGGTCAGACTCAGTGTGCAGGACTATCTGGAGGGCGAATTCATCCCCTCAACCCCGTTTTTCCAGTTTATGATAGAGGTAGTGTTTCTGTTGAAAATCTTGTTTGCATTTTCTGATTTTCTCTGTTCGAACTTTGTTTGATTCTGGCACATCGCATAGTTTTATTTCATCTGATCCAGTTGAAAGTTTGCACCTAAGTACTAGTCTAGTTGATGATCCCGTGTGTGTTTCAAATCCAATTGGGGGTTCTGCCCGCTTGTCTGTGGTCTGAGTGGATTTGAAAATTTCTATCTTGAGTATAGAATTCTCGTGGGATGTTTATATTCTCGGTTTCAGGGGATATGGGTTGGTTTTGGGCATGGAATGGTCGTTCTGTTTTGGGCCATTCTGGGTTTTTGTATATGGGGTGTGGGGCTCATGACCCGCCTCGGTAATACCCTAGAAATTCCTAGCAACCCTAGGGGTCCCGTCATGTTATCTTGAATCCCTCAACTCGTCTACCGATAGTTTGCAATCTGTGAGGGTGGTCCGAGAATATCCTGATATCTGGGGAAAAAGGGGTTATCCCTAGACGTGGGATAGATTTCCGTATTTTCTGGTTGGTAATACCAAGCCAGCTTCGTGGCCGGCTAGGCACGTGACCCCACGAGATGAGAGTTAAGAAAGCAAGTCAAGGAGTTGCTTGAGAAGAACTTCCTGAGATGAAGCATTTTCGAGTAGGGTGCTCCAGTAGTATTCGTTACTGATGTGGACGGGTTGTGTCGCTTATATGTTGATTATCGTGAGATAACCGTTACTAAGGATCAATGATTTGTTTGATCAGCTTGTAGGAGCATCCGTTTTCTTTTGATCTAGCTACCGGATTCCATCAGCTTAGGATGGCTGAGAATGGAATTGACAAGACTGCGTTTAGGACTCTGGATGGGTTTTAGAATGGCTAGTCATGCTATTTGGTTTGACTAATACACCCGCATATTACGTGAACTTGATGGGTAGGGTGTTTAGGAAGTCCTTGAACAAGTTTGTCAGGGTCGTCGAAGACGATATTTTTATCTCCTCAAAAACAACGAGGAAGAGCATGCTAGACATCTCGAGAAGAAGATGGATACGCTTAGAGCCACCAGTTGAAGGTCAAGTTCTCCAGATGTCACTTTGGAGGAAAGAAGTTGGATTTCTTGGGCACATAGTTCCTAAGTAAGGCCTAGCGGTGGATTCCGCTAAAGTGGTTGCGGTTTAAAACCGGAAAACTCTGAGGAGGGCAATTGAAGTAAGAAGCCTCCTCAGTTTGGCTAGTTAGTTAGCATTCCCGGAGCTTAGACTTACTCTTCTGGATCAAGAAGGGGGTTTCGCAGGAAGAAGATCCGCAGTTGGTCAAGAACATGGACCAGTCGGTTCGAGGCGAGATGTTAAGTCACCTCACTAGATATATTATAGATGACAAGGGATGACTGAGGCACGATGAGAGATTATGTGTTCCTCGAGTGAAAGACTTGGTAAGGAAGGTTCTTGAAGATGCGCATCACTCGAGGAGGTGGCCGAGTTGGTCTCAGGTTGCATGTTGTGCCACCAGGTTTAGGCTAAGTCATAGAAGCCCAGTGGCCCATTACCTCCATTGGAAGTTTCGCAAGGGAAGTGTGAAAACATCTCGATAGATTTTGTGGATAGACTACCTAGATCAAAGAAAGGGAATACGGGTATGAGGGTCATAATAGGAAGACTCACGAAGAGTGCTCATTTCAGTCCAGTGAAGAGCGAGAGGACTGCATCATGGTTAGCAACGGTTTATCCTCAAGAAGTTGGCCAGTTTTGGAAGAGCCTACAAGCCATGGGTAGGCAACTGAATCTAGGTATGGCCTATAGGCGGATGGTTCATTTCGATTAAGCATGAGTTATGGAAAATCACGTTTATAAGGGCAATTGGCAACGTGGATTGGTATTTTCAAGAAGAGTTCTGTTGTATGGAATACTTTATAGTAAGTAGACGAGGTCCAGGATTCACTAGTGAATTTTGGAGAGCTTGCATGAAATCATGAGTTTATTGTATGTTTAAGCCAGGTATACAGAAGGAAGAATAAGTGGAAAAGAAAGACGAGAGGCGATAATGAAATGACTTCCAACTCGAATTTGGGAAATAGGGGTTAGGAAGCCAAGGAATCATGAAGGGAAAGATAGTCAAAGCACAGTGGAGTTAAGCTCAAGGAAACGTAACTGAGAAGAGTGAAGACTAGATATGCGCATCATATCTCTTTTTAAGAGAGCATCCTTGATCCTCGTTTTCCTGTGGAGCTTGCTTGCAAGTTGTCTTTTGCATATATCCTCTCGGTCCCATTCTCGATCCTATTTCTGTTGTAAACTCCATAAGGGGGTTAAGACTCATCGGTTAGTACTATATGTCAAAGTTTGAATGGATTTCTTGTAATCCAAAAAGGAGTTTATCTAGTTTATCTAGTTTATCGTGTCGATCTTGTCATGAGAACCTTAGGTAGAAACCCTTTGGATGAAACGTGTATTTGAAACATGTTATGCTTGATGGTTGCAAGTGGTTGCAAGTGTTTGCAAGTGGTTGCTCGTGGACGCATTATACACGATTAGGCACTAGATCGGCTCACACACTCCTCATATTGCATGTGCATGAGTGTTTATGTTTATTCTTGGATGAAATTCGTATGCTATCACATGGATGTTGCATATGGATGTATGATTGAGCACGCATGTAGATATTATACATTATGTTAGGAATTTGCATACATATGGATTCATTTCACTGACATACATATGCATTAAGGAGGTTTACTGTATCAGTAACCGCCTGATTTACATACATATGCATTAAGGAGGTTTACTGTATCAGTAACCGCCCGATTTTTGCATTAGGTAAGTACATATACACACACTTTTGCATATGTTCATCCAGCATTTAGAATCTTGTAAGGACAATGATTGCTCGTGGATGATGCTTTGAGTAGATGGATGATTGGATGGTAGGATACGTTCTTCCTAACTTGAAGATTTCGGGGACGAAATCCTTTAAGGAGGGGAGAATGTAACAACCCGTATTTTTCCAATAATCTGTTATAACATAAATTGAGGCAGAATTAAATTATAAAATGGGAATCAAGGGAAACGGGCTATGCCATTGCGTTCGTCTCGGAAAAATACGCGAAATAGAGTCCGAGTTTTCGAAAATCGGAGTCCGTATGACCCAGTTAAGGCCCGTGGAAGTTTGCAGAAAATTTCTAAGTAAAAACAGATTTAAATTTAAAATTTAAAAACAAGGGTTTGGGCCAGCTGGGCCAAGGCGGGAAAAATCCCGCCAGGACCCGCATGTCGACAGGCCTGTCGACAGGGTCCTGGGCATGTCGACTGCCCTGTCGACAGCCCTGTCGACAGGGGGTGCCCGGGCTGCTTAGCCTGGTGCACCATTTCTGATTGGGGTTGGGTCTTGTGGCTTGTTTCTAGAGAGTTCTGGGATCTGATGGCCCTAATTGAATCTAGGGTTAATCCTATGGCCTAAAAACACTAACCTAATCTATAAATAAGACCCTAACCTACCCTAAATCATTCATTATTCATCCTAGTAACTAAACTATGCCAAAATCCATCCTCTCATGGCCTCCACCCTCTTCATACAAATCCTAATTTAATTCCTAAGTGATTTTCCATGCATACAAGCATATTTAGGCTTGTATGATCCTCCTTAGCTTGCATTAAAGGCTTGTTTTTCAATTGGCACCATAAAAGAGGAGTTTTGATCAAGTTTGCTTGCATTTGGGGGTTGTAATTAGTTGCATAAGGGGTTCTTTACATTTGCTATAGTCATTTGAGCCCGCATAAGCATTGTAAGCCCTCTTACCCTCATTTTAGAAACTATAAAGTTAATGTGTGATGAAAATTGGGGTTTATGTATGTTTATTGAGTTGTGCATGTTATGCAAGGGTACTAAGCCATGATTTGCAAATCTATTAAGTTATGCATGTATACTAAGCCATGATTTGCAAGATTTATAAGTTATGCATGTTTATGCAAGTTTGCTAAGCCATGATTTGTGTGTTTATTGAGTTATGCATGTTTATGCAAGTTTGCTAAGCCATGATTTGTGTGTGTATTGAGTTATGCATGTTTATGCAAGTTTGCTAAGCCATGATTTGTGTGTTTATTGAGTTATGCATGTTTATGCAAGTTTGCTAAGCCATGATTTGTGTGTGTATTGAGTTATGCATGTTTATGCAAGTTTGCTAAGCCATGATTTGTACGCTTATTGAGTTATGCATATTTATGCAAGTTTAAAATGACAAGTTGTGCATGTTTTGACAAGTTGTGCATGTTTTGGCAAGTTATGCATACTTATGCAAGTTTAAAATGACAAGTTGTGCATGTTTTGACAAGTTGTGCATGTTTTGGCAAGTTATGCATATTTATGCAAGTTTAAAATGACAAGTTGTGCATGTTTTGACAAGTTGTGCATGTTTTGGCAAGTTATGCATATTTATGCAAGTTTAAAATGACAAGTTGTGCATGTTTTGACAAGTTGTGCATGTTTTGGCAAGTTATGCATACTTATGCAAGTTTAAAATGACAAGTTGTGCATGTTTTGACAAGTTGTGCATGTTTTGGCAAGTTATGCATATTTATGCAAGTTTAAAATGACAAGTTGTGCATGTTTTGACAAGTTGTGCATGTTTTGGCAAGTTATGCATATTTATGCAAGTTTAAAATGACAAGTTGTGCATGTTTTGACAAGTTGTGCATGTTTTGGCAAGTTGTGCATGTTTATGCAAGTTTAACATGTTATGCATGTTTTATGGTAATATGCAAGTTCACTACGCTAAGTTGTGCAAGTCTAACATGTTATGCATGACCGTTGTGCAAGTTTATGTTGTGCCAAGTTCCCCCTTCCTATCCTTTATGCGTTACTACAAATATGTAAGCGATAGAATGACGATGGGGGTTTTGGGGTAAACTTAAAATACATAAAAATATAAGATTGGGAATTTACCTATTAAGTTAGGTCTACCCCTTGGGAATTTACCTATTAAGTTAGGTCTACCCAAGTAATTGTTTGACTTGTGATTATGTTTTGAAATAAAGTGGACATGACACTTAGAAAACATAAGTGTGGCCAACTCGAGGTTGGGTTGAGTTTGTAGCGTAATTCTACCCGGAACCGACCGGCTTAACTAGTGGCTACAAACAATAGGACCCAATGTGAGAAGTTGGTCATGGGGTGCCAAGACCCGAGGTTAGACCAAGTTGTGGTGTAAAGCTACCCGGACCCGCCCGGCCTAACTAGTAACCACAACAAGGTCTAATGTGAGAGGTTGAGGTGCATTAAACTAATTAATGCCTCATGATTAGGGTTAAGTCAGGGTCCACTAATACTTAACCAATTTGGGGATTCGAGGGATTAGAATGTGGTTAAGTCGTGAACCATTGGTTACACTTAACTAGTTTAATCCATTTGGGAGCTCAAGGGATTAGAATGGGGTTAAGCCACACTTAACCAGTTTAATCCAGGATTAGTGAAGGGTTAAATCACACTTAACCCTCCTGGGAAACCCTAGCAACGTGGTCTGTTCTAACAGTAATCCCAGTTTGGTATCATTCACAACCCTAGAAGCTAGGCTAGGGCGGGGCACGATTACTGGCAGATGTAAGCGACCAAAGGGCGATGGCCGAGTGGTACAGCGGTGCGGGTTCGGCGGGCTACGGACGTGCACGTAGTCCGATTTTGGACAAACTCGAGGCACGGGTACCAGTAGTTTAGGGCTGTGCATTATTGCTTAAGTGTCCGGGGTTGACACCCGAGGGCTTGATACACCCAGAGGTGGACCCAGCACAGACTAACTACAACCATATGTGGGCCATATGGACACCAACACTTGACGTGTTAGGTTTATAGGGAGCCGATCGACTAGACCGTGGGGCTGGACCTTATACTAAGGTCACTTCATGTTATTGGGCCAAAGTTTGGGCTAAGGGATCAATACCTGTTATGTTGGTTTGCTAGTACACCGTGGTGCAAAAACTTAACTCTGTTTATGCGATGACACCTCTATCTATCTTGTAGTTAATTTATCATGCCAGTATGTTGTTATCTATGATCATCTCAGTTTCCATCATGATGTTAACTTTATTAGTTTATAGACTGATCGTAGCAGGGCTTACTCAGTCTTTTTGACTGACCTGTTTTCTTTCGCCTCTTTTCTTCCGTTTCCCCCCCCCAGGTTCTCAGGGAGGGAATACTAGAGCCTAGCTTGGATTTTAGCTGCTTCCTTGGATAGCTCAAGTATGCTTTGGACTTGAGCCGCTATGGTTTATCACTCTTATTTGGGGATAGTACTTATGTATTTTCAGTTTATCAGATGATGTATTTATCTAGACTTGTAATTTTGGGAAAAGTGACATTTTGATGTACCAGACTTGAGTTTTGAAATGGTTTATAAATCTTCCGCTGTTTTATTTACTTACTCTGTTTATTTACATATATATATATGTCATGTCCTGCCTTGCTATATCATTATGCATGTTTACCAATAATGCCCCTCCAAAGCTAGTGCATTCCTTTGCGAGTGACCCTGGCGGAGGTGGGGTGTTACAATATGGTTTGATTTTGGGCATGGATTGGCTATCCAGTAATGGGGCCATCCTTGATTGTGAGAAAAGGGTTGTTAGGCTCCTAACCCAGCTCGGTAATACTTTGGAAATTTCTTGTAATCCCTCGTATGCGGTTATGCTTAGTTACCTTGAATCGCTAGATGCCTCTGTTGAAAATTTGCAATCAGTTAGAGTGGTCCGGAAATATCCGGATATCTTCGAAGAGGTGAAGGGCTTGCCTCCGAAGCGGGAGATAGACTTCCGCATATATCTTGTAGATAATGCAAAGCCCGTTGCGTTGCCCGTTAGACGCATGGCTCCACGGGAAAGAAAAGAGCTCAGTAAACAGATTAAAGAGCTTCTAAAAATGGGGTTCATTAGGAGGAGCATTTCAGAATGGGGCGCTCCAGTGGTGTTCGCTACAAAGGCGGATGGTTCACTCCGTCTATGTGTTGACTATAGGGAGCTCAACAAGCTAACGAAAAAGAATAGGCACCCTCTCCCCAGAATTGACGATTTGTTTGATCAGCTTGTAGGAGCGTCTGTTTTCTCCCAACTCGATTTAGCGACCGGTTTTCATCAGCTAAGGGTGGCTGAAGATAGTATCGATAAAACGGCATTCAGAACCCTAGACGGCTTCTTTGAATGGCTTGTCATGCCTTTCGGCTTGACAAATGCACCTGCTTACTTCGTGGACCTGATGAGTAGGGTATTCAGAGATTTCCTCAATAAGTTCGTAGTGGTCTTCGTAGACGATATCCTTATCTTCTCAAAGAGTGAAGAGGAACATGCTCAGCACTTAAGGGCAATCATGGAAACTTTGCGAGTCCATCAGCTAAAAGCCAAATTCTCCAAATGCCACTTTTGGAGAGAAGAGGTGAGGTTCCTTGGGCACATAGTATCCAAACAAGGGTTAGCAGTGGACCCTGCTAAGGTAGTGGCGGTACAGGATTGGAAGACACCAAGGAATGCAACTGAGGTCCGAAGTTTTCTAGGACTAGCAGGTTTCTATCGAAAGTTCATAAAGGATTTTTCGAGAATCTCAGCTCCGCTCACGAAATTGACCAAGAAGAATCTAGCGTTCAATTGGGACTTGGATTGCGAGTTTGCTTTCCAGCGACAAAAAAGGGCTCTTACAACAGCCCCAGTTTTGACGTTGCCAGATGGAAGCAAGATGTTCACTGTTTATACAGATGCATGTGGGACAGGGCTAGGCGCCGTCTTAATGCAAGAAGGAAGGGTAGTAGCTTATGGCGGGAGGCAGTTGAAAGTGTACGAAAAGAACTACCCGACCCACGATCTTGAGTTAGCTGCCATCGTCTTTGCACTCAAGTCTTGGGGACACTATCTCCTAGGTGAGAAGTTCGAACTTTACACTGACCATAAATCGTTGAAATATCTTTTCTCGCAGAAAGATCTTAACTTGAGGCAACAAAGATGGATGGAGTTTCTTGCCTCGTACGATTTCGAGATCTCCTACACTCCGGGCAAAGGCAACGTAGTAGCAGACGCGTTGAGCCGAAAGAAACTGACCTTAAGCCCACTGTTTGTTGAAAGACAAAGCCTAGAGTTTATAGCCAGCTTCGACTTTAGGCCTTCCTCCGATTTTGTACCAGGCTTGCTAGCATCGCTCGAAGTACGTCCGACTTTAGTGGACTCAATAGGGACAGCACAACGCGAAGACCCTCAGCTTGTGGAAATGATTGATAGGCTAATTAGGGGTGAGACTTCGAGTCACCTCAACAGATACTCCATCGACGACAAGGGTTGGCTAAGGCGAGACGGAAGACTATGCATCCCACAGACAAGGGATTTAGTAAAGAAGGTTCTGGAGGAAGCACATCACTCCAAGATGACGATACACCCAGGCGGAGATAAAATGTACAAGGACATAAAAAGAACTTTCTTCTGGAACGACATGAAAAAGGACGTGGCAGAATTCGTTTCTAAGTGTATGGTGTGCCAACAGGTCAAGGCGGAACAGAAAAAGCCTAGCGGTCTGCAACATCCTCTAGAGGTCCCGCAGTGGAAGTGGGATAGCATCTCAATGGACTTCATCGATGGGCTGCCTAGGTCTAGGAGAGGCAACACTAGCATTTGGGTAATAGTGGATAGGCTTACTAAAAGCGCCCACTTTTTACTTGTCAAAAGTAAAAGAACTGCCTCATCCCTAGCATCTCTTTACCTCAAGGAAATCGTTCGACTCCATGGAATACCATCCAGCATTGTTAGTGACCGAGACCCTATCTTCACCAGTGAGTTTTGGCGGAGTCTGCAAGAAGCAGTAGGAACGTAGTTATGCTTGAGCACAGCCTATCATCCCCAAACCGACGGCCAAACGGAAAGAGTGAACAGAGTTTTGGAGGACCTTTTAAGACTGTGCGTCCTTGACTTCAGAGGAACATGGGAAGACCATCTTCCTTTGGTGGAATTTGCCTACAACAACAGCTATCAAGCAACCATCGGAATGGCGCCCTTCGAAGCTTTATATGGAAGACCGTGCCGATCGCCCACTTGTTGGTGGGAGTCTACTGATAAGCTCATACTTGGACCAGATACGATCCGAGAAACTACAGAGAAAGTAGACTTAATACGAAGAAGGATGAAGACAGCCCAAGACAGACAAAAGTCCTACGCCGACAAGAGGAGGACCGACCTTGAATTTGAGGTTGGGGACAGAGTTTTTCTTAAGGTATCTCCGCTAAGGAACGTTGTTCGTTTTGGAACCATAGGAAAGCTAGCACCAAGGTTCGTAGGGCCATTCCCTATCATCGAGAAAATTGGGAAAATGGCCTATAGATTAGAGCTACCCGAAAAGCTGGCCGGAGTTCACAACGTTTTTCATGTTTCACATCTCCGAAAATGTCTACATGAGTCTGCTGAAGTGGTAGAGCCAAATATCCTAGAAGAAGCTGAAGTGGAGCGCGAAGCAACCGTGAGGAAAGTTCCAACCCGCATATTAGGAACGAAAGTGAAGAAGCTACGCAACCGCGAAGTCAAGCTCGTCAAAGTTCAGTGGAGCGACGCCGAGGGAGGCGCGACTTGGGAAACTGAAGCTAGAATACGCACCGCCTACCCTTTTCTTTTCGAGGGTACATCCTTGATCTTTCTTTTTCCTTAAGTTGCGCTTTTATCTATCTTTTTAGGTATATTTCCTCGACCTTATCTTTTAGGTAGAAACCCTTTGGATGAAAACATGTAATTGAAACATGTTATGGATGATGGTTGCAAGTGGTTGCAAGTGATTGCTAGTGGTTGCTCGTGGTTGCAAATACACACACAATCTAGGTTTTAGATCGGCTCAGTCACTTCATATTGCATATGCATATATGTTAGCATTCGTATATGGTTGAACTTTAATGTGTTGTCATATGGATGTTGCATTTGTATGAATGATTGTGCACTCATGTAGAATCATGAATAGGAAAATTTGCATACATAATGGATTCATGGCACTTACATAATTCGCATTAAGGAGGTCAACTGAATCAGTAGACCGCCAGATTTTGCATTAGATAAGTACATGTACACACACACTTCGCATATGATCATGAAGCATTAGAAGTCTTTTAAGGACAATGGATACTCGTGTTTGATGGATGAGTAGATGGATGTTTGGATGTTAGGATATATATATTTTTCCTAAACTTGAAGATTTCGGGGACGAAATCCTTTTAAGTGGGGGAGAATGTAACACCCCGTGTATTCTATAACAGTGAAATTCACAAATTAAAGTATAATTAATTTCAAATCAAAGAATTAAGGGAAACGGGATACGCCATTGTGTTCGTCTCGGAAAAATACGCGAAATAGAGTCCGAGTTTTCGAAAAACGGAGTCCGTATGAAGAAGATATGGCCTCCGGAAGTTTCAAAATTCAGGTTAAAATTCAAACAGACGAAAATAGCTCAGAAAAACAAGTTTAAAATTCAAAATCGGGCCCAATTGGCCAGGGCAGGAAAATTCCCGCCTAAGGCACCCAAGTCGACTCGGCAGTCGACCTGGGCTAGCCAGGTCGACTGGGCAGTCGACCTGGGTAACCCGTGTCGACTGCCAAGTCGACACGGTGTCAACTGGGTTGTCGACCTGGCCCCAGAGCCAGGTCGAACCCAGCCCACCCTGGCTGGCCTGGTCTGTGTTTGGTCGATTTTCTGAGCCTTGCCTTGTCACTAGGGCTAGGTGTCAGCTCCTGGTTGGTCTCTCCTTCAAACGAACGGCTATCATTGAACCAAGCTTCATCGACGGTCTAAATCAACTCACAAACTCTATAAAAAGGACCTAAGACTAACCCTAATTCACATAAACTAAAATGGAGATGAGACCGTCATGCTGCTGAGGAGAGACTGAAGATAGCCGTCAGAAATAGGGAGACAACTAGAAGATAATTCGAAGCTTAAAGCAACGTTAATCAAATCAAAGCAACGCCTACAACAAAGGATAGCATCTCCAAATTCAGAACTCAGATTCCTGAATTGAAGATTCATCATACGTTGTAAGTAGAGTGCTATTCCGATATGAATTAAATAATTGTGTTGATTTGTGTAATGTAAGAAATGGAATTGTGGCGATAATAATCTATATTTGTATGTTGCTTTGATGCAAAACGATTTGGGAATATTATGGTATACGATTGGATATTTGCAAGTACGCGATTTGCGTTGGAAACGAAATGGAATTGTGGCGATAATGACTTATATTTGTATGTTATTTTGATTCTAAACGATTTGGCAATGCTATGGTTTGATTCATACAAGTATATGGTTTATGTTGACAACCACATGTTGTGGAATTTTGATTGGGACTCATGCAAGCATATGATTCATATTGAAAACTACATGTTTGTGGTAGTTATTTACAATACTCATTTGGTATATGCAAGTATAAGACTCATGTTGAAACAACAACTATATGTTGTAATAGTTTATTTTGAAATTCATGAAAGTCTACGATCGATTGTTATGACAACATGATTCTATGGTCATCTTTAGTGTAATTTGATTCACCTAAGTATTATGATTCATATGAAGGTTATGTTGAAATTGGCATCATAGTTCAAGTATAAAAATTATGATTTTGTGATAGTGACAAAAGCAAGCGTCGTTGTAAGCTTGTATTAATTTTATGAACATGTCTAAGCTATGTTTGTTATTATGCCTAGTTAAAAACATGTTTTCTAAGCTTATGTTGTTATCTTAATCATATGATAATATATTTTTGGCACATAAGTTACATTAGAAATTTACACTAGAATTGCATCCCCTTACAAGTTACATAGATTGGACAAAAACCCATGATTACATGAATAATAGGATTCATAATCAATTATGTTTATGCCATGACCATATAAGGACTCATGTTCAATTATGATTATGACGTAATTATATGATTAGAGTGGTTCATGTTTAAGTACTATTTATGCCAAGACTACATGTTTCGTTTACACCATGATTTTGTGAATAGAATGATTCATGTTTAAGTATTGCTTATATTATATGTTGTTACAATTGCAAGTTCACATATGCCTATCTTATGTTAATTAGATCGTTATGTTGCAAGTTCATGCGTTCACACTCCCCTTTTTATGTCACCTTATAAACACCATGTTATAGCCTCCCCTTTTCATATGGCTAAATTGGGTTTAATGTATTAAACACAATACACCTTACATTGGAACGAACGTATAAAATGGGGGTAATGACGTTTGGGCTAAAATATAGAACACATGTGTTGGCTTGTTTGACGCACGCCAATAACTTTGAAAAACAATTAAGTGGCATAAATAAATCTTAACCAATAAAGATGAAATTGAATAATGGGCCGCAAATATTTACATATAAAAAGAAGAAAGACAAAATATGTAAATGTAGAAAATACGATGTGTTTAACCCGAGGTTGGATTGAGTTGTGATGTAAACCTGCCCGGAACCGCCCGGCTGTCCAGTAGTCACAACAATACCTATCCAATGTGGGTGGTTAAACATGGAGCCCAATAAGGACCCGAGGTTAGACTGAGTTGTGGCGTAAGACTGCCCGGACCCAACCGGCAACAGGCAGCCACAACAATACCTGTCTAATGTGAGAGGTCAAGGCTTTAATAAGGCAATTAAGGCTGAGTCAGGATTGATAGGATTAAGTAAATTATATTAATACTTAATCAAAATGGAACATGCTAAACTAAACAGACTGATTGGGGGTTAGGTTTATAAAACACTTAACCAACTTAGCATGTTGGCTAGAAATAGGAAAACCTAGTAGCGGGGGACCCTTTTCAGCAGTAACCCTATAAGGTATCATGATACCCTGAAACTAGGCAGGGTGGGGCACGATTACTGGGCTGACTGTAAGAGGTCAAATCGACGGCGGTGGTGCAGCAGTGTAGGTTCTAACGGGGTGCGGGCGTGCACACACTCCGGCGCAGAAAAATAAGGCACTGGGCACCAGTAGCATACCTGTGCATTCTAGGATTGCGTCGGGCCGCCACCGTGAGACTTGATACACCCCATGGTGGGACCAGCATAGGTAACTACAACATCGGGGGCCGTAAGACACATGTAACTATGCGAGTAGGAGCCGATCATCATAAAATGGACCACTTCACCCTGATTATGGGGTGCCAGTTGGGAACTAGTTTATATGGGTTCAGAGATTGATATGGGGTACGATAGTATATTCGACCCTAGACAACTTAACTAAGTTTATGGTGCTTTCCCCATTTCTAGTTTATACTTATCATACCCAGTTCTTTATTCATAGACTGAATAGTCCTAGACTTACTCAGGCTTTATGTCTGACTCTACTTTTCTTTCGTCTTCTTTTCTTCCGTTCCCCCCTAGGTCCACAGGGAGGGAATAACGCAGCTTGACCAGCCTTCATATCCATCTTGAAGAGAAAGAATGTATTGCTTGGATCTTTTCGTTTTGAACTATGGCTTTGGACAGCAACTATGGGACTTTTGCAGTTTATTTATGTTTTCTTTATGCTTCTTTAAATAATGTAATCAAGACAGTTATGAAGATGTTATGTTTTTGGAAGTATTGTAAGACAATTATGGTATGGTTGTTGTAACACGTATTTTTAATGAAATAAAAGTTGTTGTTTTTCCGCTGTTCAAAAATATGTGTTCTTATATCTGTCTTGTATATCTGTGACTTATACTTATAAACCTCCACCAAAATTAGGGCATTCCCTTTGAGAGTGACCCTAACGGAGGTGGGGTGTTTCAGTTTATGTAAATTCATATGCTTGTGGTTCATGTTGCATAGATCAAATTTGCAAGTTCATAGTTAAAAGTATATTGTTCTATGCCAAATCTATGTGACATATGTGTAGTTAGATCCATACTTTTGTATGATGTTGGAATGTTGCAAAGTTCCTTTTTTTTCCCCTTTTTTGTTTTATAAATTAGGCTAAAATATCGAGCCTAACATTCTATGTAATTTTGCGAACGTACAACGGGGGTAACGTTGGGAAAAACATGAAATTACATGTAATTGGCATGTTTGACACATAAGCATGATAAGTGCATGAAAATGGTATAATCTATATACCTAAAATTTTGAATGTGATTTAGAAGGAAAGTGGGCCGTGACAATAATTGATTTATAATTTACATATAAATATGTAGGATAAACATGAAAAATTACATGGCATAGATTGGTTCATGAAATGATATATTTAGTATACCATTAATTGTGAGCATAATTAAAAGGGTAATTATGGCATAATTAAATTGGGTATAATTTACATATGGAATTTGTCATAAATAAGAAATATGTAAATTTAGAAAAGACGAATATGCCTAACCCGAGGTTAGACTGAGTTGTGGTGTAAAACTGTCCGGAACTGACCGACACATCCAGTGATCACAACAATACCTGTCTAATGTGGGTGGTTAGTGCATTGAGCCCAAAAAGGACCCGAGGTTAGACTGAGTTGTGGTGTAAAATTGCCCAGAACCGACCGACACATCCAGTGACTACAACAGTACCTGTCTAATGTGAGTGGTTGGTGCTTTAATAAAGCTAAATCAAGATTGGTAGGGTTAAGTCAATTAAAGAAATACTTAACCAATTCAACATGTTATTTAGACAAGCGGTGAGGTTAAGTAAATTTTGAACACTTAACTGTTATAACGTGTTAATTAGACAAGTGGGTGAGGTTAAGTAAATTTAGAACACTTAACCGTTATAACATGTTAATTAGACAAGTGGGTAAGGTTAAGCAAATTTAGAACACTTAACCGTTATAACATATTAATTAGTCAAGTGGGTGAGGTTAAGTATATTTAGAATACTTAACCATTATAACATGTTAATTAGACAAGTGGGTGAGGTTAAGTAAATTTAGAACACTTAACCGCTATAACATGTTAATTAGACAAGTGGGTGAGGTTAAATAAATTTAGAAACACTTAACTAATATAACTTGATTTATGGATAAGTTAAGTTAAAATAAGAGGGCAACACTTAACCAATATAACTTAATTTGTAGTAGGGTTAAGTTAACACAAGATGGTAACACTTAACCAAAGTAACATGACACGTATGTGGGTTAAGTTAACTTGAATTGATTGATGACACTTAACCAATACAACAAGATGAATACATGGGGTTAAGTTAACAAGAAACACTTGAACAATATAACTTGATGAATGGACGGGGTTAAGTTAATAGGAAACACTTAACCGATCCAACATGATAAGTAAGGAGGGTCAAGTTAATAAGAAATGCTTAACCAACATGACATGATGAATGAGTGGGTTAAGTTAACATGAGCGGACAACACTTAACTAATATGGCGTAACGTGCGGGAGGGTTAAGTAAATATCGGGTTGGTGGGTAATATTAGTAAATATAGGCCTACAAAACTTAACCATTAAATAAACATGCTTGAATCAGTGGAAGGGTTAAGTACATATTGAGTTGGTGGGTAATATTAGTAAATATATGTAACAACCCGAAAATCTGGGCCAGTTTAAAAATTTTATTTTGGCAATTTTAGCGAATTTTGAATATTTAAAATGAATTATTTTACATAATATCGACGAGAAATTTAATTTGAATATAAATCGAACGTATATATTATATACGTCGTCGTTAGAATATAAAAAATTATATAATTACAAATAGAATTGAAAATGGTGCGGTAGTTCGATAATTCGATTTCAAACTTCAATTGAACGTACCTGGTGAAAAACAAACCGGATTTTAGAGAAACCAAAAATAATAGGATCTATTTGAGGATATCTTTCCAACGAATCTGAAAGATTGAAATTTCATAGCGGGAATCAAAAGATATGTCCAGTTGAAAAATTCTGAATAGTCGCTATGGAATTCGGGCCATTAAAAATGGGAATTTTGCAAACGACCTCGGATTTCGATGAAACCACTTTTGTTGGGTCCGTGATGTCAAGTTATCGCTAGATTTCAAATTTCATAATTTTTCGAATCAATACGTGAGCGTGGCAAAGGAAAATGTGTTTGACCAGTTTTAGTTGATTTTAATCGACTGGAAAATGGCCATTTTTCCAACGGTCTCAGAATTCGATGGAACTAGTTTTGTTAGAACCGTATCGTCAATACGAAGCTAGAAAATATTTTTCTAGAATTTTTAGAGTTCGTATGTGACCCCGGTAAATTGAAATGCGTGTTCAAATTCAATATATAGAGTTATATGTTGATTTTGACGAAAACTGATTGAAACGATCGAATCAGCCTACGATACATATCCCATTGTGTTCGGAATGGGGGTAATACGCTATGGACGATAGGCGGTGGGCCTCGTTTCGAGGTCGAAATAAAAAGTACCTTTTTTGAAATTAAATAATTAAAAATAAAATTTCCTCTCTCCCTCTTCCTTTACCTTCTCTGCCCCCCCCCCCCCCCGTTCGATTTAAAATTAGAAGAAGAAAAAAAAAGAGAACGACGGGGAGGAGCCACGCTCCCCCCCAGGTGGCGGCGCCGACCACCAAGGTCGCCCCTTTCCCTACGTCGATCCTCCTCCGCCCTCCGTTCTCCTCCTTCCTCTTCCCTCACTCCCCCTGTTCCCCGACGTTTACCCACCGCCGCACCTCCCCTCGCCTGGCGCCACCGCTGCTGGCCAGCCCCCTCCTCCTCCGCAACCTCTCTCCTCCCTCCTCCTTCCCCAATCGCAGAAACTCCCACCAAACCCCTCGAGCTGTAAGTTTTTTTTATTATTTATTTTTCTATTTTCAGTTATCGTTCTATTTGATTTTAAAACTGATTTTATTTGATTTGAAAACTGAAATTTATTTGATTTTAAAATTGATTTTTAACTAAGTAAAAAGGCGGTGTTTTTAACATATAAAAGATACGATTTTTAACAAATAAAAATTCGATTTTTATGTGTATACTAGCATGGTAAAAATATGATTTTTGTTGTAGCAAGATCGAATTTTTACAAAGTGGAAAGGTGTATTTTCTTATTTATTTAATTAATTGAATTACAATATAGTGTTGTAAATTCAGTTTCGACTTCATTATGTATTTTTACAAAATGAAAGATCGTATTTTTATAACATAAAAGGTTGGATTTTTAACATTAGAAGGATTTGATTTTTAAAATGAAAAAGATTATATTTTTGTAAAAGGAATGACGAGGTTTTTATCATATGTGAAAGAAAGGATTTTTATAATATAGAAGGTTAAAAATATAATCTTTTATATGTAGAGAGATTGAAAATATAATTTTTATAATATAGAAGGTTAAAAATATAATCTTTTATATGTAGAGAGATTGAAAATATAATTTTTATAATATAGAAAGGTTAAAAATATAATTTTTATATAATATAGATAATAAAAATTCGATCTTTATTATGTAGAAGTAATAAAAATATGATTTTTATAAAGTTGAAGTAATAAAAATATGATTTTTATATAATAGAGAATATAAAAATATTACCTTTATATATGTAGCGAAACAAAAATCTGATTCTTATTTATATATATGTTGAGATAAAAATGTGATTTTTGTAGCGATGTAAAAATAGAATTTTTATCTATATAGTAGCGATGTAAAAATGGAATTTTTATCTATATAGTAGCGATGTAAAAATAGAATTTTTATTTATATAGTAACGATGTAAAAATAGAATTTTTATCTATATAGTAGCGAAGTAAAAAAATTCGATTTTTATACATTGAATAGCGAAATAAAAATGTGATTTTTATATATATAGTGGCTACGAGCAACGAAAGCGACAAAAGGCGAGAACGACGAAGATTTCTACATAAGAAGAGTCGTGGTATTGGATTAGCTTTCGGTGAGAATTTCTCACTCTTCAATTTCTTTTCTAGTTATATATATATATTAGGATGCAGACGGTGCTTAGCAGCACCCGACACCCGTCATCCACAGACCATGGATGGCTTGTTTGTTTAATTGATGTGTTGTGAAATTTGTTTGTGTTGTTGATGTGAAATCGATAATAAAAGGTGGATGTGTTGGAATAAATTAATTATCGCTAAAAATATAATTTTTAACGTGAATGTGAATAAAGGAATATTTATAAACAAATCGGCCGATTTGTTTATATACACTGATTTGACTGATATTGATTGGGTCGATAAATTTTACACATCGCCCAACTGCACAAATAAAAATCTGTGTTTGTTGATTTGAAACCCCACACGGGTATTGGGATGATATTTAGCATAGACTAATCCCAATTATTTAATTGTATGTCGATCGATTGGTCGACAGACTGTGTAAGTGTTGATTATTTATATTTGATGCTTATGCAGTTGTGTGGTGCACCTTGGATGATGGTCGATTGTTTGTCGTTGCTATTAAATACATGTATTGTATGGAATCCATATAATTAACATTATATGGTGATTGATTGGGCCTCATTCCAATCGGGAAAATAATAAATTTTATAAAAGAAAATTCATGTGTTGAATATAAAAATATTCATGTGTTGACGATGTTCATCTGTTGAAACTATTCGTGAGTTGAGAAAAATATTTTAATAATAAAATTTACATCTTTATCATATTTAAAATTAGAACTACTTCACGGTGGAGTCTGATTGAAAATCAAACGATAGATACCATAATTTTATAAAATATTTTACATAACAAAAATAGTGATGGGTTGACTATACTCATGTGTTGCGATTTGTCGTGTGTTGAAAGAAATATAGATTCATGTGTTGAACAGAATAAATATTCATTTGTTGAATAGAATAACGAATTATTGAAATATAAAGCCGTGTTGATTAGAGATGCGTTATTTTGACGCGAACGATATTTATATCTATCATATTCGTTTTATAATGAATATTGAAAAGTGATTTCAAAATTTAATATTTTGAAATGAAATTCAAATTAAATTAGATTAAAAATTCAAATTGAAATTTTATTGAATCAATTTGAAATGAATTCGAATTGAATAGAAAATGAATTTGACTCGAATTGAATAGGAAGTGAATTTGAATTTGAATTGAATAGAAATGAATTCAAATTGAATTAAATTGAAATTGAATTAAAAACGAATTGAAATCATTTTGAATGAAATTTAAAACGAACTAAAATTGAATTGGAATCAATTTGAAATGAATTCTAATTGAAGTAAATATAAGGTAAATTCAAATTGAATTGAATTGAAACGAATTAGAATTAGAATTGAATTGAAACGAATTTGAATTCGAATTAAATGAAATTGAAATGAATTCGAATCGATTTGAAATTGAAGATGAAGTTGAAATTGTTTTTGAAACGAATTTAAAATGATTTATAAAATACGTTTTAAAAGGAAATCGACGAAATATATATAATATATATATTATATATATAATGGCCTGAATAGAACGCGCCGCGTCGCGGCAGTTCATGAATTTCGACCATTGAATTCAAATTGACGTTGCGGGAGATCCGACCGTCGGATTCTCCTAAATCCGAAACCGTTGGGTTCGTATCGAAAAGAGCTTTCCAATGCATATTAGAAATTTGAAATCTAACGGTTGGATTTGGAATTATGTCCAAATCAAATTTGAAAAAGGTCACTGTAAGTGCAGTTCGATGGCCGTTGATGGAAATCGACTGTACGGGCCTTGATAAAATTATTAAAAATATCCATAATTTGTGTAAAATCTTAAGAAATGATTTGGGAAAAATTGGGCTGAAGAATTCCATATTTGAAGAGATAAAAATAGATTTTTATCGAAATGAACTAGTTTTGAACTAGAATTAAAATCAATTTATTTTTGAAATAAATAAATTGAATTTGAAAGTGATTTTAAATATAATCAATATTCCCAATACGTGGATGGGACGGGAGTTGAATCGAAATTATCTTCGGAATATTTCGATGTTGGATTTCGTGACTATACGATATTGTTATGGGAATTTGAAAGATATATTTTATATCGTTATTTCCAATACGATATTTGTTGGTTTCAGAATTTGATATTGAATATAAGCCGGTATATTTTCTATTCAGAGCCTTGTATTTAATATCAAATGTGATTTGGGTTTATAGTGAATCGTGTTTTAGATGACATTAGTTCTTTAACCCAGTTTAAGGCAAGATGTTAATTTTTGAAAGGATTAAAACTAAGTGGAGTTTTAATGAATCTTTAATTAGATTAAAATGTGAATTGATAATTTAAATTATCAAAGCTGAAAGGTGATCGAGAGTGGAGTATCACCAGTTTTGCTCCAAAGCGATAGTTAAATCTTTAATTAGATTTGAATGTGAAAAGGTAATTAATTTTACCGATAATACCGTGGTGTTTGGTATGGAGTATTACCAATTTTGCTCCATGGGATGAATAGGTTGGGATTGGGAAATAAAATAAATAATTACTTCGGTGTGGTTCGCTAATCCCGACTAGTTTAAAATGATATCCAAAGGAAGATTAAAGAATAAATTTAGAAGAATTTATCTTGGATAAAATTAATGGGAACCTTTCCCTAAGAATGTGATTTTGTGGATAAAAGAATATTCTGAATTGGAATGAGGCATTTGTTGTGTTTGTGTAACATTTGTTTATCATATACGTGGGTTATTCGGAAAGGCCGGGTTTATACCCATTCTGAATAACCGATTCGACGAGATGTCGAAGATGAAGACGATGGTTGAAGACCGGAAGTCTTCACATCGTTTGGGTGATTACTGATGATCTCGATTGGGCTGTACACCCAAGATGAGGGAAACAGTTGGTGATCGTCCAGACGTACTTGGAGATGGATGGATATGCGAGGAAAGTGCCTCCGGTTTCGTTCAGACCCAGAACGAACTTGTACATGAACTGTGTGTCTGACATTGGATTTTATTCTGTGTTGATTGATCTCTATTAAATATACATCTGTTTGGTAGAGGAGAATTTATTCTCTTGCTTAACGCCCTTCTCTGAGACGTACGAGCTCAGAGGTTGTATATCGATGGACATCAGTCGCATGGAGTGAATTGCCAGTGTGGCACGCGTAAGTGGCAATTGATCAAGGCTTCTGTTGAAAAGCAAAGTCTTGTGGTTGATGATCAAAGCACGGCCTGTGTGGCGTAGCTTTGTATATAACGTGAATTCGCGAGCCTCACACCTCGGTATGAGTCAAGAACGGGATAGTGACTGCAGGGAGAGCACGGCGTTTCTCTCTAGCTAGGGTGGTGTCAGTGACCTACCAGCCCTGACATTTATATACTTTTCACCTGTGTGGTTGTTGGATACGAGGCGCCTCAAATATAGGTCTGTAAGGACCGGGAAACGTGTGTTCAGGAATAAATAATCCTCAAAAGTAAGAGAGGACCGGCCCTGAAGATCCAAGGATCATAGTGGGGTCCTGAGGCATTTGCTAGAGTGTCTCGAACGCGGAGAGGAGCTTGCCCCTTGCCTCGGCTTATGACGGAAATCTAATTTCCAATACTTGATATTGCGGTTTTATTTGTAGAACCAAGTATGGCGACACAGTGGTATGGGTCATTAATGCCGCCTATGATTGATATTTATGATGTGAAATTGTTTTGACACTATACACTTATAGTAATATCAAAATAATGTGTTTTAAACGTATCAAGCATGCTTTGGCTGTTATAAGGTAAAAACCTATCCTCCGGCTTGCGTTGCATTGTGTGATGGGACCTGGGTCTTATAACAGCTTCATTTTCCTTTATTTAGCATTGCGCTGTTTGTTTTATGCACTGGTATTCTTGGAAGGAAACCTGTTCCGTGTTATACGGCGTAGTCCCTTGATTTACCTAACTTTAAAAATAAAGATTAATAACTGTTTTAGTTCTCACACCAGTCCCATGACTGACCTGGAGTTTATTGTTTTAACCTAAACTCTGGGTGCCCCTATTTTCGACACGGGCAGCTAGTAGTTTTGGTTTTGCAGATTTATATTCACAGGAACCTGGTTTATAGCTGGAACGATGCTCGGAAAGCTCTTTATCCGTGTATCACTTTCAGTTGTGTTTTGTATATTTTTTCCGCTGCTATGTAATTTATTGTAATCTCTGATATTCATCGAGTGTATTTTATTCATTTATACTCTGTATATTCTTGTATCTGATGGAATTGTTGTAATAACAATGAAATGTTCTTCCGTCTGCATTCTATTTTGTCTTGTCCTCAATTCTATCCGGGCTCTCCTTCACGGGGAAGTTCGGGTCGTCTCAATATAGGCCCACAAAACTTAACCATTAAATAAACTTGCTTGAATCAGTGGAAGGGTTAAGTACATATTGGGTTGGTGGGTAATATTAGTAAATATAGGCCCACAAAAATTAACTATTAAATAATCATGCTTGAATCGATGGGAGGGTTAAGTACATCTCGTGTAGGTGGGTAATATTAGTACATATAGGCCCACAAAACTTAACTGTTTATTAAAAATGCTTGGATCGATGGGAGTGTTAAATACATATCGGGTTGGTGGGTAATATTAGTAAATATAGGCCCACAAACTTAACCAATAGGAAACCCTAGTAACGGGGCCCCATTTCAGCAGTAAGCCACATGGATGTATCATGGTACCCTAAACTAGGAAGGGTGGGGCACGATTTCTGGGCTGATTATAAGCGGTCAAAGCAGCGGTAGGGGGTACATTAGTGTCGGTTCCGACAGTTTACAGGCGTGCACATACTTCATAGTGGGAAAAAGCAGGCACTGGGTACCAGTAGTTATACACTGTGCATCTTGAATCGTGTCGGGCTGCTATCATAAGGATTGATACACCTTATGGTGAGACTAGCACAGTGTGTCCACACGCAAGACATGGCCGATTGACACAGACACATGGAACATGAATACAAATAGGGAGCCGATCGATAAGGTAGTAAGGGTACATCTAACATGTTTACAGCAATTAGGCTGATTGAGGTGGAATCCTCATGATAGATGTACACCTGAAGGCTATCACAATTATGGGGGTTGGGATCACGATTTTCATTTTATACAGATTACTAGTGGGGACACTAGTTAGGTGGTGCAGAGATAAATACAGAAATCAGATTAATAGAGAAGTAGCGAAGTAGAGAAAAAGTATAAGCGCATTCAGTTCACCTTGCACTTATCTTGTCTTTAGTTACCTTGTTTTTATGGTATTGTCCTATTTTCGGTTTATTCATGTCATGATCCTTTATCTTGTTTGCATGCTGAAGGATCATTGGACTTACTAGACTTATGTCTGACCTAATTTGTTTTTGGCCTCTTTTCTTCCGTTCCCCCCCCCCAGGTAGTCTGGGAGGGAATAGCTCAGCCTAAGTTGGACCTCTTCTCTTTCCAAGCTTGAAGATTAGATGGTGTATCGCTTTGGACTCTCTCTCTCTCTTCCACTGCTATGACTGGTTCATGCTTTATCGGGGAATATCATTGTTTTTTATGCTTCTTTTATTCTTGGAAGTTTTTAAATCAAGAAAGAAGTTCTATGTATTACATTTAAGTATGATTGAGGAAATTGTTGTAAAAGCTTGACTGAATTAAGTTGTTTATAAAATGACTTTATTTTCCACTGCTTTATTTGTCTGGCTTGTAATTTATCTGCATCTTTTACCTATAATGCTCCACCGAAGTTAAGGCATTCCCTCTATGAGTGACCTTAACGGAGGTGGGATGTTTCATTTTCTGAAACAATATTGCATGTTAAGTTTTTTACAAGCATATATTTATGGTTATTTCATGTATTTTTGAGCTTCTCTTAGCACATTATGTATTTGCCCGCTTTAAATTCTTTAATATTGCTGCACACATATTTACTTGACTCGAATTCACAATAGATTTATACGAATGATTTCTTGACCTAAATTCAGTGGTTTTGGCCTTTTCACTCTCTAATGTCCATTGTTTTGGACCACTACAGTCAAATATAAAAGAGGTTCCAATTAGAGTACATCAGTAAAAAATTTATCAATACTTTATTTCTGTCTCTAAATGCGTTTCTAAATGCTTACAATGGAACAAACCATTTAGTCCATCTAGTATATGTCATTATTTCCTTCTCAATGAAGCCGCACAACTTTTTTTTCATTTACAAATCTAGCGAAAATGCCTTTCTTTTATGAACTTTATTTCCTTAGTGCAGCATTTTAAGAAAGTCGTTACAAGATATTGATTAATTAATGCACATGGGAAGATATAAGCCATTAAAATGCTATTTGACTTGGTGATTCTTCTTGCATAGAAAAGAGTTCGGTAAATTAAAATGCTTGAAAATTACAAATCATTTTTGGTGACTTTAAGGATAAAAAAGATGATAAAAATGGATCTATTTGAAAACTGAAAGCAATTAAAAAAGAAAAACTAAGTTATATATATATGATGACATCATATACACTTTTAACATATAAAAAGAATACATTGCATATAAAAAAGAATGCCTACTTTTTGCTTCGTCAAAACTGAACGCAATTAAAAAAGAATGCCTCTTATACATATAAAAATATATTTAAAACTTAATAAAAAAGTATACATTGCATCATATTACATATATATATATATGTGTGTGTGTGTGTGTGTGTGTGTCTGTGTGTGATGACATCATATACACTTTTTGCTTCATCAAAAAAAGTTAACATACGGAAGTTTTTATGTAATTTATATAATATTACTTGAATTGTATCGCTTACATAATTTTAATGATTAATTTGTTCAATTTTTCAGATTTAAAGATTCACAAAATAAGTTTAAATTTTAATGAATTAAGAACATGTTTTCATAATAAAATCACAAATAATCATTTTTTAATATCTATGCCAAAAAATAACCATTCATAACAAAAAAATTAGATGGATAACAGAATAATTAATCAAATAATCATCCACGGCAAAATTATTGTTGGGTGAACAACATGACAATTAATTATTGTTACTGCATAAATTATTAGATGGATAACTAAATAATTAATCAAAATAATCATCCATGATAAAATTACTTTTGGATGAACAACAGAACAATTTATTATTGTTGTCGCGTAAATTGTAACATTTATGTATATATATATATATTTAATATTAATTACAATAGTTTATTTTTCTTTTATTTTTAATATTTAATCATTACAAAAATTTTTTAATTACATAAATTTTAATGCCCAGCAAAGCAGGCCAAAAATACAGGTATTATAATTAACAGGGAAAGAGCAGCAGTTTAGTTCGATCTCATGTATGATAACATTTTTCAACATTGCAGAAAGCATGTCTACAGAACTGCATCTGCACCAGTGTTGCTCATGTAAAAAATTACTTTATGTGTGGATTTCAATTTCAGTGAACAAAGAGTTAGGGAAATTTGTGTAGATTTTTGTGTACATGCGAAGAAGATCGCTTTTATCATACTCTCTACTTTGCTGTAATGAATTTGCTGTAGGGAACAACTAATTGTACTATGATGTAATGAATTTGTTGTCAAGAATCATGTGTAATATATATTATATGAATTTGCAGTCTATCATACTCTCTACTTTGTTGTAATGAAGCAGCTAATTGTATTTTTTTTATTTGAATTTGATACGGCTCATAGTCGTATCTAATTTTCAAATAGATGCGGCCATGAGCCGTATTTCATTATCAATTAGATACGGCCATGAGCCGTATCAGTTTGAAAATTAGATATGGCTCAAAGCCGTATCAATCCATGAATTTGATATGGCTTTGAGCCGTATCAAACCATAAATTTGATACTGTTTTAAGCTGTATCAATTTATGAATTTGATACGAGTTAAGCCCGTATCTAAATAACCATGACATCATTTTTTTATATGGCCTAGAGCACTGCCAAACAAATTTAGATACGGCCATGAGCACTGCCTAATTGGCATTTCTGGTGTAATAACCTGGAAATCTGAGCCAATTTAAAATTTTTATTTTGGCAATTTTAGCGAATTTTGAATATTTAAAATGAATTATTTTAAATAATAACGACGAAAAATTTATTTTCGGTAGAATTAGAACATATGTATTTATATGGATCGTCATTAGAATATAAATAATTATTTTTAATTATAAAAGGAATTGAAAATGGCGCGGTAGTTTGAAAATTCGATTTCAAATTTCAAATTTCAAATGAATGTACAGGATTCAAAATAAACCAGATTTTGGCGAAATGAAAAGTATTTGAATCTATTTGAGAATATCTTTCCAACGAATCCGAAAAATTGAAATTTCATAGCGGGGATAAAAAGTTATGCCCAGTTGAAAACTTAGAATAGTCGCTATGGAATTTTGAGCCCTTAAAAATGGAAATTTTGCAAACGACCTTCGTTTTCGACGAAACCACTTTTATTGGATCCGGGATGTCAAATTATTGCTAGATTCCAATTTGCATAATTTTCTGAATCAATATGTGAGCGTGGCGAAGTAAAACGTGTTTTGACAGTTTTAGTCAATTTCGACCGAGCAGAAAATGGCCATTTTTCAAACGGTCTCAGAATTTGACGAAATTAGTTTTGTTAGAACCGTATCGTCAATACAAAGCTAGAAAATATTTTGCTGGAATTTTTAAAGTACGTATGCGGCCCCAGTATATTGAAAACAAATTCAATATATAGATTTATATTTTGATTTTGACGGAAACCGATCGAAACAGCCAAACTGGCTTACGATACATATCCCATTGCGTTAGGAATGGGGGTAATTGGCTAGGGGCGACAGTCGTTGGGTTTGATTTGGAGTTCGTATGGATAAATAGGTATTTTTGGAATTAAAATAAAAAAATATTTAAAATATAAATAAATCGGCCAATCTCATTCTCCCTAAACCCTCGTTCATTTCTGAAACCGCCGCCTTCAAAGGAAAACGAATGACGAGTTTTGCTTCAACCTTCCAACCCAAATCACACTCAATCCACATCGAATTAGATAAGGGTCATGAAGAGAAAATAGAAGAGGAACATGAGGGCTTCAGATCCATCCCTATTTCATGAATTATCGTTGCACGAGGAGAGAGATTTTCGAGCTCAACAAGCCCGACTTTCGAGCAGAACCGGAGCCGCTGGTGACCATCAAAGGTGGCGATGACGCCATGCGTGAGGAGCGCGTGCGGAGGCACGCAGGGGGGTGTAGGTCGATCGATGAAAGGCGGCTCGAGGAGGAAGTTAATCAGAACCCTAGATTTGAAGGCTGATGGGTTTTAATCGGCCGATGCTAAACGAGGAAGAAAGGTAACGTATTTTAAAATGTTATTGATTTAATTAAATTACATATTAAATTGTACAATGCTTAAAAATACGTAACTTTATCATACGAGGGCCAAATCGCGCGAAACTAGATTCGTTGCGATCGTGGGGACACGGGCTTGGCCACAAAACTGACCGTGTCCAAAACAGAGCATGTTGGAATTTCAAGCAAATTTAGACCCGAACTGTTCAAAAAATTCAGATAAAACTGATGGAGTGGATCCCAATGTGAGAACTCCTAACTAAAATTTTCTGTTCAGTTATTTATTTTATGACTGCATATATAAACTGCTCCCCGTCGTCCATAGACCATGGACGACTTGTGTAATTGTTTGTGTTGTGAAATTTGACTGTTGATTGTGATGTGTAAAATATATATTCATGTGTTGAAATAAAATATATATTCATGTGTTGAATAGAATATAAATTCATGTGTTGAATAATATAAATTCATGTGTTGAATAGAATAAATATTCATGTGTTGAATAAAATAAATATTCATGTGTTGAATAGAACAAACATTCATGTGTTGAATAAAAGCCGTTTTCATTAGATTGACGCCATTTTGACGTGAACGATATTTATATTGATTTTATTCATTTTTATAATGAATATAGAAAAGGAAGTGATTTGAAAATATAACGTTTTGAAAATATTATCATTTATAGATTAATGATATGGAGTATTCAATTTTGATTAGAAATTGAATATGAAGTTGAAATCGTTTTGAAAACAAATTTAAAACGATTTATAAAATACGTTTTGAAAGGAAATCGTTGATATATATATATAATGTATATAATGGCCTGAATAGAACGCGCCGCGCTCCGGTAGTTCTCGAATTTCGACCATTGACTTCGAATGGAAATTACGGGAGATCCGACCGTCGGATTCTCCTAAAACCGGAACCGTTAGGTTCGTATCGAAAAGAGCTTTCTAATGAATATTAGAGATCTGAAATCTAATGGTTGGATTTGGAATTATGTCCAAATCAAATTTGGAAAAGGTCGTTGTAAGTGCAGTTCGATGGCCGTTGATGGAAATCGACTGTACGGGCCTTGATGAAATTATTAAAAATAGTAATAATTTGTGTAAAATCATAAGAAATGATTTGGGATGAACTGGGATGAAAAATTCCATATTTGAAAAGATAAAAATAGATTTTTATCGAAATGAACTAGTTTTGAACTAGAATTATAATCCATTTATTTTCGAAATAAATAAATTGGATTTGAAAGGGTTTTAAAAGTAACCAGAATTTCCAATAATTGAATTGGAGTGGATTTGAATTGAAATTGTCTTTGGAATATTTCGGTGTTGGATTTTGTGATTATACAGATATTGTTATGGAAATTTGAAAGATATATGTATATCATTATTCCCAATACGATATTTGTTGGTCGTAGAATTTGATATTGAATATAAGCCAATATTTTTTTTATTCAGAGCCTCGTATTTAATATCAAATGTGATTTTGGGTTGTCGTGAATGGTATCTTTAATAATACTATTTTTAGACCCAACGGTGTTAAGAAAATCAGTAACTGACTGAAGATTAGTTAAGTTGAATGGTTTCTTGGGTATTGATCTGATGTTGGTTTTGGCCTTCGGGGTTATTACTTAGGGAATTGTTCACTTTCTAATTTATGGTTAAAGGATGATGGAATAGAATGTGATTTTGGGTTTATCGTGAACCGTGTTTTAAATGACATTGGTCCTTTAACACAGTTAAAGACAGGATATGATTTCCCAAGTTAAATAATCATTGATAGTGATTTTTGGGAAGGTTAAAACCAAGTGGAGTTTTAATGAATCTTTAACTAGACTGAAATGATCGAGAATGGAGTATCACCAGTTTTGCTCCAGGCAATAGTTAAATCTTTAATTAGATTTGAACGAGAAATGGTAATTGTATTTACCGATAACACCGTGGTGTTAGATATGAAGTATTACCAGTTTTACTTTATGGGATGAATAGGTTGGGATTGGGAAATTAAAACAAATGATTACTTCGGTAGGGTTCGTTAATCCCGACTAGTTTGGATAAACCATAATTTGGTTTGAATTGATATTCAAAAGAAGATTAAAGAATAAATTTAAAGAATTTATCTTTGATAAAATTAATGGAAACCTTTCCCAAAGTATAAGGATATTTGAATAAAAGAATATTCTGAATTGGAATGAGGCTTACGTTGTGTTTGTGTAACACTTGTTTATTATATATGCGAGTTATTCAGAATGACCGGGTTTATCCCATTCTGAATAATTGATTCGACGATGTGTCGAAGATGAAGACGGTGGTCGAAGACCGGAGGTCTTCACATCGTTTGGATAATTACTGATGATCTTGATTGGGCTGTACACCCAAGAGGAGGGAACCAGTTGGTGATCGTCCTGACGTACTTGGAGATCGATGGATATGCGAGGTACAAGGTGCCTTTTGTTTCGTTCAGACCCAGAACAAACTTGTAAATGGACTATGTGTCTGACATTGGATTTTATTCTGTTTGATTGATTTATATTAAATATACATCTGTTTGGCGGCGGAGAATTTATTCTCTTGCTTAACGCCCTTCTCTGAGACGTACGAGCTCAGAGGTTATATATTGATGGATATCAATCGCATGGAGTGAATTTCCTATGTAGCATGCCTAAGTGGAAAATGATCAAGGCTTTTGTTCAAAAGCAAAGTCTTATGGTTGATGATCAAAGCATGACCTGTGTGGTATAGCTTTGTGTGTGGCGTTAATTCGCGAGCCTCACACCCCGGTATGAACCAGAAACGGGAGAGGATCCAGGGAGAACATGCGTCTCTTTCTAGCTAGAGGTGGTGTTAGTGACCTACCAGCCCTAACATTTATATATTTTTCACCTGTGTGGTTGTTGGAATGTGAGGCGTCTCAGATATGGAGTCATTTGGCTCATTTACGCCCCATAGGGCGGGGAGACGTATTGTTCAGGGTTTAAGTTTAATCCGCTACGTGTGGACCGGCCCTGTGGCTCCTAGGTGTAGTTGCGGCTGTAGCCTGAGGCTCGGGCTAGACAGTCTCGAATTCGGTAGAGGACGATCCCTTGCCTCGGTTCATAGATGGAAATCCAACTTCCAAATACGTGACTTTGCGGTTTTTGATTGTAGAGCCTAATATGGCGACATGATATATGGTACCCATGCCGTCTAGGATTGGTACATTTATATTTGAAGTTGTTTTATACACTATGCACTTATATTAGTATCAAGTAATTTGTTTTAAATGTACCAAGCATGTTTGGCTATTATAAGGGAAAACCCTATCCTCTGGCTTGTGTTGCATTGTGTGATGGGACCTGGGTCTTATAATAGCTTCATTTTTCAAAAAGCATTGTGTTGTTTTGTTATATGCACTGGTATTCTTGGGAGGAAACCCGTTCCGTGTTATACGGCATGGTCCCTTGATATATCTGATTTAAAGTAAAGCTTTAAATAACTGTTTTAGTTCTCACACCAGTCACATGACTAACTTGGAGTTTATTGTTTTAACCTAAACTCTGGGTGCCCCTATTTTCCGCACGGGCAGCTAGTAGTTTTGGTTTTGCAGATTTATATTCATAGGATCCTAATTTACAGCTGAGGCGATTTTCGGAAAGCTATGTATCCGTGTATTACTTTCAGTTGTGTATTGTATTATTTTCCGCTACTATGTAATGTATTGTAATCTCTGATATTTATCAAATGTGTTTTATTCATTCATACTCTGTAGTATTCTTGTATTCTGATGGAATTATTGTAATTGACAATGAAATCTTCTTCTGCATGTGTTCCTATGTGGCTTGTTCTCAACTCAATCCGTGCTTTCCTTACCGGGGAAGTTCGGGTCGTCTCATCTAGTGTAGTGAAGGTATTCAATTGCTCCATCTTCAATCAGAATCTTCCATGTATGTACTGGTTCAGAATTGTTTTTGAATACAAATTCGATCCCGGTCTTTCCGTACCAACAATCGTATTGGCTGATTTGATAGTCAGTTATTTAAATATCAAATAAAAAACCATCTATAAAAAGAAAGAAAAAAATTACTGATTCAATACCTAACATCATTTAGCTCTTTAATTAACCAGTCATTAATTAAATATTACAACTTCCAATTCTTACCATATTAGGAAAACATTTCTCTTTTCTTATTTAATGTAAGAATATTCAATTATCATCTCACTACTACTTTATTAGCTCCTCATCGTAAATTAGTAAGTGAATAAATCTCTAAGTATACAACTTCGAAGGTCGAAACCAACATCAGATTGACACCTCGGAAGTTACTCGACTCAACTACGTACAACATGTTCCAATTTCTATAAATATCCCTTTATAAATATTATAAATGATTCGCAATAATTATTATTTACTGTTTAAAAATCATATATAAAAATCTTAAATAAAATAATAGGTTTATTAACCATAACAGTTTAAATTAACATCTGTAAACAAATGTTACATATTTCGTTTTCAAAACCCTAAATTCTTTTATTTGATCAAATTATTTCTGTTTGCAAATATTTTGCAAATAACTGGGATTCTTTATTTCGCGCATTCTTTAATCAATTGCCCATATTCAACTCTTACTTGGTAAATTCCTTTATTTTATAAAATTCATTTCACTACTCTTTTACTGTGTAACTCGATTCGTATATGCATTCTCATTTATAACTATAGTTGAAAAATCTTAACTTTAAATCCCGTTTACTAAGTATTTCTCCCAAATTCCAATTACACTTTCAATTATTTGCCAAAAAAAATCTTATTCATGAAAAACTCCATTTAATCACATTCCATATATTTATAAACAATGTTTACAATAATTTTATTGGTTACGGAAAATCACTTTTCAACTCTCTAGTCATTTCTCATACCCTTACGATTCCTTTTAATTCATTTCAATATTTAAAATTCTTTTAAAATTCCATTTCAACACTTAAAGTCTTTCCATACCATTTTTAACATTCCAATTTACTAACATGCTATGATATACTGCTTAACCATTTATTTAATAATATCTTGGAATTTACGTTCGTTTTAATTTAAATGATTATAGAAACTTAAATAAAACTTCGATGTTTATTATAAAAACAGAAATCCACTACTACAAAAGTGGGCATATTCGACACTAATTTGTGTGTTGCATGAGAAGTGTGGCGAAAGCTATGATTTCTTTGAGCTTCTGCAACATCATTCGTATGTTGTTGCATTATACATGGATGCACTGTTGCGATGGGAATTTTAGTGTTTTGATGTGCAACACTAGTTAAAAGTGTAGCATTACGTATATATAATCCAGCTCAGTGATCCGCGTTATCAACATATAAAAACCCCAACTGTAGATGAAAGATTAATCCAACGGTTCAAACCATCTATGGATCTAATGATCTTAATGTTAGCCATCATCCAATCATTGACAGCCACGTCATTGCATTCTTTTGACAAAATTTTGGCGTGATCTTCTCCCTTTATGAAATCGTTTTCTTCTCTATCATCTAATCGTTTTTCCCCTTTTTACTATTGACAAAAATTTAAATCTAAATTCACGTCATTATCGCTCCTCTCCTCGACAGCAAATTCTATTTCGAAAAGGATGAAGCTTTGAAACGCTTTCTAGCTTTGATTGCTCAGGGCACTGACATCACCAGTTTTTTCCCACAGGTTCAGTTTGTACAGCACTGTGAAGTAGTAGCGCTTATTATAGATTGGATTATGAGTAATTAGTAATTAGTTCATTTGTTACATTTTGGAAAACCCATGAGTAATTAGTTGCGCTTATTATTGATTTGGGATTATGTTGAGGTTTATTCGAAAATTATACCCAGCAATAAACCTTGAGAACCGGGCTATTGGCATGAAAAAGACATTGGTTTATTATAGAGGTCGAGCTAGTTAAGGAATGAGGATTGCGGTTAATTTGCGCTGCTTGAGGTTCATACCTTACACTGAGGTTAATTTGTATGCTTGAGGTTAATTTGCACTGCGGTGTGTATGCACTGCGGTGTGTTTACACTGAGGTTTTGTGATACACGCAGTACATACACCTACAAGTATACACGATTTTTTATTACGGACGATGCTAGTATGCCCAGGTGTAAAGCCGGGTAAAATGTGCGATTCAGTGGGAACTGAGGAAATAAGGGGGATATGATGGTAATTTTTTATCTGATGATGGTGGGGACATCTGAATTTTAAGCCTCTTACCATAGATTTTAAAAAAACTGAAGCGGGCACTCAAGCATTTTCGTTTTATTACAATACACATCATACACGCAGTGCATACACGAACAAGTATACACGCACGCACAAGTATACACGCACACACAAGTATACACGCTCGAATATCATAAGTATACACGCACAAGTATACACACACAAGTATCATAAGTATACACGCTCAAGTATCATAAGTATCATAAGTATACACGCACAAGTATACACGCACAAGTATCATAAGTATGCACGCTCAAGTATCATAAGTATACACGCACAAGTATACACGCACGCACAAGTATACACGTGCAAGTATCATAAGGCAGCCATCTGAAGGCACACACAAGTATACACGCACAAGTATCACAAGTATACACGCTCAAGTATCATAAGTATACACACACAAGTATGCACGCTCAAGTAGACACGCACGAGTATACACGCACACACAAGTATACATGCACGCACAAGTATCATAAGGCAGCCATCTGAAGGCACGCACAAGTATCATAAGATTAAAAAAATCACCAGCATTCACAAACATTCACTACATACCATTCACAAACATTCACCAGCATCCATCATCAGCCATCACCAGTCATCACCAACAATCACAAACTTCCACAACCACACAAAGTTTCACAAATATTCACAAACTTTCAAGCCAAAAATCATTACCAGCAGAAAAAACCAACATTCACAAACATCACCAGTCATCATCAGCATCATCACCAGTATCATCACCATCACCAGCATCTTCTTTTTCTTCGGAGTCAGTGTCCATGTCAGAGTCTTTGTCCATGTCAGAGTCATCGTCTATGTCAGAGTGATTGAATGGGGATTACATGATCATTGATATATTCCAATTAGCACCTCATATAAATGATCATAGTTTTAAGAAGAAACTTCTAGATATATAAGATAATCCACTTGTGATAATGTGTTGTTTTATGCTAATGTTGGTGTAGCTACTTTCTAGTTGAATGTCAGTGATCTGGTTGTGTCTCATTATAAGGCTATTATAACCTTGTATGTATGTATGTGAGTGTGTGCATATGTGGTTGTGTCTCATTATAAGGTTGTTAAGGATAGAGCATAGTCAGCAACGAAACCAGAATTTCTTGTTGTGGAGGGCAAAAAGTTACAAAGTGATCTTTGGATGATCAAACTTCAATAATATAACAGTAACGTAAATTTGTAAAAGAGTTCAATGGAAATTAGTCATATCGATGCAGCAAACATTAATAGGTAAATTCTATTTTCGTACACATTTTCGATCACCTAATCCACCCTATAAAGTAAGATCTTTGACTTTTAACATGTAAAACTTAATTAGTTTATCCACCTAATATATTATATGATTCAATTCTCAAATAATGTGATCCACCTAAGAGTTTATATGCCTTAATTATCAAGCAATTTGACATGTAACACATATTGAGTATGGTGATTTCTTTTTACAGTTTACCACTCTGGTTTTTTTTCCAGTAATGTTAAAAATTGGAAGTGATCTCATAAAATTCCACTATATTTCAGAAGATAAAGCAGTTCCTGCATATAAAAAGAACATTATACCCCATGATTACTTTTTCTCTAACTTAATGACATTATTCTATGATAATTTATAAAGTGGCCATCCACAAAAAATCTATGCATTAGGGTGTTTGAAGAAAAATTAATAAACTCCTTAATTCATGGTAGCAGTGAACATGGTTGAAGTTATTATTCAGTTTGTAAAATGATTTTTTTTCATGGAAGAAGTTTACCACATCTAAAGGAAATTCAAGCCATACATTAACAGTGTCTCAAATTCAAGCCATACAATTACATCTATGTACAACTAACAGAGCACCAGTTTGTATTATTATTTCAGAATCTTGGGTGGGGCATTATAACCTTGTATGCATGTATGTGAGTGTGTGCATGTGTGGTTGTGTCTCATTATAAGGCTGTTAAGGATAGAGCATAGTTGAATGAACACTATGTAATTATGTTCTTTGGAAAATTTACCTCGATTAGCCAAACATATTGTGGATTAACTAAAAGAAACTATGGATGGAAGTAAAATTTACCTATGATCACAAAAAAATGGTACCACCAGTTCCTCTGTAACAACCCACCTCCGTTAAGGTCACTCACAAAGGGAATGCTTTAACTTTGATGGAGCGTTTTAGTAGACAGAACAGAAATTTACAAGACAGATAAAACAGTACTTGAAAATTTTATCACTTTATCACAACAGAAACTGAAGTAAGTTTGGTTACATCTTTTCAAATCACAATATCAGAATTCATGTACAAAAATATCAGTCTTGTACAAAAACCTTCAGAATACATAGTTTTTAAAATCATAATCCCTCAACATAAACTGCCATGGAAAGATAGAGCCAAGGCCAATTGATACATCAAGCAGAGAAAGTCCAAATCAAGCTCCTAGATTTCCATCCTACAAACCTGGGGGGGGGGAAACAAAAGAGAAGGGGCAAAAACAAGCAAGGTCAGACATTAATTCTGGCAAGTCCAGTGAGTTTCAGCATATGAACAGATAATAATATCATGACATGAAAATAAAGCTGGATAAGAGACAATATCAACAGGAGTAACTAATATACTTAAGCTAAACAGAAGAAACAGAATGATATAGCCCAAGTTATGCTTCTTACTTATATTTTACTTCTCTGCAATTATACTAGTATAACAGGATTAGGTGTTACCCTAGTGTCTAAACAGAAACAGAATAATGGGCCTTTACCATCCGAACAGAAGGTACAGAAACAGAATACTCCTTACGGAAACAGAATGTTAGAATTAGGTGTACACTAGTAAATGGGCCTTTACCACCCCAACAGACGGTACCACGCAGAAACAGACAGTTGTTACCACCCAACAGAAACATACGATACCCCAATGGAAACAGACAGAACTAAGTGTACCCTAAATCTACCCCAAGCGATCGGCTCCCTAATACATAAATACCCTGTGCCAGCCCCACAGAAGGGTGTATCACTCCCTAAAGTGGAAACCTTTAAATAACACAGACCTATTTACAGATGTCACGGCGTCTTACATCCTCAGAGGCAGACCGGGATCCATGCACGCACATGACCCGGTTGGAACGCAACATCAACACCCCTCGCCATTATCAGAATGAACCGCTTATAATTTGTTTAGTAAGCATGCTCGGACCCTACCTACTGTTGGGTCATAGTTTTGATACCAGAAAGGGTTACTGACTAATATGGGTCCCAAACAATAGATGACACAAGTATTTTTACTCCTAACCTTGTGTCCCCAGACTAACAGATTTCAGATTAACTTGTTTACAAGTTTTCAGACATACAGAGTTCAACTCAACCATTTCACATATCAGAAAAATCAGGTTAACAGGTTTTCAGACTAACGGATCAGATGTATAGTTTTAACAGACTTACAGATTGTCTAACTTTGTATTGGGCCTACAGATTCATGAAACAGGTTTATTAATTCATCAGTCTAGCTGGTTTAGCCCTATCTACCCAACACGTTTTAGACATCATATTTACCTCAGATTTGCATTGATTAAATATTAATGCGCAGACCTCTCACATTAGGTCGGTAGCTTGTGGCCGCTGGATAAGCCGGGCGGTTCCGGGCAGACTTCTGCCACAAGTTAGACCTAACCTCATGTCTAAGCATATTTTATTTATGCATACGACCTCTCACATTAAACTAGCAGTTTTTGGTTGCTGGTTAAGCCAGTTTGGTCCAGGCAGGCTTTACCTCAAACATGAATCTAACCTCGTGTCTCAGCATATTTTATTTATGACCCATTTATTCCGTTACAAATGATACAAATATCAGACTAATTATGCCAATTTAGCAGATTTGACTTCTTTTCAAGTCGCAGCAGATTAAACAAATTAACATGTTTTACACAAATTACAATCATTCAGCTTTTCAACAGATCTAACAGATTTAGCAGCTCAGGCGGTTCAACAGATTTAGCAGATTAGGCAACTCAACAGATTTAGCAAATTGGGCACAATTAGAAGATTAGGCGATTCAACATATTTAACAGTTTAGGCAATTCAGTAGATTAAACAGGTAACAGATTTAGCAGATAAGGCAAATTTAGCATATTAAACAGATAACAGTTTTAGTCGATTAAACATTCCTTAAAGTCCTATTCACATATCTTGCCTAATTCATAAAGTAAGCCTAAACTTATAAGCCCAAATTATGGTCATAATCCACCATATAACATATGTCCCAGATTTTAGTTAAACTTGCATAGTTCAGAATATTCTCCAAAAACCTTACATATAAATTATGCCAAATATAGCCATGGATTACAATGCATGTCATATATCCAAAAACCCACTTTAGGTGTGTTCACATTAATGGTTATCCTATTTAATATAGGTCTTTATGCCTAAGTTATACACAAAATAATCCTCCTTCTTCTAAATTACAGACTACAATATATAAAGTATGTCCAGATCTAGAATTACAACTTATGTCCTTTATATTCTAAGTCATAAACAATCTCATATAATATGCCTCCAACTTATATCCTGAATTGCAACATGTGCTATGTATCTAAATCAATTGCTTATTTACAGTTAAATCTTTATGCCCAAATCCTAAGTCATATGTCCAATATTCTTCTATGCCTCAAGTCATATGCTCAATAAACTTTATGTTTCAAACATGTCTTGCCATATGTCTCAGATTTATGTTCTAGCTATAGCCTATATTCTTTCCTCAAATCAGTCACAGATTAGTCATGCCCAATTTATGCATCATTCATTATTTGCCCCAAAAGTTTGGCATTCGTGCGTCAATCTCTTATGAGATTTCGCTCAGGCCCGTGGTAGCCTGGCTGTAGAACAGAAAGAAGAGAGATACAGAATAGTTACAATAGGATAGATCTAAACAGAACAGAATATGCATAACCTCAGATTCAGATTTACAACCATGTCACGATCATAATTAAAATTCATATCTAAAAATAGCTGTGCTTGCCTTGATTGGATTATAGAAGAAGAGTTGCAGTAGTTCTCTTTTAACCTGATTCGGATTTGGAAGAAGATGCACTATTTCTAGTTTTGATTCCAACAGAGTAGCGACGCCATTATTTTATTTATTTATAATATTTCAGAGGCAGCATAAGGAGAGAATAAAATGGTGTAAAGAGAATGAGGCTAGGAGGCTGTTTATATAGGATTAGGCGGACGAATTTAGATAGAAAACGTGACCAGATACATCAGAATGAACCCAGGCTCAGAACTGGGTTCTGTCACCAGGTCAACCATAGGGTCGACCTGGTCCCTCGGAGGTCGACCATAGTGTCGACCCCCAGGTCGACCTGGTCCCTTGGAGGTCGACCATAGTGTCGACCCCCAGGTCGACCTGGTCCTGGGCGGGAAAATTCCCGCCCAGTCTGCGCTGGCGTTTGAATTCGAATTTCGAATTCGAATTTCAAGATGTTTTCGGTTCTGAAAATTCCTAAAACTTCGGAGGGTCATATCTCCCTCATACGGACTCCGTTTCTCGAAAACTCGGACTCATTTCCAAGCAGAATTTCGAGATGAACGCAATGGCTCAACCCGTTTCCCTTGATTCCTGTTTTAAAAATTAATTATTCTCTAATTTGTTACTAATACGTTTACAGAAAATACGGGGTGTTACATTCTCCCCTCTTTAAGGGATTTCGTCCCCGAAATCTTCAAGTTAAGAAGAATGTGTCTTACCATCTGGTCATCCATCTTCAAGTTAAGAAGAATGTGTCTTACCATCATCCACAAGCATCCAATCCTTAGAAAACTTCTAATGTTGTATGAACATATGAAAAAGTGTGTGTATATGTTCCTTATTTAATGCAAAGATCAGGCGGTCTACTGATTCAGTTGACCTCCTTAATGCGAATTATGTCAGTGCCATGAGTTCCACATGTATGCAATTTTCCTATTTGATGCATATCATTTCTATATGAGTGCACAACCGTTCATTCATATGCAACATCCATTTGACGAGTCAAACATTTCGCATCCATAAAAAAATGCACACACATCCATATGCAGTATGAAAGTGTTTTTGAGCCGATCTAGTGCCTAGTGTGTGTATACGCATCCACTGGCAATCACTAGCAACCACTTGCATCCACTTGCAACCATCAAACATAACATGTCTCAAACACATGTTTACACCCATTAGTTTCTACCTAAAGGTCGAAGGATAAAGTCGAGTGATAGAGGCAAGTATAATTAAAACTAAAGCTAGGTTCCCATTAGACATCGGTTTAAGAGAATAACTCCCTAAGTATCAACCCCGAAGATCGAAATCAACATCAGATTAATACTCAGAGAATCACTCCCATTAAACAAATGCCCAACTGGAAAACTATTTCACACTTTGAGTAAAAACTTCTACAGACTACTAATACAGATCAGATCACCAAATGATTCTTAGGAAGCTAAGCATGATAAAAACTCAGAATGTATGCGTCATAGTCAACTTAACGCTCAACACAGATACCCAGCTTATCACAATTAGATGAGTCATAACCCTTATGGGTCTGAGTCTACAGCGGAATCAGAAACAATACTAGTATTAAAGTGCAGAGTATCGATTACAGAAAAAATTCCAGAATCAGAAAAGAGCTTTAACTCAACAACCAGATAAAGAAATTAAACCTCCTACAGAAAGTTTCCTTATTTCTATCCTATCCACTAGCCTCGAGAGTGTTCGCCTGCCCTCCAGAAGTTGGTCCTGCCCTCTGCCCTTGCCCTCGTTTCTTCGGGCAGTCCCTAGTGAAGTGTCCCATCTCACCACAGTTGAAGCAAGTGCCCTTTCTTTTTCGGCAATCCTTGTTCATATGAGTCGAGCTTCCACAAGTAAAGTACTTTTTCTCCTTCTTATCTTCAGACTTTTCATTCTTCTTTTGTGTTTCCTTTTTGGGCCATGCTTTCTTGTTCTGTGGTTCTTCCTTCTTTGCCTCTTTCTTGCCCTTGTCTTCCTCGTGTAGTAGTGCCATGTCCACCAATCTCTCGTAAGTCGCTCCCATGGGTACATGGGTCATGGCTAGGCTGTGCAGTGGCTCGTTCAATCCTTTAACAAAGCGGAGAGCCTTTTTATGCTGGGTGTTGACTAAATCTAGTCCGAACCTAGCCGGTTGGTTGAACTGATTGACGTATTCCTTGACCGTCATACTAATTTTCTTAAGAGATAAGAACTTTTCCAGTTGTAGACTTCGTTCAGCTTGCGAGAGGAATTTTGTCTCAAACCTTGTTTTGAAATCCATCCATGTTTCAACCGGCCTCTCGGCGTTAGTGACTTCCCACCAATAGGAAGCTTCGTCCTTGAACAACCATACCGCCAATTGTACCTTCTGCCTATCGTCCACCTCGAAGATAACAAACAGATCCTCAGTTTCTTTGAGCCAGTTCCTCGCTTCTACGAACGATTCAGTTCCCTTGAAATCCTTTCCACCCATGGCCCTAAAATCTTTACAAATCTTTGAGAAAGCAATTGCACGAGGTAGGGGCGGAGGAGGGGGAATCGCTGCGGCTGGAGGAGGAATGTCTGCTGGGCCTGCATCGTTGGCCCTAGCCTCTAAGTATCTCCTAAACCAGCCAGGTACCGGTACACCCTCAGGAAGGTTAAGATCCCCAAACATGATGAAACGAAAGAAAAAGGAAAGATTCAAAACAAAGGATAGAAAGATAGGCTATGGCTTTGGGGATTAAGTTTTTCAAAACAGGCTTTCCCATTTTGAAAATACTTTCTTTTAAAACCTTTTTAAAAATAGTTTTTCAAAAGCTTTTTATCAAGTCTGGTAACCTTCAGCTCTGATACCAAGTGTAACACCCCACCTCCGTTAAGGTCAGTCACAAAGGGAATGCTTTAACTTTGATGGAGCGTTTTAGTAGACAGAACAGAAATTTACAAGACAGATAAAACAGTACTTGAAAATTTTATCACTTTATTACAACAGAAACCGAAGTAAGTTTGGTTACATCTTTTCAAATCACAATATCAGAATTCAAGTACAAAAATATCAGTCTTGTACAAAAGCCTTCAGAATACATAGTTTTTAAAATCATAATCCCCCAACATAAAATGCCATGGGAAGATAGAGCCAAGGCCAAGCGATACTTCAAGCAGAGAAAGTCCAAATCAAGCTCCTAGATTTCCACCCTACAAACCTGGGGGGGAAACGAAAGAGAAGGGGCGAAAACAAGCAAGGTCAGACATAAAGTCTGGCTAGTCCAGTGAAGTTAAGGCATATGAACAGATACTAATATCATGATATGAAAATAAAGCTGGATAAGAGACAATATCAATAGGAGTAACTAATATACTTAAGCTAAACAGAAGAAACAAGATGATATAGCCCAAGTTATGCTTCTTACTTATATTTTACTTCTCTGCACTAATACTAGTATAACAGGATTAGGTGTTACTTTAATGTCTAAACAGAAACAGAATAATGGGCCTTTACCACCCGAACAGAAGGTACAGAAACAGAAACAGAATAATCCTTATGGAAACAGAATGTTAGAATTAGGTGTACACTAGTAAATGGGCCTTTACCACCCCAACAGACGGTACCATGCAGAAACAGACAGGTGTTACCACCCAACAGAAACAGACGGTACCCCAATGGAAACAGACAGAACTAAGTGTACCCTAAATCTACCCCAAGCGATCGGCTCCCTAATACATAAATACCATGTGCCAGCCCCACAGAAGGGTGTATCACTCCCCAAAGTGGCAACCTTTAAATGACACAGACCTATTTACAGATGTCACTGCGTCTTACATCCTCAGAGGCCGACTGGGATCCATGCACGCACATAACCCGGTTGGAACGCACCATCAAAACCCCTCGCCATTATCAGAATGAACCGCTTATAATTAGTTCAGTAAGCGTGCCCGGACCCTACCTACTGTTGGGTCATAGTTTTGATACAGAAAGGGTTACTGACTAATATGGGTCCCAAACAATAGATGACACAAGTATTTTCCCTCCTAACCTTGTGTCCCCAGACTAACAGATTCCAGATTAACTTGTTTACAAGTTTACATACATACAGAGTTCAAGTCAACCAGTTCACATATCAGAAAAATCAGGTTAACAGGTTTTCAGACTAACGGATCAGATGTATAGTTTTAACAGACTTACAGATTGTCTAACTTTATATTGGGCCTACATATTCATGAAACAGGTTTATTAATTCATCAGTCTAGTTGTTTTAGCCCTATCTACCCAACACGTTTTAGACATCATATTTACCTCAGATTTGCATTAATTAAATATTAATGCGCAGACCTCTCACATTAGGTCGGTAGCTTGTGGCCGCTGGGTAAGCCGGGCGGTTCCGTGCAGACTTCTGCTACAAGCTAGACCTAACCTCGTGTCTAAGAATATTTTATTTATGTCTACGACCTCTCACATTAGACTAGCTGTTTGTGGTTGCTGGTTAAACCGGTTGGATCCGGGCAGGCTTTACCGCAAACATGAGTCTAACCTCGTGTCTCAGCATATTTTATTTATGACCCATTTATTCCATTACAAATGATACAAATATCAGACTAATTATGCCATTTTAACAGATTTGACTTCTTTTCAAGTCGCAGCAGATTAAACAAATTAACATGTTTTACACAAATTAAAATCATTCAGCTTTTCAACAGATCTAACAGATTTAGCAGCTCAGGCGGTTCAACAGATTTAGCAGATTAGGCAACTCAACAGATTTAGCAGATTGAGCACAATTAGCAGATTAGGTGATTAAACATATTTAACAGTTTAGGCAATTCAGTAGATTAAACAGGTAACAAATTTAGCAGATTAGGCAAATTTAGCATATTAAACAGATAACAGTTTTAGTCGATTAAACATTCCTTAAAGTCCTATTCACATATCTTGCCTAATTCATAAAGTAAGCCTAAGCTTATAAGCCCAAATTATGGTCATAATCCACCATATAGTATATGTCCTAGATTTTAGTTAAACTTGCATAGTTCAGAATATTCTCCAAAATCCTTACATATAAATTATGCCAAATATAGCCATGGATTATAATGCATGTCATATATACAAAAACCCACTTTTAGGTGTGGTCACATTAATGGTTATCCTATTTAATATAGGTCTTTACGCCTAAGTTATACACAAAATAATCCTCCTCCTACTAAATTACAGACTATAATATATAAAGTATGTCCAGATCTAGAATTACAACTTATGTCCTTTATATTCTAAGTCATAAACAATCTCATATAATATGCCTCCAACTTATGTCCTGAATTATAACATGTGCTACGTATCTAAATCAATTGCTTATTTACAGTTAAATCTCTACGCCCAAATCCTAAGTCATATGTCCAATATTCTTCTATGCCTCAAGTCATATGTTCAATACACTTTATGTTTCAAACATGTCTAGCCATATGTCTCAGATTTATGTTCTAGCTACCGCCTATATTCTTTCCTCAAATCAGTCACAGATCAGTCATGCCCAATTTATGCATCATTCATTATTTGCCCCGAAAGTTTTGCATTCGTGCGTCAATCTCTTATGAGATTTGGCTCAGGCTCGTGGTAGCCTGGCTATAGAACAGAAAGAAGAGAGATACATAATAGTTACAATAGGATAGATCTAAACAGAACAGAATATGCATAACCTCAGATTCATATTTACAACCATGTCACAATCATAATTAAAATTCATATCTAAAAATAATTGTGCTTGCCTTGATTGGATTATAGAAGAAGAGTTGCAATAGTTCTCTTTTAACCTAATTCGGATTAGGAAGAAAATGCACTATTTCTAGTTTTGATTCCAACAGAGTAGCGACACCATTATTTTATTTATTTATAATATTTCAGAGGCAGCATAAAGAGAGAATAAAATGGTGTAAAGAGAATGAGGCTAGGAGGCTATTTATATAGGATTAGGCGGACGAATTTAGACAGAAAACGTGACCAGATACATCAGAATGAACCCAAGCTCAGAACTGGGTTCTGTCACCAGGTCGACCTGGTCCCTGGGAGGTTGACCATAGTGTCGACCCCAGGTCGACCTGGTCCTGGGTGGGAAAATTCCCGCCCAGTCTGCGCTGGCATTTGAATTCGAAATTCGAATTCGAATTTCAAGATGTTTTCGGTTTTGAAAATTCCTAAAACTCCGGAGTGTCATATCTCCCTCATACGAACTCTGTTTCTCGAAAACTCGGACTCGTTTCCAAGCAGAATTTTGAGACGAACGCAATGGCGCAACCCGTTTCCCTTGATTCTTATTTTAAAAATTAATTATTCTCTGATTTGTTACTAATACGTTTACAGAAAACACGGGGTGTTACATCCTCCCTATTGCTCACAAACAGAATTTCAGGCCTTGTCCCAGGATGAGCATGTGTGGTGCGCTCAACCCTAATGTGGTAAACCTTGTTGTCGAATCGAGCAGCAAAAGTATTCTCCAAGCCAATGCCTTCATAAAATTCCATTTTCAGGTATAATGATCTATGGTCAATTCGAGACCAATGACAGTCGTCAATTTCACACACATTTCCAATTGGCCTCATTAATTCTTTAATTGTAGGAACATTTTTCTTCAGGAACTCGGGAAAGCCAACAACTCTAGCCCACGATTCTGCCTCGAACGCTGGTTCAGGCTCAAATTCTTCACAAGACTATTTTTGCACATGAAAAGCACCTCCACATTTTATAAAAAGTTTCAACATAAGCGCATGATCATGCTTACTGTAAGATGGGCATGTTATTAGAAAAGAGTTTTTGGGTATAACTCATATAGTCCACTCCTCATTATGCTTCAGAGTATGCCTAAGCGTGAGATGCACAAATTCGTAAGTCCAATGTCCTGAAAGAACAGTGGCAGTGATGCATAGTGAAGAGTCCTCCATTGTTTTTTTAACTTTTGATGATGGAGTTTTGTTTAGGAGTTGAAGATGTTGATGACGATATGTTTCTGAAGCTTGACAGGATATGAAGTGACACACTGCACGTGGCAGTAATATGCGAACTGAAAACTTTTTGCTCAGAAGACGAAGCATACTGAAATTGCTTATTTGTTGGGCTTGGCTGGCATGAGTGACCAATCGCCAATGATCAGTAAGTCAATTGTAATAATTGTGTTCATAACATTTTGTTAACAAGGCCAATGGCCATTCGATGCCACCACTTATCAAATAACTTGTTATCATTTGATCAGGTGAATATTTAATTCTGGAAGCTAGGCAGATGGATACATTTTGCAGATGTGACACACACATATATATATTCGATGCCACCCTCTTGTATAGGTACATACATATATATTTCCTATTGCAATCAGATTGCTGCATACATATGATAAATATGTATAAATGAGTAATACATTTTGCAGATGTGGACACATGTGTACATGTTCAGAATGCGCTAAAGAATTGGCCAAGAATGGATCAGGATAATGTCCCTTATGCCGTGCACCTATTCTTGAAGTATTTCGAGCTTACTGTATACAATGAAGAAAACAGTATAGCTGATTTTTGAGTTTTGATATTTGGATAATTAAAACAATTGCTTTGGATGAGTTTCTTGTACAAAACCTGTATTGCAAAAAATTTAATTAAAGCATTGTATTTGCTATCAAATTAGTGTTGCATTTGCCTTCTTCTACTGTTGCGTTAGCTTTTATTGATATTGCATTTCATGATAATGGTGTTGCATTACATATTGTAGTGGTGTTGCATTACATTAAATATAATTGCTTACCCATCGCACGTGGACCCCACAGCTGACGTGGATAGCTGGTGTGGCATGTGACACATGGAGTGCTAACATGGAGAGATGATGTGTCGTGTGACATGTAGACAGCTGACGTGGAAAGCTGACGTGGCCCCACTGGAAGCCATGCCCTAACTAATGCTTAAGGCAACACTGAATAGTGCTGCATTACGTGCAAATAGTTTTTGCATTATGGCTATAATGCAACACTTTCTGTCTGTGGCCGAAGATGGGAAAAAGCGTTGCCTTAGATGGCTAATGCAACGGCCGCGGATGCCACGCCTCCCTGGTGTTGCCTATTTGAAAAAAGGGCTTACGGCAATGCTTTTTTGATCTACGGCCACAACAAATTAGTGTCGAATATGCCCACTTTTGTAGTAGTGATCGTATTTCAAATATATAGAAAACGTTCAGAATCGAATTAACATTGATTCCATAAATCTTTTGTTTTATCGACGGTATTATAGAGGCAAATGTCTAGTAAAGTATCAAACCAGTTGTAACGACCCAGCGGGTGCGACGCCCGAACTTCGACAATAATACATAAAACCCATATTACTTGCCAAAACCCAAGTATCAAAAATACCAGATAGTTATTAGAAAGAAGGTAGAGGGTGAGATAAGAAAGAAAGAAAGATTAGAATAGAAGAAAAAGAAGAAACACCACAACGCAGAGTATCACATCGCAGCGTAACAAAATATAATATAAAAATAAATCTTTATTGAAAGCTTTAAATAAAACTTACATCATCAGAGTACATCAACAGAACTGGACAGTTATAGCAATCTGTCCTCATCTACAATCACACAGCAGAAAAAAAATAACTATATATCATATATCTTCAAATAAAATATTACACAGCCTCAGTATAAACCAATATATATTTTAAACTCAATATTTACAAATTTCGGTCAAACGATACTCAAACTATATAAATATCCTATTTAATTTATAAAATAAATATTATCGTTTATTAACGAATTCCACAGCGACTATTCGAAAATTTGAATTGGACATAACTAACAATCTATAACATGAAAACACCATTTTTCTCTTACATTAGAAAATTATAATCAAATTGATCCAAACGATTCTTGTTTCACAGAATTCCGACTTATATCGGGTCCTGTATATTCAATTGATGTTCAAATTGTAAATTACGAACTACCAAGATGTTTCGAGTTTGTATTATAATTATAAATAAATTATACATTCAAACTTCGTTATATAAACGAATTATATATTATAAATCCATTTAAAATCCCAAATCAATATTTAATATAATAAAATATATCTGATCACTAAAAATACGGGACGTTACACCAGTGAAATAAATATTTTATCAAACAATTTCACATTTAAACGAACACAACAAATCATATTGATACACATTATCAATACCAATGAGGAATCCTTTTGGATTCCTCCAACTTGTCATTTCTTGCATCCCAAATTCATTGTTTTCAACATATTATAATATATAAAAAATTAACAGCTGCAGAGGAAGAATCCAGTTGGACCCCTCCAACCTATTAATCCCTGCATCCAAATAGGTTACTTCAAATCAAAACATCCAATTCGATTTTAATGATGATTTCCATAAATAATTGATAACAACAATTTAATATCAACCATGTTATGTAACAACCAACCATAAAAATTCAAACAATCTATTAAATTAAACACGTTTACAACATAAACGCGACCCATAATGTAATTTACCTCGTTTCATTACAATCGATAAATTAACTATTGATTTTAATTAAATTAAAAAAGTTTAATTTAATTATTTCAATCAATATTCATAAATATTATTTAGTAATCATCCAACAATAACAACATAATACACAAATATTTAACCCGACTTATATAAAATATAAGTAGGACAAACTGAGTGAGTTATACTCACCTTGATTCCATTTATCGTTGAAACGGTTCGATTTCAGTTAAATTAAACAAGCGTTTAATTTAACTAAAAATTCTTGTTCCTTCCAAATCTGTCCAAATTGGTGCCAGAATATAGATCTCGTCAAGACGATCCCAATACAACTTGTTGCGTTCAAATTCGTTAACACACGCGAGAGTTATAAATGTTTTAAGTTAATATGACTTTAATTATATGCTTAATTTCTTAATATTTTTTAGTTAAACTAATTACATATTATTCTTCACAAAATGGAATTTAGTCCCGTCACTACTACTTCCTTCGTTCCTTATGCTTCAACGCAGAGAAAACCCATACATTGCTGCCTTCCAACTCCCGATCGACGTGCCACATTCAGGCCATCAGAGACCGATCAGGCAGCGCTGACATCAGTGCCTCGCCCAACTCGACCAAAATCCCTAAAACGACCCAAACTCGCCCTTGCAGGAAAGCCCGGATTGAGTTGTGAACAAGACAAATCAGAACGAAGAAAAGAACATTTCATTGCTATTACAACAATTATATCACAGTACAAGATATCAGAGTATAAATGAATAATATATAGTAGAAAAATATCAGAGATTTAAATACAAAGCAGCGGAAAAATAATATATAATACAACTGATAGAAATACACGGATACAGAGCGTTCCGAATATAGATCCAGCTGTAAATCCAGGATCCTGTGAAAATAATATCTACAAAACCAAAACTACTAGCTTCCCATATGGAAAATAGGGGCACCCAGAGTTTAGGTTAAAACAACAAACTCCAGGTCAGTCATGTGACTGGTGTGAGAACTAAAACAGTTATTTAAAACTTTATTTTAAATACCATAAACTATATGCTAGCCTGCCCTATGGAGCATAAAATCTGGTCAGTATATCGACTATAACATCCATCGATCCCGTAGTGACCGATATATCCATCGATCTCATAGTGACCGATATATCTGAGGCGCCTCTCTATCCATCAAATAATAATAAGCAACATCCACATGAGTAAACAGTCTGGGATCCATACCATGACATTACTCCTAGCTAGAAACTAACATATGTCCAATTCCCTGAAGTTGTCGTCCTGTTTCTAGTTCATACCGGGATGTGAAGTTCATGATTTAACGCTACACAAAGCTATGCTATTTAAAGACGTGCTTTGATCATCAACCACAAGGCTCTTCTTTTCAATAAAATCCTTGATCACATGCCACTCAGCATGTTACACTGTCACTTCAAACCATACCACTGATTTCTACCGATATATAACCTCTAAGCTCGTACGTCTTAGAGAAGGGTGTTAAGCAAGAGAATAAATTCTCTACCACCAAATAGATATATATTTAGTAGAGATCAACGAATACAGTATAAAGGAATACAATGTTAGACATATTATTCATTTGCAAGTCTGTTCTAGGTCTGAACGAAACCGGAGGCACCTTATTCCTCGTCCCATATATCCAATATAGGATAGAGCTCCTCGCATATCCGGTCGATCTCCAAGTACGTCTGGACGATCACCACTTATTTCCTTGTCTTTGGATGCCTCCCAATCAAGACATCAGTAATCATCCAAATGATGTGAAGATCTACGGTCTTCAACCACTGTCTTCATCTTCAACTTATCGTCGTATCAATTAATCAGAATGGGATAAACCCGGTCTTTCCGAATAACTCACGTATCTTATAAAAAAAGTGCTATAAAAACACAACATACGCCTCATTCCAATTCAGAATATTCTTTTATTCAAATATTCACATCATTAGGGAAAGGTTCCCACTAATTTTATCAAAGATAAATTATTTAAATTTATTCTTTAATCTTCCTTTGGATATCAATTCAAACCAAATTAAGGTTTATCCAAACTAGTCGGGATTAGCGCACTTTACCGAAATAATCATTTGTTTTATTTCCCAATCCCAACCTATTCATCCCACGGATCAAAACTGGTAATACTCCATATCTAACACCATGGTGTTATCGGTAAAATTAATTACCATTTCACGTTCAAATCTATTTAAAGATTTAACGATCGCCTAGAGCAAAACTGATGATACTCCATTCTCGATCATTTCACAAATTTGATAATTTAAATTTTCACATTCACATTTCAATCTAATTAAGGATTCGTTAAAACTTCACTTAGTTTTAATCTTCAAAAATCATTATATAATGATTATTCAAATTTAGGAAATAAATCCTGCCTTTAACTGGGTTAAAGAACCAATGTCATTTAAAACACAGTTCATGATAAATCCAAAATCACATTCCATTAATTTTGGAATCTTCACGGAAAACAAATCAATATATATAATCGATATAAACTTCCATATCCAAACAATAATATAAATGGAATAACGGTAAAGCCTTTTAAATTCCATATATAGTAACAGTCTTCCTCCACAGAAGTTCACATCGATTATTACCAAATAGAATCCCATTTCATTCCAATTTATTTTATTAAATTGGAAAAGTTTTCTTTGGCAAATCCCATTAAATCTTAATGGAAAGATTTATAGATTCCAAATCACATTTCACTGTTAACTGGGTTAAAGAATGAATGTCGTTAAAACACAGTTCACAATAAACCCAATTCACATTCCATTTTATTCCAATTACTAAATATAATTGGAAACTCTAATAATATTAATTGAAGATTTATCCTTTTCACACGGGGTTTTAAGAACAGTGTTACCGAAAACATCATTCACGACAAACCCGAAATCCAATTCTTTTATTCAATTCCAATTAAATATTAATTAATTGGAAAACTTTACTAAATCTTAATTAAAAGATTTATTCTTTTCTCAACTAGGTTTAAGAACAATGTTATTTAGGACACCGTTCACGACAAACCCAAAATCCAATTTAATATTAAATACAAGGCTCTGAATAGAAATTATATCGGCTTATATTCAATATCAAATTCTGAAACTAACGGATATCGTATTGGGAATAACGATATCTGTATCTTCCAAATTCCCATAACAATATCCGTACAACCAGGGAATCCAATATCGAAATATTCCGAAGATTATTTCCATTCCAACTTATTCCTTGGAAAATTTTGGTTATTTTGAAACCATTTCAAATCCAATTTATTTATTTGAAAATATTGGATTATTATTTCTAGTTAATAACTAGTTCATTTCGACAAAAATATATTTTTATCTTTACAAACGTGGAATTTTTCATTTAAATTCTTTCAAATCATTTGTTATGATTTTACACAAATTATTAATATTTTTAATAATTTTATCAAGGACCATACAGTCGGTTTCCAATAACGGCCACCGAACATCACTTACAGCGACCATTTTATTTGGATATATTCCAAATCCAACTGTTAGATTTCAAATCTCTTATATTCATTTGAAATCTCTTTTCGATATGAACCCAGCGGTTCCAGTTTTAGGAGAATCCGACTGTCGGATCTCCCGTAATGTCAATTCAAAGTCAATGGTCGAAATTCGCGACCTGTTGCAGCGCGGCGCGCTCTATTCAGGTCATTTAATATACATAATATATATATATTGTCGACTTCCATTTAAAACGTATTTTATATATTCGTTTATAAATTCATTTCAAAACGATTTCAACTTCCTTTCAATTTTCATATCAAATTTGAATATTCCTTTATGAATTCGTTTTAAAGTCATTTCAAAATGATTTCAACTTCATTTCAATTTTCAAGTCAAATTTGAATATTCCATATCATTATAATATTAAAATGATAATATTTTCAAAATATCTGATTTTGATTATACATTGAATATTATTTAAAAATATTCGTTAATTCGGAATTGGAATCAAACTCAACCAATTACCATATAATTTCATTCATATGGATTTCATACATCGCATGTATACAACGATAATGGTAAACAATCATCAAAAATTCATGCAACATCCAGAGTGCAATTTACCACTGTATAAGTGTTAAAATAAATAAATAACGCTTATACAGTCTATCAACCCATCGATTGACATACTGCTAATTATTGGGATCAATGTATGTCAAATATCGTCCCAATACCCGTGTGGGGTTTTCAAACAACAAACACAGAATATTATTTGTGCAGTTGGGCGATGTTTAAAATATTATTGTCCCAATCATCATCAGTTAAATATGTGTACATAAACAAACTGTCTGGCTTGCAAATGAATTTTTATTTTATTATCTTTTCATGATAATTTTAAATACATTTTATATAAATAATTTTATATACAACAATATCAATAAATTACAATTCACAATACAATCCAAACAAACAATCAACCATGGTTTGTACAAAAAGTAGTATTGGGGGCTTCTAAGCCCCGTCTGCATCCTAATATATAATGACTGGAAAATAATTTTAGTGAGAAGGAGTTCTCACCTTTGGTTTCCACTCTGTCATTCTTTAGCGTAAGATTTGGATTCCATTTTGCTTCCAGTCAGTTCCATTGCAGTCTGTTTCACGTTGTGTATATATATATATATTAAAAATCATATTTTTATAACGTTATATATATATAATCATATTTTATAATGTTATATATATATGACACATTTTTATTACAATGCTTCATATATAAAAATAACACATTTTTATTTCTGAAACCATGCTATTTTTATTTCCAAAATCAAATTTTTATATCGCTATATATATATATATATATATTAAAATTCGTCTTTTTAATACAATGTTATTTGAATAAAAATCACATTTTTATTTCTCTATAAATATATAAAAAATCACATTTTTATTTCGCTATATGTATAAAAAGAAAATCACATTTTTATTATGCTATTCATATAAAAAGATTATATTTTTAAATCATATCTATATTATAAAAATCATATTTTATTAAATCAATGTTTTCTATAAAAAAATCTGAATTTTAAACAATACTATTTAATTTCAAATTTGAATTTTTAGCAATCCTATTTAATTTCAAATCTGAATTTGTCAGGATTGGTTTCATGACGCAGATCTTTCTGAGACGGTTCCAACGCATCTATCGGCACTGAATTCTAGTCCCATACGAAGAAGTTATCATATTTTAAACTTTAATTACACAATCATATTACTAGTTAAATAATTAATCTCTAAATTATGCTTTAACCACTAATCCCTCTCTTCCAACATTCGTTATTTCTGGCCACCGCTAAAAAAAACATCGACTCCATTCCCTGCTCATCGCTACCACTACACTTCGTCGTCCTCCAATCTGAAGCAACCACCCAAACCGCTAATGCCTGCTCCCCCTATGCCCTCACCCTCACGTTACTCGGTGGTCTGAACAACCAGGAAATGGTGTGCAAATGTCGGAAGTTTGGGGTGAATAACTGAACACCACACCACCTTGAAACCCATTACCTCCATATAATCTTGTAGCCCTCGCATTCTCCTTCATTTCTTGTCTTGAAATCGTTGAATAATGCTTGAAGGATTTGGAGAAATTTAATGGGGAAAATCGGAGCTTCTAGGCCGTTGAGTGCCACCGGCGGCGGAAAACAGTTGAGAGGGAATTAGGGTTTCATTTGGCTATTTATAGGATTTAAATATTTAATATTTAATTCAATTAAATTCTTTATTGTAAAATTTCTCATCCGTAAACCCAATGACTGTCGTTCCCAGCTAATTATCCCCATTCCGGACACAATGGGATATGTTTCATAAGCCGATTCGACTGTTTTAATTAGTTTTTCTTTAAATTAAAATATAAATCAATATATATTGAATTCAAATAAACATTTAAATTTTCCAGGGCCACATACTGACTCCAAGAATTCCCCAAAAATAAATCTAGCTATGTTTTGATGATACGGTCCTAACAAAACTAAATTTGTGGAATTTGGAGACTATTTGAAAATTTGTCAATTTCCATTTGATAAATTTCAAACTGAAATTACCAAACACGTTTAAACTCACCATGCTCACATATCAATTCCAAAAATTATGAAAACTGGAATCAAGCAATAATTTGACATTCCGGATTCGAACAAAGTAGTTTCGTCGAAAACGGAAGTCTTTTGCAAAATAGCTATTTTTAAGGGCTATATATTAAATAAAATATATGTAAATTCCATAGCGACTATTTTAAATTTTAAACTGGACATAAATTTTTATTCCCGTTATGAAATCTGAATTTTTCACATTCGTTAGAAAGATATTTTTAAACAGATTCAAATATTTTTGTTTATACTGAAATCCGATTTATTTTGAATCTCGTACATTCATTTGAAATTTGAAATCGGATTTACAAACTACCGTGCCGTTTCAGGCTCGTTTTATAATTAAAATAAATTTATACGTTCTAATTTTATTCAAAATAAATTTCTTATCATTATTGTTTAAAATAAATCATTTTAAATATTCAAAATCCATTAAAATTGCTAAAATAAAAAATTTAAATTAGTTCTGAAAATCCTGGTTATTACAGTCTCCCCCACTTAAAATCTTTTCATCCTCGAAAAGGAACGGTGCTAAAAGTTGTTTAACCAACCAACTCAACTTTCATTCCGGCTTTCACTCTTCAACTTTTCAGTTTCTTAGAATTTTCAAATTTCTCAAAAATTTGGCTAACACCTAAAATTTTCGAAAAATTTCGCCATAACCTCCTTTGTATGGGTTGATATTTAAAACCGAAACTTGCCTCACAGGCCCCTCACCAATCCAAAAGAAAAAGCCAACCAGCTCATAAAATAATCAAAACCCAAGAAATACAATAAACATGTACCTATTTGCTGGGCATACAATTTTATTTCTCTTCTTAGCTTCCCTACTATGACCTATTCACACATATATATGCACATGTATGCAACTTCAAACAATTTTCATTTCAGTCCAATATTTGCTTCAATTTGGCTAAATTTACCATTCATTGTCATATTGGTTTTTTAGTTAACAAATAATCAAACATCACAACCAGCAATCAATTTGTGAACTAAATTTTCAGATGCATAACTTTAATGTATTTTCAAAAAATCATCTTTTTGGTGCCAAATCACAACAATAACCCTATCTAGTTTTGGTTCTCACACAAGTCAATTGGAAATATGTAGATATCACGCCTTCGAATCTCGAACATAAACATTGATGATGCCCGGGCATCACAAGAATTATCCTCGAGCGACTAGAGTGTGATCCTATGTCTATCCAATATATTTGAGGCTCCAAATACACGTTAATTACACATATATTCAAAACCTTTGTATACTAGATTGCCCAATTTAAATCTAAAATAAATATTCAAATATGAAAAATTGATATAAAATTTTAAAACTAAATTTGATTTTAAATTTAACATTCTTCACACTCGTTCTAGGACACTATTGATCCCATCTCCGACGAGCTATTCTTATTGGATGTTACTAATCCAATATCTGAAGAATTCTTTTGTTTGGTTCTAATTTGCCTTGTTCTCGAGCTCTGTAAACCAATGCTCTGATACCAAATGAAACGACCCAAACTCGCCCTTACGGGAAAGCCCGGATTGAGTTGAGAACACGATAATCAGAACACAAACAGAAGAACATTTCATTGCTATTACAACAACTTCATCAGAGTACAAGATATCAGAGTATAAATGAATAATATACAGTAGAAAAATATCAGAGATTTAAATACAACGCAGCAGAAAAATAATACATAACACAACTGAAAGAAATACATGGATACATAGCGTTTCGAATATAGCTCCAATTGTAAATCGAGGATCCTTTGAAAATAATATCTGCAAAACCAAAGCTACTAGCTGCCCATGTGGAAAATAGGGGCACCCAGAGTTTGAGTTATAACAATAAACTCCAGGTCAGTCATGTGACTGGTGTGAGAAGTAAAACAGTTATTTAAAACTTTACTTTAAATATCAGGTATATCGAGATACCACGCCGTATAACACGAAACGGGTTTTCTCCCAAGAATACCGATGCATAAACAGTTTATAAACAACGCAATGCTTTTCAAAAAATGAAGTTATTATAAGACTCAGGTCCCATCACATAATGCAACACAAGCCAGAGGATAGAGTTTCCCTTATAACAGCCAAACATGCTTGGTACGTTTTAAAACAAACCATTTGATACTATTATAAGTGCATAGTGTTAAAAATAACTTCAAATATAAATGTATCAATTATAGATGGCATGGGTACCATATATCATGTCGACATACTAGTTCTACAATCAAAATCGCACGATGTCGTATTGGAAGTTGGATTTCAATCATGAACCAAGGAAAGCAATTGCCTTTACCGATTCGAAATTGTCTAGCCCGAGCCTCAGGATACAGCCGCAACTGCCCCTACGGTTAGCGACGGGGTCAGTCATCTGTCGATGATTGGCAATACCATAAACTATATGTTAGCCTGCCCTATGGGGCATAATATCTGGTCAGTATGTCATAACATCCATCGATCCCACAGTGACCGAAATATCCATCGATCCCATAGTGACCGATATATCCAAGGAGCCTCTCTATCCATCAAATAATAATAAGCGACATCCACATGAGTAAATAGTCTGGGCTCCATACCATGACATTACTCCTAGCTAGAAACTAACATATGTCCATTTCCTTGAAGTCCTCATCCCGTTTCTAGTCATACCGGCGTGTGAAGCTCGTGGATTAATGCTACACAAAGCTATGCTTTTAAAGCCTTCCTTTGATCATCAACCACAAGTCCCTGCTTTTCAACAAAATCCTTGATCACATGCCACTCAGCATGCCACACAGTCACTCCATACCGTAACACTGATTTCTATAGATATATAACTTCTAAGCTCGTACGTCTTAGAGAAGGGTGTTAAGAAAGAGAATAAATTCTCCGCCACCAAACAAATATATACTTAGTAGAGATCAACGAATACAGCATAAAGAAATACAATATCAGACAAACTATCCATTTGCAAGTCCGTTCTGGGTCTGAACGAAACTGAAGGCACCTTATTCCTCCTCCCATATGTCCAATACAGGAGAGAGGTCCTCGCTTATCCAGTCGATCTCCAAGTACGTCTGGATGATCACCACTTATTACCTTGTCTTGGGATGCCTCCCAGTTAAGACATCAGTAATCATCCAAACGATGTGAAGATCTTCGGTCTTCAACCACTGTCTTCATCTTCGACTTATCGTTGTATCAATTATTCAGAATCGGATAAACCCAGTCTTTCTGAATCACTCGCGTAACATATAAAAAGTGCTCTAAAAACACAACATACACCACATTCCAATTCAGAATATTCTTTTATTCAAATATTCGCATCATTAGGGAAAGGTTCCCATTAATTTTAGCAAAGATAAATTATTTAAATTTATTCTTTAATCTTCCTTTGGATATTAAATCAAACCAAATTAAGGTTTATCCAAACTAGTCGGGATTAGCGCACTTTACCGAAGTAATCATTTGTTTTATTTCCCAATCTCAACCTATTCACCCCATGGACCAAAACTGGTAATACTTCATATCTAACACCACTGTGTTATCGGTAAAATTAATTACCATTTCACATTCAATTCTATTTAAAGATTTAACTATCGCCTGGAGCAAAACTGGTGTGTAACAACCCGGAAATTCTAAGCCAATTTAAAATTTTTATTTTGGCGATTTTAATGAATTTTGAATATTTAAAATGGATTATTTTAAATAATAACGGCTAAAAATTTATGTTCGACGAAGTTAAAATGAATAATTTTATTTTAGTTATATAATGAGCCTGAAATGGCACGGCAGTTCGAAGATTCGATTTCAAATTTCAAATGAATATATATAATTCGTTTTAAATCGGAATTGAACGAAACAAGAAATATTTGAATCAGTTTAATGATATCTTTCTAATGAAGTTAAGAAACTGAGATTTCACTTTAGAAGTTGAAAGATATGTCCAGTTTAAAATTCAGAAAAATCGCTGTGGAATTTATATATATTTTAAAATATATAAAGGCCCTTAAAAAAAGAAATTTTGCAAACGACCTTCGTTTTCGACGAAACCATTTTTGTTGGATCCGAGATGTCAAATTATTGCCAGATTTCGATTTGCATAATTTTCTGAATCAATATGTGAGCGTGGCGAAGTTAAACGTGTTTTAACAGTTTCAGTCAAATTCGATCGACTAGAAAATGGCCATTTTTCAAACAGTATTCAAATTTGACGAAATTAGTTTTGTTAGGACTGTATCGTCAATATGAAGCTAGAAAATATTTTTCGAGGATTTTTAGAGTCAGTATGTAAAACCAGTAAATTGAAATGTGCGTTCAAATTCAATATATTGATTTATATTATGATTTTAGCGAAAAACTGATCGAAACAACTGAACTGGCTTACGATACATAACCCATTGTGTTCGGAATGGGGGTAATTAGCTAGGGACGACAGTCGGTGGGTTCGAAATAAAAAGTTACTTTTTGAAATTAAAAATAATAAAATATATATATTTATATAACCCCCTCATCCCTCTCCTTCCCCGTTGACTTCATTTCAGATTTGAAAAAAAAAGAAAAAAAACAGAAACCCGTCACCCCCCCCCCCCCCCGATTCACGACGCGAACCACCACCGTGCCCCCCCTCCCGGCGGCGCACCTACTCGGACCCCCCTCTCGTCGGACCCCGTTCTCCCTCCTCCACCTCAAAACCCCAACGCCCACAATCCCTAAAACCGCCGCAATCACCATCGTAGCCGCGCCTCCGTAGCCTCCGATCTGCCACCGTATCCGCTCGACCACCACTGTTGCCGCTGCACCACACCCAAGCCCTAACCCGTGATTTCAAACCGCCATTCCCTCCCCACTTAATCACCCGTAAGTTTTTTTTCAAATTTATTTCTTTTTATTTATAATAAAAACGATTTTCAGTTATAATAAAAGTATGATTTGTAAAAAAAATGAAAGAAGCTAAAATTTTTAGTTAGAAAGGTTATATTTTTACTTAGGGAAGTAATGATTTTTATAAGTGGAAAAACTCGATTTTTATAAGTAGGAAAGCTCGATTTTTTTTAAGTACGAAAGCTTGATTTTTAGAAACGAAAAGATTTGATTATTTTTAAGTGAACGATTTGATTATTTTTAAATGAAAGATTTGATTATTTTTAAATGAAAGGTTCAATTTTTATATAAATGAAAGGCGATGTTTTTAATGAAAGGCGATATTTTTATGTAATGAAATGCGATATTTTTATATATATTGAAAGGCAATAATTTTATATAATGAAAGGAGACATTTTTATATAATGAAAGGCGATATTTTTATATATGTTGTAGTGAAATAAAAATTCGATTTTTATATATATAGATTAGAGATAAGAATATAATATTTATAACAAAGTAGCGATGTAAAAATATGATTTTTATATATAAAAATGAATAATAAAAATGTGATTTTTACTTTGAACAGAGTGAAATAGATTGCGATGGAACCGACTGAGATTAAAACGAGGTCCGAACCATTCAGAAATAAAGAATGACGGAGTGGAACCCAAAGGAGAGAACTCCTCACTTTTATTTTTATTTCTAGTTTGAAATATATAATAGGATGCAAACGGTGCTTAGTAGCACCCAACACCCGTCGTCCACAGACCATGGATGGCTTGTTTGTTTGGTTGATGTGTTGTGAAAAATGATTTTGTGTAGTGGAATGAAATAAATTATTTTATGGTTAAAAATATATTTTTTAACGTGTATATAAAATAAATAGTTATAAACAAATCGGACGATTTGTTTATGTACACACATTTGACTGATATGGATTGGGACGATAAATTATACACATCGCCCAACTGCATAAATAAAACCTATGTTTGATTGTTTGAAAACCCCACACGGGTGTTGGGATGAAATTGGTCATACACTAGTCCCAATAATTAGTGGTATGTTGATCGATAGATTGACATGCTGTTATAAGCGTTAAATATTTATATTTAATGCTTATGCAGTTGTGTGGTGCACTCTGGATGATGGTTGATGATATATCGTTGCTATTATATACATGTGTTGTAGGGAATCCATATAATTAACATTATATGTTAATTGATTGGGCCTCATTCCAAGTTGGAAAATAAAATATATATTCATGTGTTGAATAGAAGAAAATTCATGTGTTGAATAAAATATATATTCATGTGTTGAATAAAAGAAAATTCATGTGTCGAATAAAATATATATTCATGTGTTGAACAGAAGAAAATTCATGTGTTGAAGGAAATGTTCATTTGTTGAATAGAATAACGAAGTTATTGAAATATATAAAGCCGTGTTGGTTAGATATGCGTCATTTTGACGCGAACGATATTTATATCGATTATATTCGTTTTTATGATGATTATAGAAAAGGAAGTGATTTCAAAATATAACATTTTGAAAATATTTTCATTTGTATATCGATGATGTGGAATATTCAATTTTGATTCAAAATTGAATGTGAAGTTGAAATCGCTTTGAAAACGAATTAAAAACGATTTACATATATATATATATATATATAATATATACACATATATAATGGCCTGAATAGAATGCGTCGCGCTGCGGCAGCTCGTGAATTTCGACCATTGTCTTCGAATAGATATTACGGGAGATCCGACCGTCGGATTCTCCTAAAACCAGAACCGTTGGGTTCGTATCGAAAAGAGCTTTCTAACGAATATTAGAGATTTGAAATCTAACGGTTCGATTTGGAATTATGTCCAAATCAAATTTGGAAAAGGTCACTCTAAGTGTAGTTCGATGGTCGTTGATGGAAATCGACTGTACGGACCTTGATAAAATTATTAAAAATAGTAATAATTTGTGTAAAATCATAAGAAATGATTTGGAAAGGAGTGGGATGAAAAATTCCATACTCGAAAAGATAAAAATAGATTTTTATCGAAATGAACTAGTTTTGAACTAGAATTATAACCCATTTATTTTTGATAAATAAATTGGATTTGAAATGATTTTGAAAATAATCAGAATTTCCAATAATTGAATTGGAATGGATGTGAATCAAAATTGTCTTTGGAATATTTTGATGTTGGATTTCATGATTATACAGATATTGTCATGGAAATTTGAAAGATATATTAATATGGTTATTTCCAGTACGATATTTGTTGGTCGTAGAATTTAATATTGAATATAAGCCAATATATTTTCTATTCAGAGCCTTGTATTTAATATCAAATGTGGTTTTGGTTTTATTGTGAACCGTGTTTTAAATGACATTGGTTCTTTAACCCAGTTAAAGACAGGATATGATTTCCCAAGTTAAATAATCATTGATAGTGATTTTTGGGAAGATTAAAACCAAGTGGAGTTTTAATGAATCTTTAATTAGATTGAAATGATCGAGAATGGAGTATCAACAGTTTTGCTCCAGGCGATAGTTAAATCTTTAATTAGATTTAAACGTGAAATGGTAATTGAATTTACCGATAACACCGTGGTATTAGATATGAAGTATGACCAGTTTTACTTCATGGGATGAATAGGTTGGGTTTGGGAAATAAAATAAGTGATTACTTCGGTGTGGTTCGCTAATCCCGACTAATTTGAATTAATATTCAAAAGAAGATTAAAGAATAAATTTAAAGAATTTATCTTTGATAGAATTAATGGGAACCTTTCCCAAAGTATAAGAATATTTGAATAAAAGAATATTCTGAATTGGAATGAGGCATATGTTGTGTTTGTGTAACACTTGTTTATTATATACGTGAGTTATTTAGAAAGACCGGGGTTATCCCATTCTGAATAACTGGTTCGACGAAGTGTCGAGGATGAAGACGGTGGTCGAAGACCGGAGGTTTTCACATTGTTTGGGTGATTACTGATGATCTTGATTGGCTGTACACCCAAGAGGAGGGCATCAGTTGGCGATCGTCCAGACGTACTTGGAGATCGATGGATATGCGAGGTACAGGGTGCCTCTGGTTTCGTTCAGACCTAGAACAGACTTGTAAATGGACTGTGTGTCTGACATTGGATATCATTCTGTGTAATTGATAGATATCGGTTGCATGGGGTGGTCTACTTGTGTGACATGCTAAGATGCAAATGATTAAGGCTTCTGTTGAAAAGCAGAGTCTTGTGGTTGATGATCAAAGCACAGCCTGTGTGGCACAGCTTTTTGTGGCATTAATTCGCGAGCCTCACACCCCGGTGTGAACCAGAAACGGGAGAAGGACCTCAGGGAGGACATGCGTTTCTTTCTAGCTAGAAGTGGCGTCAGTGGTTTTACACGCCCTGACGAGTTTGGCTTATGTGGTTGTTGGATTGCGAGGCGCCTCAGATAGATCGGTGACTATGTTGAGCCGATGGAGTCAATGGACTCATTGACACCCCATGGGGTAGGGAAACACAGTGTTCACGCATTTTAATCCACATCGGTGGACCGCCCTGGCGATCCAAGGCTTTCCTGTGCGCTTGCGTGAGACACGGGCTAGAGCATCTTGAATTCGGTAAGGACGATCCCTTGCCTTGGTTCACAGATGGAAATCCAACTTCCAATACGTGGCTTTGCGGTTTTGATTGTAGAGCCTAGTATGGCGACATAGTGGTATGGGGCACTTATGCCGTCTATGATTGATACTTATGATTCAAATTGTTTTGACACTATACACTTATAGTAATAATAAAAGATGAAATTTAGCGTATCAAGCATTATTTGGCTATTATAAGGTAAAACCATATCCTCCGGCTTGTGTTGCATTATGTGATGGGACCTGGGTCTTATAATAGCTTCATTGTTCTTTATTTAGCATTGCGTTGTTGTTTTATGCACTGGTATTCTTGGAAGGAAACCCGTTCCGTGTTATACGGCGTGGTCCCTTGATTTACCTAACTTTAAAATAAAGATTAATAATGTTTTAGTTCTCACACCAGTCACGTGACTGACTTGGAGTTTATTGTTTTAACCTAAACTCTGGGTGCCCTTATTTTGACACGGGCAGCTAGTAGTTTTGGTTTTGCAGATATATATTCACAGGAACCTGGTTTACAGCTGGAATGATATCCGGAAAGCTCTGTATCCGTATGTCTCTTTCAGTTGTGTATTGTGTTATTTTTCCGCTGCAGTAATGTAATTAAATCTTCGATATTTCTCTGATGTATAATATTGATTTATACTCTGTATATTCTTGTATTCTAATGGAATTGTTTTAATAAGCAATGAAAATGTTCTTCTGTTTGTGTTCTGATTGGTCATGTTCTCAAAACAATTAGGGGTTTCGAACGGTCTTGGTCAGTTTAGAGATCGATTCGGATCGAGCAAAATTCCTTATCGTTACATGGTGATACTCTATTCTCGATCATTTCAAAAATTTGATAATTTAAATTATTATATTCACATTTCTTTTTTTTTTGCAAGGCTTACGGGGTTGAGTGGACCCCTACCACTTTTATTAAAGAACCGGAAGAAAAAAGAAAATACAACACACACAAGAGTACGGAGAAACACAGATCTTCAAACACAAGAAAGAACAAACACAAACAAAAAACACCAAGAAACAAAGGTTACATAAGGCTAGTCAAAATTCCAGGGTCGAACGTGACACTCAAAAGCCTGATTCCCTCTCTTGTTTTCATCCTGATTCGCTTCCTCGTCTGATCATAGTTTTGTGTTATGTTAACATTAAATACAATGGCATTTCTTTTCCTCCATACGGCATACAAGAACCGTTTCATCACATGGTAAAGTAATCTACCTTTCTCTCTTTTCCTCCCAGTTTGGTTATGCAGTGTACGCCATTGCACAACAACATCTTGAGTAGCATCATTTCGTCCAATATTAATCATTACTTCTTTCCATATTGAGAAGACAAAATGACACTCAAAGAATAAGTGATCAACTGTCTCAAGCTCATTAGAACAAAACACACAGTTCTGGTCACATTGAAAACCCCTTAACATAAGCTTGTCTTTTTGTAAAAATGGCTTTATTTAAAACTTTCCACAACAAGAGGTTATCACGTACACTATTGTCTTTTGTCCAGATTTTCTTACTCCATTTGCTTCTCGGCAAGACATTAATCCCGGCTATACAATGGTACATAGTTTTAATTTGGAAAGGATGGCCATGCTCTCCCCACAACGTCAAGGCTTCTTCAGTGCTTCTAAGCTTTAGATGCCTAGCTCTCATCCACATCTGACTAATTCTTTGTACAGTAGAGTTGGGCAAACAAATGATACAACCATGAATATAGTCACTGACCTTAGCATTGTAGTTAATTCGAGAGTTTAACATCTCAATTTCAGAAAGTTCCGTACTTAAAATTAAACCTTTTTCCAACCAAGGTTCATCCCAAAGCGACACGCTAGAATCAAGTGAGATAGAAAATCTGAAAAATGGAAGAATGATAGGCTGTAGTTTAAAAATGCACCGCCATGTCCAACTAATTCTTTGTGGCTGATTCATAGTCCAAAAGTTCTTTTTTTTAATTACATTCTTCTTCGACCAAGAAACCCAAATACTATTTTGGTCATTGAGGTAGCCTTCAATGTGTCTGATAAATGCGGCCCTGTTCCATTGTTTCAAGTTAACAATTCCCAGTCCACCTCTATTGATAGGACTTTCAGTCTTTTTAAACGCGATAGGGGATAGGTATCTACCGTCACTCTTGCCTTTCCATAAGTATCGCATTAAAGTTGATCGAATCATTGCAACTAACTTAGTATGGAGAATAAAGGTCCTAGAACAGTAGACCTTCATTGAGAAAATTACCGATTTAATGAGAGTAAGACATCCATCTTGACTAAGTATCCTAGATGTCCATGAGTCAATCCTAGCCGTGATCTTGTTAAACAAGGGTAAGCATTATGTAACAGTTATTTTTGCCTCGATTAGCAGTAACCCAAGATAAGAAGTTGTTTCAATGCTATCGGTTAATCCAGTTCTAAGCTGGATAGCGCTCATCTGAGAGTCAGAAATTCCGGCAGCTTTGATATTCGACTTCTAAAGATTGACTCTGAGACCTGTCATTTCGTAGAATTTGTTGAGAGTATCAAAAATAGTATCGACAGTTTGCACATCAGGCTTGCAGAAAATAACCAGATCGTCTGCAAACATCAAAGAAGATACTCTTGGTTCATGACACATGGGATGCAGCTGAAACATACCATTATCTATTTTCTGATTTAACATCTGTGTTAGAACCTCCATCACCAGAATAAAGAGGTATGTTGATAACGGATCACCCTGTCTTATTCCCTGCTTACTACCAAAATACCCAATAGCAGATCCATTAATAATTATGGATAAATGCGCAGTAGAAATACATGCATAAATCCAAGCAACAAAGTGTGGTGGAAAATTCATGTACCCAATATTCTCACGACTGAATCCCACTGTAGCATGTCGAATGCTTTCATTATATCAAGTTCGAACATTGCTCTCGGACTGATATTAGAATTTGCGTAACCATTCAAAAGTTCATGTGACAAAAGTACGTTGTCGAGAATATTTCGTCCAGGTATGAAAGCAGCTTGATTCGAAGAGATTAAGCCTGGAAGAACCCTTTTAAGCCTTGAAGCAACAATTTTAGACATACATTTGTATAGGGTGTTGCAGCATGATATTGGTCTATAATCTGAAACTTTGATGGCATTTTTCGTCTTTGGAATGAGTGCAATATTAGTGGCATTAAAAGAAGGAAGCAGCCTAGCCGTCATAAAGAAATGCTTCACTGCTTTGCAGACGTCAGAGCTGATGAAGTTCCAGCAAGAAGAATAAAAATATGCATTGAAACCATCAGGTCCACCAGCTGAATTTCTGTTAAGTGAAAGCATTGCCTCTTTGATTTCATTGTCTATCACCTCATTACGCAGCGTGTAATAATACTCTGAAGCTAATTTAGGTAAAATATAAGGATCTAGCATGTCAATTTTTGGGCTAAAGTTATTTTTGTTCCCAAAAAGTTCAGAGAAATGCAAAATAAAAGCATTTTCGACGTCACCTTGTTTACTAGCAACTTTACCATTGTTGTCTTCAACTCTCATAATGTTTTCTCTACACTGTTTTTTCTTTAGCGTTGCATGGAAATATGCACTGTTTTGGTCACCCTCAATTCTCCATTTGATACGCGCCTTCTGTTTTACCATAGAGTCTTCATGTGCTAGAACACTTTGGTATTGTTTTGTTATGTAGTTCTCCATGAATCCATGCACTGGGTTTGTCGGATCCTCCATCATAGTTGTTTGTATTTGTTTTAGCTTTTCTATCCAGTAAAGGCTTTGCTTGTTTCCACTGTCGTACTTCTGCTTAGCCCACTCTTTAAGTTTGTTCTTTGTGTTCCACATCTTTGCCTGCAAAATTATAAGAGGTTTTCCAAATGTATGTTTCTCCCAAATTCCTTTAACAAAGTCAAGAAATTCAGGGTCATCAACCCATTTATTAAAAAATTTGAAACTTGATCTACCATTCATGTCAAGATCACATAGGTGCAGTAAGATTGGGGAACGGTCAGAGAGTAGTAGAGGGGGCATGATACAGAAAAGGGCTGGCCATAAGGAGAAGGATTTGGCATGGTGAAAGCATGGTCAATAAGAGAAAAGGTCCTCGGACCATCCCTTTTTTTGTTATTCCAAGAGAATGGCATCCCTGAGCATATGATGTTAATGAGGTCTGCTTGGTCAATGATATTTTTTAGGGGCATTATTTCGGAAAGGGAGAGGGGATTGCCACCAAGTCTTTTAGAGACTTCAAAACAAAAATTGAAATCACCTAGACGGAACCATGGATGAGTAGATTGACATAGGGAAATAATGGTTTTGAATAAAGTTTGTCTAGGTATCAAGTTGTTAGCAGCATATATGAAAGTTATGTAGTAAGATGACTGATCAAAGAGGTTAATAGCGCGGCAATGAATATGTTGATCAGAAGAATGTAGGGGGGACAGGAGGATTTCACAAGGGTTGAAGAGAATGAGTATGTGACCATATGGAGCTTCATTTAAGTTATGGAGTAAACTCCATGCAGGGTTGATATAATTTGCAGCCCTTATCGTGAGTTCTAGATTAAGTTTCGTTTCAACGATAGCTAGTACACTGAGCTTATTTTCATTAATCAATAATTTACATTGGTCTAACTTGGTATCTTTATGGAAACCTCTAATGTTCCACTCATAAACGGATTTCACCATTAGTTAAACTGTTGGGGGGAGAGCACCTCTATATTTCTTACTCCTTAACGAGTACTGATTTAGAGCAGAATTAGGAGTGTTGAAGTTAGATTCATTTGTGGATATGTTAGGTGGTACAGGGGTAAAGGAGTCAAGAGGGGGCTCTTTGAAAGCAAAGGGAGGTTTGATATTGGCGTAAAGGTTAGGAACTAGCATTCGAGAAGGAGTTAATGCGATGGTTTCTATTTGCAAAGGGTTTATTGGATTAAGGATAGGAGAAAGCGACGAGGAGAGCAAGCATTCAGAAGAGTTCTGTAGAGAGTCTTGAAATTCAGAGGTGGTAACGTCATTATTCACTATAGGGCGCTCACTTGCATTGCATTGAATGTTCCCATCATTTTCTTTATCTAACACATTCGATGCTTCATTTAATTTCACTTTTCCTTGTTTTATTTCTTGCCATCTCTCACGCAGGCATTGTTGCATGAAAATATCCTCTATATATTTGTAAACTTCCTCCTCTGCTTTTTTTTCATCACTCATTTTACTTGAGGCAGCTACGACTCCAACTGGCAAGTGTTGAGTTTTATTTTGTAGAAGCATGTCAAGTGTGGGCATCGCAAACTCACCAAAATCCAGCGTGTCCATGTTATCAAGTTCCTCCTCACTGTTTATTATTTCCACAACCTGATCTATTTCATCTTCAATTTCCCCTTCTTCCAAAATATGAAAACTATTTCCTTTGTCAACTTCTTGCATAACTTGCTTGTTTTTAGTTACCTATATTCCTTGTCCCCTTTGCCTCAATTTATTCTCACATATGTGCACTCCGTTTTTGTTCCTCCTGTTGTTGACATACTGCCATTTATAGTTGTTCTACTTTCATTCAACGAGTATCTTGCTTTAACGACTTCTCTGACCTCTTCCTGTCTGCTTTCCTGTTGCGCTAATTTTATATTTTGAACTTCAGCAGTTATATCTTCATTCTTGTCACAGTTTCCATTGAGATGACCAAATGAATTACATTGGCAACAGATGTCTGGCTTCCACAGATATTCTACATAAATACGCTGAACTCCTCCTTCTACAGTTTCAACTAGGAAATCATTCAACAGTTCCTTGTCAAGTTTTACTTCGATTAAACACTTCGCATGTTGTAACCTCTGCCTACTTTCCGTCATCTCGTCCATACAAAGGAGATTCCCAAGCATGCTACTTATCCAGTTAATCCCATAGTTGGACCAAGCAAAGATAGGAATATTGTAGAACTTAACCCATACCGGAACAGATCGTACGTTACCACAAACATTACTAATAGATGGCTCGTACTTCTTGATAATGAATAATTTACTGTTCAAGATAATTGGGTCTGCTTCGAGAACTCTATTTCTATCTTCATCACAAGTAAATTCAAATAGAAACAATACACCGTCAGATTTTACCTTTACCGAACCCTTTAGCTTCCATAGTGCATTTAGCTTAGCTACAACAGCTGCGTAGGAGAGAGGCCTATCCAGGAAGAACCCGATGACAGAATCATTCCAAACTTCAGTACCTGCCTCAGGAACTCCACTAATTAATTTTAAGGTACCATTGGTTATGGTTGGTGTCAGTTCAACAGGGATGTACTTCCCAACGTTTAAGGGTTTACGCTTAAAAAGGAAAGAAGTCCATGGTTGTTGAATTACACTGGGTAAGTTTTGGAGCAGGGATGAAGACGATGGGTTTGAGGGAGGATTGGAGTTGGTAGGGTCAGGGGGAAGCGGTGGTGGGTCAGGCGGCGGGGATGTGGTTGGCGGGAGGCTCGAGAGTGGATTTGATAGGATAGAAGCGGCGATGGGATTGGGTGGGAAAGGACGGAGTGGGAGAGGGAGAGCAGACATGAAAGGTTGCAAGTAATTCGCTCTTCAAGTTTCAATCTAATTAAAGACTCATTAAAACTTCACTTAGTTTTAATCTTCAAAAATCATTGTATAATGTTTATTCAAATTTAGGAAATAAATCCTATCTTTAATTGGGTTAAAGAACCAATGTTATTTAAAACACAGTTCATGATAAACCCAAAATCACAATCGTTTAATAATGGAATCTTCACAGAAAACAAATCAATATATATAATCGATATAAACTTCCATATCCAACCAAAAATATAAATGGAATAACGGCAAAACCTTCTAAATTCCATATATAGTAACAGTCTTCCTCCACAGAAGTTCACTTCGATTATTACCAAATCGAATTCCATTCAATTCCAATTTATTTTATTAAATTGGAAAATTTTCTTTGGAAAATCCCATTAAATCTTAATGGAATGATTTATATATTCCAAATCACATTTCACTATTAATCGGGTTAAAGAACGAATGTCGTTAAAAGACAGTTCACAATAAACCCAATTCACATTCGATTTTATTCCAATTACTAAATATAATTGGAAACTCTAAAAATCTTAATTAAAAGATTTATTCTTTTCACACTGGGTTTTAAGAACACTGTTACTGAAAACACCATTCACGACAAACCCAAAATCCAATTCTTTTATTCAATTCCAATTAAATATTAATTAATTGGAAAACTTCACTAAATCTTAGTTAAAAGATTTATTCTTTTCTCAACTGGGTTTAAGAACAGTGTTATTTAAGACACCGTTACGACAAACCCAAAATCCAATTTAATATTAAATACGAGGCTCTAAATAAAAATTATATCGACTTATATTCAATATGAAATTATGAAACTAATGGATATCGTATTGGGAATAACGATATCTATATCTTCCAAATTCCCGTAACAATGTCCGTATAACCATGGAATCCAATATCGAAATATTCCAAAGATTATTTCCATTTCAATCCATTCCAATTTATTCATTGGAAAATTCTGGTTATTTTTAAAACCATTTCAAATCCAATTTATTTATTTAAAAATATTGGATTATTATTTCTAGTTAATAACTAGTTCGTTTCGATAAATATATTTTTTTTATCTTTAAAAAAATGGAAATTTTCATCTAAATTCTTTCCAAATCATTTATTATGATTTTACACAAATTATTAATAATTTTAATAATTTTATCAAGGCCCATACAGTCAGTTTCCAATAATGGCCAACGAACTGCACTTACAATGACCTTTTCAAATTTGATTTGGGCATAATTCCAAATCCAACTGTTAGATTTCAAATCTCTTATACTCATTGGTAAGCTCTTTTCGATATGAACCCAACGGTTCCAGTTTTAGGAGAATCGGATGGTCGGATCACCCGTAATGTCAATTCGAAGTTAACGGTCGAAATTCGCAAACGGTCGCAGCGCGGCGCGTTCTATTCAGGCCATTTAATATATATGATATATTATATATATTTCATCGATTTCAATTTAAAACGTATTTTATATATTCGTTTATAAATTCATTTCAAAACGGTTTCAATTTCATTTAAATTTTCAAATCAAATTTGAATATTCCTTTATAAAGTCGTTTTAAATTCATTTCGAAACGATTTCAACTTCATTTCAATTTTCAAATCAAATTTGAATATTCCATATCATTATAATATTTTCAAAATATCTGATTTTGATATATACACTGAATATTATTTAAAAATATTCGTTAATTCTGAATTGGAATCAGACTCAACCAATTACCATATAATTTCAGTCATATGGATTTGATACATCACTTGTATACAGCGATAATGATAAAAAATCATCAAAAATTCATGCAACATCCAGAATGCATTTTACCATTGTATAAGCGTTAAAATAAATAAATAATGCTTATGCAATTTATCAACCCATTAATTGATATACCACTAATTATTGGGATCAGTGTATGTCGAATATCATCCCAATACCCATGTGGGGTTTTCAAACAATAAACACAGATTATTATTTTTGTGCAGTTGGGTGATGTGTAAAATATTATCGTCCCAATCATCATCAGTTAAATATGTGTACATAAACAAACCGTCCGACTTGTAAATGAATATTTATTTTATTATTATTTCACGATAATTTAAATACATTTTATATAAATAATTTTATATACAACAATATCAATCAATTACAATTCACAATACAATCCAAACAAAAAATCACCCGTGCTTTGTACAAAAAGTAGTGTCGGAGGCTTCTAAGCCCCATCTGTATCCTAGTATATAACGACTAGAAAATAATTTGAGTGAGAAGGAGTTCTCACCTTTGGTTTTCACTCCGTCATTCTTTAGCGGACGATTTAGATTCCGTTCTGCTTCCAATCAGTTCCATCATAGTATGTTTCACGCGGAATATATATTAAAAATCATATTTTTATAATGTTATATATATCTAAAATCATATTTTTATAACATTATATATATAACACATTTTTATTACAACGCTTTATATATAAAAATAACACATTTTTATTTCTAAAACCATGCTATTTTTATTTACAAAATCAAAATTTTACACTGCTATATATATAATAAAAATCATCTTTTTAATACAATGTTATTTGAATAAAAATCACATTTTTTTTTTGCTATATATATAAAAAAAATCACATTTTTACTTCACTACATATAGAAAAAGAAAATCACATTTTTATTATGCTGTTCATATAAAAAAAATCATATTTTTAAATCAAATCTATATTATAAAAATCAGATTTTATTAAATTAATGTTTTCTATAAAAAAATTGAATTTTAAACAATGCTATTTAATTTCAAATCTGAATTTTAAACAATGTTATCTAATTTCAAATCTGAATTTGTCTGGATTGGTTTCATGACGCAGATCTTTCTGAGACGGTTCCAACACACCTATCGGCACTGAATTCTGATCCTATACGAAGAAGTTATCGTATTTTAAACTTTAATTACACAATTATATTATTAACTAAATAATTAATCTCTAAATTACCTTTTAATCACTAATCCCTCTCTTCCAACATTCGTTTTTTCTGGCCACCGCTAAAGAAACCCTCGACTCCATTCCCTGCTCTGCGCCGCCATCGAACTTCGTCGTCCTCCGATCTGAAGCAGCCACAAAAACCGCCTGCTCCCCCTACACCCTCACCCTCACGCCGCTCTGTGGTCTGAATAGTTAGGAAATGGCGTGCGAATGCTGGAAGTTTGGGGTGAAAAACTAAACACCACACCACCCTGAAATCAATCACCTCCATATGATCTTGTAGCCCTCGCATTCTCCTTCAGTTCTTGTCTTGAAATCGTTGAATAATGTTGAAGGATTTGGAGAAATTTAAAGGGGAAATTGGAGCTTCTGGGCCATTGAGTGCCACTGGCGGTGGAAAATAGTTGAAAGGGAATTAGGGTTTCATTTGGCTATTTATAGGATTTAAATATTTAATATTTAATTTAATTAAATTCTTTATTGTAAAATTTCTCGTTCGTTCTCCAAATCAAACCCAACGACTGTCGTTCCTAGCTAATTATCCACATTCTGGACACAATGGGATATCGTAAGCCAATTCGACTGTTTTAATCAGTTTTTCTTTAAATTAAAGTATAAATCAATATATATAGAATTCAAATGAACATTTCAATTTACCTGGGCCACATACTGACTCCAAAAATTCCTGAAAAATAAATCTAGCTATGTTTTGATGATACGGTCCTAACAAAACTAATTTTGTCGAATTTGGAGACCATTTGAAAAATGGTCAATTTCCAGTTGATAAATTTCAAATTGAAATTACCATACACATTTAAACTCACTACGCTCACATATCAATTCTAAAAATTATGAAAATTGGAATCAAGCAATAATTTGACATTCCAGATTCAACCAAAGTGGTTTCATCCAAAATGGAGGTCGTTTGCAAAATGGCTATTTTAAGGGCTATATATTATATAAAAAATATATAAATTCCATATCGACTATTTTAAATTTTAAAACGGACATAACTTTTAATTTCCATTATGAAATTTTAATTTTTCACATTCGTATTATTAAACAGATTCAAATATTTTTGGTTTTGCTGAAATCCGATTTATTTTGAATCATGTACATTCATTTGAAATTTGAAATCGAATTTTCAAACTACCCTGCCATTTCAGGCTCGTTTTATAATTAAAATAAATTTATACTTTCTAATTCTATTCAAAATAAATTTCTCGTCATTATTATTTAAAATAAATCATTTTAAAAATTCAAAATCCATTAAAATTGCTAAAATAAAAAAATTTAAATTGGTTCTGAAAATCCGGGTTGTTACAATCCTACTCTTTGTCGAGTCCGGCCCCCCTTCCTCTAGAAATAGCTTTCGAACCTCCATGACTTCTCAGAACCTCCAAGCCACCACAATTCACAAAATACAATCACCACCGCACAAAATACCGGTCTCGACTAGCTTGACATTTTCTTAGTTGGATGTGTTCGATTTAGTTGAGTGGATTCGGAGATTTAAAGGGGAGGAATTCAGCAAAATATCTTCCACTCAAAATGGTGGAGGTGCTATTTTTGTCTCAGTTGACTGTGCATGAAAAAAATATGGGTATTGACTATGAATTTGATATATATAGTGAAGAGAATGATTACCATATTATTATAATGAAACTTAAGGCTGAAGTATCACGTTAAAACCACTACATACAATCTTTGATTAAGATGAACATTGAAATCCTAGCATAAAACAATACTTCGGACACGATGAAAAATGTTTCATCGAATTCCGAGATCTTTTGTAAAAGTTCCTTTATAATTTAAAACGTGAATTAACACACGTTTAAATTGCGCACGACCACAAAATAAATTTTGAAATTTGAGATACTGTTATAATTAATATTTATTGATTTAATAAAATTAGTTTCGTTGAAATTCAAGTTTATTAGAAAACTGATTATTCTAAATTAAATCGATAAAATGATCAAATAAAAATCTAAGCGTTTATCCTTGCACGATCAAACGGTAAGTCCGATCGATATGAAAATCGAAATCCTATAATAACTAGCTACTACGGTTCCAACGACACAAGTTTCATCGCATTTCGAGAAAATTTCCCTAAAATGATATTTTATACGCAAAACGACGTTATTTTGGACACTGAATTACCCAATCTGTAAAAATAACGAACTGCCTACCTATCCTGACCCTAAACGTCCATACGAATTCAATGAAATTGGTTTCGCATCTTGATTTGGCCATTTTCTCAAGTTATACACAAAAACCCATCCATTTAATTAAATTTATTTAATTACGCGCTACATAAAATGGCTGAGCATTTATGGCGACCGTTATCACATACGACACTAGATTGCCATGAAATTTGGTTTCGTACAATAATTTAACATTACAGATCCAATGAAACTAATTTCATTGAAAACCGAGGTTGTTTGCAAAATGGTCATTCTTAAGGCTTATTTAATATAAATAAAGTCCAAGCAATCCAATTAAATAATAATAAATTATTATTATCGTAAATATCCAAATAGAATATCGTATAGCTTTAAATATAAATCAATATGGAATTATAACTCAGTGTAAATATTTTTGAGCTAAACGATATCCAAATTATATAAAAATTATTTTTTAATTTATTAAATAAACATTATGATTTTAAAACGAATCCATAGTGACTTTCTAAAAATTTGATTTTGACATAAATAACAATCTATAGTATGAATCTTGACTTTTCTCTTTCATTAGAAAATTATAATCAATTAGATTCAGATGATTCTTATTTCAAAGAATTCCCACTTAAATGGATTTTGTATATTTAGTTGAAGTTCAAATCGTTAATTATGAACTACAGCGACGTTATGAGCTCGTTTTTAATTAAATTTAAATTTAAATTCAAACTTCATTTTAAATAAATGAATTCTACATTAAAAATCCATTTAAAATTATAATTCAACATTTAAAATAAAATAAAAAATATTTGACTACCAAAAATACAGGACGTTACAGATGGAAAGTTGAACATTGCACGATCAACGCGGACAGTGGGAGTTCGTGCAACTTGTTGTTTCAGCATGGATGGAGGGAAGCTTGAGATTTCTATGGGATGTGAGGATACTTAAGAAGGCCCTTTGGGTAGGCCTGGGGTTAGCTGCAACCCAGAGGCTAGTCTATAATGGTTCCATTTTAGAGAGTACGACTTGGCTGCATTTATATTTAGGGCAACCAAAAGACTGACGGGGTGACTTTATGATTCGACATTGCCTCAGCTCCAAGAGAAGGCTTTGTAGTTAGGAACCAATAAGGATAGTAAATCTTTCAGATACCTATCTTCATCATCAGTCAAAATGTGTACAGGAAAGACTGGAGCTAAATCAATATGCCAATGATTTTTCACTATCGAGACATTAAATGAGGGGAAATGCCAGATGTTTTGACTGTTTGTTTTTGGGCAAGGTCACTTAATAGTTGAATTGGTCTTTCATTAGTTGGGGGGCCGAGTGGGGTCGTAGCCATAGGAAAAGCGACAAACCAAAATTTTAGAAGATATCTTTATTGTAGGATAAGAAGGCCTTCATTCAAATATATGGAAGTCCCCTACTGAGTTCCGTACAAGGGAAGGCCTTCTGAGCGGAGCACGAATAGTAGACAGTATGATTACATGTAAGTGGGATGTGTACACACTGGGTGGTAATCGTGGATGTCTGAGCATTGGACCGAGCATATGCGAATGTTGTTTCACATTTTCTAATCAGATGATGGAACATCTATAGTGTAGGTCTCACGAAGCTATCTTTTACAGATATAGTAAGAGCACACTTTTATGGCATGATAATAAAGACGCAGTACGCTTTCGTAGTATGACAATGGAGATCTTTTGAGGAGGGTATTATGGGTAATACCTAAATATATTGAGCATATAGCTACATATATGGATTATTAGGTTTACTCTACTAGGGAGTAAATGAGTAAGGCTTACGCACAGAGGTGAGAGTGTTATCAACCTTAATAACCTAATAAAAGTTAACAAAAGATAGATCGATATATGTAGTGTTATTCTTAAAACATATAATTCACCATAACTTTAGTTCTAACCCCCTCCTCATAATAAACCTGCAGGTTAGACGGGTGGTAGAGGTTTTATAACTTAGAGACATTTTCTTATTAGTGTCATTATTATGATAAGTATTTATTTACTATCATATTTTACTCAGTTCCACTGTGAGATATTTGTTACGAGCTCTGACATATTTATCTCTGCCTTTTCGCAGGATACTAGACAAACCAACTTGGATTTCAATGGAGTTATATTTAGCATTTTGCAAAAAATTCTATGCTTGCCAGAATTTGGGTTGTTATAGATTCCTACATCACTTAATACCTTGATAGGTGGTTTACAAACAAAATATTATAAATTAGAGGACAATAGCTACTAACTTCCCCAACTAGTAATTAAGCTTTCGTCATTCGCATATCTCAAACCCCGCATAAGGCAATAGATAGTAAGCAGTCACTTAGGACCTCAGGATAGGCAGACAACTCTCCATTTAAGACCCCCCTGTTGGACCTTTAGGTTACCATCTAGCTGACTTTACTAGATAATTCCTGAGCCACTTGACTTCCCGAAAGATAGTCAGAGCTCTAGCACCATCGATAGTATTCATTTAATAATGTATCCCAAAATGGAATCTACCTCAGTCACTTACTACCTAAAAGAAGCTTATCATTCCAGAGATTACTGAACTCATACCCAATTAGCCATTTAATACTTCTAATTGGAAAAAAGAGAGTTATCTTAACACTTAATACCTTACAATTGTGTACCTTGCAACTGTGGATCTTACGACTCCACCCTTACTCCTTAAAAGAATAGGGTGAATTTGATCACTTAATACCCCGATAAGCGGATCCCAAACTACTTAAGACCTTAATTCCGCTAGGACAATAAATTTTCCTTCAGGTTTCTTCTTTTGGAAGAGAGGTGGGCTTTATAGCCACTTAAGACCTCAACACTTAAAATAATCCATTAGGAACATTCTATGTTATGATTATAATTATCATGGATTCCTATAACCAATGATATCTCACATCAGTTATACGTATATCCAACTATTGGAAAGTGCAGACTTACGTAAGATAAGTCAATTGACCTCACATAATCATCCTACTAAGTCTGATTCTTATATTAATTAGAGATATTATTCCTTTAATTAAACTAGAGATAAGAAAGAATTAATATTCTGGTAAAATAGGATAAGATTATTATAAGCTCTAAGATGATTTATGTGACGACCCCAAACTTCCGTGGTACGAAAGTAAGGATAATCATAGGAGCATAACATAATTACAAAATAACAGATCTCAGATAATAGCATAACACATAAATCATTGCAGCGGAAATAAGAATGTCATCACAACATAACATCAAAGACATCAGAGTACGCAGTTACAGGATACACTTAGCAAATGGAAGTCTCAACAAAGAAAGAAATAAGTCTCAATCTCCACAAAATACATCAAAGATCAATAAATTCTAAATGTCTCAAGAAGCAAATAAAGATAAAAAAAAAGAAAATGTTCTTCATCCTCTTCATAAGCAAGCTCCAGTCCAGAATGTATCCATACCTAAACCTGTCATTTGGCTGCCCGTGTGGAAAGAGGGCACCTGAGTTTGCAAAGTGAAACAAACTGCGAGTCAGTCATGGGACTGGTATGAGAAATCTTTCCTACCTGACAATATGGCTAATCATAGGACCATGCCGCTAACGCGAAACGGGTTTACTCCATTGGATTGCTAGTGCATAAGTTTAATAAATTTTATTTCAAAAAAACAACGCAATGCTTTTTAGAAAATGAAATCATTATAAGACTCAAGTCCCATCACACAATGCAACGCAAACTGGAGGATAGAGTTTTACCTTATAATGATCAAAAATGCTTGATATGCAGAAAATAATATTTTAATATTATTATTAGTGTCAAATATGTTTCAAAAATACTTCAAAGTAAATAGAGTTTTACCTTATTATTAGACTCAAGACCGCCGACCTCCCCCTGATTGCCTCCGACCCCGTCAGCTTTCCCCCTCCGCCTCCTCTCGAAATTAACACCCCAATCCGCCCCCATAGCCCAGGCTGGCCCCACTGCACCGCCGGCCACCGATGAAGGCTCACGCCGCCGCCATCTGAATGGATCCGACCACCTGCGCCCTTGCCAACCCTCCCCCCACCTCTGATGAACGCGGTAAGTTTTATTTTTTTTATTTTCTTTTAATTTAATTATATACATTGATTTATTTTCTGATTTTAATATAAATTAACCTAACGTTAAAGATTTAATTTTTAAAAACGATGAAGATTTGATTTTTTTTAAACGATAAAGATGTGATTTTTTTATCATATCATAGTGAAATAAAAATATAATTTTTAGCTATATAAAAATTCGATTTTTATATATGTGAAGTAGCGGTAAAAATTTGATTTTTATATATGTATGAAAAGATAGGATTTTTATTTATAATTCTAGTGAATAAAAATATGATTTTTATTATGTAGAGGATGTAAAAATATGATTTATATATATATATATTATCGAAGTAAAAGTCTTATATATAAATATATTTTAGCATTGTGAAAATATACGATTTTGTTATATGAAGTGCCATTATAAAAATGTGATTTTTAAAGTAAACATCATATTAAAAATGCAATTTTTATTATGAACAGCGTGAAACATTGTGTGAGGAACTGGTGGAGAACAAATGCGAATATGAACCACTCAGAAATATAGAATGGTGGAGTGGAACCCAATGTGAGAACTTCTCACTTTTATTTTATTTTATTTTTCAGTTAAAATATATACTAGGATGCAGACGGTGCTTAGCAGCACCCGACACCCGTCGTGCACAGACCATGGACGACTTGTTTGACTGTGGTGTGAAAATTGATTGTGTGATAAAGAATGGAAATAAAATATTTTATAGTTAAAAATATAATTTTTAACGTGTATATGAAATAAAATAAATATTTATAAACAAATCAGAAGATTTGTTTATGTACACCCATTTGACTGATATTGATTGGAACGATAAATTTTACACATCGCCCAACTGCACAAATAAAATTCATTATTTGTTGATTGAAACCCCACACGGGTATTGAGATGATATATAACATATACTAATCCCAATAATTAGCTGTATGTCGATCGATTGATTGACAAGCCGTGTAAGCATTAAATATTTATATTTAATGCTTATACAGTGTAGAATGCACTCTGGATAATGGTTGATTGTGTATTATTGTTGTGATATACATGTGTTGTATGAAATCCATATAATCAACATTATATGTAATTGACTGTGTCTGATTCCAGTTCAGAAAGAATGAATATTTTAAAATAACGAATATTTTAAAATAATGAATATTTTGAAATAATATTCAGTAATGGATCAAAAATGTGATTTTGACATCCGATTTGGGATGGACACTAATATATTTAAACATATAAACCCGTGTAGATTAGATTAAAGCCATTTTGACGTGAATTATATTTATATCGATTTTATTCATTTCTATAATGAATATCGAAAAGGAATTGATTTCAAAATCTAATGTTTTGAAAATATTATCATTTATATATCGATGATATGGAATATTCAATGTTGATTAGAAATTGAATATGAAGTTGAAATCATTTTGAAAACGAATTTAAAACGATTTATAAAATATGTTTTAAATAGAAATCGACGAAATATATATTATATATATATATAATATAATGACTTGAATAGAACGTGTCGCGCTGCGGTAGTTCGCGAATTTCGACCATTGATTTCAAACGGACATCACGGGAGATCCGACCGTCGGATTCTCCTATAACCAGAACCGTTGTGTTCGTATCGAAAAGAGCTTTCTAACGAATATTAGAGATTTGAAATCTAATGGTTGGTTTTGGAATTATGTCCAAATCAAATTTGGAAAAGGTCGTTGTCAGTGCAGTTCGATGGCCGTTTATGGAAATCGACTATACTGGCCTTGATAAAATTATTAAAAATCTCAATAATTAGTGTAAAATCATAAGAAATGATTTGGAAAGAATTGGGATGAAAAATTCCATATTTGAAAAGATAAAAATAGATTTTTATTGAAACGAATTAGTTTTGAATTAGAATAATAAATCCAATATTTTTAAAATAAATAAACTGGATTTGAAATGGTTTTAAAAATAACCAGGATTTCCAATATATGAATTGGAATGGATATGAATTGAAATTATGCTCGGAATATTTCGATATTGGATTTCGTGATTATACGGAGATTGTCGAGGAATTTGAATGATATATATATATATATCGTTATTCCAATACGATATTTGTTGGTTTCAGAATTTGATATTGAATATAAGCCGATTATTTTCTATTTAGAGCCTTGTATTTAATATCAAATTGGATTTTGGGTTCGTCATGAATGGTATCTTTAATAATACTGTTCTTCAACCAAATGAAGTTGACAAAATTTGAAACTAACTGGAGATTAGTTAAGTTGAATGGTTTCCTGGGTATTGATCTGATGTTGGTTTCGGCCTTCGGGGTTAATACTTAGGGGACTGTTCTCTTACTAATTTACGGTTAGAGGCTAATGTGAATTGGGTTTATTGTTAACTGTGTTTTTAATGACATTCGTTCTTTAACCCGATTTACAGTGAAATGTGGTTTGGGATTTATAAATCTTTTTATTTAGATTTAACGGGCATTTTCCATGGTAACGTTTTCCAGTTTAATATATTAAATTGGAATTGAATGGAATTCGATTTGATAATAATCGAAGTGAACTTCTGTGGAGGAAGACTGTTAATACATATGGAATTTAAGAGGCATTGCCGCTATTCCATTTATATTATTGGTTGGATATGGAAATTGATATCGATTATATATTGATTTGTTTTCCGTGAAGATTCTGTAATTAATGGAATGTGATTTGGGCTGTTGTGAATGGTATCTTTAATAATACTATTCTTAGACCCAGTGGAGTTAAGAAAATTGTTAGCCTGCTTTGTGACCAGACTATCCAAAGCCGAAGAACTCTATCAGGAAGGCCACTCAGGGCTTGAGTATGAACTGCCAGAGATCGACATCTGATTGGACGAAGTAACGAAGGATGGGAAAACTCGTATTTCTGTGCACATAAGCTTCGGGTTGGATTCCACCATTTCAGATCAAGCTAAAGCGAAAATTTCTGACCAACCTAACCGAATCAGGTAAACCGGATCGGGTCATCCGGATCGGGTAAATCAGATCGGGTCATCCGGATCGGGTTATCCGGATCGGGCCAACCGGATCGGGTTATCCGGATCGGGCCAACCGGATCGGGTCTCTACCCCTAACCGAATTCTGAGCAGTTAAAGACCATTTCCCCATGTTCTCCACTACTTCCGAGATTTACTCTGAAGCTGCCACGTGGCCACTCAACCCTAACCGAATTTCTACCTATAAATACACATACAACACATCATTTAAGGGGACTTTTTGGCCTCAAGGAAGCTCTATCTATTTCGGCCATGGCTACCAACAAAGAACCTTCATCCTCTTTAATAAAATCAATGAATTCGGAGAGTATTATTCATTGTAATTGAGTGCTTGAGCGTCGATACTCATTGTATTTGTAATTTCTGAATGAATTGAGAAGCTATGAAGTGGATGTAGGCTTGTTAACGCCGAACCACTATAAATTCCGTGTGTTGATTGATTTTTCTTGCTTTTTGTTCATGATTCCTCATTATTCTCTATAAAACATTATCAATTGGGTGTTAGGACCATTTTTTGGTCTAACATTTTGGTGCTTTCACTGAGAAGATTGAATCCTCAGCTTTCTGGATTATTATTCTATTGTTTGGATCACCAAATCCGAAGAGATAATCCACGTTTTCCATGCCTACAAGAAAAGATAAAAAGCAACGGGCTTCTCGTAGAAATGAAGTTAGTACAGAACAAGATGACAAGCAGGCTGCAGGTTTCGTTCCAGTCACTAGTTCAGGTGTGCCCGGGTCGGGTCGGACCCGAACCGACCCGATACTGACACCTCAATCCGACCCGATCCCCTATCACCTCGAATGAGAGCCAAGTAATTCAAGTTCCTGGCAAGCTTTATCACCGGATCGGATGTGTACCCCCGAGCCGAGCCATAAAGGAGAGGCACCACGAACCGACCCGGGGACAGTGCTCCGACCCGACTTGTTGAGCAGGACTCGAATCCAACTGCTGTTGGTACCCCGACCAGACCCAATGATGCATCTCCGAACCGAAGAGGGTGCCACGACCCGAACCGCAGGAAAGTGGAGATGCAGAGTAGGGAAGACCGATCCGAACAGGAGGAGGAGATCCGAACCGGCTCTTTCATATATACCGAACCGACTAGCTAATGACGTCTCCGATCCGGCTCAGAGGAACTAGTCCGATCCGACCCAACCTGAAGACAATCTCCGAACCGCAAATTTGAAGGCATGATCCGATCCGACCCAAAACAGCTATTTTTGGAAAAAATACATTTTTAAGATCATTTCAGAAAAGGCTCCATCTTCCAAAATCGAAAAAATCGTGCGGGGCCCCGGACCCCCGCCGGCGCTGTGCCCGGACCCGCTGACGGCCTCGCCTTCGGCTCGGAGCACGGCTCGCCTTCGGCTCGACGTATATTTTGACCAACAGTAGTCATCAAAGTTTGTTAATGAAGATAAGGTGGATAGTCAAAGAATATGACAACCAAATGGCAACGACTAGGATTCCTCTAGAAGCCATAACCTCTATTTGCCGATATCATTCAATGGGAGGAGTTGTCAGTCAGATTCAGCTTGCTATCAACGACAGTATATGAGATAATGATTGTCTAATAGTAGCCTTATCTTCTATAACTCCGATAGTGTAGATTTCAGCAATGCAACTGATGTTGTTCCCTAATGAGTAGTGACCATCCCATTTATATGACTTAAACCTGTCCAATCGACGGAGCATCGAATGACGGTTATATAGAACAGTTCGAACACTACTTCAAAGATGATTCATATGATCTTAGTGACCATGATTGTCAATAGTGGGATACCAGAAAGAAGCTAAGGATCCCAACATCCCAAAGCTACATTTCAATTGTATGATGTGATGAATAAAATGTCCTGCGTCTCACCTCTCGAAGAACTTAGCTAACCTTTGCAATGGCTATTTGATGTCAATCGCATTGAGGAAGACCGATTTCCATCGAATAAGGGTTAGGTCAACATACTTCGGTGCCCAGCGATAGGTAACAGCTGAACCCCTGCAGGCCATGATTAGACTTATGAATCTTTGCTCGGATGATAGCAACTTGACTGCTCACCAGTCACCATATGACCTTTGTCAAGAGATGAGAGTTCGAGATCAAAACAAATATGAATCGACGGTTAGCTCTCGACTTCATACATAAATTGTGATAGAAAACGTGAACATTACTTCAAGCCTTGGAAGCCATGCTATTGTAGTCAAGTTTATCTGACTAAGGTCTAAACTGACCAGCTCTAGCGGCGATTAGAGCTTACATTGCACCCTGGTATCTATTTCTAAAATTCCTAATGAAAGATGGAATGGGAATGGTCCATGGCGACCATGTTACTGGAAGAGCCTGCTATTTAGCTAATTAGGAGATGCTACTCGATGGAGGTGGCAAGTTAAAGGTTTAGAGCACTTAAGCCTGGATGCTGATTGATTATCTGTGCATTAGATCTTATTCCCAACGTGGGACTAAAGGCATATCTGCGAATGGATGAGATATGACTATCCCCCTAGCATCCATGACTCCCTTATACTCAATCCTTGCCCTTAGCATGGGGGAAAGAAGGCGATTCAAATAAGATGCGACCTCGTCATTCGCTTATAGTATTTACCTAATTGCCTTTGTCACTCCAAGTCCTCAATCAAGGTCTGTTCATTCTTAGGACAGACACCCCACAACGGTTTGAAAAGACGTTCATCACCAGCTAAAGATTTTGACAGCCATCCCCTGACAGAGATGTAGTGAGGAAAAATGGACCTGCAAAGAGCGTGCAATGCCATCTTCGCACAGAATGATATTCATTCCTTTAACAAGATTACTTTTAACCATGACTCTTATATTTCCATGCTTTATGAGCTATTGATGTAACTAACTCAGATGAATTTATATGTGGATGATGTAGGTACCCCGAATCTGGTACCAATCAAACTTTGAGCACCTACAGGAAGAATTATGGAGCATTGCCGTAACGAGCCCGATTGAACTGCTCGTTTACAGAGCCACATCCTTCGCCTGAGAGAAGTTGTATAGCTTAAGATGGATCTGAGGTGACCATCCACTCATTGGATCACACGTGGCAGACCTCAAGATAATTGTGCATTGACGTTCAACGTCGGAATCCGATTCCGGATGGATGCAGTTCGACCGTCTACATGGCTCGATCCGTTAAAGGAGGCAGCACTGCCCCTTGATATGCTTACTTTTCAATCATACAATTTACTTTTACATGCTTCCTGAGTTATGGACATGACTAACTCATGCGATATGAATGATGCAGGTACCCGAAGTTTGGTGCCAATCACTCCTCCCATAGATTGATCGGAGGAACGCAAAGCTTTGGCCAACGTCTTTTGACTGTTTGCCCGACTAACTCTAATCCTCAGAGATTGGATAGAAGTACCAACCTAGGACGAGGGTGATGGGTGTGCCATGATTGAAAGATCACTTGATCCGTGACTCTAGCTCTCATGATTTGAGAGAACATTTAAAGGACAATATTGCAGCTTTCGACCAAACTTCATCCCACGAGTTGACGGGATGTGTAACACCCCACCTCCGCCAATGCCACTCTTGCAAGGACACTAGCTTTGGAGGGGCGTTAAACGAGGTAAACATGCATGTAGGTATCACAAGACAGAACATATAAGTAAAACAGAGTAGTAAAGCAGCGGATAAAACTAGCATTTCAAAACCATAGTCGAGTTACATCAAAGTACTTGGTCATTATTTTCCCATAAAACAAAGTCTAGAACATAAACTGAAAACTGAAAAAGAAACATAAAGTAACTATCCCAAAAGTAGCATAAGGCCATAGCATGCTCAAACCATACGTGAGCTATCCAGAAAAGCAGCTAAAGATCTAGCTAGGTAACAGTGTTCCCACCCTGCAAACCTGGGGGGGGGAGGAAATGGAAGAAAAGAGGCGAAAGAAAACGGGTCAGTCAAAAAGACTGGTAAGTCCTATCTACTATTATTATAAAAACTAATAAAGTTAACTGAACATGTAAAACAGAGATGAGATGTAGGGTGATAACTGGCATGGTGAAAAGTTAACAAGATAGATCAAGTGTGGCATCGCATATACAAGGTTAAGTTGCACCAGGTGTGTACTAGTATTCCAATCCATGTCAAGTATAAACAAGAAATGATCCCTTGGCCCAAAGCTGGCCCACATCATGAGATGACCTAAATCGAGGTCCAACTACTCGGTCTAGTCGATCGGCTCCCTATAAGCCTAACTCGTCGTGTATCGGTGTCATACGGCTTAATCGTGGAATGTAGTTAACTGTGCTAGGTCCACCCCAGGGTGTATCCAGCCCTAAGGTGTAAACCACAGACACAATTCAAGCACGCACAGTCTAAACCTACTGGTGCCCATGTTCAACTCCGGACTTAATGTGCACGACCATGGTCTGCCTGAACAACCGGTGCACCCTTCAGCCGTCTCTTTTGGTCTCTTACAATCAGTCCAGTAATCGTGCCCCACCCCAGCCTCGTCCAGGGTACCCATGATACTTCCAAGTTGGTTACTACTGAAAAGGACCACGTAACTAGGATTTCAAGTGGGTTAAGTGTGGTTAACCCTATCCTAACCATGTATTGAGTTGGTTAAGTGTATTCAAGCAGTTCATGACTTAACCCTATCAATACATCGGGATTAATTGGTTAAGTATATTCAAGTAGTCCATGACTTAACCCTACCAATCCATCGTGTTTAATTGGTTAAGTATATTCAAGTAGTCCATGACTTAACCCTACCATGTGGCATTAATTAACTTAATGCACCCCAACCTCTCACATTAGACTTTGTTGTGGTTACTAATTCAAGTAGTCCATGACTTAACCCTACCATGTGGCATTAATTAACTTAATGCACCCCAACCTCTCACATTAGACTTTGTTGTGGTTACTAGTTAAGCCGGGCGGGTCCGGGTAGCTTTACACCACAACCTAGTCTAACCTCGGGTTTTAAGTGCGACATGACCAACTACTCACATTGGGTCCTATTGCTTGTAGCCACTAGTTAAGCCGGTCGGTTCCGGGTAGATTTATGCTACAAACTCAACCCAACCTCGAGTTGGTCATTCTCATGTTTTCTAGAAGTCATGTCCATGTTTCAAGCATAAACACATATCAAACTTTCATGTCATATTTTCAAGTCATGTTCTCATGTTATTTAAGTTTGCCCAACTACCCATAACGTATTCCCATCGCACGTAAATCCGCATCAACGCAAATAGATCAAGAGGGACATAACAATATGACAAGGTGGGCATAAGATGGGAAAATCTACCACAAATTAAACATGGTGATATTTGAGGCCAAAAGGGGTTCAACATACTAGCATATGGCCTCAACATGTATGATACCATAAAAGGTGACTTGGCCTCAAACATATCAAATAGCATAAGGGTGATGTGGCCACAAGCATGCATAATAGCATAAGAGTGATTTGGCCGCAAGCATATTAAGGAACATGAGGGGTTAAGGTTTTGCCACAAGTTAAGCATGGTGGCATATGAGGCAAATGTGTTCATAAACTTGCATAATACATTATAAGCCTCAAAACATGCATGATATCAAACTTTAGCAAATAGGTGAAACATGATCATAAATGACATAGGATGATAGCTAGTGATTCGCATATAACATCATATGCAAGATAACATAAGGTTTATGAGAGATCATAAACTTGCATATTACATTATAAGCCTCAAAACATGCATAACATTCAAACTTAGCGAATAGGTGATACATGGTCCTAGATGACATAGAATGATGACTAGAAGTTCGCATATAACATTATATGCAAGTTATCATAAAGGTTATGAGAGTTCTCATATTGCATAATGCAACATTTCAACATAAAGCTTATAGCTTTTAGCCCACAAGGTCAAGGTGATAGCCTTACAAACATGCATAGAATAAACTTATGCATGACATGTTAGAATCAAAGCACATATCATACTTTGGCCCAAACTCAAACTTGCAACATGTCACATTTAACTTCATAGTTAGAATCTAAGAGTAGTATAGGGCTTACAATGCTATGAAGACTAGAATAAATATAAAATAAGATTGAGACGAAGCCACACTAGCAAATCCGCAACCAAAGACGATAAAGTCCACTTCAGGACTTGAGAACAAGAAGGAATAACCCCAAAGACAAGGAAAGATGGCTCATTTACTCAAGAAAGATGGCTCCTTTATGACATAGATTGATTTGAGACACTCATGCTCTCATGAAGAAGGTGGAGGCCATGATTAGTGAACATTTGGGCAGCATTTAGTTGTAGGAATGATTAATGAGGGTTTAGGCTAGGTCTGGGGGTCTTTTTATAGAGATTAGGGGTAGTTTAGACCATAGGATTAACCCTAAAATGAATCTGAACCATTAACTCCCGTCAGAAACTTCCAGAACAAGACTCAACATGTCAAAATGGTGCACCAGAAAAATTGGTCCGACCGGGGGGGGGGGGGGGTCGACCCCTGGGTAGACATGGGTGTCGACCCCTGGGTCGACATGGGTGTCGACCCATTGGGGGGGTCGACACTGGTGTCGACACCTATGTCGACCCTGCCTAGGCGGGAAAATTCCTGCCCAGTCTGTTTTGGCTGAAATTCGATTCTGAATTCGAATTTGAACTGTTTTCGGGCTTAGAATTTTCTGAAAACTTCATTAGGCCATAACTTGGTCATACGGACTCCGTTTTTCGAAAACTCAGACTCTATTTCGCGTATTTTTCCGAGACGAACGCAATGGCACAGCCCATTTCCCTTGATTCAGATTTTAGAATTAAATTCTGCCTTGATTTACGTTATAACATGTTATTAAAAATACGGGTTGTTACATTCTCCCCTCCTTAAAGGATTTCATCCCCGAAATCTCCAAGTTAGGAAGAACGTACCCTACCATCCATCATCCATCTACTCAAAACATCATCCACAAGTAACCATTGTTCTTAAAAAGATTCTAAATGTTGTATGAACATATGCAAAAGGTGTGTGTATATGTACTTATCTAATGCAAAAATCAGGCGGTTACTGATTCAGTAAACCTCCTTAATGCAAAGTATGTTAGTGAAATGAGTCCATATGTATGAAAATTCCTAACATAATTTATAATCTCTACATGAGTGCACATAACATTCATTCATATGCAACATCCACGTGATAGCACAACAAGTTTCATCCATGAATAAGCATAAACACTCATGCATATGCAACATGAAAGTGTGTGAGCCGATCTTAGTGCCTAATGTGTATCATGCATCCACGAGTATCCACTTGCAAACACTTGCAACCACTTGCAACCATCAAGCATAACATGTTTCAAATACATGTTTCATCCAAAGGGTTTCTACTTAAGGTTCTCATGACAAGGTTAATAAGATAAACAGGATAAACATGGATAGCAAAAAGAAAGATATGCTGATTAAGAAAGGAGATTGAGAATGTACCCTAAAAAAGGAATGGATAAAGCCCACGCATCTTCTCCTCGGTTTCCCAAGTTGCATCTTCATCGGCTTCACTCCACTGAACTTTCACCAATTTGACTTCTCGATTCCTTAACTTCTTGATCTCTGTTCCCAAGATACGAATCGGAGCTCTCATCAAGGTTGCCTCTTTCTCTACCTCCACGTCTTCAAGAATGCTTGGTTCAACCACCTCAGCGGACTCATGTAGGCACTTTCGGAGATGCGAGACATGAAAGACATTATGCACTCCGGCTAGCTTCTCGGGCAATTCCACCGTATAGGCCATCTTTCCAATTCTCTCTATGATAGGGAAGGGTCCTACGAACCTTGGTGCTATCTTTCCAACTGCTCCAAAACGAACCACGTTTCGCAAAGGAGAAACCTTCACGAAAACCATATCTCCAACTTCGAATTCCAAATCTGTCCTTCGCTTGTCAGCATAGGATTGTCTATCTTGGGCCGTTTTCATCCATCTTCGAATCAACTCTACCTTCTCGGATGTGCCCCATATCATGTCGGGCCCGAGTATAAGCTCATCCGTCGTCTCCCACCAACATGTTGGTGACTTGCTCGGCCTCCCATACGAAGCTTCGAATGGTGTCATTCCTATGCTTGCTTGGTAGCTGTTATTATAAGCAAACTCTACAAGAGGAAGGTGGTCTTCCCAAGTACCACCAAAGTCAAGAACACAAAGCCTCAAAAGATCTTCTAGCACTCTATTCACCCTTTCGGTTTGGCCATCCGTCTGGGGGTGATAGGCTGTACTCAGATTCAATCGCGTACCCATCGCTTCTTGAAAACTATTCCAGAACTGGATGGTGAAGATTGGGTCACGACCGCTAACTATGCTGGAAGGAACTCCATGCAATCGCACTATCTCGAAGATAAACAGATGCTAAACCTGATACAGTCCTCTTGTTCTTTACTGGAATTAAATGAGTGCTCTTTGTAAGTCTATTAACTATGACCCATATCCCATAAAGCCCAAATAGTTTGGTCATCTTAATGGGCATCTTCACCCCAACTATAAATCACAAACAGGCGAGTCATACTCCTTATGGGGTTTGCAACAGAACTAAGATTGAGAATAGGACCGAGAGGATATATTTAAAAGATAGCATGCGAGTAAGCTCTACAGAATAATAGGGATCAGGGATATACTCTTAGAAAGAGATATAATGCGCGTATCTAGTCTTCAATCTTCTAAGCCGCATTTTCTTGTGCTTAATCCCATCGTGCCTTGACCGTCTTTTAACTTCACAATTTCGTAGCTCTTAATTCTTATTTCCAAAATATGAGTTAGAACTCATTTCACCGTTGCCTCTCGTTCCACTTCCACTTATTCTTTGCCTAAAATACTTGGCTTAAACATAACTGCGTGCTCATGGTTTCATGCAAGCTTTCCAAAATTCGTTAGTGAATCCTAGATCTCGTTTACATACCATACGGTATTCCACGCAGAAGAACTATCTCTTGAAAACAAATGCCACTCCACGTTGCCAAATGTTCTTACTAGGGTGATTTCTATAACCCATGCTTAAGCGGAATGGACTATCCGCCTTAGTGGCGAACACTACTCGATTGGATTACAAATTTCCAAGAAGTGCCAAGGGATTCTAGATAACTAATCATGACGGAACCCTAAAGGTCACACGAGATTTCGAGGGTATTACCTCGCAACCCTATGTTCAAAGTCAAGAATGGCTCCATAACTGGACAACCAACCCATGCCCAAAATCAACCCGTATCCCATAAACCCGAGAACATAAGCATCACACACGAATTCTACGCTCAAGATAGAGATTTTCAAATCCATACAAATCGCAGATAGATGGGCGGAATCCCCCAATCGGATTTCAAATACTAACGGGATTTTCAACTAGACTAGTACTTAGGTGCAAACTTTCAACAAGATCAGAAATAAAACTATGCGATGTGCCAGAATCAAACAAGGTATGAACAGGGAAATCAGAAATGTAAACATGACTTTCTATAGAAACACTACCTCGATCAAAAGCTGGAAGAGTGAGGGGAGCCTGCAACTGCCCTCCAGAGGGTCCTGCTTGCTGAATTTTCCTTTTCCCTTGTCCTCGCTTTTTCGGGCAATCGTTGCTATAGTGTCCAAACTCTCCACAATGAAAGCATTCTCCCAACTTCCTTTTCTCCTTCCTACAGTCTTTGGCTATGTGCCCAGTGATCCCACAGAAGTTGCACTTCCTTGTGTCCTTTGCCTTGTTGTTGTTGGCCTTGTTTTCCTTCTTGTTGTTCTTGTCTCCTTTCTCGGAATCTACCTTCTCGCCTTGAGACTCATTTGCCTTGACCTCCTTCTTGCCACCCTTATCTTCCTCTTGAAGCAGGGCCATATTCACCAAACTCTCGAAAGTCTCCCCCATGGGTATATGAGACATGACCAAACCGCGCAATGGCTCATTCAATCCTAGAGCAAAGCGTAGGGCCTTTTTCTGAGTTGTGTTAATCAAGTCTAGACCGAACCGAGCAAGTTGATTAAACATATCCACGTATTCCCTAACTATCATGTCCCCTTGCTTTAGAGATAGGAACCTCTCCATCCGAAGGTTCCCTTCTGTTGATGATAGAAATCTCAATCTGAACCTTCTCCTAAAGTCATCCCAAGTCTGAATTAGTCTAGTAGTGGTGGTGACTACCCACCAATATGCAGCTTCCTCTTTCAATAACCATACTGCCAACAGAACTTTTCTACGGTCTTCCAAATCAAAGATAGCAAAGAGGTCTTCAGTTTCCTTTAACCAGTTTCTTGCCTCAACAAAAGTCTCTGTCCCAATAAAATTCTTGCCATCCATCGCCTTAAAGTCCTTACAAATCTTCGCGAAATCCACTTGTGGATACTGAGGAGGAGGAGGAACCTCAGCTACGGGAGGGGGAGGACTGTTAGCCACGGGGGAAGGAGGAGGAATGTCCATGGGGCCGGCTTCATTCGCCCTTGCCTCCATGTACCTTCTAAACCAAATAGGTACTGGTACGCCCTCCAAAATGGCAGAATTATCGGCCATACTGAAATGAAGAAAAAGATAGATTGAGAATGAGGAAGCAAAGGATAGTGCTAATGGCTTTTGGGGAATAGCCTTTTAAAATAAACTAGACTTTTCTTGGAAAATACTTAATTGGTTTTGAAAATAGTTTTTCAAAAGGTATGTTTTAAAAACCTTTTGCTCAGATCTTGTAAACCTTATGCTTTGATACCAAATGTAACACCCCACCTCCGCCAATGCCACTCTTGCAAGGACACTAGCTTTGGAAAGGCGTTAAACGAGGTAAACATGCATGCAGGTATCACAAGACAGAACATATAAGTAAAACAGAGTAGTAAAGCAGCGGATAAAACTAGCATTTCAAAACCATAGTCGAGTTACATCAAAGTACTTGGTCATTATTTTCCCATAAAACAAAGTCTAGAACATAAACTGAAAACTGAAAAAGAAACATAAAGTAACTATCCCCAAAGTAGCATAAGGCCATAGCATGCTCAAACCATACATGAGCTATCCAGAAAAGCAGCTAAAGATCCAGCTAGGTAACAGTGTTCCCACCCTGCAAACCTGGGGGGGGGGAACGGAAGAAAAGAGGCGAAAGAAAACGGGTCAGTCAAAAAGACTGGTAAGTCCTATCTACTATTAGTATAAAAACTAATAAAGTTAACTGAACATGTAAAATAGAGATGAGATGTAGGGTGATAACTGGCATGGTGAAAAGTTAACAAGATAGATCAAGTGTGGCATCGCATATACAAGGTTAAGTTGCACCAGGTGTGTACTAGTATTCCAATCCATGTCAAGTATAAACAAGAAATGATCCCTTGGCCCAAAGCTGGCCCACATCATGAGATGACCTAAATCGAGGTCCAACTACTCGGTCTAGTCGATCGGCTCCCTATAAGCCTAACTCGTCGTGTATCGGTGTCATACGGCTTAATCGTGGAATGTAGTTAACTGTGCTAGGTCCACCCCAGGGTGTATCCAGCCCTAAGGTGTAAACCACAGACATAATTCAAGCACGCACAGTCTAAACCTACTGGTGCCCATGTTCAACTCCGGACTTAATGTGCACGACCATGGTCCGCCTGAACAACCGGTGCACCCTTCAGCCGTCTCTTTTGGTCTCTTACAATCAGTCCAGTAATCGTGCCCCACCCCAGCCTAGTCCAGGGTACCCATGATACTTCCAAGTTGGTTACCGCTGAAAAGGACCACGTAACTAGGATTTCAAGTGGGTTAAGTGTGGTTAACCCTATCCTAACCATGTATTGAGTTGGTTAAGTGTATTCAAGCAGTTCATGACTTAACCCTATCAATACATCGGGTTTAATTGGTTAAGTATATTCAAGTAGTCCACGACTTAACCCTACCAATCCATCGTGTTTAGTTGGTTAAGTATATTCAAGTAGTCCATGACTTAACCCTACCAATCCATCATGTTTAATTGGTTAAGTATTCAAGTAGTCCCTGACTTAACCCTACCATGTGGCATTAATTAATTTAATGCACCCCAACCTCTCACATTAGACTTTGTTGTGGTTACTAGTTAAGCCAGGCGGGTCCGGGTAGCTTTACACCACAACCTAGTCTAACCTCGGGTTTTAAGTGCGACATGACCAACTACTCACATTGGGTCCTATTGCTTGTAGCCACTAGTTAAGCCGGTCGGTTCCGGGTAGATTTATGCTACAAACTCAACCCAACCTCGAGTTGGCCATTCTCATGTTTTCTAGAAGTCATGTCCAAGTCCTTGTTTCAAGCATAAACACATGTCAAACTTTCATGTCGTATTTTCAAGTCATGTTCTCATGTTATTTAAGTTTGCCCAACTACCCATAACGTATTCCCATCGCACGTAAATTCGCATAAACGCAAATAGATCAAGAGGGACATAACAATATGACAAGGTGGGCATAAGATGGGAAAATCTACCACAAATTAAACATGGTGATATTTGAGGCCAAAAGGGGTTCAACATACTAGCATATGGCCTCAACATGTATGATACCATAAAAGGTGACTTGGCCTCAAACATATCAAATAGCATAAGGGTGATGTGGCCACAAGCATGCATAATAGCATAAGAGTGATTTGGCCGCAAGCATATTAAGGAACATGAGGGGTTAAGGTTTTGCCACAAGTTAAGCATGGTGGCATATGAGGCAAATGTGTTCATAAACTTGCATATTACATTATAAGCCTCAAAACATGCATGATATCAAACTTTAGCAAATAGGTGAAACATGATCATAAATGACATAGGATGTTAGCTAGTGATTCGCATATAACATCATATGCAAGATAACATAAGGTTTATGAGAGATCATAAACTTGCATATTACATTATAAGCCTCAAAACATGCATAACATTCAAACTTAGCGAATAGGTGATACATGGTCCTAGATGACATAGAATGATGACTAGAAGTTCGCATATAACATTATATGCAAGTTATCATAAAGGTTATGAGAGTTCTCATATTGCATAATGCAACATTTCAACATAAAGCTTATAGCTTTTAGCCCACAAGGTCAAGGTGATAGCCTTACAAACAGGCATAGAATAAACTTATGCATGACATGTTAGAATCAAAGCACATATCATACTTAGGCCCAAACTCAAACTTGCAACATGTCACATTTAACTTCATAGTTAGAATCTAAGAGTAGTATAGGGCTTACAATGCTATGAAGACTAGAATAAATATAAAATAAGATTGAGACGAAGCCACACTAGCAAATCTGCAACCAAAGACGATAAAGTCCACTTCAAGACTTGAGAACAAGAAGGAATAACCCCAAAGACAAGGAAAGATGGCTCTTTTACTTAAGAAAGATGGCTCCTTTATGACATAGATTGATTTGAGACACTCATGCTCTCATGAAGAAGGTGGAGGCCATGATTAGTGAACATTTGGGCAGCATTTAGTTGTAGGAATGATTAATGAGGGTTTAGGCTAGGTCTAGGGGTCTTTTTATAGAGATTAGGGGTAGTTTAGACCATAGGATTAACCCTAAAACGAATCTGAACCATTAACTCCCGTCAGAAACTTCCAGAACAAGACCCAACATGTCAAAATGGTGCACCAGAAAAATTGGTCCGACCGGGGGGGGGGGGGTCGACCCCTGGGTCGACATGGGTGTCGACCCATTGGGGGGGGTCGACACTGGTGTCGACACCTATGTCGACCCTGCCTGGGCGGGAAAATTCCCGCCCAGTCTGTTTTGGCTGAAATTCGATTCTGAATTCGAATTTGAACTGTTGTCGGGCTTAGAATTTTCTGAAAACTTCATTGGGCCATAACTTGGTCATACGGACTCCGTTTTTCGAAAACTCGGACTCTATTTCGTGTATTTTTCCAAGACGAACGCAATGGCATAGCCTGTTTCCCTTGATTCAGATTTTAGAATTAAATTCTGCCTTGATTTACATTATAACATGTTATTAAAAATTCGGGTTGTTACAGGATGAGAGAGACTTGATCACTGCAAACAACCACCTTTACCCATGAATCGGGAATTATGAGGTAGCGCCTCGGCGAGTGTGATCCGACCGCTTGCCCGAAAAGCTCCATCCGCCAGAGTGAAGCGTGGAGTAAGGACTAAAATCGAGTTTGAGAACGACACTCGAGACGGCAGACTCCTAGTCTTTGAAATAGATTGAAGAAGGAGCGCCAAGGCGAATGACACGACCGTTCGCCTGGACAACTCTAACTCTCATGATTCGAGAGAGAGTATAAAGGACGGGAAGACGATGTCCCCAAGGCGTGATGGTGCACCACGATTTAAAGACCGCCTTGATTCCACTCTACCCTAGGCATTCGACGGGAGAGTATAAAGGCGCCAAATACTGGCACCGCAAGAACTCCTACCCTGCTGAAGGATCGGGGAGCAGACTGAAAGCTGAGTTCGAACTCTATCCTGGGCATACGACAGGAGAGTATAAAGGCATGTTGATTAAATGTCATAAAAGGGCTCCTACCCTGCTGTAGTACCGGGGGCAAGAGTGAAAGCTGAGCCCGAACCCTTCATGTCCGGACATGAGGGGCAATGCACTGTCGATCCTAATTAATCCCAGACAAGCCCTGGACAGGCACTTTATTCATGATTGGGGGCACACACACATCACCCCTTTAGATGAATTCTATATGATTTGCTAGATATTATTTGATTGCAGGGATTCTGAATTGGGACCCTTGCTTGATTGTGATGTGCTTTATTACCTATTACTTAGAGATTTGCTTTGTTTACAGAGTGCAGGCTTGTACAAGATAACAAGACAAGAATGCGAGCGCCGCACTCGCGACAACCGCAACAGGCCTGTGGAAAACAAACAAAGGGCTACGTCCAGAAGGCTGACATTGATGCCTAATGATAAACTTCTCAGGAGACTCAAGGCGATGACAGAAAGGAGGCCTTGAGAGTGAATTGTTCAATGACGTGTCACACGACTTAAGGCAATCACCGAAAGGAGGCCTTAAGAGTGATATATCAAATCAACATACACACCCATGTGTGACTGGCCATAGCCCAAGTGCAACGACGAGTGCTACCTCGCAAATACGTTGAATGGAAAACATGATAACTCGAGCACTTGGATAACCCGAGCACATAAGCTTATAAAGCAATGTCTCTTTTCCATGCATCCATGTCTAAATTTTAATGGGAGGTGATACAACTACCGACCTTTTGCCATTACCCCTGGACTGGGGCCACATTGTTGCTTGAGGACCACGAAATGGATGCAGAATGAACGTCCATTTGCTAGTCCAGACCGAATTCCCGGTTGAAAGACCCCATATAAAGGAGGACGCCATTACTTTGACCTCTAACTTGCGAGGAGGCAAATTGCCTGACACTCAAACTCAATGGCTAAGAAGAAGGAAGATAGAAATTTCTTCATTGCTGAGGATATTGGCGCAGAAGGCGCTTGGAACGAAGGAAGTCAGCAAATTTCTTCTTACGATGATCCCTCAGCATGTCAAGCTAGATATGAAATAGATGGTACCCTCGCTGATTTGAGAACTCAGATGGCTCAGTGAGACAAACTTCTCTGGAAACGACAGAAAATGATGGATAACTTTTCTACTTGGATAGATGGAAGGCCGAGTAATTACGGCTTACTCGCTGGAGCGAGCACCATGGAAATTCAAGCGACAACGAACTTGGCTCAAACACTCCCTGCTCCATGGTCCAGATCATATGGGACCCTAGGACAAGTTGGCATAGTCGTCTTTAATAAAACAAGATGCAACCAACCTCCTCCCAGGCATTTGTAGCATGCAACTTCCAACTGTAACATTTTGGATGAAAACGATGGATATGCAAGAGCCACCGAAAAATTAAACGAAGCCCGACCAACCTTTGCTCCAATTCGGAGGAATGTTTAAAATCCAGCTCAACCTCAACATGAGGCTCCCCATGTAGGGGGAAGACGAGAGCATTCGAGAAAGCTATAGTCTAACTTCATTGCCATCCGACTCCGAACCTCAAAGCTTGGATGGGAGACCAAGGACTAACATGAGCTGGACACGAATAAATCATTTTCTATCAAACTCTAACTCACAGCTTGATGAGGGAGTATGAATTCAGAGAATACGTGGATTTGATGACCACCGTTTAGTAAAATCCCCATGGATGGGGAGTACAGGATAAGAGCTTCGAACATCATCATCTGACTATCTGCCAGCTTTAGGCACATTTACGATTATCTGAGCTTCACAATAACCCAGACTATAAGCGGAAGAATGGCTCCTCAAGAGCAACCTGCATACATCCAAGTAGCGGATCACCATCCAGAATTAAAAAACAGAAGCCTGATTGACTGCTATTACATATGCACAACCAAGAAGCCAGAAACCGGCTTCCACCCAATTTAAGACTTCATATCGGGGGTACTAGCGCTAAATTAGGTAATTAGCGACAACTTCTCAAAGATTAGGGCCAAATTGGCAACATTAATTGATGCTTCAACAGAGATCAGGCGAGACCCTGCATGCATTCCTTGAAATATTCAACGCCGCAGTGGCATCGGTAAATCGACCTGGACCATATATAGCGTTAATTGCTGTAGTATCCGGTATTCTGGATATCTCAAACTTCAAAATCTCTTTGCATCGAGACCCACCAAGAGGACTTGACGGATTCACCTCTAAAACAAACCTCGGTATCTCTCTACCATGAGATTCTCCTAGAAACGTTGGAAAATCCTATCCTGAGACAGACAGATTCGTGCAATAAGAGTGTGCTAATGTTGAAATTGATGATCTCAATGTCTTCACGACAGAATGGAGCACCATCTGACTCTTGAAATAATAAAGGAAAAAGAAAAGCCCCAGGAAAGAATAACAGGAATTTACAATTCTGGAAATGACCAATGTCATTAATCGGGCCCGCGGTCTTGATTGTCAAGCTTAATGGAACCAAGCATGGGAGATAGACTCAACAAGACTATGCTGGCTATTTCGGATTATGCCAAAGCGTGAACGAAGGAGCTCGAATAACTCACTAATGACGTTCGCTCGCTTGCAAGATTGACGAGCTTACTCAACTCTGCAGCTGATGCGAGGAGAGTATCTAAGTTTGCTGATATACTCAATAAGGCGATCACTGCTTTTTGGCTAAACAGATGGGTTGACCCCAACGCGAATGTGATTCGACCATTCGCGTATACAACTCCAAACCTTGATGACTTGGGAATGTGCACATAACGACATAGGGTGACTAAGATTGTTGAACCTACATATCTAACCCGATGCGGCAGAAAAAAGTATAAAGGCTAAAAGATTGGATGTCCGATTGACCTATCATAACCCCCAACAATGCTGGGGGCATAAGCACTGACTTTGCTCGTCCCCCACTAATGCTAGGAACATCAACTTCAACCGACAGATTGACTTTAAACATGACCCTGACTCAATGCATGATTCAGAACATATACATTATATCTTTAGAATATGACGTGATTCTTCCCGACCATCCAAGTGAGCGAAATTACGGATTAAGCAAGAATTCAAAGACTTGATCTGCAACTGCATCAAATGGAGAGTATGATGAACTCCTCTGCTGCCTTACAATTGTGATAATCCTACCAGCTATTGGCTTGCATGTTTTCAACAACATCTCGTACTAACTCGTATGTGATCACGGGACTATAAAACAATCTGAAGTGATCATGGCTTTCGGATGCACTATTATTACAATTAGATGCAATCATGGAGTCCTAGATTAATATCCTGATATCGAGATAGTCCAAATCCAAGCAAAAATGACAAATTCATATGCCGACTCTGATGCGCTCTATCCGAACGGTCCAGATGCTAGCTCAAGATATGAAGATTCTGACACCATACTATGACTTGGACGGCTAGTATACATTGACTTATACATTAAAGAAATCTTAGCTTAGTAATGCACTTGACTTGTTTAGGAATATGGCGTCGTCTGGCATCAACTTTTACATGTATGATCTCACACGGGAGCCAAACATACCACATGACCTATGATGAAGGAATTCTACCTCTTGATTCGACGAAGTCTAAACGATTACTTGATCATCTTGACCACTCTAGCCATGAAATTTGGCCCGAGAAGCATCAACGGAAGCAATGCGGCATATGACAAGCCATTTATACAGAAAAAGATCCAAAAAGATTCATCTCGACTTATTCAAAGCACATCTTATTTGCAACAAGATGTACTTTGGGGGGCAAAATGTTAGCCTGCTTTGTGACCAGACTATCCAAAGCCGAAGAACTCTATCAGGAAGGCCACTCAGGGCTTGAGTATGAACTGCCAGAGATCGACATCTGCTTGAACGAAGTAACGAAGGATGGGAAAACTCGTATTTCTGTGCACATAAGCTTCGGGTTGGATTCCACCATTTCGGATCAAGCTAAAGCGAATATTTCTGACCAAGCAAACCGGATCAGGTAAACCGGATCGGGTCATCCGGATCGGGTCATCCGGATCGGGTCATCCGGATCGGGTTATCCGGATCGGGCCAACCGGATCGGGTCTCTACCCCTAACCGAATTCTGGGCAGTTAAAGACCATTTCCCCATCTTCTCCACTACTTCCGAGATTTACTCTGAAGCTGCCACGTGGCCACTCAACCCTAACCGAATTTCTACCTATAAATACACATACAACACATCATTTAAGGGGACTTTTTGGCCTCAAGTAAGCTCTATCTATTTCGGCCATGGCTACCAACGAAGAACCTTCATCCTCTTTAATAAAATCAATGAATTCGGAGAGTATTATTCATTGTAATTGAGTGCTTGAGCGTCAATACTCATTGTATTTGTAATTTCTGAATGAATTGAGAAGCTATGAAGTGGATGTAGGCTTGTTAACGTCGAACCACTATAAATTCCGTGTGTTGATTGATTTTTCTTGCTTTTTGTTCATGATTCCTCATTATTCTCTACAAAACATTATCAATTGGGTGTTAGGACCATTTTTTGGTCTAACAAAAATCAAAAAACTAACTGGAGATTAGTTAAGTTGAATGGTTTCCTGGGTATTGATCTGATGTTGGTTTCGGCGTTCGGGGTTAATACTTAGGGAATTGTTCACTTGCTAATTTACGGTTAAAGGCTAATGGAATGGAATGTTATTTTGGGCTTATCATAAACCATGTTTTAAATGACATTGTTTCTTTAATCCAGTTAAAGACAGGATATGGTTTCCCAGGTTAAACAATCGTTAGTATTGATTTTTGGGAAGGTTAAAACCAAGTGAAGTTTTAACGCATCTTTAATTAGATTGAAATGATATCCAAAGGAAGATTAAAGAATAAATTTGAAGAATTTATCTTTGATAAAATTAATGGGAACCTTTCCCAAAGTATAAGAATATTTGAATAAAGGAATATTCTGGATTGGAATAGGGCGTATGTTGTGTTTTTGTAGCACTTATTTATTATATATGCGAGTTATTCAGAAAGACCGGGTTTATCCCATTCTGAATAATTGATTCGACGATATGTCGAGGATGAAGGCGGTGGTCGAAGAGCGGAGGTCTTCACATCGTTTGGATGATTACTGAGGTCTTGATTTGGCTGTACACCCAAGACAAGGTAATAAGTGGTGAATGTCCATACGTACTTGGAGATCGACCGGATATGCGAGGACCTCTCCTCTGTATTGGACATATGGGGGAGGAATAAGGTGCCTCCGGTTTCGTTCAAACCCAGAGCGAACTTGTAAAAGGATGTGTGTCTGACATTGGATTTCATTCTGTGTGATTGATAGACATCGGTTGCATAGCGTGAATTGCCTGTGTGACATGCTGAGATGCAAATGATCAAGGCTTCTGTTGAAAAGCAGAGTCTTGTGGTTGATGATCAAAGCACGGCTTTGATATAATATAGCTTTGTGTAGCGTTAATTCGCGAGCCTCACACCCCGGTGTGAACTAGAAACGGGATAAGGACATTAGGGAAATGGACATATGCTGGTTTCAAGCTAGGAGTTGTGTTTTGGGTTTTACATGCCCAGACATTTTACTTATGTGGATGATGGATAGAGAGGTGCCTCGGTTATATCGGTCGATTCGGGGCCGATGGAGTCATTTGGCTCATTTATGCCCCGTAGGGCAGAATAGCATATCGTTTACGGTATTTTTAATCTACTCCATGTGGACCGGCCCTGACGATCCAATGACCCACCTGAGTTGGGGTCCTGAGGCTCGGGCTAGAGTGTCTCGAAGCCGTAAGGACGATCCTTTGCCTAGGTTCATAGATGGAAATCCAACTTCCAATACGTGACTTTGCGGTTTTGATTGTAGAGCCTAGTATCGGCGACATGATATATGGTACCCATGCCGCCTAGGATTGATACATTTATATTTGAAGTTGTTTTATACACTATGCACTTATAATAGTATCAAATGATTTGTTTTAATGTACCAAGCATATTTGGCTATTATAAGGGAAAACCCTATCCTTCGGCTTGCGTTGCATTGTGTGATGGGACCTGGGTCTTATAATTGCTTCATTTTTCCGAAAAAGCATTGCGTTGTTTTGTTATATGCACTGGTATTCTTGGGAGGAAACCGGTTCCGTGTTATATGGCTTGGTCCCTTGATATATCTGATTTAAAGTAAAGTTTTAAATAACTATTTTAGTTCTCACACCAGTCACATGACTGACCTGGAGTTTATTGTTTTAACCTAAACTCTGGGTGCCCCTATTTTCCGCACGGGCAGCTAGTAGTTTTGGTTTTGCAGATTTATATTCACAGGATCCTGGTTTACAGTTGGAATGATATTCGGAAAGCTCTGTATTCATATATTCCTTTCAGTTATGTTTTGTATTATTTTCCACTGCATTGTAATTTGTAAATCTCTAATATTTTTCTGATGTATAATATTTATTTATACTCTGTATATCCTTGTATTCTGATGGAATTGTTGTAATGCACAATGAAATGGTCTTCTGTTTGTGTTCTGATTTAGCTTGTTCTCAACTCAATCCGGGTTTTCCTTCACGGGGAAGTTAGGGTCGTCTCAGCTTTGATCATCATCCATAAGGCCCTGCTTTTCAACAAAAGCCTCGATCAATTGCATCTTGGCATGTCACATTGACAATTCACGCCATGCGATCGATAACTACCTATGTATAACCTCTGAGCTTATGCGTCTCAGAGAAAAGTGTTAAGCAAGAGAATAAATTCTCCGCCGTCAATAGATATATATTAAATAGAAATCAATTTACATGAAATGAAATCCAATGTCGGACACACATCCGTTTACACGTCCGTTCTGGGTCTGAACGAAACCGGAGTCACCTTATTCCTCGTCCCGTATGTCCAATACGGAAGAGAGGTGCTCGCATATCCATACAATCAACAAGTACGTCTGGATAACTACCACTTTAACTCTTTACTAGGAGCTAGCCAATGCCGGGCATCAGTAGTTATCCTTCCGATGTGAAGATCGTCGGTCTTCAATATCTTTGAATTAAATCGTCATATAATCATTTGGAATGAGATTGAACTCGCTCTTTTCAAATGATTCTCGCATATATACAGTTTAAAACCATTTCATATCGTTAATAGTATTAAATAAATATTTATCGCTATTTTTATATATATAAAAATAGCTAAATTAATTTAACAACGCTTTGGGTCAATAGGCAGCCCTGGCACAGTTTTTACCGAAATTTGATTTACACTTATCTCCAAAACTAACCGTTGGATTTTAGCAAAATTTATGTTGTGGAAATATCTTCCCAAAGTTGTCCTAATGGTTCCAGTTTTGGGAAAATTCGATGGTCGGATCTTTCGATATAATCGTTTAAAGTTACGATTCCGAAACGCGAACTATCGAGTGCGATTCGTTTAATTTTATTATATATATATATAACCATTATATGAATTCACTAACGTTTTTAATATGCCAAATAAAAGAATGTTTTTATTGGCATATCATATCTATGTACTATCAAACAAAATACATTTCATTCACATGAAGATTGAACCAACGACAAGTTAACTTTGCATATAAATCCTAAGATATGCAAATGTAAATATAAATGTAGTTTTGACAATGCATATAAATTCTAATATATGCACTGTAAATAAAAATGTAGTTTTAACAATGCATATAAGTTCTAATATATGCAATGTAAATATAAATGTAATTTTAACAAGTAAATTCTAATATATGCGATGCAAATATAAATGTAATTTTAACAACGCATATAAATTCTAGTATATGTGATGTAAATATAAATGCAATTTTGACAATGCATATAAATTTTAATATATGCGATGTAAATATAAATGTAATTTTAACAACGCATATAAATTCTAATATATGTGAATATAAATGTAATTTTAAAAACGCATATAAATTCTAATATATGCAATGTAAGAACAAATGTAATTATAACAACGCCTATAAATTCTAATATATGTGATGTAAATATAAATGTAATTGTAACAACGCATATAAATTCTAATATATGCGATGTAAGCATAAATGTAATTATAACAACGCATATAAATTCTAATATATGCGATGTAAATATAAATGTAATTATAACAACGCATATAAATTCTAATATATGCGATGTAAATATAAATGTAATTTTATCCATTTCATTAAAACAAAGTTTTTAATGTAAACATGTTTTATTTTGAAAACATGCATGTTTGTCCAACTTCTATTGTTACATTAAAAGTGAATTTTTAATGTAAAGCATGTTTATTTTTAAAACATGAATCTTTGTCTAAATTTTTACTATTACATTTAAATTGAATTTTTAATGTAAAACATTTTCATTTTTAAAACATGTTTCTTTTTCTACATTTCTATTATTACATTAAAAAGTGAATTTTTAATGTAAAACATGTTTTCTTTTTAAAACATGAATCTTTTCACAAATTTATAACTTTACATTAAAATGATTATTTTAATGAAAAACATGTTTTGATTTTAAAACATGAACACTTTTCTTATTTTTAATATTACGCTAAAAATGTATACTTTTAATGAAATCAAGTTTTGATTTTAAAACATGAACACTTTTCACTACTTTCATTCTTGACACTAAAATATGAAATTTTTAATGAAATCATGTTTTTATTCAAAACATGAACATTTTCTATTTTTCTATTCTTGTCAATAATAATGTATATTTTTAATGAAATCATGTTTTTATTCAAAACTTGTATATTTTCTATTTTCTAACATTACATTAAAAATGTAAACTTTTGAATGTACTGTTCTTATTTTTATTTTATTTTTCTTTAAAGCATGAACATTTCTATTTTTATATTAATTCCATAAAATGATAGAAATTTATATTGCATTTTTGTTGAATATTCTAATTCAACAAAAAAACAAAATTTGATATTTCCTTTCGATTGAATATTCTAACTCAATCAAATAACAAAAGTGTATATTTCATTTTAGATTGATAATTCTATTTCAATCAAATAACAAAAGTGATGTTTTATTTTGTTTGAAAATTCTAATTCAATCAAACAACAAAAGTGATATTTTATTTTGATTGAAAATTCTAATTTAATCAAACAAGAACAAAAGTGATATTTTATTTTGATTGAAAATTCTAATTCAATCAAACAACAACAAAAGTGATATTTTATTTTGATTGAAAATTCTTGTTCAATCAAAATGACAATAATGCATGATTCATTTTTGTTGAAAATTTTAATTCAACAAATTGAATAAAAGGTGGCATTTCATTTGTTGAAAGTTTTGATTCAACAAAATGTATAGAAAGTGATATTCCATTTTGATAATAAAAATGAACATTTTATTGTAGAACTATATTTGACAAAACGGTGTCTCATGTCCCTAACTAAAATATGAAATTTATATCATAACATCAAATCACTATACATAGATCTAAAATAAAAATAAAAAATTTATTTCAAATCAAGATCAGATAATAAACCATAGATTCAAACAGGGTCTAACTAAAATGAGAATCATGGTCAACAATCAACATTCAACAGATTCAAATCACATATCTGATTTAATTATCATAACTATATGGATTCAACTGACGATAATTAATTAAATTTTTAATTATAAAAAATATAAGAGATCTCACAGTCGTTTAAATCTGAATGATTCCGATCTGGAATTTTGACCAAAATTCGATCTGCTCAGAATTGGTTCTAGTCAGGACAGCAGTGTAGATCTCGGTTTCACGATCGTACAGGATCTGAAATCGTTCAATTCTGATTCAATATGAGTGAGTTATGAATTAATTTGTATTGTTAACGTTTAAATTAAATTAATAAATTAATTAAAATGGAAAATCACCCTTCTTCCTCCTTATTCAACTAACGGCCGTGACTTTTCACGATGGATTCAATTCTAGGTTTAGCTTTTGCGATCAAATGGTGCAAAGATTCGAAGATCAGATGGTGCAGCATCGGAGAAGAGGAGGAGAGGCACGTGCGCCACAAGTGGGGCCCAGCTTGGTGGTGGCCTGGTGGTGCAGTAGGGGAAGAAAGGCGGCTGGTTTGTGGTCACGGTTCTCTGAGTTCGTGCCACCTGGGGAGGATCAACCCGTAAAGAATTCGAGAGGATGAAATCTCTATGATATTGTCTAAAGGAGTGAAGAATTTAGAGGTGTGAATCAATGGAAATTAATGGAGGAATGTTGGAGCATTCAAGGCCATTGTTTGATGGGGGTGGCGGCTACAGGAAAAAGGGTTTTGGGAAGAAGACAAAAAACATTTTTATAATATTTTATTTCTAATTTTTATAAATAAACCCAAAAATTCTTAATAACTCCAATTTCAGTCCAACAGTAGTTGTTTCTACCTGATTGCCCTTTTTTCGGAACTAATGGGCTTGGTCCCGTCAGACCAAATGAATGTTTTTGGCCTAATTTCTTTAATTTAAAATTTTAAATCTTTTATTAAATTGATTCGAACGTACATTTAAATTCACTGGGGCTGCATACGGACTCCAAAAATCCAAAAAAAAAATTCTAACTATATTTTGACGATACGGTTCTAACAAAATTAATTTCGTCGAATTTGGAGACCATTTTAAAAATGTCCTTTTTAACAGTCGATCAAATTCAACATAAATTATCAAATCAGAGTTTAATTTACTACGCTCACAAATTAATTTCAAAATTCTGGAAAATTAAACTTAGCAATAATTTGACATTCCGGATCCGAAAAAAGTGGTTTCTTTGAAAACGGAGATCGTTTGTAAAATGGCCTTTTATACGGGCTATAAATTATACTATATTCCATAACGACTATTCTGAATATTCTACTGGCCATAACTTTTGATTCCCGCTATGAAATTTCGATTTTTCGGATTCGTTGGAAAGATATTTTTAAATAGATTTAGATGTTTTTGGTTTCACTAAAATCCGTTTAATTTTTTAATCCTGTACATTCAGTCAAAGTTCAGATTTGACTTTTCAAACTACCGTGCTATTTCTAATTCCTTTTGAAATTAAAAGAAATACATTCGTTCTAACTTCGATTAAAATAAATTTTTAATCGTTACTATTTAAAATAAATTATTCTAACTATTCAAAATTCACAGAAATAGCCAAAATAAAAATTTTAAATTGGTTCTGATTTTCCGGGTTGTTACAATCTCTCCCACTTAAAAGCTTTTCGTCCCCGAAATGGAAACAATAGTAAAGTAGGAAACAAAATGGAAAATGCAAGGTATTGTAAATGTACCTCAACACAAGAATTGCTCGGAGATGTCCACTCTGCACATGGGATAAGCCTGTTTGATGTTATCCTCAGTCTCCCATGTATAGTCTCTAGGATCCCCGCTCCATTGAACTTTGACTAGGTGGAGACATACGATAAGATGATAATGATGTAATGACTCATTTACATGTTCTATTCTGTTGTGCTTATTCTAGGACATTACTAATCCAATCTCTAATAAGCTACTCGCCTTAGAATACTGTTGATTCAATCTGGACGAATTGTTCTAAAAATGTTATACTCCGAAGCTAAGGTTAACCTTTAGCTTTGATACCAACAGTGACGACCCCAAACTTCCGTGGTACGAAAGTAAGGATAATCATAGAAGCATAACATAATTACAACAATAACAGGTCTCATATAATAGCATAATACATAAATCATTGCAGCGGAAATAAGAATGTCATCACAACATAACATCAAAGACATCAGAGTATGCAGTTACAGGATACACTTAGCAAATGGAAGTCTCAACAAAGAAAGAAATAAGTCTCAATCTCCACAAAATACATCAAAGATCAATAAAGTCTAAATGTCTCAAGTAGCAAACAAAGATAAAAAAGAAAACGTTCTTCATCCTCTTCATAAGCAAGCTCCAGTCCAGAATGTATCCATACCTAAACCTTTCATTTGGCTTCCCATATGGAAAGAGGGCACCCGAGTTTGCAAAGTGAAACAAAATACGAGTCAGTCATCTGACTGGTATGAGAAATCTTTCCTAACTAACAATATGGCTAATCACAGGACCGCGCTGCTAATGCGGAATGGGTTTACTCCATTGGATTGCCAGTGCATAGGTTTAATAAATTTTATTTCAAAAGAATAACGCAATGCTTTTTAGAAAATGAAATCATTGTAAGACTCAAGTCCCATCACACAATGCAACGCAAACCGGAGGATAGAGTTTTACCTTATAGTGATAAAAAATGCTTGATACGCAGAAAATAATATTTTTAACATTATTATTAGTGTCTAATATGTTTCAAAAAATACTTCAAAGTAAATGTATCAATCCTAGACGACATAGCTACCATATACTATGTCGCTATATATAGGTTTACAATCAAAACCGTAATGTCGTATTGGAGATTGGGCTTCCATCATGAGTCAAGGAAAGGGACGATCTCCTTACTGATTCGAGACACTCTAGCAATGTCTCAGAATCACACCTACGGGCAACCCTTGGATCCTGCAGGGACGGTCCACAAATACTTTAGTGGATTAGTTATGCCTGAACACACGTTTCCCGATCCTATTGGATCTATAAAATGGTCACAATCGACCAATAAATCTGAGGCGCTTCATTCCATCAACCACATAAGTAAAATGTCAGAGCTTGCAAACCCCTAATACCACTTCTAGCTAGAAAGAAACGTGTGCACTCCCTGCGTTCCCTTGTCCGGTTTCTAACTCTTAACGGGGTGTGAGGCTCGCAAGGTAACGCTATACACAAAGCTATGCCGAAATAGGCTATGCTTTGATCATCATCCATGAGGCCCTGCTTTTAAACAAAAGCCTCGATCAATTGCATCTTGGCATGTCACATTGACAATTCACGCCACGCGATCGATAACTACCAATATATAAATCTGAGCTCATGCGTCTCAGAGAAGGGTGTTAAGCAAGAGAATTTATTCTCCGCCACCAACAGATATATATTAAATAGAAATCAATTTACATGGAATAAAACCCAATGTCGGACACACATCCATTTACAAGTCTGTTCTGGGTCTGAACAAAACCGGAGTCGCCTTATTCCTCGTCCCATATGTCCAATACGGAAGAGAGGTTCTCGCATATCAGGACAATCAACAAGTACGTCCAAATAACTACCACTTTAACCCTTTACTGGGAGCTAACCAATGTCGGGCATCAGTAGTTATCCTTTCGATGTGAAGATCGCCAGTCTTCAATCGCTGTCTTTAATATCTTTAAATTAAATCCTCGTATAATAATTTGAAATGAGATTGAACTCGGTCTTTTCAAATGATTCTCGCATGTATATAGTTTAAAACCATTTCATATCGTTAATAGTATTAAATAACGATTTATCGCTATTTATATATATATATAAATAGCTAAATTAATTTAACGACGCTTCGGGTCAATAGGCGGCCTTGGCGCTGTTTTTATTGAAATTTGATTTACACTTATCTCCAAATCTAACCGCTGGATTTTAAAAAAAAATTATATTGGTGGAAAGATCTTTCCCAAGCGGCCCTAACGGTTCTAGTTTTGGGAAAATCCGACGATCGGATCTTTCGATATAATCGTTTAAAGTTACGATTCCGGAACGCAAACTACCATGTGCGATTCGTTTAATTTAATATACATATATAATTAAATATATAAAAACCATTATACAATTTCATTAACGTTTTTAATATGCCAAATAAAAGAATGTTTTTATTGGCATATCAAATCTATGTACTATCAAACAAAATACATTTCATTCACATGAAGATTGAACCAATGACAAGTTAACTTTGCATATAAATCCTAATATATGCAAATGTAAATATAAATGAAGTTTTGACAATGCATATAAATTCTAATATATGCACTGTAAATAAAAATGTAGTTTTAACAATGCATGTAAGTTCTAATATATGAAATGTAAATATAAATGTAATTTTAACAACACATATAAATTCTAATATATGCGATGCAAATATAAATGTAATTTTAACAACACATATAAATTCTAGTATATGCGATGTAAATATAAATGTAAATTTGACAATGCATATAAATTCTAATATATGCGATGTAAGTATGAATGTAATTTTAACAACGAATATAAATTCTAGTATATGCGATGTAAATATAAATGTAATTTTAACAACGCATATAAATTCTAATATATGTGATGTAAGCATAAACGTATTTATAACAACGCCTATAAATTCTAATATATGCGATGTAAATACAAATGTAATTATTACAACGCATATAAATTCTAATATATGCGATGTAAGCATAAATGTAATTATAACAACGCATATAAATTCTAATATATGCGATGTAAATATAAATGTAATTATAACAACGCATATAAATTCTAATATATGTGAGGTAAATATAAATGTAATTTTATCCATTTAATTAAAACAAAGTTTTTAATGTAAACAAGTTTTATTTTGAAAACATGCATGTTTGTCCAACTTCTATTATTACATTAAAAGTGAATTTTTAATGTAAAACATGTTTCTTTTTAAAGCATGAATCTTTATTTAAATTTCCACTATTACATTAAAAGTGAATTTTTTAATGTAAATCATATTTTCATTTTTAAAACATGTTTCTTCTTGTATATTTCTATTATTACATTAAAAAGTGAATTTTTAATGTAAAACATGTTTTCTTGTTAAAAAATGAATCTTTTCACTAATTTCTAACTTTACATTGAAATGAATATTTTAATGAAAAACATGTTTTGATTTTAAAACATGAACACTTTTCTTGTTTTTAACATTACATTAAAAATGTATATTTTTAATGAAATCATGTTTTGATTTTAAAACATGAACACTTTTCACTACTTTCATTCTTGACACTAAAATATGAATTTTTTAATGAAATCGTGTTTTTATTCAAAACATGAACATTTTCTATTTTTCTATTCTTGTCATTAAAAATGTATATTTTTAATGAAATCATGTTTTTATTCAAAACATGTATATTTTATATTTTCTAACATTACATTAAAAATGTAAACTTTTTAAAGTAATGTTCTTATTTTTATTTTTTCTTTAAAGCATGAACATTTCTATTTTTATAATAATTCTATAAAATGATAGAAATTTATATTGCACTTTTGTTGAATATTCTAATTCAACAAAAAGACAAAATTTAATATTTCCTTTCGATTGAAAATTCTAACTCAATCAAATAACAAAAGTATATATTTCATTTTTGATTGATAATTCTATTTCAATCAAATAACAAAAGTGATGTTTTATTCTGATTCAAAATTCTAATTCAATTATTTTGATTGAAAATTATAATTCAATCAAACAACAACAAAAGTGATATTTTATTTTGATTGAAAATTCCAATTCCATCAAACAACAATAAAATTGGTATTTTATTTTGATTGAAAATTCTAGTTCGATCAAAATGACAACAACGCATGATTCATTTTTGTAGAAAAATTTAATTCAACAAATTGTATAAAGGTGGCATTTCATTTGTTGAAAATTTTGATTCAACAAAATATATAAAAGGTGATATTCCATTTTGACAAAAAAAATAAACATTTGACAAAACGGTGTCTCATGTCCCTAAATAAAATATGAAATTTATATCATAACATCAAATCACTATACATAGATCTGAAATAAAAATAATTTTTTTATTTCAAATCAAGATCTGATAATAAACCATAGATTCAAATAGGGTCTAACTAACATGAGAATCATGATCAACAATCAACATTCAAATAATTCAAATCACAGATCTGATTTAATTATCATAACTATATGGATTCAACTGATGATAATTAATTAAATTTTTAATTATAAAAAAGGGGATTTTATTTAGAAGGACAAACGATATTAAAATTTTATTCGTTAGGACACGCGCCTAAAATTTTACTCAGAAGGACAAGCGGTATTAAAAATTTTACTCAAAAGGACAAGCGGTATTAAATTTTTCCGTCGTTCTTCATCTCGTCGCTAATTATCTCGTTCATTGCCTCGTCGTTCATCATCTCGAACGATTTTCTATCCCGAAATCATTTTAAATATCAATCAAATCAAAATCCGCGGCATCTCGTACAATCGATCGTCAAACATAAATCGACCAGCAAAATCTAGGGCACGGAATCGATCTCGCGCGTATTCGATTGCTGAAATCATTCACGAAATTATGGTAAATTAGGGTAAATTCGGTTGCTATGATTCGTTTGGCAGTAAATATGATTTCGTGATTTTTTGATTTCGTGAATTCATCCTAGAAAATCGAACGAGAGAGATGAACGAGAAAAAAATCGCTGGAAAAAGTTTTTTTTTACGGTGAAGTTAGCAGCAGTTCGTAGGTATCATTTTTCCATTTTTTAAGGTATCATTTTTATTATATTAATAGTGTTATGCTGTTTTGTTTATAGTTTTGATACTATATCAGTTTTGTACTTGTACTATTGCATTAACTTTGCAACTCAATCGAAATTATGTTGTTCTAATCTATCAAAGTGGGATGTAAACATTTTTTGTAGTAGATTTCCTTCAAAATATGAAAGCAGTTTCTAGGTATCATTTTTATATTTTTCTAGTTATCATTTTTATATGTTGTAGCTGAATTTACATCGCAGCAGTTTTTAGGTATCATTTTTATATTTTTCTAGTTATCATTTTTATATGTTGTAGCTGAATTTACATCACAGCAGTTTTTAGGTATCATTTTTATATTTTTTTAGGTATCATTTTTTTATTTTCAACACGAATTTACATCATAGCAGTTTTTAGGTATCATTTTTATATTTTTCTAGTTATCATTTTTATATGTTGTAGCTGAATTTACATCATAGCAGTTTTTAGGTATCATTTTTATATTTTTCTAGTTATCAGTTTTATATTTTGTAGCTGAATTTACATTATTATGTCGGTATAAGTTTTGATTGTGCTTGAAATTCTTGCAGATACTGCATGCTGCTGGAATTTACTTGTATTCAAGACTGGATTGAGTACAAGTAAAAGTAAATGCTTGAATGCATGCTTGGAATGTGGAGTAGTGTTGTATGTACTTATATTGTGTAGGAAAACAATGTATCCTAGTATATCAGTTATGTATAGTTGTAGGTATCATATGATATGATACAAGTGTGTATTATTGTGTATTATTGTGAATAATATCATTTTTGTGATGATTGAATTGAATTGATTGCTATTTTTTTTTAATCAATAGGTATTATTGAGAATAAATATTATTTTTATGATATTTGAATTGAGTAGGTGGGTGTTATTTTTTAATCAGTTGGTATCAGTTAGAATTAATGCTGTAAATCAAAAAAAAGTCAATTACCAAAGCAAACAACTCAAATTTACCTCCTTGCCACAGTTCTTATACATTAAACCATAAAACTGATACCTAAAAAAATACAAAACTGATACCTAAAAACTGCTTTAATATTTTAACGACAAAAGTAGTACAGAAAATGTTTGAATCACAATTTGATTGTTTAAAATGGAATAGATTCGTTTGAGTAGCAAAACTGATGCAACAGTACAAGAACAAAATTAATATAGCAATAAAAAGTAACTGAAAAAAACATATCACAGTGAATACAGTAAAAATGATACCCAAAAAAATAAAAAAATGATACCTAAAAACTTCGTACTATTTTAAATAAAAAGTGAAACAAAAATAACTTACATCACAGTTTGGTTGATTATAACGAAATAATTTCGACTGTAATACATAGATAATGCAACAATACAACTACAAAATAAATACAACATTAAAAACACAACAAACGAATACAAAACAGTGTTAAATAAACAAAAATGATACCTAAAAAAAATATAAAAATGATACCCACACGCTGAAAAGTTTAACATTAAAATTGCAGAACAAAAAAAATCACGAATCACCTTGCGAAATAACCCTAAAACTAATCGGCAGAAATCATCATTAAAGTATAATGATTATAGCAACAAATAAAAATCAAATCGAGGTTGATTTTTGAAATCGGCCCCATTTCGTGCCCTAAATTTTGTTGTTTCGGTTGATGATTGAGGTTCGACTGTAAGATAGTTGGCGAATTTGATTTGATTTGATTTCCTTCTGAGATGATTTCGTTATTTTCGATTTGCTGATTTCGTGGAAGAAGAAATCGGAGAAGAGAGAAAGGAGCGGAAGAAGAAATCAAAGAAGAGAGAAAGGGACGACGGAAGTTTTAAACGTAATGTCCTTCTCGGTAAAATTTTAAGCGCGTGTCCTTATGGATAAAATATTAAGGCCGATTGTCCTTGTAAGTAGTTTCCTGTATAAAAAAATATAAGAGATCTCACAGTCGTTTAAATCTGAATGGTTCTGATCTGGAATTTTGACCAAAATTTGATCTGCTCAGAATTGGTTCTAGTCAGGACAACAGTGTAAATCTCGGTTTCACGATTGTACAGGATCTGAAATCGTTCAATTCTGATTCAAAAAAAAAAAATCTAGCTATGTTTTGACGATACAGTTCTAACAAAATTAATTTCGTCGAATTTGGAGATCGTTTGAAAAATGACCTTTTTAACGGTTGATCAAATTCAACAGAAACAATCAAATCAGAGTTTAATTTAGTACGCTCACAAATTAATTTCAAAAATTCTGGAAAATTAAACTTAGTAATAATTTGACATTCTGGATCCGACAAAAGTGGTTACATCAAAAATGGAGATCGTTTGTAAAATGGCCTTTCATATGGACTATAAATTATATTATATTCCATAGCGACTATTCTGAATATTCAACTAGCCATAACTTTTGACTCCCGCTATGAAATTTCGATTTTTTGGATTCGTTGGAAAGAAATTTTTAAATAGATTTAGATATTTTTGGTTTCACTAAAATCCGTTTAATTTTGAATCCTGTACATTCAGTCAAAGTTCAGATTTGACTTTTCAAACTACCTTGCTGTTTCTAATTCCTTTTGAAATTAAAAGAAATACATTCGTTCTAACTTTGATTAAAATAAATTTTTAATCGTTATTATTTAAATAAATTATTCTAACTATTCAAAATTCACTGAAATAGCCAAAATAAAAATTTTAAATTGGTTCTGATTTTCCAGGTTGTTACAATTTATTCGACCTAGTATCTATTATGGTAATTTATACTCAAATCCTCATTAAATTTAATTGCCCTAACTGTCTTGCCAATTTTTTTTACCCTAACTATCATATGTCATTAATGCCCACAACGGTTACCTTTCTGTAAGGCTGTAGACATTCAAATAAATTCCATTTATATCAATCCCATTAATTTCTTTAATTTCTATTTATCGTAACTCACATTAATTACATCAGTTGCTATCTATTACCTTAGTTCTTATATATATATATATATATATATATATATATATATATATATATATAACAGTACGTGTGCACGTGCTTTGCACGTGAGCATAATTACATCTTTAACAGCACTGCTAGAACTGTAACATTTCAGTATTGAAGAGTCATCACAAGGAATTTCTATTGCCATATACAGTAGTCAAGCGGAAAGCTGAATGTTTACTGATTTATTAGTATATTTCATGTTTTCTCGGCCATGATGCAAACTTTTTGTGTACCATACAGTGAGCAGTAGCTTTGTGTATAGTGGTTGATCTCTAAGGTATTAGAATGCCCGTAACTAATTTGGTGCACTTAGAATATCAACTAAACTCAATTATGGGAAAAGAAATTAGTTGTTACAGGAAAATGTAGATTACTCATTACCTAATTTCTAATGCACTTACAATCATTATGATTATAAAAAAATATTGATTACAAATTCCTGAATCATTATGATTATAAAACTGCATCCAAAGACATTTAAGCTTCCATAAAACTATCAACCTGCTTGTCCAGCACCTTGCTTGTCCACCTTCGTATTTTTGGTGCTCTTTTAGCTCATGTTTTCTGTTACTCAATTCGCAAATGAAAACTGAAAAACAGAGCTTTGTGACTTTCATGCTTCATATCACTCAAATCAACTCATATTTTGTTCACTTCATAATTGTCAAAGCTAACAACTTGCATTCGTACTTGGCTATTGCTCTAGCAGCTGCTCCTGCATTCAACGCATGTATTCTCATGTGTTATAGATCTTGGACAGCAAAAAACCTCTCCTGCAACATCTTGTTTAGTTGCTGTCAATCACAAAACATTCTAGATTTCACCAAGAAAGTTTGTTTGCTTTGCTTAGTTGAGTGTGATAAATTTATAAATATGCTTTACTGTTTACTTTATGTTCCCATTTGCTTCTTTTAATGGAAATTTGTTTACGGCTTATCTGTTGACATAATATTATGACTGCTCTCTTTGTCAAGTACCACATTATTATTCAAGGATAAAAAATCTAAACCTTTTATTCTGATGGATAAGCAAAATGTTTTGAGAAAATTCGTGATTTGGTAATGTATACAACTACAAGTTACATGTATTATTGGCAGTCAACAAATTAGACAACATAAATAAATAAAATAATTAAGATTCATGTGAATGTAAACTAAATATCCTAAAATAATCAAGTTTTATATAAACGCGGGTTTTATATAAAAAGAATATGCTAAATGGTGATTCTTTTTGTGCCAGTTCATGCTTTGGTTGAAATATGGATGAATAAACCGCTAACCTATTTTCAGATGTAAGAAACAAATCCTTAATTCGAGTGGTAACTCCTAACATACAACAGCAGCAAGGAATTTAAAAAATGTATCAGTGGCTAGTTAAATGAAATATGGATCATCAGAACATGAAAATCATTATTTTACTAATAAACCAGGACAAACAATCAGAGTAGTTTATCATGACATATCTGATCCGAAAATATATTGCCAAAGTAAAAATATGGAATTTTAAGTAAAAATAAGTAGAGAAACAATACCTATATGTGTTCTTTTAATCCTTTAGTAAACGAAGCACTGAACCAACCCATCTTTGTTGCTTCTTATTAATTGATGGATTACTGATTCTTCATGCAATCAAAGTATATCTTTTAAATTATCATGCATTTTGCTGAATTGGACAAAATAGCAATCAAAAGCAAATAAGATGTCTTGTAATACCATAAGCAAAAAACAGAGGAAGGTGAAATACTTTTAACAATATCAGTCTAGTATGGAATGGAATTTTTTTTATGAAACAGAAAGCATATGTAATCATTGTGCATGCAAGTTAAGTAGTAAAAAACATCTTGTTACTGTAGCATAAAAATGACAATAATCAACGAACCGGTGGAAGGATTGGATATTATAATTGAACATTGTGAAGGCTAGGTTTGTACATTTATAATATGGATAAATTTGCAATAAGGCAGCAAAACACATAAATGCAATTTATGGTCAGTATTATTCCAGCATACAACTTCACTCTTAAAGGAACTTTGTCTAGCAAACCTGTTGTTGGTTGTGGAAAATAATTGAAATTGTATGCAAACGAAGGTTAACAAATACAATAAGGGAATTTTACTCAGAAAGGGCGTTGCTAAGTTTGGAAAAAATGAAAATGATATGAACACATATAGAAACTGAAATACAATTTGAAAATATGACTTATGTTACTGCAACTACAAATGATGTATAAGTAATAGAAGATAAGTTAGAAAATCATTCAGGAAGGGTTAAAGGGTTAGAAAATGTGTAAATATTTGGTAAATGTCAATTATTATCACAACATGAATTGCAGTTTTGGAATGAAGTTATTTGTAAGAGATGACATTTTCAAAGGTCAGAAGAATGAAGATAAAATAGGGAAATATTATAGACTGTACCATTAAAAGGATGAGCATAATATGGAGCTTTCATTCTTTTTGTTGATGTAGTCATGGTGATCATCATTTTAGTATCTTTACAGGCTTTTTGTCAATCTCCATTCATAATCCGTCTCTGCAAAATCATAGGATGGTTTACTAAATAATCATGCAATTGTAACCTTTTAAATAAATGGTACCATGATTTATGAGTCATTAAATTGTTTATCCATTTATGGTTAGTATTATTCCAGCATATAACTTCAGTCTTAAGCCCAAAACCATCCACAACCATTGATCGACAGTACAACAATTAAAACTAAAAAGCATGAACAAAAATGATGATAATGTAAAGCAGAATAGTTAAAGCTAGCCATTAATATTGGGACCGCATCATAGGAACACAAAATATATAAGCTGATGATAGGAGCAAATAAAATGTTCCAAACTGAAACAAATGTGCATAACTTTAGGTTAATCTACATACTTGACTTTATAAAATGCAATAGTAAATTAGGAAGTAAATCGTAGCTAGAATGAATGAAACTAAGTTTAATAGTGAGTGCTGATTTTGCAATAAACACACAATATTTCAGTTAATACTTATTGATCACATTCACAGAAAATATATGATATGTTTAATGTGAAGCAGCAATCAAGGAATGCTAATTTTAGTATGTATTTAAATTTAAGGAAACAAAAGAAGCAAAAATAGAATTTCATTCAATGGTGACATTAAGTTTGAAAAAAAAAGATACAATTTGTATGTTGCGCTGTAAAAAAAGCATGCTTGGAAAAGTATAAGCAATGATCAATTAAAGCCTATCACATAGTAAATGTTTTTAATTCCTGTTGTTGAGTAAGAAAATGCTTAAAAAAACAATGCATTTAACACGTAAAAAAAGGAACTTTGTCTAGCAAACCTGTTGTTGGTTGTGGAAAATAATTGAAATTGTATTTAAACAAAGGTTAACAAATACGGTAAGGGAATTTTAGTCAGAAAGCACGTTGCTAAGTTAGGAAAAAATGTAAATGAAATGAACACATATAGAAACTGAAATACAAATTGAAAATATGACTTATGTTACTGCAACTACAAATGATGTATAAGTAATAGAAGATAAGTTAGAAAATCATTCAGGAAGGGTTAACAAATGTGTAAACATTTGGTAAATATTAATTATTATCACAACATGAATTGCAGTTTTGGAATGAAGTTATTTGTAAGAGATGACATTTTCAAAGGTCAGAAAAATGAAGATAAAATAGGGAGATATTATAGACTGCACCATTAAAAGGATGAGCATAATATGGAGCTTTCATTGTTTTTTTTGATGTAGTCATGGTGATCGTCATTTTAGTGTCTTTGCAGGCTTTTTGTCAATCTCCATTCATAATCCGTCTCTGCAAAATCATAGGATGGTTTACTAAATAATCATGCAATTGTATCCTTTTAAATATGTGGTACCATGATTTATGATTCATTAAATTGTTTATGCATTTTTATACTATATTTTTGTTATTTAGGTAAATGTGAAAATTTTGCGCCCCCTCCCTTAACTTATGCATCCAAAGTACGTTTATACGGTACCTTTCTCAGATAATTTCTAGTATCATAGACATACACAGTTAGCATATTCAAAAAGGACAGTACAAAGAGAAACTTCAATACATTTTTAAGTTTTATATATATATATATATATATATATATATATATATATATATATATATATATGTGTGTGTGTGTGTGTGTGTGTGTGTGTGTGTGTGTAGCAGGTCATGGTCTCTCCCAGATTGGCCCCATTCTGTTGAACATTATTATATCTTACGGTTGTGAAGATAAACTTGAAGCAAATGCATTACATCCATTCTATGTAAACCGATAATTGATGAAAATAAAGAAATAATTACCTAGTACACTATTTTTTCAACTGCTGTGAGAATCTGCATCATCCCTGTTAATAAAGAAAAATGGTGAAAGCTTAGAAGTTGTAGCTAACAAATCTATAGTTAAACCAAGTCCATAGGACAACTATAACAAAACGCATTCCATTAAAATTCAAAGGAGGAAAAATTAAAGAGTAGTTATCGAATCATACCTTAAAAATTGAATTAGTGATAAGAAACCACTACTACCTTCTCAACTCTCGAGTCATTTTCTGCCCTTATAGAATTTAGGTTCTCCACCTTCTATATCTAAGTCGTGGCAAAGAGGAATCCGACGGTGATGTGACGAACCTACCAAGTGTAAACAAAAAAAAAATTAAAAGCAAAAATGGAAGAATTTGAGGGACCTGTGGCATTCAAAACTGTAATGACCCGCATTTTTCTACGGTATATAATTAATTAATTTAATTGTATAAATGGTGGTTTAGAGAATTCAAATGGTCGTTAATTTAATAATAGGGAATATTTTATTAAATTAAATAATTTAATAATATATTTAATTCAGAAATAATCAAAAATATTGGAAATCACAATATTTTGTGAACAGGGCCTTAGATTTAATTCAGCTTAGAGTTGAATTTTATTAACGAATATATTCAACCAACGTCAGTTTGAACGTATAATTATAATATAATTAAAATCGAGCTTGAAATGGCGCTGCAGTTCGTAAATTGGCGATTCGAATTTCAACTGAATGCACATGATTCATTTTAAGCCGGATTTCTATGAAACAAGAAACGTGTGGAGCTGGTGGAGTATATCTTTCTAGTGGAAGAGAAAAATCGGGATTTCGTCGGGTAGATTTTGATGTATGTCCAAATCAAATTTCAGAAAAGTCGCTGTAGAGTTCCTTTATAATTTGCGACGTTTTATATACGTTATAAATGGATTTTCAGTATAAACTGAATATCGAGATAATCTGGAATCTGAAATATCAAACTATAAATTCTGTTATGATATTCTGGAGATGTACGATATCATATGTGGAGATATACGATAATATAAATTTATTTATATTTAATTTAATAATATTTATATATATTTATATATTTAAATGGGTCATCCAAAGCTTTAAAAATAGCCGGTTTTGCAAAGGAAGTCGGAATTCGACGAAACCAGTTTTGTTGGATCCGCAATATCAAATAGCTATTAGATTTCCAGTTTCGTGATTTTTAGAGTCACTCTGTGGCGTATGGATTTTTAGAGTGTAAAACAGTCAGTATTTTGACAGTTAAAAATACGCTGTGTGAGCATACGGAGTCGAAATTCGACGAAACCAATTTCGTTGGGACCGTAATGTCAAATTCTATCAGCTTGTCAGTTTTCATGATTTTTAGGCGTCGTATGTGTTCGCAGTGATTTTTAGAAGACTGAATCGAATATTATATAATAAAAAGAAAATATCTAAAATTCATTTGAGGTAAAAACAATGGCCACATGCTCATCCTTTCCACCACACAACAGAACCCGTCCCTCTATAAAATCAAATCAAGCCGCCAGTTCATTTTTTTTCTACAGCTAATGTTCGATCAAAGAAAATTAAAAAGGGATTAATATAAATTCCCATAAATTATGATATACATATAAATCGATTCCTCTGGTGATTTTCTACAAGTTGATACCGGTCTCAATGAGTTCAACGACAATATGGGAAGTTCGAAAATTCACAGTGAGGCTAGGGTTAGCTACTGTGATCGATTAAGGCTTTGATGCTTGGTTTCATGATTGTTTTCGTGATGAGGGTGGAAAACCACATGTAATGGGTGAAATTTGGGAGGAACGGTGATGGTGGATGTCGATGGTTTCTGGGGTAACGTCGAGGGAAGTTGCGGTCGAGATGGTGCAGGGTAGTTCGAGTTTACTGAAAGGGGTATGAAGAGAAAGGGGATTCAAAGGAGAAGGTGATGGTGAAGTTGGATTTTTAAATCATGAAGTGTTGAGATGGAGAAATGGGAGACTTTGAGTTCAGTGGTGTGAGCTGGTGTAAAACTGGGAGTATGGGATTTGATTTGGAGAAGATAAGGTGCGGGTCGGGTCTGTGCAGAAGTGGTTTGGGCCGGGATGAAGGTATAAGGCCCAAGTGTAATTAAAATCCATGTTTTAATTATTTAAAAATGTTCAAACTTCGTAATGCTATAACTTGGTCATACGTAGACGAAATTCAGCGAAACAAGATCCGACAGGATCGCATGGACGGGAGCAACACGATGACACTGACTGGGAGTCCATCGGAGCTCGGTACAATTTATGGCGAAATAAATTATCCGTCGAAATCAAATAACGCAAACCGTTATTTAACAGTTAACGCGCTGATGTGAGTAAATCTCACTAACTCTGAACAGTTTATAGTTTCATGTTGTATTTTTAGAACTGTTATATATTGGTTGATTGACTGTATGTTGACTGTTTGATTGAACTGCTAGTCAGTTAGTTGAATTTTCTATATCGATTCTGTTTAACAGAATATATCATATAGAACTGAAAGTGATGATAATCATACTGTGTAACATCTGTGGATGCAGGGAGACAGGTTGGAGGAATCCGACTGGATTCCTCAACAGTTATTTTACTATTTTTCATATATTTTAATATATGATGTGAATTATAACCTGTTGTTGATTGTGTGTGTATGGACGAGATTAGACATCGTAATTTGATATGTTAAAATACCATAACATACCGGAATGTTGATAAGGGAATTTTCAAAGTGATATTGAAAATAGCATATTTATAAAATGGGATATTTATAAATAAGAGATATTTATAAAGTGGAATATTTATAAATAAGAAATGTTTATAAATTGGAATATTTATAAATAGGAGATATTTGAAAAGGAAATAAATTCAAAACATTTCTTTTTGAATGGAAAGGCCTGTGTGGCGAGTTTGGGGATTTTCCCGATGCTCCCGATACAAAGGAGGTTATGGCGAATTTTCCCGGGAATTTAAGGAGTTAGAATATTTCAAGAATAAATTTGAAAAGGAAATATTTGTAAACCATTTACAAATAGAATTGGAAAGGGAACATTATAAAAAGGAAATCATTTTTAAAGTGTAGAACCGTTATTTAAAAGTAAATCTTTTCAAATGAATAAAACGTTGTTAAAAAGGAAATCTTTATAAAGTGAATAAAGTAAATCGAATATAGACATTCGAAAGGAGTTAATCGAATATGGTATTCGAAATTAGTTAATCGAATATGGTATTCGTGGTTAGTTAATCGAATATAGACATTCGAAAGGAGTTAATCGAATATGGTATTCGAAGTTAGTTAATCGAATATAGACATTCGAAAGGAGTTAATCGAATATGGTATTCGAAGTTAGTTAATCGAATATGGTATTCGAAAGTTAGTTAATCGAATATATTATTCGAAAGGGGTTAGTCAAATCGAGTTAGTCAAATAGAGTTAACCAGTTAGAGTTAATCAGTTAGAGTTAACCAGTTGGAGTTAATTAGTTAGAGTTAATCGATTAGAGTTAAAACGAACTAGAGTTAATCAAATATAGTTATTTGAGACAGAGTTAGTCAAACATAGTATTCTGGGTAAGTTTCCATCTTGTACGACTGCTAGCGTAATTCGCAGGGCTGTAAATAGCCTACGGCGGTCGGATGTTTCCTGAGGGAGTCAGGTGTAACCATTGTGATCGCTGCGATCTAGAGTCAAGCGAATGGAGTTTAATCGAATATTAGTTATTCGATAGGAGTTAATTGAGTTGATCGAGTTGAGAAATAAGTTAAGTTAAATAAGTTGAGTTGATCGGGTGGTTCGACCAAGTTAGTCGAGCCTAGTTAATCGAATCGAATTGGTCGAACCAAGTAAGTCGAGTTAAGTTAGTCGAGCCTAGTTAATCGAATCGAATTGGTCGAACCAAGTAAGTCGAGTTAAGTTAGTCAAGTTAGTCGAGCCTAGTTAATCGAATCGAATTGGTCGAACCAAGTAAGTCGAGTTAAGTTAGTCAAGTTAGTCGAGCCTAGTTAATCGAATCGAATTGGTCGAACCAAGTAAGTCGAGTTAGTCGAGTCAAGTTAAGTTAGTCGAGTTAAGTTCGTCGAGTTAAATAAATCGATGTTAGTTTCATCGAAAGGAGTTATCGATGTTAGTTTCATCGAAAGGAGTTATCGATGTTAGTTTCATCGAAAGGATTTATCGATGTTAGTTTCATCGAAAGGAGTTATCGATGTTAGTTTCATCGAAAGGATTCATCGAAAGGAGTTATCGATGTTAGTTTCATCGAAAGGAGTTATCGATGTTAGTTTCATCGAAAGGAGTTATCGATGTTAGTTTCATCGAAGGGAGTTATCGATTATAGTTTAATCGAAGTGAGATTTTCAAATATGAGATATTTGAAAAGGAAGAGTTACCGAATATCAGTTATTCGAAGAGAGATTATCGAATATCGTTTATTCGAGAAGGAGTTAGTCGAATATAGGTTATTCGAAGAAGAGTTAATCAAATAGAGATTTCTCGAAGAGAGTTAATCGGCAAATTCGATTATATCGAATTCGGGAAAGTACTTATACTTTCCAGTGTTTAAATAGAGATTTATTTATTTATAAATAAATAAGTGTTAGGTTAATTATTCACTAATAAGAATAGAAGTTATAATTAAAGTTAGATAATTCGAAAGTAGGGATTATAATGTTATCGTTATAACCAATGTTTTAAATATAGAAGTAGATTAGTAAAATTGGATCCGAGAAAGGCATAAAGAAGTTGTTAAAGATTAAAAGATAAACTTTGACCATTTTGAAGTTATAACGTTGTTCAGTTAAGGTCTGAGAGGTAATTATACCCCAACTTGAGTGACTTCCTTCTTAACTAAGAAATGGTAAGGTTTGATCGTAAAGGAGTTTTGGAAATGTTTTCCAAACAAGAATCATAAATGTTTTCTAAATACAGAAAACATGGAATGGAAATGTTTCCAATGTTGATAACATATATTTTCTAAATATAGAAAATAGCAAATGTTGAATACAGGGAAACAGGAGATGTAAAATGAACTAAAGAGATAAATGTTAAATGATGTTTGTTTGATATAATTTCCATCTAGAAATAATATCGTTGTTTGCACACTTGTTTTCTTTGATAGTTAAATCATAGACTATCGAAGTTTTGACCATTTTAACGTTGTTAATATGGAGAGACGTGTTGGATTATTATCCAAAGAACCACTCTGTATTGGCATAAGCATTGCGAATCATATATGTCAAAGTTAATTGAAGACGGAGAAAAATGCAAGGGCTGTTGTATAAGTCTTAGATAACAGTGACTAAGATGGATATACTGAATAGTGCCTTCGGTTTGTCCAGTCCCAGGACAACTTGTATGGACGAAGGTCTGACAGAGTATATCCAATGGATCGCGTAAGTTGATCCGTTCAAACGTATTCACGTTTGGTGGCGGAGGAATTCGTTTCTCTTAGCTGTATACCCGTGTTATTTTTGGATAAGTCAATTCGTGATTTGGCGGGTATGACGATGTGACATTTTAAGTGAATGAAGATGGATGTCTGACAGAGTATTTCCAGAAAGGTCACGTACATTGATTTCTTCAACCGTACCAAGAGTGGAAGCGGAGAAGGAAACTTCTTTTAGCTGACACGTAATGTACTGTTGTAAACGTCAATTAGTGATTTCGATGGATTTGACAATGTGGCATTCGAAGTGAATCTGATGTAATGATAAAGCGTAGCTTCTAGCCTCATCAACCGGTAAATGACAGAAATCGAGCAGGCAGCATGGCTAAGTTGGTCGCACTGAAGTAGGGTGTATAATCACCTATCTAGAGAATACTCATTTGTTTCTTAAATCTATCAATGCTGTCCCATATATATACGGGAACGGTTGCTGATCCCAACCGTTGGTGATGTACATTCGATACACTCAAGCGAAATGAGTGGTCGGTCATGTGTGGCTAAGTTGCAAGACGTTCTTGTTGAACTCCAGTGTATCGTTCCTAGAGTACACTGACCGGAAGGTGGTTCCATACCTTGTCATTGTTGGAAATCCATTATCCAATACGTGCTTGCGATTTTGATTGTATACTATATATGTAGAACGTGAGATGAAAACGTTTCTGCTAGTTGATATATATTTGTACATAGACATTATTATAATATCAAAAGGTTTTTGATATAAAGATATTTTGGATTCTCATAAGGGAAAAACCGTTCCATTCTGCGGCGTGGTCTTATGAGATATCGTTTACTTGTTCATATACCTGTTTAAACTGTTTTACTCATACCAGTCCCATGACTGACCTGGAGTTTATTTTTTTGTTTTCACTAAACTCTTGGGTGCCTAAATTTGTACGGGCAGTCAAGTAGTCAGGATTTGCAGATACATTGAAGAGCTGGAGCAGGAGGCTTCTGGATCATATAGCTATAGTTATTTCCGCTGTGTTGTAAGTGCTGTACTCTGATAAGTGCTATTGTATACATAAGTGTTATATTTCAAAGTTATGTTATATATTATATGTTACTCGTTCCGCTGTGAGGTTCGTGTTACTATGATGTTGTGTTCTTCTTCTTCTTCTATTCTAAGTTTCTATCTTATCTATCCTCACCCTCTAATTTCTTTCATTAACTATTCGGTTATTTTCGATCCTTGGATGTTCAATATGTGTTGTATATCGGATAACCAAGATCGCATTTTTCCGGGTCGTTACAGTTGGTATCAGAGATTAAGTTAAGAATTACTTGGCTCTGTGGCGTGATTCGGTAGAGATAGGGTTAGTAACACTCTAGATTGAGTTTGAGTGTATATATACGAGTGCGTATTTGTATTTGATATAAAAATGGTTTTATATTGTGGAGATTCATTGGCTGAGTTGTTTATGAGTTCTGGTCGATCAGTTTGATCCACTGTATCGGTAGGAGTAAATAAACACTTGAATACGATGGACCGACACAGTATGGATATGTGATATATTATCATATATAGGATATATTTGTTGTTATTATAATCGAGTAAGATTATAAATTAAATGGTTAAGTATATAACCAATCAGAATCATATAAGTAAATTATATGAAATAAGATGAATTAAATATGAATTTAAATCAGAATTGGAATTAAAATAAGGAAATTTTAAGTTCTTGGGAGATTTTGAAAATGTTTTTCAATCTGAAAGTGATATAGTATTGAACTCACTACAGTCGCAGGAAAGTAACTCCGATGTTGACTGCGCAGCATCATCGGTGTGATTTTCGAGTTGCTAAGTGACGGATTACTACCAAAGGATTTTGTTTTTGAATTGTTTTGAGAAAACAAGTGTTTAGAAATTCAAATGTTTTGAACTGGTATTGTGATTTCGAATTAATCTGAAATGAACCCAGGAATTTAAATTCTGGAATTAAAGTTTAACTAGTGAAGTTAAATAGAATGAGATAGTAAAAGTGAATGAGAAATTTAAATTTAACTTGGAATAAGTTAAATTAAAACTGGGTTGATTATAGAATAATCTGAATGAAATTAAGTTGATAAACTAAGAGTTGAAAATTGGATATAAGAGTTGAAATGAAATTCGACTTAGGTATAAGCGAATGGTTGAATTTGTGGATAAGAATTGATTGGAGTTTGATTAGAAATACATTGGTATATGCTGAATTGACAGCAGGTGAAAGTGATAGAGTTGATATGCCTGACAAAAAGGTACAAGTTTATATTTTATATGAGTTTGGGATTTATGAGCCGAATTGGCAAGCCGCTTGGCTGTTTGATTCTCTTTTTGGTTGAAGAAGGCCTAGAGAGGCGAGTTGTGATTTGACGTATATGCCGGTACAAAGGAGACGCTGGCGAAATTTTCCGAAAATTTAAAGTGTTAGAAAATTTTTAGATTTTTTTGAAAATTTTAGTTAGTCGGAAGAATTAATATTTTAGTCGATATTAATTGGTTCTTTTGAAATCAGAAATAAGGGGTAAACAAATCTTAGGAGTTCCAATATATAGGGTCGTCCTCTAACTTAGCAATTTCGAGGACGAAATTATTTTAAGTGGGGAAGAATGTAATGACCCGCATTTTTCTACAGTATATAATTAATTAATTTAATTGTATAAATGGTGGTTTAGAGAATTCAAATGGTCATTAATTTAATTATAGGGAATATTTAATTAAATTAAATAATTTAATAATATATTTAATTCAGAAATAATCAAAAATATTGGAAATCACAATATTCTGTGAACAGGGTCGTCCCTTAGATTTAATTCAGCTTAGAGTTGAATTTTATTAACGAATATATTCAACCGACGTCAGTTTGAACGTATAGTTATAATATAATTAAAATCGAGCTTGAAATGGCGCTGTAGTTCGTAAATTGGCGATTCGAATTTCAACTGAATGCACATGATTCATTTTAAGCCGGATTTCTATGAAACAAGAAACGTGTGGAGCTGGTGGAGTATATCTTTCTAGTGGAAGAGAAAAATCGGGATTTCGTCGGGTAGATTTTGATGTATGTCCAAATCAAATTTCAGAAAAGTCGCTGTAGAGTTCCTTTATAATTTGCGACGTTTTATATACGTTATAAATGGATTTTCAGTATAAACTGAATATCGAGATAATCTGGAATCTGAAATATCAAACTATAAATTCTGTTATGATATTCTGGAGATGTACGATATCATATGTGGAGATATACGATAATATAAATTTATTTATATTTAATTTAATAATATTTAAATATATTTATATATTTAAATGGGTCATCCTAAGCTTTAAAAATAGCCGGTTTTGCAAACGAAGTCGGAATTCGACGAAACCAGTTTTGTTGGATCCGCAATATCAAATAGTTGTTAGATTTCCAGTTTCGTGATTTTTAGAGTCACTCTGTGGTCGTACGGATTTTTAGAGTGTAAAACAGTCAGTATTTTGACAGTTAAAAATACACTGTGTGAGCATACGGAGTCGGAATTCGACGAAACCCGTTTCGTTGGGACCGTAATGTCAAATTCTATCAGCTTGTCAGTTTTCATGATTTTTAGGCATCGTATGTGTTCGCAGTGATTTTTAGAAGACTGAATCGAATATCATATAATAAAAAGAAAATATCTAAAATTCATTTGAGGTAAAAACAATGGCCACATGCTCATCCTTTCCACCACACAACAGAACCCGTCCCTCTATAAAATCAAATCAAGCCGCCAGTTCATTTTTTTCTACAGCTAATGTTCGATCAAAGAAAATTAAAAAGGGATTAATATAAATTCCCATAAATTATGATATACATATAAATCGATTCCTCTGGTGATTTTCTACAAGTTGATACCGGTCTCAGTGAGTTCGATGACAATATGGGAAGTTCGAAAATTCACAGTGAGGCTGGGGTTAGCCATTGTGATCGATTAAGGCTTTGATGCTTGGTTTCATGATTGTTTTCGTGATGAGGGTGGAAAACCGCATGTAATGGGTGAAATTTGGGAGGAATGGTGATGGTGGATGTCGATGGTTTCTGGGGTAACATCGAGGGAAGTTGCGGTCGAGATGGTGCAGTGTAGTTCGAGTTTACTGAAAGGGGTATGAAGAGAAAGGGGATTCAAAGGAGAAGGTGATGGTGAAGTTGGATTTTTAAATCATGAAGTGTTGAGATGGAGAAATGGGAGACTTTGAGTTCGGTGGTGTGAGCTGGTGTAAAACTGGGAGTACGGGATTTGATTTGGGGAAGATAAGGTGCGGGTCGGGTCTGTGCAGAAGTTGTTTGGGCCGGGATGAAGGTATAAGGCCCAAGTGTAATTAAAATCCATGTTTTAATTATTTAAAAATGTTCAAACTTCGTAATGCTATAACTTGGTCATACGTAGACGAAATTCAGCGAAACAAGATCCGACAGGATTGCATGGACGGGAGCAACACGATGACACTGACTGGGAGTCCATCGGAGCTCGGTACAATTTATGGCGAAATAAATTATCCGTCAAAATCAAATAACGCAAACCGTTATTTAACGGTTAACGCGCTGATGTGAGTAAATCTCACTAACTCTGAACAGTTTATAATTTCATGTTGTATTTTTAGAACTGTTAGATATTGGTTGATTGACTGTATGTTGACTGTTTGATTGAACTGCTAGTCAGTTAGTTGAATTTTCTATATCGATTCTGTTTAACAGAATATATCATATAGAACTGAAAGTGATGATAATCATATTGTGTAACATCTGTGGATGCAGGGAGATAGGTTGGAGGAATCCGACTGGATTCCTCAACAGTTATTTTATTGTTTTTCATATATTTTAATATATAATGTGAATTATAACCTGTTGTTGATTGTGTGTGTATGGACGAGATTAGACATCGTAATTTGATATGTTAAAGTACCATAACATACCGGAATGTTGATAAGGGAATTTTCAAAGTGATATTGAAAATAGCATATTTATAAAATGGGATATTTATAAATAAGAGATATTTATAAAGTGGAATATTTATAAATAAGAAATGTTTATAAATTGGAATATTTATAAATAGGAGATATTTGAAAAGGAAATGAATTCAAAACATTTCTTTTTGAATGGAAAGGCCTGTGTGGCGAGTTTGGGGATTTTCCCGATGCTCCCGATACAAAGGAGGTTATGGCGAATTTTCCCGGAAATTTAAGGAGTTAGAATATTTCAAGAATAAATTTGAAAAGGAAATATTTGTAAACCATTTACAAATAGAATTGGAAAGGGAACATTATAAAAAGGAAATCATTTTTAAAGTGTAGAACTGTTATTTAAAAGTAAATCTTTTCAAATGAATAAAACGTTGTTAAAAAGGAAATCTTTATAAAGTGAATAAAGTAAATCGAATATAGAAATTCGAAAGGAGTTAATCGAATATGGTATTCGAAGTTAGTTAATCGAATATGGTATTCGAAGTTAGTTAATCGAATATAGACATTCGAAAGGAGTTAATCGAATATGGTATTCGAAGTTAGTTAATCGAATATAGACATTCGAAAGGAGTTAATCGAATATGGTATTCAAAGTTAGTTAATCGAATATAGACATTCGAAAGGAGTTAATCGAATATGGTATTCGAAGTTAGTTAATCGAATATGGTATTCGAAAGTTAGTTAATCGAATATGTTATTCGAAAGGGGTTAGTCAAGTCGATTTAGTCAAATAGAGTTAACCAGTTAGAGTTAATCAGTTAGAGTTAACCGGTTGGAGTTAATTAGTTAGAGTTAATCGATTAGAGTTAAAACGAACTAGAGTTAATCAAATATAGTTATTTGAGACAGAGTTAGTCAAACATAGTATTCAGGGTAAGTTGCCATCTTGTACGACTGCTAGCGTAATTCGCAGGGCTGTAAATAGCCTACGGCGGTCGGATGTTTTTTGAGGGAGTCAGGCGTAACCATTGTGATCGCTGCGATCTAGAGTCAAGCGAATGGAGTTTAATCGAATATTAGTTATTCGATAGGAGTTAATCGAGTTGATCGAGTTGAGAAATAAGTTAAGTTAAATAAGTTGAGTTGATCGGGTGGTTCGACTAAGTTAGTCGAGCCTAGTTAATCGAATCGAATTGGTCGAACCAAGTAAGTCGAGTTAAGTTAGTCAAGTTAGTCGAGCCTAGTTAATCGAATCGAATTGGTCGAACCAAGTAAGTCGAGTTAAGTTAGTCAAGTTAGTCGAGCCTAGTTAATCGAATCGAATTGGTCGAACCAAGTAAGTCGAGTTAAGTTAGTCAAGTTAGTCAAGCCTAGTTAATCGAATCGAATTGGTCGAACCAAGTAAGTCGAGTTAGTCGAGTCAAGTTAAGTTAGTCGAGTTAAGTTCGTCGAGTTAAATAAATCGATGTTAGTTTCATCGAAAGGAGTTATCAATGTTAGTTTCATCGAAAGGAGTTATCGATGTTAGTTTCATCGAAAGGAGTTATCGATGTTAGTTTCATCGAAAGGAGTTATCGATGTTAGTTTCACCGAAAGGAGTTATCGATGTTAGTTTCATCGAAAGGAGTTATCGATGTTAGTTTCATCGAAAGGAGTTATCGATGTTAGTTTCATCGAAAGGAGTTATCGATGTTAGTTTCATCGAAAGGAGTTATCGATGTTAGTTTCATCGAAGGGAGTTATCGATTATAATTTAATCGAAGTGAGATTTTCAAATATGAGATATTTGAAAAGGAAGAGTTATCGAATATTAGTTATTCGAAGAGAGATTATCGAATATCGTTTATTCGAGAAGGAGTTAGTTGAATATAGGTTATTCGAAGAAGAGTTAATCAAATAGAGATTTCTCAAAGAGAGTTAATCGGCAAATTCGATTATATCGAATTCGGGAAAGTACTTATACTTTCCAGTGTTTAAATAGAGATTTATTTATTTATAAATAAATAGGTTTTAGGTTAATTATTCACTAATAAGAATAGAAGTTATAATTAAAGTTAGATAATTCGAAAGTAGGGATTATAACATTATCGTTATAACCAATGTTTTAAATATAGAAGTAGATTAGTAAAATTGGATCCGAGAAAGGCGTAAAGAAGTTGTTAAAGATTAAAAGATAAACTTTGACCATTTTGAAGTTATAACGTTGTTCATTTAAGGTCTGAGAGGTAATTATACCCCAACTTGAGTGACTTCCTTCTTAACTAAGAAATGGTAACGGTTGACCGTAAAGGAGTTTTGGAAATGTTTTCCAAACAAGAATCAGAAATGTTTTCTAAATACAGAAAACAAGGAATGGAAATGTTTCCAGTGTTGATAACATATATTTTCTAAATATAGAAAATAGCAAATGTTGAATATAGGGAAACAGGAGATGTAAAATGAACTAAAGAGATAAATGTTAAATGATGTTTGTTTGATATAATTTCCATCTGGAAATAATATCGTTGTTTGTACACTTGTTTTCTTTGATAGTTAAATCACAGACTATCGAAGTTTTGACCATTTTAACGTTGTTAATATGGAGAGACCGGTTGGATTATTATCCAAAGAACCACTCTGTATTGGCATAAGCATTGCGAATCATATATGCCAAAGTTAATTGAAGACGGAGAAAAATGGAAGGGCTGTTGTATAAGTCTTAGATAACAGTGACTAAGATGGATATACTGAATAGTGCCTTCGGTTTGTCCAGTCCCAGGACAACTTGTATGGACGAAGGTCTGACAAAGTATATCCAATGGATCGCGTAAGTTGATCTGTTCAAACATATTCACGTTTGGTGGCGGAGGAATTCGTTTCTCTTAGCTGTATACCCGTGTTATTTTTGGATAAGTCAATTTGTGATTCGGCGGGTATGACGATGTGACATTTTAAGTGAATGAAGATGGATGTCTGACAGAGTATTTCCAGAAAGGTCACGTACATTGATTTCTTCAACCGTACCAAGAGTGGAAGCGGAGAAGGAAACTTCTTTTAGCTGACACGTAATGTACTATTGTAAACGTCAATTAGTGATTTCGATGGATTTGACAATGTGGCATTCGAAGTGAATCTGATGTAATGATAAAGCGTAGCTTCTAGACTCATCAACCGGTAAATGACAGAAATCGGGCAGGCTGCATGGCTAAGTCGGTCGCACCGAAGTAGGGTGTATAATCACCTATCTAGAGAATATTCATTTGTTTCTTAAATCTATCAATGTTGTCCCATATATATACGGGAACGGTTGCTGATCCCAACCGTTGGTGATGTACATTCGATACACTCAAGCGAAATGAGTGGTCGGTCATGTGTGGCTGAGTTGCAAGACGTTCTTGTTGAACTCCAGTGTATCGTTCCTAGAGTACACTGATCGGAAGGTGGTTCCATACCTTGTCATAGTTGGAAATCCATTATCCAATACGTGCTTGCAATTTTGATTGTATACTATATACGTAGAACGTGAGATGAAAACGTTTCTGCTAGTTGATATCTATTTGTACATAGACATTATTATAATATCAAAAGCTTTTTGATATAAAGATATTTTGGATTCTCATAAGGGAAAAACCCGTTCCGTTCTGCGGAGTGGTCTTATGAGATATCGTTTACTTGTTCATATACCTGTTTAAACTGTTTTACTCATACCAGTCCCATGACTGACCCGGAGTTTATTTTGTTGTTTTCCCTAAACTCTTGGGTGCCTACATTTGTACGGGCAGTCAAGTAGTCGGGATTTGCAGATACATTGAAGAGCTGGAGCAGGAGGCTTCTGGATCGTATAGCTATAGTTATTTCCATTGTGTTGTAAGTGTTGTACTCTGATAAGTGCTATTGTATACATAAGTGTTATATTTCGAAGTTATGTTATATATTATATGTTATTCGTTCCGCTGTGAGGTTCATGTTACTCTGATGTTGTGTTCTTCTTCTTCTTCTATTCTAAGTTTCTATCTTATCTATCCTCACCCTCTAATTTCTTTCATTAACTATTCGGTTATTTTTGAACCTTGGATGTTCGATATGTGTTGTATATCGGATAACCAAGATCGCATTTTTCCGGGTCATTACAAAAACTATAGATTTCCACAGCCATCACCTACTTCATAGACTGTTCCTATTGTCAAAACAGAAAATAGGTGAGGGGGACTGTTGGATCTTGTCATGGAAGTGGCAGATGTAAGGGATACAGAAAAGTAAAGAGCGGTTGCGACCATGGCAGCAAATCTGAAGCATAAAATGTCGGCAGATCTGAGAAGGTGAAGCTAGTAGGAGTTGAGAGGAGTATGAATTGGGGGTGGAATGGAGAAGAGGTGGAGTAGTGACGGCATTTTTAGGTCGGTTAGGTTTTAGTGGCAGGAAAGAAGACATGACTAAGAAAATTAAAACGTGGAGAACAGAATGGACAAAGATGGGGAAATTGTGGGAACAAAAGAAATGGGTTGACTAACGGAAATGTGGTAGTGGGCAGTGGAAAGCGGTGTGATTGAAGACAATTTTGCCCTGCATTTTAATAGTAGTGTTATAATTCTACAGCGAAGTGGCTTAAGGACTTTTCTGGAATCATATAAAAGCTTCACCATGGGAAAGTATTTGTATTGTTAGTAAAGATATATATATATATATATGCATGTATGTATGTATATTCAAGTTTATTATATTAATTTCCCTTAATTTTTAGTCATGATAAATTTAACTCACATTTATCTTAATTGTAACCATCTCGGATTCCATCATTCATTACCACATTTATTTCCCATAAAACTAAATGGTTTTTATATTCTTATTTATATTAGTTGTAACTTGTCCAATTCTGGAATAAATTCTAGGTTTATTACCAAATATTCTAAGGATATAACCTTTTATTCTTCATTTATTGTAGGAAATGTTACCATTTACCTACCATTAATGAAGAACATTTAAATTCAAACCTATTCAACATTTACCTAATTAATAATAATATTAATAGTTATTTATGTAAAACTTTTGGATGGATAAATTTCCTTTGGTAAGGCCAACCTGTTTTTATAATGGGTCATCTACTTATCATTATAATAAATAAGGAGTGCTTATCTTCTATAGATTAATTACCAAATTCTAGTTACAAACTTTTACACGCTGAAAAGGACAATGCACATGGTGTGATTCAGACACAGTACAAGCATGAGAAGAAGGCAATAACAATTACTTCTAATAGTGTTTGAACACTGCATAACATTATGCTAAATCACCACCTAATGCTGCCCGAGCAGTCCCACACTCACAAAACTAGTTGCGAGCAATTGACAATCATAATTATTGCAAGAAGCACATGCCCCTACAATAGAATATGTAACCACAACCAACAATTTCACCCCAATGGTGGCCCTAAAGGAACAGGGAAATCAACCTTGAAGCATACATGTAGTCCAAAAAAAATATATAGCTGCCCAAAACAAATAATCTGTTTCTTACTAGCTACTCAAAAAACTCTGACCAGAACCGTCTGACAATCCACCGCATCAACAACACCAAGAGTATAAGCCAAACCAAGCCTCAACACACGTAGCAATCAAATCAACTCCTGGGCAGTCTTTAAGAGACCAAAAATTTAGGACTACCAGGAACACTAGCTTAACCGAGCTCAACGATACAGATCCAAAACTAAATCTGGAATCCATTTTCTACACGACGAAAAGGAATGGTCTAGCTTTATCAATAGGCAAAGGGAATGGAGAGTCAGAGAGAAGCTATAGTCAAAGACATTGATGCAAAGAGTGTTGAAATTGATGATTCAAATATTTGTAGAGAAGGAAAGATTAATTGTCAATCATGTAATTGGCTCTTATATGGAATAACTTGGGTGCCAAGTTTACTTGGAGGTCAAGAAAACTTGGGTGCCAAGTTTACTTGGAAGTCAAGAAAACTTGGGTGTCAAGTTTACTTGGAGGTAAAGAAATCCCTCTATATAAATAGAGGTCATGTTATTATATGAAGAAGGGCAATCCACCATTAATCTTCTCTCTATTGTAATCTTCCTCCTCTCTTATGTACTCATTTCTTCATTGAGAAATAAAAGTTGTTGGGTCTCCGTGGACATAGGATATTCATATCCGAACCACGTTAAATCTTCTATGTCCTTTTTTGTTCTTTGTTTTCGTGAGATTTCATAACTATTTTTGTTATACTCCATTGGTATCTAAATAAACAATACTAGATCCTCATCAAAATTCTGCATAAAACATTACAGTTTGGTATCAGAGCTGATGCTATTGTTTCTATTTGGATATTAATGGCTACTTCTAGTAAGTCTGTTGGAAGATCTGGCATCAATTATGGAGTAACACGTTTTGACGGAAAAGGAGATTTTGTTACTTGGAAGATAAAGATGGAGGCCGTATTGAAAAAGGAAAAAACTTTTAAAGTTGTTTCTGTGCCTGAGAAATTGAAAGATGTTGATGCAGCTGAATTGGAGGAAATAGAAGACGAAGCTCTCACAACAATTCAGTTAAGTCTTTCAGATGAAGTCCTTAGAGAATTTTCTCAGAAGAAGACGGCGAAGGAACTATGGGATGCATTATCAGATGCATATCAAGACAAGTCTCTCATAAATCGGATTATTCTACAACAACAACTTTATTCGTTTAAGATGAAGCCTGGAGCCGATCTTATGGCATATAGATGCCTTGACCACTTTAGTTATGAATCTGAAGGCAGCAGATGTTGATATTACTGATGAGGCTCAAGCTGTGATCCTCCTTTGTTCCATGCCTAAAGAATATACTGCTTTTGTCAATTCTATGATTTATGCATGCAGTAAAATTAGCCTTTTTGATGTAAAGGCTGGCCTTCATAATGAAGTGTTAAGAGGTAGATTGGCGAGCACTAGCATTGATAGTGATACCGAAGGCTTATCTGTTCAGAGAGGTAGAAGTCAAAGCAAGTCAAAGAAATGTGAAGAACGGAATTCTTTGAGGTCCCGGTCTAGGGGCCTAAGAAATTGACTTGCCATTATTGTAAGAAGCCCGGGCACTTTATTGCACAATGTCCCAAGCTTGAAGGAAAAAGAAAAGACCCAAAGCAAGCTTCAGCCTCTACAACGGAGAAATCAGATACAGAGAGTGACACTGATGTGTTTGCAGCTTCTAGTTCTTCTGGGAAGAGCACCCTATGGTTGATTGATTCTGGCGCATCCTATCATATGACACCAGATAGGAACTTTTTTCCACTTACCGTGAGATTGATGGAGGAGAAGTTCTGATGGGAAATGATGCTTCTTGTCGTATGGTTGGTGTTGGTAGTGTAAAGATCAGGATGTTTGACGGTGTTATTCAAACCATTACTGATGTTAGGCATGTACCTGATTTAAGGAGGAGCTTGATTTCTGTTGGGGCGTTGAGTAGACTTGGACTAAAGATTGTAGTTGAAGAAGAGAAGATGAAAATATCTAAGGGTTCCATGATCGTTATGAAAAGAGTGAGGGTAGGAAATCTCTATTTACTAAAGGGCACTACTGTAGTTGGTGAATCAGCTTCAGTTACTTCAGCTGATTCAAATTCTTCCAGATTATGGCACTTGCGGATGGGCCACATTGGCGAGCGCAGCATAGATGAGCTTAGAAAGCAAGGTTTGATTGACGGAGTTCGGCATTCAAAGCTTGGTTTTTGTGAAGAGTGTGTTCTTGGTAAGCAGACGAAGATTTCTTTTGGTGTTGGTGAGCATAAGGCAAAAGCTGTTTTGGATTATGTTCACACTGATGTTTGGGGACCTTCCCCTTGCCCATCCTTAGGTGAAGCCAGTTATTTTGATTGATTTATAGACGATTTCTTTCGTAAAGTATGGGTATACTTTCTGAAGTCCAAAAGTGAAACCTTTACTAGATTTCGTAAATGGAAATCCATGGTGGAGAAGCAGTCAGGGAAGAAGTTGAAAGTTCTCCGTTCAGATAATGGTGGTGAATTCATATCACAGGAATTCATCGATTATTGTGAGTCCGAAGGCATTAAGAGGCATTACACCACACCAGGCGACCCCCAGTCCAATGGAGTTGCAGAAAGGATGAATCGGACATTGTTGGAGAGAACTAGGTGCCTCAGATTGACTGCCAAGTTAAAGAAGGGATTTGGGGTCGAAGCTTTATCTATGGCGGCTTTCCTCATCAACCGCACACCTTCTACTGCCATAGATATGTAGATCCCTGAAGAAGTATGGAAAGGAGAGCCTGTTAGCTATTCATTCCTCACGGTGTTTGGTTGTCCAGCTTATGTGCATGAGAGTCGAGGAAAGCTGGAACCTAGAGCTCGCAAGTGTATCTTTCTAGGTTATAGAAGAGGAGTAAAAGGATATAGGTTGTGGTGTACTATTAGCAAGAAACTTATTATAAGCAGGCATGTAACTTTTGATGAGAAGGCTATGTTGAAGGTGGAGCCTCCCTCATCGGATGATGATGAGAGGACATGTGAAGAATACCAAACACAAAGCAAATCATCTGTTAATTATTTCCATAGACATTCAAATGGCGTTTCCAATGACGCCATGGTTGATGAGGATAGTATGGATACTGGCACAGAAGATCAAACTCAAGGTGGAGCTCATACAGAGACCAGACCTATTAGAGAAAGAAGAAAGCCCAGATGGCTTGATGAGTTTGTTGGTTTGAGCATCAAAGACATTGACTTTGATGATATGGCAACATATGCATTAAATGTTGTCCATGATGAGCTCAGAGATTATAGAGAGGCTATTGCATCAGTTGACAGTTCCAGTTGGTTAGTAGCAATGGAAGAGGAGATCGAATCTTTACGAAAAAAATCATACTTGGGATTTGGTGCCACTTCCTGCCGACAAGAGAGCTATCGGATGTAAGTGGATCTATAGAGTAAAAGACGGCGGCAGTGGAGATTTTAGATATAAAGCAAGACTAGTAGCAAAGGGGTATGTTCAGAAGAAAGGGGTAGAGTATCATGACATCTTTGCTCTAGTTGTTAGACATACTTCCATTCGTATTCTCTTGGCATTAGTTGCTCATTATGACATGGAGTTAGAGCAACTAGATGTCAAAACTGCTTTCTTGCATGGTGATCTGGATGAAGAGATTTATTTGCGGCAGCCGGAAGGGTTCACTGATTGCAGCAGGCCAGACTATGTTTGTAAACTTAACAAATCTCTTTATGGATTGAAGCAGTCTCTTAGACTATGGTACAAGAGATTTGATAAGTTTATGCTTTCACAGGGATACTCCAGAAGCTTCAAAGACCAGTGTGTTTATTTTAGGAGATGTGATGATGACAAGATTTATTTGTTGTTATATGTTGATGATATGTTGATTGCATCCCAGAGTTTGGTCAAAATTAAGGAGTTGAAAGCGGAGCTCAGTAGAGAGTTTGATATAAAGGATTTGGGAAAGGCACAAAGAATATTGGGTATGGAGATAAGCAGGGATAGGAAGCGGAGAGAGTTAAGGCTCACTCAGGCACGGTACATCGAGAAAGTCCTCGCTCGATTTGGGATGGAGAAAGCCAAACCGGTAGGCACTCCTTTAGGCACTCATTTTAAGTTGTCGAAACACCATTTTCCTACATCGGAAGAAGATAAAAGGTATATGGCTAATATACCTTATTCTAGTGTTGTTGGTAGTCTCATGTATGCGATGGTGTGCACAAGACCAGATTTGGCCCATGTAGTTGGTGTTGTCAGTCGATATATGTCTAACCCAGGCAAAGAACATTGGCAAACAGTGAAGTGGATTCTTAGATATCTTCGAGGCACTTCTTCGGTGGGTTTGCTATATGGTGAAGTAGATGGTGACATCCTTCTTAGAGGATACTATGATTCTGATTATGCTGGGGATAGAGATGCTAGAAGGTCAGTGTCGGGCTATGTTTTTACACTTGGCATAGGCTCGATTTCATGGAGATCAAAGCTGCAATCTATCGTAGCTTTGTCGACTACCGAAGCAGAGTTGATATCGATTGTGGAAGCAACAAAGGAAGGATTGTACTTACTTCAATTATTGGATGATCTTTCAATGGTGTAGCGGACAGTGGAGCTGTTTTCAGACAGTTAGAGTGCTATTCATCTTGTTGAGAATCAAGCCTATAGTTCACGGACAAAGCACGTTGATGTTAGAGGTTTCTTTCTTATGCTTGAGGAAGAACGGAGCAAGATCAAATTATTGAAGGTGGGTACTTCGGATAATCCTTCAGATATGATGACCAAGTCACTTCCAAAGGACAAGTTTGAGCATTGCTCAAACTTGATCAGTTTGCTTCCTGTTACTTGAGCGCCATGGGGCATTGGGCCCAACGACTTCTATGTTGATTGTTGAAGATGAGATGATGAAGAAAGACTGTCATATTTGAATCAAGGTGGAGTGTTGAAATTGATGATTCAAATATTTGTAGAGAAGGAAAGATTAATTGTCAATCATGTAATTGGCTCCTATATGGAATAACTTGGGTTCCAAGTTTACTTGGAGGTCAAGAAAACTTGGGTGCCAAGTTTACTTGGAAGTCAAGAAAACTTGGGTGTCAAGTTTACTTGGAGGTCAAGAAATCCCTCTATATAAATAGAGGTCATGTTATTGTATGAAGAAGGGCAATCCACCATTAATCTTCTCTCTATTGTAATCTTCCTCCTCTCTTATGTACTCATTTCTTCATTGAGAAATAAAAGTTGTTGGGTCTCCTGGACGTAGGATATTCATATCTGAACCACGTTAAATCTTCTGTGTCCTTTTTTGTTCTTTGTTTTTCGTGAGATTTCATAATTATTTTTGTTATACTCCATTGGTATCTAAATAAACAATACTAGATCCTCATCAAAATTCCGCATAAAACACTACAAAGAGATCCTGAAGAGCTCTCAATGGATGAGGATGCAAAGAGCTCAGATGATTACTAAGCAAGGTTGTTGCAGAGATAGAATCTGGAGCAAGGTGAAAAAAAGGATGATGAGTTCTACTAAGGAGAAGATGGAGCCCGATCTTGACAGCAAGTAGGAAAGTTAGGAAGAAGAGTTGAAAAGATTGAAGAAGGAGGAGGAGGATCGAAGAGAGGGGGCCAAAAAGGGGAGCGACAATGAAAACACTGAAGACCCAGTCCCCATTATTGAAAAGAAATGAACTCTCGGCAACATATTTTATTCTAGTTTTTTTTAAACTCTAGTCCAATTTATTAAACAGGACAACCCTTCTATGCTTTGACTTGCTAAGATTTAAATTTTTATTAAAATGCACTTTGCTATAATTTCTATAAGTTTTCTCAAACATTTAGAAAGTGGAAATACAGATATATTCAAATTACAAGGAATACGTAATATTTTATTTAGAACAGATAGTATAAACTATGTACAAAATATGTAAATTTACACATCTCTTCCTATATGCTATATTCATATCCCTTATAATTTCAAATACTACCTTTTTGTAGGAAAAAGGACAAAAGGGCTAATTTATAAAAACTAAGAAAAAACCCTAAATAATTCCCAAAACACCGATAGATTAATAACAAAATAGGGCAGCTTTCAGGAATTCTACATTTACACTCATTTTCATAATCTGAAATTAAATTACAACACAGATTTCAATAATGTATAGGACCGATTTACAAATTTAGGTTCAAACATTAACTAAAAGAAACAACAAGAATTATAGGACAGACTTAAATGTTTATAGGAAAGCCTACAAATTTCAGTTATCAAATTTGGGTATACAAATTCAAATTGTACTAATGAAAAAGGTATGGTATTATAAATAAATAATATACAAATTTTCCACTCCTATAAAGCAAAATATGAATTATAACTTTAGGTTTCTTTTCCAAATTTTTACAGATCTATATAATATGTATAAAAGGGGAGATATACATGTTAAAATCTGTAGATCTAGAAAAGAATAGGAATAGAAAAAAGAATAGAAAGCGCAAAGCCAATCTTTATCCATAGATCTGGATTCATTCTCTCCAGTTCTTATTATTTGATTTGAAAACTAGTTTATTTAGGAAACCTTGGAAGAGATTAAAGAAATGAAAATGGCAAAGCTTCACTGATATCTTTAGAAAATATGAGCAAAAGATAGGGGGTCTAGGCCTTTATTTTTAGATGCTCAAATGACCCGTAACCTTTATATTTAATGTTAATAAGATCCGTCCGTTCACATAATTTTTTATTATCCATATATCCTTGTTTACTACTAGAGTTGCAACCAGGAGGTCGCACCTACTAGTCGACAACACGGTTGGGCCCTAGGTTGACCGCCTCGATCAACCTGCCTTCAATAAGAGTAGATGAACTAGGGTATGCTTTATTTCCATATATATTAATTATTTCTTGTCTGTATTCGTTATTTGTCTATAACTTTTCCATACGGGCTCCTTTCATGAAGTTTCAAACATGAAAGCTGATCAGAATTCTACTATGAAGGTAATGGTGCAAGTTTCGTGGTTAGATTCCACCATTTGCTCGAATTTTATTTTTGGAAATTAATTAAATAACTGATTTAACTAAAGTCAAATTTCGAGGTTTTAGAGGTAAATTAATAATATTTTCAGGAATTAAGGAGAAGACTATATTTTGCTTCAAAATGAAATGAGAGAACATAATATCAATGGTCAAATACTAAACTTTATATATAATAGAATAGACTAGATATTTACTATCATATAAAAAAAATTAAATAGAAAAATGTGTCCCAATTAGAAAACAAAAATTAAAGTAGAAACTTCAAAATATTTGTTACGGAACCAAAAATATTAATATTACCAATAACTAGAACAAAATGGAAAATAAAATTTTATGCCTTGCTTTAGACGTTTTCTTCTAGATTATTTATAATTATTATTACTTGAAATTTTAGACATCAATTTACTATAGGTTTCAATTACAAAACGTCTTTGGAAAGAAAAAATCTTTTAAAAATTAGTTGTTGTTTTATTTGTGAGTAATTCTTTGTCATAAGTTTCATATTTTATCCAAGTAAAAGGTAGATCTTTAAAAGAACCATTGGCTATTTAGTGCAGAACAATTTTTTGTTAGAGGTTGTGTACTTGGTCTTATGATTATTTAACTATCCAAATGACAAAACTAGTATTTTCTTTTGTTTTGCAATTATATCTTGTCCAAAAATTGGAAGAAATATCACTTGCATTTTAACTAATTCATCATCATGTGGAAAACAGAGAACTAGTTTTTTTGCTTTCCATTAGCCTGTTTGTAATTTGTTTGATATTCACTAAGCCTTTTTGGTGTTAAATAAAGTAGGCATAAATTTTCTACTATAACTTCACAAATGTAAACATGCTTTGATGGCATTTTAATGTATTGAATGTTTTTAAAGAGTCTGTAGTCATTATATATAGATGTTGTTTTATTTATTCTATTTCTTCAATTTTAAGTATTTTCATCGAAAAATCAATTCTCTTTTTGAATAGTCTAAAGAAAATTTGGACTTAAAATTATATTATTTTTAAGTTGTGTGTCCATTATGGTCAATAAATGTTTCATATACTTCTCTGTACGTAGACTACAAATTTTAATATTCTAAACATGGAATCCATCCATTTGGAATATTTGTGACACCTTTTCTAATTAAAAAGGTAGTATAAGTCATTCAAAGTTCCTTTTTGGAAAACTAAATGTTTTTTATTCAATAAATTGCTTATTTTCATTTTTTATTTACCGAAGTCTTAACTTGTTATCAAATTTATTGTAGTACTTTACTCTTTTAATCTGCTTAATTGATTTTTTAGGAATAGAATACCCATCATATTTACTGTAACCCGTAAGATTTTTCAGTTAATGACAATTCTAGCTTTTACCCTTTTAATTTTAGCACTTTTCTTATCGAAATTGCCGGATATGAATGAAAATCAAAACCTTTTTGCATTAATTTGAGATCTAACAGATATTTTATTATTCGAAAATGCTTTTTTATCCGAAGGTGTAACCTTAATAGTCTTGAACTCAAATTAAGGAGCTTTTGTATTATTCCATTAATCTTATTTTATAGTATCGAGGAGAGGTTAACTGAAACGACCCAAACTTCCCCTTTCGGGAAAGCCCGGATTGAGTTGAGAACACGACAAATCAGAACATAAATAGAAGAACATTTCATTGCTATTACAATAATTACATCAGAGTACAAGAATATTCCAGAGTATGAATAATTACTACATAGAAAAATACAATATCAGAGATTTAAAATTACATAGCAGCGGAAAATAATACATAAGTATAATGCTTAGCTGAAAATAACAACTGACACAACTGGAAGAGATATATGGATACAAAGCTTTTCGAGTATAGCTTCTGCTGTAATCTAGGATCCTGTGAATATAATATCTGCAAAACCAAAACTACTGACTACCCGTGTGGAAAATATGGGCACCCAGAGTTTAGAAAGGAACAATAAACTCCAGGTCAGTCATGAGACTGGTATGAGAAATCAAAACCGTTATTAATTTGATTTTAAAGTTAGGTAAATCAAGGTACCACGCCGTATAACATGGAATGGGTTTACCCCCATGAATACTAGTGCATAAATAAACAGCGCAACACTAATTAAAGAAATAAAGCTATTATAAGACTCTGGTCCCAGCACATAATGCAACGCAAGCAGGATGATAGAATTTTACCTTTTAATAGCCAAATATGCTTGGTACGCGAAATTTCTGTTTTATTATTACTATAAGTGCATAGTGTAGAAATCAATTTCAAAAGCAAATTTATCAATCATAGATGGCATGAGCGCCCCGTCAACTATGTCGCCATATATAGGTTTACAACCAAAACTACAAAGCTTGTATTGGAAAGTTGGATTTCCATCATGATGGCTCCTGATTCGAACGGTTTATGACGTAGTGCAATATTCAACGGCTTACGTCCCAGCTAGAGAAAAAACCGTAATGCACATCTGCACTATATATAGGATATCGAGTATCTCCACGACTTACGTCCCGTGCATGAAAAAACACCACTTACTCTATCCCTATGGGAATCTGTAACGACCCGTATTCTACGCCTCATAGGATCGTAGAATATTTATTTCTTTCACATACGAAGTCGTATGGTCATGTAACTTTGGGAGACGACTATTGGGGTCATTTCCCATGTTCATGATTTTTCCCGATTTTTAAATGACCATTTTACCCCTAGTTGGCACTGTTTTGGCCATAACTTTTGACTGGAAAGGAATTTTGACCTGAAACCACTTCCATTGGCTCCGGATGATGGTTTACAATTCCATAGAGTGGTCACATTAGCCAAACGGACTCACCGTTTGGGAGATATGGCTAAAACAAGTTTCAGATGGTGAAAAACAACTTAATTGGGCTTAACCGGGTGATTAGCAGCTAGGCCCAGAGGGGAATTTCGGGTTTAGAGGCATAGGAGGGCTGATTAGGGTTAGGAAATCACTTTCATTTCAGTTTTGAGCCACCACAAACCTTCTTGAGACCCTAGTAATGGCTTTCATCCTCTAAAACCACTCCAAAACACATTTTTAGTGAAGATTAAGCTTAAACTACATCAAAACATGACCAAATAGCAACAGAGCAAGGTTGGAGCTGCTGCTATAAATAGGAATTCGAACCAAACAGAGAGTATTTCAGATTTGGTGTTTTATTTTGTGGCCAAGGTGAGTGATTTGCATAGTTTTTGCACTAATTACGGTAATTAAGGGTAATTAGTGAAGATTAGCGAATTTATACACTAATAAATTCTGGAAAAATGTTTAGAAATTTGAAAATAATATTTTATGCCTATGTTAGAAAATTTGGACGATTTGATTAAGTTTTACTAAGTATGTGCTTAAACATGATTAAGTGGGGTTATGGGAAAATGTTGGGTTTTAGCCACTTTTGATCCAATTTGATTCATTTGAATTGTTGTTTAGCTGCTTGTGGTTGCTATTACATGTTGCTATGACTCTATGGTGTGTTTATGATTGATTAGAAGTGTTAAATTTGTCAAAAACACCGTCGAATGGCGTAAAATACTTGCTGGAAGAGTTGTAGAAAAGTGCAGGTTCTGGACCGGATCGGATCGGATATGGAGGCTCAGATCGGATGAGTTCAACTGGGCAAGGGATCTGATCGGATTGGAACTGGACACATGAGACAATTGGCAAAAAGGAAGGCCACACTAATTGAACTGGGATCGGATCGGATAAAGGAGGAGAGATCGGATCGACTTAAGGACGAAGGACTCGGATCGGATCGACTGAAGGAGGAAGGGCTCGGACTGAAGTAAGACGAAGGAATTGGATCGGAGCAAATGAAGAAACGAGGGAGCGGATCGGAGCGGAAGCACGAACTGGAAGGGAGATGGCACCCGACCCGACCCGGAGGAGGACACCCGACCCGACCCGAAGTGGAACACCCGACCCGACCCGACACAACGCTTTGAACCTGAACCGAACCGATACAGAAGGAGAACCCGACCCGACCCAGTATTGACCAATAACCCGAGATGCAAAGGTAGTCCAATATGGGAAGTTAGAGCTCAGGATCCAGTTGGGAACCGATGAGTTCACTTCATGATTTGGTTTTGCTGCGGGACGTGTGCCAAGGGGCAGTCGATGTCTATGACTTTGGATCACTATGTATGGGAAATACGTGAACGGGTTCAGGGCCACAGTGGCCTAGGTACGACTAAAGGGCTATAGACCAATGAAGTGGGGTCATTTGTAAAGATTTGATCATGACTCCATGTGGTAAGCTTGGTAGTAGCAGTAGTTGTACAAGTCGAACTCCGTCACTACTTCAATGGGTCTAGTGATTGATAGTGGTGGACATCGTATGCTTTACGCACTGAGTGAGAGATGTGAGGATGGTTGCTATGGTTGATTTGTTTGCTATCATTATGACATGCACGCCCCACCCCCGTATTCTTTACACTATTTATGGCACCTTAGAGTACTATACGGTATGTGGTACTAACTCTTTGGTTGCAGGTCCAGGTTCAGGTATGGTTTAGTATACCTGTTATTGTTCTGTTTAGATGTTTATCGCTTATACCAGGCTTTATGTCTGACCCAGAGTTTTATGTCTCCTCTTATTACTCTGGGTGCTCACACGAGCAGACTAGAGACAGGTTAGCTGGAGATGCACGGGTAGATGATGCGGAGACGAGCAGGAGGCTTCCACGTAATATATATAGTATTCTCCCTGTGTTGTTGAAGATCACTGCTTGGGCATTGGTGGTGCATCTTCTACTTTAGCTTTCTTTTGTTTAGAGACATTAAATTTGAAAAGTTGTAATAAGATGTATTTGGATTTCCGCTGCTCTGATGTTGATGTTGGTTTTAGTTATCAGCTTATACACTGTCTCACCTGTTTTATGTCAAGTATTTTATTATTATATTTTACTCCATGCGCTGTGAGACATTCTACAGGTTCCTAGTTTAGTTAATTCCCTTCTTTCCTTTCTTCTGACGACCGTCCCGTGCTAGTCGGGCATGTGTACAGCGCACTTTCGGAGGAAATGCAGGCTGGTGCGGGGCGGGCTGTCACACTTGGTATCAGAGCTCTAGGTTGCGTAGTTAACCTAGGGAAGTTATTAGGGAGAGATAATATACGTATACGAGAGAGAGTATTTGTGATTACTTTGGTTTTTAAAGGCTATATATACATATACTATAAGTAGTATAAGAATGAAGTCGTGCTGCACTAGCACCACTATGGGGTCGTTAATCGTTTCCTTTTTCAGATTGACGATGAGCCGATATGTTAGAGGTACCGGTAGAGGGGCCAATAATGGGAATGCTGCTGACATGAGGGCGATGTTTACTGACCTCATGAGAGAGATGCTTAGGGATGTGCAGAGGGCAGCTCCCAATGGTGGAAATGGTGATGGTCCAATAGTGCAGGCGCCGAGAGTCGACTTCGCCAAGCTGATAAGGATTATACTAGCCTTGGTGGGAAGTCGTTCCACGGAACGGAGTCGGCCACGGATGTTCAAGATTGGTTGGATAGTTGCGAACGTATCTTCGAGGATTTGGGTATCGAGGATGCGATAAAGAGAAAGCTAGCGTCCCGTCAGTTGCAAGGGCGGGCAATGAATTGGTGGAATGCTATAAAGGCAGCTACTCCCGAAGATCAGATTACTTGGGAGCAGTTTAAGGCTCGCTTTAGCGAGAAGTTCATTCCAGCTGCTCAGAAGTCAGTGCTGTTTAAGAAATTCTTGGAGCTCAAGCAGAATGGCAGAGCTGTCTCGGAGTATATTGCTGAATTCGGCACTTTGTCGAAGTATAGGTTATCTCTTATTGATACTGCCGAGAAGAAGAATGAGAAATTCATAACTGGTTTGGATCAGTACTTGGGGGAAAGGCTTATTAACCACATCGATGAGACGTTTGAATCGATTGTGGGGAAAGCATTAAGATCAGAAAGTCTCTACCCTAAGCCGAAGACTGAGGTTGCATCCGCAGATGAGCCAAAGCCACAAGCAAGTGGTGGAGGCAAGGGTGGTTCCCAGAATAAGAGAAAGCAAAATCAGACTAAGGATGGCCAGAAGAAAAAGAATAAGCAAGATGTTGAGTGCTTCAGCTGTGGTAAGAAAGGCCATTATGCTAGTAATTGTCGGGCCAAGCCAGCGGATAGGAAGTGCTTCAACTGTGGCCAAATGGGACATCACAAGGACAAGTGTCCGCAACCCCCCAAAGAAAAGCAAATGGTGAAAGTCTACGCCCTTAATGCTATTCCTTCTTCGTCGAATGCCCCAACTGCGGCGGAGAAGGGAAAGAATGTCGTCATTCAAGGTATGCTTTCTGTTTATGATGTTCCTGTTAGAGTTTTGTTTGATACCGGAGCTTCCAGTTCTTTCATATCTAGTGACCTGGTAGATAGGTTGGGATTGGAGCCCGAGATTGTCGATAGACCTTTAGTAGTGACGAACCCGATTGGTGGTTCGATTAGCCTTAGCATGATTTGTCGTAATGTGGTCTTATCGAGTCATGAATGCATGTTTGTTTGTGATTGCTTTGTTTTGGGCTTTACTGGGTTTGGCATTATTTTGGGAGTAGATTGGCTCCAAAGATACGGGGTAGTGGTAGACTGTGAGGGCTTTTTGGTGACAGCTAGAGCGGATGATGGACGGAGGATAGTGTTTGGTGGTCTACCCAGTAAGGGGGTATTGGCTAGTTTTCTAAACTCCCTCGACATTCCGCATAGTGAGTTATCAGGTTTGCCCGTGGTAGGCCAGTATCCGGATGTTTTCGAAGAAGTGACCGGTCTTCCACCAAACCGAGAGATTGAGTTCCGTATTGATTTGGTAAAAGATGCCAGACCTATAGTGATGCCACTTCGTCGTATGGCACCAAATGAGCAGCGAGAGCTCGAGGTGCAAGTCAGTGATCTTTTGAAGAAGGGATTTATCAGAAGGAGTGTTTCTGAATGGGGAGCACCAGTTGTGTTTGCTACCAAGGCGGACCGTTCCCTTCGTTTGTGTGTAGACTACCGCGAGTTGCATAAAGTAACGAGGAAGAACAAGTATCCTCTACCGCGGATAGATGATTTGTTCGATCAGTTGTGTGGCGCGAGAGTATTTTCTCAGTTGGATCTTGCGACAGGTTTTCATCAGCTTAGAGTGGAAGCTGAGAGTATAGCTAAAACGACATTTCGGACGCCGTCTGGGTTTTATGAGTGGTTGGTCATGCCATTCGGGTTGACCAATGCCCCAGCATATTTTGTGGATCTTATGAATAGGGTATTCAGAGATCAGTTGAATAAGTTTGTCCTTGTGTTCGTTGATGATATTTTGGTCTATTCAAGGACAGAGGAAGAACACAAGGAACATTCAAAAGTAGTGATGGAGGTGTTGAGAAAACACCAATTGAAAGCAAAGTTTTCTAAGTGTCACTTCTGGAAGAGGGAAGTGAGGTTCTTGGGCCATGTTGTATCAGAGAATGGTATTGCCGTAGACCCGACGAAGGTGGCTACGGTACAGGATTGGCCTACGCCCAAGAATGCAACAGATATAAGAAGTTTCGTGGGGTTAGCTGGATATTATCGTAAATTTATCCAATATTTCTCCAAGATAGCAGCACCATTGACCCAGTTGACTAAGAAGAATCAAGCTTTTGTATGGGATGAAAGGTGCGAGAATGCATTCAAGAGTCTAAAGGACAAGTTGACAAGCGCACCAGTGTTATTCATTCCTAAGGGGAATGAAGAGATGACGGTATACACGGATGCTTGCGGTACCGGACTAGGTTCTGTATTGATGCAAGGCGGTAGGGTGGTAGCCTATGCAAGTCGGCAGTTGAAACCGCACGAGAGAAGATACCCTACCCATGATTTAGAATTGGCAGCGATCGTGTTCGCATTAAAGATGTGGAGACACTATATCTTGGGAGAAAGATTTGAGCTGTTTACAGATCATAAGTCGTTGAAGTATCTCTTCTCTCAGAAAGATCTGAATCTCCATCAGCAGAGATGGTTAGAATTCTTGGCTTCCTATGATTTTGATATCGCATACACACCGGGAAAGGGCAATGCGGTAGCCGATGCGTTGAGTAGAAGACATGCCAGTTTAGGGGCTATGTTTCTAGAATGGAAGCAACTAGAGTATATCGCGGGGTTTGATTTCAGACCAAAGTGCGAATTGAATCCAGAAATGTTAGCAAGTTTGACAATCAGATCCACCTTGATTGAGCGGATTGGCTCTAGTCAGAGGGACGATCCTAACCTATTGGAAATCATCTCCAAGTTAGAGATGGATATCGATGAGGAGATGAACAAGTATGGGCTTGATCGAGATGGATGGCTTAGAAAGAATGGAAATCTTGTTGTACCCAACGTCAATGGATTGAGAGATGAAGTGCTTAGAGAATGTCATCACTCAAAACTAACTATACACCCCGGTGGTAATAAGATGTATCGAAATATGAAGCAGACTTACTACTGGGAAGGGATGAAAAGAGACGTTAGGAAGTTTATATCCAAGTGCATGAATTGCCAGCTAGTTAAAGCCGAGCAAAAGAAGCCTAGTGGGTTATTGCAACCATTAGAAATTCCCGAATGGAAATGGGAGCAGGTCTCGATGGATTTCATCGATGGTTTACCAAAGACTAGATCGGGACATGATAGTATTTGGGTAATCGTGGATCGATTGACTAAGAGTGCAAGATTCATACCAGTCAAATCGACCAGAACGGCAGCTAAGTTAGTAGAATTGTATATGAAGTGGGTAGTGAGATTTCATGGAGTACCTAAAAGCATTGTGAGTGACCGGGGCCCGTTGTTCACTAGTGGGTTTTGGAAGAGCTTACAAGAGGCTCTAGGGTCAGAGTTACATCTCAGTACCGCATATCATCCTCAGACCGACGGTCAGACGGAGAGGGTGAATCGTATTTTGGAAGATCTCTTGAGAGCGTGTATATTGGATTTTGGTGGGTCATGGGATGACCATTTGCATCTAGTAGAGTTTGCATATAATAATAGATACCAATCCAGTATCGATATGGCTCCGTTTGAAGCTTTGTACAGAAGACCGTGCAACTCACCATCATGTTGGATAGAGACTGGTGAGAAGTTTATGCTTGGACCAGATGTGGTGAGGGAAACTTCAGATAAGATTAAGATCATTCAACAACGAATGAAGGATGCCCAAGATAGGCAGAAGAGTTATGCTGATAAGAGGAGAAGAGACTTAAAATTCTCCGTTGGTAACTTGGTGTTTTTCAAGACTTCTCCGGTGAAGAGCGTGATACGATTTGGCAGGAGAGGCAAGTTGGCACCAAGATTTTTTGGCCTATTCCCTGTTCTTGAACTAGTCGGGAATTTGGCATATAGAATTGACTTACCAGAGAAGATGGCGGAGTTCACAATGTATTTCATGTTTCCCAAAATATTAAAATATCATCAACATATACGATACAATAATCATCATGTTGTTGTAATACTTCATCCATTCTTCTTTGAAATATTTGTGGTGCATTTTTTAATCCAAAGGGCATAACTAGCCATTCATATTGTCCTTGTGGACAGCTGAAGGCAGTATATGGTATATATTCTTCTGTTAATTTTATTTGCCAAAATCCACTTTTGTTAGCCTACTTTGTGAACTAGGCAACACAAAGTCAAAAAACCAGACATTGAAGAGCATTTTTAATTAGAAGACTTCGGTTCGGATTGGAGAAGACGCTACAATCTAGATTGGATAGCTGCAGTTGTTCGGGTCGGGTCAGAGCAACATATCGGTTCGGATCGGATAGGGTCTTCTGTTCGGATCGGTGAACTGCTGCTGAGGAAATTGGTAAGGTATATCTAATCGGATTGGAGGGCAACATGATCTCAATTGGATCGGAAAGCCACCTGTTTGCCACGAAAATGGATCGGAGCGGAGTAGATTAGAGAAGAAGAGAGCGTTGCATCCAAGCCAATCCGGGTCGGATCGGATATCCCGATCCGAACCCCTTATCTGTGCGTCTCCGACCAGAGCCCATGTTCCATATTATTCTCCTGCAAAAGCGCCTGGATATCCGGACCGGCTGTGACTAGTTCCTACCCATAACGTCCGTTCCTTTGATGCGTTGTCAACATAATAGTTCATCCGAGCCTGAAGATAGTGGGATGGACGACATGTGGCCCCGACCCGGATCAAGTTTCGAGCAAATTCACACCTATAAATACCCCGTCTGGAGACAAAGAGAAGGATCTTTTTTAGGCACTTTGAGAATTCAACTACCCCATAATCCGAACTCCATTACTCCCGAAGAATCCAAACCTTCTTTCATTACTTGTTTTAATCTATTGAGTGAATATAAGTGAGTTGTGAGTGAAGTCAAGTGACAATTACATTGTATTTGCAACTGAATCGTTGAATATAGTGAAAGATAAGTGGACGTAGGCATTTCTTCGCCGAACCACTATAAATCCTGTGTATTCATTTTTATTTTTATCTCATCTTATTTGCTTTTAATCAATTTGGGTGTTAGAACCACTTTTGGGTCTAACATTTTGGTGCTTTCACTGAGAACCTCATCTAAATTCTTTATTTTTCGGGATTTCTCTCTACTTTTTGGACCGTTGAGTTCAAAGAAGTAAATCCTTAAGTTTCTCCGCTTTTTTATATTTGTTGAAGTGATTGTCAAAGAGTCATGGCCAAAGGAAAAGGCAAAGAAGTTCAGTCTGTTCGAGGAAATGGAGCTGGAGAAGATCAGCAAAATGCGGTTGTAACGAGGTCTCGGGGGCAGAGTTCAGCAGCAGGAAGAACCAATGCAGGAAATCTGAGCCGACAGCAGGGGGAGAGCTCCGATCCGATCCAGGTAGGAGATTCTGAAGCAGTGCATTCCCCCAATCTGAACCGACCCGAGCTGCTTGCCACGTACCGATCCGATCAGGCTCCCCAGCTCCGATCCGATCCGACCTCCTACCTCCGACCCGACCCGATGCTTGGTGAAGCTGGAACCTCTACTCGAGTCCCTACGAATGCTCCAATTCCAGCCACCAGGGTTGGTGATCAGATCAATCCAGCTGCGCCCATCACTCAAGGAGATTTCTCGCGCTTGCTTGACATGCTTGAGAGCACGAGGGAGGCCATGAAAGTTCACGAGCGCACTAATCTCATGATGCAGGAAAATATGAGGCTCATGAGTCGGGAAATTAGTGAACTCCGTCGACAGAGAACTCCATCACCGGTTCGACACACACCAGTGGATCAATCTTCATCTTCCGAGGAAGAGAGGCCCCGTGAACGAAGGCCACTCGAACGACCTCAGAACGTGGAGCAGCTGACATTTGGATCTTTGGGATCTCGTGAGGATATTGCACGAGCGCTAGGAAACAATGACCCCACTCGAGGGCAAAGACTCCAATCCCCTCCTCCCGAGATCGACCTGGAGCGCAGGGAACGGAATCGAGCAGAGGCAGCTCGAAGAAGAAGGGCGTCTCCTGAACAAGAGCCCAGAAGGAGCTCGGATACTAGGGCCAGGGAACCTGAGCGGCCCCTAACTAATGCTGATGTGCAGGCAATGGTTCGACAGATCATGTCCGAGAGTCGGAACTATACAAATGAGGATTATGGCATCGAACGAAGCCATACTCCCTTCACCGATGATATCCTCGACTTCCAATTTCCCCGACGCTTTAACTTGCCACATATGGACAAATACAACGGAAGGACTGATCCGGGACAGCATTTAATGCGGTACTCATGGCTCATGAATGCTGCTGCCGCCCCTGATGAAGTGAAGTGCAAAGCATTCCCAATCTACTTAGAAGATGTGGCGCTGTTCTGGTTTACCGGACTTCCTCCTCGTTCGATTTCGAATTACAAGGAATTAAGCGAGCGTTTCATGAACCAGTTCCGACTCCATGCCCGAAAGTCCAAAAGTGTTATTGAATTGTCAAGAATCAAGCAGGCGCCAGGAGAATCTTTAAGGGCATATCTTGATCGTTTTAACCAAGCCGTAACTGAGGTCAGTGACCCGCACGAGCCCACTATTCTGATGGCATTGAAGGAAGGAGTCGATCCTGAATCTGAGTTTGGAGACTACCTTTCTGGGAAAACCCCCTCCACAAGGGAGATATTCTACGAAAAAGCCGATATTTATCTAAGACGAGAGGAGGCCAGGGCAAACCGAAAGAGAAAGTCTGAGACGGCTTCAAAGGAGAATGTGCAGAGTAATATCGCCGTGAAGCAGTCTGGGGAAAGTTCTGGCAAGGTTGAAGTAAATGTAGGAAACAAGGGTGGAAACAGCAATGCTGGAAGCGGGGGTAATAACAACAATAACCGTAATCCAAACGGTAACAGAAGAAACAGAAATAGGGGAAGTGACCCTTACAAAAGACCCCGATTCCAGAACTACGAGGATTATACACCATTGAACGACACCCTGGAAAATATTTACCTGGATACGTATAATGTGTTACAATACAAAAGACCGCCACCTCGTGATTCGACCGAGAAAGAAATGGCGACAGGGAAGTTTTGTTTGTTTCATGGAACTCACGGGCATTCAACTAATGAATGTCGGCATTTGAGGGATGTGATTGAGAAACTGTTGCGTGAAGGGAAGTTGGATGAGTACAAGGTTGCCCCGAGGGAAAGGGGGCAAGGAGAGCAGGCTCCAAAACAGATTCTACCTGCTCCCAAGCCTACAGCGCAGCAGAAAGGTAAAGGAATTGTTATCAACTCCATAGTAGGCGGACCTCACCCAGCAATCCGAAGTTTCAGATCAATGGATCAATATGTGAATGCTGCCAAGCATCTAGACGTGAATGAAGGTGATGATTTGGAAGATGTCACCCCCATAAAACAACAGAAGACCATGTTTGACGACGTGGTATTTCGAAACCGAGACAATACTGGTATACAATCACCCACCAATGATCCGTTGGTTATTACTACCACCATTGGGCCGGCCTTGGTCCATAAGGTATTAGTAGACAACGGAAGTTCCGTTAATATTTTGTTCAAGAAGTCATTTGATCAGATGAAGCTTGAGTCCGAAGATCTGAAGCCTTGTGAAGGATGGATCAGAGGCTTCAACGGGGCGTCGACAGCTCCCATGGGATACATAGAGTTGCCCGTGACCCTGGGGCAAGGAGAACGTAGAAGAGTGCGAATGCTTCAGTTCGTAGTATTGGACGTAGATTCGCCTTATAACGCATTTTTGGGGAGACCTGCCCTCGCTGAGTTTAGAGTTTGTATCGCCCCTTGGTGCCTGTTACTTAAGTTCCCAACCGAAGCCGGAACTGGAGTAATGAGAGGGGATCAGGTTTCCGGACGGGCCTGCTATGTGGCCGAGTTAAAGATGTTGATGAAAGGACTTAACGTTGAGAGTAAGGATGCCTCATCTCCCTCAAAGGGGGACTCGGCATAGCAATTAGAGAGATTGACCCCGAGGGAGTTGCCCAAAGGAACGCCTGAAGACCTGGATCCCAGAAAAGACGAGGAACCAGAGGCTAGGAATGCAACTCCTAACGAAGCGACAGTGGAAATTCCCATTGATAAAGCTGATCCGACAAAAGTTTTGAAGATTGGTTCTCAATTGGATCCATGTCGAGCTAAAGAACTAACGGACTTCTTGAAGGCAAACTTAGACGTGTTCGCCTGGACCCATGCTGACATGTGTGGGATATCACCATCCATTATAAGTCACAAATTGAATGTAAATCCGAAGCATCCGCCTGTGAAGCAAAAGAGACGCATGCTGGGCCCAGAGAGGTCGGCTGCTCTCAAAGAGGAAGTAGAGAAGTTGAAGCAGAATGGATTTATTCGAGATTCGACATATCCCGACTGGATATCGAATCCCGTCTTAGTAAAGAAGCCAAACGGAAAGTGGCAGACTTGCATTGACTTTTCAGATTTAAATAAAGCTTGCCCGAAAGATAGTTTCCCACTTCCCAGGATTGACCAGCTTGTAGACTCGACAGCAGGTCATGAACTTCTCTCTTTCATGGACGCATATTCTGGATACAACCAAATTCCTATGCACGTACCAGACCAAGAACATACGAGCTTCATTACGAATTTGGGGTTATATTGTTATGTTGTAATGCCATTCGGATTAAAAAACGCTGGAGCTACTTATCAGCGCTTGGTAAACGGAATGTTTTATGATCAAATAGGAAAAACTATGGAAGTTTATGTGGATGATATGCTTGTCAAATCAAAGCATTCCTCCAGCCATACGCAAGACTTGGCGGAAATGTTTGGTATCCTGCGAAAGTACCGAATGAAATTGAATCCTCTGAAATGCTCATTTGGAGTGGCATCGGGAAAGTTCCTTGGCTTCATTGTGAGTTCCCGAGGAATTGAAATCAACCCTAGCCAGATAGCAGCGATTAGAAACATCGAAGAACCAAGGAGAATTAAAGACGTCCAAAGTCTTGCAGGGAAAGTAGCGGCGCTGAGTAGATTCATCTCCAAAGCCACAGATAAATGTGTTCCGTTTTTTGATTTGATAAAAAGGGGAAAGAAGAACTTCCAGTGGACTCCGGATTGTGTTGAGGCCTTTCAAAATCTGTTGGAACTGCTAGAGAAACCGCCGATTTTATCAAAGCCCGTAGATCACGAAGAATTATTTGTTTACTTGGCAGTCTCGGCTCACGCTGTCAGCACAGCCCTGGTTCGAGAAGAAGACAAAGTACAAAGGCCGGTGTATTATGTAAGCAAGAAATTAGCAGCGGCAGAGCGCAACTACCCAAAAATTGAGAAGCTTGCTTACAGCCTCCTAATCGCATCCCGAAAACTTCGTCACTATTTCCAAGCCCATCCAATAACCATATACACCGACCAGCCTTTAAGGCAGGTGTTACAGAGGCCCGAAGCATCGGGAAGGTTGATTAAATGGAACATAGAACTAAGTCAGTTTGATTTGAATTTTCAACCACGAAAGTCAATCAGGGGGCAAGCTCTAGCAGACTTTATTGCGGAATTCACCATTCCAGAGGAGGAAATAATCAATGACAGAGTGGTTAAATCCGAGGATGAACTAAAGATGAATCCGTGGAAACTATATACAGATGGAGCCAAGAATGACCGAAGGTCCGGAGCTGGAATTGTCTTAGTCACTCCCGAGGGACGGTCGTTATATTACGCCCTGCGATTAGAATTTTCGGCAACTAACAATGACTCAGAATATGAAGCCCTGATCGCCAGGCTGAAGCTTGCTAAAGACCTCGGAGTAAAAATGATAGACATATTTTGTGACTCTAAAATCGTTGTTTGTCAAGTGCGAGAGGAATTCGTGGCTCGAGGACCTCGACTTATCGCCTACCTCAAGAAAGTGAAAGAGCTATTGAATAGCTTAGATCGGTACAACATAACACATATTCCCAGAGTTGAAAACCAGAAAGCGGATAGATTGGCAAAGCTGGCTAGTTCCGACAATCCAGAAGAGACTGAAGTAATTCCAATTGAAACGTTGGAGTCGCCAAGCTTTGAGTCAATGGAAATTGAGTTCGCTTTTGAAGCAGAACCAGAGAAGGAGTCATGGATGACTCCAATTAAGAATTTCCTTAAGAATGGGACACTCCCATCGAAGAAGAGTGAGAAAAGAGCTGTAGTTCGCAAAGCTACCAGATATGTCATACAAGATGATACTCTCTATAGGCAAGGATTTTCAATGCCCCTGTTACGATGTATAGCACACGACGACATCAAGCGTGTACTAAGAGAAGTACACGAAGGTGAGTGTGGAGATCATACAGGAGGTCAAACTTTAGCAAAGAAAATATTGCGGTACGGATACTTCTGGCCTACGATCAATAAAGATGCAGCTGATTATTCACGACGCTGCGATAAGTGCCAGAGATTCGCCAAAATCCCCAGGGCACCGTCGACCCAGCTTAAATCAATGGTGAGTCCCTGGCCATTTGCCACATGGGGAATTGATATCATTGGAGTTCTACCAATTGCTAAAGGAGGAGCTAAGTATGCAATAGTGGTCGTGGACTATTTTACGAAGTGGGTGGAAGCTGAGCCCTTGACCAAAATCACAACAAGAAAGGTGATAAGTTTTGTGGTTAGAAATATTATATGTCGATTCGGGATCCCAAGGACGATTATAACTGACAACGGGACCCAATTTGATAGCACTGAATTCAGAAATTTTTTCCAAAAGTATAAGATAGACAAGCGATATACTGTAGTTGCCTATCCGCAATCGAATGGGCAAGTAGAGGCAATAAACAAAGTAATAAAATCCATCCTCAAGAAGCGATTAGAGCGTGCAAAGGCAAAGTCGGTTGATGAATTGCCCCTAGCTTTGTGGGCATATCGAACAACATTTAAAACGGCCACCGGTCATACCCCTTTCTCTCTCTCCTTTGGCTCAGAAGCTGTAATTCCAGTTGAACTAGAAGTTCCTTCCCACAGGGTGACATATTATGACCCGATGACAAATCGGGCACTTTTACTTGAGTCTCTTGATGAAGTCGAAGAGAAAAGGGACGAAGCAGATTTGCGTGCAGCAAGACATCGGCGTCAGATGGCACGCTATTACGACAAAAAAGTTCGCCTCAGAACTTTTGAACCAGGAGATTTGGTGCTAAAGAGAGTCTTTCCATCCCTTCCTCACCTTGGTCCAAAATGGGAAGGACCCTTTGTCATTCAACGGAAACTTGAAAAAGGAACCTTCAAGTTAACGACCGTGGATGGCGAAGAAGTCCCCAGAGCATGGAACGCCCAACACTTAATGCGATATTTGGATTAAAAAACACTGTACTTTGTGTAATTTTTCTTATGAACTCTGTAATAAGGCACGACTTGCCTTGGGAAAATCTGATGATATGAATAAAGGACTATAAAGTGGATGTAGGCTACGACTTAGCTGAACCACTATAAAAATATTGTGTGTTATTTACCTTTATGCACTATGTATATATACATTTGTAAATTATTCTGTTGTAGGTATGAAGTACAGGGTGACTCACAGCCTAAAAAGGTTGAAAACGGTTTAGACATAAAAAGAAGCACAACGACTATTTGTGCGATAAGACATAAAAGAATGAGAGAACGACATTCTTAACTCTAACTCTCCAGAGAGAGAGAGAGTATAAAAGCGTCTCCGACTGCGCGCTGAAAAAGAGATTCTATTCCTAACTCTAACTCTCCAGAGAGAGAGAGAGTATAAAAGCGTCTCCGACTGAGCGCTGAAAAAGAGATTCTCCTCCTAACTCTAACTCTCCAGAGAGAGAGAGAGAGTATAAAAGCGTCTCTGACTGAGCGCTAAGAAAGAAATCTTTCCCCGTTGAAAGACCGGGGAATAAACAGATGACTGAACTCGAACTCTAACTCTCAAGAGAAAGAGGGAGAGTATAAAAGAAATGCCAGAAAAAACGACAGGTACTAACGGCACAGGAAGTGCTATCCCGTCAGAAAATCGGGAGCTTTCAGATTGCTTGGTTAAGCATTGAATAACTTGTGGAAATTGACTGGGGACACTTATGTACACGCATATTTCCCCCCTCCACAACTTCGTTTCACAACTGTAGACATGCATAAATGCAGAACTACTAGCAAACAAACATTGCAAAAAGTGAATTATTTTTATTTACAGATGAATGAATTTGTACAGGGAAATAGCTAAAAAAGAAAGTGCAGGAGCTGCTTTTGTAGCAGCAATTATTGGTTCACAAAGATGCTAAAAAGATACAGGGCAATCCACTATTTAGATTTGGAATGAGCCTTGGATTTCTTGGCGGCTTTCTCCGCATCCTTTGCTTCCTTCTCGGCTTCGGTCAAGATTCGTTTTGATTTCTTTTTCCCTGAAGATGCGGAACTGGAGCCAGTAGACTTCTTCCCGGAGGGCGGGGCACTGGAATCGAGAGAAGATTTTTTAGCAAGTTCTTCTGTAATAGATCTAGTTGAGAGCTTAACAACTAACCTTGAACCTGCATCCACAACTGCGAGGGGCTTGAGGACCTCAGGGTCTAGTCCTTCGGCCTTTAATTGCAAGCGCTTGTCTTGATCAGCCTTCATTGCCGCCAAGGTAACGTCATCAGCACTTTTTGACTCCCCGGTTATTGCGACTTCTGGTTCCTCTTCATGCCCCCCGTCTCCGCCATCGTCCTTTAAAGCCGCTATCATTTCTTCATCATGAGGAGTGGAGACCTTAGTTGGCTCACTTCCTTCTCCCAAGTCTATAGAAGCAGCCCTGTCTTCCCCTTTTTTGGCCCCATCTGCGGGCTTTGTCCCAGCGGCAGCTCCTTGAGCTACATATGTCTTTTCGGATGATTCGACACCTACAGAATAAGAAGCAACAGTTATCAACTCAGGCGAAAACAATGGGTCTCTCATCGAATGTTCAATCACATAGCGAAAGGTAGTAATAGCTTTGGCAAATTGAGGAGAAAAGATGGGGATACCTTCCGAAGACTTCTCGGCGGGGGTGACTACTACCTCTGGGGCTATTTCAGGAATAGGGGATAGTAGAGTTGTTCGGGGAATTCCCGGATTTTCGGGATCATACCCTTCTACTTCGGGAGTTGCAGGGGCAGAGGAAGAGGAACCAGCTTCGAGAATGGTTTTTTGTTTAGACTTCTGTCTCTCTTCTTCCATGGCCTCAGCAATAAGGCGGCGCCCTTCAGCTAGGCGCTCCGGTTCATCATCTCTCAAGTATTTCTCCATCAGTTTATCTTCATCAAGGGAATCGACCTTAAGTTCTTCTTTTTCCCACTCAACGATTTGATTCCATACTTGAACTAGAGTGGATGGATAGTCCTCGATCCAAGAAATGTTTCGACGACGAATAATGTGTGCGAAGAATTCAATCATTAGCTCGCCGAAGCCCTGAATATCAGCCTCCGCCTCTGATAGTTGCTTGCGGGCTTCCTCCGCAGATTTAATAGCACACTCTACATTGCCCTCGGCCAGGGCAGCCCTATTCTCTGCCTCCAACAGCTTTGAAGCCAAGTCGGCATTCTTCTTTTCTAATTCAGCACTCCTTTCTGCTAACTCGGCGTTTTTCCGTTCAAGCTCAGCATAAGCAAGGCGTGTCTTAGCAGCTTCTGACTTGGCCTCGTCAGCTTGCTTTTTTAGTTCAGAGCGCTCCTGAGTGTGAGACTCAAGCAAGTCATGATAACGCTTTTGCATGTCCTCGAATTGTTGTTTGAAGTTAGAAGCGTCCCTTTGAGCGACAGCTAACTGAGCTTGAGTGTCTTCTAAATCTTTTCCCAGAGCTTT